>JARFIW010000245.1:4354928-5640737 GCA_036346225.1 Platerodrilus igneus
TGTACAAATAAGCAAAAGCAATAAGTTCAGCGTTACTATTTCAAAGCAAACAATTATGTGATATGAACAATTGAGTACTTTAGATACGAAGTGCGCATCTCGTATTTTACACAAAATAAAATTAATCAGTAGGAAATAAACATGCGAGAGCTTTTGTCAAGCGTTTTAAAATTGCACCTAATACTTTTGTAAAATAAACTCATTGTTACATTCCAAATTTGAAGATGTACACTTTTAAATTAGTGAGTAAATTCCCGCCATTATTTTAAAATAAACTTGTTAAATTTGCACCATTCCGGACAGTTGCGTTGGCGCAAAAGAGTGCGCAGGCGCGGAGTGAGTGGGCAAGTGCGCGGAGTGACACGACATTATTAGCTACGAGACGTCAAGCTGGTAGCAGCTACCTGTGTTACGTTACGTGTCTGTCTTTTTCTCTTCCCTTTTTAAAATGTAGGTTCCTCCTTATGTTACCTTATCGTTCCTAACCTGGTTGCTCCTATTGTACCGCTACGAACGACGAAAGAGGAAGACGAATAAATCTGGAATCAACGATGGCGTAGCCAACCCACTTTGAAACAACAACAAGGAGATGCCCTGAGATTTAACTGCAAGGCACGTTTTCAGTGAGTACTTCGCTTTATTTAAATTTAAAATTAGAATTGTATCATTGTAAACGTGTTTCGTGTTTGATACAATTTACCATGTAATTATGTCATAATATTAACTATTGCGCAATATTGTGAAACGTGGACCGTATCAGTGTTGCCAAGCGTATCAGTAGCGCTGAATACGTACGCGAAAAAGTGTAACAGTGGCCCCCACGTTGGACTGTTATACTTTCCCGCGTACGTATTCAGCGCCACGATACGCTTGGCAACACTGATATGGTCTACGTTTCACAATATCGCGCAATAGTTAATATTATGACAACTACGTGGCAAATTGTATCAAACACGAAACACGTTTACAATAATATAATTCTAAATTTTAAATTTAAATATAGCAAAGTACTCACTTAAAACGCGCCTTGCAGTTAAATCTCAGGACATCTCCTTGTTGTTGTTTCAGGGTGGGTCGGCTACGCCATCGTTGATTCCAGATTTATTTGTCTTCCTCTTTCGTCGTTCGTAGCGGTACGATAGGAGCAACCAGGTAAGCAACGATAAGGCAAGATAAAGAGGAACATATATCCTAAAAAGCGAAGAGAAAAAGACAGGCACGTAACACAGGTAGCTGCTACCAGCTTGACGTTTCGTGGCTAATAATGTCGTGTCACTCCGCGCCTGCGCATTCTTTTGCGCCAAAGCAACTGTCCGGGATGGCGGAAATTTAACAAGTTTATTTTAAAATAATGGCGAGAATTTACTCACAAATTTAAAAGTGTACATCTCCAAATTTGGAATGTAACATAATCAGTAAGAAAAAATTAACGTGAGAAAGCTTTTGTCAAACATTCTTTTTAAATTGTACATAATACCGTTTGTAAAATAAACCAATCAGTAGAAAAGAATAAGCGGGTGTCTACTAAACATTTTGAACATTGGTACACACCTGTAGACGGATAATATCGATTCGCAGCAACAAACAATAGTTCTACAGTGTCACGTTTCTTATCACGTAACTACACCAAACGCTGATACGGAATATGCCATTGATATACACGAAGGAAAACAAGTTGTATACCTGTATGTGTCTGGATACTTAGCTCGCAATCGTCGGGGGTGAGTCATCACAGCAAAGCCATGGTCGTCAGGATCTGTTTACCCTGTCACCGTAACTGCTGCAGCGGTCTACGGACAAAAGCAGTTGGTCTACATAAAGAACGAACCAATTTGGCCTTCAGCTAAGAGCTCCTACTTGTCGAACAAAAAAACGTGCATTGCTTTTGATGTACTGTAACGAATGGTGTAGAAAATAGTTCAACGCACAAGCTGAATATCAAATTCAAAATGGATTCCAATAACACGAGTTCGAACTACAATCCTCGCGTTATCGAATCACGATTAGCAAAACTAGAAAACACGCTATTAAATAATACTAGGATCTATCATTTCGACAAGTCTTTAAATGGGAAACACCAAAGAAAGCAATTATACGTTATCGGAAGGTTTAACAAATTACCGGATACCTAAAACAAGGTATAGACTATTTAATTTATCGAATAAATTTTCGTTTTTAAAAGCAGAGTGGATTTGAGTTAAAATTATGTTAAGCGGGCTTATACTGAACAGGAACACTATATAGGGTATTGTTGGAGAATTTAAGAATAGAAAGGGAATTTATTCAAGCGGGTAATGACAACCAAAGGAAAAAAGGGTATTTAATTTGTTACGTGCCAATTGGCATTTAAACATTGTTTTTAGTTTAATTTTGATGTGCGGAAGTTTCGCGCCATAAATTTAAAAGACTAGGCGCGTATTTCCGTTACGTCACAGTGCGTTTGCGCCAGATCGCGCGACGCGAGTGGAGTAGGAAAAAAGTGGGGACAAGTGTTTCCGTGACTTTATGTAACGTGGCTTTTTTGCCCAAAACTTCGAGTGGAGTGGATGTCTTAGGTATCGTATCGTGCCTTATCTTATCTATGTAGATTTCCTTGCTTGTTTATCTTTGTTTGTCGCCCTTTACCATGTTTCCTGTCCATTCCCTACATAGGTAGGTGACAATTTGCAGCCGTTGGCGAACCGTACTGCACGACCCTGGATGAACGAGCCCATGACTACCGGAGCTGGTCCGAACGCTTTGGAAGAGCGTCGGGCGTACCATCTTTAACTACCTAAAAAGGGCCCTCCGTAGCCCTGATGGACTTGAATAGAAGCCAACTTTAACACAGGGACATATTCATGTGAGTAATTGTTGTATCACCTATTGTCTTAAATTTATATAAATTTTCCGATTATTGCGTAATATAATTTGTGCATTGCTGACGTCATTGACAGATGGGCGCGCAAAAATCTGTACAAAGGTTAGCGTTCCCAACCGCCAGTGGCGTCGCTCGCTTTTTATTTCGCGCTTGCGCGATGTATTTATCGACTTTTTAACTGTAGATTATCGACGTTTATAAATGTAAGAATTCACGTTAAATTGTAAGAAATTTAGGTAGAAAAATAAACGTAACAAATTGTTACACAGTAATCACATACAAAGTCGTAAAAGCCACTCTTCACGCGAATGTGGCGAAATTCTTTAACCCTACATAACGTATTGTATCGTATCTGATACAACCTAAAAACTAACTTGTTTCCAACTGTGTATTAAATATTTTTCGTTTAGTAACGCTGTGTAGCAATTCTGATACATACCTATTTCCAATTTACATTAGATCAAAAACGCTCAATTTTATGCTCCGCCGACAGAGGACGTGAAATGATGGTAGTGTTTGTTTGTCTTGCAGAGTTTACCACGTGTTTGGAATAATCACAAATTTCAGCAGAATTGACTGTTTATTGTTGAAAATATTATGCAAAAATGTAAGTATAGTTTTGTTTTTACGATCTAAGTAAAATATTTTTATCTATATCAGTCGATATACGGATACGACTTGAGCGTATCAAAGCTGATACATAGTGAATTCAGTAACGCACACTTGCCGTCATAATGAATAAACACAAACCACTCACAGAGGCTGAATTAGAATGGTATGCTGAGCATTTATTTGATGATAGCGTGCGCAGTGTGGATGGATTGGATGACGATGAATCCGATTTGGAAGACGATGTAGGTAAAATCGACGAGGTTGATATTCGTAATGCCACCATTGAGTTTGAAGACGGGATTGTAATAGGCGAGCAGACAGGAGACCATGAAACTAACGTGACTCTAGTAACATCGAATAAGCAAGTTTTGGATGCAAAAAAGAAAAAAAAAACGGTCACGTAGAAGAAAAAGAATTTGATCCTAGATGATGATGTGAAATCTTTCAAAGGTATTGAACAATTATCTCCACAAATTATGAATCTAAGTACTCCGTATTCATTTTTCACATATTTTGTTTCTGAAGACATTCTGCAAAAGATAGTTGATGAATCAAACTTATATTCATTACAAATAAATCCAAATAAGCCGGCCAATATTACCAAACAAGATCTTCGTAAATATTTAGGCATATGTATTTATATGTCTATCGTACATATGCCGAAGATCCGGTCCTATTGGAGTACCAATTTAGGTTTTACTCAAATAAAACAAGCATTAAGTGAAAAGAGGTTTGACAAAATACGCCAGTTCTTACATTTCAATGACAATAGTAAAATGGTCCCAAAAGATAATCCCAACTACGACAAATTATTCAAAATTAGGCCTATTATTGACAGCTTTTGTCAAAATATCAATCTATTCCACTTGAAAACAGTTATCGCTCGACGAGCAGATGTGTGCCAGTAAGGGCAGGCATTCTCTGAAGCAATATATGCCTGCTAAGCCGCATAAGTGGGGCATCAAATTATTTATTCTAGCTGGTATATGTGGCTTTGCTTATCACTTTGAGGTATATGTTGGAAAAGGCAACCATGAATTCGTGCCTAACACTGAGGAGGATCTGGGAGCTACCGGAAATTTAGTTCTACGATTAAGTAGAATTGTTCCCATAAATCAAAATTATGTGCTGTATTTTGATAACTATTACACCAGCCTTCCTTTGGTATCATGTCTAGCAAAAAAAGGAATATTTTCTTTGGGTACAGTAAGAAGGTCCAGAATTCCAAACTGCAAGCTGCCAACAGAAAACGAATTCAAGAAAATGGCAAGAGGCACATCTCATGAATATGTTTGCAACTATGATGGTGTCGATATCTCATGTATTGGCTGGAAAGATAATAAAACTGTTTGCCTACTGTCTACATATACCGGAACACTTCCAAAGGCAACTTTAGAAAGATTTGACAGAAAGCAAAAAAAAACGGATTGAGATAGAGTGCCCGAATGTAATAACTGAGTATAATCGCCACATGGGAGGCGTCGATCTTATGGATAGCCTTATTGGCAGGTACAATATAAAAATTCGTTCCAAAAAGTGGTACATACGTTTATTTTATCACCTCCTTGACCAAATGATAGTGAATGCTTGGTTACTCTACAAACGAGTAGAAAAACAGCGTGGCGAAACTACCAACATAAGACTTGCTGATTTTCGAGCAGATATAGCTTGTTGTTTATGCAAAGTAGGCGTCGACAATTATTCAAAAAGGGGCAGGCCCTCTAAAACTGAAAAAAAATTGCAGCTGAAAAAGGCACGTTCTGCAACGACCTCTTATGTTCCACCAAAAGACGTAAGGCTTGATGGGGCAAGTCATTGGCCAATATACGAAGAAACTCGCCAGAGATGCAAGTACCCTTCATGTAAATCATTTTCTTATATAAAATGTCAGAAATGCGGTCTACATTTTTGCCTAAACAAAAATAATAATTGTTTTGTAAAATTTCATACTTCTTAGGAAGATCGCTTAAGAGAAGCATTATGTATCATATATGCTACAAATAAACATTTTGAAAAATAAATATATAATAGTTAATCAAGATTTTTTTAATTATTTTTTTCTTTATGTAAGCATAATTTTACAGCCAAAAATATTTTTCTTATGGCTATTAAAAAAATTGCGTTATGTAGGGTTAACAAGAGTTTATGAATCCGGCGCCTACGCAAACTTTTGCGGAACAACCCAGGTCCCACATAGCGCAGCTAACTAAAAATCTTTTACTTCTCTCTGTAAAAGAGAACTATAAAGTCGTTTAGGTGCAGACAGATAGCTATATCTTCGGTACGTATTGAACAAACCTAGAGGTCAATTTACGTTTATTAAAATAACATAATTGCTCAAATAAATACTAATTTATTGAAAAAACTGTAATCATCCTTGCCACTAATTTAAATACGGTACTTATGTTACATTACAAGGTTAAATTTTCAATAATTTGTTGCCTTTTCTTTTTAATCGGTAAGAAATTAGTCTCGAATGTTTATTAGGTCACGGTGTACCTTATAAGAAACGCTCCGATTCTATTGAAAACGTATTCATAAAATTAGTTTGTTCGATTAGAAACGTTTAAACAATTAAACCAAACTACACCTGGAAAAAGCATTTTAAGATTGTTGACAATTTTACAGTGAGTACAAAAATTCTTATTGTACTTGTAATTTGTTTAAATAATTACCTTAACACGAACGGAATCGTCTAAGGCGCTCATTTCCTCACAAATTATTTTAAAACACAGAAATTCGGAACGTACTCATAGAACTAGACAATTCTACCGCAAGTACCGCACAATTTGGTATCTTCGTACTGAACAATTATTTACCATTGCAAGTATTATGCGCCCCCCTTCTTATTCTAGACCCCGCTTGTAATTGCGTTTGTAATACTTTCATACCCAATCATTAGCTCAAACAAAATCTTTAGGTAATAGTTAAAACATTTCCACTGTCTCTCTTATCATTAGATATAAACAATGGAACAAAGGGTTTGTTTACGTAATTTTTGTAAAGTCATCACGTCGCATTGAATATATAAATGCTGAACAAATCACAATTTTCTCGCTAGCGATTTCTAACTTTCTACTAAGTAACAAAAAATACATAGAAATTGCAGTGTAGTTTTCAGCGCGTGAAGTTATTTTTTATTTAAAGTTTACAGCTATAAAATGTAGGCCAGTGTATTCTAAAAGAAAACAAACTGTTTAAGTCTAACAGGAATAATTCCATAATTTGTGTAATTATTGATGTGTTTAATTACAATGCCGGTATTATGTAAATGCATACGTGTACGTGAATATACTGTTAATTTTAAAATAGAAAAGCACGTCCTGTTTAGTGTTATAAATTATGGATTTGGCTAAGTGTATTAAACCCTTATTTGCGTCGAAATTTAATTGAGCATTCAGTGTATAATTTGGGAATACATTAATACGCGTATTGGTTAAATTGAATATTATAATTTGGTTGCCAGAATTCAGGGGCTATAATACGTGGAAAACTAACGTTACGTTAACTGTACGAACAGGGGAGTGAATACAATGACAAAAGTGAGTAAAGAAAGCGTACTCCGCGAATGGTTGAGACGTAAACTGCAATTCGATTATGCTGCTGGGGCTCGATTTTTGAGCATTCACTTCGCTATTTATCACTTACAATTCTAGGATCTTTCTCAGTCGTTATTCTTAGTTCATCAATATTTAGCCCATACGTAAAATAGATAATGATATTGGATGTGTAGTGTAACCGACCTGAAAGCTGACCCAAACGCCCTCTATAAACGATACACCGACGAGCGTCTCGCGGTAGAAATAACGCGGCTGTCATGACAGTTGTAAACAGATTGAGGTTACGTAATTTTTTTGTTTACATAAAGTGAATGAGATCCATGGAAATTACCTATTAATTTTGTTTATCGTGTTATTTCTAAACGAGGAGTAAAAATGAATACTTCCGAAGATTGTGGTTTTGAGTTTACACAAAAGAAGAATTTGTATGCCCATTTAAGAAAGATTCATAATTTTGAATATAGGAAACCAGTTATTTTAACTAGTAAATTTTTGTGTGATACATGTGGCAAATCCTTGACCAGTAAAGCAACTTTACGTCGTCATTGCAGAACCGTTCATAAAAGTATTCCAATAATTCTAAACTCGTCAAGAATCAAGTGCTTTTATGAAAATTGTACAACATTTCTAAAGGGATATAAAAAACTTCGACAACATTTGGCAAATGAACATCAAATTGAAACTCAACTTGATCAACTACATTTTAATTCACAATTAGGTTTGAAGATTATTATGCAAAGTGTTAATTATATACTAATTTTATTCTGTTCAACAGAGTTCAAAAACTGAAAAAACCAAGAACAGGAAAAATCTTTGCAATGTATATACTTCACACTCAGCTAAATTATTGTCTGTTGGCACCAAAAAGGAGTACTATAATTGCCATCGATCGTACAACTACATTCCAAAAGGCAAGGGTTTTAGAAGCTTAAAAAGCACAGGCACTAATAAAATTGGAAGTGTTTGTCCCTCAAGAATGGAAGCGACGATAAAGAACGATGGGTCTGTTGCAGTAGACTTCTGGACAACTCATGTTGGGTATACCAACGATATTGGTCGAGTTTTTTTAAGTAGAGTAAAGCAGAAATTGCAGGTATTTTCGAACATAAAGTTCTAGTTTGAAATTTTACAATTGATGTGTTTCAGGAAAATTAAAGGAAGGTATTACATTTCAACATTTATTGGATGATGTTCGTGATTCTGCTTTAAAACAAGAAAATTCACAGAGAATTTTGTTGTTAGAAACAAAAGATATGCATAATATTGTTAGGGACTTCAATATTGAGTATGGTGTGAAACGTCACCTAAATGATGCAATTAGCGTACGGCTCTGGGTAGAGGAGATGATGAACTTAGGAAGCGACTACCCAGTGTTATATTATAAAAGCCAAGGTGTAGAAGGAAACCCACATGACTCAAAAATAATTTTAGATGTTCAAGATTTTGCATTAGTCATAATCACTTCTTTGCAACGTGAACAGTTGCTTAAATTTGGGAACAACAAGGTGTGCATTGATGGTACGCACTGTACAAATAGTTACGATTTTCAGCTCTACACACTAATGACAGTGGATGAATTTGGTTCAGGGTGCCCAGTGGCATTTTGTTTTTCAAATCGTGCTGACGAAATGATTTTCAAGTTGTTTTTTGGAAAAATTAAATCAAGAGTGGGTATTATATCAACTACTATTCTTATGTCTGATGATGCTCCAGCATTTTATAATGCATGGTCTTATGTTATGGCCAAGGTACCTCACCAGTTGCTATGCACCTGGTATGTGGATCGTAATTGGCGCAAGAATTTGTCAAAAATCAATGGAGGGATTGAAAAGAAAGTAGTAGTATATAAATCCCTTCGTGTTTTATTACAGTGTGTATCTATTGATGAATTTAATGACATTTTAAATCAGGTAGTAGAAGATCTTTATGACGATGTTGATACACAATCATTTGCTGAATATTTTCATAATAATTATGCAAATCGTCCAACATCTTGGGCATATTGCTATCGATTGGGTTTAGGAATAAACACTAACATGTATCTTGAATCGATGCACAAGTTTTGAAGTATGTGTATTTGGAAGGTCGGAAAGTAAAACGTTTGGACAAAAGCATTAATGCAGTAATGAAAATTGCTCGAGATAGCTTGTTTAAACGTATAATTAAACTTGCAAAGAATACTTCCAATGACAAAATTAATAGAATTAAACAAAGTCATAAAGCAAGTCTAACAATTACATCAGATTTCATTAGACGTCTTGAAAATGATAAGGAATTTTTAGTTACGTCATCCACTTGTGCTTTTCAACAGTATCAAGTTACTAGAGTAGATGAGGCCTGTGAAGGTTCATGCCTAAGTTGTACAAAGTGCAGCATATGTGTTCATACATTTCAATGCACCTGTATAGACAACATGATAACGCTTAACATTTGCAAACACGTACATGCTTGTGCGATACAGTTTTACAAATCGAATCTTGACACCTTTGCATATTAGTAATGTTAATGAACTTTTCAGCAGTAATATTTTACATGAAGCAAAATCTTCAAAAAATGATATTATTAAAAAAAAGAGCCGAGCTAATAATAGGCCTATGTGAGAATGCTTTATTAACTGACGACGTACATCTGACTATAATGAGGCAATTTGATAAAATCATTGACACATTAAATAAGGCAAAATCTATTGATCTAAAAACTACAGAGGAGATTAATATTAATAAAAAAGTTGAACATCAGGTGCGGCTTTTTTCAACAAAGAAGAAATCAACAAGGAATAAGGATTTTAAAAAGCCTACCCTAACAAAAGAAATTTTTATTAGGGATGGTTTGGTTAATAACTCAAACCTTAATGTTAATGTTCATACAAGATCTGATCATACATCACCTGATTTTATGTTAAGATAAGACAGTGTATTATCTCAGTAGAAAGTAGGTTTAATTAACACTAAAGTTTATGTTAGATTTTGTTCTGCTTTCTCTTGTTTGGGAATAAAATCCGATGGGGAAACCACTCGCACAAATACATGTACAAATTACTGGAAATTATTACAATCCCAGCGATTTTGATGGGAAACCTACAAGTACGTGACTAATCTAATTTAATCCTCAGTTTTCACTTTGTTGTATCAGTGTTACAAGCGCTGGTAAGTTATTGTAATTTCGTCAAATCTGTCGGATTGAGTGTTCTTATATTAACAGCAGTGCAGTATTTTAGTTTTACTTTTAGTCGGATTACCAAAATAATCTTAATTTTCTACCTTGTTTTTTTACATATTTTAGTCAACTGACAGTGCAAACAAAATTCTCGACAAAATAAAATTAGTTTCTTTCTTAATTACTTTAGGTATTTATTGAGAATGTATATGGGTACATAACGTGTTTACTTTTTAAAAAATAAAAATACAATTATTGAAACCTCAAGCCTCTATTACTATTATTAAACACATTTCACTCAAGTAATTAATAATTTACAAATCAAATTAAAGAAATCCCAGCAAAGTACCTTTAAACTGCATATTGACACAAGTACGAAAGATACCTAGAATAGCAACAAGTTAGTACAAAATACCAAGTTGTTTACATACAAGAGCTAACATATATAGATAACATTCGTGTAAAGTTAATTTCCTTCATTGCACTAAATTTAACTTCTTTTTTATCCAAAGTTGGTTGCTTATAGAAACTGGTCTCTTATATTCAAATCATGAAATTTTCTTAAGTGGCCATACAAAGTTTTATTTTACTTAAATTCAGAACCCCAATCTTGGCAAATATTGATTTTTTACTTCTCCTATATAAATAAGGAGATAAACAATCAATTTAACATTAACATAGACCTCATCCAATTTATGTAAACAAAAAAAATTACGTAACCTCAATCTGTCTACAACTGTCATTACAGCCGCGTTATTTCTACCGCGAGACGCTCGTATACACCGAGCTCCATGATCTAACATCTAGTGGCTCGACAACTCCTACGTGTGGACCTCTCTACTTAGGACGTTAATCTTTCTATCCTGCAATACTATAAAACTGAGACAAATAATCTCTAGTTAATAATGTTGCCGCTAGGGAAAAGGAGGGTCAATTTTCTATTGTGTCTTATGGCGTACTAGTATTAAAATCGCATTTTTATAAAATTGTGAGGTCTAATTAGACTAAGATCATCATATTTGGTACTTATAGCTGTGATAGTCAATTGTGTGTAAAACTTGCGGCCTATAACTTATCTATAGATATAAAATATAAGGTGTTGTTTTGTCCCATGGTGCAAATCTGGATATAAATCATTCAAACACATAAGGAGAAGTATTTATTTTGCTCCTAAGGTATTTTTGGCGTTTAGTGATACTATTGAGATTCTAAATACATGTCTTTGTAGGTTGTGGAAACATTAGAAAAGTGGAGACAAGCTATTCCTCGAAGTGACAAGGTTTCTTTCTTTTTTGTGTATATATTAATGTATAATGAAATTTATTTTTATGTGCATTGGATGGTAAGAATTGTAATTCAAGTATCTACCTGAGCATATATATTTCTAATACGATTCTTGTTATAATAATACATTTTTATTTCTAATTAAAAGTGTGTATAAAAAAAAGTTAGATATACTGTTATTTTATTTTGTTAAATATAATACTTTTTTGCTTCAATAAAATCACTATTTTATCCCCAAAAAGATGGTCAGATTTTTGTGTGCTCAATAATACATGTACTTCATCCTTCTGGACCATCAAAGATTCTAAAAGTCTTAAAATTTCTAATTTTTATAGTATAGACTTAACTACATAAATTAACAATAACTTTAAATTGATCTCCTGAAAACTAGTGTTACCAGAAATAAAACATTCTTTCTCCGTATGAACGACATCCCCTATTGTTTTATAGCCGCTTGTATTTGTATCATAAAACTGCTTTGCATAAATATTATTTATGTATGGTTAAATTGCCCAGCATGCTATTTTGATTCTTTAATAATTTGAAATTCTTATAAGAATACGGGAGTATTAAATTGGTAATTGTTAAGAATTTGTGTATATTTCCACTTCCAATGACTGGAATTTTGAATAAAATCCGAATTTATAATTATTTATGAAAAAAATAGCGATTTCTCCATAAGACTGCATGTAAAAATCACCCTCCATTTCCCTAGCGGCAAGTCGCGAACTACGAATACAGCGCTAAAATATACACAGGTTTCTGGCCGAGATTAATGTCCTATGTAGAGATGTAAATACTCCTACGATGTGTTGTTATAATGTAACCTATATTCACACTGAGAAGATAGCGCTAAGGCGGGAAGATTTGAAATAAAACTATAGCATTTACCTAACCTTACTTTAATCAAAATAATAACCAATAAATAGGTCATTCGCATGAAAGCATAGAAAATTGACATTCAAAGCAAGCAGTGCCGTACTTAACCTGGGCGATTGGGAAAGAGCACGGCAGAGAAAACCCCAAATTGCCCTCACACTTCCAACTGCATTTGGCACATCTCGACAAGAACGGGTAACGTACAAGTACCCAGATCACCAACACTGAAATTGACGGGATGCCAGCTGTTACCCAGGCATACCACACATGACAAGTGAAGAAACGTTTGTGTAAACCAACTAGTCGTTTCTGGTAGGTACTGAGGTCGACTAGGCCAATACTACCCAGCTAAAGTTGAAGAGGGGGGACACCAGGAAGATGACCTGCACCTTGACTACCAATGTTCCTCCCCGCACGGACATAAAATGTTAGTAATATTCAACAAGGCTCGAACACACGCGCCCGCATACATACATTAACAGTTTCCAGCCCGTGTTACAAAATATTTCACAAAGGCTAGCCGATTTTTTATTATTTTCAAAAGGGTACAACTACGAATACATTGACAAGACGACATGAATCGCTGAAATGAACTTATGGTATGATTGCGCATAGTTAAAAAGGCGCTTATTATTTAATAGACTATCTCCAACATAGTCAGAAATGCAAACGCGAAAGACACGAGATGATCGATTATACCAGAGGTTCAATTTAATTACATCACAACAATTATCACAAACGTTAAATACTAGTTAATTATATAGGAACATCGACTAGATAATAGGGTAAACAAAACAACAAAATATAATTACGTTTAAACCGAGATATGAGAGATGCAGTGGAATATGTGGTTAATATGCTGAAATAAACCAATTACACATAAAATAAAAATGTCAAAGGCATCACAAATATCAAACATAACACATGTAGGCAGCAAAAACACATCAAAATTTTATAGCACAAATACAAGCCCAGATATATATATATCCATTTCGAATGGACCTGCACCTTGCCGAAGTTCTAAATTACTAGAACAGGTGAAATGGCTTGCGTGTTCTAATGAGCTAAAGAGCCAAACTACAGGTCCAACCAAAGTAGTAGGGTCGTTAGTGAGGAACCAGACTAAGACAGGTCCCCGAAAGAGGGCAGCGGCTCTTTCGGTACTTAGATTGGCAGAGACCATAGGGGTCGGTATGGCAGTCTAAGACACACTACCGCGATGTGGAAGACAACGGGAAACCACCACATTATCTCCCAAGTACACAGCGTACCTAAATTATAATAAAATGATGGCATTTTCTGGGGTAAAAGATTCCGGAGTTAAAATAGTCCCCCATTCGGATCTCCGGGAGGGGACTACTTCGGAGGATGCGATCGGAAAGTTAAAAATAAGAGTCGGGAACATTCTGCAAGTCGGAGCGTGGAATGTTAGAAGTATGAAGCAAGTAGGTAAGCTAGAGAACCTAAAAATCGAAATGAATAGGTTATCACTAGACATAGTAGGGATTAGCGAAGTTCGGTGGCCAGAGGCGGGGGATTTTTGGAGTGGAGACTTCAGGGTAATTCATACAGGAGCAGAGGACGGAAATTTGGGTGTGGGGATAGTTATGCGGAAAAAGATAGGACACTGTGTGGAAAATTACTTACAAAAGAACGAAAGAGTACTCATGGTTAGATTAGAATCTAAACTGGTAAACACAGTAATAATACAAGTATACATGCCCACCTCTAGCTACAGTGACGAAGAGGTAGAAGCCATCTACAAAGATATCGAAGACATATTAAGATACGTAAACGGACATGAAAATTTAATAATTACGGGGGATTTTAATGCTGTGGTAGGTGAGGGTAGGGAAGGAGCGGTAGTAGGTTTATTTGGTTTAGGCACGAGAAACGACAGGGGAAATAGGCTGGTAGAATTTTGCGACAAGAACAATTTAATCATCACAAACACATTATTTCAACATCATGCTAGAAGACGATATACGTGGAAGATGCCAGGAGATATAGGACGATATCAAATAGATTACATTCTCGTTAGACAACGGCTTAGGAATCAAGTAAAAGACTGTAGAAGCTACCCAGAAGCAGATATAGATACTGACCACAACATCGTAATTATGAAGGCCGCACTTAAATTTAAAAATCTGAAAAAGAGGAACGGAAACAGGCACTTGGACTTAGAGAAACTAAAAGACAAAGATATTCAAGTAAGATTCGAAAAAAAGTCAAATGAAATGCTGAATGATATCGCGAAAATATCTGAAACTAAGGAAGTAGAAACAGAATGGAATAACATTAAATCCAGCCTAGACATGGCGGCCAGAGATATTTTGGGGTATACACAAAAAGAAAATAAGAAACCATGGATAACAAAGGATATCGTGAATTTAATAGAAGAAAGACGAAAATACAAAATAAATCAGACGAAACAGGAAAACAGAGATACAAAGCCATAAAATGGGAAATTATTCGAAAATGCAGGAAAGCTAAAGAACAATGGATTGATGAAAAGTGCAAAGAAGTACAAACTAAGATGGAAATAGGAAAGACAGACGAAGCATACAAATTAATTAGAATGAATTTTAGGGATATAAAACCGTATAGCAAAAATATAAGGGACGCACAAGGAAACGTCATTATAGAAAACGTAGAGAAAGTGAGTAGATGACAAGAATATATAGGGAATTTATATGCAGGAGAGGAACTAACTGCATTAGAACAGGAATCAGACATTGAAAATGAGGATTTGAGATATCCTATACTTCGAGACGAGTTTGAATTAGCATTAAAGAGTCTGAAAAATGGTAAGGCGCCGGGTACAGATAAGGTGCAAGCAGAAACTCTAAAAGCCGCTGGACAAGCAGTAACAGAACGTCTCTTCCAACTTGTAAGCTATATGTATGAGACAGGCGAGATACCCAAAGATTTCAAACGTAGCATCATAGTAACTATACCAAAAAAGAAAGGCGCGGATAGATGTGAAAATTTTCGAACAATAAGTTTGACAGCACACGTGTCAAAAATATTAACTAGAATTGTGCAAAGACGAATGGAAAAACGAGCTGAAGAAATACTAGGAGAAGACCAATTTGGGTTTAGGCGAAACAGGGGAACACGGGAGGATATTTTAGCTCTGAGAGTGATAATGGAGAATACAATAGAAAAGGGAAAGCATGTATATAGGGTTTGTAGATCTGGAAAAAGCATTCGACAATGTAAATTGGAAAAAATGTTTGAAATACTCAAAAGGATTGGAATGAGTTATAGGGATAGACGAATAGTACATAGCTTATACAAAGAGCAAACAGCAGTAATAGAATTAGAGCAGGAACGTAGAGAAGTAAACATTAGGAAAGGGTGAGACAGGGATGTGCCCTATCCCCATTGATTTTAACTTGTACATAGAAGAGGCAATGAATACTGTCAAACGCAGAAAGACATTTGGAATTACTATGCAGAGACAAAAAATTGATATGCTTACATTTGCAGATGATGTAGCGGTATTAGCATCCAGCAAGAAAGGGTTAGAAGCAGCTCTTAATAAAATGGAGACAGTTCTAACAGAGAGATACGGTATGAAAATTAACAAAACTAAAACTAAAGTTCTAGTTTGCAAAGGTGGGAAAATAAATCAAAAACAAGAATACAAGTATTTAACACGAACTTACAAGAGGTTAAGGATTTCTGCTACCTAGGAAGCCAAATAACGCAAGATGGGAAAAGCACAAAAGATATAAAACAAAGATTAGCACAAGGTCGTGATACATTTAACAAGAAAAAGCAACTATTGTGCTCAAAGACCACAAACATAGAAACAATGAAAAGATTGCTTAAAACATATGTGTGGAGCACAGCACTGTACGGCTGTGAAGCCTGGACAGTAGGAGAAGCGGACAAGAAAAAGGTAGAAGCCTTTGAAATGTGGTGTTACAGGCGTATGATGAAGATTTCATGGACAGACAAAGTTAAGAACGAAGAGGTACTAAAAATGGTAGGGGAAGAAAGAAATATGTGGAAAACGGTAAAAAATAGGAGAGATAGGATGATAGGCCACATACTACGGCATGAGGGAATAGTGCGGAATATTTTAGAAGCAGAGATAGAAAAAAAGAGAAGAAGAGGCAGACCTAGATTAGACTACTGCACACAGATAGTAAAAGATGTAGGCTGTAGAGGTTTCAGGGAGATGTGTAGGCTAGCCCAGAATAGAAATCAATGGAAGTACGCATCCAACCAATCCCAAGATGGATAAACTAATGACGAAAATATAACTGTGCGTAAACATGATGATTATTATAAGTAACTACAAGAATTGGTTGGGCAATATTCTCGAATAATGTTAAGTGTGTGAAAGGATTTACTAGAAAACCATTATTTCGGCAAATGTCTAAGTGTTGGGGATCTTGGTAGCCACAGGTTGCTTAACCTCCTTCACTGAATCTCGGTAAAATAGGGTATAAAATTAGAATAAAAGGAACGAGCTGAATACACATACCCTGAAAAGAAGAAAAGAAGAAACCACCAAATCGCAAAATCAAAAATGCCTGATATAACCCTACATAAAAATAACTGCGTTGCAAACGAATCCGGGACTTTCAGTAAACAATGGATTCCATTACTAAAAGAAATAACAAATGAAAATCAAATGCCCAACTAAGTAACTTAGGTAGCTGAGACAGTGTGTTTCCTATGCCCATTGATTAACAACATATACATAGAAGATTCTATTTATACTGTCAAATGCAGAATACATTTGGAATTACTACCAGGACAAAAATTGATATGGTTAGATTTGCAGATGATAATAGCGATATTAGCATCTAGCAAGAACCAGTTAGAATCTCCTTGAAATGAAATGGAAAACGGTTCTAACACTCAGATAGGGTCTGAAAATTAACAATAACTAACAACTAAAGTTCTAGTTTGCAAACATTGGATAAATAAATCAAACCAAGGGTACAAGTATTTAACACGAACTTACAAGAGGTTAAGTTTCTGCTATCTAGGAAGCCAAATAACGCAAGATGGGCAAAGCACAATGTTATAAAACAAAGATTAGCACAAGGTCGTGATACATTTAACCAGAAAATAACTATTGTGCTCAAAGACCACAAACATCAACAATGAAAAGATTGCTTAAAACATATGTGTGAAGCACCCACTGTATAAATGTGAAACATGGACAGTAGGAGAAATGCACAAGAAAAGGTAGAAGCCTTTGAAATGTGGTGTTACAGGTCGTATGATGAAGATATCATGGACAGACAAAGTTAAGAAAAGAGGTACTAAAAGTATGGGAAGAAAGGAATCTGGTGGAAAACGGTAAAAAATAGTAGAGATAGGAATGATAGGCCACAGGCTAGTGAGGGAATAGTATGGAATATTTTAGAAGCAGAGATAGAAAAAGAGAAGAAGAGGCAGACCTAGATTAGACAACTGCATATTTAGTAAAAGATCTAGGCTGTAGAGGTTTCAGGAGAATGGTAACAATGAATAGAAATCAAGGATACGCATCTAGGCAAACCTAAGATGGATAAACTAATGACGAAAATATAACTATATAAACATGATGATTAGTTATAAATAACTACAAGAATTGGTTAGGAAATATTCTCGAATAATGTTAAGTGTGTGAAAGGATTTACTAGAAAACCATTATTTCGGCAAATGTCTAAGTGTTGGGGATCTTGGTAGCCACAGGTTGCTTAACCTCCTTCACTGAATCTCGGTAAAATAGGGTATAAAATTAGAAAACAATAGAAAGGAACGAGCTGAATACACATACTCCTGAAAAGAAGAAAAGAAGAAAACCACCAAATCGCAAAATCAAAAAGCTGCCTATATAACCCTACATAAAAATAACTGCGTTGCAAACGAATCCGGGACTTTCAGTAAACAATGGATTCCATTACTAAAAGAAATAACAAATGAAAATCAAATGCCCACAATATCTAGGTAGCATTGCAAGTTTTTCCTGGATTTTCCTTGCAATATTAACATGAAATACAGCCTACATACATGATTTCTATTTATACATAAAATAACTAATTACATAAAAATAAGCATATTAACAACCCCTGTAAAACAGCATTGGTATCTGACAAGTATAAATCCACAATAAGGTTACCTCAAAACCATATACAATCTCCGTTGAACAGTATTGGTATCTGACAAGTGTAAACTCGCCATAGGGTCTCCTTAGATCCATATACAATCTTCATAGAACAACATTGGTATCTGACAAGTGTAAACCCGCCATAGGGTCGCCTCAGATCCATATACAATCTTCATAGAACAACAGTGGTATCTGACAAGTGTAAACCCGCCATAGAGTCGCCTCAGAACCATGTTAAAATCTACCAAAGAGGTAACTTAAATCATAATGAATTTTCCCCCTCAAAATAAATATAAAAAAAACGACTACTTAAGCCTTTCAATAATGCAATCGCACACTTCTTTAATAACCATCCTCTCAATTGTATAAATAGAAACATGTTAAAAAATGTTGGCTGAAATGCAGACACAAAAACGGTAGCAGTCTTTTGAAATGCTCCAGATGTCTGAGGACGATAGCATGGACAGACAAAGATAATAACAAATAAGTTACAGAAATAGTATGGGAACAAGGATATCTGGGGAAAAAGAGAAATAGTAGGGTGGAATACGTTCTAAGGCATTTTTGGGGAATAGTATGTGATATATTACAAGCAGAGATAGGAAAAAAGAGGTAGATGTAGACCTAGATCAGACAGTTATAGATGCAAACTGTGCATATTTCAGGGAAATCTGTAGGTTAGTTCAGAATAGGGAACAATGATGGTACGCGTCTTACCAGTTCTAGGACTGAAGACCTAATGATGATGATGATATATATATATATATATATATATATATATATATGTATGTTAGTTAAATATATGGGATCTTTTAGAAATTAAACACATCGTGGCATCACAAATTACAAACAAAAATATACACCTTGTTATGGTTAAATTCAATTACTAACTCAAAACCAAAATAAATATAACATAGAAATATAACTGTCCATATTCAAACCTGCTCAATAATTTGATTAAATATATCTAAGAAAATTACATTGGTACAAACTGCTCGTAAAATCACAGTAAGGGTACATTTACTATTGATTCTACAATAAGGGCAATGCAATGGAAGTTTGAACTCGGTATTAAATACTAATTAAACATTATTTCAGATAATTAAATATTAATTTTACTCTGATTTAGATATTAAATAACCAATTTAAATAAACAAATATTAGTTTTAGGTTGTTAAACCAAACTACACACCTTTAGACATAAAACGTATTCAATAAAATAGTAAATTCACCTGAAATTATATACATTAAACAATCCACATCAAATTCTAATTCAAAAGCAACGGGTAACCCATAAAAGTATCCTTCAATGATTAAATAACTATCGGTTTTACAATAAGTACCAAAATCATACTCAAAACAAAGAATTACAAGATGTAATCAGAATACCTTAAGTAACAGCTACAATATAAACTTATAAAACATTACCTTTAATTGTACGCCAAGGAAGGTTTTTCGATCTGCCATTTTGAAACTAAATAAACAAAGTGCTTTTTAAACCTGTAGACAAGCTCAATCACCCATACGCATGCGCCACTTCTACTTTAAATTCTGACATCCCGGAATGCGTTCAGAAACATGCAAGTGGTTACTGAACTATTCGAACAAACAAATATCGAAATGTACACTATAATATTTTCAATAATTATCGACCAATGAGAAAACGACTTAGAAACACTATGGATCACTTCAAACTAACCTACAAGTTTTTCTGAAATTTGCACAGTCTGCATTTTTCACTATCTGCGTGCGAAAGTCTAATCTTGACCTATCGCTACCTCTCTTTTCCTATCTCTGCATGTAGTATATTGTTAGGGACCATTAGGCAACCCGTCAAACACGCAAGTTGCATAACCGAAGTGTATTCTACAGAAGTCTAGAACATTCGAACAAACACAAGACTATGAATCATCTAGTTAGTTTTAGGATATAAATAAGATCGGCGATGAGTGTACATCGGTTAGTTTATATCCAAATGTCGTATATAAATCGTATCGTATATAGTTGGTTGGCCATTACGTTTTGAAGGTCCTATAGTAAATATAAATTTGTGTTATATAAAAGTGTATATCGTACCGCCATCTTGTACATAAATAGACAAAAGAGTAATAAATAAATTATAGTAGTGTTAGTGTTATTAAGGAGACTTATGGTTAAGGAATTAGTTTAAGAAGATATTAGTGCTTGTAAATAGCATTAGTGTGATAGTGCTTTATTGTTAGTTGGACTGAAAACATTTATAAATAAGGCATATACTGTTAATTGGACTTATGAATAGTGAATAATAAAGACTTTTGTTATTACTTGTTCTAAATTGGTGAACACGTTAACAGTAGCCCGCTACACTAGTGTCAGGCTGTGTTGGGTGTATAGGAATTAATTTAAAAGAAAAAACACAATTCTAAAGACATTTGAGTAGTTTGTATATGCTTGTTACAAGAATCCAAAGTAAAATGTACCCAGAAACTTTAATGAATTGCCTTAAGGATTTTAAATCCGGTATGCAAGAGAGGTCGGCTAAACTAGAAGTGACACTTAGTGAAAATACTGCGAAAATAGAAGAAAAGTTGAATGAAAATACAGCTATGCTAGAACAAAGATTACTGGAAGGCTCCATTGCTTTGAAAGAAGATTTCACTGAACAGATAAAATCAGTTGAGCAAAAGTTGGACAGTAAATTAGTAAAAATGAAAGATGTGATGAGGCTGCAAGAACAAATGATTTCACTAACAATGCGACCACTTGAATTAGCAAACCAAGTTGTAAATCAGAACGTCTCTGAAATAAGAAGCATGGAAGAAAGCGAGTCATTACCGTCAAAATTTAAAGTGAAGCCACTTTCATTTGATGGTAAAACACCTTGGCCGACATATTTGAAACAATTTGAAGCTGCTGCAATAGCCAACGGTTGGTGCAACAAAGAGATCTCTTTAATAGTGGCACTACGGGGAAAGCTCTTAACATCTTGCAAACGATTCCCGATCACCAACAGAATGATTACGGCCTCTTAACATCGAAGCTTGAGATGAGATATGGAGACGCTCGCCTTCAACAGGTTTACCATGCACAAGTTAAGAACCGTTCGCAAAAGACAAATGAAAGTCTGCAAGAATTCGAAGCTGACATTGACAGATTAGTTAGATTGGCATACCCAACGGCACCAGATAGCTTCCTCGAACAACTGGCTGTTCAAACATTAGTGGATGGCGTTAAAGATGGTGAAATACAGCAAGCGCTAAGATTGGCACGGCTAAAAATGTTAGATGACGCACTGATTCATGCGCTTGAATTTGAAGCAGCTAAGCAAACATCACACAGGGTAAGTTACAAAGTTCCGTCTGCCTTGGAAGAACCTGGGCAATTGCAGAACTGAATAGAAAAAATAATCAACCATATGTTTGAAAAACAAAAGGCCCCCTACAACGACCCCCTACATCTGATTTTTCAATGCTCCACCTGAAGGTACTACATTGGCCAAGAAGCGAGTATTTTTACCTGAAGAATTTTAAATTTTGTCAAACCCTTGCTGTTCCAAGCAAGGTAGGGATTTTTAACTAACGTGGCAACACACACACGGGACCTTAATTTTACCTCTCATCCGAACGAGGGCGTATTTTTGTGAAAAATGCTTGCCTAACATTTTTCAAGCGCAACTGCGGTGAAGTTGGTCATATACAGAGACGCTGTACTCGACAAAAAAATAACCGGTTGAGCAGCAGGGAAAACTAAAGCAAGCCGACGTAAGTGAGAAACGTCGACAGCACAATGTAGTGCCCCGGAGATTATCATCCGTGCTGCATTGTCGATGGGAAGTCTGGACAGCATTTATATTGATGGTAGAATTAATGGTAGGGGCATCCGATTACTCGTTAATACAGGGGCGACAAGGACTATTGTGAGATCAGATTTGGTTGGTCGTGGAAAAGAGCTACCTACGTCGGTATGTCTTCGAATGGAGAGACTGCCGTTACGTTAGGAATTGGAGACAAACTAATTAATCATCGGGTGTTGGTAGCTGAAATTACAGAAGAAGTTATCTTGGGAATGAATCTCATGAGAGAATATGGGTTTCAAGTGAACATGATACATGCCGAAAATCGGCTATATAAACATTTTAGATTTTAGTTTTAAATATGTGACTGAAATCGCGCCAATATTTTAAAAAATAGAGTTGTGCGTGCATTTCCGTCACTTTATACAGTTGCGTCGGCGCCAGAGAGTGCGCAGACGTGGAGTGTGGAAGGAAGTGCGCGTTTTTCAGACCCGAGGGGACTAGTCAACGAGACGTCAAACAATGAAGTTCACCGATGTCTTTTTATCTTGTCTTTTCTCTTATAATGTAGGTTCCTCTGTCGTACCTGTCTATTATCGTTCCTTACCTGGTTGATCCTTTATCGTATCGCTACAGAAAGAAAAGTGAAGACAAATCAATTTGGTTTCAACGAGGGCGAAGGCCGACCCACGCCCAAATAACGCCAAGGTCCTGCCGCCAGAATATCTGCAATGTTGTGAAGAGCTCCACATTTTATGTGAGTACATTTTATCTTTTTCTTTTGTATGTGATACAAATTTGAGACGCACTAATGATGACGTAATACCTTGTTGCGCAATAGTATACACGTGTTTATTATGTTGCCAACTGTCGTAGTGGCTCTTATCAATTACGTGCGGGACTTTAACAGTATACCTTAGACTATAATAGCCGCTTGCAGTATAACAAACATAAAAAAATGTGCTTCGGATAGATGATGATGAGATTCCATTTTAAGGGACAAGTAACCAGACGATGCAAGTTCGAATGATTTGTGATATGAAAATACCCGAAAACGGAAATGATTGTGATGGGACACACGGATGGTACGCTCCGGGAAGGACAAGTTTGCACGATGGAAGCAACTGAACAGGAATGGGTCAGGAGGGATTACTAATTGGAAGAACAATGGTATAGTCTCGAAATATGTTAAACGTTAATCCGCATACGGTGAACCTGAAGAAAAACATGATTGTGGGAAGTTGGATTCCAGTATGTCATATTGAACATTGTATGGATGACACAAAACATAAACCATCCAACGGTTGCTCACAGAAATTGCTTGATATGTTGATACCTTCGTGTCAAGGATTAAACAGCGACCAACTGGGCAAGGTAAAAGAACTGATCGGACAATATCAAAGTGTGTTTGCACTGGATGATAGTAAGAAAGGAAGTACGAATTGTTGCAACACAAGATCAATACTGGAAATATGCAATCGATACGACAACATCCCAGGCGGCTCCCTTTAGCAAAACGTAAGAAAGCCGAGCAAATTATCACAGACATGGAGAGAAACAGGGAGTGATTGAGCCCGCGAATAGTCCATGGGTATCCGCGGTAGTGTTTGTCAAGAAAAAAGATGGTTCGGCAAGGTTTTGTGTACACTGCCGGGGGCTAAACAGTGTCACAAAGAAAGACAACTATCCTTTGCCCAGAATTGATAACACCTTGGATTCTCTATCCGGATCTAAATAGTTTTCGACCTTGAGCTTGAAAAGCGGGTAGGTTTGGAGCCAAACGATAAAGAGAAAACAGCGTTTACAATTGGAACTGGATTATGGCAGTTCAAGGTCATGCTTTTTGGATTATACAATGCTCCTGCTACTTTTGAACGTTTGATGGAGTCGATACTGCGTGGACTATCCTGGAAAACATGTCTGGTGTACCTAGACGATTTGATAATGTTGGGCAGATCTTTTGAAGAACATCTTAAGAACCTAGAGGACATATTCCAAAGACTACGCAGGGCAAACCTTATCTCGAGCCCTAAGAAATGTCACTTATTTGGAAAAGAGGTGAAATACCTAGGACATGTCATTTCGAAGACCGGAATAAAAGCCAACCCTGACAAGATAAAAACGGTGCAAGAGTGGCCTACACCAGCAGATATACAACAACTACGCAGTTTTCTGGGATTGTGTACATATTACAGACGTTTTATACTAAGGTTTGCGTACATTGCAAAGCCGTTGATGAAATTAACCGAAGATGAACAAGAATATAATTGGAATAACGACTGCCACAACGCATTTCAACAACCGAAACGGCTACTAGTTACAACACCGAATCTGAGTTATCCACGGATGGAAGGTAAATTTGTGTTGGATACCGATGCCAGCAACACAGCTATAGGAAGCGTTCCTTCTCAGGTGCAGGACGGTCAAGAAAAAGTTATTGGGTATTTCAGCAAGGGCTTGTCGCGGCCAGAAAGGAACCATAGTGTGACAAAAAGGGAGATGCTGGCCGTCGTCAAATCCGCAGTGCACTTTTATAAGTACTTATACAGCCGTAAATTCCTGTTAAGAACAGACCATGCTGCACTAAAATCGTTACAGCAGTTTAGAAATCCTGAAGGGCAAGTTGCAAGGTGGATAGAGCGGCTGCAGGAATATATTTTTGACACAGAACATCGTTTAGGAACTAGCCATCGTAATGCAGACTCTCTATCAAGAAGACCACGTCCCGTAGACTGCAATCATTGCTCCAAGATAGAAGAGAAAATAAGTGTCACCCATAGAATAACGGTAACTGATGATACTCGGCAACCCGAAATAATACGAGAAGATCAGGAAAATGACGCCGAATTGGGAAGTTATTATTAAGTGGAAAAGTAGAAGACGACGACCAGCCTGGGAAGAAATTAGTATTTCAAGTAGGAGCCTGAAGGCATACTGGCCACAGTGGGACTTCTTGGTGATTAGAAATAGAATCTTGAAACGACGCCAGGAGTGCAAGGATGGCACTAAGAGACGACTTCAAGTGATAGTGCCGAGAAGCAGAGTGCCAAAAGTGTCGCAGCATTTGCACGATGGTATCTTCAGAGGACACTTTGGCATGAAAAGAACTCTTGAAAGAGTGAGAGAAAGATTCTATTGGATAAACTGCAGAGTAGATGTGAAGGAGTGGCGCCGGAAATATGAGTTGTGTGATTCTGCAAATGGCCCGGTCACAAAACGAAAAGCCCCAATGAAACAGTATAACGTGGGGAATCCTTTTGAGAGAGTGGCCATTGATATAGCTGGTCCATTTTCTGAGTCAGAGAAAAGAAATAAATACATCTTGGTTACAATGGATTATTTTACCAAATGTCCGCAGGTGTATGCTATACCTAACCAAGAAGGTTGCAGATGTACTAGTGAGGAAGTTGTTGTGTCGCTTTGGAGTTCTGTTGGAATTACAATCCGATCAAGGTCGGAACTTCGAATCAGCGTTGTTTCAGAACGTCTGCAAGCATCTTGGAATCAAGAAGACTAGAACCACACCACTTCATCCTCAATCGAATGGAATGGTTGAAAGAATGAACACGACGTTAGGAAAGTACCTAGCCAAACTTGTCCCCGAACATCAACGAGACTGGGATCAATATTTACATTTGTTCCTACTGGCGTAACAATCTTTGGTACATGACTGCTCAGGATACTCTCCCGCTTGCGTGAAGTTAGGACGTGAATTACGTCTACCATGTGATCTTCAGTTTGGATTTAAACCTGGAAAAGAGGTCGTAAGTGAAGATTACGTTAGTAAGCTTCGCGAAAGATCAAATAGCATCACGAAAACGTCCGAAAGAATATTCAGGCGGAAAGCGATCGAATGAAATCACAATATGACACGAGAGCACAAGAAGGTGGTTACCAACCTGGAGATTTAATGTAGCTGTACAATCCACAAAGAAAGCGTTGATTGTCACCAAAGTTACAAAGACAATTAGAAGGCCAGTACGAAGTGTTAAAAAGAGTTAATGATGTAGTGTACCGGATCAGAAGATCTCCCCGTGGTAAACCGATAGTGGTACACTTTGACCGTTTAATATCTTACGCTGGCAACAACCAGGAAGACTCGCGTAATGAAAATGGTATTTTTTTATTTTTTTATTTATTCTAACAGTACAATTAGTCTGTTACCTAAAAATTACAGCAAACCTGTTACTCCTAAGAAATCTAACAGAATTATTTGCTTTCCAGGGAACCAATATCCAGGTCCTTGTTGTTGCTGTCAACCGGTTGCTTACCAAGACCAAGCAAAAAGTGTTGACTGTTATTTCCAACACTGTGGTGGATGCACCAGACGATACCGTCATCAGTCATCAAATTGGCGTCAAAATGTTTTTACAGTTACGGTACGTAACGGTTTTAATGAGGGGGAAGTATTACGAACTATTGGGCAACCCGTCAACCACGCAAGTTGCATAACCGAAAATGTATTCTACCGAAGTCTAGAACATTCGAGCAAACACCAGACTATGAATCATCTAGTTAATTTTAGGGTATATATAAGATCAGTAATGAGTGTACATCGGTTAGTCTATATCCAAATGTCGTAAATAAATCATATCATGTATAGTTAGTTAGTCATTACGTTTTGAAGGTCCTATACTAAATATAAATTTTTGTTATGTGAACATGTTGTACCGCCAGCTTGTACATAAATAGACAAAAGGGTAATAAATAAATTATATTAGTGTTAGTGTTGTTAAGGAGACTTGTGGTTAAATAATTAGTTTAAGAAGATATTAGTGCTTGTAAATAGCATTAGTTGATAGTGCTTCATTGTTAATTGGACTGAAAACATCTATAAATAAGGCATATACTATTAATTAAACTTGTGAATAGTGAACAATAAAGACTTTTGTTATTAATTGTTCTAAATTGTTGAACGCGTTAACAGTGGCCCGCTACAATATCTTGTACTATTCCCCAAGAATGCCTTAGAACGTATCCTGTCCTATTTCTCCTATTTTTTTTTTGATTTTCACAGATATCTTTATTACTTTACTATTTCCATAATCTATCTGTTATTAACTTTGTGTGCCTATGCTATCATCCTCATACATCTGAAGCACAACATTCCATATGACTTCTATCTCTTTCTGTCTGATTTTCCCCACTGCGCCTGTTTCATAGATGTACTGTGCTGTGCTCCACACATATCCTCTCAACAATTTTTTTCTAGTCTCTATATTTGTTGTCTTTGAACATAACCGCTGTTCTTTCTTGCCCCAAAAATTTCCCGCTTCTGGCCACCGAACTTCGCTGTTCGTAATACCTAATGCTAACCTATGCATTTCAATTTTCAAGTTCTCTAGCTTACCTACTTGCTTCATACCTCTAACATACCATGTTCCGACTCACAGACTGTTCACCACTCTATTTTGATACTTTCCGATCACATCCCCCGCAGTAGATTCGAATGGGGACTATTTTAACTCCTGAATTTTTTACCTGAGATGTTGCCATCATTTTTAATAACAATTTAAGTACGCTATGTACTTGGGAAGTAATGTGGTAGTTTCCCGTTGCCTTCCACATCGCAGTAGTGTATCTTTGAATGCCATACCGACTTCTATCGTCTCTGCCACTCTATAGCGAAAAAGCTGCTGCCCTGTTTCGGGGACCTGTCTTAGTTTAATTCCTCACTAAAGACACGAGTGGCTGTTAGACATAAAACTATTACGTCGCGGTTTGTGTGAGAATCCGCGTTTCTTAACGCGGCTAAAAGAAATACTTAACTAAAGTTGGAAATTATTTATATGAAGTATGAAGATAGGTAATTTTTTTTTGCTATAACAGTTATAATTTTGTGTTTATGTTTATCAAAAGTTAGTAGGGTAGTACAATAATTTTCGTTGTAAGATGAGGTTTTTACTAATAAAAGTGGCTTTGTAGAAGTATCCAAAATGCTTTTATATATTATTTAAGTGCGTTGCCATCATTTGTTGAAGCACTTAACCCTCAGAATTTTGTTAAAGAATTCATAGAGGAAGAATTTCAATCTGGGGCAGTATGTTATAAAAGGTAGACATGCAGTAAGCAATATTTTAAATTAAGTTTCGAATTGTTTCATGTGTGGTTTGGCAGTATCTAAAATAGAGTAGGTATATTCTGATAACGTGTTGCCATAATAAAACATTATAATCAAAAATATACGCGGATCCTCATGCACAAACCGTGACGTAATAGTTGTATGTCTAAGAGCCACTCGTACTAAAGACCCTACTACTTTGGTTGGACCTGTAGTTTGGCTCTTTAGATTACTGGAATGCGCAAGCCATTCCACCGTTCTAGTAATCTAGAACTTCTTCAAGATGCAGGTCCATTCGCAATGGTTTTTTTACTTATAAACGTTTTATAAATACTGACAGCATTACATTTTTTCGCATACGGCCACTATCAGGTTAGCCTTGGAGTTAATAAATTTTTGTGTGTAAGCCAACCATCCGTTAGCCGTTGCTTAAAAGCGTTACAGATGCAATAAATTATTGTCATGCTTTTAATGAGTGGGTTTCTGTCTCAGACACTTTCAAAAAATTAAACTCAGTTCATCGCAAGTCGGTTGCATTGATTGTACCCATGTAGCAATACTTTCTCCATAATTCGAACATCCCAATTTTCCTGAACATCTATATGTTAACAGAAAAAATTACCATTCAATAAATGTTCAATTGGTATGTGGATAACAATACATAATATGCAATTTATGTGAATATCTAAATTTTGGTTTGCTATTCAGCTTTAAATATTCTAAATGTATGTGCAAAATATCTCGGAAGTACAAAGGATGCTTATATCTGGTATCGTTCGGATTTGCAGCAACTGTTAAAAGATTTACATAACAGAAGTCATTATAATTATGCGCTGTTGAGTGATTCTGGCTATCCTCTTCGAACATATCTTTTAACACCATTACTTGATTCTCCTTCCAACCCTGTAGAGAAAGCATACAATGATTGTCATAAGAGCAAAGATCAAAAATAGAATGCTGTAATGCTTCTAGTCTATAACTGACATAAGTAAAAACTTGACAATGTCAGATATGATTGACAACAATGCCAAACGTAATTGAAAGTTAAGTTTATGTATAGTTGTGTAAACGATTTAAATAAGTAAATTTCCCAATTGTCGTCATCGGTCTTGGTGGCGTAATTGGTAAACGCATGGTTCCGGCAAAACCAAGATACAGGTTCAAGTTCTGTCCAAGACTTTATATTTTCCATCCTTCAATTACTAACTCGATTTAAAATGATCATTTGGGCTTTGCATAAAAGTCTAAAGTTAGATCTCGAGAAATTACACCTATCGATGAACAAATTGGTGACTCGCATTTTCTGGAACAACACGTAATTGAATCAACAACTGAATTGGTTCATCTATTATATCAAAACGTGAAGGCAAATTAGCTGTAATAATAATAATCTGTGATCATGTAGTAATAATAGAACATGCTGAGCAATTTTTCGTTTCAGTAATGGATAGGTGATATTTTAATAATTCTTTAACGAAATATGTCACAGTAGCTGCAACATCGACAGTCAAGTGGTTTAACATTACTGTTCCTTTTTTCATAAATGATGGTTTACCACTTGTATCTTTAAAATTGTGTATATTTTATATAAAATTAAATAAAAACCCTTAACCACAAAAAATATTGAAATTACTAGATACGTATTTCGACCACTATGTGGTCATCATCAGTAGGAAACCTGTAATTAAAAAATAATTAGCTGTTGTTCTGGAACACTTCAGAGGATATTCTCCTCACCACTTAGACTGAAGTGAACCTTCCCAACCTACAATTTACTATATTGTTGCTTTAAACACTATCGAGGATATTCTCCTCACCCGCAGGCTGGTGTTCTCAACAACAAACAAGTGAATTGTGTGAAATCAAATACTTGAAATCGAACAATATATTCCAGTTGTAATAATTAGACTTGGCATTAAAAGAGATAAAATAAGACCCATCAAAGTCATCTACTCTGATTCATCAATAGTGTGGACATCTTTAAGAAACGGCTCAAAGCTTATTTTTTCACCCTATCGCATCTTCTCGGATCTTACTATTCAGCAAAGGGAATATCTACAGATACTACGTACCGATCTTGATAAATGCAAATCTAATGGTGAAAAAGTCACCAATAGATACATAAATGGAGTTCCATCTATTATTTCTACCACAGCTGCTAAAATAAAAAACTAATACCATCCCATTTACATCTAAAAGTCTATTACCAAAATGTCAAGAGGATTAGAACACGAACTACAGATTTCAAAGACAATGTAATTTTAAGTGATTGTTATGATGTTATTGCTATTACCGAAACCTGGCTAAATAGTTCATATTTTGACTCTGAACTTACTTCTAACCGTTATACTGTATACCGTTATGATAGAAATATCCAAACCAGCACCAAAATGAGGAGGGGGTGTACTTATCTTAGTCCGTTCTACTTTATGTGCTCAAGTAATTGAAACTAATGTAATTGGTGTGGAACAACTGTTTGTATCCATACAAATTGCTGGTCAGAACATAATTATTGGTTGTACGTATATCCCGCCAGCTTCACCATCAAACATATATGAATTACATTGCTCTGCTCTATGAAAATATTTGTTATAACTATCCCTCGGTCAAGTTCATATTATGTGGTGACTATAATATACCCACTTCATCATGGAGTAATAAATTCATATTGTGTAATAGTGGAGATAATGCTGAATGCCTTCTTGATACTCTTCCTTTATTAGATCTACAACAACACAGCCATGTATACAATTCAAATAATAAGTTGCTTGACCTTATATTTTCAAACGTACAAAATGTTACAGTATCTGAAGCTGTGGAATTAATTATGGAAAATAGTATTCATCATACTGCTATATGTATTACTATTCCACTTAAATCGTTAAAAGAGTCCTTATATTATGACATATCACAATTTGATTTCAATAAGGGAGATTACGTATCACTTAATGCATACTTCAACACAGTTGACTGGTCATTTTGTACTAATAATGTGAATATAGATAATGCAGTTCAGCTATTCTATAACATACTATACAGTGGACTACAATGTTATGTCCCCAGAATACCAAGAAAACTCCCAAGGTTCCCAGTGTGGTTCAACAATGATTTAAAGTATCTTTTAAGAAAGAAAAAAGCTGCGCATAAAACATATAAGACAACTAGCCGTATTGAGGATTACAACGCTTTTAGTTCTCTTAGAACACAATGCAAAATTTTAAGTAGAAAATTACATGAGTATTCGATCTTTACTGAAAGATCAATCCAAACAGCGCCTGCTAACTTCTGGAAGTATGTGAATAATTTAAAAAAAGATATTGAGTTACCAGCCCAAATGTATTTTAAAGATCGCTCCAGCTACGAGGGTTTAAGTACAGTCAATTTATTTGCAGACTTCTTTTCTGAAGTGTACATCAACGAATGTGTTATACCATGTGCTTCAATTTACAACAATAATGTCAATACCATAGATGTCAATGAAATTGTGTTGAGTGGCGAGGAGGTTTTTGAAGCCCTTTGGAAAATAAAACCCTTCAATTCAACTGGGCCAGATGGTATACCTGCCAGTGTGTTACAAAGATGTATTTATAGTTTATGTACACCTGTAACCAACCTACTTAATTACTCTCTTATGCAAGGCCAATATCCAACATGGAAATTAAGTTTCATAAATCCTATATTTAAAGCATGTAATAAAAATTCGATTCAAAATTATAGAGGAATTTGTGTCCAGTCGTCAATTCCTAAATTACTAGACAAACTAATTACTAATCATCTATCCTGGAAGTGCAAGAAGATCTTTGCAAATAATCAACATGGGTTTGTGTCACGGAGATCAACAGTCACAAATCTATTAGTTTATACTAACTATATAACACAGGCATTAGAAAATCGTTACCAGGTTGATGCACTATATACAGATTTTGCCGAGGCTTTCGATCGAGTAAACTTACATATACCCATGTCTAAACTGTATAATGCAGGTTTTGATGGTAAGATGCAACAATGGCTCAGTAGCTATTTACATGGAAGATGGCAGTGTGTCGAATACAAACAATTTACATCGTACAAATTTCCAGTATAGTCAGGAGTCCCACAAGGCTCCCACATTGGGCCCTTAATATTTCTTTTGTTTATTAATGACATAAACCTTGTCTTTAAGCATTGCAAATTCCTAATATTTGCAGATGATTTAAAAATCTATTACAGTATCATATCGCCAAGTGACTGTACAATGATTCAAGATGATTTGAACTCGCTGCACATATGGTGTGAACTTAATAGACTATCTCTTAATATCAAAAAATGCTATAGCATTACCTTCTCACTTGTTATATCGCCCGTGGCAACACAGTACTACATCGATGGCATCGTATTGAGTAGAGTAGATGAAATTAGAGATGTTGGAGTAATATTAGATTCAAAACTTTCATTCAAACCACAAATACAACATTTAACTAACAAAGCAATGAAAATGCTAGGATTTGTATTCCGTTACTGTCAGGGATTCTCAATTGCAACTTGCAAATTGTTATACTGTGCCCTAATTAAGAAGTATTCTTGAATATGCCTCCATCATCTGGTCACCCTATTACAAAAATAGCATAATTAAAATTGAAAGAGTCCAGATGAACTTTATTAAGTTTATAGCATATAAAATGGGATTACAAAAACAACAATACAATGTTCAGGATACTTTAGACATACTACAACTTATCTCGCTTCATGATAGGCGTACATTAAATGACCTACTTTTTCTACATAAAACTATTAATGGTTCTGTTAACTGCCCTGAAATACTCGAATTAATTAAATTAATAGTTCCTTCTAAATTAACACGTAACTTCGACCTTTTCTATTGTGAATGCCATTGAACTAATTATGGTAGTCATTTCTATCTAAATCGAACTGCAATTATTGCAAACAAGTTTAAACAATTAAATTGGTTTAATAGCAGTCATCAATCCTTTCGAATGTCTGTATTAGCTAATATTAAAAATAAGTTATAGATTAAGCTTGTATGTATACATATTTTCTGTTTATTGTAAATGGGGTTTCCCGTAAATGTATGAAAGTACAAATAAATAAATAAAAAATATGTTTTTATAAAAACACTCCAAACTTACCACACAATGTGTGAGCGAAATTTCTACAACGCAAAACGAAACAGGAACAACCAACAATCTATTCACTGTTTTCATGTTCAGAGTCAAGAGCCAAAATGAATATTAATTTCGTGTTCTTAACAAACGAATACACTGGAAAACCCACATTAAAGAAGTAAGAAGCACCTTTATCGAATAGTGCACGACCTAATTATCAACACGTTACTTTGGGACAACAGAGAAAACCCATTCTACATGGTCGTAGTATCTAACAAATTGAAGGTTACCTAACGACATGCTATGAATTATTTCATTATCGCATAACTTTCGTTCTAACGCAAATAGATTTGAAGAATAGCAATGTAGTTTATGTAACAAAATTTATCGTACAGCCGACTTATGATTAGCAAGGGAAATTTTACAAGATGTAAACTATTGAATTTTCGTTTTTAACAGAAAAAGGGGTTTTAGGTGAAAATTATTAAACAGCGTATTGTCATTCACAGGTTTTAGAATTTATAAGGGGAACGGAATTAATTGAAATGAGATAACCAATGAAACAACGAAAATAAACGTAACAGTGTCTTTATCGAGCCGATGCATTTCTACTAAAACAGAATCTACTTAAACCATATCCAAAAGAGTAGCAGCACTAGATAGAACTAAATTAATTTTTAACTATAGGATTTCTAGAGCACGTAGAGTTGTTGAAAATAGCTTCGGAATATTGGCAGCCCGATTTAGAATTTTTGAAAAACCAATTCCTTTAAATATTAATACAACAGAATTAATTATGAAAACTACCTGTGCTTTGCACAATTGGTTAAGAAAAACATCAAATAACAACCTGCCCTATCTCGAAAGTGATTTAATGGACTCTAAAGATTGGATTGAAGGAATAGTTGTACCAGGAAAGTGGCGATTGCTAAAAACTGAAGGATTGCTTGATGTACCAAAGTCATTATCTAGTAACAACTATAGCAGAAGCACTTCATCAGTATGTGATTTTTATGCGAATCAGTTTGTTATAACAGAAATTGTATCATGGCCATGGAACATGATTTAATAACCTTTTTTTGATTTATTCTTGAATTATTTAAAATCTGTAGTTTCAAAGAAAAAATAAATTACTCAAAGAATTTTATCTTACCTTTATATTTGAAGAACTTTGTTTTGGCATACAGACTGCCCGCAGAAAGGAATTCGCTCTTTTGAACCAAAATAGACGTGGTACATACAAATCATCTTGGCCAGCACTAGAATGTTCGGATTTTTTTATTTTGGAGAGTTCAGCAGCGTATCTAGTGCGGTTTTTATTTTTGCTTTAATATCTGCTAGAGTTACTCCAGGCAAATTAATTTCTTGTTAGTTAGTATAGATTTGTATGCGACTTCCCGCAAATTTACTTTGTGATATTCTTCGCATTTACTGTTCCACAAACACTCCCAATTTTTATAAGTTTCTAAAAATAATGTTTGTTCGTCCTTCCAACGAAAACTTATTTTTTGTAATGCTATTGATAAATTTGTACGCTCAAACTACCAAGAATGATATTGCAAGCAAGTACATTCTTCACTTTAACATGTTTACACTTTACATCCTGAGTGATTCATCCATTTGTTTCATCGAAAGTAAGAACATGTTCAACTTTATTCACTGTCACTTTCGATGTCCACTAAGGATGAAATGTAGATGAAAGCAGTATTTACACTTTACAAATTGGATGATTGATCATTAGTGTACATCTAAAGTGAATAATGTAAATCCGCCTTAAGGTTGTTATAGCAAATTAGACAGGTGAAATAGGATGTACATATATATCGAAAATATATATTAGGCGATTTTTCGCGACACACTTGAATTGTTCGAGTATAGTATGTTGAAGTATCCCACCACTATTTAAAAAATACCTGGTACAGATCAGGGTATGATCGTTTATCTGATAGAATGGTGCCGTACAATTTCCCCTCCAGTAAATTTTATCGCCAAAACGCAAGTTTAACACATACACACATAAGGCGATTTTTCGCGACATAAACTAACATACTTAATTATGTGTGTATGTGTTAAACTTGCGTTTTAGCGATAAAATTTACTGGATGGGAAATTGTAGGGCACCATTCTATCAGATAAACGAACATACCCTGATCTGTACCAGGTTATGCTTGTGTATGTTAAGCACTTGACTTTTACCGGGTAATTATTCAAAGCGAGGTTAGGAAACTACAATACGTTTTTGCGGTGCCGCACAAGTAAATATTTTTTAAATAGTGGTCGGATACTTCAACATACCATACTCAAACAATTCAATAATGTCGCGAAAAATCGCCTATAATTAAGTATGTTACTTTATGTCGCGAAAAATCGCTTATTGTTATATGATTACAATTACTTGCTGAAAGTTCTGTGCGCTACCTAGCGATAAATTGTTTCACTATTGCGTATTTATGTATATAGATAATTTCTTTTTCCAGCTTTTACCATACTAATAATCATTAATCTAATTATATACCTATCGTATGTAATATTTAAAGTACAAGCCGTTTCACCCAAGACTTCGTCAGGTGCAATATTTTTTGATTCCACTATGTCATGTACGCATGCGTAGGTGAAATGTTAGCTAAAGGTGTTCAACTTTTAAGTGTACATTATTATTAAACCGTTTCTTACTCGGCTAACAAACCCTAAAAAAACGTTTTATTTATGGAGCAAATTTTCGGGTAAAGTTTGAGCTTTCTAATAAAATCCAATATGCGCGCATCATTAATATTTTAGGACGATTTACAGATTCAGGGGCGTACGTTCTTGTGCAGAAACACGCTTGCTTGTTCGTAAAATATACGACATAACATTGGGATTATTCCGTTTGTTTAGCTAGTTTTGTCGTAATTTTGAATTATGTATGTAAATTATAACACATCGCTACATGAGTGTTTTTAAAGCTTAGAAAACATTTTTTATATCTTCCAGAGAATCAAAAAAACATTTTTCAGGTATACAAAAAATTTAATTCTAAAGGGTAATATATTTAATTTTATTATAAAAACATACAAACGTATATAAATTAAATACATTTATCTTGGCCACCAAAACAATAAATAAGGACATTTTATTTACTAGCTGCAGAAGCCAACTTTGCCGACAACCCTTAGGATTCAGCAAAGGAATTACTACATTATTATGCTGGCAACGGAACTTTTTTTTATAAGAATTAATCCTACCCGAATACGGAAATGTTTTAAACACTTTCCAAGTCCAATAGGTCATTTTACTATATTCAACGATATCATAAATGTTAAAATTAAACAAAACCTACCGAATAATTAATATCTTAGCGGATGCTTCAGAATCTCCTAGCTTCACTTAAGCCGCATTGCCCATAAAGCTGGTGGTGAACCACGTACTGCACAAGATGTGCTTGCTTACTTAAATTCAGATGCTACTAATGCTGTATGCTTTCGGATTAATACCAATGAACGATTTAGTACTTTTAAACTGGGCATTCCCATCCACAAAAAGTCGTGCCTAATGGATGCTTCCTACTGGCCAGAAAATGTCTATGTTCCGGAATTTATTTTTAATCTAACTACAGATCGCCCTAAAAACCAATCAATCACCCAGACAACTGATAGCTGAGATTTTTTAGATGCAAGTACCAACAAAATACTCAACACATAAGAGTGCTGCTAATTAACTGTCAAAGCATAGTTAATAAAATTTTAGCATTTAATAATCTATACGACAGCTATAAAGCCGACATCATACTAGCTACAGAAACTTGGCTTTCTGAACATATCACGGATGCCCAAATCTTTCGTTCATATTATACTGTCTATCGACGTGACAGAGACTCTCGCGGTGGAGGAGTGAGGAGTTTTAATTGCAGTACACAATAGACTTACTTCCAAGAACCCAAGTCTTGATCCGATATATGAAATAGTTACTGTTGGCATTGCCATATTTAACCTTCAACTAAAAATTATTGTCACCTATCGGCCTCAATCGGCATCACTAGACATTATTAGCCACATCTCTGACTTAATACACAACTGCAACAAACCAATGGGTATACTACTAGCAGGCGATTTAAATCTACCAAAAGTAATATGGAATATTACTCCACCATGCTCAAGTGATCAAATACGAGTGAACAATTTACTATCAAATGGATTAGTTCAAATTGTTCCAGACTCTACAAGAAACAACAATCTATTAGATATAATCTTAATCAATCCGCTAGTTGATATGTACTCTTGTGAGGTGTTGAACTATTTTGGCGATCACCGACCAGTACATGTGGTTATAGAAGGGATTGCTACAAATAAATCCACAAAAAAAACTATTTTTTGCTATAAAAAGGCTGACAAATGTAGCATAGAGGAACATTTGTACACACAATATAATGGATGGGCCTCACAGACAAGTACTACTAATTAGTACTGGGACACTTTTAAAGCGGTACTGCATAGTTGCTTACAATTTATACCTACACGATCTCTACCTACTAATCCCGATCCAATTTACTATACGCATGAAGTTCAGATACTGAAAAAGCAGTGTAGACGTCACTACAAGTTTCGTAACAAATCAACAGCCCATAGAGCAGAATTTAAAACACTAAAAAAGAAATTGCTTGAAGCAAAAATGAAAGCCTTGCATGACTCTATGACCAATTTAACAGCCGTTAATGCATATTCCAACAAGTGGAATTTGTTTAATAAGTATATATAATCGTGCAGAGCCACAAATACATCTATTCCTGAAATGAAAGATAAAGGGTCCGACACCAGTGGCGTAACTACGATTTTGGGCCCCCGCAAAAATTTTAAAGTGGGCTCTCTTTAAAATGTATTACTTTACTGGCTTATATTTAGCCATATTTTTAAATTATAGTACATGTAGAGAAGGAAGCAGTATAGAATTAAATACATATACTATATTAATCAAGTGCTTTATTAATTATAAAACCAAATTACATAAATTCAAACTTATAAGTTAATTAATATTAAATCTACATATTTATACGCCGCACAAAATTATTTACACCTAAAAATTTGATACAGTAAAAAACCTATGAGCTAGCAGACATTCCAAATCAAATTCAAAATTTTGTTTTTCTTGCATGTTTTGCTGCAAACGCGTTTATTGTATCCTCTATATTCATATTTTTGGCAGTGTCATGTTCTACTGCTAAGAGGGATAAATCGTCTAATCTATCTTGTGAAGTGCGGTTCCTAAGATAATTTTAATAATTTTTAATTTTGAGAAAGATCTCTCCGCACTTGCAACGCTAACGGGTAAAGTTAGGTATAACATTAAGGCTGTTATGGTGTTTGGAAAACTGCTAGAACCTGTAGATTTGGAAAGTACTAGATATTCTAAAAATTGTAAGATACCGTTAACATTTTTAATTCATCACAAATAAGTCTATTATTTTTGAGTGTAGTAAGTTCTATACCTATAGCATCATTTAAATCTTTGTAGTAAAATTTTTGCAATTGTTTTGCCTTAGATAAAATATCGTCTGCAGTTAAATTCAAAAATACATTAGGTTCTAAGAAATTAAACTTTTCGTTTACATGAAAAAGCGATTTAAAACGATTCGACAGCTGTGAAATTATAATATCCATTACGCGATAAAATACATTTATTTTAAATTTAAATTCTTCATCATTAAATCGATAATCATTGGATAATTCATCGTAATGCTTTTTATTTTTGGTTGCCTTTTTTATAAATTCCGGTTTAATATTCCATTGCCCTGCAACTTTCGCTGCTTCCTCCTTGATGTTGGAATAGTTATTTCTTGTTTCCTTGAAAATTTTAAAGTTTTTGTAATAAGAGAGTTATCTGATTAATATTCGCCTTTTCACTCTGAGCAGTTTGTGAGAGCTTGTTAAGCTCTTCTAGAATTTGACTTAAAAAACACTTAAAAAATAAAATTAAAATTATCCATGCTAGTTAATATTTGCTTTGCGTCATTTCGTTCATCTGTTTTTTGATATCATAATAATTTTATTAAGAGACATTACTATATCTTTATACCGAATTCTTATGGCAGCTAAAGATTTTACTCGATCCGCCCAACGTGTCGGATTTAAGCGTTTCAATTGTGTGAAATTTTCTTTAAAAACAGAAAGCCAATTCCATCTTACTATACTATTAGCAAAAATGTATATATGTTTTCTAAAAGTAGAAAAACGATTCTATTTCTTTTATACCTTTAACGGCATCATTTATGACTAGATTTAAGTTATGGGCACTACAGTGCATATATAAGGCTGCAGGCTCTATGTTTAAAATTCTCTTTGCACGCCAGAATACGTACCGCTCATAACGTTAGCTCCATCGTAGCCCTGCCCTCTACATTTATTTATATCTAATTGCATGTTGGTTAAATTGCTTAATATAGTATTACATAGTCCTTCAGCAGATTGGGACTCTACTTTTGTAAAACCCACAAAAGTTTCACAAATATCTATTTTGGTTACCTCTCCCAAGCTGTCTTTTTTAAAATCAATATATCTTACAATTTTACTTAATTGATCAATCTTAGTTATATCCTGTGTAGTGTCTATTATGATTGAGAAAAAGGAGCGGATCTAATTTTATTTAATAAAATATTTTTAAGTGTGCGCTTAAAGTATTAATAATATCGTTTTGAATTTTTGGGGAAAGATATTTAATTGAACCTTTGGGTCGTTCAAGCACTTTTTGTAATATAGGATCATAGTTACTAATTAAATGAACTAAACTTAAGAAATTACCGTTGTAACTGTCTTTTGAATCAGAAAAACTTTCTCTATGTCCTCGAAATGACAGCATGCGCTGGGATAGTGTTAAAGTAACATTGAAAAGTCTGTGTAAAACATTTTTCCAAAATTCAGTTTCTTGTTTTAATAGTAGAGTATCTTTCTTATCTATGGTATAATTTTTTTCCACATATCGTAAATAAAACAACAAGTTAAATGAGATTGAGCAAGCAAATGCTCTTTAATTTTTTTTGATAAACCCTGCCAATCATTAATTCCGGTCGTCCAACTTGACCTTACTGAAGCAAACAGCCAACATGGTTGACAATAAACACAATTTTTTAATTTAGAATAACACAACCACCCATTTGAATTGTGTGGTAAGTTTAACGTATTGCTTTTATTTTCGCTTGCAGTTATTAAGTAATAATAGTGAACTGAAAACTTCTATTTTATTATCTTTAGGAAACGCACCATCTGGTCTACACAATCCGTAATTAATTATTTCTTTTCTTAAATTGTCATGTTGTAAAACATTGATTTTTAAAAATGTGCAAAATCGGTTGGATATTCTTTCGTCAGATCCATAGATAGTTCATTAAGTGAAAAGTACTACTCACATTTACCTCTGTAATTGTAGTGGTATCTAGTTCCAAATTTCTATCGCGGCCGTCATTATGTGATGTACTTGCGCCCTGGGTGAGAGTTTTAAAATTGTTGACGACTGCTGTTCGTCTGTAGCGGAACTAGTAGATGCTACTGTCGAAAGCCCAATTTCTTTCATAGATTGTTCTTGTTTTCGGACTCTTTAGAAGTAAAAAGGAACTTATTTTTGGAATCTTGCTCTTTGATTCTTCCAATAGTTTCCTTTTCGTTTTTTGCAGCGCCGCTTGTAGTGCTCATTGTATATTATTTCCTGCAATTTTGAATGAAATTAATTATAATGTAATTAGATAAGTAATAATTATTTAAAAGCCTTTTGAAATTACAAATAACACATACATACTTTGCTTTAAATGCTTTAATTAACAAAATATAAATGATTTTTATTGAATGCTTAAAGATTTATTTATATGTATTTCTCAGCGCGACTTCAACTATGATCAAATCAATAGTAGTTTAATAAAAATAGATATAAATACTTACGTTTAAATATGAAAGACCTCCTGTAATACGAACACAACACTATTGAGTAAAACGTACTGGAATGCTTTTTACTTCCTTTCCGTTATATATAATGCAGCTAATGCAAATACGTTGCAACCAGCTGACTAGAAACCACAAAATGAATTTCTTTCTAGTATTATATTTCTAGAAAGCGAAGGTTACTAAGCTACCTGCCATCCTGTGAATCTGTACTGTACAGACAATAGCCCTTTTATTCCTATTTAAAATCCCACAAACCAAACTAACCCTACTATACGTCGTTTAATAATGCTTTACCACTTTATACAACTTATCACTTAAGAATAATATAGACATCTTTGTTATTAAAGTTTACAGTCTCTTTCATCTGTTTATTAACCCTTACAAAATAGGACAGAACGGATAGAAAGAAGAAAGGATGCAGGCTGCAGGTGGTGTTCAGTATTTATCTTAATTATTATTTCTTGTATTTCAGCAGTTCCTAGTAGTAACATCAAGAAAACGTTCGTTAACCTGCGGTTTCTGAATTATCTGCAATATTTTCTTGACCGTTTCTTACCTGCCAAATACGTTGAAGATGAATAAGTTGAGTTTATTATCGTTTGGGCCTTCTTGCACTTGGGGCCCCCGCATAGCGGGGGCTGGCAGGGGTGTAGTTACGCCACTGTCCGACACTTTAACTATCTTAAGCAATACCTTTAAAGAAGTCTGCAATACAGATCCTCAACAACATGCCAGTAGAGCTGTTATAAGGAATAAGGCAGGTATAAATGTAAATACTCCCTGTATGTTTGTTGTGGTTTGTTTAGCATTCTTCTTAATCTTCTTTGGGAATTAAACCACTCATAGTTTTTAAATTTATCTTTATTTACGTTTCGATCCATGACCTAGGATCGTTGTCAAAATAATAAAAATTCAAGTTTGACATTTATGACATTAATTGAAGGTGACTTTGATTTATTGAAGTTTGAAATATTTGGTTTGAGTATACTAAGCAAAAATTTTAAAGTTTAAAAGAATGATTGCCTTAAGATGATTCTATTCCTGGTAGTAGGTCACAAGTAGCCAATTGTGGAACCGATGGAAGAACACTTTGTTCCAATATAGTCTCGTTATATGAATTCAATGCTCCATCAGTTTCGTCAACTTCACAGTTTGCCCCTGGTGAATGTGTTGCAGTGAAATTGTTGACAATTAGTGACAAATATGAATGCCAAAACTGAATGCAAGTAGGGTTAATATTCCAAATGCCATGACTACGTATGCTGCCAAAGAAATTTTCTAACGAATCCTGATTGAAACTTCTAGGTGAAAGAAACTTAAAGTTGTCATTCTGCAATTTTGCCCATAAATATTTAAAACCTTTTATCGTATGAATCCAATTAGTTACTGAGGGTGGTACTGACTTTGTTTTACCGTTGATAAGTTTCATAGAATTCAGAACTTTTAGTGCATCATTCCAAAACTGCACATGCTCTAAAGTTGCAGTAACTGCACATCTCAATGGTTTACCATGCATAGGCATAACAAATGTTCCATTTACGCTGTCGAACAACTTATCCATAAAGAGAAAAAAGTCTGCGGTATCCTCATTTTCTTTTGGGCAGGGTACTCCTAAAAATAACAAATATTACGACTACATCACAACTATATACAAAAGTTAAAGAAACCAGCAAAACAACTTTGTAGCAAATGCATTTCATAACATGCATTGGTTTGATACAAAAGCACTCATTTCTTTTATGGAAACTGTACTATGACAGATATTTTTCCTTACCTACTTTCACAAACGTTCGTAAACAAGATGATACTTGTTGACTTAGGACTTGAGCAGCCAATGATACCTTCATTTTCTTAATTTTTCGCTCATAAACATGGGCATTAGTAAGTTTGTAGAAAGTTTTGTAGTCAGGATTAGGATCATCCCACTCATATGCTGCAACTACAACTTTCCACGAAGCCCGTTGAATTCCTGCCCTCCACTGAAATTCGACATCATACTTCAAAAGGTTATTCCGGATTCCTTTTAACATATGGGGAGGATCAAATGAGGAATAACTTCTGCACCATCCACCAAAAATCCAAAATTCCTGTTGTCCATTTTGTTCCTTGTAAAAAATTCTTGTGTTTGGCGAAGAAGTCCACCTATAGCTGACCTATTATTTGAACTTTGATCACATACAGTAGCAACAATTTCAGTCCAATTAACCGCGCCGACCGTACAGCATCTTTTATTATTTTCACAAGCTGAGCTCGGTCGCTCCACTTTCAACAAAATAATAAGCAAGTGGTTGCTTCCACTTCTTTTTGATGCCTCTTGCCATAAGCACTAATGCATGGTCTGCAAACTTTAACCCTCTACTACTTTCACACATTTCTTCAAATCCTATAATGGAACCTAATCTACTATCCAAATCAAGATGTGAAAGTGCAATTTCATCAAACATTATTAGACAATATTTGTCTTCGCTAGTCAGGTTTGCTATGGTATTCTTTAAATTATTCATCAGCACTGTATTAATACCACAGTTGGAAGGCAATTTTGATAGCAGTTTTGACAGCGTTTGTTTGGAGGGTAAAGCAAATACTGTCTTTAAAAGCTTGTATCATCTGCCTGAGTGTTTTAGAATAGTCAGAGCAAATATCTTTTCCTTCAAGGTAAACCGACGTCCTTTTGGATTCTTTTTCTGTCGTCGCAACTGTGACATTATAAAGCTAAATGTTCTCTTATTAACTGTGCTTTGCAGATACATTGGAGTATACATAAATGCTTCAGCTTTTTCCAGTCGTGCTTTGTTTTCTGCGCATTCTTTATTCATTTGCAATAAAAATTTTCACAAGTTTCTGGCAATCGAGTACATTTTGTGAGCCTTTGGACTAAGATCACAAGCCTTACTCACGGAAACGCTTTGTAAAAGTGGCAGTCTTCTGCGAAAATCTATAACAAAACCATACACATATTAATTGTTGAATTAACAAGAATTGCATTACAATGAACAATACAAAATGTTAGTACAAATTAAAGGTAACTTTTTTATGACAAATACAATGAGGCTTCAAGAAATCGTGTTTAATAGCAAAAGTTTGTATTAAGTATATAGTTAGTTCCATAAATCCGAAGCAATCAAAGAAGCACGAAGACATGGAAAAATATTAACTACTTGGCAACTGCCAGTACGTGATGTTTAAAAAATTATTTTGGTGTGTAGGATAGTAAGTATACATTTGACCTATATTGGCCGTTGTTAGAATTATAACGCTTACTTAACACCAGCAAGTACAATAACTTTGTAATTGGTGGAGACCTAATGCAAGTTGGAAATAATTTAGCTTAATCTGTGAGGTATACAGTGTTTGTATTGATTATCACAAATAGTACTAGAAAAATTACCTTGTCTCGATTTAGAAATGTTCATTTCAGTCGTTGTAATAGGAGTAGCAACAGGTAGTGTTGTACAAGTTCTAGAAAAAGTTGTAGATGCCACAGCCAAAGCTTGTCCGTCACAAGCAACATTCTGATCTAAAAGAAAACAACATTAATAATTATGATTAGTAAATATCCTTAATTTCGATTTTATTAAAATTAATAAATTAACTACACACTTCAGCAATCTATTAGACACAAAGAGCTTACTTCAGGTTATAAAAAAACCAACTGGAATAAGTAAAAAAAGTGCTAGCTTACTAGATATCATTATAATTTCCAATCACAACAAAATTACTGCAGAACAGGTAAAAGTCACTGAATGCCAAATATCAGATCCGTTTGTATTATCTTTTTTGAGTCACAAAACATCTACAGTCACTCGTCTCTGTAGGAATTTAGCAGTATTCAATGAAGCATTATTTTTTAATGTATGTGGTGCCTCGGAACCTTATTTATGATGTGAATAATATTACAAAATTAAAATTTTAAATGATAGTAATTGCAAGATTTCTAATGTGCATGCTTCTCTCAAAAATTTCAATTTCTCTAGTGCTAGATCCTGCAAACCACGAGTTACTGATAATATAAATACCTGATCAGACGAAGAGCAAATACCTACAAAAAATCAAACAATGAAAGCTGCAGGGAATAAAGTTTACATGTAATCCCAATTTCTAAAAAATAAAAGCCCTGCTACTATTTGGAAAGTATTTCATAAATTGGAGATAAATAATAAATCAAGTTCAAAACAGTTACCTCTAAATCCCTAGGATGTTAATGCATTAAACAGGCATTTTCTAAATTCCACTAATAATGTACCACTAAATACTGAATTGGATAAATACCGTGTCCAACGACATACGTGAATTTGACAACTTACTCAAATTTAAAGAAATTATAGAGGATGATATAGTAAAAGTACTATGTTCAATAAATACAATGTCGAGTGGCCCTGGTAACCTTCATAGAAACGTACTGAATTTATATTCTCCACATTATCAACTTTTGTATTATAAACAGTGAATTTCCCACAACATAAATGTCTGAAAGAACTATTTTAAAGATATGTTTTAAGTATTTTTGGACCATCAAACCACCTCTAAAAATATCTCAATAATGTTTGGATTTTTAACATCCGGCTAATAACCTGTTTTTAAGATGTAAATTGACGCCTGAGATATTTTGAAATTATAAGGCAGATGTATTTAGAACATTTTAAAGATTAAATTGAAAAGTAGAAAACTTTGGTTTAAAGTTTTCTACTTTTCAATTTAATAATTAAAACCCATTATAAGTATGGACTACAAATACGATTTTACATCTTAAAGATGCCTTCGTGCTTGTTGGGCAATCAACACTGTCTAAACTTTTATTCAATGGTAGAACACTTCTAAAACTCGGTTCCTAAAAAACAAAGGGTTTTTAATTATTAGGAACATTTCCTAACAAATTAAAACAATACCTTCTTAATATTTAATAATAATTGTGTAGATTTTAAATATATAAGAAATCAATGGTAAGACAAGAATTGCAGCACTGAATTTGGAAATAATTTATCAGAGAAGAAAAATCATAGGTTATGTTGACGCTTTAATTTATGGGTTGATATTAGCAAAATACACAATTGAATAACAAATAACAAAAAAAATCACGCTACTAAAGAATCAGCATATTGTGGAAAAGGTATATTGGGATTTTGTTTACAATACTTGCTGAACGTTTTGTGCACTACCTAGCGAAAAATTGTCACACTAGTGCAAATCTATGTAAATTTCTTTTTGTAGCTTTTACCATGCTAATAATCTTTATTCTAGATGATATATCCGTTGAAGGAAATGCGTGTTATCAATAATTCGCCTACCATCTGTAGAACGTAGTTTTGCAGTTGAGTGGTATATTTAACACTTTTTGAATTCCACTGCTACGCATGCATGCGTGGATGTTTGTAAATTGAATAACAACGTGGCCCACTGTTTTTGCACAAATCAACTTCAAAAATTTCTATTTCTTACTTTCTTTTCAGCTTGATTTATTTTTGACCGTTCAGAATAAGTGAAAGTTTTATCTAAAGGGACTCAAATAATAGAACACAGGATATAAATACGTTTAATTTTAAACATGTTCCGATGGTCTCAAATCAATACCTCTTAGCGGTTATAGAGACTGTTCTCGCAACTGCGCCATCTATTTAAATATGACAGTGCTACAAAAAAACGTTAGTGGTAAATTGGCGCCAAATCAATGCCAGGTAACTCTAATCTAGTTAAATGTCGGTTCAATACCTCGTAAGTCACCATAGTTCATAGTAAAATAGATAATAATATTAATTATGTGTTCATTGTTGAGTGGTAGTTAAATTAATGTATTGTGAATAATATTCATTTAAATTATTTGCAATCTTGTGTTTTATGTGCCTGAAAGTGATGTAAGTATTAAACATTATTTTATTATATCATAATTACTTTTTATCTGTACTTACCAGTTATTTAATTGTAATTTTAAAATTAGTTACAAGATAAATTTTTATCTTTCTACTAAAGAAAAATGAATTCACCTAAAAGGATTCTCGATATGTGCAATAAGGAAAATAATCCAAAGAAATTGATCAAAGACGTCTACAGTGTTACATGCCGACAATCGGCTATGTAAATATTTCTAATTTTAGTTTAAATTTGTAAGTGAATTCGCGTCCATATTTTAAAAGACTTGTGCGTGCATTTCCGTCACTTTAGATAGTTGCGTCGGCGCCCGAAAATGCGCAGACGCGCAGTGGGGAAGTAAGTGGTGGTTTCCGTCACGTCAGGGACTAGTGAACTAAACGTCGAACAGTGTGGTTATCTGGGGTGTGCCTTTGTCTTCTTTTTCAGATATGTAGGTTTCCTGCCTTATACCTATTATCGTTTCTCCTACCTGGTTGATCCTTTATCGTACCGCTACAGAAGGAAGACAAATTAATCTGGTTTGACGAGGGGCAAAGCCCTACCCACGCCCAACTAACGCCAGAATAGCTGCCATGTTGAGAAGAGCTCCACAGTTTACCTGAGTACATTTTATCTTTTCCTATTAATCGCAATAAACATTTTTTGCATGTGATGCAATAATTTGAAACATAAATCTGACGTAATATTTCGTGGCGCAATATTATGTACGTGTTTATTATATGTATTGCCAACTGTCGTAGTGGCTCTTATCAATTACGCCGGGACTTTAACGGTATACCTTAGAATAGAACACCGAGATGTAACAGTGGCGCCCAACGTGTGCTCGTATATCTAAAATTTTCACGTTCCATTTCCTTAACGATTTACCTAATGTTTTTTGTCTCTACTATGAATTAGTTAACTTCAATTACTTATTCCTTCTCTTATACAACACCTATCTTCTACACGTTTAAGTTATTTACCTTAAACTAGCTATCTTTTTACTGCTTGTTGACTTCCCCTTTGAATATATCTGTTTATTGTCTAGGTCCCCCAGGTTAACTCTGTCGCTTCATTTATTTAATCCTGACACCTTTTCTACACCATATTATTTTGTTTTCAGTATTTATCTTACATCATTTAATTTTGTGGTGATTGTCGTAACTTTGGTTGCAATAACCCATTGAATTTTTATGATTGGTTTTTTAGCTGATGTTGAGTGGATGATTTTTTTTTTGGGCTCACATTAATTACCTTGCAACAGTTGGTTTTTTGCGTAAAGGTATCTGTAGGGATACTTTTAAGTTGTTTCAACTCTTGTCTGATTTTCTTATCGTAGTGGATGCACTCGTTAAGAAAATGATTGTACTAGTTCTCACCAAGAGTCTAGTAATTTTTTAACTTATAATGTACGTTAACTTGTCTGATTAATATAGCAGGTGGTCCTTCAGACTCACCTGTGTTTAATAGGGACAACTCTCTACCTTCTCTCGGACGCTTGTCCAAAACTCTGCTTTTTCTTATCCCGCTGTCTCCGTTTCTGCCTTATCTTTCATTCGGTAGACCTGTTCTTGTCCCGGAACACCCGTCTACCACATAAGAGTGATTTTTCCCTCACTCCGGGCTACTGACCACATTGGCTGGTTGAGTAGTACTTTTTTATCCACCTTTTCTGTCTCTTTAGCTTAATTCGGCCCTTCCTATATTCTCTTCTACTTGGAAGTGTCTCTTATGCATTTCCGAAATACCTACCTCCATCTTTTTACCTTTCCTATATCTCTATTGTCTTTTCATTTCCGTTAGTCACCGTATGGTTGCGCGGGGGGTTTTCACAGACATTACATTTGATTTTCCAATGCTCCACCCGAAGGTACTACATTGGTCAGGAAGCGAGTTTTTTTTACCTGGAAAATTTGGAATTTTGCCGAACCCTTGCTGTTCCAAGCAAGGTAGGGATCTTTAACGTGCGTGACAACACTCACACACGGGACCTCCATTTTACCTCTCATCCGAACGAGGGTGTATTTTTGTGAAAAATGCTCGCCTAACATTTTTCAAGCGGGCCGTGTCGGGACCTTGGGCGTAGTAGTCACACACATACCACTACGCCACGGAGCCGCCGGTTTTCACAGACACCCGGACCACGTTTCAGGGAATCTTTCGTGAGGTCATGCGGTACCGCTGTCAACGCACATGGCCGCTAACAGTGCATGTATGTATGAGTGTGTGAGTGTATGTAGAAATATGTACGGATATCGTACCGTTTTTTTTTACAAACGGGTCTGCTTCACAGGTCGCTTTTTTTAGGAGGTACGAGTACTTTTCTCTATATAACGGCTCCAAGGAGCCACTCTATCGTGTATCTTTGGGATGGATGACAAAACGGCTTGGTGAGCTGGGGAATTCTACGCTATATCTTTGATATATGTAGTCGTAGCGTGACTTAGCATGCTGGGACGTTTCGGATCCATCTATTGTTATCTAGTTTTATCTTAATATCGTTATCTTACCTATTATCTTTGATAATAACTTAAGATTTTGCTTTATCTTTTTTTATCTTCCTAACGTTTCGTATGTACGATCAGACGTACGAATTATTTTTTGAATATTGAGTGAAGAAGCTAACCTAATGGTAGCCATGTAATTTGTTAGGTTAGTAATGTAAGAAATTAGTAAGATGGTACTGTTGGTAAATTTGTTGATTCATAACCATGTCATAAACAAGTTTTGATGTGTATTGTGTATTAAGCCAGAGTACTAGCACATATACATTTACTAAAGTGCATAGTAACTTGCTCTTTTGAACATTTTAAAATTTGGGCATTTTCTTGCCAAAGAAACAGTCTAGATGCAACGCTTATGTGCGACTGCACTTAGAAAACTGTAATGTTAGCTTTAGTTTTAGTATATATGTTAGGTGACTTGTCGCATTTATTCTAGTTTTAGTAGTGTTTCATGCTTCCTGACAAATTTGTGCTGTCGATTATAACTACGCCACATTAAAGACTCGTGTGTGCACTTTAAATGTAGTTCAAAAACAATGGGGCCACACATTCCGTTTTCTGGTAATCCGGAAGACGTGTTATCGGTTGGAAAAAACCAGGTGGCTGTAATACTTTACCCTCCCTTTCTGACCTACGTAGCAGTCAAAGAAACAAGGACCGAGTTACCTAATACATGTATAATCGAATGCCAACTTTATATCACTTTTTATGGTTCAAAATTGCAATATAAGGGTACACTTGCCTATTCCAATATTCTAGTCATTTTCTTTTTTAAGATTTTTTTTCTTTTATGGCTTTGTCGCGATTGTTACATGCCGAAAATCGGCTATGTAAACATTTCTAATTTTAGATTAAATTTGTAAGTGAATTCGCGCCAATATTTTAATAGACTTGTGCGTGCATTTCCGTCACTTTAGATAGTTGCGTCGGCGCCCGAGAAAGTGCAGACGCGCAGTGGGGAAGTAAGTGGTGGTTTCCGTCACGTCAGGGACTAGTGAACTAAACGTCAAACAGTGTGGTTATCTGGGGTGTGCCTTTGTCTTCTTTTTCAGATATGTAGGTTTCCTGCCTTATACCTATTATCGTTCCTCCTACCTGGTTGATCCTTTATCCTGCCGCTACAAAGGAAGACAAATTAATCTGGTTCGACGAGGGGCGAAGACCTACCCACACCTAACTAACGCCAGAATAGCTGTCACAGTTTACGTGAGTACATTTTATCTTTTCCTATTAATAGCAATAAACATTTTTTGCATGTGATACAATAATTTGAAACATAAATCTGACGTAATATTTCGTGGCGCAATATTATGTACGTGTTTATTATATGTATTGCCAACTGTCGTAGTGGCTCTTATCAATTACGCCGGGACTTTAACGGTATACCTTAGAATAGAACACCGAGATGTAACAACAGAATATCAGAAGATACTATGCTAGATGACAAAGAAAATAATTTATCTAATTTTAATATAATGGACATGCCAATTGATTTTGTACACGATTGTTTCTTAAAAAGTCCGGACCCTGCTACAATGGGGATGACTTTAACTGGAAATTTTTGTTTCCTAGATGATGAAATAAGTCAAGCTGTAAGCAGTAAACAACGTCCACATAGTACCTACTCTGGTTCAGCTCAGCTAATTTCTGATCAAAGTTTATCTGTCGCACCGGCAAGTACAGAGGTTAAAGATGATGACAGCGACTACAATGCTACTGAAGACTCAAATAAATCTGATGAATCCTCGTCATCATTAGTAAAATCACCTCACGGGACTCCTGAGCAAATTAATGAGAATAGTGAACTAAACAAGAGTGAAATGTCAGAGAAGATGCGAAATTTTGGTATTAATATCAAGAAAATTAACCAGGAACTAAGGATGAAAGGCAAGCAATACGTGGGGTACCGCAGACCAGCAAACCAAAAAAATACTTTCCATGATACAAATAGAGAAAATCGGAAGTTGGGGCCAGCTTGTTCATCCACTTTTTGTGCTAAATCAAACAAAAGAAAATGTAGTGAAATTCATAAGCAAGTGCGCGAAGACCTTTTCACAAAGTTCTGGGAGCACTTTGTTACATTCCAAATTTGGACATGTACACTTTTTAATTTGTGAGTGAATTCACGCCAATATTTTAAAAATAGACTTGTTAAATTTCCGTCGTTTCGGACAGTTGCGTTTGCGCAAAAGAATGCGCAGACGCGGAATGGCGGAAGTGCGCGGTTTGGGACACGACGATTATTAGCCAACGAGGCGTCGAACGGTAACGTTTGCCTGTGTGTGGTGCAGTCTTTTCTCTTTCAGAATGTAGGTTCCTCTATCGTACCTCTGCCTCTTATCGTTCCTTACCTGGTTGTTCCTTACCGTACTGCTACAGACGACGAAGAGGGAAGACAAATCTGGCTTCAACGAGGGCTTGACGTGACCAAACAACACCCAAGGACCCTGAGTTTGAGCTGAACGGAGCGTTTTAAGTGAGTACCTCAATTTATTTATCTTTTTGAGTGCCAATGGTATCATTATAAACGCATTTGGTATGTATGCAATTGACACGTAATTATGTCGTAATATTATTATTATTGCGCAATATTGTTAACGGGGAGCGTATCAGTGTTGCCAACTTGGGTAGTGGCTAATAGCAGTTGCGCGGGACTATAACAGTGACGCCAAAACGTTGTGTTGAAAATTTTGTCTTTACCTCTGATTTATCTTATAAGGGTTAGTTTTGAATATATTTGTAGAAATTGCGTTTTGTTCGCTCAAATAATAATAAAAATAATTTTTTAAAATTTTTAATGGCTTTTAAATAGAAGAAATATAATCTGACAACATTGCATGTGGAAACATCTATTTTATGTTGAAATGACATTGAATGCAGCTGAAATGTCAATCTGGGCATTTAGTCCGCCATGTTTGAACAGTGTTTGTTTACTTCATATATGTTATTTTAAATTTAATTAACTGGCATTTTCCCTTATAAAAATAGTGTATATTTTAAAATTCTCTTAAATAATTACCTAACTTAATTTAGGATGAAACTGAAGCATATGCCTTTCAAATATGTTTAGCAAATTACATAACCTCAGTTTAACCATGTGTTTGGATTAAATAATTCTTTATGTAAGTATTTTAGTCATAGATAAATAGCTATATGATTAAAAAATCTCCTTAAAAATACACTAAATGTAGTCAAATAACTATTATAAACCTCAAATTTCTTTAGTTTTTTGGGTTAACTTATTAAAGCCGTCGTTTAGATAACTTATATACTATCTTACTTTATCATAATTCTAAAGTGTTTTCTTACAATCTAAATAATCAACTATAGGTTACGAATCCTTTCTTAAAGAAAATTTTGTCCCTAAATACAGCTAACGCAATTAACTGAATTTTTAGTATATCTATACCTTCTAAAACACTATAGTAAACTCGATTTCGTTATATCTGCTTTCTTAAACACTACAATAATGAGGTTGTTGATAATTTTTTGTATTTAAGCTCATTTACGATCCCCTTGCGCTACGATGGTTGTTGACAAATTCCTCGATATAAAAAGAATATTTTAATAATTTGGAATACGGTTTTTTTCTATACATGTATTGTTAAAATATTGCTTTTGTGTAGCGAGCATGATTTTGTTTTGATAGCATATTTTCTAGATATATCGATATCACAACGCAGCATTTTAAAATCTATTTGGTCTAGGCGAGACTTGTCGTCGAATTTGGTCGCTCAGCAGTATGTTAGTCTAGACGAGACTCATGAAGGGTTGGTCGCTCAGCATTACATAAGTCTAGACGAGACTTGTGGTAAGTTTGTCGTTCTAGCAATTTTTGAATCATTTTTTTGAGGATGATGAAGTTTTTGTTCATCAGTCTAGGTGATGCTCAAAGGATGGCTTGTCGCCCTAGCAATTATATGCGTTGTAAGATATATCTTTTTGTTCTTCAACAATTTTATCAGTAAATCGAGTCTTAATTACTGCTATCTCTTCATATATCGATTCAGACCACATATATCTTTAAAATCGCCTAAGCTTTGCGTAGATCCAAAATTTTTTACGTTTCATTTTTTTAACGATCTACCTAATATTTTTGTCCCTGCTACAAGTTAGTTAACTTTATTTAGCCATTTCTATTCTTATACAGCATCTACCTTCTACATTTTTACCTTATTTACATTAAACTAGCTATTTTTTTGCTACCTGTTGACTTCCTCTTGAACTTATTGCTAGCCACATATCTGTTTATTATGCTCCAGTATAACTTTGTCGCCTCATTTAATCAATCTTGACAATTTGCTACAACAGATTATTTTGTTTTCAGCATTTATCTTGTTTAATTTTGTGGTGATTGTCGTAACTTTGGTTACAATAACTCATTGAATTTTTATGATTGGTTTTAGCTGATGTTTTGAGTGGATGCTTTTTCTTTGGGCTCACATAGGAGACGCTGCCTATGCCATTGTAAGAAATAGTCCATATTCGCAGTTGCAAAAAACTAGAACTTTCTATTCCATGCGTTTTTCTTCCGAATTATTACAGTTGCTCACTCTACCTTTTATCATTACTTGTTTTTTTTTTTCTATTAAGTTACCAGAACATATAAACATTTTTTTGTTGTTTTTTATTGAACTTCGTGGTGAGGTGCTATCGCTTTTTATTGATATCTTATCGAATTCTCGGTCGTTTTAGCATATTGGGACAGTATGTTTGTATTTAACTGCTTATAGTTAGGCATTCTTGTGTGTTTATGGCGTTACCGTTTCTAAAAATTACCTTGAAACAGTGGTTTTTTGTGTGAAGGTATCTATAGTGATACTTTTAAGTTGTTGTTTCAACTTTTGTCTGATTTTCTTATCGCAGTGGATGCACTCGTTTGGAAAATGATTGTTCTCTTAAAACTCTAGTAATTTTGTAACGTATGATGTATCTTAACTTGTCTGATTGACATAGCAGGTGGTTCAGATCGACCTGAATTTAATAGGGAGAACTTTCTACCTTCTCTCGGACGCTTGGCCAAAAACTTAACTTTTTCTTATCCTGCTGTCTACGTTTCCGCCTTATCTTTCATTCGGTAGACCTGTTCTTGTCTCGGAACACCCGTCTACCACATAAGAGTGATTTTTCCCTCACTCCGGGCTATTGACCACATTGGCTGGTTGAGTAGTGCTTTTCTATCCACCATTTTTGTCTCTTTTGCTCAATGCGAGCCCTTCTTCTATTCTTTTCTACTTGGAAGTGTCACTTCTGCATTCCAAAATGCCTACCTCCCTCTTTTTACCTTTCCTATATTTCTATTGCCTTTTCATTTTCGTTAGTCACCCTGTGGTTGCGCGGGGGGTTTTCACAGACACCCGGACCACGTTTCTGGGAATCTTTCGTGAGGATATCGTACCGATATCGTTCAAGGGACCGAAAAAAGGCATTTGGGTGCATTCCTGCACCCAAATGCCTTTTTTCGGTCTCTCATACTGTTAAAACTAACGGGCCTGCCTCACAGGTCGCTCTCTTCTAGGGGGTATGAGTATCTTACCTATATAACGGCTTCAAGGAACCACTCTATCTTGTATCTTTGTAATGGATGGCAAAACGGCTGGGTGAGTTGGTGAATTCTTCACTATATCTTTAATGTATGTAGTCGTAGTGTGTCTTAGCGTGCTGGGACGTTGCGGATCCACCTATTGTTATCTAGTTTTATCTTAATATCTTTATCTTACCTATTATCTTTGATAATAACTTGAAATCTTGCCTTATCTTTTTTTGATTTTCCTAACGTTTGGTATTTATGATTAGACGTAGGAATTATTTTTTGAATATTGAGTGAAGAAGCTAACCTGACGGTAGCAATGTAATTTGTTAGGTTAGTAATGTAAGACATTAGTAAGATGGTACTGTTGGTAAATTTGTTAATTCACAACCATGTTATGAACAAGTTTTGATGTGTATTGGTTATTAAGCTACAGTACCACTACATAAAAATTTGCTAAAATGCAGAGTAACTTGCTCTCTTGGACATTTTAAAGTTTGGGCATTTTCTTGCCAAAGAAAAAACAGTTTAGATGCAATGCTTATGTTCGTGTGCACTAAAAAAAATGTAATGTTAGCTTTAGTTATAGTATATATGTTAGGCGACTTGTCGCATTTGTTTTAGTTTTAGTGGCGTTTCGTGCTCTCCGACAAATTTGTGCTGTAGATTATAACTGCGCCACATGAAAGACTCGTGTGTGCATTTATAAATGTAGTTCATAAACAATGGGGCTGCACATTCCGTTTCCTGGTTAATCGTAAGATGTGTTATCGGTTGAAAAAACTAGGTGGCGCCTAAAATAAACATTTTCTAGAATTTAAGTTAGGGTATATGTAGGTTAGTTAGGATTTAGATTTTAAGCTTTTACCGTGCTAACCGTCATTTTCTTTTTTAAGATTTTTTTCTTTTATGGCTTTGTCGCGATTGTTACATTCCAAATTTGGAGATGTACACTTTTAAATTTGTAAATAAATTCCCGCCATTATTTTTTAAAATAGACTTGTACATTTCCGTCATTTCGAACAGTTGCGTTTGCGCAAAAGGAATGCGCAGACGCGGAGTGATGGCGCAAGTGCGCGGTGGGTGACACGACATGATTAGCCAACGAGACGTCGAACAGTGACGTTTACCTGTGTCGTTCCTTTGTCTTTTCTCTTTCAGAATGTAGGTTTCCCTTTACCTCCACCGTCTATCGTTGCCTTCACCTTATTCCTTCGTCCTGCCTACAAACAGAAGAAGAGGGAAGACGATAAATCTGGATTCAACGAGGGCATGACGGAACCCACCCCAATCAACGCCCAAACGAGATCCATGGATATCAGCATGGCCCCTGTGCGAGGATGACCACGAAATCGTGAAGAGTTTCACATTTTTGGGTGAGTGCTTTTTATCCTTTTTAGGGTGCATCTTGTATCACTGTAAACATATTTGGTACGTGATACAATTTGACACGAAATTATGTCGTAATATCTTTGTTGTGCAATAATGTGAACGTGGATAGTAGGGGCAAATCACTTTAAGAAGAACCAACGTCATCATGCGCACAAAGCAAAAATTGGTTAGGAACAGTTCATTATATGTAATTAGGGATGGTAGTATTCATGTTTTAGTGGCGTAGAGTTTTATGATCAACCAATCGGAAATTACGTTGTAAAAGTTTTAGATTTCATTAGTATTTATTTTTACTTGATACAGAGACGGACACTTTTAAACCGCCATCTAACTAATATAAAATATCTTTTATATAACAATTAACATTAATAAAACTATAAGTTACTCAACAGATGTGTTTGCAGAACACTAGAATGAGATAGAAACCACTTAAGTAAGCCATGGTATTCAATCATTTGCTTTATCGGATTTTACAAAATAACCTTGCTATAGCAGTATTTTTTAGGGATATTGATGCACACAACTCATATGACGATATTATATTAAAAATTTTAAATTATAATTTAATTGGTTAGGTTTATTTTTTACTATTTAACGCCATATCTTCCGTTTATACTGTAATAACTCAACTACGCCACTGTTATTACATTTCTGCGCAATCTGGCATATGACGTTGGGTTCTTCTTAAAGTGATTTGCCTCTACCAGTGTTGCCAACTGTGAAAGTGGCTCTGAACACGCGGGCGCGGGGTTATAACAGTTGCGCCGGTGGTATAACAAATGTAAAATGGAAAATAATGTTCGAAATACTCAAAAATATTGGAATGAGTTTTATAGGTAGACTGATAGTACATAGCACAAAGAGCAAACAGTTGTAATAGAATTAGAGCAGGAACGTAGAGAAGTAAATATTAGGAAAGGGGTGAGACAGGGATGTTCCTTATCCCCATTAATTTTTAACTTGTACATGGAAGAGGCAATGAATACTGTCAAATGCAGGAAGACATTTGGCATTACTATGCAGGCACAAAAGACTGGTAGGCTTAATTTGCAGATGATATAGCGGTACTAACATCTAGCAAAGATGCATTAGAAGCTGCTCTTAATGAAATGGAAAACAGTTCTAAGACATGAGGGAATAGTGTGGAATATATTAGAAGCACAGACAGGAAAAAAGTAGCGATAGACTTAGGTTAGACTATTGCCGCAGACAGTGAAAGATGTAGGATGTGGGAATTTCAGGGAAATGTGTAGACTAGCTCAGAATAGAAATCGATGGAAGTATGCATCCAACCAGTCCCAAGACATGATGATTATTATAAACAACTACAGGTATTTCAACTAATGTTAATTGTACGAAAGTATTTACTGAAAAACTATTAATTCGGCAAATGTCTAAGTGTTGAGGATCCTTGGCAGCCACAGTCTGCTTAATCCTCTTCACATACCACTGAATCTCGGTGAAATAGGGCATATAATTAGAAAACAATAGAAGATGAACCGAGCTATATATAGGCTGGTGTGGGAATTTCAGGGAATTGTGTAGGCTTTCTCGAACATAAATAAGTGGAGGTACGCTTCCAACCAGTTTCAAGACGGAAAATCTAATGATGAAAAATAAGTGCACTTAAATCTGATAATTATTATAAACAACTACAGGTGTTGGTTGTGAAATATTTTCAAATATTGTTGATTGTGCAAAATGATATATTGGAAAAACTATTAATTCGACAAATGTACAAATGCTGGGGGTACTTATCAGCCACAGGCTACTTACCCCCTTCACTTATCCTACATGTGATTTTCCAATGCTCCACCCGAAGGTACTACATTGATTAGGAAGCGAGTTTTTTTCTTACCTTGAAAATTTTGAATTTTGCCGAACCCTTGCTGTTCCAAGCAAGGTAGGGATCTTTAATGTGCGTGACAACATTCACATACGGAACCTCCATTATACCTCTTATCTGAACGAGGGTGTATTTTTGTGAAAAATGCTCGCCTAACATATTTCAAGCGGACCGTGTCGGGATTCGAACTTGGGACTTTGGGCGTAGTAATCACACACATAGCAACTACGCCACGGAGCCCCCTCCCTTCACTTACCTTACATTTGATTTCCCAATGCTCCTCCCGAAGGTACTACATTGTCCTCTTCAATTACCTTACATGTGATTTTTCCAATGCTCCACCCGAAGGTACTACATTGGCTAAGAAGCGAGCTTTTTTTTACCTGAAAAATTTTGAATTTTGCCGAACCCTTGCTGTTCCAATCAAGGTAGAGATCTTTAACGTGCGTGACAACACTCAAACACGGGACCTCCATTTCACCTGTCATCTGAACAAGGGTGTATTTTTGTGAAAAATGCTCGCCTAACATTTTTCAAGCGGACCGTGTTGGGATTCAAACCCAGGACCTTGTGCGTAGTAGTCACACACATACCACTACTCCCCTTCACTTACCACTGAAATATTGGGGAAATAGGATATATAACTGTAAAACAATAGAAGGTGACTGAACTGCATCTAACAAAAAAGAACAGGGGATATGTTCAAAGACAACAAACAGAAACATTAAGAAAATTGTTCCAAGCATACCTGTGGTGCACAGCAGAGTAGGTCTATGAAATAGGAGCAGTAGGAAAAGCAGACAGAAAGAGATGGAAACCTTCTGGAATGTCATGCTTCAGATGTATAAGGCTGATAGCATGGACAGACAAAGTTAATAACAAGTAGGTTATAGAAATAGTAAAGGAATAAAGATATCTGTCGAAAACAAAAAAAAAGTAAGAGAAATAGAAGGACAGGAAACGTTCTAAGGCATTTTTGGGGAATAGTATGGGATATATTACAAGCAGAGATAAGAAACTATAAGTACAGGTAGACTGAGATCAGAATTTTGCACGCAGATAATGATAGATGCAGACTGCAAATTTCAGGGAAATATGTAGGTTAGTTTAGAATAGGAAACAATGAAGATACCGTCTAACCAGTTCCAGGACTAAAGACCTAATGATAATGATTCTCTAAATATTTCTTATTAGATTCATTATTCGGATTTTTGCATTATTTATCATCTGACTTTTCTCCTGGTGCATCCTCTGAATATTTTTTTGAAGTTTTCCTATTCAGATTTTGGTCTTCTTGTTTTTCTGGCCTTTCTACGTGTGTATCTTCTGAATCTCCTTTCCAGTTTTTTGTTTTAATTTTCCTCTTCTTCCTTATCTGGTTTCTCTCTTCATGCATTCTCTGACAATCCTTTAGATGTTTTATTGTTCTCGTTTTGGTCTTTTTCTGCATCTGGCTTCTCTACACGTGAATTGTCCAAATATTCATGTATAATAGTATCGTTTTTTCCATTTACTTCATTCCCCAGTCCATCATAGATATCTTAGTACATCCAAACATTTGAATCGTTTTCCATAGGTTCCAAAATTACGCGATCACCTATTTCGAAATCTAAAATACCTATATTTTCCAAAATACCATCTAAAGGAAGACCATCAACTTCTGTAACGAACTCATTTTGAGAAATATTCTCAATTTCAGCGTCCATTTTCCAGGCTTTAATTCTTTAATATCTGGCCAAAAATAAAATAGACTCTCACCCTCAATGGCGCCAGACCAAGTGTATCACCAGGACTTAAAAATCGTCAAAACTTTTCTTTACGAATGTAGTTTTAAATAAATTACAGGTTTGTATCTAAAATATTTGCCTTTCTCTGTTTTTGGTTAACAGATTAGCGTTGTATCTGTTTAGTTTTAAAATGTGTAATAGCATTGTGGTTAAATGGGAAAAGCCCACGTGCTTTAAACCCAATTTTCAATGTACTGTCTTTGCAGCTTAACTCAAGAACTTTTTGTAAAGGGGGGCAGAAATTGTCTCTTTTCAAACGTGTGCCATAATTTTGTCTCCTCCACTTATATACCTCATTTTTTCATGCCACTTTAAGGGGATGAAACATGTGTATTGTTTTAGAATTTAATCACTATCATGGATCTTTGAAGTAAAGCACTAATATCATCAAAACAACTAATGGGTACAATTTATTTTACAAAAGCTTACCTTGAAATTGAAATTACATAGTAAACAGTATAAACCATTCGTCGGAACTTCACGACTATTTGTAAATCCTTAATACTAAATTAAAATGTAAACTAGCAATCTATATTAAAACAAACATTAATTAAATCAAATAGGATATTCATAAATATTGATACAGATTACCAGCATGGTAACGCGGCTTCATTATTGGAAGGCTTCAAGATCACTGCATACGTCTAATGATCATCCCCATTTAAATGAACTGCTTTGATACTAGAGTTTTAATTAAGTAACCATTTAATTACTAGATTACGAATACATATTTTTAAAATCTGTTTCTGTTAAATGCACCTGCACAAGTCACCGCTAACCAAAGACACCTTCTTGTCTCTCCATAATTCGACTATATCCATCATATGTCACTGCACTTCCTTACCACTAAAAATCAAATTTAAAAGAAATTATGTTTCAAGTTCAGTTTAAAACCACTACATATGATCACATCTATAGATTGTAAAGAATTGGTGGAGTCGGGGTATAAAGCAAAATTCACTTAATGGCAACGTTAAATGAGAAATGTGACTATTCGAGAAAATTATTAGAGGCAAGTCGAAATCATTTTCCACCAACCAATAATAAAACACCATAACAAAGTATTCAAACAATGTTTGATTAGTTATCCAACCGTTATTATACTTTCCGATGGACCATAAATAAGGCACAGATTCGGTCATCGATATTGGATCGCTTTAAGTTTACAACAATCATCGGTAGCGCGATTTGGCCATCTGCATCCCCATCAATAATGTGGCAACAAATTTTTTTCTCATTGGAGTTAATAATGTTATGGACTTTTTCTGACCCTTCCTAACCAGAACTTTATTATCTCCAGGACTCAAAAAGAACACCGTTTTGTCGCAATTAAAAACTCTGTTCCCAGAGTTTAAAATTATATCTAATACCTCGAATTTTTTAATTTTGTTAAACCAGTTTTTAGTATTTATTTCTGTAAAACCAGCTCTAGTTCTTGTTAAATTTTGGGACACGCTCCGTGTTAAAATGGGGTGCTGCTTTAAAAAGGCTCTATATCAGTGCTTTCCAAGTCTGTAATATGTTAAAAGGATATCTTGTTTGAGGTTTTTCATGAGTATTTGTACACTGTCAAGTACCCAAATATACAATTCATTTTACTAAGTTTTGCTTTTCCACCTCCAGTAGTATTGTACATGGGCCCATCTTTGTAATTATTGTAATTATTAGGGTCTTCCTTTGCAATTGTTCGACAAAGTCATTTGTGGTGCTTCATGTTGTATGGCAGCTCCGATGCTCATCCCATGGTTTTTACGATATTTATTGTCTTTTCCATGTCATCCTCGGAATATTGACTTCAAGACATCTGCAAAAAATTAGAAAAGCAGTTATCGTCATACCTGTGTATCAATAATCGTCATGGCTTTCAAACGTATAATAAAGTTTGAAATAAAAACAAAACTGTATGATTGTTGCTAGTGCCCCAGTGTTATAGTATCAAAGGAATAATGTTACCATGATGAAGCTTTATAATGTGGTACAGTAAGGCTGAAACTCAAATAATAATGCATTAGCTAAACGCACCAACTTTCGTTAGTCATAACAATATTGGACTTAGGACTAGTTTTAATGCACCAGTGTGTCACCCAATAAATTTTGCAAAAGAGAAATTAAAAGTTTAATTGATTTGTTTTTAATACATAATTTAACATATCATAAACTAGCTGTATAGTGGTAAATACTATATATTTCAGACAAACTCCTTTTATACAATTAAGAATTGCCTTAACTAAAATGATACAGAACGGATGAATCACGTCATACCCACTGAACACTGACATTCAACTGTTATTGTACTGGAATAAAGTTAAATACTCCTTGTGTTTGTTGTGGTTTATTTTGTAATTTTCTTAATCTTCTTTGGGACTTAGACCACTCATAGTTGTTAAAATCGTCTTTATTTACGTTTCGGTCCATGACCTATCATTGTCAAAATAATAAAAATTTTCAAGTTGACATTTATAACTCAAATTAAGGATAACTTTTTCATTTACTAATGTTTGATATATTTGGTTTGAATACATTTTAAAGTTTAGAAGAACGAGTGCCTTCAATTTGTGTTGCACTCTAGGAGCGACTTTGAGGTAGCCAATACGCTTAACGTGAAATCAGCTGATTAATTTTTATATAGTTAAATTCCATATAAATTCAATAACTTGAGGATTGGAATACATTTTTCAAAAAGAGTGCATTATTAAAACCATTTCTACTCTGCTCTAAATTTTTTAATTAATTTATTTATAAAGACGTGCAGAAGAGGCAAGTGGAAATTACGCTTAAAAAGAGACTCAACGATAGAAAAACAAACGATAGAAAAACGTTTTGTTTATAAAGCAAATTTTCAGGTATAGTTTGAACATTTTAATAAAATTCAATGTGCGCCATTTAATATTTACAATGTCTTGCAGAATCAAGGGCGTTACGTTCTTGTGCAGAAGCACGTACGTTCGTAAACTATACTTGACATTACATAGGGAATATTCCGTTTGGTTAGCTAGTTTTGGCGGTACAGTGTCGCAATTTTGAATTATGTAGAAGTATAAATTATAACACATTGCTACATGAGTATTTTTAAAGCCTAGAAAACAATATATTTTATATCTTCCAGAGATTAAAAAAACATTTTTCAAGAATACAAAAATTTAATTCTAAAGGGTAATCTTCTTCTATTGATTTCGGCCAACTATGAACCAAGTAAAATAACTTATGATGATTATCTTTATCCCTTATTTTTTCTCTTTCAGTACTCTTTCATTTTTTCTTCGTATTGTTTCTTTCTTTCTTCTGTCCATTTTGCTCCAGTCTTCCTTTTTCCTTTTCTTGGAAACCCTCTTACTTTACTCTGAGTTTTTCTCTTTGTTCTACCTCTTTTCTATTTATTTTCATTTCTTTCGTGTCTTTTCTGATTTACTTGATCCATGTCCTATGTGTCTAAGGGTTTCTGTCGAAGTAATTGAATAGTCTCTTTGTTAATCTTTCATTATTCATTCTTTTAATGTGACCGTAAAATATCACTCTTCTCTTTCTCGTTGTGTTTGTTATTTTCTCTGTTTTTGAATAAATCTCCTTTTTGCGTCTTAGTTTGCATTTTCCGTCTACACATTTTGGTCCCAGGATTTTTCATAAAATTTTTCTTTCCCTTTTTTCTACCGTGTCTAGCTGTCTGACTGTATTTAGTATAAGGCATTCTGAGGCATAGAGGTCCTCCGGTTTGATAACTGTATTATAGTGTATGGACTAATTATTGTATATATTTTTTGTCAAGTGGTTCTATTTTTCTTGCTCTTGTTAGGATGGCTTCTTTGTCAATGGCGTTTGGTTGAATTACTTCTGCCAGATATTTGAACTTGTTTACTTCCCTAATTTTCCCATATTTTGTTGTTATCTGTTTTGGTGTATCTTTCTATTAGTCATGTATTCTGTCTTTTTATATGATATTTGTAGTCTAGCCTTTTCTGCTGTCTCTTTCAGTATATCAATTTGTTTCTTTGCATCTTCTAAGTTTTCCGTTAGTATTGCCAGATCGTCTGAAAAACCCAGACAGTCAATTTCCAGATTTCTTTATTCTTATTTTTATTTTAGAAATTCCTTCTTCTTCTATTCTTTTCCTCCACTCTCTCATTAACTGCTCCAGTACACAGTTGAAGAGTAGTGGGGATAACCCATCTCCTTGTCTTACTCATGTTTTGACCTCAAAGGGTTCTGAAATTTCTCCCATAAATTTTACTTTTGATTTCATGTTTGTTAGAGTATTTTTTGTGATTGCGATTGATTTGTCATCGGCTCCGAATTCTTCTAATGTATTGAATAGTTCTAAAGGGTAATATTATTAATTTTATTATAAAAACATACAAACTTATATAAATTAAATACATTTTTCTTGTTCACCAAAACAATAAATAAGCACATTTTATTTAAAAACTAGCTGTAGAAGCCGGCTTCGCTGACAACCCTCAGGATACAGCAAAAAAATGACTACATACATTATGCTGGCACCGATACTTTTTTTATAAGAATTAATCCTACCAAAATGTGGAAATGTTTAAAACACTTTCCAAGTCCAATAAAGCATTTTTTTACTGTATTCAATGAACAAAGCCTATCATAAACGTTAAAATTAAACAAAACCTACCGAATAATTGATCTCAGCCGATGCTTTAAAATCCACTTCTTTAATTTGAAATGTAAAATTATCAGAATTGTTACTTTCTGAATCAAATTCATAAGCAAAACCAACAGGAAAGATCTTCCATTTCTACTTCCACGGCTCTACTATAACAATAATTTTCATTCTTGTCAGAAATAAATATATAACAGTAAAGGGTTGGATCCGCCTTGTGATGCAAAACAAATTTTGGGAACGCCTAAGAAACCGCTAATGAAAACACTAGTTTTCTATAAATTAAGGATGCATCAAACTTATAAATAGTTCCAAATTATCCTTAAACAAAAATTGGGCCCATTCGATTATTTTAGTAGCCAAGATATAAAAACATTGTTATTTTCTAGTCTTTAATTACTATAGTGATGTGTTATAAAATACAAGTATATCTATTTCATAATAAGGTTTAGAAATTCAAAATTACCAAACTGTCTATCGCGAAAACTAGCTAACCAACCCGGATAATCCCTATGTTTTATATCAAGTATATATGCATGCATAATTTAGTTCTCATTCTTTCCTATCCATTGGATTGATCTCTTCATAGATTAACCTTCAGAGTGTTAAGTTAATAGCAAAATTTGTCCGGACGCTACAAAAATCTATCTCACGTAAATTAAAAAAATTCCAGAATTTGTGAATTAAACATTGATTCATTTCTGTGTAGAAACTGTGCTTTTTTATTAGTTATTTATGACGCTAAGGCTAAAATACATTAAGAAACGTAAGGGAGTGACAAACTGTTTATAAGCATGTAATCTATATTATAAAATGTAGAATTATATCATTCGCTATGTTTTGCAAATTGTGTCTTTTAAAAAAATAGTTTTGCATTAAAATATACAATGAAGACCACGTATAATTATTTGTTATTAAGTTTGTTCAACGCTCAAAGTTTATCATTTGTAGTGTTAAAATTGACTGAGTAAAGTTGAAAACAACAAATTGTTGAAACGTTAGATACAACTCGAGATCAAATCACCATGTGTAAAATTTTAATAATTAATATAAAAGGGAAATTAAAAATTTTCATTGCATGGTGATTTGATCTTGTGTTGTATTTGAGGTTTCAAATGAATTTTTTCCTACCGTTTATTTCAAATTCCCGCCAACTTCCGCCCCTAATAATTTTAATTAAGCGTTTCCCGCCATTTCGTTCCACCCACATTTGTGGCGCCCCCTCAGTACACTTTGAAACTGTGCAAGAAAGATGAAAGTATATAAAAATACAAGCGTCTCACGCCAGTAATGCCGTGGCAGCAGTGACATGTTAGGTTACTGTTAGAAATAAATATTATTATTAAAAAAACAAGAACGAAGAGGTACTAAAAATGGTAGGGGAAGAAAGAAATATGTGGAAAACAGTAAAAAAGAGGAGAGATAGGATGATAGGCCACATACTACGGCATGAGGGAATAGTGCGAAATATATTAGAAGCAGAGATCGGAAAAAAGAGAAGAAGAGGCAGACCTAGGTTAGACTACTGTACACAGATAGTAAAAGATGTAGGCTGTAGGGGTTTCAAGGAGATGTGTAGACTAGCCCAGAATAGAAATCAATGGAGGTACGCATCCAACCAATCCCAAGATGGATAAACTAATAACGAAAAAATAACTGTGCTTAAACATGACTATTATTATAAGTAACTACAAGAATTGGTTGGGCAAGAATCTCGAATAGTGTTAAGTGTGTGAAAGGATTTACTGGAAAACCATTATTTCGGCAAATGTCTAAGTGTTGGGGGATCTTGGTAGCCACAGGTTGCTTAACCCCCTTCACTGAATCTCGGTGAAATAGGGCATAAAATTAGAAAACAATAGAAGGGGAACGAGCTGTATACACATGCTGTGTGAGAATTTCAGGGAACTATGTAGGCTAGCTCAGAATATAAATAAGTGCAGGTACGTGTCCAACCAGTTTTGAGACGGAAAACCTAATGACGAAAAAATAAGCGCAGATAAATCTGATGATTAGTATAAACAACTAGTTGTTGGTTGCGCAATATCTGCAACTAATGTTGGCTGTGCGAAAAGATAAATTGGAAAATATAAGGTTATCATAAAGTAAGGGATATATTTTAAATTATGATAACTTTTTAACAAATTAAGTTAATAACAAGAAATAAATGAAATCTAATTGCTTATGAAATGGGATTTAGTATGCCCAAAACAGGTTACGACAATTGCTCAATATGGCCTCCATTTTGTTGTTGTAAGATCACCATCCTTACCTCCAAATTGTACACAGCATTTCGTAACATTTCTGGTTGAATTGTACCAATTTGCTCCGTAATACTGTCTTTTAATTCTTGTAGCGTAGTTGGTCGTCTTCTAAACACTAAACTTTTTAAATAACCCCACAGCCAGTAATCCGCTGGGTTTAGATCAGGTGATCTTGGTGGCCATGAATTTACGAAATGTCTGCTTAACACGCGATCTTGAAAAACGTTGGTTAACAATTCTTTGACTGGTCGAAAATGTGCGGGAGTGCTCCATCCTGCATAAAATGATGTTTTCAATTCCGTAGTGCTCGTTTTGCAGCTGTGGAATAACATAATTTTGTAACATTTGCAAGTATCGTTCACCATTTACAGTTACAGATACGGCTTGTTCATTCTGCATTTCCTCGTAGAAATACGGACCAATAATAAAATCAGCTGTAAAACCGCACCAAACGGTGACTTTCTTGTCATGAAGACCTTTTGAACGATTTGTTGCGGATTTTCTGCAGACCAGATTCTACAGTTTTGAGTATTGACTCCACCATTCAGAGTAAAATGTGCCTCATCTGTCCATAAAATACGGGATAACCATTCGGGTTCAATTTCCATCTGAGCCATTACTGCAAAGAAAAATCGTACCTAGTAGCCAAATCTGTGTCCTTTAATTCAAACAGCATTTTCAGTTTATATGGATACATGTTTAGAATTTTGCGTAAAATTTTCCAAACCGTGGTATACGGCATTTACAATCGCTTGGATATCGCATTTGCACTGCTGATTGCGAGTGAATTGCTTCTGGCTATGTCTTGATTTTCATGAAGAACCTCTGCAACTTGGGCATCACTAATTATTGGTCTTCCTGATCTTGGTAAATCAGTTACAGACCCTGTTCTTTCAAATTTTGTATCAAATTGCGTACGCTTTCATTTGACAGGGTCCCGCTCTCAAACCCATTCTCGTGCGAAATCTTCGTAATCCAGCGGTGTAATTTCTGCCGGATTCATAATAGCACTGAACTAAAGCAATTCTTGTTTGTAAATCCATGTTATTACAGTTGAGTCGTTTGAACTCAACGTTTACTTGAGTTTTAATTTCAAAATAAAACTTCAAATTGAATAATTTCGTTTTGACACTAGTGTCAACAATTGTTATGACAACGCTTTTGTTTCTCATAGATACGGTAAAATCCCATTCATTAAGCAACTAGATTTCGTTTATTTTATGTTACTAAATTAATTTATTAAAAAGTTGTAATGATTTAAAATATATCCCTTACTTTATGATAACCTAGTATATTAAATCGCTAAATGGTTAAGTGTTGGGGGAACTTGACAGCCGCAGGTTGCTTACCTCCCTTCACAACCACTGAAGGTCGGAGAAATAGGGCATATAACTGTAAAACAATTGAAGGTGATCGAACTGCATCTAACAAGAAAGAACAGCGCCTATGAGGAAAGGCAACAAACATAGAATAAGAAGAAAATTGTTGAAAGCATATGTGTGGAGCAAAGCACAATATGCCTATGAAATACGGGCAGTCTGAAACGCAGACAGAAAAACGGTAGCAGCCTTTTGAAATGCTGTGCTTCAGATGTATGAGGACGATAGCATGGACAGACAAAGGTAATAACAAATAAGTTATAGAAATAGTAGGGGAACAAGTATATCTGGGGAAAATGAGAAATAGATGGGCGGAATACGTTCTAAGACATTTTGGGGAATAGTATGGGATATATTACAAGCAGAGATAGGAAAAAAGAGGTAGATGTAGACCTAGATGAGATAGTTATAGATGCAAACTGTGCAAATTTCAGGGAAATCTGTAGGTTAGTTCAGAATAGGAAACAATGATGGTACGCGTCTAACCAGTTCTAGGACTGAAGACCTAATGATGATGATGATTAAAAAACACAAATCACACACGCATATCAGAACAGTCTGCAATAGTTTTAGCAACAGCTGTTCTGATGATATGCGTGATGATATGCGTGTTTGTGATTTTTAATATCTATTTTCAACAGTAAACTAACCTATCATTGCAGCCACCGCAAAATGCTGTGAGACGCTCGTAAGTAAACGCTATTTCTGTCTCTCTCACAGCGGATAAAAATTAGCATTGCGTCGACTTCCTGAAGGTTACACATTATGGATCTCCTATTTACCCATGGTCCACGCGTGCATGCGTACAGAACACAGTGGAATTTTAAAAATTATTGACCAGTAGATTTTACTGGGCGAGTTTATAGGGCAACTTCTTACCATGGAGATATTTTGTAGACTAAAAATTATTAGCATGGTAAAAGCTAAAAAAAGAAATTATCTACATACATAAATACGCAATAGTGTTACAATTTATCGCTAGGTAGCGCACGGAACTTTCAGCAATTAATTGTAATCACAATAGCAAATTATTTGTTGGATTTAAATTTTAATAATATTTCAAAATTGTCTATATTACTATATCGATGTATATATTAAAGTAGTAAAGTAACCTATTATTTCTCTTCCCTAATAGATCATTTTTTTAAATTTAAAATTTATCTAATTATTAAATATTTAGAACGAATGCTTGAATTTGTTAGGAAATATTCCTTATAACTAAAAACCCTTTGATTTTAGGAACCGAGTTGTCGAACAGTGATTTACCGTTAAATAAAAGAAGCTTTAGCACAGCTATTGGATAAGGCTAATCCGGATTGGATCCCAAATTAAAATTTAGGATGTATTCATTCACATCCAGTAAATCAAATCCAACTCGGCAGGTTTCAGCGATCAGTCACAGGACGAAGACATTTACAAGAGGTAGATCAGTTTTTAATTTTTGTTATTCAACTATAACTTCAAACAAGGTTGTTTCAGTCTGATATTGTTCTTTTACGGAGAAAACGCCTACTGAAGTGCCTGATGTGGAATTGCCAGGCACTAGTGAATGCTCAGATGGTGTACTGAGAATAGATAAATCTTCTGTCACCACCAAAACTGATGTAACAGTGGAAGATTTCCTAAAATATTAAATGATTTTAATTTTTAAATGAAAGAATTTATTCTTTACAGCTAAGGTTTGAGAATCTAGAAATCAATTAAGGATCTTTTAAAAATGATGATACGAAAATGTTATATTTTACCAAACTTCCAAAGGCTGATATGTTATTTATATTTTTTGATAGTGTCAAAGAGTATTTACTTGTTCATCATAACAAATTACTTTCGTCTTTTCACCAGTTACTGATAACCCTAGTGTGGTTACGTTTAAATTTGTCTTTCAAATTTTTAGCCTATCAATTTAGTATATCTCTGAGTACGTCATCAAGATGTACTATGTAACAGATATAAAGGTTTAGTATTTTGGCCGGCTTGAGAATTTTTACAAAAAAATGTACCTACATGCTTTAAAGAATGTTTTGGGGGTAGAGTTGCCATCATTATAGATTGTTTCGTAGTTTATATTGAAACACCATAAAAACTTGTAAATGCTGCTCAGTGTTGGTCCAATTACAAACATCATGAAACTATGAAGTTTCTTATCAGTATCACACCTCAAGGCACAATATCGTACATATCAGAAGCATATGGCGATAGAACCAGTGACAAATATATATCGAAAGACTGTGGGCTGTTGAACTTAATTTTTCCAACCGATATTGAACTAGCCGATGGGGCATTTTTAATAAAAGGATCTGTTGAAATATGAGTTACTATACAAATTGCAACATTTACAAAGGGACAAAATCAGCTACATTCATTTGATATTGAAATTACATGCAATATAGCTACAGTACGAATTCACGTGGAAGGACTTCTTGGACTACTGAAAAGAAAATATAAAATTTTTCAAAGCCCTATAATGAAGAGTACACTGTCTAATGTGATAAATAAAAGTGCTTTTGATAAAATTAGTTTATGTAGTGTTTTAATAAATATGTGCCTATCACAGATTCCTTTACATTTACAAATTTATCAAAAATCTATGCTACCTCGTATATTTTTTTCCGGACTTTTACGTGCATATTCCGCTATAGACTATTGTTTACAACTAATAACATTCTGTTCTGAGAAGTTTACTGATAAATTGTTTTCAGTGAGTAAACTTTGGAATAAAATCCTTTTGGACTTACAATAGTTTGGAAAATGATCCATTCTAACAGAATGCTTTTAATATGTGCATAGTTGTTTTTGTAGACATTTTCAGTCGTTAGATTCTTATTGTACGGGTTTCATTCACGTTCCACGATATAGAAATTTTAAGTAGAACTGTAATTACATAGGATTTTCAATAACTAAATAAAATGAAATATTCAGAGTTGGAGACAATGCAAACAATTGGTTTCTATATAATAAAGCAAACAAACACTCACCTTGTCCTTTCAGTAGACTGCATATACGAGCGCTCGTTCTTGTGGACAAATGGACAGCATAAACATGAATTGCCTGTTCTTTAATATACAGCCATAAACCAAAATATAAACACTGGCTCCAAATCACATAGTAACCACTACATAGGTTACATACAAAAAAAAGGGACGGTACACACATTTAACCCGTCAATAATATATTTACACGTTGTTTCCACCAAGTATGAAAAGTGACTCTAAATTTTAAAAATAACAAAAGAGTGGGAATACACTCTCACGAATATATATCGGAATTATTCGAGAACTAACCTACCATTACCGATGCAACTAATATACCGGATTTATACGCGAGTTAACAGAACACTTATATTAGTGCAATTTTTAAATATGTGGATTTAGTTTTGGATTAACACTCTTCATACACTTTCAGGTTTTGTTTTATTAATTGCATATACTCAGTCTTAGTAATTTTTTTACTTTTATTTTTGTTATTTATAAATTTAGATTTAATGTCGTAGCTTATTGAACAACTATTTTTTGATTCTAATTAATAGTTTTCCATTTTGAATGAACCTGTGCTTTGTCGAAGTTCTAGATTACTAAAACAGGTGAAATGGCTTGCATGTTTTAATGAGCTAAAAATCCAAACTACAGGTTCTACCAAAGTAGTAGAGTCGTTAGTGAGGAATCAGACTAAGACAGGTCCCCGAAAGAGTGCAGCGGCTCTTTTGGTACTTAGATTAGCAGAGACTATATAGATCGATATGGCAGTCTAAGACACGCTACCGCATTCTGTGGGGTTAAAGATTCTGTAGTTAAAATAGTCCCCCATTCGGATCTCCGGGAGGGGACTACTTCAGAGGATGCGATCGGAAAGGATAAAAAGAGTCGTGAACAATTTGCGAGTCGGAGTGTGGAATGTTAGAAGCATGAAGCAAGTAACTAAGCTAGAGAATCTAAAAATCGAAAAGAATAGGTTATCACTAGACATAGTAGGGATCAGCGAAGTTCAGTGGCCAGAGGCGGGGTATTTTTGGAGCGAAGACTTTAAGGTAATTCATACAGGAGTAGAGGAAGGAAATTCGGGCGTGGGGATAGTTATGCAAAAAAGAAATAGGACATTGTGTAGAAAATTACTTACAAAAGAACGAAAGAGTATTCATGGTTAGATTAGTATCTAAATCGGTAAACACGGTAATAATACAAGTATACATGCCCACCTCTAGCTACAGTGACGAAGAGTTAGAAGCAATTTACAAAAATATCGAAGACATATTAAGATACGTAAAAGGACATGAAAATTTAATAATTACGGAGGATTTTAATGCAGTGGTAGGTGAGGGTAGGGAAGGAGCGGTAGTAGGTTTATTTGGTTTAGGCACGAGAAACGACAGGGGAAATAGACTGGTAGAATTTTGAGAGAAGAACAATTTAATCATCACAAACGCACTATTTCAACATCATGCTAGAAGACGATGTACGTGGAGGATATAAGGAGATATAGGAAGATATCAAATAGATTACATTTTTGTTAGGCAGCGGTTTAGAAATCAAGTAAAAGACTGTAGAAGCTACCCAGAAGCAGATATAGACACGACCACAACATCGTAATTATGAAGGCCCCACTTAAATTTGAAAAAAGAAACGGAAAAAGGCACTTGGGCTTAGAGAAACTAAAAGGTAAAGATATTCAAGAAAGATTCGAAAAAAAGTCAAATGAATTGCTCAAAAATATAGGGAAAATATCTGATACTAAGGAAGTAGAAACAGAATGGAATAACATTAAATCCAGCCTAGACATGGCGGCCCGAGGTATTCTGGGGTATACATAAAAAAAGAAACCATGGTTAACAAAGGATATCCTGAATTTAATAGAAGAAAGACGAAAATACAAAAATAAATAAGACGAAACAGGAAACGTAGATACAAAGCCATAAAATGGGAAACTATTTGCAAATGCAGGAAAGTTAAAGAAAAATGAATTGATGAAAAGTGCAAAGACGTACAAACTAAGATGGAAGTAGGGAAGACAGATGAAGCATACAAACTAATTTTGGGAACGCCTAAGAAACCGCTAATCACAAACAATCAAAACACTAGGTTTTCTATAAGGTAAGAATGCATCAAACTTATAAATAGTTCCAAATTATCTTTAAACAAAAATTGGGCCCATTCGATTATTTTAGTGGTCAAGATATAAAACATTGTTATTTTCTAGTCTTTAATTACTATAGTGATGTGTTATAAAATACAAGTATATCTATTTCATAATAAGGTTTAGAAATTCAAAATTACCAAACTGTCTATCGCGAAAACTAGCTAACCAACCCGAATAATCCCTATGTTTTATATCAAGTATATATGCATGCATAATTTAGTTCCCATTCTTTCCTATCCATTGGATTGATCTCTTCATAGAGTAACCTTTAGAGAGTTAACTTAATAGGAAAATTTGTCCGGAGGCTATAAAATCTATCTCATGTAAATTAAAAAAATTCCAGAATTTGTGATTTAAACATTGATTCATTTCTGTGTAGAAACTGTGCTTTTTTATTAGTTATTTATGACGCTAAGGCTAAAATACATTAAGAAACGTAAGGGAGTGACAAACTGTTTATAAGCATGTAATCTATATTATAAAATGTAGAATTATATCATTCGCTATGTTTTGCAAATTGTGTCTTTTAAAAAAATAGTTTTGCATTAAAATATACAATGAAGACCACGTATAATTATTTGTTATTAAGTTTGTTCAACGCTCAAAGTTTATCATTTGTAGTGTTAAAATTGACTGAGTAAAGTTGAAAACAACAAATTGTTGAAACGTTAGATACAACTCGAGTATCTCAGTATCTGTTATAATCTTGCAAATAGGTGGGAGGTCTCCGCTCCCTTAGAGGTCGATTCATATGAGGGCCTAATTTTGAAACCGGTTCGTTAACCTTTTTTAACTCTGAGTTATTAGAGACTCTCAAATATGTATCATTTTCAGTGGGATCACAAATGATATTTTCAAAGTGACTACAACTAGGAATTATGATATTCTCGGGCCGGCAGATAGAGTTGGGGGTCACAGAATTTAATTGTTCGTTGAAATACTGGTAAAACTAGGTATGTGAGGATCACCTCTAGGTGCCAGATGGCGAGTTAATACAGTTATCTCACAGCCATTGGATTTTCGGATATGGCTGTTTGGATTAGATTCCATCAGGTACACTTCGTTGACTAACGGCTCGTATTTGTTCTGCCTGCAATGATTTTTGAGGAAAACAGGGCCTGGAGTATTTAGCCATGTAGGAATAAAAGTACCGTTAGCGGACTTTCTTGAATGGTTGAACATTCGTTCATGAGAAGAACAGTTTGTCGCAGTACACAATAATGATCTTATAGAATGTAATGCATCTGTAAGTACATGCTGCCACAAATTAATTTTCATATTTTGACATCTTAGGATTAATAGTACAGTTTTCCAAATTACTCTATTGTATCGCTCACATTGTCATTTCACTTGTGGATTATACGGGGTAGTGCAGCTTATAGCTATTCCTTGGCTTGTTAGAAAGCTTCTTACTTCTTCTGACATGAAACAACTACCTCTATTAGTATGTATATAGGATGGAGATCCAAAGACAGCAAAAAGTTGCTTCAAGCAGTTAATCACTGTTGATGCAGTCATATCTGAACATGGAAAAGTCCAGGGAAATCTTGAATATTCATCTATAACTGTTAAAACGTAACGATTTTGATTGGTTGATGGTAGAGCTCCTTTAAAATCTAGATTTAGTCTCTCTAATGGTGCTGTTGCTTTTAATAGAGTTCCTTGATGTTTATAAAACCTTGGTTTTATCTCCGTACATACAGGACAAGCAGATACAATTCTTTTCACGTCATCCAAAGAGTAAGGAAGGTTTTGTAACGTACCCAGTGGTAGAATCTTGTAATGCCAGGATGACACAAGGAATTATGTAGATTATAAAGATTTGTATCAGAAGTAGAATGCTGTATAGCAGCAGAAATTCTTGAAAGTGTATCAGCCACAATATTCTGACATCCAAATCTGTAAATGATGCCATATTTATAACAGGACAATTCTAGTCGTCATCGCATTATTTTCTCATTTTTAACCTTCGAAGAAGAGGCATTGTTTTCAAACATAAAAGCTACAGATCGTTGATCTGTAATTAGTCGGAAATGCCTTCCGATTAATAATTGCCTCCACTTTTGAATAGCTTCAACAATAGCATATGCCTCTTTTTCAACTGAGGAGTGGTGCTGTTCTGAATTTGATAGAGTTCTTGAGAAAAAGGCTACTGGTTTTTCTGACTGAGTTAACTGAGCAGCGATAGCGTATTCTGATGCATCGGTCTCAACTGTGAATATACTTTCGTCATCAATTGCTGTAACAGTGGCATTTAAAATATCGGCTTTTAAGTTTTTAAAAGCCTCAATTTGATCTTTATTCAATGGAAAATGTTTAACTGCTATCAAATGATCAATTTTATCGGAAAATTTGTATATAAATTTTGAATAGTGAGCAAACAATCCTTGAACTCGTTTCAGTGATGTCATATCAGTTGGTAAAGGCAAATTGACAAGGGGACGAAGTCTATCCAAATCAGGTTTTATAATTTTATTTTCAATGGTGTATCCAAGAATGTTAATTTTAGTCATAGAAATTTACATTTTTCACGGTTCAGAGTAAGCTTATATTTTTCAGCAATTTTTAAAAAATTTTGTAAATTTTTATCGTGTTGTTCTTTACTTTTCCCACATATGGTAATATCATCCAAAAAGGCAAAGGTATCTTGTAACTTTTCGTTTTGAATTATTTTATTGATATTTCGTTGGAAACAAGCAACTCCATTTGTTACTCCAAATGGAATTCTTGTAAATTGGTAGAGATTGCCATTAGCTTCGAATGCAGTATAAATTTTTTCGTGGTCTAAGATGGGTATCTGGAGATAGGTGCTTTGTAAATCAATGGAACTAAAATATTCATTTTGTGAGATCTGCTTTACTAAATTTTCGATATTTGGCAGGGAGTAAGCATCTAGCAAAGTAAATTTATTAATTGTTGAAGAATAGTCGACTACCATTTTTTTCTCACTACTAACAACAAGCACTTGTGCCCTCCATGGCGAGTTGCTTGGTTCGATTATCTTTTTTTCAGAAGTCTAGATATTTCTTTTTCAATAAATTCTAATCGACCGGACAATAATTACGGGACTTGGTAGCAATTGGTTTGGCAATCATCAGATAGGTGTGCAAATAACGGATAAGGGTCAACTTTGGCTATTGTCAAATTGCATATAGAAAGAGATGGATGGTCTACCTCCACCAAAGATAAATTCTACTCCAGAATGTTGCTTTAAAAGATTGTGCCCAATAATAACATCGGAACAGAGCTCTTCCAGAACATAAAGTTTGACATTTTGATAATAATTATTAAATATCTTTAAGTTTAGGACGCAATATCCATGGACTAATGAACTTAAGGTTGCGGATGCCATTGTGACGTTTAGATTAGTTGGAAGTACTTTAATCAGATTTTTGTTCACAATTTTTGCCGATATATAACTGTCTGAACTACCAGTATCAACTAATGCTTCTACATTACATCCATTTACTTCTATTTGTAGAATCGCTTTTGATAGGGAGGCAATGGATGAAGCCGGTATCATATTGAGAATGGCAGCAGAAGTATTGCTGTTATAAGCACTTTTCTGAAGCTTTGATCTGTATACTTTCATAAAATGGCCTTTCTTGCCACAAGAATAGCATAAAGACTCTTTAGTAGTGCATTTGTTTCTAGAATTTCGGTTTTGCCGAAAAAATAGCATTTGGAATTAGCAACGGCAATAGTAGAACTGCTTTCAGCTTGTGTATTTTGTAAAGCACTTGGCGTTAGTTCTTCTACTTGATTATTGCTTAAGGTTGCCGCATTCGCATAGGAATTAAACTGGTTAGAGTAAGACTCTGAGTGTTGATGAGCCATTTCCAAAGCTCGAGCACTATCGTATGCCTTGCTTAGACTTAAAGTGTTATTTTCTTAAAGTCTCGGTCTTATAAGTGCAGAATTAAGCCCTGCTATGAATGAATCCCTGATAAAATCATCTCTGTTCTGATCTGCAGTTACAGCAGTGAAATTGCAATCCTTACTCATCTGCTTTAAAATCTGAACATACTGATTAATTGATTCGTCAGCTTGTTTTATAGTAGATAAAGAGTATCTTGCAAAAATTTCATTTGGCGGTTTTACATAGAGATTTTCTAAAATTATTATCGCATCTTCATATTTAGTAAATTCACTTATGTATTCAAATACAGCTGGACTGACATAGTTTATTAGGATATTAAGCTTTTCTTCTGTCGATGCAATTTCATTTGCTTTCAAAAAATTGTCAAAGGTTCTTTTCCAATGCTTCCAAAGATGAGCAGCAGAACTAACATTAGATTCTATATCTATCCGATTTGGCTTGAGAAGCTTATCCATAACTGAGTTTATTAAATTGTAATATAAAACACCTCTATAATGCAGGCTTTAATAAACTCAAAATTCAACTAATACTAGTATGACATAACTTTGACAAGTAACAACAACGCCAACTATAAAGTAAATTAATTACACAAATTTATATAACAACCGCAAGGCACAATATCGTGCATATCAGAAGCATATGACGATAGAACCACTGATAAATTGTTTTTAGTGAGTAAACTTTGGAATAAAATCTTTTTGGATTTATAATAGTTTGGAAAATGATCCATTCTAACAGAATGCTTTTTAATATGGGCATAGCTGTTTATGTAGACATTTTCAGTCATTAGATTCTTATATTAGTGCAATTTTTAAATATGTGGACTTAGTTTTGGATTAACACTCTTCATACACTTTCAGGTTTGTTTTATTAATTGCATATACTCAGTCTGTTTAGATTTGTACAAATTCCGCTATTCATAAATTCAAATTGTGCCGCTTAATTTTCAAGTAGTGGTAACCTTCCTTTGAACAAAGACAGTATCGATTTTTACCTGTTTAAATGCATGGGTTTCTGTTTTTCTCCCCTCTCGTGAGGACACTTCCGATTGAACGTTGGTGAAGTGCGGTTGTAAAAATGTAACCTAAGTTGTTTTGTCTACGTAAAAATATATAGTGTAGGTAGTATTATTATCTCATGGTGGGTGACGTCACATGCGCAATAGGTTCAATTTAAACTTAAACCTCAAGATTCACAACGCTACAGTACAACCCACAAACATCTTGCTAGCAATGTGGTTTTAATACGTCGTCACGAATATCTCATTTATTACGTTAAGTAAAATATTGTTTGTAAGGACCCCGTTCATGTTGGCGGTATCTAAAAATTCATAAATATATGAAATAAATCTAGACCTCCATATAATATTCTAGGTTCGTAGTTTCTTTATCCGTAAATATTTGCCGTGGCAACAGTGCACATACTCAGCGGATCCCAATACTGTATATACCGAATGTGAACCGTAACTGTCATTGTCATTCTCGCTCTTATCAAGGTCTTCTTGTTTCCAGTTTTCCGTTTTAATATTTGTATCAAGTAATAGTCATCAAAACAGTTTTTTCAAAACTAACTGATAGTTTTCTTCAGCAATGTAAGTATTTAAAAAGAATGTTCGTTCAATGATTAATTATGATATTTTTTAGAGTAATATTATGAATAAGAAGGAGGTGATTCATAGTCAAGGACGACAGATTGTTTTTAATGTGTTTCAATATTTGAAACGCATAAAAGATTCGGGCGCCTCCAACCTGAACAATTTGCAAGAGTGCGTGGCGGAAGCAACAGGTGTGTCATTGCGGACGGTGCAAAGAATTGTAAAGGAAGGCACAAACAAACCACCCTGCAGCAAGTTCAGTTCACTAAGGAAAACCGTCAAAAAAACCAAGCCCTAAGTCAACAGTGAAGGGATTTGACGAAGAGATTCTAAGAACCATTATGTATCGGTTTGCAGCAATACATAAACGTAGACTGACTTTGAAGTTAGTGTTTGACGAATTTAAAAATGATTGCCCTCATTACACGAGAAAATTAGGTTCGTTCAGAAAAATTGTTGTAAGAGCAGGGTTTCGTTGGAAGAGAACTGTAGATAACAGGAAAATTCTTGTTGAACAAAGCAATATAAGGGCAAAGCACACCATATTTTTGAAAAATCTTAGTAAGTATAAAGAAGAGGGCAGAAGCATTGTGTATAACGATGAAACATATCTGCACAGTTCTCACAGTGTAACAAAGTGTTGGGATGACGGCACCACTAAGGGTTTGAAATCGCCAGTTTCAAAAGGGAAGCGTTTGATAATTGTTCATGCAGTGGAAAAAATGGGTTCGTTCCAAATGCAGAATTGATATTTAAGTCTGGTTTGAAAACTGGGGATTATCACGATGACATGAATCATCGCAATTATAAAAAGTGGCTGCAAGAAAAGTTAATACCAAATTTGGAACCAAATTCAGTGTTTGTGATAGACAATGTGTCATATCATAATGTTCTTGTGCATCCTAATCCTACTTCAAGTTGGAAGAAAACAGATATGCAGAAATGGTTGAAGGAACGAAATATCCTCTTTGAATGTAAGAAAACCAAGCCTGAATTATATTCCAAAATTAAGGCACATAAACCTGTTCATCAGCTGTTTGTAATTGACCAGCTACTGGCAGAACATGGTCATGTAGTATTGCGTTTACCTCCATATCACCCAGAACTAAATCCTATCGAGATGATTTGGGCGTTACTTAAAAACCGTGTCGCTGCATGTAATGTAACCTTCAAAGTAGATGATGTATGGAAGTTGGCAGAAGAACAATTAAAAAGTATTGGAATCAACGAGTGGACTAAAGTATGTCTACACGTAGAGAAAATTGAAAAGGATTATATGGAACGAGAAACTTTAATAGACGAGGTTCAAGACCTAATTATACGGGTTGATGATAATAGCGATAATTCAGATGGATACTTATCCTCAGGCGATGAGTCTGGTGATGGGGATGAAAGTTTAGGATGTGAACCCATTTAAAATATAATTTATGTAAAATAGTTGAATGATGGTCTTTATTTAGCGTAGTAGAAAATATGTGTCATAAATACATTTGTTGGTACATTATTGTTTATTACTGAGGTGTTGAAATAAAACTTGCTTAAAGAGGGAAGCAGTCTTTATATCAAATTATGTTCAGTAGTGCTGCGAGAATCGATCACTTTTAAAGCTGAAACAATCAATGATTGGCTTTCAAAGTGATTGAATCATTTTACATTTTAATCCAATCATAATCAATTCTGTTAAGCATGTCCATTCTTTGTCTCCAAAAGGGATTCTTATTGACTGTATTTATCTCGGCGCTTCTATCCGATCGTGTTAATCTGCTTCAGTTTGGTGACATAAACCAGTTTTCGATCCGATGCAGCGTCTCCGGTCAATCCATTAAAACAAGTGGATTGTACTACTCGATCGGATCTGAATTCCGCATTCGACAACATTATGCAGGCTTGACATTTTAAATAATCTATGATTATAATATCAACAGCACCTGATCAGGTCGGTGTAGTATATATCTAACTTCAGTCGTATAAGCAATATTGCTTTTGTTTAATCAGAAAGGTTAAGATTATTAATTATTCAAGGAATTATTTTATAGCTAGATTATCGATGAAGTGTGTAAAAAATATATTAATTTAGCAAATATTTCTAAACTATAAATAAGGTTATGTAAAAAATATATAACCTGACAAGATGCAAACCTTTAATTACCTTTCTTTTCATACTATAACTGTTCCTCTTCCTCCAATTCTACAGCACTGAATTGTTGATTCTATGATCCATTAAACTAAAGCACGAGATATATGCAATTTATAATAATATTAATATAACAAATGATATAAAAACCTTTTGGTATTAATTAAAAATTGTTTTTGTTAGTTACAACACCATGAGTGTCATTGTGTAAACATATTCTTCAAACGGTTTTGTAATAAATCTTAGTAATATTTTCGAGGTGGGCATTTGACATTTTTATAGTGTTTATAGTTTATAGTTTGTGTTTAACACAAAAACGTCTATTGATTTGAAAAAAAACGAATATGTAGTACTACCAAATTGTTTTTGTTCTACTAGTGACTATAAGTGATAAAATACCCGTGTGGTTGGTGGCTACCCATCGGGCGCGCCCCCAGGTGGCGGATAGGGGGGACCCAATGTCACCGTACGAGTAATCGTTCGCTGCCATCGGGTTATGTGACAGAATAAGCCTAGCACTCGTAATGATCCAGAGCGCTGAGTAGAATAAAACCTACATATGCGGGGGAACGAGTGTACGTCAATGCGGACTAAACCCCGCACGATGATGGTCTAGGTTAATCTCACATCGCGGACCAAACCACCAAACCCCTACTGCTACATGGGCCGGTAGCGGTCTGCACAGGGGTCTAGGCCACCTCGTGTTTGTGCCGTGCGAGGCGACCCGTGTCGGTCGGATGATGGGATCCTGGTAGTTGAGCCACACCTGAGGCGGTTTAGATCCTCAGTGTCTGGCAACACGCCACTTTGGCTCAGATTTCACCTAGACGGGGGGTCGAGACTAACCCATCTCGATCAATCGGCTGTGTCGTCGGGTCAGACTGCCGACTGGGTGAGCTCCTGGAGGTGAAGGGCGTGCAGCCGGTACTGTGGGTGAGCAGCACATGCTACATGTGTGCTGCTACAAAGCGGTATGCGGGCTCGTACGTCAGTCATCTTAAGGGGAGCTATATCTTCCTGGTAGCCCTGGTGTTGTTTTTACACACCCCAATTTTGGGCTCCGCGGTGGGTGGGAAGCTGGGAAGATGAATTATATTTAGTAAAAACATGGATCCTATAGTTAATGTAGTCAATCCAGAGGGTGCGTCCTCGGACACAACTCAAGTTTTGTTGTAGGTCCCACAGGAACTACAACGAAAAGAACATCAACATCAGCCCCAAGGTGGGGAGAAGGATAAGCCAGAGGAGTGGCAACAGCAGCGACCACAGAGAAAGCGAATCAGTGGGGCTGAACAGAAAAGGAGGAGGGCCCGTTTGGCGGCACAGGAGGGTGTAGTGGAAAAGGCTGGCCCTATGGCTAACCCATCCACGACACAACCTGGTGCCAATCAAACACCCTCCACTTCAAAACCATCTACCTCCGCCTCTAGGCCTGCAGAGGCCAAGACGCGGAGCACGAAAAGAGCCAGATCTGAGGGCACCCCTCCGCAAGGTAGACCGCGGAAGAGGGGCTGTCAGACTAGCACTAAACAGCCCGTCACTGACAGCTACGTGGAGGCAGCTGCTCGGCACCTCCAGGTGGCTGTCATAGACAAGAACAACCCTTGGGGTAAGATTACCAAGGCCCAAGCAGAGACCTTGCAATTAGCAATTGAGAAGGCTTTGGACGATCATCTGTTCGCTCTTCCCAATGATAGCGCTCCCCCGACCTTTAGGAGGTGGGCGTACTCGGGCGAGATCTTCCGGATCTGGTGCGAGGATGACCACTCCCTAACATGGATTACGGAGGCGGTTGGCAACCTCCCACTACTGTGGGAGGCTGCACGCCTTACTGTCGTCCAGGTGGGACTGTTGCCTAGGCTACTGAAGGCGGCGCTGTGGATTCCGGGGCCCCCGGAAGACATGGATGTCGTCCAAAGGCGTCTACGTGTACAGAACCCCTGGGCTGACATATCCAAGTGGTGCGTTTTCCACACCGCCACAAGCGATCAGCCTCCAGGGAGGCTAAAAGTCTTAGGCGTTGGGGAAGACGTGAGGGAGATTATCAACAGAAAGGGAGGCAAGCTACACTACAAGCTCACCTCACTAAATCTCAAAATACAAAAAGTGCAACCTGCCGCAGAGGCAGCTCAACCGGCTGCCGCGCAACAGCAGGCTCAACCTCCACCTCCTGAGCAGCTACAGCGAGCTCCGCTCCTACAGCAACCTCAGGAGGCTGAAGTAGGTTAACCATCGACTGCGTCAGGCAGCCAGATGGACACAGCAGACTCGGATCCGCTGCTAGTGGGATGGCTTGCGGAAGAGTATAGTAAAGCGTCACTGGACAGCCCGCCCAGCGACGCTTGATAAGCAAGTTTGACCCGTCACAGAGCAATGGCGGGACTAAACTTTATACAATTAAACCTGCAACATTGCAGGGCGGCTGCAGCATCGTTATGCAGACACCTGAGCAATAACCAGGCCATTGCCCTTATCCAAGAACCCTGGGTGGCATGTTCAGGAATCTCGGGACTAGGAAGTCTAAATGGTACTATCTTTGCGGCTAGTAACCAACCTAAGCCTAGGGCATGCATCTACATACCCAGGCACATAAATGCCCTCCTCCTGCCACAACTGAGTGGCCGTGACGTCACAGCCGTACAGATCACATGCAGGCTGGGAGGAATTACTGACATAATCTTGGTTTCAGCCTATTTTCCAATTGACCATGACCCACCTCCTCCGGAGTTGACGGCAGTCATTGATCACTGTAATAGGCACAAAAAGCATCTGATTATCGGATGCGATTCGAACGCGCACCATGTGGTATGGGGTAGCGCAGATACTAACCCCCGTGGAAAAGTACTACTCGAGTATATATCGAGTAAGAATCTGGAGATACTTAACTGGGGCAGCGAACCCACGTTTGTGACATCTCGCTTCAAGACAGTCATCGACTTAACCCTTGCATCGTCAGACATTTCAAGGCATATCTTGAACTGGCAGGTGACACCTAAAGCGACACTGTCAGATCACAGATTGTTAAGTTTTAATTTAAAGGCAGCAGTAGCTGTCTGTAAAGAATACAGGAACCTAAAAGCGACCAACAGGTCTGTCTACCTAGACAGCTTGGAGCAACGCCTTTTGACATCACAAGGTACTGATAACCCAAAAACTATAGAAGAGCTACAGAGATACTCGGTCTCTCTTCAAAACTCCATCGTAGAATCCTTTGAACAGGCATGCTCGGTCAGGACAGATTCTACTCGCTCCAGTACTCCATGGTGGGGCGCGGAGCTACATAAGCTGAAAAAGACCCTGGGCAAACTGTTTAATAAGGCAAAGAACACCAGAAGTATGGCTGACTGGGAGGCATATAAAAGCCACCAGCGACTATACAAAACGACAATTAGAAAACGACAGAGAGACTCATGGAAGACCTTCTGTAACTCAGTCGAGTCTACCAATGCAATCTCTCGCATTAACAGGATCTTGTCCAAAGACCCTCGTCATCAACCATGCTGTCTGAAACGTGTGGATGGTACATACACCACCAACGAGGCAGAAACAGCGGAGTTACTCGCGGACACGCACTTTCCAGGCAGTGTCACACGACCTTTGTCTTACGGGTTGGATCAGCCCAGCTCGGCTAACGGGGCCGACTGGGAGGTTTCAAACCGGGTAGTGGATGAGAGAAAAATTAAATGGGCTATCTCAACTCTCAAACCGTTTAAGTCCCTGGAAGGATGGCATCTTCCCGCCCTACTACAGTGGGGAGTGGAGAGGCTGACACCGTTCCTTGTGGTACTTTTAGGGGCTGTATTGCTTTTAGATACATCCCCAGCAGTTGGAGAGAGGTTAGAGTTGTCTTCATTCCTAAACCAGGCCGGAAGGACTACTCCCAGGCTAAATCCTACAGACCGATCAGTCTCACGTCTTTTTGCTAAAGACCTTGGAGAGATTGTGCGACAATGATATGAGGGAGAGGATAATGCTTTCTTATCCACTTCACCCAAATCAACACGCCTTTATACCAGGTAAATCAACGGAATCTGCCCTGCACGCTGTTGTAGGACGGATCGCAAAAACCCTAGACAATAACATGTCCGCCTTAGGCGCATTTATTGATATTGAGGGTGCGTTCAGCGAAACTACTTTCGCAAACATCGATAGAGCTCTACGGACACATGGAGCTGAGGACACTCATCGGCAGTTTACCATGAAGATTCTGCAATGTCGACGGGTACACATAAATGTGGGGGAAACCTCAGTAATTAGGGTGGTGGATAAAGGCTGTCCCCAGGGGGGCGTGCTGTCACCGCTACTATGGAATTTAGTAGTGGACAGCCTTCTCCAACGTCTTAATGAGGCAGGTTTCCTCACGATAGGTTACGCCGACGACTTAGCTATTCTAATAGTCGGCAAATTCGAACAAGTGCTGTGTAATTTGATGCAAGCAGCACTAAGGATCACGGAGCTCTGGTGCTCCGATAACTTTTTAACCATCAACCCCAACAAAACGGCGTTGGTGTTGTTTTCCAATAAAAGGAAGCTGACGGTAACTAAATTGCCAATGCTCTTCCAAACTTCCCTGCCCTTATCAGCAGAAGTCAAGTATCTGGGCATTATACTTGATAAGAAGCTGAACTGGGCCAAACACCTACAAATGAAAACTAGCAAAGCCAACCAAGTGTTCTGGCAATGCAAACGTGCCATAGGCAAACTTTGGGGTCTCTCACCAAAGGCTGTCCTGTGTCTATACATCATGGTAGAAAGTCCGATGCTCTGTTATGGCGCTGTAGTCTGGTGGCGCAGGACCAGACTGGCCCATACAGTCCAAGACCTTACTCATATCCAAAGGGTGGCCTGTCTAAACATTACAGGTGCATTGCGTTCCACACCTACTGCAGCCTTAGAAGCCATCTTAGGCCTCACTCCGCTGGACCTACATGTGGAGGAGGTGGTTTTGAGAGCGGCAATGAGGCTGCGGTTCAAAGGTCTATGGATCGATAAGGGAGGCGGTGGTAGACACCACAACATACTAAGAGAGGCGGTGCAGAACACCCCTATCTTGGGAGGAGTGGTTGATTCGATCGCACCCATATTCATTTCCAGGAGGCGCTTTGGGGTTTGTCTAAACACTGAGGACGCCTCCTTAACGGAGATCTCCATCTACACAGATGGCTCCAAAACAAATGAAGGTACCGGGGCAAGCATTTTCTCCGATGACCTAGACCTTCATGAAAGTGTTGCGCTGGGCAGGCTGGTAACTGTCTTCCAAGCGAAGGTCATAGCCATCATGCACGGCGCTAACGCCATACTGGAACGTGGAATCCAGAACAAAGCTATACGCATCTTGAGCGATAGTAGAGCAGCTCTTCTGAGCTTAAACAAGCAGAAGCTTCTCTCGGGGGTGGTATACCAATGCCATCGTGTTCTCGAGCTCGTTTCTGATACAAACGCCCTTGAACTGGTTTGGATCAAAGGGCATTCAGGAGTACATGGTAACGAAAAGGCAGATTCTTTGGCGAGGCAGGAGCGGCTCGGGGTTTTGTCGGCCCTGAGCCATCGGTTGCTATTGCGCCATCTGTGGTGTTCTCCATGATAAGACAAATAACCCACCGCCGTCACAAGGATAGGTGGGCTTGTACATTAAGCTGCCGGCAGGCAAAAATGTTTATAAGGTCTCCCATGACCAAAATAGAAAAATTTGTCATACGCTTGCCAAGACAGAAACTACGGCTACTAGTAGGTATTCTGTCCGGGCATTGCACTTTAAGGAAGCACCTGCACAGGATGGGTCTGTCAGACAACCCCACCTGTCGCGGATGTCAACAGGAGGATGAGACGGCGGAGCACATTCTGTGCACCTGTCCGGTACTCGCCCGACTTCGAGGATCCATGCTGGGGGACTTTTGGCCCGAGAAGGCCGGAATTCGAGACACCCCCTGGTCCGACATCCTCAAATTCACCTGCAAGGTCGGGTGGTTGAGCAATGATGGACCAACCTAGGGCAAAGAAGGCAGCACAATGGGCCCACCAGGAGGCCTAAGTGCGCGTGGCTTTAAGTCACCCTTCCCAAGTTAATCAATCAATCAAGTGATAAAATATTGTTGCGATCCACTATTAGGCAACCCGTCAAACATTCATACGCCCGAGGCACAGCGTATTCTTCAGGATTCGAGAATCCTTCTAGAAAATACTAGATAATGAGTCATATCTTTAATGCAGGGTATATATAATGCCGCTTATGAATGTAAGAGTTAGTCTATACTTGAATGTCTAATATAAATTATATCGTGTATAGTGAATGTAGTTAAGCTTTTTGGAAGCCTAAGAGTATATATATACATAAATCTTATATGAGCTAAACGTGTCTAATGTACATGCAGCTTGTAGTATACATAAATAGATAGAGCTTGGATTGAATAATAGTTGTGTTAGTGTTGTTAATGGACCTATGGTAGAGAAGTTAGTTTAAGAAGATATTAGTGCTTGTAATTTCATTAGTGTAATAGTGCTTCATTGTTAAGTGTCCTGAAAACATCTATAAATAAGGCTTATACTGTTAATTAGACTTGTGAACAGTGAGTAATAAAGACCTTTATTATTACTTGTTTTGAATTAAAGAAACGCGGTAGCAGTAGCCCGCTTCAATATCTTGTGTACACTGATCCAATCAATCAATAATCTGGAGTATCACATATAACAATAAGCTCAGATGATTTTTATAGAAGAGCAAAATCAACATAAAACTATTTAAAACACATTCCTTGGTTGCTCGACAATTTTTGCTCTGGCAACACTGGACGTGCAAGCAGTCGATGTTTTCTAGTCTCACTTTTTATTTTGATTATTAATATAGCTCCTTCTCGCGCAGGTTTTTTCAAGGTCACCCGCCATGAGATAATAATACTACTATATATAATTCGCCATTCTAAGTTACCAATTCATTATTATTTGTTTATATGAAGATTCATTATGTTCAATATATTACTGTTTCGCAAGAACACATTTTCTTATTTTGCAGAACGAACCAGCAAGCATTTTTCATGGGTACGAAATATCGGTTTATTTGTAATAGCCTTATGATAGTATCCTCCACAGTCTTTGTAATTTTTTTACTTTTTTTTTGTTATTTATAAATTTAGATTTAATGACGTAGCTTATCGAACAACTATTTTTCGATTCTAATTAATAGTTTTCCATTTCGAATAGACCTGCACCTTGCCGAAGTTCTAGATTAGTAGAACAGGTGAAATGGCTTGCAGGTTATAATGAGCCAAGGAGCCAAACTACAGGTCCTAGCAAAGTAGTAGGGTCGTTAGTGAGGAACCAGACTAAGACAGATCCCCGAAAGAGGGCAGCGGCTCTATTGGTAATTAGATTGGCAGAGACTATATGGGTCGGTATGACAGTCTAAGAAATGCTACCACGATGTGGAAGGCAACGGGAAACCACCGCATTACCTCCCAAGTACACAGCGTACCTAAATTATAATAAAATGATGGCATTCTCTGGGGTAAAAGATTCCAGAGTTAAAATAGTCCCTCATCGGATCTCTGGGAGGGGACTACTTCGGAGGATGCAATCGGCAAGGATAAAAAAGAGTCGTGAACATTTTGCGAGTCGGAGCATGGAATGTTAGAAGTATGAAGCAAGTAGGTAAGCTAGAGAACCTAAAAATCAAAATGAATAGGTTATCACTAGACATAGTAGGGATCAGCGAAGTTCGGTGGCCAGAGGCAGGAGATTTTTGGAGTGGAGACTTCAGGAGCAGAGAAAGAAAATTTTGGTGTGAGGGGTAGTTATGCGGAAAAAGATAGGATACTGTGTAGAAAATTACTTACAAAAGAACGAAAGAATATTCATCGTTAGATTAGTATCTAAACCTGTAAACGCGGTAATAATACAAGTATACATGCCCACCTCTAGCTACAGTGACGAACAGGTAGAAGTGATCTACAAAGATACGGAAGACATATTAAGGTATGTAAAAGGACATGAAAATTTAATAATTACGGGGGATTTTAATGCCGTGGTAGGTGAGGGTAGGGAAAGAGCAATAGTAGGTTGATTTGGTTTAGGCACGAGAAATTACAGAGGAAATACGCTGGTAGAATTTTGCGACACGAATAACTTAACAATCACAAATACATTATTTGAACATAATGTTAGAAGATGATACACGTGGAAGATGCCAAGAGATATAGGAAGATATCAAATAGATTACATTATTGTTAGGCAACGGGTTAGAAATCAAGTAAAAGACTGTAGAAGCTACCCAGAAGCAGATATAGATACTGACCACAACATCGTAATTATGAAGGCCGCACTTAAATTTAAAAATGTGAAAAAAAGAACGGAAAAAGATACTTGGACTTTGAGAAGCTAAACGATAAAGATATCCACGAAAGATTTGAAAAAGTCAAATAAATTGCTGAAAGATATTGGGAAAATTTCTGATACTAAGGAAGTAGATACAGAATGGAATAACATTAAATCCAGTTTAGAGATGGCGGCCAGAGATATTCTGGGGTATACACAAAAAGAAAATAAGAAACCATGGATAACAAAGGATATCCTGAATTTAATAAAACAAATACGAAAATACAAAAATAGATCAGACGAAACAGGAAAACAGAGATACAAAATCATAAAATGGGAAATTATTCGCAAATGCATGAACAATGGATTGATGAAAAGTGCAAAGAGGTACAAACTAAGATGTAAATAAGAAAGACAGTCGAAGCATACAAATTAAAAGAATGAATTAGGGATATGAAACCATATAGCAAAAATATAAGATATGCGGGAGAAAACGTCATTATAGAAAATGTAGAGAAAGTAGCTAGATGGCAGCAATATATAGGGAATTTATATTCAGGAGAGGAATTAACAGCATTAGAACAGGAATCAGACATTGAAAATGATGACTTGGGATATCTTATACTTAGAGATGAGTTTGAAATAGTAATAAAGAGTTTGGAAAATGGTAAGGTGCCGGGTACAGATAAGGTGCAAGCAGAAACTCTAAAAACCGCTGGACAAGCAGTAACAGAACGTCTCTTCCGACTTGTAAGCTATATCGATGAGACAGGCGAGATACCCAAAGACTTCAAACGTAACATCATAGTAACTATACCAAAAAAAAGAGGCGCCGATAGATGTTAAAATTTTCAAACAATAAGCTTGACAGCACACGTTTCAAAAATATTAACTAGAATTGTACAAATACGAATGGAAAAACAAGCTGAAGAAATACTGGGAGATCAATCTGGGTTTGGGCGAAACAGGAGAACACGGGAGGCTATTTTAGCTCTGAGGGTGATATGGAGAAAACGATAGAGAAGGGGGAAAGCGTCTATATAGGGTTTGTAGATCTGGAAAGAGCATTCGACAATGTAAAATGGAAAAAAATGTTCGAACTACTCAAAAAGATTGGAATTAGTTTTTGGGATAGACGGATAGTGCATTGCTTATACAAATAGCAAACAGCGGTAATAGAATTAGAGCAAGAAAGTAGAGAAGTAAATATTAGGAAAGCGGTTAGACAGGGATGTGCCTTATCCCCAGTAATTTTTAACTTGTACATAGAAGAGGCAATGAATACTGTCAAATGCAGGAAGACATTTGGAATTATTATGCAGGGACAAAAGATTGGTATGTTTAGATTTGCAGATGATATAGCGATATTAGCATCTAGCAAAGAAGAGTTAGAAGCTGCTCTTAATGAAATGGAAACAGTTCTAATGGAGAGATATGGTACAAAAATTAACAAAAATAAAACTAAAGTTCTAGTATGCAAAAAAAAGGGAAAATAAATTAAAAAGCAAGAATACAACTAGGTAATGAGAACTAACAAGAGATGAAGAATTTCTGCTATCTGGGAAGTCAAATAACGCAAGATGGGAAAACCACAAAAGATATAAAACAAAGATTAGCACAAGGTCGTGCTACATTTAACAAGAAAAGGCAACTACTGTGTTCCAAGACAACAAACATAGAAACAAGGAAAAAATATGTGTGGAGCACAGCACTGTATGGCTGTGAAGCCTGGACAGTAGGAAATGCAGACAAGAAAAATGTAGAAATCTTTGAAATGTGATGCTACAGACGTATGATGACGATATCATGGACAGACAAAGTTAAGAACGAGGAGGTACTAGAAATGGTAGGGGAAGAAAGAAATATGTGGAAAACAGTAAAAAATAGGAAAGATAGGATGATAGAACACATACTACAACATGAGGGAATAGTGCGAAATATATTAGAAGCAGAGATAGGAAAAAAGAAAAGTAGAGGTAGAACTAGGTTAGACTACTGCACACAGATAGTGAAAGATGTAGGCTGTGAGAACTTCAGGAAAAAGTGTAGGCTAGCTCAGAATAGAAATCAATGGAGGTACGCTTCCAACCAGTTGCAAGATGGATAAACTAATTATGAAAAAAATGACTAATGACTAATGACAAAAATAATTACTGTACTTAAACATGGAGATTATTATAAAGAACTACAGATATTGGTTCTGCAATACTCTCAACTAATGTCAATTATGCGAAAGAATTTATTGGAAAACTATTAACACGGCAAATGTCTAAGTGTTGGTGGATCCTTGGCAGCCACAGGCTGCTTAACCTCTTTCACATACCACTGAATCTCGATGAAACAGGGCATATAATTAGAAAACAACAGAAGGGAATCGAGCTGTATATCGGCTGTTTATTCACGGGGGTCTTATAAATTTGTATATGGACTTACCTCTGCGGTTTTTTGTTGTTGTAAGCTGCAGTTCCTTACTCTTCAACTAAGTAGACTGTATTCGAGATTATAGTACGTGTTACTTTGCACTTTCATTGAGTCTTTTAGGGCTTTATCAAATTAATTCGGCGGCACTATTGACTAACCCACCGAATGCACAACTGTTTCGTTCCGAGATCGACGAGAGAGTGTTTTGTCACTACTCCTTTTCTACTTAATTGTCACATGCACAAGGAGGTTTTACGACAGGATGTAACGGGATAAGGGATGACAGCTTTAGGATTTGATTTACAACTAAGAATTTAAAGTAACTTAAAATTAACCACGCAAACGTGCGACAAAGAGACCTAACATCTCGCCCACCAAAATAAGTATGAACTAACTTATTTTATATTTAAAAATAATTATAGCTATTAACTACGAAACCTAAACCAACAAACTTATATAAGTGAATATATGTATACACACCATTAAATATTAAGTAATTGGCAGTAAACATAGTTTTACTAGAGGACGTTTAACTAACCCTTGAGCTGTCTTGACGGTAGCTACCCGAACGATACCGTCCCTACCAGGATGAACATCTACTACTCTTCCTAAACGCCACTGTAGAGGGGGGTTATTTTCTTCCTTTAAGAGGACAAGCGAATCAATAGGTAGGGTAGAGGAATTCCTCAACCACTTACCTTTCTGCTGCAACGTGTTCAGGTATTCAGCTCTCCATTTTTTCCAAAACCCTTGTTTCATTTGCTGCAACAATTGACAGCGATTCAAACGAGAGGGGTTTATGGAGGGCAAATCCGGGTCTGGTAACACGGAGACTGGTTCAACATTAAGAAAATGACCTGGGGTCAAATACGAAAAGTCATGGGGTTTGCAACTCAGTGCGCATAGTGGACGTGAGTTGAGAATCGCTTCGATTTGAATCAATACAGTCAAGAATTCTTCAAACGACAAAATTTGTTCACGGATAATTCTTTTCAAATGGGATTTTACCGATTTAATCCTGGCCTCCCACAACCCACCAAAATGAAGAGCAGCAGGAGGATTAAACACAAATTCAGTTCCCCCAATGCCTGCCGAATGACGCATCAATTGAGAGATTTCACGAGAGGCCCCAACAAAAATTAGTACCATTGTCATAATGAATTTGAATACATTTGCCTCTTCGAGCAATAAATCGACGTAAAGCACCCAAGAAAGCGTCTGTCGACAAGTTAGACACTAATTCTAAATGGATAGCCTTAGTGCTGAAACAAATAAATAAGCAAATATACGCCTTCAATGATTTTGCGCCACGACATCGATTCATCGTGACAGAGAAAGACCCACCAAAGTCGAATTCCGTATGTAAAAACGCCTTACCCGGAGTTAACCTAGAAGCTGGTAAATCCCTCATAGGGGGACATAAAGCCACAGGGTTCACACGAAAACAATGAATTCAGGGTTTCAGACATTGCCGAATAGCCCTCTTTGCGGATAAGATCCAATAATTTTGAGTTAGTAGAAATTGAGTTGTTCGATTTCCAGGATGTAAATGTCTTTTGTGACAATCTAATATAATAATTTCAGTCAACCGATGCGACTGAGGAAGCAAAATTGGAAATTTTGCATCATGCGACAACTCAGAATTACGTAGGCGACCGCCCAGCCTCAACAAATCACGACTATCTAGAAACGGACTAGGGCTACGAAGTTGTTTACTAACAAGTCTTTCAGTTTTAATATTTGCGATGTCTTGGGCAAAAACATTTGTTTGAACTCTTTTAATCAATAAATGTATAGCTTCTTCCTGCTGAACTAGAGACAAACCATCAGAATATTTTGAACGCAAATCTGCCAAACATTGAACATTACGAATGAAATGACGAATACATGTAATAATCCTACAAATTTTCTGCAGTTTTGAAAATTTATCCAACAACAAATCTAAGAAATTCTCAGACACAACGACTGTTAACGACATAGTATGATGTTCGATGTCCATCTGAGATGAGTCGATAAGTTTTGGCAGCGATGTTACTGGCCATTCTTCAATATGACGCACTAACCAGGAAGGTCCTGTCCACCATAATAGATGATGCACCAACTCTGAAGCCAAAAGTCCACGTGAGGCACAATCCGCAGGGTTATCCTGGGACTTAACATGAAACCATGAAGATGAAGAAATACGTTCTTGAATATGCGAAATGCGATTGTTAACAAATGTATTCCACTTATGCGAGGAAGACCGAATCCAAGACAAAACAACAGTAGAATCTGACCACGCGAAAATATTACTAAAGGATAAAATATCTGTATAAGTATTTTTGACAAAATCTACTAAATCTGCCAAGAGTACGGCAGCACACAATTCGAGACGGAGCAATGAAACGCGATTAGTAGGAGCAACCTTCAATTTTGCGCATACTAATGACATGGTAATATTACTTTCTAAATCGAACGAACGAAAATAGATGACAGCTGCATACCCGGCTTCAGAAGCATCACAGAATCCATGCAACTCTACCCCTTTAAAATTATTACATACGATGCGACGCAAAATCTCAATATTCGAAACTGCTGGCAATTCACCCAAAAAATGTTTCCATTTTTGTACGACTTCCAATGGCAGCTCTTGGTCCCAACCGAGACCTAAAAGCCAAATATCTTGAACTAAACGTTTAGTGAAAAGTACTAAAGACACTATCAAACTGAGAGGATCAAAAATTTTTGCGATAGCCTACAAAATATTACGCTTAGTGCAAGTGCGCTCTTCAACGTCTAAGTTGTATAAAAATGCATCTGTAAGAGCGCGCCACGAAAGGCCTAAAATTTTTATTGAACCACTATCTTTATCTTGAAATGTAATTGCGTCCGAACTGGACAAGGACTCCCTCAACTTGGACATCACTTCCGAACAATTACTACTCCATTTTCTTAACTGAAAACCACCACTAGTGCAAATAATATTCAATTCGCCAATTAATTGATTTGCAGCTTCAATCAAATTGCATCCAGTAACTAAGTCATCAACATAGGTATCGCTTGCCAATACCGATGACGCGAAAGGAAAATTAATCGATTCTAACCTTGCCAATTCTTGAACGGTACGCAAGGCCAAAAAAGGCGACAACGAAACTCCATAAGTCACAGTATTTAATTAAAAGTCCATAATAGGATGCGACAGAGAAAATCTCCAGACGATACGTTAATAATCACGATGAGTATCTTTAACCAAAATCTGCCAATACATTTGTTTGACGTCAGCTGTAATTACGATAGGATGTACACGAAAGTGCAATAACAAAACTGCAATGTCCTTTTGCAGAGCAGGGCCAATATCCAAGCTATCATTTAACGAATTTACAGATTGATCTGGACACGAAGCATCGAAAACCATACGCAATTTGGTGGTAGTGCTATCACGCTTATATACAACATGATGGCGAATGTAATACATTTTCTCATGAACCGACGAATTTTCAGGCGATTCCACTTGAACCATGTGACCGCTTTTCAAATAATCCTCCATAAATTTTTTATAATCCGAATACAATTCAGGATTTTTTAGCAAACGACGTTCTAAACACAAAAATCTTTTAATACAAATTGATCTCATACCCACGAATGAGGGTTCCGAAATTTTAAAGGGCAAGGACACTACAAAACGACCGTCCTTATTATGTCTATAATTTTCCACAAATTGATTTTCACACTTCTTCTTCAGGAGAAATGTGTTTCTTGAATGGAATATTTTCTAATTCCCAAAATTGACGAATGTCGCTGTCTAAGAGCTTAACGAAAGCACACAACGACGTAATAGAACTATTCGGGGAAACGACCTTTCCCGTTAAAACCCAATCAAAGGTTGTTTTAATAGCTACTGGCTCATTAGCAACACCCCAACGAGATTCGTTCAACAAAACCTGAGCGAAGATTTCCGCTCCGAGTAGCATGTCAATTTTACCAGGAATATTAAAATTAGGATCAGCTAAGGCCAAACCTCGAATTCCTTGACCCCTATCGACGATGAAGGTAATTGATTACAAATCTTAGGTAAAATATAACACTCAATTTCATATGCTGGAAACCGTGCTCCCGAGGGGCCGACTACACACCAGACACCAACGACAAATTCAAGCCAAGTTCTTGAACAGTGACATTGGCTCTCCGTTTCCTTAAACCTAATTTCTGACAGCACCTTTCAGTCATAAAACTTTCCATGGATCCGTTATCCAAAATTACACAAACAGGTTGCAATTTTCCTGTATAATCTAGCACCGACACCATTGCCGTAGCTAATAGCGTGGTTCTATGTTCTAATGACGTCGAAATTAACGAGCTAATGGCAGGTTGTTCATGCACAACCGCCGACGACAGATGGTCTTCACTGGATCTACTAGTAGAAGTAAGTCTAGGCGCCGCTCGAGACGCTGACCTTTGACGATGAGTTTGTCTGCGTGGAGACACCGATTTTTCTCGTTTATCGAAGTGAAGTAACGAATTGTGCAACTGATGACATTTTTACACGACCAATCTAACTTACAATTTTTCACCGAATGTGAAGTATTTAGACATTTAATACAAAGATTTTTAACCTTTACCACCTCAAATCTTTCTTGAGGGGTTTTATCAAGAAACTGCTTACATCTATAAATAGGATGCACAGCTTGACATGAACTACAATTTTTACAACCATTGGTGGTACTAACTAAAGAAGTTTTAGCCATAGTGCTAACGAGCTTTTCCCTTTGCTTCACGGAATCTTGAGATTTCAAGCATGTTGCTGAAGCAATGTCATTTATTTCCAACACTTTATATTGTTTTTCAATGTACGACCTTAAATCTTTGAACGAGGGAATCTCGTCACTATTTCCTAATTCGAAACGCTTTAAAATGTTTGTATCTAATTTTTTTAATAACAGCTTAAACAACATGAAATCTAATAAATCTATTTCCATCTGCTTTAACGCGAATATATTTTCATCAAAACAACTAATTAATTGCCAGAGTTCCGTGTGCGAGTCTGAGGAACTCACCTTAGGGCATTTTTCGAGAGCATTAAAATATGTTGAAAGTAATAACCTCTTCGACTGAAAACGATTAGTAATGATTTTATATGCTTCATCGTATACACAATCGTTTAATGGCAAGGGTTTTATCAATGCACGCGACGACTCATCTAGTGTATCAACGAGATGGCAAAATTTTTCCAAAGGGGACAAACCGACATTATCGTGAATCAATCGCTTATAAATTGCATGATAACTCTCAAAATCCGAAATGCATCCCGAGAACCGCGGGACAGAAAGATGTTTCAAGTTATTTCCACTATTTACCGACAAAGAATTATTTCTTATTTTCCACCTTCGGCTTATTTTTTACGCGATCTAATTCGCATTGTTCAACGATAATCCAAATATCTAATAGATAATCATCGATTTTTACCAGTTGTTCACTCTCTTCATCAAAGAAAATATCCTTGCAAAAAGACTTGAAATGAGTTTCAATTTGCTCGAAATTTTTAATCGATGCTCCAATTAAAGCAATCGATACATTTTCCGGTTGATTAATCTTACTGTATATATGATCCAACCTTTTAACTACAAATCTAGCTTCAAGAATAGCTTTATCAATTGATATAACCATATTTGATTAATGATTAATGAACGACAATAAAAATTAATGTAAAAACAATTCGTAACTTGAATACGCTACGACACTAATTAATCTACGAAATTAAATTATTAATAGACAAATGCAACTAATTACAGTGCTCGTCCGACAAAAAAAAACGTTTAACGTTTCCCACAAATTCCAACCCATTTGTTATACAAGTTGCATGAACCCGATGGTTCCTCGAACTTGACACGAAAAATAAGGTAAAGATTTACAATACAATACCCTCATAAATTTAGTTTACATAAAAGACACCGATGACGACACTAATCTTTATCACAAAAGATAAGGGATGTATTGTAAAATCTACCGTTAGGACCAAATGTTACTACCATTAAATTTGCAAGCAGGATGTTATTCTCTTTGTAACACGTTTAACCATAATCAAAAGTACGACAATTATTAAATTGAAGTATAAGGAGCGAAAAGGAATAGGAACTAATTAATTAATTAATAATCCGGTGACGAGGCCATGTTTATTTGCGAGGGGTCTTATAAATTTGTATATCGACTGACCTCCGTGGTTTTTTGTTGTTGTAAGCTGCAGTTCCTTACTCTTCAACTAAGTGGACTGTATTCAAGATTATAGTACGTGTTACTTTGCACTTTCACTGAGTTTTTTAGGGTTTTATTAAATTAATTCGGCGGCACTATTGACTAACTCACCGAACGCACAACTGTTTCGTTCGGAGATCGACGAGAGAGTGTTTTGTCACTACTCCTTTTCTACTTAATTTTCACATGCCCAAGGAGGTTTTACGACAGGATGTAACGGGATAAGGGATGACAGCTATAGGATTTGATTTACAACTAAGAATTTAAAGTAACTTAAAATTAACCACACAAACGTGCGATAAAGAGACCGAACATCGGCTGTCGTGAGAATTGCAGGGAACGGTGTAGGCTAGATCAGAACATAAATAAGCTGTTGTACAAGTCCAACCAGTTTCAAGACGTAAAACACAAATGACGAAAAAATAAGTGCTCTTAAATCTGATGATTATTATAAACAACTACAGGTGTTGGTTGTGAAATATTTTCAACTGATGTTGATTGTGTGAAAGGATAAAAATGGAAAAACTATTAATTCGACAAAGGTTCAAGTGCTGGGGGAACTTGGCAGCCAAAGGCTGCTTACCCCCCTTCACATACCACTGAATATCTGGGAAATAGGGTATATAACTGTAAAACAATAGAAGGTGGTTGAGAACTGTATCAAACAGAAGCTATGTTCAAAGACTACGAACATAGATACAAGAAGAAAACTGTTCAAAGCATAGTGTGGAGCACAGCACAGTACATCTATGAAATAGGGACAGTAGGAAAAGCAGACAGAAGGAGATAGACGCCTTCTAGAATGTTGTGCCTAAGATCTGTGAGGATAGTAGCATGGACAGACAAAGTTAATAACAAATAGGTTGTAGAAATAGTAGAGTAATAAAGTTATCTATGGAAAATGAAAAAATAGGAGAAATATAAGGACAGGATACATTCTAAGGCATTTCTGGGTAATAGTACGGGATATATTACAAGCAGTGCTAGGAAAGGGAAGTAGAGGTGGACTGAGATCAGATTTTTGCACACAGATAGTGATAGATGCAGACTGTGCAAATTTTAGGGAAATGTGTAGGTTGGTTCAGAGTAGGAAACAATGAGGGTACGCGTCCAACCAGTACTAGGACTGATAATAAAAACATACAAACTTATATAAAATAAATACATTTATCCTGGCGACCAAAACAATAAAATAACCACATTTTATTTAAAAACTAGTTGTAGAAGCCGGCTTCACCGACAACCCTCAAGATACAGTAAAGAAATGACTACATACATTATGCTGACACCGATACTTTTTTTTATAAGAATTAATCCTACCGAAATGTGGAAATGTTTAAAACACTTTCCAAGTCCAATAAATCATTTTTTTTACTGTATTCAACAAACAAAGCCTATCATAAACGTTAAAATTAAACAAAACCTACCGAATAATTGATCTCAGCCGATGCTTTAAAATCCACTTCTTTAATTTGAAATGTAAAATTATCAGAATTGTTACTTTCTGAATCAAATTCATAAGCAAAACCAACAGGAAAGATCTTCCATTTCTACTTCCAAGGCTCTACTATAAAAATAATTTTCATTCTTGTCAGAAATAAATATATAACAGTAAAGGGTTGGATCCGCCTTGTGATGCAAAACAAATTTTGGGAACGCCTAAGAAACCGCTAATCACAAACAATCAAAACACTAGTTTTCTATAAAGTAAGAATGCATCAAACTTATAAATAGTTCCAAATTATCTTTAAACAACAATTGGGCCCGTTCGATTATTTCAGTGGCCAACATATAAAACATTGTTATTTTCTAGTCTTTAATTACTATAGTGATGTGTTATAAAACACAAGTATATCTATTTCATAATAAGGTTTAGAAATTCAAAATTACCAAACTGTGTACCGCGAAAACTAGCTAACCAACCCGGATAATCCCTGTTTTATATCAAGTATATCATTATCATTTTGTTTTCGACCTTATTTAAGGTCGGTTTGACACAGCTCTAATTTCTTTTCTAGTCTGTGCTAATCTAAAAAGCTCTACATACCCTTCACAACCTAAATTTCTAATAATTTGACTAATATAGTTTGGTCTAGGTCTTCTTATATCCTTCTATCTTTTTCCTATCCACCTGGCTCTACATAGATATTAGCAACCTGATGGTTGTTAAAGAACTCTAACATGGTTACATGATTACCATTTATAAGGAAATGAAATATAACCTGGTTATCCACTTCAAAAAAGGAAAAGTGTTAAATTATATGTTATGGTAAGGCTTAAGCAACGATTCGCTACCAACATGCCAGACCGCTAACTAATTGTGAGTTATGTCATGGTGACATTTAACTGATTTTTTTTTGTTTTGTTTTCGAACTTACTTAAAGTCGGTTTGACGCAACTTTAAATTCTTTTTTATTCTGAGCTAGTCTAAAAATGTCAACCTACCCTTCACAACCTAAATCTCTAATAATTTGACTAATATAGCTTTGTCTAGGCCTCCCTACTCTATTTTTATTTGGTAGTCTATAATCTAAGACTTTACTAAATAGTCCCTCATGTCTTAACTGGTGCCCTATCATTCTATCTCTCCTGACCTTTAATTGTTTCCACATACAGGGTTCCTCACCTATCCTTCTATAAACTTCCTTGTTTGTTACTCTATCTGTCCAACTAATGTTTAACATTCTCCTATAACACCAAGTTTCAAAAGCTTTTATCTTTTTCTTATCTACTTCTTTAATTGTCCAAGTCTCACTACCGTATAGTAGAACGCTCCATACGTACGACTTTAAGAAACTTGTTCTATTATCTAAACTAATACTATAAGCTATTAGTAAGTTTTTCTTTTTTAAAAACATTTTTCTAGCTTGAGTTATTCTAGCTACTATATCCCATTTGCCACGTCCATCCTTTGTAATTATACTACCTAAATAGCAAAATTCATCTACCTCCTCTAACTCGATATTACCTATTTTTAATTTTGGTTTAGAACTAGGCTGTAACTCACTTGTCATTATCTTTGTCTTTACCGAGTTAATTCTCATACTATAGTTACTCTGTAGTATCTCATCTAAAATATTTAAAAACTCTCCTAGCTCTTTTCTAGACTCTGCTATAATGACTATTTCATCTGCAAAACGTAACATGTCTATTTTCTGTCCCTGCACACTAATACCTATCTCTTTTCTTTCTCTAGCCACTTTTAAAGCTTCCTCAATATAAACATTAAAAATCAAGGGAGACAGTATACAACCCTGTCTAACACCATTTCTAATCTTAGCTTCCTTTTCTATTTCATCAAATCTAATTACTGTAAATAATTTTTCTATCCCTATGAGAGATTCCTATTTTTCGCAAAACCCTGAACATAACAATCCAATTAACCCTATCAAATGCTTTTTCTAAATCTACAAACGCGAAATGAGTCTTTTTATTCTTTTGTAACTTTTTTTCGATAATTACCCTAATCACTAGTATCGGTTCTCTAGTCCCTCTGTCTTTACGAAAACCATATTGGTCTTCGCCTAAATAATTCTCAGTCAAAGCTTCTACTCTATTTTTAATTATTATTGTTAGTATTTTGGAAGCATGAGAAGTTAAACTAACCGTTCTAAAATTCTCACACCTATCAACTACTGACTTTTTTGGGATTGGGATAATAATATTTTTTTCGAAATCTATTGGAACCTCACCTGTGTCATATATTGCTTTTACTAGTTCATATAATCTGTCTAAAGTTTTCTGACTTGCATATTTTATTAATTCTGCGGGAATATCGTCTATCCCTGGCGCTTTATTTGGTTTAAGATTCCGAACAGCTCTATCAAATTCCTCTCTTAATATTGAGAACCCTATTTCTACATCCTCTTCTTGGTTGTTCTCTAACTCATCCATATCGTCTCCCTTATATAAATCTTCTAAATATCTTTTCTATCTATCTGCTACCTCAACTTTAGTTATTAGAAGCTCATTATTCTCATCTCTAATACCATTATATTTTTTCCTATCTTCCCCAAAAAACTTTCTAACTGCCCTGTAAGCCCTGTCTGTCTTACCTACTCTCAAATCATCTTGTATTCTCCTCCATCCATTTATTTCTAGCTTTTCTACACTCATGTACTAATCTTATTTCTAACTATTATATTTTTGCTTACTTTCACTATCCTCTTCTCTGAAAGGTTTAAGCTTTCTTCTATTCTCTATTAAATCTAATATCTCTTTTGTTACCCAGAGTTTTCTCGCTTCTATTTTTTTCTTACCTATAGTCTGTGTTGCTGTATCATGTCCAGTCAGTTTTATTTCTTTCCATCTATTTTCTACGTTCCCTCCTAGAGATATCTCTTTGCTCTTATTATCTAATACTTGTTTATAGTCCTCTTTTACCCTACTATCATTAAGCTTACCTAGATCCCATCCCCTCTCTTTTAACCTTTCTCAATTTTTTGAATTTTAGTTTACACTTCATTGTAATTAAGTTATGATCGCTATCTATGTCAGCCCCTGGATAACTACGACAGTTTTTAACTTGGTTATCTTGGTTATCTTTGTTTAACTAAAATATAATCTATTTGGTATCTACCCCTATCACCTGGCGCTTTCCAGGTATATCTTCTCCTAACATGTTGTTCGAATAGGGTGTTTACAGTTACTAATCTATGTTCCTGGCAAAACTTAACTAATCTTTCTCCTCTATCATTTCGTCTGCCATACCCAAATTTTCCTACCATTTTCCCTCACTACCTTCTCCCACTGACGCATTAAAATCGCCCATAACTATTAAATTCTCATCTCCTTTTACTTTTCTCACTATACTATTTATATCCTCGTATACCTTTTCTACTTCCTCATCCTCGTGCTGAGTTGTTGGCATGTAAACCTGTACTAAAACAGTGTCTGTGGGTTTTGTACTCAATCTAACCATAATTATTCTATCACTAAATTGTAAGTACTCTTTAACTTTATGCCCTAATCTTTTACCTAACACTATTCCTATGCCTGCCTGTCCATTAGTTGAAGAAGTTGTAATTATTCTATAATTATCTTTCCACAAGTCATTACTATCTGGCCATCTCACCTCACTAATACCTAAAATGTCCAGCTTTTCCTTTCTCATTTCGACTAATAAATTCGTTAACTTATCTACTCTAAGTAATGACCTTACATTCCAAGTCCCTATCACTAAATCGAATTGTTATTTTATATTCTTACGATGACGAGCCCCAAGTACTCCCTCCCGGAGATCCGAATGAGGGAGTATTTTACCTCCAGACAAGAATTTTACTTTTGAGCTCTCCATCATATGTATTTCGTGTTTTAGGCCACGCACACCTGGGAAATATTGTGGTAGGCTCCCATATCTTTCCACAATGCAGTTTTTAAAGATTTTAGCAAAAAGCCGTATCCGTCACGGCCAACCCCCAACAAGCTTGTAAATTATGAAGGATCGCCCGAGACCAACCGACCCTCCTCCAATATCTTTTAGCCAGCAAGGCTGCTGCCCCTTGCTGCGCCTTTTAATCGCCTTTTACGATAAGCAGGCTTAATATAGTAGTATTCTTTATCCCCTACTATAGGGATCAAATATATATGCATGCACAATTTAGTTTGCATTCTTTCCTATCCATTGGATTGATCTCTTCATAGAGTAACCTTCAGAGTGTTAACTTAATAGGAAAATTTGTCGGGACGCTATAAAAATCTATCTCACGTAAATTTAAAAAATTCCAGCATTTGTGATTTAAACATTGATTCATTTCTGTATAGAAACTATGCTCTTTTATTAGTTATCTATGACGCTAAAGCTAAAATACATTAAGAAACGTAAGGGAGTGACCAACTGTTTATAAGCATGTAATCTATATTATAAAATGTAGAATTATATCATTTGCTATGTTTTGCAAATTGTGTCTTTTAAAAAATAGTTTTGCTAAAATATACAATGAAGACCACGTAGAATTATTTTCTAATAAGTTTGTTCAACGCTGAGTTTATCATTTGTAGTGTTAAAATTGACGGTAAAGTTGAAAACAACAAATTGTTGAAATGTTAGATACAACTCAAGATCAAATCACCATATGTAAAATTTTAATAATTTATATAAAATGGTAGAATACTACTATAGTAAGCCTGCTTATCGTAAAAGGCGATTAAAAGGCGCAGCAAGGGGCAGCAGCCTTGCTGGCTAAAAAATATTGGAGGAGGGTCGGTTGGTCTCGGGCGATCCTCAATAATTTACAAGCTTGTTGGGGGTTGGCCGTGACGGATACAGCTTTCTGCTAAAATCTTTAAAAACTGCATTGTGGAAAGATATGGGAGCCTATCACAATATTTCCCAGGTGTGCGTGGCCTAAAACACGAAATACATATGATGGAGAGCTCACAAGTAAAATTCTTGTCCGGTGGTAAAATACTCCCTCATTCGGATCTCCGGGAGGGAGTACTTGGGGCTCGTCATCGTAAGAATATAAAACAACAGTTCGATTTAGTGATAGGGACTTGGAATGTAAGGTCATTACTTAGAGTAGATAAGTTAACAAATTTATTAGTCAAAATGAGAAAGGAAAAGCTGAACATTTTAGGTATTAGTGAGGTGAGATGGCCAGATAGTAATGACTTTTGGAAAGATAATTATAGAATAATTACAACTTCTTCAACTAATGGACAGGCAAGGGTAGGAATAGTGTTAGGTAAAAGATTAGGGCATAAAGTTAAAGAGTACTTACAATTTAGTGATAGAATAATTATGGTTAGATTGAGTACAAAACCCACAGACACTGTTTTAGTACAGGTCTACATGCCAACAACTCAGTACGAGGATGAGGAAGTAGAAAAGGTATACGAAGATATAAATAGTATAGTGAGAAAAGTAAAAGGAGATGAGAATTTAATAGTTATGGGCGATTTTAATGCGTCAGTGGGAGAAGGTAGTGAGGGAAAAATGGTAGGAAAATTTGGGTATGGCAGACGAAATGATAGAGGAGAAAGATTAGTTGAGTTTTGCCAGGAACATAGGTTAGTAACTGTAAACACCCTATTCGAACAACATGTCAGGAGAAGATATACCTGGAAAGCGCCAGGTGATAGGGCTAGATACCAAATAGATTATATTTTAGTTAAACAAAGATTTAGAAACCAAGTTAAAAACTGTCGTAGTTATCCAGGGGCTGACATAGATAGCGATCATAACTTAGTTACAATGAAGTGTAAACTAAAATTCAAAAAATTGAGAAAGGTTAAAAGAGAGGGATGGGATCTAGGTAAGCTTAATGATAGTAGGGTAAAAGAGGAATATGAACAAGTATTAGATAATAAGAGCAAAGAGATATCTGTGGGAGGGAACGTAGAAAATAAATGGAAAGAAATAAAACTGATTGGACATGATACAGCAACACAGACTATAGGTAAGAAAAAAATAGAAGCGAGAAAACCCTGGGTAACAAAGGAGATATTAGATTTAATAGAGAATAGAAGAAAGCTTAAACCTTTCAGAGAAGTGGATAGTGAAAGTAAGCAAAAATATAATACAGTTAGAAATAAGATAGTACATGAGTGTAGAAAAGCTAGAAATAAATGGATGGAGGAGAATACAAGATGATTTGAGAGTAGGTAAGACAGACAGGGCTTACAGGGCACTTAGAAAGTTTTTTAGGGAAGATGGGAAAAAATATAATGGTATTAGAGACGAGAATAATGAGCTTCTAATAAATAAAGTTGAGGTAGCAGATAGATGGAAAAGATATTTAGAAGAATTATATAAGGGAGACGATATGGATGAGTTAGAGAACGACCAAGAAGAGGATGTAGAAATAGGGTTCTCAATATTAAGAGAGGAATTTGATAGCGTTGTTCGGAATCTTAAACCAAATAAAGTGCCAGGGATAGACAATATTCCTGCAGAATTAATAAAATATGCAAGTCAGAAAACTTTAGACAGATTATATGAACTAGTAAAAGCAATATATGACACAGGTGAGGTTCCAATAGACTTCGAAAAAAATATTATTATCCCAATCCCAAAAAAGTCAGGAGTTGATAGGTGTGAGAATTTTAGAACGGTTAGTTTAACTTCTCATGCTTCCAAAATACTAACAATAATAATTAAAAATAGAGTAGAAGCTTTGACTGAGTATTATTTAGGCGAAGACCAATATGGTTTCCGTAAAGACAGAGGGACTTGAGAACCGATACTAATGATTAGGGTAATTATCGAAAAAAGGTTACAGAATAAAAAGACTCATTTCGCGTTTGTTGATTTAGAAAAAGCATTTGATAGGGTTAATTGGATTGTTATGTTCAGGGTTTTGCGAAAAATAGGAATCTCTCATAGGGATAGAAAAATTATTTACAGTAATTAGATTTGATGAAATAGAAAAGGAAGCTAAGATTAGAAATGGTGTTAGACAGGGTTGTATACTGTCTCCCTTGATTTTTAATGTTTATATTGAGGAAGCTTTAAACTTAGCTAGAGAAAGAAAAGAGATAGGTATTAGTGTGCAGGGACAGAAAATAGACATGTTACGTTTTGCAGATGAAATATTCATTATAGCAGAGTCTAGAAAAGAGCTAGGAGAGTTTTTAAATATTTTAGATGAGATACTACAGAGTAACTATAGTATGAGAATTAACTCGGTAAAGACAAAGATAATGACAAGTGAGTTACAGCCTAGTTCTAAACCAAAATTAAAAATAGGTAATACCGAGTTAGAGGAGGTAGATGAATTTTGCTATTTAGGTAGTATAATTACAAAGGATGGACGTAGCAGAAGGGATATAGTAGCGAGAATAGCTCAAACTAGAAAAATGTTTTTAAAAAAGAGAAACTTACTAATAGCTAATAGTATTAGTTTAGATAATAGAAAAAGTTTTTTAAAGTCGTACGTATGGAGCATTCTACTATACGGTAGTGAGACTTGGACAATTAAAGAAGTAGATAAGAAAAAGATAGAAACTTTTGAAACTTGGTGTTATAGGAGAATGTTAAAGATTAGTTGGACAGATAGAGTAACAAACGAGGAAGTTTATAGAAGGATAGGTGAGGAACCCTGTATGTGGAAACAATTGAAGGTCAGGAGAGATAGAATGATAGGGCACCAGTTAAGACATGAGGGACTATTTAGTAAAGTCTTAGATTATATACTACCACTAAAAATAGAGTAGGAAGACCTAGACAAAGCTATATTATTCAAATTATTAGAGATTTAGGTTGTGAAGGGTATGCAGACCTTTTTAGACTAGCTCAGAATAGACAAGAATTTACAGCTGCGTCAAATCGACTTTAGGTTCGAAAACAACACAAAAAAAAATAAAAATCAGTTAACTAAATGTCACCATGACATAACTCACAATTAGTTAGCGGTCTGGCATGTTGGTAGCGATTCGTTGCTTAAGCCTTACCATAACATATAATTTAATAAACGTCACCATGACATAACTCACAATTTGGTAGCGGTGTGGTATGTTGGCAGCGATTCGTTGCTTAAGCCTTACCATAACATATAATTTAACACTTTTCCTTTTTTGAAGCGGATAACCAGGTTATATTTCATTTCCTTATAAATGGTAATCATGTAACCATGTTAGAGTTCTTTAACAACCATCAGGTTGCTAATATCTATGTAGGGTCAGGTGGATAGGAAAAAGATAGAAGGATATAAGAAGACCTAGACCAAACTATATTAGTCAAATTATTAGAAATTTAGGTTGTGAAGGGTATGTAGAGTTTTTTAGATTAGCAAGAATAGAAAAGAAGTTAGAACTGCGTCAAACCGACCTTAAGTAAGGTCGAAAACAAAATGATGATGATGATATAAAATGGAAACTAAAACTTTACATTGCATGGTGATTTGATCTTAAGTTGTATTTGAGGATTCAAATAAATTTTTTCCTACAGCTTATTTGAAATTCCCGCCAACTTCGGCACCTAATAATTTGAATTAAAGCGTTTTCCGCCATTCCGTCCCAACAACATTTGCAACGCCCTCTCAGTACACTTTGAAACTGTGCAAGAAAGACGAAAGTATATAAAAATTGAGGAGCGTCTCACGCCAGTAATGCTGTGGGTACAGTGACAGATTAGGTTACTGTTAGAAATAGATATTATTATCATAGATAAACACCCACCCACAATAGATGGGCAACGGCCTAATACTAACTTCTTTTAAGTTCAGCGCGACCTCTAGCGGGTGTAGTCTAAACAACCATTATGGCGGTAATATTTAAATTAACCATTATATACTTTTTCTTGAAATAAAGAATCACGTGCAAAGAAAATATCATTTATCAGACGTTTTCAGAAATGAAAACGTTCGATAAATACTATTTTTTCAACAAAAAGAAACTATGAACATGAATAATGCTCAGGCTTCAATATTTTGGGTAGAATTATATACAATAAAAGCTACAAACTAAAATTTTAATTTGAAAGGGTGTCTGTAATTTTATAACAACATTTCAAGTCCTTTTTACTTAATTTTATTCAGTAACATCAGTACAATATCGCACAATACACAGAAGTTGTTATAGGAATTTTACAATTATATTTAATTATTTCACAAAACTTAGGATGTCATCGGTAGGAAACCGGTGCATTTTTGTTTCAGAGTTTTTTACAACACAAAGGCACACAGCACAAGAAAACCATTGTTCCTATAGATTAATCTAACCTGCACTGAAGTTATCCTTCTTAAATACAAAAATTAAGTCAATAAACGCCAAACACAATAAATTAATCTGCAAATAAAAACACTAAATATTCCGAATGAATGTTCAACAAATAACAATAATTAAACAATACCCACAAATGTCATCATTGACAAAAGTTTTTTCTTAGAAATGTCATCTAACGTCCGACAGTTTTCTGCATTACAAATTACACGTACCATCTCGCGGGCGTAGTATGAACTAAATCAGTGCTAAAATCGCGGCCATAAATGTTACCCATCTAAAGTATGGTTTTATCTATGATTATTATTTAAAAACACAAAACCATAGATAAACACCCACCCACAATAGATGGGTAACGGCCTAATACTAACTTCTTATAAAGTTCATCGCGACCTCTAGCGGGCGTAGTCTAAACAACTGTTGTGGCGGTAATATTCAAATTATGTAGCTTCTACCATTATATCCTTTTTCTTGAAATAAAGAACCCCGTGCAAAGAAAAATATCATTAATCAGACGTTTTCGTAAATGAAAACGTTGGATAAATACTATTTTCTCAAGAACATGAAACTATGAACATGAACAATGGTCAGACTTCAATATTTTGGGTAAAATGATATACATATAGACTATACATAATAAAAGCTACAAATTCGTTCTGTTAAACTGAAATTTTAATTTGAAAGGGTGTCTGTAATTTTATAGCAACATTTCAAGTCTTTATTACTTAATTATATTCAGTAACATCAGTACAATATCTCACAATACACAGAAGTTGAACAGGAATTTTACAATTATATTTAATTACTTCACAAAACTTACGATGTCATCAGTAGAAAGAGATGCATTTTTCGTTTCAGAATTTTACTTACAACACAAAAGCGTACAGCACAAGAAAACCATTGCTCCAAAGATTAATGTAACCTGCACTGAAGTTATCCTTTTTAAATATAAAAATTAAGTCAATAAACGCGAAACACAATAAATTAATCTGCAAATAAAAACAATAAATATTTCGAATGAATGTTCAACAAATAACAATAATTAAACAATACCTACAAATGTCACTATACACAAATTTTATGTATGAAACGTCATCCAACGTCCGACAGTTTCCTGCATTACAAATTACACGTACCATCTCGTGGGCGTAGTATGAACTAAATCAGTGCTAGAATCGCTGCCATAATTTTACCCATCTAGTGTGTGGTTTTATCTATGCACAAAACACAAATCACTTAACACGAATATCAGAACAGTCTGCAATAGTTTAAGCAACAACTGTTCTGATATGCGTGTTATGTGATTTGTGTTTTTTAATAATATCTATTTCTAACAGTAAACTAACCTATCATTTCAGCTACGTTACACACGAGCGTCTCGCGCCACATCAGATCTCGGCTGCCGTCAAGGCCATAGCTTCCTTGTTTTCATTACGTTGTCATGTGCCTGGATAGTTATGTTACGTTTGTTGGTGGTTTTAATTTAATAATTCTAATTCTGTAAATGAACAAGTGGAACCATATGTTCATTACATTATAGAAAAAATTAAACCACTTATTGTATAAGATTGGATCTCACAGAAAGGAGAATAATTGTTGGGGCATATAAACAAGGATTTATTAGTAACTGAAGGCTAATAAGTCATTTATACATAATATATTTGCTAAAGTCCTCACAAGTGTAATTTTAATTGCTGAGAGTGCCATCAAAGTTTTGATGTTTAATCTTTACCATGTAAAACAAGTTTCACAATTATCTACTGAAAACTATGATGACCTACCTTAACGGCAGGCCAAGATCAGATGTGGCGCGAGACGTTCGTAGAAAACGCTATATCTGTCTCTCTCGCAGCGGATAAAAAATTAGCAGTTAACTTTTTGGAGGTTACGCTATGGATCACTTAGTTACCTATAATCCACGCGTGCATGCGTACATAACATAGTGGAATTTCAAAAATATAACCTAGAAAACGTTCGAGGGTGAGTTCCTCAAGAAAAACTTCTTATCATAGATATGTCTTGTACACTAAAAATTATTAACATGGTAAAAACTAGAAAAAAAAATTATCTACATACATAAATACGCAATAAATAGTGTAACAATTTATCGCTAGGTAGCGCACGGAACTTTCAGCAATTAATTGTAATCACAATAGCGAATTATTTGTTCAATTTAAATTTTAATAGTATTTCAGCTTGTCTATATTACTATATCGACGCATATATTAAAGTGATAACGTGACCTATCATTTTTCTTCCCTAATAGATCATTTTTATAAATTTAACATCCATCTAATTATTAAATATTTAGAACGAATTGCTTGAATTTGTTAGGAAATATTCCTTATAATTAAAAACCCTTTGTTTTTAGGAACCGAGTTGTCGAACAGCGATTTACCGATAAATAAAAGAAGCTTTAGCAGAGCTATTGGATAAGGCTAATCCGGATTGGATCCCAAATTAAAATTTAGGATGTATTAATTCAAATCCAGTAAATCAAATCCAACTCGGCAGGTTTCAGCGATCAGTCACAGGACGAAGACATTTACTAGAGGTAGATCAGTTTTTAATTTTTGTTATTCAACTATAACTTTAAACAAGATTGTTTCAAGCTGATATTGTTCTTTTAAGGAGGATACGCCTACTGAAGTGCCTGATCTGGAATTGCCAAGCAGTAGTAAATACTCAGATGGTGTACTGAGAATAGATAAATCTTCTGTCACCACCAAAACTGATGTAACAGTGGAAGATTTTCTAAAATATTAAATGATTTTAATTTTTTAAATGAAAAAATTTATTCTTTAGAGCGAAGGTTTGAGTATCTAGAAATCAATGAATGATCTTTTAAAAATGATGATACGAAAACGTTATATTTTACCAGACTTCCAAAGGCTGATATGTTATTTATATTTTTTGATAGTGTTAAAGAGTATTTACCTGTTCATCATAACAAATTACTTTCGTCTTTTCACCAGTTACTGATAACTCTAGTGTGGTTACGTTTAAATTTGCCTTTCAAATTTTTAGCCTATCAATTTAGTATATCTCCGAGTACGTCATCAAGATGTACTATGTAAGAGATATAAAGGTTTAGTGTTTTGGCCAGCTTGAGAATTTTTACAAAAAAATATACCTACAAGCTTTAAAGGATATTTTGGGGGTAGAGTTGCCATCATTATAGATTGTTTCGAAGTTTATATCGAAACACCATCGTTGTACTATGTAAGAGATATAAAGGTTTAGTATTTTGGCCGGCTTGAGAATTTTTGCAAAAGAATTTACCTACACGCTGTAGTAGAACTAACTATCTACTGACACAGTAGCACACTAAATTTATTTTAATTTAGTGACCCCTCAAAGGAAGGGATTTTGGGGTGCATTTTCATCACTGGTTCAACTTTAGTTTATTATTATTTCATAAGAGCATTAATTAAACAACAAATTATTCATCACTTGACTTTGACATATATTGAAGAAAAAACATGAATACAAAGCACACTGCTGTACATTGATTAAATATGGGTCTAAAGTATTAATGCTCTTGGTAAACCATAATATCCCTAATGAGCAATTTGGTAGATGAACAGATGGCTAGTTGTATTTTACAACACACGCTTTAAAGAATGTGAAAGAATATGAAACTGTAAAGTTTCTTATCGGTATCACACCGCAAGGCACAATATCGTACATATCAGAAGCATACGGCGATAGAACCAGCGACAAATATATATCGAAAGACTGTGGGCTTTTGAAATTAATTTTTCCAACCGATATTGAACTAGACGATGGGGAATTTTTAATAAAAGGATCTGTTGAAATATGAGTTACTATATAAATTACAACATTTACAAAGGGACAAAATCAGCTACATTCATTTGATATTGAAATTACACGCAATATAGCTACAGTACGAATTCACATGGAAAGATTTCTAGGACTACTGAAAAGAAAATATAAAATTTTTCAAAGCCCTATAATGAAGAGTACACTGTCTAATGTGATAAATAAAAGTGCTCTTGATAAAATTAGTAGTATGTAGTGTTTTAATAAATATGTGCCCATCACAGATTCCTTTACATTAACAAATTTATCAAAAATCTATGCTACTCCGTATATTGATTTTCTAGACTTTTATGTGCATATTCCACTATAGACTATTGTTTACAACTAATAACGTTCTGTTCTGAGAAGTTTACTGATATATTGTTTTCAGTGAGTAAACTTTGGAATAAAATCTTTTTAGATTTACAATAGTTTGGAAAATGATCCATTCTAATAGAATGCTTTTTAATATGGGCATAGCTGTTTATGTAGACATTTTCAGTCGTTAATTTCTTATATTAGTGCAATTTTTAAATATGTGGACTTGGTTTTGGATTAACACTCTTCATACACTTTCAGGTTTTGTTTTATTAATTACATATACTCAGTCTGTAATTTTTTCTTTTATTTTTGTTATTTATAAATCTAGATTTAATGTCGTAGCTTATTGAACAACTACCTTTCGATTCTAATTAATAGTTTTCCATTTTGAATGGACCGGGCGTTTTGCCGAAGTTCTTGGTAGCGATGTGCAACCATAGTTCTTTGTAGTAAGATTTAGAAATAGTTCAATGTATGAGTCAACAAGGGTCTAGCATTTGCTTTCCCTATACCTGCTGTCCTGGATTATTAAGTCAGTTATATTTTAACATTTAGTTGTAACGCCACGTTATGTTAGTTACTTATTGTACTTTCTTCTCTTTACAGAATGACGAATTAATAAATATTTGCATTTTAAATACAGTCCATTGATTAATTCACCTTAATGTTAATGAGTGTGAACCTATGCATACTACGAAGTTAATTAACTTTCATTACCATTAAAATGGTTCCAGGAGCCGTCAAGTTTTAAATAAATTTTACCGGGAAACAATTGTCTAGTTCACTAATAACGTGGCGCGATTTGAAAAGGTTTAAAAGCATTTTGTGTTCAATGTTAAGTGAAAGTTTTTGTGCATCCTAAATTCCGATAATTCCGCAGGTGGTCATTTCGGTTATACAGGCTAGCACTTTTACGAAAATATTTAATGGATACAAATGCAGGTAGAAGAATTTTAAAGCTCCTTGCTTGAAGGATGTTGACGATACCCATTTAAGGCGTTGGACATCTTCTACCCAAAGCTCGTTTCTGGCGACGGGAGGTATTATTCCCTGTATGTTTGTTGTGGTTTGTTTAGTATTCTTCTTAATCTTCTTTGGGTATTAAACCACTCATAGTTTTTAAAATTATCTTTATTAACGTTTCGATCCATGACCTAGGATCGTTGTCAAAATAATAAAAACTTCAAGTTTGACGTTTATGACATAAATTGAAGGTTACTTTGATTTATTGATGTTTGAAATATTTGGTTTGAGTACACTAAGTAAAAATTTTTAAGTTTAAAAGAATGATTGCCTTCAATTTGTGTCGTGACCTGGGATCGACTTTCCTAAGGTAGCCAATACGCTTAACGTGAAATCAGCTGATTAATTTTTATTGGTGAATTTTATATAAATTCAATAATTTGGGAAACATTTTTTAACATGTTTCTATTTATGCAATTGAGAGATTTCTAATTTTATGTCTTATTTTACCGAGATTCAGTGAAGGGGGTTAAGCAACCTGTGGCTACCAAGATCCCCCAACACTTAGTTATTTGCCAAAATAATGGTTTTCTAGTTAATATGCTTATTGTTATGTAATTAGTTATTGTATGTATAAATAGAAATCATGTATGTAGGCTATATTTCATGTTAATATCGCAAGGAAAACCCAGAAGCTGCTTATATAACCCTACATAAAAATAACTGCGTTGCAAACGAATCCGGGACTTTCAGTAAACAATGGATTCCATTACTAAAAGAAATAACAAATGAAAATCAAATGCCCCCAATATCTAGGTAGTACTGCAAGTTTTTCCTGGGTTTTCCTTTGCGATATTAACATGAAAATAGCCTACATACATGATTTCTATTTATACATACAATAACTAATTACATAACAATAAGCATATTAACTAGAAAACCATTATTTTGGCAAATAACTAAGTGTTGGGGGATCTTGGTAGCCACAGGTTGCTTAACCCCCTTCACTGAATCTCGGTAAAATAAGACATAAAATTAGAAATCTCTCAATTGTATAAATAGAAACATGTTAAAAAATGTTTCCCAAATTATTGAATTTATATAAAATTCACCAATAAAAATTAATCAGCTGATTTCACGTTAAGCGTATTGGCTACCTTAGGAAAGTCGATCCCAGGTCGCAACACAAATTGAAGGCAATCATTCTTTTAAACTTAAAAATTTTTGCTTAGTGTACTCAAACCAAATATTTCAAACATCAATAAATCAAAGTAACCTTCAATTTATGTCATAAACGTCAAACTTGAAGTTTTTATTATTTTGACAACGATCTAGGTCATGGATCGAAACGTTAATAAAGATAATTTTAAAAACTATGAGTGGTTTAATACCCAAAGAAGATTAAGAAGGGAGGTATTATTATTGTGCATGTTAGATTACTGTAAGTTTTAATTATTTATATAGCAATACGATTTTTGCTGATTTATGGATTGATGTTGAGATAGACGTATTATAATTTGTAGTGACACGCAAAATTTCATAGCTACTGATTTATTGTATAATATTTAATTTTCTAATTTAGAATCATGAGTAAAGGTAAAAAAGCTTTGTTAGCTGAACAAAAATTTTTAAAATGCAGCATTGTTAGGGCTGACAATTATATTAATAGCATTTCCGGCGACGCTGATTTAGAAATGATAAATATCAAATTTGAATCGTTAAAATCTAATTTTGAGGAATTTATGCAAGTGACGCGTAAGTTGATAGGAACTGACGATGATTCAGATTTTACAGAAATTGAACAGGTAGAGAATGTGTACACTGCCACTTACACGAAATTTAAACGAGCCTTGCAATCGCAGGTCACATCTGATAATAGTCGGCAAGTTGGTGACTTTGGAAGTAATCAAAACTCTTTAGCGGTAGGAAATATTAAATTAGAAGCACTGCAGTTGCCTATTTTTTTTATTTTAAATCCTTCTATGAACTTTTTGCCACTTTAGTTGATAAAAATTTAATAAACATAGAAAATATTTAAGAAAACATTTTAAAGATGAACCGTTACGTTTAATTGCGGCGTTGCCAGTGGAAAGTAGTTCTTATGAAGCAGCCTTAAGTATATTGCAAAAAAGGTATGATGATCGTTATCTCATTATTGATTGTCACGTTAAAGATATAATGGTTTTATCAATTACTAACTGTAACGACGCAGGAATGTTATGCGAATTTATTGCTAGAATCAGGCAAACAATTTCTTATTTGCAGAATTTAGGTGAACCAGTCTGGGATGCAATGGTTGTCTATATCATATTAGGAAAATTAGACATTTACTGTAACAGAGCGTTTCAGGGTGAAAGGAAACCGAATACAAAAGGCTAATTTAAACGAACTGTTAGAGTTTTTAGACAAACGGGCGTTAAATAACGAATTGAGCAAATCAACCTCAAAATATTCCAAAAATAAAATGACCCTTCAGTCACCAACATCTAATTACAGACGGATTTTACATACTGCAACAGCTTCAGTTAAAATAGGTAGTAAACCCTTTAACGGTATTTATTCTCAAGGCAGAACTTCTACTGTTGAAAATAATTCAAGTATTCGTCAAGAAATGCGAAACAGTAATTGCAAATTTTGTTTAAGAGGAATTCATAATATTTTTCGCTGTTCTAAATTTAAGGAAATTGGCGTGATCTAAAGACAAAAATTTGTTACAGATAATAAAGTATGTGTCTCTTGTTTAAATATTCATAATGGCAAGCAGTGTGCAAATAGTATTAAGTGTTTCATTTGTCAATCTAAAGACCATTACACACTGTTGCATAAAGATGTTCAAACAGATACAGTAACTAACGTAGTTCCGGCGCAAGGCGTAAACATAATGAAATCGAACTGTTTAGATTATGTTTTATTACCGACAGCATTAGTATTAGTGAAGGATGGTGAAGGAAAATTCATTACGGCCCGAGCCTTGTTGGACTCTGGGTCACAAACTAACTTTGTCACATCAAAATTACTAAGTAAATTAAGATTAAAACCAAACAGTTCAGAACGTGCAATTCAGATTTCGGGAATTTCTAGCGATTTTACTGAATGTGCTCAATGGATAAATCTAAAAATTAGTTCTAAATATGGAGGTTATGATTTTTCCCAGCAGTTTGGAGTCATGCCTAATATTACGGTACAATTGCCTCAATTTAATTTTCAGATTGATAATTTTAAAATACCAAAGGGGTTGCCATTGGCTGACGAAAATTTTTATGAAAGTGGGGACATAGAATTACTTTTTGGTGCTGATATTTTCTTTTCTATTTTACTTCCTCAAAAACTAAAATTTTCATCAGATCAACCTACTTTACAGAATTCTAATTTAGGTTATTTTGTAAGTGGAAAAGTCATTACTACATTTAGTTCTATCAAAAATAATTACCACGCAACTTCACTGCATAGTGTTTCGTTGGAAGGACAAGAACGTTTAATGTGCCTACTTGAAAAATTTTGTGAAAATGAGAACTTCTGTAAGGCAAATACCGAAGAATAGTTTTCCGATAATGAAATACCAGAAAATTGCTTTAAGTTAAATTTTAAAAGAATTGAAGGGCGTTTTCAGGTTAAATTACCTTCAAGACTTGATCTTAAAAATTTTATCTTAGGAGATTCCTCAAGCATGGCAATAAAGCGTTTTCAAAATTTAGAAAAGCGTTTTTTGTCCAATGAGTGGGTTTTTAGAGAATATTCTAAGTTTGTTAGAGAATTTTTAGAAAAATGTTGGGCAAAAGTAATTAGTATGAATGCATTTGAATGTCATAGAAACGATAACTGGTATTTTTTGCCTTATCACGGCATAATACGGTAAGATAAGAAAAGCACCAAGATGCGAGTAGTTATGGATGGAAGTGCAGTCACCAAAATAGGCATTTGTTTAAACAGTATTCAGTACACGGGTGAAATTTCACAACCAGAATTGTTTGACATTTTGTTATTATTTAGATCATATCGGTTTGTTTGCGTTGCAGATATCAGGCAAATGTACTTACAAATTTTGGTAGATCCCGAACATCAAAAACTATTAAATATGTTTTGGAGGGAAAAGGCAAATAGCCCAATACAAATTATACAGCTAAATAGATTACCGTTTGGTTTAAAAGCGAGTCCTCATCTAGCAACGCGGTGTTTGCTACAATTAGCCATAGAAGGAGCAGAGGATTTTCCTTTAGCGGCACGTATTTTAAAATTCAGTACATATATTGATGATTGTTTATTTGGAGCAGATGACGTGGAGCTTGTTTTGAAGGCTCAGTTAGAGCTAATTGAGTTATTAGGTTCGGGAAAATTTGAGTGCAAATAACATGCAATTATTACAAAATGTTCCTCAAAGCCTTCAACACTTTGACGAAATCGATATTAATGACGAAGCGGGAGCCGTTTTAAAAACGTTGGGTTTAGGCTTCAACATTATTTCGGATAAATTTATTTTGAGCTGTCAGATTAATAAACCTGAATCAACATTTAGTAAGCGCACGGTGTTAGCATTTATTGCTAAAATATTCAACCCATTTGGTTTTTAGCACCAGTAATTACGGTTGCTTAAAGTCTAATGCAATCCATTTGGGAAGCAAAACTTGAATGGGATGCAGAATTGCCAGATACACTTAGGAAAAAATGTGAAACATTTTTTGACGACTTAATTAATATGTCGCCAATTGAAATTAATAGACACTTGAATATATGGGATACTGTTTCTGTGGAACTGGTCGGCTTTTGTGATGCTTCACAGTTGGCACATGGAGCTTGTATTTACTTAAGGGTAATACATGTTAATCATCAAATACGGTTGCATTTATTATGCTCAAAATCAAAAATTAATTCCTTAAAGAATAAATTGAGTATGCCTCGACTCGAACTTAACGGAGCGTTAATGTTGGCAAAATTGATGGAACGAATTTTTAAAATATTTAAGGATAAAGTTAAGAATGTTGTATTATTTTGTGACTCCACAATTGTATTGGCTTGGTTAAAGCTAGATTATTTTAAGCTTAATGCATATGTAGCAAATCGAATTAAATTAATTCAGGAGTTAACGTCAAAGTTTAAGTGAGCTTACGTAAGTTCAGAAAATAATCCTGCTGATTTAGTGTCAAGAGGCGTTCTGCCACAAAAATTGCTAAGTTGCGAGCTATGGTGGAAAGGACCTAAAATTTTATTGGTACCGAATATAGCTTTGGAAAATAGTTTGTTTACAAGCACATATTTCAGAAGACTATTTGCCTGAAATAAAATGCTTTATAAATGTAGAGAAAGAAAAATGGCCTTTATTCAAAAATATTTCTAATTTTGCAAAAATGATCCAAATTTTAAGTTATTGTTTGCGTTTTATATATAATTGTCGGAACGGGAACAGTAGGCATTTCGGAAACTTAACAACGGCCGAATTGAAGGAAGCGCATGCGGTCATTATGAAACATGTGCAACAAGAACACTTTCTTAAAGAAATTTTGCAGTTACAAGCAGGCAATGAATGCAATAAATTGCTTTCATTAAGTCTGTTTTTAGATTCAAATGGCATTATTCGGGTGAGAGGTAGGCTTGGCAATAGCGAACTTCCTTTCGAGAAGAAATTTCCTATAATTTTGCCGAATAAAAATTTTATATCTAAACTAATTATTGAAGGTGAACATCAGCGGCTTCTGCATTGAGGCGTAAATTTAACGTTGTCAGTTTTAGGGTAGATGTATTGGATAATTAAAGCCACTAGAGAAGTAAAGAAAATTTTACATAGATGTTTAGTTTGTTTTAGATTAAATTCAACTGTTTCCAAACAGTTAATGGGAAGTTTGCCCTATGATAGGGTAAGTGTGAGTTTACCTTTTGAAAAAGTAGGAGTAGATTTTGCGGGACACTTTTTTATTAAACAGTCACGTGTACGTAAGGTAATTAAAACAAAAGCTTATGTAGCACTGTTCGTTTGTTTTGTAACCAAAGCGGTACACATGGAAACATTGTCAGACTTAAAAACTGAAACGTTTATCGCAGCATTAAAAAGATTCATTGGACGTCACGGTATTCCTAAAATAATCTATAGCGATAACGGGAGCACATTTAAAAGGGCCAGCAAAGATTTAATAGAATTGTATACGTTTCTTGGGAAATCTGAAAATAAATATACAATCGAAAAATTTTCTTCAGATAACGGCATACGTTGGTCATTTATTCCATCTTACAGCCCAAACTTTGGAGGACTGTGGGAAAGTCAGATTAAAGTATTTAAAAAACATTTTAAAAAAGTTATAGGGTTAACTGTTCTAACATATGAAGAATTCAATACTGTAATAATTCAAATAGAAGGTATGCTAAATTCGCGTTCTTTGTGCCCACCTACCAACGACCCGTCAGATATTACCTGTTTAACGCCAGGTCATTTTCTGACTGGCAAGTCATTAGCATGCATTCCAGAAGAATCAGTTTCAGAGGTTCCTATCCATATGTTAAAATTTTGGAAGATGTGCAGCCACTTGCAATATTGTTTTTGGAAAATTTGGTCTAGAGATTATTTGTCCCAATTACAGAATAGGCCAAAGTGGAAAAAATCTTTACCTAATATTAAAGAAGGCACTTTAGTTTTAATTAAAGATGACAAATTGCCCCCATTGGAATGGGGTCTAGCACGTGTAATTAGAACTGTAGCGGGTAGGAACGGTAAGGTAAAAGTGGTGCATTTAAAAACAACAAACAGTGTTAGTGTAGCGTCAATTTCAAAAATTGTGGCTCTGCCAATTGAAAACGACGAGTGATTATTTTAGAAATCTATTAGAGTTAGTACATATAGTATTAAGGAATATAAATAGTTCAATTTGTCTAGCCCGCGGGCAGTTTATGGTAGCGATGTGCAACCATAGTTCTTTGTAGTAAGATTTAGAAATAGTTCAATGTATGAGTCAACAAGGGGCTAGCGTTTGCTTTCCCTATACCTGCTGTCCCGGATTATTAAGTCAGTTGTATTTTAACGTTCAGTTGTAACGCCACGTTATTTTAGTTACTTATTGTCATGTCTTCTATTTACAGAATGACGAATTAATAATATTTGCATTTTAAATACAGTCCCTTAATTAATTCACCTTAATGTTAATGAGTGTGAACCTATACATACTACGAAGTCGATTAACTTTCATTACCAAATCTAGATTACTAGAACAGGTGAAATGGCTTGCGTGTTCTAATGAGCTAATGAGCCACACTACAGGTCCAATCAAAGTAGTAGGGTCGTTAGTGAGGAACTAAACTAAGACAGGTCGCCGAAAGAGAGCAGCGGTTTTTTTGGTACTTGAATTGGCAGAGACTATTTGGGTCGGTATGGCAGTCTAAGACACGCTACCATGATGTGGAAGGCAACGGGAGACCACCACATTACTTCCCAATTACGCATTACAATGTAATTGAGGGCCGCTATGCCTGTGGCACGTCCCAAATGCTCCACCCGAAGGAACTATATTGAGTTTAAACGCGAAAAGTAAACGTGCTCGAAATTTAATCTAACTTCAGGTTAATCAATAATAAATAAAAATTTAACAAACTAAAACTAGAAATAGAGTTTAATCCCAAGTACACAGCATACCTAAATTATAATAAAATGATGGCATTCTCTGGGGTAAAAGATTCCGGAGTTAAAATAGTCCCCCATTCGGATCTCCGGGAACAGACTACTTCGGAGGATACGATCGAAAAGGATAAAAAAGAGTCGTGAACATTTTGCGAGTCGGAGTGTGGAATGTTACAAATATGAAGCAAGTAGGTAAGCTAGAGAACCTAAAAATCGAAATGAATGGGTTATCATTAGACATAGTAGGGCTCAGCAAAGTTCGGTGGCCAGAGGCGGGAGATTTTTGAAGTGGAGACTTCAGGGTAGTTCATACACGAGCAGAGAAAGGAAATTTGGGTGTGGGGATAATTATGCGGAAAAAGATAGGATACTGTGTAGAAAATTACTTACAAACGAACGAAAGAGTATTTATGGTTAGATTAGTATCTAAACCACTAAACATGGTAATAATACAAGTACACATTCCCACATCTAGCTACAGTGACGAAAGGGGAAGCGATCTTCAAAGATATCGAAGACATATTAAGATATGTAAAAGGACATGCAAATTTAATAATTACGAGGGATTTTAATGCAGTGGTAGGTGAGGGTAGGGAAGGAGTGGTAGTAGGTTTATTTGGTTTAGGCACAAGAAACGACAAGGAAATAGGCTGGTAAAATTTTGCGAGAAGAACAATTTAATCATCACAAACACACTATTTCAACATCATGCTAGAAGACGATATACGTGGAAGATGACAGAAAATATAGGAAGAAATCAAATAGATTACATTCTTGTTAGGCAATGGTTTAGGAGTCAAGTAAAAGACTGTAGAAGCTACCCAGAAGCAGATATAGATAATGACCACAACATCGTAATTATGAAGGCCGCACTTAAATTTAAAAATTTGAAGAAAAAAGACCATTCTGAACGGATTTGCACCTTGACGAAGTTTAAAATACTGGAACAGGTAGAATGGCTTGCACGTTTCATTGAGCCAAAGAGCCGACCTATAAGTTTAACCAAATTAGTGGGGGTCTTTAGTGAGGAACCAGACTAAGACAGGTCCCCGAAAGAGGATCGATACTTAGAGTGGCAGAGACCATAGGCTTCGGTATGACATTCTAAGACACACTACTGCAATGTGAAAGGCAACGGAAAACCACCACATTACATCCCAAGTACACTGTGTACAGAAATTGTTAGTAAACATGATGGCATCGCATCCTCTGGGGTAAAAAATTTTGGAGGTAAAATAGTCCTCCATTCGGATCTCCGAGAGGGGACTGCTTTGAAGGATGTGATCCGAAAGTATAGAAAAAGATCCGTGAACATTCTGCGAGTAAGAGTGTGGAATGCCAGAAGTATGAGTGTGGAAGAGGTAGAGGTGATCTACAAAGATATCGAAGACATACTAAGATACGTAAAAAGACATGAAAATTTAATAATTACGGGTGATTTTAATGCAGTGGTAGGTGAGGGTAGGGAAAGAGCGATAGTAGGTTGATTTGGTTTAGGTACGAGAACAGGAAATAGGCTGGTAGAATTTTGCGACACGAACAACTTAACAATCACAAATACATTATTTCAACATCATGCTAGAAGACGATACACGTGGAAAATGCCATGAGATTTAGGAAGATTTCAAATAGATTACATTATTGTTAGACAACGGACTACAAGTCAAGTAAAAGACTGTAGAAGCTACCCGGAAGCAGATATGGACACTGGCCACAACATTGTAATTATGAAGACCGCACTTAAATTTAAAAATCTGAAAAAGTGGAACGGAAAGAGATACTTGGACTTTGAGAAGCTAAAAGATAAAGATATCCACGAAAGATTTGAAAAAAGTCAAATGAATTGCTGAAAGGTATCGGGAAAATTTCTGATACTAAGGAAGTAGAAACAGAATGGCATAACATTTAATCCAGCTTAGAGATGGCGGCCAGAGATATTCTAGGGTATACACAAAAAGAAAATAAGAAACCACGGATAACAAAGGATATCCTGAATCTAATAGAAGAAAGACGAAAATACAAAAATATATCAGACGAAACAGAAAAACAGAGATACATAGCCATAAACTGGGAAATTATTCGCAAATGCAGGAAAGCTAAAGAACAATGGATTGATGAAAAGTGCAAAGAGGTACAAACTAAGATGGAAATAAGAAAGACAGACGAAGCATACAAATTAATTAGAATGAATTTTCTGGATATAAAATCATATAGCAAAAATATAAGGGACGCGGGAAGAAACGTCATTATAAAAAATGTAGAGAAAGTAGCTAGATGGCAAGAATATATAGGGAAGTTGTATTCAGGAGAGGAACTAACAGCATTAGAACAGGAATCAGACATTGAGAATGATGACTTAAGATATCCTATACTTAGAGATGAGTTTGAATTAGCATTAAAGGGTCTGAAAAATGGTAAGGCGCCAGGTATAGATAAGGTGCAAACAGAAACTCTAAGAGCCGCTGGGCAAGCAGAAACAAAATGTTTCTTCCGACTTGTAAGCTATATCTATGAGACAGGTGAGATACCCAAAGCTTTCAAACGTAACATCATAGTAACTATACAAAAAAAAGAGGCACGGATAGATGTCAAAATTTTCGAACAATAAGTTTAACAGCACACGTTTCAAAAATATTAACTAGAATTGTACAAAGACGAATGGAAAAACGAGCTGTTGAAATACTGGGAGAATATCAATTTGGGTTTAGGCGAAACAGGGGAACACAGGAGGCTATTTTAGCTATGAGGGTGATATGGAGAAAACGATAGAGAAGGGGGAAAGCGTCTATATAGGGTTTGTAGATCTGGAAAAAGCATTCGACAATGTAAAATGGAAAAAAACGTTCGAAATACTCAAAAAGATTGGAATTAGTTTTTGGGATAGACAGATAGTGCATTGCTTATACAAATAGCATACAGCGGTAATAGAATTAGAGCAGGCACGTACAGAAGTAAACATTAGGAAAGGGGTGAGACAGGGATGTGCCCTATCCCCATTGATTTTTAACTTGTACATAGAAGAGGCAATGAATACTGTCAAATGCAGGAAGATATTTGGAATTACGATGCAGGGACAAAAGATTGATATGTTTAATTTTGCAGATGATATAGCGATATTAGCATCTAGCAAAGAAGAGTTAGAAGCTACTCTTAATGAAATGGAAACAGTTCTAACGGAGAGATGTGGTATGAAAATTAACAAAAATAAAACTAAAGTTCTAGTATGCAAAAGAGGGGAAAATAAATTAAAACGCAAGAAAACAAATATGTAACGAGAACTTATAAGAGGTTAAGAATTTCTGCTACCTGGGAAGTCAAATAACGCAAGATGGGAAAAGCACAAAAGATATTAAACAAAGATTAGCACAAGGTCGTGCTACATTTAACAAGAAAAAGCAACTACTGCGTTCCAAGGCAACAAACATAGAAACAAGGAAGAAATTGCTTAAAAAATATGTGTGAAGCACAGTACTGTATGGCTGTGAAGCCTGGACAGTAGGAGAAGCAGACAAGAAAAAGGTAGAAACCTTTGAAATGTGGTGCTACAGACGTAGGGTGAAGATATCATGGATAGACAAAGTTAAGAACAAAGAGCTACTAGAAATGGTAGGAGAAGAAAGAACTATGTAGAAAACAGTAGAAAATAGGATGATAGGCCACATACTAAGACATGAGGGAATAGTGCAGAATATATTAGAAGCAGAGATAGGAAAAAAGAGAAGTAGAGGTAGAACTAGGTTAGACTACTGCACACAGATAGTGAAAGATGTAGGCTGTGAGAACTTCAGGAAAATGTGTAGGCTAGCTCAGAACAGAAATCAATGGAGGTACGCTTGCAACCAGTCGCAAGATGAAAAACTAATGACAAAAATAATAACTGTACTTAAACATGGTGATTATTATAAACAACTACAGATATTGGTTCTGCAATACTCTCAACTAATGTCAATTATGCGAAAGGATTTATTGGAATACTATTAACATGGCAAATGTCTAAGTGTTGATGGATTCTTAGCAGCCACAGGCTGTTTAACCCCTTTCACATACCACTGAATCTCTGTGAAATAGGGCATATAATTAGAAAACAACAGAAGGGAATCGAGCTGTATATCGGTTGTTGTGAGAATTGCAGGGAACGGTGTAGGTTAGCTCAGAACATAAATAAGCTGAGGTACAAGTAAAACCCAATGACGAAAAAATAAGTGCTCTTAAATCTGATGATTTTTATAAGCAACTACAGGTGTTGGTTGTGAAATATTTTCAACTAATGTTGATTGTGCGAAAGGGTAAATTGGAAAACTATTAATTCGACAAAGGTTCATTTGCTGGGGGAACTTGGCAGCCAAAGGATACTTACCCCCCCTTCACAGACCTTACATGTGATTTTCCAATGCTCCACCCGAAGGTACTACATTGGCCAGGAAGCGAGTTTTTTTACCTGAAAAATTTGAAATTTTGCCAAACCCTTGCTGTTCCAAGCAAGGTAAGGATTTTTAACGTGCGTGACAACACTCACACATAGTACCTCCATTTTACCTCTTAAACGAACAAGGGTGTATTTTTGTAAAAAATGCTCGTCTAACATTTTTCAAGCGGACGTGTTGGGATTCAAACCCAGGACCTTGGGCGTAGTAGTCACACACATACCACGGAGCCGTCCCCCTTCACATACCACTGAATATCGGGGAAATAGGGTAAATAACTGTAAAACAATAGAAGGTGACCGAACTACATCAAACAAGAAAGAACAGCAGCTATGTTCAAAGACAACGAACATAGATACAAGAAAAAAACTGTTCAAAGCATAGTGTGGAGCACAGCACAGTACATCTATGAAATAGGGGCAGAAGGAAAAGCAGACAGAAGGAGATAAACGCCTTCTGGAATGTTGTGTGTCCAATACAGCATTTTTTACTGTATTCAAAGAACAAAGCTTATCATAAACGTTAAAATTAAACAAAACCTACCGAATAATTGATCTCAGCCGCTGCTTCAGAATCCACTTCTTTAATTCGAAATGTAAAATTATCAGAATTGTTACTTTCTGAATCAAATTCATAGGCATATCCAACAGGAAAGATCTTCCATTTCTACTTCCAGGGCTCTACTATAAAAATAATTTTCAATCTTGTCAGAAATAAATATAAAACAGTAAAGGGTGGGATCCGCCTTGTGATGCAAAACAAACTTTGGGAACGCTTAAGAAACCGCTAATAACAAACAATCAAAACACTAGTTTTCTATAAATTAAGAATGCATCAAACTTATAAATAGTTCCAAATTATCTTTAAACAAAAATTGGGCCCATTCGATTATTTTAGTAGCCAAGATATAAAAACATTGTTATATTTTAGTCTTTAATTACTATAGTGATGTGTTATAAAACACAAGTATATCTATTTCATAATAAGGTTTAGAAATTCAAAATTACCAAACTGTGTACCGCGAAAACTAGCTAACCAACCCGGATAATCCCTGTTTTATATCTAGTATATATGCATGCATAATTTAGTTCCCATTCTTTCCTATCCATTGGATTGATCTCTTCATAGAGTAACCTTCAGAGTGTTAACTTAATAGGAAAATTTGTCCGGACGCTATAAAAATCTATCTCACGTAAATTAAAATAATTCCAGAATTTGTGATTTAAACATTGATTCATTTCTGTGTAGAAACTGTGCTCTTTTATTAGTTATCTATGATGCTAAAGCTAAAATACATTAAGAAACGTAAGGGAGTGACCAACTGTTTATAAGCATGTAATCTATATTATAAAATGTAGAATTATATCATTCGCTATGTTTTGCAAATTGTGTCTTTTAAAAAAATAGTTTTGCATTAAAATATACAATGAAGACCACCTAGAATTATTTTTTATTAACTTTGTTCAAGGCTAAGAGTTTATCATTTGTAGTGTTAAAATTGACTGATTAAATTTGAAAACAACAAATTGTTGAAAAGTTAGATACAACTCGAGACCAAATCACCAATGAAAAATTTTAATAATTAATATAAAAGGGAAATTAAAATTTTACATTACATGGTGATTTGATCTTGAGTTGTATTTGAGGTTTTAAATAATTACAGCTTATTTGAAATTCCCGCCAACTTCCACACCTAATAATTTGAATTAAAGCGTTTCCCACCATTTGTGGCGCCCCCACAGTACACTTTGCAGCTGTGAAAAAATGATGAAAGTATATAAAATTTGCGCTATTTCGGTCTCTCTCGTAGCGGATAAAATATTGGCAAAAAATGACTTACGGAATGTTACGCTATGGATTTCATAGTTAAGTATGATCCACGCGTGCATGCGCGCATAACACAGTGGAATTTAAAAATAGAGCCCCGTATTCGTTACAGGGTGAGTGTTTTTGCAGAAACTTCTTACTATGGAGATATCATGTAGACTAAAAATTATTAGCATGGCAAAAGCTAACAAAAGAAATATCTACATACATAAATACGCAATAGTACAACAATTGATCGCTAGGTAACGCACGGAACTTTCAGCAATTAATTGTTATCACAATAGCAATATATCTTTTCGATTTAAATATTAATAGTATTTCAACATGTCTAGATTACTATTCCAACGCATATACTAGGTTATCATAAAGTAAGGGATATATTTTAAATCATTACAACTTTTTAATAAATTAAGTTAGTAACATAAAATAAACGAAATCTAGTTGCTTAATGAATGGGATTTTACCGTATCTATGAGAAACAAAAGCGTTGTCATAACAATTGTTGACACTAGTGTCAAAACGAAATTATTCAATTTGAAGTTTTATTTTGAAATTAAAACTCAAGTAAACGTTGAGTTCAAACGACTCAACTGTAATAACATGGATTTACAAACAAGAATTGGTTTAGTTCAGTGCTATTATGAATCCGGCAGAAATTACACCGCTGGATTACGAAGATTTGGCACGAGAATGGGTTTGAGAGCGGGACCCTGTCAAATGAAAGCGTACCGCAATTTGATACAAAAATTTGAAAGAACAGGGTCTGTAACTGACTTACCAAGATCAGGAAGACCAATAATTAGTGATGTCCAAGTTGCAGAGGTTCTTCATGAAAATCAAGACACAGCCAGAAGCAATTCACTCGCAATCAGCAGTGCAAATGCGATATCCAAGCGATTGCAAATGCCGTATACCACGGTTTGGAAAATTTTACGCAAAATTCTAAACATGTATCCATATAAACTGAAAATGCTGTTTGAATTAAAGGACGCAGATTTGGCTACTAGGTACGATTTTTCTTTGCGAGTAATGGCTCAGATGGAAATTGAACCCGAATGGTTATCCCGTATTTTATGGACAGATGAGGCACATTTTACTCTGAATGGTGGAGTCAATACTCAAAACTGTAGAATCTGGTCTGCAGAAAATCCGCAACAAATCGTTCAAAAAGGTCTTCATGACAAGAAAGTCACCGTTTGGTGCGGTTTTACAGCTGATTTTATTATTGGTTCGTATTTCTACGAGGAAATGCAGAATGGACAAGCCGTATCTGTAACTGTAAATGGTGAACGATACTTGCAAATGTTACAAAATTATGTTATTGAAAACATCATTTTTATGCAGGATGGAGCACCCCCGCACATTTTTCGACCAGTCAAAGAATTGTTAACCAACGTTTTTCAAGATCGCGTGTTAAGCAGACATTTCGTAAATTCATGGCCACCAAGATCACCTGATCTAAACCCAGCGGATTACTGGCTGTGGGGTTATTTAAAAAGTTTAGTGTTTAGAAGACGACCAACTACGCTACAAGAATTAAAAGACAGTATTACGGAGCAAATTGGTACAATTCAACCCGAAATGTTACGAAATGCTGTGTACAATTTGGAGGTAAGGATGGTGATCTTACAACAACAAAATGGAGGTCATACTGAGCAATTACCGTAATCTGTTTTGGGCATACTAAATCCCATTTCATAAGCAATTAGATTTCATTTATTTCTTGTTATTAACTTAATTTGTTAAAAAGTTATCATAATTTAAAATATATCCCTTACTTTATGATAACCTTATATTAAAGTGGTAACATGACGTATGATATTTTTTCCTAATAAATCATTTTTTATATTTAAAATACATATAATTATTAAATATTTAGAACGAATTATTTGAATTTGTTAGAAAATATTCCTTATAATTAAAAACCCTTTGTTTTTAGGAACCGAGTTTTCGAACAGCGTTTTACCAATAAATAAAAAGTTTAGAGTGTTGTAGACTTTAGGTTAGTTCTAAAATGGAAAGAAGTGATTATTATAAATCTTTTTGCCAAGATATTAAACATCGGTATGATGGTAAACTTAATATAATTAATGATTATAACCCCCTACCTCCTGGATGAGCTTAGTTTGCAAGATTTTCGCTCTGTGCCACAGATAGCAATGAGTTCTGTTGGTTGATCTTGGCCCTCTCCGGGGGCGTCGTGTAATAAACGTTAAGCTTGTGGTATTTACTGTCTTGTGTGTATAGTTATTTATCGTGCGTGTGTTCTAGGTGTTTGTTTTCCCAGCTAGTGATTTGCGTCTTGTGTTGTCTTCTAGTTGTTTTTTATTTTACCAACTACTGATGTTATGTTACACATCTAGTAGTCGACATGGACGTTTTTTGTAAGTTTGTTGTGTGCTTTGTAGTCTTGCAACGTCTCGTTATGGATGGGTGTGGTGAGTCGTCTGTTGTTCAGTGTATTTTTATGGCGGTTGTTCTACAGTATTCGTGTATTGTGAGAATGTTTAAGTCGTTTCTGGTTGTGTCGTTTCTAACGAACCACCGTGTGCCGGTAATCAGTCTGAGAATGGTGTTTTGAAATGCCTCTAGGCATCGTTCGTTTGTCTTGGATAGGTATGTCAGCCAAGCTTGTGAGCCGTAGATGATGATCGGTCTTATGTTAGTTTTGTATATTCTAGTCCGTGTTTCTATTGGTAGTTTGTTGTTAAAAGGTCAGCATCGGGTGTAGGTAGTCTTTGATTTTTTCTTGCTTTCTTAAGAGTCTCGTTTAGGTATTTTTGAAAGCAGAGGTTTCTGTTGTGACTCCCAGGTATTGGATGGTATTCTTCCATGGGAGTTGTTGCTTTTCAAACGCTGACGGAGAGTGTCAGCGTAGTTTGTGTCGTGAGAATAGTATGGCTTCAGTTTTGTCCATGTTGATTTTGATTGTTCATCTTCTCAACCAATCGGGTAGGGTGTCCAATTGGCGTTGTAGTCTTTGTGTGGCTAGTCTGGGGTGACGTGCAGTAGTTATGAATGTAGTGTTGTCGTCATATAGTCGTTACATTATATCTTGTATGTAGGCGTTGAACAGAGTCGCTGAGAGACATCCGCCTAGCGGAACTCCTGCAGTGGTAGGTACTAAGTGAGATATTTGTCCGTCTACTCGTATTTGTAGTCTCCGTATGTAGGGTAGCTTTCGAGTAGCTGTATGTATTGTAGTGGTACTTGGTGTATGGTTGCTAGTAGCAATGATTGCTTTAGTAAATTATTTTATACTAACTCATAGTTATTACACAGAACAACAGCTGAAAGCTTACAAAAGATTGTAAGGATATAGATCGCTGCATCGTATTTTATCACAGGATGTCGCCATGCTAATTTTAATTAGTTATAACTTGATGCGTTATCTTGTATTTATTTCTGTAATTTGTATGATATTTGCAATAGTTACTAGATACCATAAAGCCTCTTATTGCCAGTTTTGAGAGCAACCGGAAATTTCCTAATTGATTTTTGTTTATATCTAGAGTGTGCGTATCGGTAGTTCTATCATTGTGACACCGAGAGCTTAGTATTCCATATTAATTTATTCAGTATTGTAGTTGGATTTGGAAACCAACAAGATTTACCATGAAATCGTTGTAACCTCTATAACAGTTAGTTGTGTTTCTTCACGTGCAGGTCAGGGATTTATTATCTATTGTAGCAATTTTATTTTCCACCTAATATATATCCGTATAATCAATCCTTTTATTAAATATTAAATAATATAATACATTATAATGTTATCCAATCCACTTAATTTAATAACATCTATTGTCCAATAAAGAACTAGTATTTAGTTCATGTTAAAAGTTAAATTCTACGGTGACAATATATAAGCTCTTGTTTGGTATCCTTCCTAAAGCCCCCTCTACTCAGGAACCGCAAGGTAACGCTGTTACCGGGCAGCGACAAGCTCGGCCCGCACTTCTAACACAGCTGGGGTTAAAGCAGGTCGAACGTTGTTCTTAGGAGCGATGTCCTTCACTGATTTTTGGTGTTGGAAGCATGCACGATGGAAGATTGCAAGTGTAAGCCATCTTCAAAAATTGTTTTGGATGGTCCATTTTTTTGTTGAAACCAGTCGTGGAGAACGATGAAGTTTTTGTTAAAAGACCGTTAGGAACAGTAAGTGAATTCGTTTCTATAACAATATTAATTAAAATTTTCAGTGTAACTTTGGGAATAATTTAAATTAAAATATATTGCAACGTAAATTATAAATAAGCAACTTTTCTGAATGGTATTCATGCGAAATTAATGAAAACAATTCTATTCTTGTATAATATGGAATCACATATATAATTTATTCAAGTTAATTACAAACAACATTTGCGTTCTTGTGGTGTGAATTACTCCTGGAACATCTGTAAATTGAAACGCAGATAATGGAGGCTAAGTGACGTGTTTTTCAGTATGCAGCGCAGCTGTTTGTTTAAAATGGAATATTCCGTTGTCAATACATACGTCAGCTTTCAAGCAAGTATTTAGGTGCAATTTGGAGTTCTGGTATGTACAAATAATTATATTCGTATGTTGTTTGAACTGTCGACGTAGAAACGAGATAAATTTTACTTTAACCGACTTGTGTTAACTTTGAACAGGTCAAGGACAGACCTCAATTATATTTTTCGTTGTTATACGATATGAATCTGTAATTTGTTCATACATAATTCTTTTATTAACTCAATGAAACATCAGAAGATGTCACTACTAATTAGATAAAGTAAATTCTTATAACTTTGAACCTTTAGAAATTAAATTTCTACATTTGATATTTTATGAACAATTATCTGTAATATCTACTGTAAAATTAAGGTAGATCTACCATAATGAACTCTTTCTATAAATAAGCAATTTTATGCTTTGTCAATTTGTTATATAAACCTCATTAAATAGTAATTGGTACGGATATATTCAGTACCATTGTAATTAACTCTTTCTAATTTAAATTAACTTATAAAGGAAGACATATTTTTTGTAGAAAATTACTTTATTGGATACCAAAAAAATAGATTTTATTTTCGGACTAAAGACTATCTTTTATTTAAGAGGAATGAAAGTCGATTCTGATTGTATTTAATTATTTTGAGTTTGAATGCACAAACAGTGCTTTTCTTTGTTTAATTTGTTCACAGGTGCAATGGAGGATTGCTAAGGTCAAAGTCGAGCCATAAGGTAAGATACTTCAAAGATTAGGTGGTCTTTAAAAATTATATAGCGGTTATAGGAGAAAGGTTTCCGCATTAGCCTTGTACAAGGGACTTGTATTAGGTCTCCCCAGTATAAAAAAATACGGTGGCGCCTTATTCTTATTACTAGTGGTCGCAATTACACCCCGACCCACAGCTCATTCTCTACCCAGAGCATATAGTTCGACTAGCCGCTATACCTTCGAGATTTCCTCAACATAGAGCCACCTTCCATCCGAACTTGCCGTGGGCTCCTTTTTAATTATCGGAAATTCTCTTTAAACTAAGTTTAAATTTTTCGAGAAGGCAATAAATAGCGCCCAGCGTGTAGGCCTCGATTGCTGTACCAATTGTATAAACACATAAAGTATAGGCTTCGATTGACTTTGGTTGTTTACACTTGTGATTCGTAACTCATTTACCCTCAGATTGGTTTAGTCTATTGATGTTGTTGTTTAATTGAGTTTATTTTGTAATTAGTTAGTTAGTCTATCCCATGATGGCTGAGACGTATCAAGTAGTTTATTTGCATAAAGATGAGTTGGATTATGAATTGAGAATCCGTGGAGTTGTCAGCAGCAGACCGATGCAGGATAAGAGGAAAATGTTAGGCCGATTATTAGCCAAAGAAACAACATTACCTGATTTTATTTGTCAATTAGCTCTAACGGAAATTGATAGTATGTCAACATTAATAAAGTTGTGTAAGAAATCAGAAGAAGCTTTCTTACATGGAAAAATTGTTCGATAGGAATATTATTGTTCTTTTAGTCGCAGCTTGTAGTATTTCAGTGAATAATAATTCACAGTGTAGTTGATAATAGTGATTTGTATTTAGGTTTTCTTCCATTTGTATTAGCTACAATAGTTGTTTGATAAATTTTTTATAGTAGAGATGATAGATGTTTATAATTTGGTACACTGGTTTTTACTGTCGGTAAACCGTTTCAAGATTGCTCTTGTGCATAGGCACGTTTTGTTTTGATATAATTTATTTTGATAGCAATTTTTGATTTATTTATATCCGCATTGCAACGCAGTATGTTAATTGGTTGTAAGTCTAAGTGAAACTTGTCGTCGTGGTTGGTCGGATTAGCAGTATGTCAGTCTAGACGAGACTTAGGAAAAGTCGGTCGCTCAGCATTACATTAGTCTAAACGAGACTCGAGGTAAGTTGTCACTCTAGCAATTTTGGCATCACTATTTTTGAGATTGGTGATGAGGTTATAATTTTTTGTTTATAAGTCTAGGTGAGACTCACAGAGGAGTTTGTCACCCTAGCAAGTTTATGCGTTGTGAAGTACTTTTGTCTATCTTGACAGTTTGATTATGAGTAGTGTAAGAGTGTACTAGAACATTGATTTATTGTTATCCTAGATGGAAGGTTGAGAGTAATCTAAATTATAAATTTATTATGTTTAAAATTGTCATTGTCTGCGAATTTAAAAGAAAAGGTGTTCTTAAAGTTTGAAGTTCATTGGTTTAATGTTTGAAGTCATGTTGATAATTTAGTTGAGATCAAGTTAGATAATGTGGATCCTTGGTATGTGTCTCTTCGAAAAAAATTTTAGCCTTACCTGATGATTACCCACAATGGAAGGTAGAAGATAATTATGTATTTAAATTTCTTTCATCAAATTTACCACTCTCGTCGAATGTAAGGGATTGGAAATATTTAGTCCCTAGATCACAGAAGGAAGAGGTTATTCGGATAAATCATGACCCTTCAGTGGCCGGACATTTTGGTTTTTTTAAAACATTGGCACGCATACAAGAGAGTTTTTATTGGCCAAAAATGCGTATTGATGTGTTGAAATTTTGTAAAAATTGTTTAACGTGTGGTGCACAGAAGGCATCGAATAGAGGACCCCTTGGTTTAATGGGAAAGGAAAAAGAAGTGAAGTTCCCCTTTCAGATTATCGCTATAGACCTTATGGGCCCATTTCCACGGTCCAAGGTTGGACACAAATGATTATTAGTTATTGGTGATTGGTTCTCAAAATTCACGTTAATGTTTCCGTTACGTAGTGCAAAAGCGCATATAATAGAACGTGTATTGGAGGAAAAAGTTTTTTTAGTTTATGGCGTTCCCAAATATATTATTTGTGATAATGGCTCACAATTTAGTGGTAGAAATTTCAAAGCAGTATGTAAAAAATATAACGTTCAAAAAATTTGGTTTAATGCAGTTTACTCTCCCCAATGTAACTTTGTAGAAAGGATAAATAGAACTGTCGGAACAGCTATACGTTCGTATATTAAAGAACATGATACTTGGGACATAGAGTTACCCCAAATTCAGTATGCGATTAATTCTGCAAAACATCATGCCACTGGTTATTCGCCAAATTTCTTAGTTTTTGGTAGACATGTTCCTGTGTCTGGAAGATTTTATGGTCTTGATGTGGAACCCTCAGTTGACATTGATTTTATTTCTAGTGATAGACCTTCGTATGTGTCAGATCATCAAGGACTATTTGATATTTTTATAGACGTACAGAAAAGGTTACATTTAGCTTACATGCAGTCTAGTAATTCGTATAATTTAAGGAGACGTAACATTTCTTTCGAAGTAGGTGACAAGGTTTGGAGGTCAAATAAAGTTCTTTCGAAAGCAAGTGATAAGTTTACAGCTAAGCTTGCGCCAAAATATGTTTTGAGTATTGTTAAAAAGAAGGTTTCGAATTTAATTTATGAATTGATTAATGAAAATGGTTCAAGGGCAGGCAGATGGCATGTTAAGGACTTAAAACCTTATTCAGAGTTCAGTGGTGATATTGAAAAAGAGAACGTTTCTGAACATTAATTAGTGTTGTTGATATATTTAATGGTTGATAGTAGGAATTATTTCTGTCTTATCTTTTAGTAAAGGATTTAATTATTGTAGTGGAATACTGTTTGGTAGTCTAAAATTTAGACGTTAGATAAGAAGTATAAAAGAATTTTGTAGTGCAGTAAGGTTGATACTAGACTGTGCTGATATTGTTAGTTGCAAGTTATTCATTTGAGTCAAGATAAAAAGTTACATGTTTCCGTTTGTCAAATGATTTCATTTGTCGTATGATTCTCTAGTTCAAGGTTATAAAGGAATATATAGGTATTCTTATGATTAAAGTGTTTGATAAATAAAGTTGTATATATTTGGTTATTATTTTCTTTTGGATTTATGATTAAAGTGTTTGATAATTATATTGGGAATCAAGTAGTTTGAGTCCATATTAAATATTGGTTGGAGGTCAATATTGTTAGTAACTATGATAGTTATGTTTAGTATGAATATTGTGTAAGCTGACAATGTTCTATGTTTAGTATGAATATTGTGTAAGGTAGCAATGTTCTATGTTTAGTACGAATATTGCGTGAGATAGCAATGTTCTATGTTTAGTATGAATATTGTGTGAGATAGCAATGTTCTATTTTGTTCATTCATGCGTGAGTGAGATTTGTGAGAAGTAAGACGTGGTGGCGTTTTACTTGTCTCTTCAGAGATAGAGATGTTTCTACATTTTGGTTGCATATACATGCGGTAGATTGTTGAACGTTAGTGATTTCAAGACATGTTTGCTGTTTTGAAGTTATGTTTGGAGTGGATCTCAAAGATAGTGAGAGTCCTTTTCTTCTTTTGTAAATATGTAAATTAAGGTTAATAAAGTAAAAATATGTTTGTCATGATAATTTGATATTTTTATTAAAGAATCATAATACGGCAGTATTATATATTTTGTTGCTTAAGTTTCGAGTATAAATGAGTGATATAATAACCCCGAATATGTATTAAATAAAAATGACACCCTACCGATTAAGACTTCCCGAATTTGTCCCCTTGTGGCGTATAGTACGCGTAGTTACTCGTCACTCATTTTCAGTTATGTTGTATCTTAAGTGGTAATTTTGTTTTAGTTTGTAAAATTAATAATAATAAGTTGTGAATATGTAACAATAAATTCAAAAAATTCTTCGCATCTATTCCAGAATTTTTCTCTTAGAAAGAGGCAGTGTAGCAATTTTATTTTCCACCTAATATATATCCGTATAATCAATCCTTTTATTAAATATTAAATAATATAATACATTATAATGTTATCCAATCCACTTAATTTAATAACATCTATTGTCCAATAAAGAACTAGTATTTAGTTCATGTTAAAAGTTAAATTCTACGGTGACAATATATAAGCTCTTGTTTGGTATCCTTCCTAAAGCCCCCTCTACTCAGGAACCGCAAGGTAACGCTGTTACCGGGCAGCGACAAGCTCGGCCCGCACTTCTAACACAGCTGGGGTTAAAGCAGGTCGAACGTTGTTCTTAGGAGCGATGTCCTTCATTGATTTTTGGTGTTGGAAGCATGCACGATGGAAGATTGCAAGTGTAAGCCATCTTCAAAAATTGTTTTGGATGGTCCATTTTTTTGTTGAAACCAGTCGTGGAGAACGATGAAGTTTTTGTTAAAAGACCGTTAGGAACAGTAAGTGAATTTGTTTCTATAACAATATTAATTAAAATTTTCAGTGTAACTTTGGGAATAATTTAAATTAAAATATATTGCAACGTAAATTATAAATAAGCAACTTTTCTGAATGGTATTCATGCGAAATTAATGAAAACAATTCTATTCTTGTATAATATGGAATCACATATATAATTTATTCAAGTTAATTACAAACAACATTTGCGTTCTTGTGGTGTGAATTACTCCTGGAACATCTGTAAATTGAAACGCAGATAATGGAGGCTAAGTGACGTGTTTTTTCAGTATGCAGCGCAGCTGTTTGTTTAAAATGGAATATTCCGTTGTCAATACATACGTCAGCTTTCAAGCAAGTATTTAGGTGCAATTTGGAGTTCTGGTATGTACAAATAATTATATTCGTATGTTGTTTGAACTGTCGACGTAGAAACGAGATAAATTTTACTTTAACCGACTTGTGTTAACTTTGAACAGGTCAAGGACAGACCTCAATTATATTTTTCGTTGTTATACGATATGAATCTGTAATTTGTTCATACATAATTCTTTTATTAACTCAATGAAACATCAGAAGATGTCACTACTAATTAGATAAAGTAAATTCTTATAACTTTGAACCTTTAGAAATTAAATTTCTACATTTGATATTTTATGAACAATTATCTGTAATATCTACTGTAAAATTAAGGTAGATCTACCATAATGAACTCTTTCTATAAATAAGCAATTTTATGCTTTGTCAATTTGTTATATAAACCTCATTAAATAGTAATTGGTACGGATATATTCAGTACCATTGTAATTAACTCTTTCTAATTTAAATTAACTTATAAAGGAAGACATATTTTTTGTAGAAAATTACTTTATTGGATACCAAAAAAGAATAGATTCTTATTTTCGGACTAAAGACTATCTTTTATTTAAGAGGAATGAAAGTCGATTCTGATTGTATTTAATTATTTTTGAGTTTGAATGCACAAACAGTGCTTTTCTTTGTTTAATTTGTTCACAGGTGCAATGGAGGATTGCTAAGGTCAAAGTCGAGCCATAAGGTAAGATACTTCAACGATTAGGTGGTCTTTAAAAATTATATAGCGGTTATAGGAGAAAGGTTTGCGCATTAGCCTTGTACAAGGGACTTGTATTAGGTCTCCCCAGTATAAAAAAATACGGTGGCGCCTTATTCTTATTACTAGTGGTCGCAATTACACCCCGACCCACAGCTCATTCTCTACCCAGAGCATATAGTTCGACTAGCCGCTATACCTTCGAGATTTCCTCAACATAGAGCCACCTTCCATCCGAACTTGCCGTGGGCTCCTTTTTAATTATCGGAAATTCTCTTTAAACTAAGTTTAAATTTTTCGAGAAGGCAATACTATCTCTCTCTCTCTCTCTCGCTCTGTTGCCGCTGCTATTTGTAAAGTATCGTTGATTATTTTACCTGCACTGCAATAACTACGAAGAATACATCATGTTACTATTTTAACATATTATTTTAGGGCTAAAGTTTAGGGTTAATAATACCTCCTGGATCACCTCGGTTTTGCTTCTGAGTTGATACTAAACCTACAAACATTCATCAGGGCTGCCGATGCTGTATCTTCCCACCTCACAGTACTTTATCTTTGGAGAGCATACCCATTCATTCCAGTTATTGCAGTCCAAGTACCGTTGAAGGTCGAAAGTAGTTTGCATCCTCATTTGTTATATTACATTAAATTTAATGAACAGAAATAACTTTATTGTTTCAGAGAACTTTGCTTTTTATGTGGGATATTGTAACTCACTGTCATTAGGGTTGGTTTGGTTTTATATTTGATTAAGTCCTTGGAGTTGGTTTGGTTTTGCATCCCATTTTTTTACGCTTAAGAAATAGTAAGTTAGTTCATGTATCACACTATCATAATTGTAGTTACATACTTGCCAACTGAGAACTAAAATTATTATATATATATGACTGTACCAATCCCGAGCATGAGGTCCTTCATTCTTATTCGTTAATTGCCAATAATTGAACCATTAGTTCTTGATGTGGCTAACGCTCAATTGGCTAATTTGCTCACGATGTGGTTAATTCCACACTAGTAAAATATTATTGTCCACAGCTTTACACGCATCGGGCGTTAGTGTATTGTAGGAGTATTGATATTTAACGTAATTGAATTCTTGTTATTTTATCAAAAGTTTGTTTTAACATAAATAAAACTTGTACCACGCAAGGTTACTGTCATCATAATAGTTTGTGTTAGAAAATAGAAAAATTACATTGATACTTACGAGTTCTGCTGGTGGCAATTCTGGATTTGGTGGAATTGCAGATTTGTTGTTCTTATCATTCCATTGCCTCAATAAATTTCTGGCGTCCAGTTTTTTGTGGACAACTCTTGTTTCCAGACGTCTACAATTAGGATCAAACCTTCTAACCTTGAGATTAACTCGACTGTGCAGCAGGTGCAAACTTTGTCATTGTACCGCCCAGAGGAGCCCTATCTTTTATCAAGTGATCATTGTGATCATGACAAGATATTATGAATCTGGATTAGTACAATGCCAAGCTAAGAATGTGAACGAAAATGCGTTTGTTGTTGGAAAGGTAACATGTGAAGTTGTGTTTATATTTTCAATCCTGTAACAAATCAGACATTAGATGTATGCCTAAGCAGTAACAAGTTCACATTGATAATATCAAACCAAGAAAATTTAACACACGAGTGTGCATATTTTGAATTAACGTGACATGTTATTTAGTACATATTTTTGCCCATTATATAAAATTTCATAAAACATGTGCATTAGAAAATAGGAGATTACAGTTATACAATTTAACAAGCGCTCGTAGTGACAGCATTATTCCAATTAATTCATTTATGTTGTTTACTCTACTATAAATAGAAAGTATGGTAATGTTGTTTTTTACAGACAAAACATTCTTGAGAAACCCTACTAGACGTATTGGTAATCATTTTAAACAATGGTAGCCTATCATCTGTGCACTGAACATGTATGACTGGTTTGCAGTCATATTGCAGTCATTCTTTTCCTTCTATATAGTTGGTCTCAGGCTGAAGAGCAGATAGCATGCACATCTATATTGGCACAATGGACTGTACCATCACTGACGGAAGTTGAAATGGGTCATATTAAAGATATCAACTTTGTAAAAAATAAAACAAAAAAACTAATTCAACTGTGCCGACAATGCAGAAAGTAGAGATGATGCAATTGTTACAAGGCGGATAGAGCCCTCGGTCTCATACATTGACAAAAGCGATGTAACTAATTTGCATGTGACTCTACAATCACTGTTTGATGAAGACAATTTAAAGAAAAATTACCAAACTTTGTTTCTATTGTCTCAACATATAAATCTAAATATTAAGCCAGAAGAAATTATGGCAGTACAAAAGGCTACACGTGGGCAATCAATGGGTGTCAGATGGTTCAAACAAAGAACAGGACGAATAATTGCATGGTGCTTTAAAACCCTTTGTTGATCATCTCCAGAAAACCTTCATTAAGTGCTATCCTCAGAACACTTCGTTTAGTTCAAAACAAATTGATTATGGCCTAAAAACATGAAAATGGTGCTTTGGATGCCTATTTTGCAAGAGAAAAAATAAACGCGAGGGAATGGAGTTAAAGAAAAATGGATTTTTTATTTCAAAAATTCACCCCGGACTCAGTGCACATCCTGATGCCCTAGTTTCATGTAACGGTTGTTCACGTGGGGTAGTTGAAGTAAAATGTTCATATTTACATGATATGACAATAATGGACTTAGCCTTAAGAAAAAACACACGTTTACAAGTTATCGAGGATAAATTGTTATGGATCAAAATCTTACTTTTATTAAATTCAGTGTCAAATATTTATTACAGAAATTAAATATTGTGATTTTAATATTTGATTCCAGAAAGTTTATATGGCAAAAGAAAATTATGATGACATTTTCTTCAAAACAAATTTGGCAAAAGCTTTAAATTTTTATGATTTTGTTATTAAACCAGAACTTCTGGGACGGTATTTGACTGAGAAAGCTGGTTTGAATATCTTTCTGGTGTCACTGTAAAAAGATGAGAGACCAGTGATTCAATGTGACAATGACGAATGTGAAACTGTGTGGTATCATTTTGATTGTGTAGCGCTAAAGACAATCCCAGAAGATGTGTGGTTATGTTTTAGTTGTAAATAGTACTGTTTATAGTTTTTTCTAGTTTCTATATGTATAGAAACACTGGAGTTTTCATGTATTCCACATATACTTATTATCAAGTTATACACTTTATTGTGAATTTATTACATTTATAAATATTTATACTGCATCAATAAGATATATTAAAGTTATGGTCACTTTCAAGACGATACATTTTTGTACAAGGCATGCGTTATATGAACATACAGATGTAAACGGTGGTCTCAAATTATGTGCCATAATTGTTAGGGCTGCTAGTCCTTCCAAAAATGATACATAACGGGTGTTCACATTTTAGGGATTAGTATGTTGCATTAAGGTGGTTAATTTTATGTTACCACTTTCATCCTTTATTATTAAGGGGTAGATTTGGGTGGTATGGAAGAGTTGGTGATCATATTTTTTTCATTTGTAATTATTTAAATAATAATAGATAGATAGATAGAAATATATTTTGATCCATTTAAGATATGGTAGTGTAAAATGTACAATTTTTATTACAAGAATACGTTACAATGTATAAATATATAAAACTTAATCTGAATCAAAAAATAGTTGTTCAATAAGCTATGGCATTATATCTAGATTTATAAATAACAAAACCTGAAAGTACATATTTAAAAATTGCACTAATACAAGAATCTAACGACTGAAAATGTCTTTAATCATAATATTTCTACATAAACAGCTATGTCCATGTAAAAAACATTCCGTTAGGAGGGTTCGTTTTCCAAACTATTACGTCCTAAAAGATTTTATTCCAAAGTTTACACACTGAAAACAATTTATCAGTAAACTTCTTAGAACGGGAATGTTATTAGTTGTAAACGATAGTCTATAACCGAATATGATGTAAAAGTCCAGAAAATCAATATATGTGGTAGCAAAGATTTTTGATAAATTTATTCATGTAATGGAATCTGTGATGGGCACATATTTATTAAAGCACTACAAACTACAATAATTTTATCAAGAGCTCTTTTATTTATCATATTAGACAGTGTACTCTTCAGTATAGGGCTTTGAAAAATTTTATATTTTCTTTTCAGTAGTCCTATTAAGCCTTTCCATGTGAATTTGTACTTTAGCTATATTGCATGTAATTTCAATATCAAATGAATGTAGCTGATTTTGTCCCTTTGTGAATGTTGTAATTTGTATAGTAACTGATAATATTTCAACAGATGTTTTTATTAAAAGTCCCTTATCGACTAGTTCTACATCGTTTGGTAAAATTAAGTTCAAAAGCCCACAGTCTTTCGATATATATTTGTCACTGGTTCTATCGCCATATGCTTCTGATATGTACAATATTGTGCCTTGCGGTGTGATACCGATAAGAAACTTCACAGTTTTATGATGTTTGTAATTGGACCAACACTCAGCAGCATTTACAAGTTTTTATGATGTTTCGATATAAACTTCAAAAATGATGGCAACTCTATCCCCAAAACATTCTTTAAAGCGTGTAGGTAAATTCTTTTTAAAAATTCTCAAGCCGGCCAAAATACTAAACTTTTATGTCTCTTACATAGTACAACGATACACGAATAAAGAAAAATCTTGATAACGTACTCGGAGCTATACTAAATTGATACGCTAAAAATTTTAAAGGCAAATTTAAACGTAACCACACTAGGGTTATCAGTAACTGGTGAAAAAGACAAAAGTAATTTGTTATGATGAACAGGTAAATACTCTTTGACACTATCAAAAAATATAAATAACATATCAGCCTTTGGAAGTCTGGTAAAATATAACGTTTTCGTATCATCATTTTTAAAAGATCATTCATTGATTTCTAGATACTCAAACCTTTGCTCTAAAGAATAAATTTTTTCATTTAAAAAATTAAAATCATTTAATATTTTAGAAAATCTTCCACTGTTACATCAGTTTTGGTGGTGACAGAAGTTTTATCTATTCTCAGTACACCATCTGAGCATTTACTAGTGCTTGGCAATTCCACATTAGGCACTTCAGTAGGCGTTTCCTCCTAAAAGAACAATATGAGCCTGAAACAATCTTGTTTGAAGTTATAGTTGAATAACAAGAATTAAAACTGTTCTACCACTTGTAAATGTCATCCTCGTGGTGTGACTGATGGCTGAAACCTGCCGAGTTGGATTTGATTTACTGAATTTGAATTAATACATCCTAAATTTTAATTTGGGATCCAATCCGGATTAACCTTATCCAATAGGGCTGCTGACGCTTCTTTTACTTAACGGTAAAACACTGTTCGACAACTCGGTTCCTAAAATACAAAGGGTTTTGAATTATAAGGAATATTTCCTAACAAATTCAAGCAATTCCTTCTAAATATTTAATAATTATATGGATGTTAAATTTATAAAAATGATCTATTAGGGAAGAAAAATCATAGGTCATGTTACCACTTTAATAAATGCGTTAATATAGTAATATATACAAGTTGAAATATTATTAACATGTCTTGTCTGGTGCGACTCTCTCAGAGTCGACGATGATCAGTGTGAACTGTAAAGTTTTTACTGATGTGTGATGTTGTGTTCGTGTTTTTATGTTATATTTGTTTGTGAGGGGTTGTTATGTGTGATTGAATGTGATTATTATTGTTGGTGTTGGTATAGATATTTTTATGTGTGGGTGTGTATGGTGTTTTGTGTTTGTGATTACAAGCTATGAGAAGTATGTTATAAAATGATTATAAAAGATGATTATAGATGTTAAGAATAGTGTGATTACAAAATAGGTATAAATATATTATTAACATTTAGATCGAATAGATATATTGCAATTATGATTACAATAAATTACTGAAAGTTCCGTGCGCTACCTAGCGATATATTGTTACACTATTGCGTATCTATGTATGTAGATGTAGACAATTCCTTTTTCTTGCATTTACCATCTAATAATTTTTAGTCAATCTAATATATCCATGGTAAGCGGTTTTGGTAGACGGCATTAATCATATCATCCACGTTTACGGATGCTTTATTTTTAAAATTCTACTGTGTTATGTACGCATGCACACGTAGATAATAGATAACTATAGTCGAAACTATGAAAAAAGTCGCTGCGTCATCACGTGTATTCGTACGAGTTAAGTTGAAAATTTTAAGTCAATGTAGTATCTAGTTAATAAGTACCCAATATGTATTTCAGATTCGTAGGTTTCCGTCAAGCTTTCAAAACTTTAAAAAGTATATTCCATTTACAAAAAACTAAGAAAGATATCCTATTTTAAAGAAAAGGCATAATTTTACCAAGTGCGTTAACCTGTTAAATATAAAGTTCAAAACACGACACACTCATCTCTGTCATTTTCCCAGATGAACGTGTTCACGGAAGTCTTTATTTAAAACATGTACGAATCGTATTCCTATCTTTATCATATACATTAGTTAAGCTTCTTAATAATCTTAAACGTATATTTAGAACTGAGTTAGACACCTTTGACTTAGAAGACTTCTTCGTGGTTCCCACTATAGTGAAACGTACCAGTATATGACGTCACAAAAATCGGTGAAGCAGTCTATTTAGAAATTGCAAGGGGACATATATGCATAATTTAGTTCCCATTCTTCCTTATCCATTGGATTGATCTCCTTTTATTTATTCATGATTTACGTGTGCATGCGTACATAAATCAGTGGAATTTCAAAAAAATTACCCTGTAGCGTTACAGGGATGGTAAAAGCTAGAAAAAGAAATTATCTCATACGCAATAGTGTAACGATTTATCGCTAGGTAGCGCTCGGAACTTTCAGCAATTAATTGTTATCTAAATACCAAAATATCTTTTCGATTTAAATGTTAATAGTATTTCAACTAATTTATTTTACTATATCAACGCATATATTAAAGTGGTAACATGACCTATGATTTTTTCCCCTAATAAATCATTTTTATATATTTAAAATCCATATAATTATTAAATATTTAGAACGAATTATTGAATTTGTTAGGAAATATTCCTCATAATTAAAAACCCTTTGTTTTTAGGAACCGAGTTGTCCAACAGTATTTTACCGTTAAATAAAAGGTTTAGAGTTTTGTAGACTATAGGTTAGTTCTAAAATGGAAAGAAGTGACTACTATAAATCTTTTTGCCAAGATATTAAACGTCGGTATGATGGTAAACTTAATATAATTAATGATTATGACCCCTACCTCCTGGATGAGTTTAGTTTGCAAGATCTTCGCTCTGTGACACAGATAGTAATGATTTCTGTTGGTTGATCTTGGTCCTCTCAGGGCGCGTCTTGTAATAAACATTAAGCTTGTGGTTTTTACTGTCTTGTGTATATCATTATTTATCGTGCGTGTGTTCTAGGTGTTTGTTTTCCCAGCTAGTGGTCTGCGTCTTGTGTTGTCTTCTAGTTATTTTTTTATTTTGCCAACTAGTTACGGTCTGTTGTGTTGATGTCTGATGTTATGTTACACATCTAGTAGTCGACGTGGACGTTTTTTGTGTTTGTTGTATGCTTTGTAACGGTGCAACGTCTCGGTATGGATGGGTGTGGTGAGTCGTCTGTTGTTCAGTATGTTTTTATGGCGTTTGTTCTACAGTATTCGTGTACTGTGGGAATGTTTATGTCGTTTCGTATTGCATCGTTTGACGAACCACTGTGGTCATTCGTTTGTCTTGGATAGGTATGTCAGCCAAGCTTGTGAACCATAAATGTTGATCGCTCTTATGCTGGTTTTGTATATTCCGGTTCGTGTTTTTGTCGGTAGTTTGTTGTTAAAGGTCAGTATCGGGTGTACTTAGCCTTTGATTTTTCTTGCTTTCTTAAGTGTCTCGTCTAGGTGTTTTTGAAAGCAAAGGTTTCTGTCGTGACTCCCAGGTATTGGATGGTATTTTTCCACGGGAGTTGTTGCTCTTCAAACGCTGCCGGAGGGTGTCAATGTAGTTTGTGTCCTGAGAAAAGTATGGCTTCAGTTTTGTCCATGTTGATTTTGATTCTTCATCTTCCCAACCAATCGGGTAGGGTATCCAATTGGCGTTGTAGTCTTTGTGTGGCTAGTCTGGGGTGACGTGCAGTAGTTATGAATGTAGTTTTGCCGGCGTATAGTCGTAACATTATATCTTGTATGTAGGCGTTGAACAGAGTCGCTGAGAGACATCCGCCTTGCGAAACTCTAGCCGTACTTGAAGCAGGAATAGGAAATTGAAGCAAAAGATTCTGATTAAAAAAATGGAAACTCGTCTAGAGATGTTGCTATCTGAAGCCACCTTGAACGAAAACTATTTTAATAAAACAGGGATTGAATATAAAGCAGAGATTTGTAAACTTGAGAAAATAATTCATAACTATAAAAAACAGACAACTTCAATTAATATTGCCTCTAACTCTGCTTTTACAATAGCCACTCAAACTGTGGATGAAATTCCTAGTGAATCAAATGCAAATACATCTGTCGTTGAAATAACTGATAACATTAACTCTAGTAAGGATATCACAGATATTACATTTTCTGATGAATGGTTTAAAATTCTATATGGAAATTCTCCAGTTTATACCAGGAAAGTTAATCGAAAATGTCTGATACCTTTAAAGCAAAATTCTATCCAACCAGCAAATGTTAGATCAGCAAGTTTCTAATAAAATATTGTTACTTTCGGATAGCAATGGACGTGAAGTTAGCAAGATAGTTAACAGTATTGATAATACATGGAAGTGTTAGAGTATTATCAAACCAGGTGCTCCATTAAGGGAAGTTATTAACACCCTACCCAATACTTTAAAAGACTTTAATAAAAATGATTTTGTTGTAATTTGTGCAGGTGCTAACGATGTGGAATCCAAAATTGATGTAAAGAAGCATTTAGATAGTTTGTTAATCAAGTGTATCAAGACGAATGTAATTATTTTAACTATTCCATATAGGTATAACAAGAATTTAAATCCTAAAATTTTAAAGATAAATACTTATTTATATAACTATTGTAAAAATAATCAATTCTATTTATTAGACGTAAATTCAGTGTTGGAATACAAGCATTATGCTACTGATCAATTTCATATTCGTCATTCAGGTAAACTCAAGTTGGCTAAATCACTTGTTAACACAATTGTTAACTCCATTAATTTGAATCAAAATTTTCAGAAAGTTACAGTAAATTCTCTTCCAATTTGAATTTAAGTAACATTATAGTTCCCACTGCATTGGCGGTTAAACTAGACAATGCCTTTGTAAATAAATGTAGTACAGTTAAAGAAAAAATTAGAATTACAGATCCTAATTTAAAACAATGTAACACTGATGCTGATACCACCAGTAATAATATTCGTTCAGGAAACTTTATTATACAAAAACATGACCCAATTTTATCTCTGTTGCTGTGTAATATCAGATGCTTGCGAAATAAGCAAGATGGCCTGTTTTTATTACTTGACAACTTAAAATTTCCTGCCATTGCATTACAGAGCATTGGCTTAATATTAATGAATATATCTCGTTACAAGGATATAAATTGGCAAATATATATAAAAGGCAAAAGCACCAACATGGTGGTACTGCAATATATTGTAGGGATAATGTCAATTTTGAAGCAATTAATAAATGTAATTATTTACTAAAGGAAATACATTTTGAATTTTCACAAATTTATGTTAGAAGTCTTAAACTTTATATTTTATGCATTTACTGCGCCCCCAAAAGGTAATACAGATATATTCTTTGAATCATTGGATAAAATGTTACAGATTTTCGCTTGTAAGAATATAATCATTACAGGCAATTTCAACATGAACTTCAACAATATAGTAGATACAGATATTGTTCGTTTAAAACAATATTTGGATCTATAAGGTTATCATAAAGTAAGGGATATATTTTAAATTATGATAACTTTTTAACAAATTAAGTTAATAACAAGAAATAAATGAAATCTAATTGCTTATGAAATGGGATTTAGTATGCCCAAAACAGGTTACGGCAATTGCTCAATATGACCTCCATTTTGTTGTTGTAAGATCACCATCCTAACCTCCAAATTGTACACAGCATTTCGTAACATTTCTGGTTGAATTGTACCAATTTGCTCCGTAATACTGTCTTTTAATTCTTGTAGCGTAGTTGGTCGTCTTCTAAACACTAAACTTTTAAATAACCCCACAGCCAGTAATCTGCTGGGTTTAGATCAGGTGATCTTGGTGGCCATGAATTTACGAAATGTCTGCTTAACACGCGATCTTGAAAAACGTTGGTTAACAATTCTTTGACTGGTCGAAAAATTTGCGGGGTGTGCTCCATCCTGCATTAAAATGATTTTTTCATTTCCGTAGTGCTCGTTTTGCAGCTGTGGAATAACATAATTTTGTAACATTTGCAAGTATCGTTCACCATTTACAGTTACAGATACGGCTTGTCCATTCTGCATTTCCTCATAGAAATACGGACCAATAATAAAATCAGCTGTAAAACCGCACCAAACGGTGACTTTCTTGTCATGAAGACCTTTTGAACGATTTGTTGCGGATTTTCTGCAGACCAGATTCTACAGTTTTGAGTATTGACTCCACCATTCAGAGTAAAATGTGCCTCATCTGTCCATAAAATACGGGATAACCATTCGGGTTCAATTTCCATCTGAGCCATTACTGCAAAGAAAAATCGTACCTAGTATCCAAATCTGCGTCCTTTAATTCAAACAGCATTTTCAGTTTATATGGATACATGTTTAGAATTTTGCATAAAATTTTCCAAACCGTGGTATACGGCATTTGCAATCGCTTGGATATCGCATTTGCACTGCTGATTGCAGTGAATTGCTTCTGGCTATGTCTTGATTTTCATGAAGAACCTCTGCAACTTGGACATCACTAATTATTGGTCTTCCTGATCTTGGTAAGTCAGTTACAGACCCTGTTCTTTCAAATTTTTGTATCAAATTGCGGTACGCTTTCATTTGACAGGGTCCCGCTCTCAAACCCATTCTCGTGCGAAATCTTCGTAATCCAGCGGTGTAATTTCTGCCGGATTCATAATAGCACTGAACTAAACCAATTCTTGTTTGTAAATCCATGTTATTACAGTTGAGTCATTTGAACTCAACGTTTACTTGAGTTTTAATTTCAAAATAAAACTTCAAATTGAATAATTTCGTTTTGACACTAGTGTCAACAATTGTTATGACAACGCTTTTGTTTCTCATAGATACGGTAAAATCCCATTCATTAAGCAACTAGATTTCGTTTATTTTATGTTACTAACTTAATTTATTAAAAAGTTGTAATGATTTAAAATATATCCCTTACTTTATGATAACCTAGTATATCATTTAACTATGCAAATAATTCAAGATACGCGAATTACATCTAACTCTAGCACATATATTGATTATGTTCTGACTAACATCAAATCAAAATTTCTTCTAGATACTGAAGTTCTAAACACAGAACTCTCTGATCACATGTTTGTATATTTTAGATTAAACCTAAAATTAAATAATCAGCAGAACCATTACTATAGGAGTTGCTATAATACTGACAATATAAATTTATTTTCAACTTTATGTTCTGAAATCAATATCAATTCTGGTAACAGTAATTTACATCATAAATTTCAATCTTTAATACAAAATGTTACAGATGCGTATAACAAGTCATTTCCTGTCACTAGATTTAAGAATAATAAAAAAAATTGGTTGACTAAAGGTATTAGAACGTCAGCTGCGAACAAAAGGTATTACATATTATTTTCAAACATTTTCTTGATTCTAATTTCTTTAAGAAGTACTATCATAAGTACAAAAAAAATTTTAAAGCTACCATAAAATTAGCAAAGGCACTATTTTTGTCAAATCGTATATTAAATTCAAAAAATATTAGCAATACAGAGTTTCCAAATAACGAAATACGTTTGGACAATTGCTCTGTCAAGGCAACTGCAGAAAAACCGAATAACTACTTTGCTACAGTAGCTGAAAACTTAATAAAAGAACTTTCCACACATTCAGTAATTAATAACTGTTTCAATGGGCTCTCATATGAGTATTCCAAACAATTTTGTTTTTTCCTACGGATTATTATGAAGTGTATGCTGTTATTAAATCTTTGGGTAATAAATATTCTACTGGCAATGACAACATTCCGGCATATTTATTTGTTCCAACGTTTCAGTAGTCTGCTACCTGAAATCTAAGCAGACCTGGCTTCCCACAGAAAGTAACCATCATGTGTTATGTGTGTATATGTGAGGGATGGTTGTGTGTATGTGTGTTGTGTGTGATGTTGGTGTTACGTTCCCCCTCTAGGACCAGGACCGGCAGCCGGAAATCCAGATGTTGAAAAGGCAATGTAAGTGTGTGAAAAGTGTTTTATGTTTGCACAGTACATAAGAGGTGTTTTGTGTGTTTGTGTGTGTGTGTGTGTGAAGTGTGTTTGAAATGTTAATTTGTGTTTATGTTTGCCCAGGTTACTAAAAGGTTGGATTGAATTAGTATAATTTTGTACATGTTTGAACTTATACTATTACATAAATAAAAAAGTAGGTTCTTTCACAGGAAAGGATTTGTTTGCTGTATTGTTTGCCTCGAGTATGTGAAAGTTCTTAAAATTTAGCGTTTGTTAAAAAGAAAAGAAATTCCCTATTCTACTACTTAAAATTAACTTATACTATCACTTAAAATTAACTTATACTACTACTGTTGGTTATTATTTGTGAGAGACAGGGTTGCTAATACGTAGAAGCATGTAAATTCTACATATTAGGGGGTTGGATCGTTTCAAAGTCGGGTTAATGGTTTGATCTTGTTGCTTCTGGTCGTCAAGAGCAGAGCTCTTGGAATTCCAGTAGATCGGTCTCCGGTCTCCAGGGCAGAGCCTCGGTCCAAGGAGAGGTGGTACTTTTATGTCTCTGTCAGGGTAGTTTTGTTTGTGTCTTTTATCCGTCAAGATAACGTTGGTGGATGAGTGCCGTGGTTTTTTGTGTGAGTGCATTTAAGTGTGGAAAGAGGTTTTCATTCCAAATCATCTGGTGTAGGGTCTTGTTTAATAATGTTTGTCTATGTGCGTAGAGGTACGGTTGTAAGTCATTACACTCGAATACTATGTGTTCCGGTGTTCCTATTTCTCCGCACGTGCATATGTTGTTGTCAACTAAGTTCATGCGTTCTCTGTATGTTGGATAGGGTCCGTGGCCAGTTAGGTAATGAATAAATCCCCGACTGGGCACCAGGTATTTGGCTTTTAGGCGGTCTTTAATATTTGGGATCATTGCGTATACCCTACATTCCGGCATATGTACTTCCTGCCCTCCCAATAAATATTTTGGGATATTTTGTTAAACTAATTAATGAATCTTTTGAAAGTGGCATTTTTCCTTCTTGCCTCAAACATGCCATCATTGTACCATTACATAAGGGAGGAGAATATGCAGTGGATAATTTTAGACCTGTCTCACTATTATCCATATTTTCTAAAATAATTGAAACACTACTTAAAAATCGCCTTATACAATTTTCCAACAAATTTAAAATTCTAACTCCACTACAGTTTGGTTTCACTTCAAGTAGGTCTACAACGGATGCTATGTACAATTTCTTAAAGCAGCTATATTCTTCTTTAAATAAGAAAAATACGTCTTTAGTTACATCATTTATCAACTTAAGCAAAGCATTTGATTGCGTAAATCATAACATTTTAATAAATAAAATGACACATGGATTTCGGGGAATTGCAAAGAAATGGTTGATTTCATATCTAGAAGGTAGAACTCAATGTGTACAACTTGTAGATAATCAAAAAGAATTTTTTTCAACAAATCTAAGTTTAAAATTTGGCGTCCCCCAAGGTTCTGTTTTAAGACCAATTTTATTTTTATTCTATATTAACGACTTCGTTTCATGTATAAATTTTGCAAATTGTACATTATACGCGGATGATATTAGTTTAAATTGGAATGACTTCACTATACAAACCTTGGAGAATAATATTGTAACTGATAGAAAATCATATAGAGAGTGGTGCAAGGCAAATTACCTCAGTAAATTCTCTTAAATCTTCATTTATAATTTTTAAAACAAACTCTCCACTCACTACACTGAATGGAGTATCGATTAATGAAGTCTGCTCAACCAAATTTCTAGGTTTAACCATAGACCATAAACTAAATTGGACAACTCATATTCAATCACTTACTAGTAAATTAGCATCCACTTGTTATGCAATTAGAACTGTTTCGCAACAAATTTCCACTGAATCTTCACTTAAAGTGTATCATGCCCTTTTTGAGTCCCGCATATGATATGGTATTGCATTTTGGGGAAATGCATCAAATGCAAATATTGCCATAATATTCAAATTACAAAAACGAGCTATTCGTAGTATTTGCAATGCAGCATATGACACACATTGCAAACCATTATTCCAAAAACTTAAAATATTAACTTTATACTCATTATATATCTATGAAACCCTAATCTTCTTTTATAAAAACAAAAATAAATTCATCACACCAAGTACTTTTCACAAACACGATACCAGGCATGCTTGGGATATATATCCACCAAAACCAAGATCCACCTTAATTAAAAAATCTTTTATATATATGGCGCCAACTCTTTATAACAAGCTACCAGCAACTATTAAATCTCTTGATAGACTTTCTAAATTTAAATCTGCACTATTATCCTTGTTTTGTGAGCGCTGTTACTATAACGTAGCGGAGTTTCTTGAAGATATGATTTAAATAGTTACAACAATTGACTATGTATTTAATATTGAATTTTAATTAATGACTATCTACATAAATGTAGCTGATTTTCATATTTTTTTTATTTAAATTTTATATTTGTTTATATTTTAATTTTATTTATACACATTGTTGACTATTTCTAATAACGGTTGTAGAAGTGTGCATTATCATCACATTGATGGGAACAAATAAATCTATCTATCTATCTATCATAATGATTTTTATGTACCACTAAATTATAATTAACAGGGTCTAAGTTATTCCATATACTGATATCTCTATGAAAGAAGAACAAAGTTTAAATCCAAACAGTTTTATTTTTAAAATAACAAATTGTAGCTAAGTTTGAATATAAATTAAATATAATAGCAATTTTTATTTAATAGCTGTAAGACTATTGCAATTTTGACTAGTTCTGAGATATATTAGGTTGGTGCATAATTATCTTTTTATCTAGGATTAATTTTGGCATTAAAAATTTTTTTTTTAGATAAAATTACACACCTATAATCACCTATAGTGAATTTCGGCTACAACGTTCTAGGATGTAACGAATTGTTGCTTATAACGAACAAAATATAAAGCCCGCATATTTCTCATGAAAAACGTTCTAAAAATTATCACTTATCATGATCTCATATATGAACTTCCTGATATAACCGACTAAACAGACTTCGTGTTTGTGATACTGCATTGTCTATATTGAACTTTTACTAGTCGTTCATTTTTTCTAGGAAAACTAACTGTTGATTTTAAAATGTATTCGTTTAAATGCGTATTGTTAAATCTCAGGTGATGTCAGACTGACCAACACGACATGGTGGCAGTAGTTGTGTGGTAACATTGCATATGTACTGGTTCCAGTTAAATTTTGCATACTTTGATTTGTGTACCCACACGTTAATGAATTAGTCTGTGTTGTGTGCAGTTGTGTTTTTCGTAGCTCCTAAAATAAATTACTAGACCATAGAAAACGTGATTTTAAACCGAAAAGAAAATTCATTTAGCCTACAGTTTAATTGTGATACAATTTACCAATTATTCAATGGGAAAAATATATCAAACATATGCTGCGAGCGAAATCTTAGCAAATCAATGGTGGATACGATCTGGAAGAATCGTGATGAACTTCTTAATGGGTTTGAACGTGTCAAGTCAAACGCTAAAAATGACAATGTGGGTAAAGTTCTTTGGAAGTGGTTTTCACAATAGCGGTTTAATGGAGCCATCCTCAAAACCAAGGCTGAGAAATTTGGCAAAAAATTTCAAGACAAATACATTTGTACCGAGGGTGTATCAAAAGATGGAAAGGCAGTCACAACATCTGCAATGGTAAAATTATAAGTGAATCAGTAGCTGTCGATAACAGTGGTAGTTAGCTGGCTATTAACGATGTGGCTGCCAACAATCAAACAATTGCATACTGAAAATGACATTTCCTATGTGGATGGAATGGGAATTGTTTTTTAAACTCACATCAGACAAAGCGTTTAAAATTTAAAGGGAACGGTGTAATGTAAAGAAGTTATCAAATAAATGTAACACCATTATAGTTTGTGCAAACATGTCCGGCACAGAAAAATACAAGCTAATCGTTATTGGTGAACAAAATCCGCACTGTATCAAAAATGTCAGTAGTTTGTCTGAAAGCTACTGTGGAAAGGCAAAGGAATTGATGATCGAATTACCTTCAGAAATGAGACGCAATTGTGTTACTAATTGATAGCTGCTGCATGCTCCTGAAAATTGAAGGGTTACTTCTCTCAAACTGATTTTCATGCCACCAAACATCAGTTCCAGACTACATTTCACGATCAGGATATAATACAAAACCTCAAAAGTTATTACCGTCAATTACTTTTAATAAAACTGGTGTAATGTGTAGATTCCACAATACATTGCTTAACAATTTTATTGAATACAATAAATTACAGTCATCGCTCTTGGAAAAAACTTGTTATGCCTCATTTGGCTACACAACGATTTAATTTTAATAATTATCTCAAGGGACCTTTTCTTGTAGAATTAAGTAGGTTGTGACGCATTATCTAAATGTGGTTTTGAGTTCCCAGTCTGCTCGGGACTTTTAGAAATAGTTTTATTATGTATTTCGTGGGCAGAGAATGTAAAACAAATTTTTCCCATGCTTCCAACAATGTACGTCGTTGTCTTCAATCAATCAGAATTCATAACAATGAAGGGTGGTCAGATGAGTGAATAAGCTAACCTCTATAATGATAGACCCCTCTGGGTTACTGTATGAAGTTTCCCGTGCAATCCTTGCCATTCCTTACCTAGAACATCAGTGTGTTCCTTGTTTTCATGTTGTACGTTATCAACAAACTCCACTGCAATTGGAAGTAGAAAAGCCACAGAAACCCATATGTCCCAGCATACGTAATAGAATGATTCAGTAATTGGGTCTACCTCAACTTAACTATCAAGATTAATAAAGGGAAACTTGCATTATTTATTTTGTATTGTAAAATTTGTGTAATAATCGCTCTCTGTACAGTAACACGATTAACTATATTAAACGTATTACATGTATAAATGACAAGTAATAATTTGGGATATGTTGAGTGCCAAATTAATACTTGTCAATTAGACAGGTATAATAGTAATGTAATTCATTCGCGTTATCGTACTAAGGGCGTAATAATAGGGAGTTATCTCACGACCACCGCTAAATTTATCGTACGCTATTTTTGCTAATTTAGCAAAAAGTGCATGCGTGTAGACATTATGTACAGTAAATAAATAGCCGCGGTACGCTATTTTCGTAAAATAGCGTGTACAATATAACGGACGCTATTTATTTTATTTGACGTTAGTTTTGAAAACTTAAATGTATCCTCGTAATTTATTATTGAGTTTGTAATTGTCAATTGCCATTAATAGATCAATGGGGAATTAAATATTAATTGTCACGTACTCAAGGTTAGGTTTTTCGTGCAGTAATATAGTAGGATGTGATAACTCTAGTTTGTGTTTGAACATAAAATACATTAATCTAAACCATCACGTAGCATTTAGCTTTAACGAATCTTTAGCGTTGTACTTGCGATAACTCCCTATTATTGACCTAATTTTACAATACGAAATAAACAAAGAATAAATCAAGCTTACCTTAATTAATCTAGATACAATGCCACCAAGCAAACATAGGACCCGGAAAAATATGAACTAATTTCCAACAACAACATATGGAACCAATCAGAAAGCGATTTGTTTCAAAGTAGAGTACATTGCGGGAACAAAGCATTTTTAAGCAAATTTAAAATTTCATGGTGTGTTATGTCATGTCATTGTTAATTAAATCTTCTAAAATTATTAATGATTAAAAATACAATAACGCCATAAATGTTGAATATTAATAACCGCACACCTTACAAATATTTCAATTTGACAAATAAAAGCTTTCAACTTTGAGTGTATTTCTCAGCAGGCAGCAACACCAAGGACATACCTCCCAAGTCCTATGTTTGTTTGATGGCACAATAATCAAGTTAAAGTAGACAAACTTACTGAATCCTTGTAATATGGCAATCACAGCAAGGGAAATATTAATACGTATTGTTCCTCATATATTCAGGGGTATGGGTTTCCGTGGGTTTTTTGCATCCCATTGCAGTGGATTTCGTCGAAAACTTATTAAAACAAACATTCCAGGTAAGGGATTACACACTGAATTACAATGCACTACCTATTACTCGTCCTTTCGGTACAGTAGTCCAGTGTAGTCTACCATCATGGCAGCTGGTTTGTTCCAAACCACCAACCTTCCTAGTTATACATTCTGATTGACAACCGTACATTTTTTTAAGCATGGGAAACATCTTATTTAACATTCCATTCCCATAATATACATAATAAAACTATTTCTAAAAGTCCCGAGCAAGCTGGGAACTCAATACCGCATTTACATAATTCGCAATAACCTACTTAATTCTACAAGAAAAGATCCCTTGAGATAATTATTAAAATTAAATCTAAATGAGGTGTAATAAAGTAAACATTCAGACAATGAAGAACTATTATAAACACACAGGGTTTTATGGTATTGAGGTTGTTGAGGATGTACAGTATGATACGGATGATTATCTCATTTTAACGAATTGGCTACAAAAACAAACAACTAACGATGTATACAGTCAAGGATTAGGTATTATGGAAGATTATGTAAGTATAGATGACACTGACTTCCGATAATCTAATTGATGATAAAGTCGGTTTCAACTATGATAAATGCTGGGAATCTAAATGACGATAATCAAAACGTATGGGATGTGACGGCTTAACTATAAGTAAGTCCATGGAATTCAAAAAATTAATGGAAGTCCGATCGTGTGTGCAATCTCGAGGAGCATCGAAAAAGGTTTTAGATAGCATAGCAGAATTGAAAACACCCGTTCAAAAAACCATGCACTGGAAAAATTGTTGCTCAAAATAAAACGACCTACTACCTTTTTAAAACATTAAGTGAACAATAATTGTACAAAACAAAATAATCATATGTAGAAGCCTTTCCATATCTAATGACCCTATAGCAGCATGAAGGAGGAAATTAAATTTTAAATGCATACTAAAAGTCGAGCCTAAAAACATTTGGTTTGTTTGACATTCTAAATAGCCAAAACATTATTGAAACAAACTGATATTATAATTTAACACTAATTTAAATTGTGTGAAAAATAAAAATAAAATGAGATTTATTATTGCTTTTCCCCCCATCGGGAATAAAAGTGCTTTGTGCGTGTGTAGGTACATCCGTCATTGTTCATTGTTTACGTTGACATTTGTAATTCTTAGTTTTGCATTTTTAAATCGTTGTTTTTACAACTATTCGATTGCACTTATTTTTTGAATGTGAAATGAGTAAGAGAAAGCAATTAATTTACATCTAAGGCTGGGAAATAATATGTAACGTCTATAAATTTATAAAACTTGAAAAACAAGTGGAGCAATTTACGCTTCTGTGGTTGAACAAGTTGCAACAACTACTGGAATACCGTAGCATAAAAACAGTTTGCAGAGAAAGAACAGATACCTGAAAGTAACATGGCCGTGTTCTATAAGTTATGACACTTTTTGCATGCAATGTTTATTGTAGGTCAGAAATGTTCATCTACGCGTAAAGCAATCAAAATCCACTGTTGAATGAATTTGATGAAGAAATTATTTGTTGAAATATCTACACTTAAAATAAGTATTCACGGCATGAGGCCTACAATAGCTGGTGTATTTCAAGCAGCAAATAAGATGCAGTTAAATCTTATGGCAAACTGACTTTGTTTAGGTATGTGCATAAAATGGGCTTTCGTTGGCAAAAAGAGAAAATAATCATGCAATGTTGATTCAAAAGACTGAAATTCGAATCAAACGTTTAGAGTTTTTGTATAATTCGAAGCAACTTCAAGCAGCAGAGTGAAGTATTGTCTACACAACACATTTACACAGCTTCCACACTCTACCAAAATCGTAGAGTGATGGCAGAGCTGTTTAAAAGCACCTGTTGTACAAGGAAAATGGCTTATAATTGTTCAGGCCAATTGTATCAGAAAGTGTGATTATATGTATTGTTCGGTAATTTGAAAAATGTGAACGTTGATATAATTGTAGAACATGCAATAACATTTATGGTGAGCAAACTATTCGTAACTTAGATGAAGAGCATAAACTCCGATAAATCAGTGTGTAGTTTAGCAGAAACTAATTTTCTTTGCATTAGTACAAAAATTGCTGAAGAAATGGAAATTCAACCAAGAAGGAGCAAATAGTGTTGCTATAGGTTGTGAAATACACAAGAATTTTTCCAGATCATCCAAAGCGCATGGAATTTTGTTGAAAGAGATAATGAATCGAGCTAATGAAAATGAAAAATTTATTGGAAGTCTTCTTTTAACTTACATAGCATGGCCATCAAAATCTGTCTGTCGCTGTTACTCACTCTCATTCTTATCCAGATACAATACTCTCAAAAGTGTGTGTGTGTGTGTGTGCCTTAACGTAAATTTTAATGACGTTTGGTTTCAATAAGAGTTTTTGGAAACGTTTTCTAATCATATTATTAGTGCACGTGGTATTATTCAAATCTTCTTCGCTCAGTTGATTTGAGAACGATCTTTTTCCTTTGGGGATACGTAATCCAGAAGTTTTGGTCACAGGCATAAGCGTGCTCATAATATGGACTAACTTCATGTCAACATTACAGACCCCTTAAACAGCATAACACATGAAATGTTAGGAAACACCCAAACTGAATTTTATCGCCGATTGGGTTACTTCCTTGCACAAGGAGGTGATCTTTTGAAACAGCTTATAAAGAAACGTTTTGAAGAAAATTTGTTTTGTTCATTTTGACATAATTAGTTTTTCAATCAGAATAATTGTGATGATGAAATCAATACCATAAATACTGAGCAGTTTATTGTAATTAAAAAATAATTATTTAATAATATGAAAGAAGACGCGAATTTTCATTATTATTTCAACTGCTTTAGTTTCGGTGGAAATGGTTGTAGAAGCTTGATTTTAGAGTTAACTAGTTCACATTTTGTGCCTACATGCAATATCTGCAAGTGACAACATCGGTAAGTTTTGTCTCTCTCACATTCCTATAAAGCCTATTAAGTTTCTTTCTAGGTTATTATAAGGCAGATCTGCGATATAACTATTTTTTAATAAAACATGATTCAATAAATAATATATTGTACGTATTATCAAAGCATTCTATTAGATGTAAAATAAGCAGAAGAAGGAACCAATCTCAGCATAGCAAGTATGACGTCTGAATAAGTTAATTTCTCAACGTATCTTAGTCCTAACTGACTGTAATCTAGCCGCTAACAATGTCAAAAACTAATATTTTTAAGTGAGGTTGTTAAATAGAAAAGAACGTGTTTTAGTATTTTTATGCAGGTTCATGAGATTTGGAAAGACCTAAAACAGTGTACCTCTCTTTTTTATTCATTTTTGGTGGTGTATCTATATGGTCCCATCGAGTTTGGTATAACCAAAGTTTACTGCCGGCATTTGTTATATAATGCTTCATAACTACTAACAAGGATTAAATGCCGTTTTGTGAGTTCAACAAACTTCTTGCAAAGAATCAGCAAAAAGCAGTGTCGTGAGCAGTTTACTCTCTTCAGATTCTCATGTCACAAATTTGTAAGTAAGTAGATTTGAAGACATGCCTGGAATGAATGTAGCTATGGAATTTTGATATGCGTCCCGTATTAGCAGCTGTAGGACAAAACTAACTCCCCAACACTGACTGAAGACAATGTTGGCTATTTCACAATTCCTCACCGGCTCAAGATGCTCGGTATTATTAGGCAAATGAGTACTGCACGAGTTCTCCCATGCAAAATAGACAAAATGAGTTGGAATAATTACTAAGCTTCTTCAAAGTATTGAACAAGTACAACTACTAAAAACCAATTTACTATACGCATGAAGTTCGTGTACTGAAAAAACAGTGCAGACGTTACTAGAAGTTTCGTAACAAATCAACAGCCCAAAAAGCAAAATTTAAAACGCTAAAAAAGAAATTGCTTGAAGCAAAAATGAAAGCCTTGCATGACCAATTTAATAGCCGTTAATGCATATTCCAACAAATGGAATTTGTTTAATAAGTACATAAAATCGTGCAGAGTCACAAACACATCTATTCCTGAAATGAAAGATAAAGAGTCTGACATTTTAACTATCTTAAACAGTACCTTTAAAGTCTACAATACAAATCCCCAACAATATGCCAGTAGAGCTGTTATAAAGAATGAGGCATCTATAAATGTATTTCATTTTAGAGCCAAAGACATTCGCCTGGCTCTTGGTAAAATGAATCAACACACCAAGGGACCAGACTGCATCTATAGTCAACTAATTTTGCTATGCGGTAATACAATTGTACCATACCTAAACCTTCTTTTCAACATGTGTATTACTAATAATAATATACGAGATGATTAGCTAAGAGCTTATGTCATACCAATACATAAAAATGGATCAAAAACTAACCCTGCAAACTACAGGACAATTAGCATTACGTTTGTCATTTGTCGTTTATTTGAGACTATCTTGAATAAATATATTCTGAAAGTGCTAAATGATTCTAATTATCTACATTCATTACAATTTGCCTTTCAGCCAGGTTACGCATGTGAATATGCACTTGCCTGTTTCATTCAACATATTGCTGAAAGCATCGACAATGGAGTTAAAGTCGATGCCATTTTTTTAGATATATCGAAGGCCTTTGACAGAGTTCTAAGTTATTGGTTGAAGCTCTTATGAGAATGAATTTAGACAATCGCGTTGTGAAGTGGATAGCCACATACGTATCAAATAGAACACAACAGGTATTGGTTAATCAACAACTCTCAGTACCTGTAGCAGTTCCCCAAAGGAGTGTTGTAACGATTTTATTTCCTATCATTGTGTGTACATATAAATAATCTATTTATTTAATAAAAACCAATTTAATGCATAATAACGCTACACAATCCACTAAATAAAAATTACATATTGTCCAATAAAATATTAGCTTTCAATTCAAATTGTAATTTGTGCGGTGAAAAAATATACTTTTCAATTAGTGTCATTCTTAGAGCTCCCTCTGTTAGACAATTGTAAGGTTAATCTTGTTGCCAGGCGGTAACCCGCGTGATATGATCACTTCCAATACAGCCGTCGTCAGAAGAAGTCGATTTGTTCCTTTATCACAAGGACGATGACGTTTAAGGTATGTACATGTTGGAAGCATGTACGATTTAAAGTTGTTTTCATGAGATAACGTCGTCTTCGAAGCTCACTTTTGTTGTCCATTTGCTGGAAAATAGCTCGCAGATGACGAGGAATTATTTTTGTTGAAGGGCCGGTGGTTAACATGCAATTTAATATATACGTAAATTTAATATATACGTAACTTTAATTTATATGCAACTTGTAAATAATATGAAAATTGGAAATAATGTTTAGCTTTGAAAAAACATACAACCTTCAGTTAACAGAATTTTGTTTAACGTAAATTTAATCAACACACAAGAAGAAAATTTAAGAAAATTTGAGAATTTACCCTTTGTTCGAGTGTGGATTTGACGAGCATCAATTACTTAAAATGGACGCCGTGATGTAGTTTGGAACTTCTATGAGCAGCAAATTTACTTGTACTGAATTGGAGATTCCTTTATTTAAATGCTGAAGCAAGACGCCTAGCAGGTATTTTTCCGTCAGATGAACATCTGGTATGTAAATTTGTTTTCGTATGTCCGCTGAATTATGGATATAGTAGATAGATAATTTTTTGTTTAATCAAGTTATTTGAACTTCAAAGTAAGTCAAGGACAGACTATATATATTTTTCATATTAAGCAACAGGAACCTGTAAATTTTTCATTTCTAAATCTTTTATTAATATATTGAAATTACGGAAGGTGTCATTATGAGATAGGGAAAGTTATATTCTCCCATTTATGAAAGTAGATATTATTATTTGAAACATGGTTTGCTCGAATCTTTAGAAATTAAACTTCTACGTTTACTATTTCAGTAATAGCTAAGTGAAATAATTTATTGTGTGGTTATAGTAGATCTACTCAAACCAACCGAAATTGTTATTTTTAAGTAATTGTTCAGAAAGCAACTTCAGGCTTAATCATTTTTAAATAAAATTTGGCTAGATATTTCTTATAGAAATGATCATATTTTAAACTGGAAGGTACTTATTATACCCAGTACCTTTGTAAATAATTTTCATGAATTAAATTAAACAAAATTATATTAAAACTGAAAAGATGTTTTGTAAATAGCACGTTAACTGAATACAAAAGGAATAGATTTTTATTTTGATCAAGACTATTCTTTCTAATTGGAACGAATGAAAGTTGATTCGAATTAAGTTTTAAAAACTTTAGGTATAAAGGCACAAACAGTGCTATTCTTTGTTTAATCTGTTCACAGGTGTATCAGTGATGTGTAAAGGTCAAAGTCGAGCCATAAGGTAAGAAACTTTAGGGATTATGTTGTCTTTAATAAATTGTATAGCGGTAATTGAATAAAGGTTTCCGCATTCGCCTTGTACAAGGGACTTAAGTAAGGTCTTCTTTGTATAGAAAAATTCGGTGGCGCCATATTCTTTATATTTTTGGTCGCAGTCCAACCCCGACCAATAGCTCATGTTCCACCCAGAGCAAATAGTTCGATTAGCCGCTTAGCCTTTGAGATTTCCTCAACTACGAGCCATTTTCCATCAGAACTTGCCGTGGGCTCTATTCGCTTACTGGAAATTCTCATAAAATTTTCTGGTACCTTTTCAGCTGGTCACACAGAATAAAAACCAATAGGAAAAATCCCTTAATAATTATAATGGCTATAGTGTGCTAGGCCCAACTCCGTTCCTCATCTTCATCAATCGCTGCACAATTGGAAAAAAGTCAACCTTTAGGCTATTTGCTGACGACATTGTTATATATAGACCCATTAAAAGCCAAGCAGACGTGGAGGTTCTACAAACTGACCTACATGAAATTGTCCATTGGGCTCATGTCAATAATATAGCTATCAACACGACTAAAACTGTTTGGATTTCCTTTGGCTCAAATGTAGTCGATCATCGGTACGACCTTGGAAATAATATCATAAATCCATCAGACAGCTGTAAATATCTTGGCATTATCATAAGCAAGGACCTAAGATGGACCGAACACATTCTTGCAGTGGTCTCTAAAGCTCTAAAGCATTTACATCTAGTCATGTTTTTCCTGCGTAAAGCTCCTCCTTCAGCAAGAGGCCATGCATATTTGACGTTAATCCGTCCAATTTTAGAATACTGTACTATAATATGGAACCCCCAAATTCAGTATTTAACAAACAAATTAAACTCCGTTCAGCGTCGTGCTGCGAGATATGTGTTCGGGCAATTTCTACAGTGAATCAGTGTTACTGAATTAGTCAACGAGTTAAAATGGGACTCTCATACAAGTAGACGTAATAAACGTGCTCTTATGGTTATGTATGAAACAATAGCACGCAAGCCTGCTCTGTCTAAACTTGGCAACTAAAACCGGCAAGCTACCTTTCCAGACATGATCATCCTTTTAAAATCCACCACCCATCATATCGGCACAGAGTTACCTATAATTCGTTCATTAGTGTGGGAATCAGGCTATGGAATGATCTTCCCAAACAAGCTTTTGATCCTTTTCCAAAAAACACTGCCCAGTTTATTTCTCCTATAGCACAATAATGTAATCTTTTTATTCTACCACCGCTTCTTGTAAGCAAAGTAGTTAAATAAATAAATAAATAGTCCATGGAAATTTATTCATCAAAAGAAAGAAAACGTGGTTCTTATAGTTAAAAGATGTAAAAACCTCTAAGATGTTGTTCATTGCTAGAAGCAATGCTGTTCGCTTCGTGGGACAAGCAGAACCATTCACTAGAGGATTGTGATTAATAGGTATTGCCACTGGAGGAATGGCAAGTTCTTGACATAAATGAAAAAGAGACGTTTATTTGACTTCACTTGATAGTTATGTAGTCATGATAACGAATACTTGCTATTTGAGTGTCATATTTAAATTTATAGCCAATATGAGATAGTTGCTCTCTCATAATCTTATTGTCCTACAAATTCTCAACAGACTACCACGTTAAGCATTCATTAGAATCTAATCAGCAGAAAATAATCATAATAATTTAGACAGGTGGGTAGCAGAGGTTAGATATAGATGGTTTTTGCTCAAATCCTTTACCAAGGAAATAAACCGTTCCTAAATTAAATATGATCCATGTGACCGTATTACCATGTTTCTGGTTTTAATAATAAAAATTGCTTGAATTATTTTTATTTCAAAAAGCAATAGATAATTATGTACCAACCCAGTACAAAAAAAAACGTTATGTACGTTTCAAATACAAATGTTAATGCCGCTTTAAAAAAAAAAACTTAACAAACAGTGCTGCGTTGTGCACACAAATAATTCTTATACACGTAAGTAGCATATCATTTTGTATAAAGCTTACACCCTTATTTTGATCTACAGGAAATGAATTGCAGTGACACCATTGAAGTAAACATGACCCAGGTTACTGACCATTCTGAAGATGAAAATTATATTACTTAAGAAGTTCCACGCCTGTAAATATGCTGCTCTTTCAGGAAACGGATACAAATTTGTCCATTTCGGTAGTTCACTTCTAAAAATTAAACAAAGTAGCAGTTTCAGTTAACACAGAGCACAACTACTAGCTAATCAGTTCATCGACGCATGCTACAAGTACTAATAACATCCAAAATAATAAAAAAATCCACGAACAACACCTAGAAACTCAGAAATTTGCTACTCATTCAATACACTTACGATGCACTAATGGTCGGTTGTAAATTCAAAACATGCATCACAACCATTTTTGATGTACATAATAAATTAAATACCTCCATACACTCATAGCTACCAGCTAGCTATTGGTCTGATAGCATTTTACTAATATAGTTGTAATGCACTCGTGTGTTCAAGCATTTGCTTCGCCAGAATATTTTTGAAATTTAGGTCAAGGAATTTTATGTTGAACCTGGTCTCATATTTTATTGTGTGGAAAAGTCCCCATTAAATTAACATTCATGCTACTTTCAGAATAAAATTCATCCTACAACTGACATTCGCATAAATATAATCTTCTAACTTCTAGTTGAAATGTGTCATTACAGCTTGCAGTACTTTATATCGAAACAAACTGTAAATGTGCTATCTGTGCTGCCAAAATTGCTTCATTTATTTAAAGCTAAAACATATTGGAAATAAATACAAGCAAATTTGAACAACTATGAATAACTTAATTCGATATGAAGCTTTCTTCTAATGATGAATAAACAGTAAGGTCAATCCCAAACCTAAAACATGCCTTTTAGTATATTTATGATAAATGTTTACGATTTATACTGTTTAAACCCAGATGCTATCTCTTCTATTTTGGACGGGTCGCAAACTACTGCAGTTTTCACTTGCTTGGGATCAATTAAAGGTCTAAAATATTTTTCCCCAATGCCATCTAAATGTTGTGTGGTGACCTCACCAACCAACCGTAGTAGTGTTCTGAATAATGTTATAACAATAAAATGATCATCGAAATACACTACTTACCGATAATATTCGTAATCGACTCCATTAAAGTATGTCTGCATTGAATGCATGACTACAGAACCTATGGAACTCTCATTTTGAATCAGTTCATAAATTAATGATGATTTAGCGGATTCAAATAATGTTTGATCCCATACTTTACCAGAAATTTGCTTTGAAATAATATTGGATGCTTCTTTATAAGCTCCGACTACATTGGTAGCACTTGAGAAATTAAGGTACAGAAGACCTTCGTGAGCTTTCAACATAATGGAATAATTATAAGCATGGCCTTTGCCTCTAATACATTTCCATAAGGGACCCTACAAACAAGAAAAGAAAGAATAAAAGTAATTAAATATTAAAATGGATGTCTTTTGTAAGTAATAATAAATTTGTGTCATTAAAGATTGCAAATTTTTAGTTCACCTTACTTTATGTTCTGCACATGCACAGGCAAAACTTTTTAAGACCGAACTTTAATAAAGTTTGTTTCTGGCGTTATTAGTGGATGCTTAACTTTCACTAATAAAGAAGGCCTTATATAAAATCAAACAATTTCATCAAAAATCGTTGTATTTTATAGGCGGTTAATAATCAGCTGATTAATTTACAACTCAACCTCACTTTTATTTTCAGTGTCATTTGATGCTTGAGAAATATAAAAAACGTTCGAAGCTAAATAAAAGAGTGTAAGATTTAATTATGACAATGATGTAGAGTTTTTGAAGGAATTTCTCACCTGCAAGCCAATTCAAAAAAATATCAAATTGGATCATTATACAACATAATCTAGAGTACCAGCTTCAAAAGTGATTCCTTTGTTGTGCCTTTTGGCCACGTTAAGTTTCATTTTAATATTAGGATTAGGGAATTTTTGAATCGAGCAAGGAACAGCTTTTTTTCCCATTCTAAATTTAATTAAGTTCTTACATGTGAAGTTTTATGATTAGAATTTCCCACTAACCAGAGGACGATAACTCCTTAATTTACTGCATGTATTCATGCTAAGCACGCATTTCTCAGAGAAAGGAATGTGGTGTAGTTAATGCGGTTAGTCATGAGAAGCATTTTTAAAGCAAGGGACTTGACTTGTTTACCGGCTATCGAATAGATCAAACCCGAGTGAGCGTTAATTCTGGGCAAAATGTTCCATTTGCATCCTTTACCTTTCCTTAATTACATAGTAACTATCTTGTGTTCCCTAAAGGTGTTGGTTCACGCACCAGAATTTGGTTCAACATATAAGAAACTAATCTCACGCCATCCTGAGCCCTGAAGATGAGCGGAGGTTGCCTTTGGCTACAGCGAATAAGCAGGTAAGCCCTTGGCTTATTTTTACATTGTTAGCTTAACCAGTGACAGCAATAATTGCAGCCAAATTTGAGGCATAATAAATTACGCCCAGGATTATGCATGATTGACGTTGCAGATAAAATGGAATAACTTATAAAAAGGTTGAAAAATCATTTACAACTGTTGCTAGAATCATGGTTGAGTAAAGAAGCTACTCGTACAATTCAGTACATACAATAATTAAGTGTAAGAAAAGCATGGTTTCAATACAAATAAAAATTACAGATCAGGCGTAGAGGAAACTTACTGTGAGAGAGATAATTTGTTGCAGGAGATTTATGTTATGCCAGGAATCCAACTTTTTCTAAAAAAAAACAAAAATGGATCGTTGAATCAAAGGAAAAGAATTATGTGCTTGTGATAGATGGGCATTACTATCTGTCAGAAAAGCACCTCCAGAATTGAACAATAAGAATATTAGGAAAAAAGGATGCCCATTATTGATCATGATTATGCTAAATTGTTGTATATCTGAATTTTCTGTTCAAAATGAGTATTTTAGCATCTCGTGAAATAGAAGTGTTGTCAGAAGTTGTAACTGAAAATGCTAGTGTAAACACAAATACTGCAATGGATGATGTAGTAAGAAACCAGTCAAACAAACCAACTACTTCAAGAAATATATTAAGTACAATAAGGGTATTTATTCTCCTATAACTAATGCAGCATTGATTGTAGAACCAAAATGCAGAAAAGTAAACCAAATAAAGCGTCACGACAAAGAGTTGTAAAATATTTAACAAACACACAAATGAATTTACTCTTAAAATATGGTAAGTAGTTTTAGAGAATCATAAATTGCACTGGAAGGGAAAAAATTTTCTGGATGAACGTATGTTTGAGTTGGAATCAAGGAACGCAGACTTAGATCATCAGGAAAGTACAAAAAATTGAACTTGGAAGGAAAGTATTTGAATTGCAAGTACAGAAACGCCATGCACTTCATCAATTATTAAAATCGCAACAATAACTTATAAATAAATTAATAAAGTAAATTCAAAAATAGTGTATTTATATTTATTAGTATTGTGCATTTAGAGTATTTTAGATTTTATGTACAAATGTGAAATGAATAATATTAAAATAAACTTAAAAGTCTAAGTTATTAGTTCATCTTATTAATTTCAATACGTTAGTATTTATCAACTTACCTTGTGTAAAAAACTACTTATAATATTTATATATATATATATATATATATATATATATATATATATATATTACTCATATTTAGACCAGGGTAGAAAATTAAATAATCACATCAAATAATTTTAATCACCGTGTATAATGAATATTATTAAATAATACGCTTTATTAAAACCATGAAGCATAAATAAATTCGGTCGTTTCAGTAAAAATAAGAGATTTAAAACCATGTACAAGACGCTTTATATCAAAAGAAACAGTATTAAAAAGCTCTGCGTGTAATGTAATTATTCCTAAACAAATGGAAATTACGTGCAAAATTTATCTTAATTAACTCTATTTCAAGTAACCGGTATTGAACAAAACGTACAGATAATATCTACAGAAACTTGTAAAACCCAATAAAATGCAAATCCTAGAAGTGTTAGTTAGAAGTAGGATGTTTGAACACCCCTGCGTATTTTAAAAGGCAATTTCAGTTTAATTTGTTTAGATAAACATGTCGATTCTAAGGATATTGGAAACGGTCAGATGCTTTAGCACGAAATACAAAACAGGGTTTATTGAAAAAGCTCATTCGGCGAAAATTTTGCAGATAATTAATGTTTACAAAGAATCTTGGAGAAACCGGGGCTTAATATTCACGAGAAGGTGCGATACGGGTTATTAAACCCAGATAGTCCACATGGACTAAAATATAATCGATAATAAAGAATATCAATTTGCACCAATACGAACAGGTTAGAAAAGGAAAGAGAAATGCGTCAAGCAAAGACACATATAGTAAAGGCGTGATTTAAGCAACGTCACGAGGGTCACAATTGGTTGAAAATAGGATGCAAATATCAGAGGTAGAAACAACAATTTCTGTACAAAATTAATTAGTTTTTCTCGGACATGCTTGCGTGCCGTGTGTTGAAATTTCTGAGATTTAAATGGGACGAGTGAAAATTCGTAAAATCGACGCGCGAGCGACAGACTGGGAACATAGAATGAGGAATTCTTTAGAATTACCCGTTTTGAGGACAAAAGCGACGTGCCGGCTTTTTGCTATATATACCGAGATGAATATAAACAAGCCCTCTTAGACTCTTAGACTTTTGACTATTCGATGCGTTAAAAGCTCTTACATCCGCGACTTGATTCAAGATGTTAAACAGTGCATTTTAGTTTGATAAAATAATTTAAAATTTTGCTCGTATATTTTAGTGATTCAAAATAGTTTGTTATTTACGTGCTAACATGAATGTACTTCAGTGCACTTAGATACAAGGTAATAAAATTTAGTATCACTGTACCAATTAGCAAAATTTACAACGACAAATGTATACACAAAAGTAGGCAGTTTTGGCGTATATTGGTGAAAGACATGAATTTCTCTGCTATTTTTCGGGGTGTTAATAATTAAATGGTTCAAATACGTGTCTGGATCCACGAAACAAGGGTCAGATATACACAGATGAGTTCCGGAAAAGCCCAGAAACAACTTTAAATAAATGGTGATGGAGAAAATTTTAAAAGCGTTGAGAATTAGAAGCCGTAAATATAATCCTGTTGGAATGGTGTGATTAACTAAAGGGACGATGTACATTGAAGCTAGGAGGACAGTAACCTTCAGGTAAATTATACTATTTTGTTTGACATTTTTGTGTGGGTTGAATAACTTTATAATTGATTTACTTTAAATGGACATTAGTGAAATTGTACTAACCATAAAATTTTAATTTTAAGATGAAATTTGCTTGTTTAAGTAGAAAGGGGTATTTAGTATTGATGTTCTGAATTATGATGAAACTTTGGGTATGTCTTTGAGCTCAATTAGACGAACCTGGTTAATTAACGTAAAGGGGTGGTAGATGCTCCCTTTATACTCAGACTCCGGTCTGCTTATATTGTTATAGTAATTAGTAGGCATCCTACAAGGACTTTAATTCTGGATGCACGTTAAAATGATAAAAAAAAAAATTTTAATCTTGAAAATTTTTGATATTGAAATTTATGCTGAATTTTAATTTTGAAATTTTAATGTATTGTGAATATTGATGTAAATAGAGGTAACGTTGATGTTTGTGGTAGGAATGTGTTGTTTAATTTTATGAATGAGGAGGTTTATAAAATTAGGTGAGCAGCCGAGGCGAAAACAGGATCACAGCAGTTTATGACGCCCAATCGGTGGGACTAGAATTTTTTTGTTGAAAGGACCCAGTTCCCGCATTCAAAGGAGTATATCACAGCAGTTTCTTGGCGACCCAAAAGTGAGGCTCGAGTTCCAAATAAAATTTTTGTTATTTTATTCCAGGAAACTGGCGATCTGAGAGAGAGAGAGTTGCTGTTTGTGTATAAATTTAAGAGTATTTTAGAGTGTGTGTGAGTGATTTGAACGTATGCAGAGAAAAGAGTGGTTAAGGAGTCAAGGAGTGGAAATTGGAAGTGACGATAGTGCATTGTGTGGGAAAAATTCGAAAATGGAAGAAGCTGGAGGCAGTAGAGATCAGTCGAGGACGGAATCAGGGGATCAAGAAAACGAGATGATAATGAGAATGCTAGAGAGGATGAACGATGAATCTAATAGAGCTAGGGAAGAATCGAACAGGAAGTTAGAAGAGATTAGAGAAATGAGTGAGGAATCGAATCGTAAGTTTGAGCAAATTAGTCAGAAAATAGATAAGACGAATCAAGAAGTTTCAGAATTTAAAAATAGTCTTACCGTAAAGATGGGGGAAGTTGAAAATAGGGTTGAAAAAATGAGCGTGATATTACAGGTCTTCGACAGGAAATGGGACATTTAAGGTCCGGCACGCATTTTTGTGAAGAAGAGATTAATGTAAAATGACTGAAGTGACAGACTCATGTAGGGATCAGTTAGGCAGGGTAGAACGCGAAGTTAGTGGTATCAAATACAACATATCAAATTTAACGGGGGATGGTCCCAGATTTTCTACAGGTGGAGTATCATTGGACCAACACATGAAATTTTATGGCGATAACAGGGTAAATCCACAAATTTTTATTAATAGTGTAAGAAATCTAGTGGGAAATTTATTTGACGAACAGACTAAACTAAATACGATAAAGGCTTTATTAAAAGACAATGCGGGCGTGGTACAATTTAGTAGGACAGGACATAGACACGTATCAGGACTTTGAAAACAAATTTCTAAAGCACTACTGGAGTGACCACAGACAAGATCAGGTACGAGACGACTTAATCACAGGGAAATTTAAGGGAGAATTTTCAGGAAGTAGAGCAATATGCTATACGCAAGTATAGCATAGCAAAGCAACTGAACCCACCACTGACGGACCGACAAATTATTAAGTATTTATCACGACACTTGAGGTAGACATAAGACAGCACGTAGCACTACAGAACATAGTGGACAGAGAAATGTTTTGGAATACCTGCAGAGGTACGACGATGTAAGTAGTGGGCGACCTCGGGATATTAGGGAAAGACAGATCAACACAGTTAGGTTTGACAATAGACGGGACAACTATGCTAGAAGGGGGAATAATTACGGATACCAGCGACAGAATTGGGAACAGAGACGACCATACGTTAGGAGTAATAGTTTAGGAAGGGGACCTGCACCGAGACCGGGACCTACCAGAATGAATAGTTCACCAGACATGAGCGGGACTGCTAATACAGACACGGAACGAGTGGAAACGCCTAGGACGTACGCTGAGGTGACGGCTAGACCAGGACCGAGTAGGGAAAACAGACCTGGACAGGATTTTAGAACGCGACAGACCACTAGATTTCAGTGTAAATGTATATGAACATCCACGTAAATTTTTCAAAATTGAGGAGGAAGTAGAGCCAGAAACTGTAGAAAAATTATGTTTGCCAATTATTAATTTAGAAATTTTGAGAATAATGTAGAAGTATTATTTGATACAGGGGCAGAGGCGAGTTTAATATCGGAGGAATTCGTCAGCAAAATTAGGGATAAGGTTTGTGATAGAATTATGCCTATAAAGCGTAGCCATTTAGTAGCTCCAAATAAAAGAAGTTTGCTGTAGTAAATAGTGTTGTGGTGCTTAGGATAGATATAGGAGGTTTAAGCTGTGAACAGGAGTTTGTAATTGTACCTGGACTGAAGTTTCAGAGCATTTTAGGTGTTGACTGTATGATGAAGTTAGGGGTTTTGATAGATATGGAAAGGAAGGTAATAAGGATTAAGGATAGGGTAGTGCCATGGAAGGGCAGTTATGAAGTCACAGAGGATGACACGGGGTTGAATATTAATGTAGTAGAGGTAGAGGATGATGAAGTAAAACAGATCAACACAATAAGATGTCCAGAGGATAGGAGAGTAGAGGTTCAAGCTTTAGTACAAAAACATGCAGAATTAGTGGTGGTAGTTGTAACAGCAGCATATCAGGAGCAGGTGAAGGCAGAATTATTTTTGACGAGGTTAAGTGGCAAGTTTGTTTTTAATAAAGTAGATTTAAGGGATTCATTCTGGCGGATTCCATTACATAAGAATTCTAGAAGGTACATAGGATTTTCCGTAGAGGGAAAAATCTATAATTTTAAAGTAGTATCGTTTGGTTTGTCGGCAGAAAGGGAAACAATAGTAAATGAGAAACAGACAAGTGTAGGGATTGAAGAAGAAGTAATATTTAAGAGTCAGGATAATAGGGATGATAAGTTTATTTTATGTGAGATAACAGGGATGTTAAGTATAGATATAGAAGGGGGAGAAATAGGAATGAAGAGTATTAGGTTGGTAAGAAGAAAGACGTGGAGGGTCAAGAAGAGAGTTAGATTTAAATAGGATAGGGATAGAATAGGTGTATATAGAAGAGTAGAAGTAGGTGTGTATAGAAAATAAAGCTAGGTGTAGGATAAATATGGGAGATAATTAGAAATAGGTTTAGGATGAGAATAAAGAGTAAATGTAGGAAGAAAATACGATAGGTTAAGTGTAGATATTTCATAGAAGATTAGTGGAGAGTTAGGAATAGAATAAGAATAGGATAGGTATATAGGATGTATATAGGATTAGATGGATGAGTAGGATGAACTTAGGGATAATTTCAGTTTATAGAATTAGGTGAGAGTTAGGAATAGGATAGGGATATAGGATAGGTGTAAATTTTTTTTTTTTGATTGGAGACAAAGTAGGTAAGTTAGATAGGTAAGGATAGAGAGAGATAGGCAATTTTTTTTCTAAATATTTTTTGGGCTAAATGCTTAATATTTGCATTCAAATAAGTGGGATTATTTGTATTCAAATAGGGGGAAAATACTCATATTTAGACCAGGGTAGAAAATTAAATAATCACATCAAATAATTTTAATCACCGTGTATAATGAATATTATTAAATAATACGCTTTATTAAAACCATGAAGCATAAATAAATTCGGTCGTTTCAGTAAAAATAAGAGATTTAAAACCATGTACAAGACGCTTTATATCAAAAGAAACAGTATTAAAAAGCTCTGCGTGTAATGTAATTATTCCTAAACAAATGGAAATTACGTGCAAAATTTATCTTAATTAACTCTATTTCAAGTAACCGGTATTGAACAAAACGTACAGATAATATCTACAGAAACTTGTAAAAACCCAATAAAATGCAAATCCTAGAAGTGTTAGTTAGAAGTAGGATGTTTGAACACACCTGCGTATTTTAAAAGGCAATTTCAGTTTAATTTGTTTAGATAAACATGTCGATTCTAAGGATATTGGAAACGGTCAGATGCTTTAGCACGAAATACAAAACAGGGTTTATTTAAAAAGCTCATTCGGCGAAAATTTTGCAGATAATTAATGTTTACAAAGAATCTTGGAGAAACCGGGGCTTAATATTCACGAGAAGGTGCGATACGGGGTTATTAAACCCAGATAGTCCACATGGACTAAAATATAATCGATAATAAAGAATATCAATTTGCACCAATACGAACAGGTTAGAAAAGGAAGAGAAAATGCGTCAAGCAAAGACACATATAGTAAAAGGCGTGATTTAAGCAACGTCACGAGGGTCACAATTGGTTGAAAATAGGATGCAAATATCAGAGGTAGAAACAACAATTTCTGTACAAAATTAATTAGTTTTTCTCGGACATGCTTGCGTGCCGTGTGTTGAAATTTCTGAGATTTAAATGGGACGAGTGAAAATTCGTAAAATCGACGCGCGAGCGACAGACTGGGAACATAGAATGAGGAATTCTTTAGAATTACCCGTTTTGAGGACAAAAGCGACGTGCGGCTTTTTGCTATATATACCGAGATGAATATAAACAAGCCCTCTTAGACTCTTAGACTTTTGACTATTCGATGCGTTAAAAGCTCTTACATCCGCGACTTGATTCAAGATGTTAAACAGTGCATTTTAGTTTGATAAAATAATTTAAAATTTTGCTCGTATATTTTAGTGATTCAAAATAGTTTGTTATTTACGTGCTAACATGAATGTACTTCAGTGCACTTAGATACAAGGTAATAAAATTTAGTATCACTGTACCAATTAGCAAAATTTACAACGACAAATGTATACACAAAAGTAGGCAGTTTTGGCGTATATTGGTGAAAGACGCATGAATTTCTCTGCTATTTTTCGGGGGTGTTAATAATTAAATGGTTCAAATACGTGTCTGGATCCACGAAACAAGGGTCAGATATACACAGATGAGTTCCGGAAAAGCCCAGAAACAACTTTAAATAAATGGTGATGGAGAAAATTTTAAAAGCGTTGAGAATTAGAAGCCGTAAATATAATCCTGTTGGAATGGTGTGATTAACTAAAGGGACGATGTACATTGAAGCTAGGAGGACAGTAACCTTCAGGTAAATTATACTATTTTGTTTGACATTTTGTGTGGGTTGAATAACTTTATAATTGATTTACTTTAAATGGACATTAGTGAAATTGTACTAACCATAAAATTTTAATTTTAAGATGAAATTTGCTTGTTTAAGTAGAAAGGGTATTTAGTATTGATGTTCTGAATTATGATGAAACTTTGGGTATGTCTTTGAGCTCAATTAGACGAACCTGGTTAATTAACGTAAAGGGTGGTAGATGCTCCTTTATACTCAGACTCCGGTCTGCTTATATTGTTATAGTAATTAGTAGGCATCCTACAAGGACTTTAATTCTGGATGCACGTTAAAATGATAAAAAAAAATTTTAATCTTGAAAATTTTTGATACTGAAATTTATGCTGAATTTTAATTTTGAAATTTTAATGTATTGTGAATATTGATGTAAATAGAGGTAACGTTGATGTTTGTGGTAGGAATGTGTTGTTTAATTTTATGAATGAGGAGGTTTATAAAATTAGGTGAGCAGCCGAGGCGAAAACAGGATCACAGCAGTTTATGACGCCCAATCGGTGGGACTAGAATTTTTTTGTTGAAAGGACCCAGTTCCCGCATTCAAAGGAGTATATCACAGCAATATATATAAAAGAGAAATAGGTATACCGTATGTGACCATTTATCGTATACTTAACAAACACATATGGCGCCCGTATAAATTTTACTGCATCCAACATCTAAAAGACACTGATTTGCCTCGGAGAGTTCAGTTTTTTGAGAGGTTGCTAACTAAAAGTCAAGAGAACGAAAACTTTTTAAAAAGCATTATTTGGACAGACGAAGCAAAGTTTACCAAAAATGGAGTCTTTAATAGGCACAACAGCAATTATTGGGCTCCGCAAAATCCACACGTAGTCCGTGAAAGAAATTTTCAAAACAAATGGCAATTTAACGTATTTTGTGCCATTAATTGCAATTCAATCCTTTATCTCGAATTTTACGATGAAAATGTAACTGGAGAAAGGTATGTTTATATGTTAAGAAATGGGGTGCAGCCAATAATACAAAACCATCCACAAAGAGATTACTTATGGTATCAACTGGATGGTGCTCCATGTCACAATTACCGACTGGTTGGCGATTTTTTAATAGAAATTTATGAAGACCGATGGATTGCAAATAATGGTCCATTTCGATGGCGCCCGAGAACTCCAGATGGTAATCCACTAGATTTTTTCTTTTGGGGTTACTTAAAGAACATCGTCTATTCAGATCCTATCACAACCAAAGCCAATATGAAAGATATAGTTAGAGCTGCTATAAATTCATTAACACCCCAAGCAATAAGAAAAGCAACACACGATAACCTTATTAAAAGAATAAATGCATGTTTCGAAAGAAATGGTGACATTTTCGAGCATATGTTATAGTATAAAGATTAATTATTCTTTTATTCTTTTTCAACCTTCATTAAAGTCTCCTACGAACATAATGCTGATATTTATTTTTATTATCGTAGTAGAACCACTTAATGTCATTAAAATCAAATACCTTAAAAACAGTTGAACTTCAGAATAGGACTTGTTACATAAAGTTAAGTAAAAATGTCGGACACCTCGTATGGTGTTGAATGGAAACAAATACATTTAAATGTTTATCAAACATTTGAATAGTATATCTGCTAATGATTGGTTTCTAAACTGTAAATTTAAATGTACATTAATGTCAAGAAAGTATATCAGTTTTTTACAAATAAAACATAAAAAGCTAAATATCTCGAAAACAGTAAAATATTGAGATATTACTTATTAAAGGAATTTAACTTAAAATTTTGTGTAGAATCTAAAAATGCAAAAATATACAGGGTGTTCCATTTAAAATAACAAAGATAATATCGACTTCCGGTACAAACGAAAGTGCTATCAAAACAAAAATATTTTAGATCAACTCGGCATGTCGAACAATCACTACATATAAAATTTCATACTTCTATCTTCTGTACTTTCTGAGAAATGTCTATTGCACGGTCGTCGTGAAAACCCTGTATATATATATATATATATATATATATATATATATATATATTACTCAAATTTAGACCAGGGTAGAAAATTAATTAATCACATTAAATAATTTTAATCACCGTGTAAAAGGAAGCTTTGGGAAAAGTGCAGCGTTATTAAAACCGTGAGGCATAAAAATTCATTCGTTTCATTAAAAATAAGGATTTAAATTATTTACCAGACGCTTTCTATAAAAGAAGCAGAATTAAAATGCTCAAAAGTAACCGGTATTAAACAAAATGTACAAATAATAATTAATATTTAATTAGGATTCACTAAAAATTAAAGGGTAGAAGTCAATGCCATTCATTATTATTTTAATTGGAGTTAATTGAACGGTTATTAAGGTATAATAAGCATAAAAGCCTGTGAAAAGTCCAAAGTTGATAAACAAATCGCTAATAGGAAGGTTAAAATAAGTGGAATATCCCAAATCGTAGAAGTGTTATTTAGAAGTATTACGATTGAACACCTGCGTATTTTTAAAAGTCACATTCTGCTTAAATTTTGTAGATAACAAATGGTTACAGAGAATGTTGGAGAAACCGTCGCTTAATATTCACGGGAAATGCTAATAAAGTGGGTTATTTAACAGTCCACGTGGACTGAAATAACTGATAGTAAAGAGTATCGATTTGTACCACTCAGAACAGGGTAGATAGAGACGGATAATATGCGCAAGACAGAGACACAGATAGTAAAAGGCGTGATTTGAGCAACGTCACGAGAGCTACGATTGGTTGTAATCAGATGCAGATATGAGAGGTGTAAACGTAACGATTTCGATACAAAATTAATTAGGTATTCTCGGACGTGGTTGCGTGCCGTGTGGAAAATTTCTCAGATTTCAACTGGCGCGTGTGCAAATTTAATAAGAATCGCTGTGCCCGACCGTCAAAAGGGAACATAGTATGCGAAATTCTGGAAATTGTCCGTTTGCGGGACAAAACCGACATACGGGCGGGCTATTATATAAACCCGGACTTTAAACAGTTTCGCTCTCTTAGATTTTTGAGTATTCGATGCTTTAAACAGTGCTCTTAGATTTTCGATTTTGATTCAATACTTTAAACAGTTTGCTCGTATATTTTGGTGATTATTGAATACTTTAAAACAGTTTGCTCTTTACGTGCTACGATGAAAGTTATTTAGTGCATTTAGAAAAGAAGATACAAGGTAATAAAGTCTAGTTATATTTGCGAGTATTACTGTACCAACTATCTAAATTGTAACGATAAATGAATAAACAAAAGTAGGCAGTTTTGGGTATAGCGTGAAAGAAGTATGAATTTCTTTACTATTTTTCCGGGGTGTTAATAATCAAATGTTATTCGTAATCGTGAGTGGATCCACAAAACAAGTTCAGATATACATAGATGAGTTCCTGAAAAGCCCTGAAACAATTTTAGATGAATGGTGGTGTAGAGAAATTTTTTAAAAGCGACCAGTAATCCGAGGACCTAAACATAACCCAGTTGGAATGGTGTGATTAACAAAGGACGATGTACATTGGAGCCACGAGTGCATTAACCTTCAGGTAACTTATGCTTTGTTGTTCGATTTTTGATGTTTTGGTGTGTGTTTATAATTTGTTTACCTAAAATGGACAGTAGTGAATTTGTACGAACAACAAAATTTTAATTTTAAGGTGAAATTTTCTTGTTTAAGTAGAAAGGAGTATTTAGTATTTATGTTCTTGATTATGATGAAAATTTGGGTCTGTCTTTGAGCTCAATTAGACGAACCTGTTTAATTAACGTAAAGGGGTGGAAGATGCTCCCTTTTATTCAGACTCAGGTCTGCAAATATTGTTAAATTAATTAGTAGGCATCCTACAAGGACTTTAATTCTAGATGCAAATTAAAATGATGACAAATTTGATCTTGAAATTTTATGATACTGAAATTTATGCTACAATTTAATTTTGAAATTTTAATGTATTATAAATATTAATGTAAATAGAGTTAACGTTGATGTTTGTGGTAGGAATGTGTGTTTTTTTTTATGAATGAGGATGAGAGTTTTAACTAGGTAAGCAGCCGAGGCGGAAAGAGTAAAGAGGCGATTATCAGAAGAGGATCACAGCAAATCGTAGCGCCCAAAAGTGAGGCTCGAGTTCAAAATAAAATTTTTGTGATTTTATTCCAGGAAACTGGCGAGGCTTTTTGTACGTGTCACAGCAATATATATATATATATATATATATATATTGTAGTGGTTTTAAAAGGTTAAATTTAACTATAAACAAAGCAATTTGAAACACCCTGTATAGAGGAAACAACCAGAAATTATTTCATTAGTTCAGTTTAATGTAACAAGTATTAACAAAAATTTACAATTAATGAATAAAATTTAGTTAGGTTCGCAAAGAATATAAATTGTAGAAGCCAATGCAATTAATTTATTAATTTAATTGAGTTTAATTGAACGGTTATTTACGTATAATATGCATAAAAGCATGAAAAATCAATAATACCAAGGTAAAACGCGTTGCTAACACATAAACAGCCGTTGGATATAAAATACGTTGAAAAGCCAACTCGTAGAAATGTTATTTAAAACGTTCATTAAATTGAACACCTGCAGGTTTTGTAAATGTAAGGTCCTCTTAATTTGTATAGATAACAAGCAAGTTTCAAAGAATATTGGTAAACAACAGTCGCAAAAGCACGTATTCAGGTCCACATGGAGTTGTAGAACGCGGACAGTAATATCGATTCTCTACCACTTCAAACAAGGTTAGAAGGAAACATATGATATGCATAAGCAAGGGATAGCGTTAATACGGGCGGGGTTTCAAGACGTCATTGAATATCTTATTGGTTTATATAGTTAGTAGTATAGCAGACAAACACGCGAATATTGAATGTTAATTTTTCGGAAAATATCGTAACGACGCGCTAAATTTCGGGGATTTCGAAAACGGTTGAACCAAAATTTTAAGAACGTGTTATTTTAAATTAGATATTCACGGTAAGAGTGGCCGGAGAGGTTACAGTCGAAGTATGTAAATACTCGATGAATTAGCACGGCTCGCTCTCTTTTAACTTCGTTCTAATAGTATTTACATCGCTTCAAATACGAGTTTGTAAGTATAAATAATTTTAAATCAAATAATACAGTGTTGGCCTCATAATTTGATACGCGAATAAGTGTCGAGTCTAAATTTTAATTGAGGTGCAACATTGATCTTAAACAAGCTTGTGAAGTGACATGAAGTAATTAAACGTATATGAAATTGAATTTAACTAAAGTACGCGATTATGAAAGAAGAGTAATTAATTTGGATTTGGAAATGGGATGCACCGTGAAGGCAGCGCATGCAGCACAACATAAATAATGTTCTTCTACAAATAGCTAGGGGCGGCCAGCAGAGCAGAGCAAAACAACTATACGGCATCGTCAACGGAGCAGAGATCTTCGAGAAATTCCAGGTAACGCTTTAAAATTGTTGTTGTTATAAACTATGAATATTGTGTGACGTGTGAGAGTGAATTTTGAAGGTATTGTGCATTATTTTGCGTATTGAAATTAATACGTATAACTAACTGTATTATGGTTTTTAAATAGAAATCCAAATGTATATAAAGCTTATTAACGTTCCATCAAGAATTTAAAATTTTTATTGTTACGAGTACATGGGTTTATTTGTTTGTTGTAAGAGTATGCGAAGTACAAAAGCATACAGTATCCATAATTAACTGGGTTATCATGAGCACACCATACTCCAGAGTATACTAATTTAAAATAAATTATAAATAAAGAAAGAAAATAAAGTATTATTCAGGGCCCATTTACTCCGGGTTTATTCAATGTATTTGATATTTTAAATTAAAATCCAGGACAGTACAAAAATAGGATTTATTGAGCTGTAACTTGATCTCTGAAATGTGGATAATCTTGAATTTTATTTGTAAATAGTGGAAAAATAAATATTGTATGATGGTTGTATTATTTTGTGGCTTTATTGAGAGTGTGCGTGAACGATACAGAATATAATAGTGAATCTAGGTATCCAAGAGGAGGCCCAACTGAGCTAGCCTGGGAATTGAAGAAGAATTAAGATGTTGAAGAGAGGAATCTGGGTTAGAGATGAAATTTTGTATTAAATTTTTCTACTGTGTGCAATTTTCGATTTTGTAAAAATGAAAATAAATTAATTTTCGATTCTACTGAGATTCCTGAGGACATACACGGCAATATATATATATATATATATATATATATATATATATATATATTTTAGTATTTGACGTTATTAAAGGATTTAAAAGATAGTTGTTAGTACTACGGATAAAAACATCAATTTACCACTTTTATCAAGCTATTCTAAAATTTAAAAACACTACGGTAATCAAAGATTGATGAATAATTACTTGTTAAATGCAGATATAGAATATTATGTACTAGTGATACAGCGTTTGAGGTTTAAAAAAACATTTTTCCATTGTTTTCCAATACGAAGGGTATCTAATGTAACTTCAATTGAATGTGTATAGGTTTTGTCTTTAAGATTATTATTTGTAATTTGTGCAGGATACTTTATGCCATTTATAAGTTTGATTTACCTAAAATGAAAGTCGTTTAATACATTTTAATTATAAAGTGAAATAAAATTATGAAATGTCAAAATGAAATGTAAAAATACCAAAGCTGTTCTCAAATAGTAATTAAGTAGAATTAAGGTTAATATATTGAATGCATCCCATATATAATATTAGTTAGTAGGCTAGATATAGTTGTTTTTTAGTTGTCCTAGGTGATAGTTGTTTAAAAATGAGGGAATTGATAAAAAAATTTTGAAATTGATGGAATATAATTTTGTACACTGTATAGATGTTTTTGGCTTAAGAGCCTGTAAAATAAAATTTATAAAAATTAATAGATGTGTTAAAGTGCATGCATTTTATTTGAATATAATACCAAGAAAGTGAAAAGGTTATACGACAAAAATAATTACAAAAGGAAGATTTCCAATTATACTAACGTTGGGGCATCTTTTATGTATTGAAGAGTTGCAGCTGTGATAGTGAATTATTTTGCAGCTGGGTTCAGTCTTCTTGGATTGCAGATCAGTTTATTTGGTGAAGTATTGAAGTGTTTTTAGTAATTGAGCAATTAAAGCATATAGTTGGTGAAGTAGTAGTTAATTGTAGAACCTAAAACTATAGTAAAATCCTTTTTGAACATAAACTAAAACATACTTTTATTAGGTAGTCACTGAAAGCGTTCGAGGCGATTTGTGGTATCCTGTTTTCAAAGCCCTGTACACCCAGACACATTCAACGGAGTTGCAGGTATTTCAAGTTATATTTATATACACTTCATTTAAAGTAACTTGTGAATAATTTAAATTTCAAACGTTTAACTAAATTAATATATGCTGAATAGATTTATCAATCTTTGTATAATCACGATACGCAAGCACAAAAAAGAGGTTAAGTGATTTTGATCTAATAACGCTTTAGGCGCCTGTGTCTTCAATACCTGTAAGGGGACAAAGAACCCACGTCTTCTTACAGAGTTTAAAATAGTAGATTCAGTTTCCCTGGGAGAGTTTCTAAAAGCTGTGGCATAAATAAATTTGAAAAGGTATTTATTTAAATCATTTTAAAGGCCAACACCACTTTAAGGTTGCACTTATTACTTTTTAACTGGTATTTTAAAGCATCATTTCAGTAAATATCACCATACATAACATAATATATACAGGGTGCCCACAATCTATCTCCGTATATGGGTAACTTTTTTATTATAGAAGATACAATGTTGGTTAAATTAGCAAAGTTGAAGAGAAATTTACGAGTAGTATGATGCTTTTTTGAAAACTCACCTAGATGCTCAACTTTTTTAGATATTTGAAAAAAACTGAAATTTGCCCTTTTTTTCAAACGCTAATAACTTTTTAACGGTTTAACCTATAGAGAAAATAAAAACTGCTTGTAAGGTAACTTTTTACGTAGAATTCAACAGCGTATATGACAATTTTAATTGGAAATGGGTTTTCAAGCTACAAACATAACCTCACTTTTTTTAAATGGAAACCATAGTTCAATATAACCCAAATGGAAAGGTTTTTCTTTTCTGATTACCCTGATGTAAGGGTTGATGTACTTATTTTCAGTAGTTTCTTCATAATAAAGAAAAAACGATTTATTTATTTGCGGGCATCAAGGAGTCCATGGATACATATTTTAAATAAACAAGAAACAACTGGCATTTGTCAGATATTATTAGTTAAAGTGTTTATTTGCTCTGGGTTGCAAATTTTGTGTAGAAGACTTTTAAATTTATTTGATTATAATAGAGAATGTATACAAACGACGAAAAAAATGACATGCTCTTTTGTTACTATGCCTGTAACAGAAATTGTGATGATATTTGGAAAGAAGGCAGCCAGATAAACGATTGTTTTCTAAATTAGAAAACAATTTAAAAAGGTTTGGTGCTTTTACAAAACCCAGTACTGATAAAAGAAAATTCAAAACTGATGATGAAGAACGTGTGTTAGCCTACATAAATTTTAAGCCAACAGCGTCCACCCGAGAAACTGCAATTGAGTGCGCTACTTCTACAGAAAAAGCTCGCCTAATTTTAAAACAAAACCGCTACAAACCATACAAAACCCATGTTAGCAATACACTGTATCATGGGGATTGTGAGAGAAGACAACAGTTTTGTAAGTGGTTTCTTAATGAAACAAATAATAATCCTGGTTTTAGTCACACTATTATATTTACCGACGAAGCAAAATTTACTAACAAAGGCATGTTTAGCAGAAAAAATACAGTCTACTGGAGTCAGGAAAATCCCCATTTAACAGAAGAAAGGCGGGATCAACATCAATTTTCGATAAATGTGTGGTGTGCCATTTTGGTAATAAAATACTTGGGCCTTTCTTCTATAATTATAATTTAAATGGTGTACGCTATTTAAATTTTCTACAAAACGAATTGCAAGAAATGCTCGATAATTTGCCACTTCATTTACTGCAAAACTTATATTATTTTCAGCATGACGGTGCACCTGCTCACAATGCTCAAGCCGTTTCTGAATATCTTGATAATAGTTTTCCAAATTGGATTGGCAATGCAGGTCCTGTTCCATGGCCGGCAAGGTCACCAGAACTATCGCCACTGAATTTTTTCTTTGGGGTACTGTAAAGGATGTAGTGTATGCTAAAAATCCAATAACATTGAGCAACTCAAAGATAGTATTACAGCAGCTATTACAAGTATAAAACCACAACGTTAAATAAGGTGCACCAAAACCTAATTAAAAGGTGCGAAATGTGTTTGCAAGCTAATGGAGGTCATTTTGAGCATATGTTAATGTAGGAGTGGGCATATTCGCATTAATTAATTTTGTTTCCTTTGATTAAGTTATTTGTATTGTATGGATAGTTTATTTTTAAGTATTTTATTTTTCTTAGTTTATAATAAATTTAGTTACAATAAACTTGTGTTTCCATTATTGATTTTACACATTTTGTTTGTTTGTAATATGTATCCATGGACTCCTTGATGCCCGCAAATAAATAAATCGTTTTTCTTTATTATGAAGAAACTACTGAAAATAAGTACATCAACCCTTACATCAGGGTAATCAGAAAAGAAAAACCTTTCCATTTGGGTTATATTGAACTATGGTTTCCATTTAAAAAGTGAGGTTATGTTTGTAGCTTGAAAACCCATTTCCAATTAAAATTGTCATATACGCTATTGAATTCTACGTAAAAGTTACCTTACAAGCAGTTTTATTTTCTCTATAGGTTAAACCGTTAAAAAGTTATTAGCGTTTGAAGAAAATGGCAAATTTCAGTTTTTTCAAATATCTAAAAAGTTGAGCATCTAGGTGAGTTTTCAAAAAAGCATCATACTACTCGTAAATTTCTCTTCAACTTTGCTAATTTAACCAATATTGTATCTTCTATAATAAAAAAGTTACCCATATACGGAGATAGATTGTGGGCACCCTGTATATATATATATATATATATATATATATATATATATATATATATTAATAGGGTCATTTAGGGGTAGATAGGATCACTAGTACAGTGCGCATCATGAATACAACATGAGGGTTCAGAAAACTAGACATTTTACAAAGAAAATGAAAAATATGACCACATTTGTAAACAAATCAGTTTAACATGAATTAAAGCATAGTTCACATCACCTGAAAGACAATATTTACGTGAAAGAATTAGAAGTGAGTTTATAGTTAATAAATTGTATAATGGTGATAGTGCAAAATTAAATAAGTTTCGTCGTTTTAATCCTCAAAAACGTAAGTAACAAAAGGTTGTTTTTTAATCAAATTCTAAGTTTTACATTAATAAAAGAACTCTGAATAATTACTGGATCCAATGAGGAAATTCAACAAGTATTTAATTCAATTATTAATTACTGGATCTGACCAGAAAATTTAACAAAGGACGTTAAAATAATTTAAAGAATTAATCAGGAGAAGCTGTGCTAAGAAAAATGCAGACCATATCTAAAGTAAATCTGGAATCAATGTTGGGACTATTTACATCATTAAGCTGAATACGGGAGCAGTTGGGACGGGAATTGGTTCGAGCTGGAGACAACAGGTTAGCCAATCTGAATATTTTTGTTGTGTTTTATTTTATGAATATTTTAAAATTTGCTTTTATGAAAACTTTATGTTAGGGTCAACAAAGATCGTTTTTAGTACACGTTATAAATTACGTAAAATTTGAAGGAAGTTTAATGAACGTTGATGGGGCTTTAAATAATAATAATAATGGTGATTTTTGCGAGATTTTGTTTAATTAACGAACATGAGAATTATAGAAAGAATTTAATTCAATTATTAAAAGGAGGTTCTTTTTCAAAGATTTATTAAACGTTTTGTACATCGTAAATATTTTGAGAATATTATAGTAATTGTGCTTAATGGTGTTTTGACTTAAAGAAACAGGAAGTAGAGGTAAAAGGACAATTTAAATTCTTTGTTGTTGTATTGTCGCAAGCTCCGTGCGTGATTAAAACTGAGCTAGTCAAGGTATTAAAAATTAAAATTGATAAAAAGAATATTTTAACCTATTTATTTCACAAAAAGGAGGCACCGGGTTATTGCAACGATATCACAGCAATATATATCATCATCGTTAGGTCTTCAGACCTGCAACTGGTTGGACGCATACCATTGTTTCCTGTTCTAAGCAAACCTACACATTTCCCTCAAATTTTCAGTCAACATCTTTCACTATCTGAGTGCAAGTCTAATCTAGATCTACATCTACCCCTCTTTTTTCCTTTCTCTGTCTCTAATATATCCCGCGCCAGTCACTGATGTCTTAGCATGTGCCCTATCACTTAATTTTTTACTGTTTTACACATATAAACTCAGACATATGTGTGTTAACCAGGACATCCGAACATAGGGTTTTAAGATATAAAATCATACATATACCTGCATCCCAAATTATTTTACAAAAATATTTGGAACTTCTCCAAGCTGAAATTTGGCCTGCAATTGCAAACATTGCAAATCAAAACGTTACTTGTTTCCAAGACGGCTGTCCATTTCATTTTACAAACGAAATTTCATTATTCTTAAATCAGTCTTTTCCAAATTCCTAGATAAGCTATGGTACCCCAGTACATTGGCCAACTAGGTCATCTTATCTGTCACCTAATGACTCGTGCATCTGGGTTCATTTAAAAAATAATGTGAACAAAACAAGATATCCAAACATAGACTCTTTGAAACAAAAAAATCATTGAAGAAGGTGCTAACACTTCTTGGCTACTAGCTAATGTGTGGTGCAATTTTTATGATAGGTTGGGATTTTGTTCAACAAATAGGAGAGATTCAAATGAGCCCATAATTTAATATAATTTCCTTTTTTCATCAACTTTTAGCGTTTAAGTGACAACTACTATAGTAGTACTTGTATTTGTAGTAGCTATTTTTGATATTTCCGGTTATGACACAAATTTCTATAATCATGATTATTAATTCTTGTACCGTAGTTCGTTCTACTAGAGTAGTGAAATACAATTGCATTATTATTTTTTTACAGTATTATTGGGCATGTTTCAATAATTAAATTCAAAATTGCTTTGACATGAGAAAGATGGCAGAAATCATTGTGACAAGTGTTTAACATTTGTTTTATTTTTTGTTCCAATTCCAAAGCCGCTACAATTTTTAACAATCTTAGGTAAAAAACCTCACCTTAGAAAAGTGCAAAAAAATTTTCATAATTGATTTAGATGTAATAAAGTGTGCCCTAAAACGTTTATTTAAAGGATTTTTTTGTAAAATAATTTGGGAAGCAGAAAATTACATGTCTGATTTTATATGTTAAATCCCTATGTTTAGGTGTACTATTCGACATGCGGTATATAATATTTTGGTAACACAAAATTACATTCTTTAAGCCTAAAGAATTAGGGACAAAGTATGTTTATTTTTTAGGAATTCAGATTTACCAGCTTTAAACTTTCCATGGTCGGGGGTGATTCCATGGTATTCAAATTTTATTCACTTCACGTGCATCTCGACATCCTGAGTGACCCATCCTTTTGTATTACTAACACCATGGGATTCAAATATGGCAAACTCTACCATGCGTTCTACCTATTTTGCTACGGCTGTTCATTTTGAGAAATGAATCGAATACGATTTTTTAATAAGATGCGTTTACTGGTGTGCGAAAAACATTCAAATTTATTACATAGCCCTGGTATGTCTGAAAATATTGAATTATATTTCTGTTTAACCTGTTCACAATTAGAAGATTATCAGACAGTGCAGGCATGCTCATACACCTGGTAGTATTATGTATATTCAAATGAGTTATTATTATATATTCTTTGTTCGGTAATACAGCTAGGCACTGCTCACATTGAAATGGCACTAAAATACTGTCATTTTCATTTCAACCATCGTCCACACTTTGTTGCAAATCTGATAATACACTTACACCATACAATTGATCAGTATTCTGGAAAAGGAAATTATTGGTCCCACTGATGCTCAATCGTACATACTGCTGTGGTTCGAAGTTACCATCCTCTATAAAAATTTTCACCAAAACCTTGTCATCACTTTAAATTTTACATTTTCATTCATTAAATTTGATTCGATATTGTATTTAATGATTCAATCTGTTCTTAAAATTACCGAAATGTTTACATTTTTAACTATTAGGAACACAATAGGTAATTTTTCATTTGCAATAGTAACATTAATTAACGGATGTCTTATAACTTTAATAATCTTTTTGTAACCCCTCGAACAGACATCCCTACTACAGGAATAATTAAAATATAATTATTGTGGATTTCTAGGGATTGCATTTTTCTTCTGACATAATGCTTACAGAACTGCCTGTCAAATTTATCATACTATTCAAAATAATTAATTTTTGGTAGATAACTAAATCTCTCTTCATTGTTTTCCAGCATTACACTTTCTACTAAATGATTATTTATTTTAATTGGCACTTCAGGATATTTTAATTTTTCCAAAATTCGTAAAACATTTTAAATAATTACGTTGCTCCATAGATTTATTATGTAACCAAACTACAAGAGCTTGTGGCTCAGTTAAATTAGTTTGGGGTTTCTTCTTGAATTGATGCTGACAATTACATTGGGTGCTCCACTTTCAAGAGTTCCTACATATTAAATCCCCTTCCTGTTCTATGATATCCTCTATAATTATTGAAAGATCCCTTTGTTACACAAAATTCTGTTTGATTGCGATAATATCCTACTCTTCTATTATTTGTGCTACCCGCAAAACCTGTTCTCTCATATCTACCGATATATCGTTTTTTTACTACCCTGTTTATCTAAATTTTTAATTACTCTTAGTAGACTTTCAACATTGTTGATTTGCGAGGCTAGTAATAACATTTCAATTTCGAAAGAAAATGTTTAGTAATTGCCCCTACAGAAATCGTCCAAAGATGGTTGTAAAAATTAATTTTTTTTGACCCAATATCAAACATGACGCTTTATTGTGCCTGTTTGTGTATTAAACAGACGCAGTTTTTGGATTTGATACCTAACTTCCTCTTGCTACGTGGTGACCAGTGAACAGTTAAAAAGCTTAATTTAAAATTCTCAAAAGTTTTCTAGCACGACTGTAAATGGGAAGACGAAACTAGCCTACAACCTCCTAAACAACTAACAGAAAAATAAATCTTCCTAACTTCGGTAATTTTAATAGTTTCAAAATATCTCTGTAGATACTGTATAAATTTAACAGGATGAACTGATTTGCAGCTTTCATCAAATTTTGGCTTTTCGTAACGATTTAAATTATTGGTAGATAGTGCACATCATGTTTCCCAAATTTGTCTCTTCTATTCCCAACACTTAATTCTTCTCTTGAATATTACTATTTAAACTCATAACAGCCATATCCACCTGTTGATCAACTTTATGCAAACCAAAATTTTAATTTCATTTTCCCATTGAATATTATTCTGAATTATTTTGTTCACGATTTTGAAAATCCTATCCTCTGATGATTTAATTTTATTATCGATTTATTGTCTTAATCGTTCTTTAACCTACTCTAACCTAACTTCATTAATCCTTTTTAATTCTTGTAATATATTTTTTAAATAATACGAATGTATAAATTTATTTAAGATTAAATTCCACCGTGACGTCAAGCCTGCATAACCTAACATTAAAAAGATTACACCTCAAATTGGGTTGCGTGAATGAAATTTAGAGTAAAGTACACAAATTATAATACAAAAATTTACCAGGTGGAAATCATGGGCACGTGGATTGTTTAGCGGTGGTTTCTTCGATGGCATTCAGCGACTCGAACTTCACCCATGCACGTCCGTATTCGATAATTGTCGATCGTAAAGTTCAGTCCTATTAAAGGCTTAGTTCTCATCAACTACCATTCCTTCTACGATTTTTCATGTTTCCATGGTCAAACCTGTAGACACAGCTGCATTTTTGCATCTTGAGAAGTGCAATGTTTGTAGTGTGCACACGACAAACTGTAAGCTAATGTTATGAGATGCATGAGAACATAATATTTGTGGGATTTACACATAAAAGGTTAAAATAAAAATGATAAAAAAGAACTTTCCCATGCGGGGTTTTATAACTCATAAAATTAAATAGTAAAATAAAACATGAAGCCTAATATTTAAAAAAAAGGCACAACATTCTACAATTTGATTTTTTACTGATCTGATAAGTTCATTTGTGTTTCTTTTTTTTTTGTTTAATTTCGATTTCTCATTTTAACACTTTCTATAATATTAATTTACATATCTTTAAACATCATCATCATTAGGTCTTCAGTCCTGGAACTGGTTAGAGGCATACCCTCATTATTTCCTATTCTGAACTAAACAGATTTCCTTTAAATTTACACAGTCTGCATATTTCACTATCTGCATGCAATAGTCTGATCTAGGTCTACCTCTTTTTTCCTGTCTCTGCTTGTAATATATCCCGCACTATTCCTCATAAATCCTTAGAACGTATCCTGTTCTTCTATTTCTCCTATATTTTTTTTTGTTTTCCACAGATATCTTTATTCTCCTACTATTTCTATAACCTCTTTGTTATTAACTTTGTTCTCTCCATGCTATCATCCTCATACATCTGAAGCACAACATTCTAAAAGGCTTCTAGCGTTTTTCTGTCTGCTTCTCCGACTGCCCCTATATCACAGACGTACTGTACTGTGTTCCACACATATGCTTTCAACAATTTTCTCCTTGTTTCTATGTTTGTTGTCTTTGAACATAGTCACTGCTCTTTCTTGTCAGATGCAGTTCAGTTTCCCTTCTATTGTTTACAAATATATACCCTATTTCCCTGATATTCAGTAGTATGTGAAAAGGGTTAAGCAGCCTCCAACACTTGAACATTTGCCAAATTAATAGTTTTCCAATATATCCTTTCGCACAATCAACACTAGTTGAAAATATTTCAAAACCAACACCTGTAGTTCTTTCATCAGATTTAAGTGCAATTATTTTTTTCCGTCTTGAAACTGGTTGGTCGCGTACCTTCACTTATTTCTATTCTGAGCTAGTCTACACCGTTCCCTGAAATCCCCACAGTCTACATACAGCTCGGTTCCCCTTCTGTTGTCTCCTAACTATAAACTCAATTTCACTAAGATTTAGTGGTATGTGAAGGGAGTTAAGCAGCCTGTGACTACCAAGGCTCCTCCAACACTTAAACATTCGCCGAAGTAATAGTTTTTCAGTAAATCCTTTCGCACAATTAACATTAGTTGAGAGTATTGACAAAACCGATACCTGTAGTTGCTTATAATAATCATCAGGTTTAAGTATAGTTATTTTTTTCGTCATTAGGTTTTCCATCTTGGAATTGGTTGGACAGTTACCTTCACTGATTTCTATTCTGAGCTAGCCTACACATTTCCCTGAAATTCTCACAGCCTACATCTTTCACTATTTGTATGCAAATGTTGAACTTAGGTCTACCTTTCTCTCTTTTTTTCCTATCACTGTTTCTAATATATTCTGCAATATTCCCTCATGCCTATCATCCTATCTCTCCTATATTTTACTGTTTTCCACATATTTCTTTCTTCCCCTACCATTTCTAGTACCTCTTTGTTCTTAACTTTAGTCTGTACATGATATCTTCATCATACGTCTGTAGCACCACACTTCAAAGGCTTCTACCTTTTTCTTGTCTGCTTCTCCTACTGTCCACTCTTCACAGTCGTACAGTGCTGTACTCCACACATATGTTTCAAGCAATCTTTTCCTTGTTTCTATATTTGTTGTCTTTGAACACAGTTGTTGCTTTTCATGTTAAATGTAGCACAACCTTGTGATAATCTTTGTTTTATATCTTTTGCACTCTTCCCATCTTACATTATTTGGCTTCCTAGGTAGCAGAAATCCTTAACCTCTTGTAAATTCTCATTACCAATTTGCATTTTAGTTTTTAATTTATTCTCCCCTCCTTTGCATATTAGTACTATAGTTTTATTTTTGTTAATTTTCATACCGTATCTCCCTGTTAGAACTGTTTCCATTTCATTAAGAGCAGCTTCTAACTCTTCCTTGCTAGATGCTAATACCGTTATATCAGCATATCAATCTTTCGTCCCTGCATAATAATTCCAAATGTCTTCTTACATTTGACAGTATTCATTGCCTATTCAATGTACAAGTTAAAAATTAATGGGGATGGGCACATCCCGGTCTCACCTCTTTCGTAATATTTACTTCTCTACGTTCCTGCTCTAATTCTAGTACCGTTGTTTGCACTTTGTATATATCTGTCTATCCCTAAATCTCATTCCAATCCTTTCGAGTATTTCGAATATTTTTTTTCCATTTTCCATTGTCGAATGCTCTTTCAATCAATCTTTTTATGAATCCATTGTTCTTTAGCTTTCTTGCATTTGCGAATAATTTCACATTTAATGGCTTTGTATGGCCGGCCTTACAGTCGCTTCTAGAAGCTGCTTCTTCTGAAAGAAGTGACGCTAGTTTTGTGTACTACTTTACATAGTAGCGGCAAGAAGTAGCTTCTAATGTTGTCACATTTTCATCATTTAGTATGTTAATAATAGAGGATAGGAAATATAACCATAAGAGCAGTAATGGTAATTAAAGATCTACCATTTTTGTTCTTCTGGCTTTGTCTTTGAGTTTCTAAAAGAGTTTCTCTTTAATAAATTTTCTGACATAACCTAAGAAATGTATTTCAAACTGTAAAAAGAAGCGAAGAAGTTAAAATTGAACCAACTTCTTTGCTTCTTTTTAGTCTTTTACTTGGGGGGTCACGTGTACTTAGCAACCAATCAGAATGCGTATAGAAAAAGAAGCAGCTTCTAGAAGCGAGTATGTAAGGCCGGCCGGCCTATCTCTGTTTTCCTGATTCATCTGAACATTTTTGCATTTTCGTCTTTCTCCTATTAGATTCAGGATATTTTTTGTTATCCATGGTTTCTTATTTTCTTTTCGTGAATACCCCAGAATACCTCTAGCCCGCATGTCTACGCTGGATTTAATGTTATTGCATTCTGTTTCTATTTCCTTAGCACCAGAAATTTTCCCAATATCTTTCAGCAATTCATTTGACTTTTTTTCAAATCTTTCGTGGATATCTTTATCTTTTAGTTTCTCAAGGTTTCTTTTTTCAAATTTTTAAATTTAAGAGCGGCCTTCATAATTACAATGTTGTGGTCAGTGTCTGTATATGCTTCTGAGCAGCTTCTACAGCCTTTTACTGATTCCTAAACCGTTATCTAACACGAATGTAATCTATTTGATATCTTCCTATATCTCATGGCATCTTCCACCACTTCTAACACGATGTTGAAGTAATGTGTTTGTGATGGTTAAATTGTTCTTGTCGCAAAATTCTATCAGCCTATTTCCCGTGTAATTTCCCATGCCTAAACCAAATAAACACTAATGATCCTTCCTTACCCTCACCCCACCACTGCATTAAAATCCCCCGTAATTATTAAATCTTCATGACCTTTTATCTATCTTAGTATGTCTTCGATATCTTTTTAGATCGCCTCCATCCCTTCCTCATCGTAGCTAGAGGTGGGCATGTATACTTGTATATTTACTGTATTTACCAAATTAGATTAGTTTTTTTGTAAGTAGTTTTCTACATGCTGTCCTATCTTTTTTCGCAAGACTATCTCCACACCCGAATTTCCTTCCTCTGATCCTGAATGAATTACCCTAAAGTCTCCACTCTAAAAATCTCCCGCCTAACCCTACTATGTCTAGTTCTCTAGCTTACCTACTTGTTTCATATTTCTGACATTCCACGCTCCGACTCGCAAAATGTTCCCTGCTCTTCCTTTAAACTTTCAGTCCGCTACTGGAGATCCGAATGGGGGACTACTGTAACTCCGGATTCTTTTACCCCAGAGGGTGCTATCATGTTACTTACAATTTAAGTGCGCTGTGTACTTGGGAGGTAATGTGGTGGTTTCCCGCTACCTTCTTCCACATCGCAGTAGTGTATTTTTGAATGCCATACCGACCCCTATGGTCTCTGCCACTCTAAGTACCGAAAAAGCTGCTACCCTCTTTCGGAGACCTGTCTTAGTCTGGTTCTTCACTAAAGACCCTACTACTTTGGTTGGATCTGTAGTTTGGCTCTTTAGATCATGCAGAAGCCATTCCACCCATTCTAGTAATCTAGAACTCCTTCAATGTGCAGGTTCATTCGGCACGGTCTTTAAACAATTTACAAAAATTTGTATTGTCAGATGTCTCTGGATTTTCCACCAGCATGGCTTGTTCAGTTCTTTCCCACTTTTCTAATTGCAGTTTTATTTACACTCTGTTTCCAATTCATTTTTTAAATTTGGTACTTTCCCAATAAAATTTAGGAAAAATAACAGACTTTACTGAATTTGGTTCCAAAGTCGTGTTTCGAGCTTCACATTGGGTGTCAATTTATAACATTTGCTTCCCTCTTACTTAAGAGTAACATCTAATGAAACTTTATTCATTCCAATGTTCAGCATCTAGTGCATTTTTTACAAACCATAATAACGCCCGAGAACATTACCCGTATACAATAATATTTGGATAATTTCAAATGGAGTTCAAGAAATCACAAAATCATAGAACATCATTTATTTATTTAGTTACTTATATTATTCTACAGGACAACAACTAAATGAATAGAAATATATACAATATGAAATTGTGTACCAAAATATAAAAAAAAACTAATCTGTAAAAGAACCATATTAGCTGTACGACTCAAATGTTAATGCATTTACATAAATTTACATTAAATTTGGAATAAGGAAGTTAAGTTATGAAAGATACGATGGTGGAATAACTGCAGAAGTGGATATCGACCGCAAGCAGGCCAGGAAGTTCATGCACATTGTACCATGGAACTATATTCATGTCGGTCGAGCATTGATACAATGATATCAGACTATATAAGGGCGATGAACAGATTTCACTCCTTCAGCAAATCCTGGAATTTGAATTGATGAAATGGGGTGACCAAACGTGTCGATAGTAAAATAGTGAATCAATGGTTGGTGTTCCTGGATGTGCTTAATTAATGTAAACAACCAAAGAGTGGAATTTATAACTGTGAGTATTGTTTGAGATTTTCTTTTTTGTTTACATTTGATAAATCATGCATAATGTAACCAGTTTTACAGCGACAGAAAGAGTTTTGTTTACATCTAACTCTAATATTACTGGAAAGAACGTTTGAAACTTTTGAAACGTTTAGAAATATGTGCGTATTAATTTAGAAGCAAGCTTATTTATAGGATGTGTTTACTAGTTAATTTCTTTGTGAAAATTGGTATTGAGTTATTGTTAAGGGAATTTCCAAATAAATGGAATTTTAAAATATCGTATGAAATATGAAACTACGACAATGAAATGATAGTATAATTTACGGATTAAGGTTGTTTTAAAGGAGTTCTGATAATAATACCTGGCCAGATGGAGGTAGATTGTTTATTAAGGTTAATGTACATGAAATTATATGTTCGAAGTTTACTGTTAATAGAGTTTAAACTTGAATCAAATTTTATTTGGAGTTATTTAAAATATAGGTAAAGGTGATCATTGTGAAAGAATATCCAGCTACCCCAAATGATGAAGTCATATTTGGGAGAAGCCTTTATTTTAAACAATTCTTTAGTTTGATAAAAAGTTAACGAGTGCTTTTAAAGTATAGCAAATAAAGGTAAAAGATGAAGGACGAGATTTAGGAAACGGAGGGCAAGGAGACCTATCTGGAATAACCATTTTCCAGGTAGCAAAAATATCAAAAGAATTTCTGGGTCAAGACAATTTAGCACCCTTTATTTCGACAATTAGTAAACCCTTTCAAGGTAAGTGAACTTGTTATAATTATAATTTTATTATTTTTGTTTATCTTTTTTTCCATAGACATCCACTCCTACACCACTGTTGTTAGTCGATGCACCCCTACAATTGTTATGAAATCCTGCTCCTTTTGGGCAAATCAAAATTCGTATGTAACATCATTTTCACCCGCAACATGTTTATGAAATACCCGTTAGTTCAAGTAGTAGATAAAATAATTTGTTTGCATCTGCTAATATGTAGTCTGAGATTGCAATTGCAATACTACAGTAAATGTCATGTATAACGATCTTTCAACTTGTTTCAAAATTCATTTTTTACAGAGACATGTGCTATAAAAAAATTGCAAAATTTAATGGAAATAAACAGAATATGTTTTTTAATAGAATAATTGTATACCTAAGATATACAAACAAACCCTACTACTGTGTATGTGCACAACATAAAAATTACAAACGAGGAATGTTTACTAAGCACGTGAAAGCAGCCTCGTCTTCGTAAAAACGAATGACAATTCTGCACCAGTTACCACTAATATATGCCAGAATTTAAGGTAGCGAAGTTCACACACCACCCGCTTGAATCAACCTCAATCTGTCGCTAACCCACATGTAAAAACAGGTTCGTTAAAACAGTTCGTTCATTATATCCAAATCCATATTCTTTATATCTGTTAAAATATGCATAAGAGAATACATTTTGGATGAGACTTTAAATTTTGTTCGTTATAACAGTGCTTTCATTATATCTAAGGTTCGTTATAAGCAAGTTCTACTGTATCTACATACCTCAGTTTGTGTTAAATATTGTGCAAATAGCAAAATACCAGGCATGTCTGGATCATCATAATGAGTAATAGAACGTGTGGTCTGCTGAAATTCAGAAGCTTCAAGGCAACCCATTCCAATGATACACTGCGAAGGAAATTCCTCACGAGATGGAGCTAACAACTTCCAATCTGGTGTAACATTCAAACTAAAAACAAAAGAAATGTTATTTTGTAAATCGTACTTTCTTTTCTGAACTTCGCATTGAATGAATCAAAGTCTCTTGAATAGAAAATTTCTGATTATACCAAGACATTTTTAAAACTTGTCTTAACATATTCAGTAAATAAAACAAATATAGCAAATGTATTCATCATGACGAGTTTTGGTAATCAAAAATTAAAGGGCATCAATCCTGCAGATTTTTATATCGTCTGGTGTCCCTCAGGGTTCAGTTCTTGAACCTCTTCTATTGTTCACCTTTATAAACAATGACGCTACTGAGTTTAACATACATTATTTACTGTAGGCTGATGAACTGAAATTATTCAGTACAATTGGGCCGACAGAAGATTGTCGTAAATTGCAAGATAATCTTAACAAACTAATTGAATGGTGCAGCATTAACAAACTTTATTATAAATTGTAATTAATTACCTATAAAACAAACCGTTGTAAAGATCAAATTACTTCAGGTCTTTGTTGTCTTAGACAACTAAATTATGACTGTTTCACTTATTTCGGTGTTTACGCCAGGAAAACTTAATTTCCCGTATCATCTCGCCTGTTTAATTAACAGGTCAAGTGGCCTTTCGGCTTGACAAGAAGACAAAAAGTGAGCATCCGACACAAGTCGACGAACAACTTGAATATCTTAGATATCGTAACATACGAGTAAGGAGCACGCACAAGGTTTGTAATAGTGTGATCAGCTGTAGTAATAAAATGCTTTAATTTTATTGGTTTACTAAATATACAAGAGTACTGGAATTCATGCTGGGTAAAACGTTATTGAATACATACTAAATTAACGGGTTTGTAGCAGTAATGTTGACAAATAATTCAGTTCGGAATTTTTACATGTTACACTCAGTCTTTAATAATTTAGAAATTTCACTTTCGCAGTTTATATTTAAGAAACGAAGTAGTTTTCAGTCACTGCAGTACTGAATTTCCCGGGTACGGAGTTATTTTTTGGCCGATAGTATCATAACCCATCTCATGGTTGTTTTGCAATCAGTTAAATTGTAACCCACCTAATGTTTCACGCAATAGCACTGTTGCAATGAAGTGCAAAAAGTAGAGTAAATTATAATTTAACTTAAAAAAAGTTAGTAAGAAAGGATTATTTCCACCTAGCATATACGCATGTTCATGCATTATTAATTTATCTTCATTTATTAACGTAGTTAGTCTAAGGTTAATCACGGGACTTCAAATTCTGTTCATGTTTCAATCGAAACTTTTAGATAAAATAGTATTACGTTATGATATGGTAAAATTATAAAATAGACTACCTTTAATTTAAAAAGTATGCGCTCATATGGGATTTCAGTTTAAATTTTGTCTGTTACACAAAGAGGTACTTTTGCCATTGAGTGTATTCTACATTGATAAGTTTATCTTAATCATATACAGCAATAAACTGACATAAATTATCAACATCACTTTGAGGTCACTGGTATGGTTGTTCTAGTAAATTTGTATGATTTTTTTTAAGTGCAAGACATGTGATTTTGTGCTTTTGGTGTTGAAACCTCACTAACACAGAAGCCCTTGTCAGTTCACACTTGATGTTGTTTCGGAAACGTATTCGAACAGCTATTACGCCAAAACTAATGCTTCTCAGAGCTCTCACTTTTCAGAGACATGACCTCATCGGGATTTATGGTTATTGATAATTTCAGACCGTCTGTAAATTCAAAAAATTGCAAACGTGCAAATCAGAAATGTAAAGCAATACCAAGGGACAAAGCCATTAAGTGAACAAGGGTGGTTTACTTCTTTTTCTTCAGTTACCCAGAGCCTCCTGCCGAAAGGCTGTAACGATTTTTTCTCTCTCTAATTGGCTCCGCTAGCCTCACGCATGGGCGCTAGTGAAACGCTTTTCTATACTTCTGGCCGACAATACTTTATAATCACCATGCTCCAAGTTAGGTGTCTGCAAAACAAAGTCTTCCGACGTAACTAGGGGTCTATTCCTTGGGTAGAGCTATGAGCAATGGGGGGGTAAGTCGAAATCTGTGGGGGTCACACTCAAACTAAAACAAACAGGCGCCACCAAGTCCAGATTGATTCATGTAAATGGCATGGCTAATTTCTAAGGGCGGACGTGGAGACCCAAAGAAAAAGATCGCCTTCGCTGACAAAAACCTGTCTTAACAGAATAAGACGCTGTTCCTGTAAGGAAAATAATAATTAAGTCACATAAAATGGGAACACTATTTGTGTCCCTCAAATATGTCTAAAATGCAAAAGAATGTTTCCTACATAAGGGTACCATAAAATTGAACTCTTATTGCTTTTTGTTTATCAGGTCTGATCAAACTAGATCAGAATAAAAGACTTTAAGCGTGGATTATAAATTTACTAGAAAGAATTTTTCTGTTTCTGTAAATAAAATTTAATGCAATAAAATAAAATGAATACTTGAATTACTTGAAGAATTATTGTAAAGTTTATCAACTTGATTCTTACTCAAATATATTACAACCCAGTGTGACTGGTTATACTAAGGTTTTCTAACCCAATCAGATCTGTGTAGGTCATTTACAAATTAATATACAAAACTTTCTTTTAAGTTAACAGTATTAAAATCGATTTGAAGTCAAAATATTCACAAAGATATTCTCTAATTTTATCAAAGGTGGTAGTAATGTAATACTAAACATCTGCTTGCAATTGTGCAATTGTTGACGGCATATTTCAAACAAACAAGTGACGTAGCCGCAGCTGTTAATTTATGCTGAAGCCACGTGTAGTCACATATCTACGAAACTAAGTGAAATTTAAATTTGATACTGGAGAAAACCAGCTTAGCTACAGATAAACTGAATAACAACTTTGTGCTTCTATAAAACAAAACGAAATAACGTGCTTTTAGAAGGAAGCACTGAGGAAATCTTAAAGCTATTACGAACCAAACCCCAGGCTGCTGTCCTTGGCTAGATTGGGAACTGCATCGCCGTGCGGAGTCTGCAGCTAATTATTCCTGCTTTCCATGCCTTAAATACCGGTGTTGAAGCGAAGTGGGTTTCTTACATTGATTCAAAGTTGCATAAATTTTGTAGCGTAATCTTCCATGGTCTAATCTTAGTTATAAATATAATTTTCGTTGCATAGTTTGTAAGTCGTAGTTTGTAAGTCGTAGTTGCGCTAAACAAATTTTAAATTAGATACTAGGATAACGAATATACAATACCAACCGTTACTCAGGAAGTGTGTTACACAATTAATGCGACCCGGAGGTCACTCGCCATTCTCTTCGAATGCATGCTGTCGCTGCTTTTACCTATCGACGAGTGCCCTGCCGCGTTCTTGCATGGTGGGAGGGTCCCGAGGGGTTGTCAATCCTCTCACGCGCGTGCCTGTGGCTGTGGAATACACCGACCTCGAAACAAATAGACTAACGACTCTAGATACTGTATTAATGCAAAATTTGATTGTTACACGTATTATTACTTTAGTTAATAAAGGTGTTTTAACATTCGTTATACCTTTAATGCAGAGATTTTAATGCGAAAATAAAATTGTTACACTACCCCTTTCCTAAAAGAAAAAAGTTTTTTCCTTTAAGGAACAACTTCAAATATAACAAATACAAAAAAATTTTTTATTATAATAATACTAGCCTTTTCTACCTTCCTAATTAACTATGCAATTTTTATGAATTTATTCAAATGGGGAGACAAATATTTACAAATGCGAGTGTGTTGGTAACTACGTGTACCTGACGTCCATCGGAGACAAAATCGGGAGTCACAATCGGTATTAATCAAAATTGGGAGGGGTCAAATTAGAAAGTCAAACACTCCACGGGACAAAAAATTCAAATTCACGATAATTCTTTAACTTGAGGTTCTTACTTCAAACAAGGCTAATATTTACTACCTGTAACCAAACATTTTACAATTTATTTCAAATTCCACAAAAAAACTTCACTTCCTGGAGCTCAATTAGCTCTCTCTAAAAAAAGGAATGCTTCCTCATCAAAACAGCATAACTATTCAAAGTATCATCACTATAAGGTGACAATCAAAAAGAAGACCCTACTAATAGGTCTAAATTTAAAACACTATCATCACAAAGTGATAATCAAAACAAAAGTGACCTAACCAAAAGGTTACTTATCAAACCCAAATACAAAATATTATCACTTTATTGCAAAGAGATAATCAAAATGAAGGTAACCTAACCATAAGGTTACTTAACAAATTCAAAATACAAAATATTATCACTTTATTACAAAGAGATAATCAAAACGAAGGTAACCTAACCATAAGGTTACTTAACAAATTCAAATACAAAATATTATCACTTTATTACAAAGAGATAATCAAAACGAAGGTAACCTAACATGTGTGTTGAAAATACACTATTTTATTAATTAAGAGCCATATACTCTAGAACTATAGTATATGTTTTTAATCTATGTATTTTATAGGACGTGTGCGTTAAAAAATGTAACATTTTATTGAGCACGAATAAATCTATCTATCTATCTATCTATCTATCTAAGGTTACTTAACAAATTCAAATACAAAATATTATCACTTTATTACAAAGAGATAATCAAAACGAAGGTAACCTAACCATAAGGTTACTTAACAAATTCAAATACAAAATCGAACCAGTTAGGGCTGTAATATCCTACACCCTACTGATTATCCTATCACTAAGTTCCAACAAACAACAGATCTCATTAGTGATGGACCAAATGGTGAGACTCACCAAGCCAACCTTGACCTTATCAAACCAAAGAATTTCGAACGGTCAAAAAGAACAAGGGAAAGAATAAACTAATATTCTCTCTACCTAGATAAGTAGAAATCAGGACTAACAATTAAATAGCCCACTTACTTCTACATTGTAAAGATATCTGTTAAAGACATCTTCTAAACACATCTCCGAATAACGCGCGAGCAAAACGACCAGCGTGCACACCAAGGCACACCTCAAACTTACAAAATCTACAAACTCTCTAACCACCTATCTCACTTCTCAAACAAAATACTCAAAATTAATGAACCGACACTAAGTCAAAAATCGGGACAAAACAAAGCAAACCACTACTGCATTACTTAACATCAAAGAGATGACCGGACCGGAACTAATCGTCAGGATCATCATTTTCATTTGATACGACGCTTCAACTGGTTTCAAGTCCTTTACGTGCCATTTCCTGCTCTTGTTCCATCTTCGTTCTCTAACTCATACACTAAATTGGAATGTTTTTTTCGAACTTTACTCATAATGAACTTTGGAGCTAACTTAGCGGAAAACTTATCACTAGCACTCGAGAGGACCTTATTAGCTCTCCAAACACTTTCTCCGACTTGGAACGAAATGTCTCTTCTACTAAGATTGTAGCGTTTACTCGAACGTTGATAAGCTACATGCAAATTTTCACGGACATTCCCAAAAATATCAAATAAAAGTTGACGATCCAAAACATAAGAAGGTCTACTACTGGAGACGACATCAACATCCTCACCAGGTTTAAAATCATCATTATAAGCTTTTCCACTTAAGGGTACCTGACGACCAAAGACTAAAAATTTGGAGAATAGTTGGTGGACTCATGTTTTGCTGAGTTGATTGCGTATTGGATCTTTGATATCTCACTATCCCACGTATCATGTCCTTCTATGTATGAACGGATTGCTGTACCAACTGTCTTATTGATTCTTTCCACAAAATTGCATTGGGGAGCATAAACAGCATTATACCAAATCTTTTGAATTTCGTACCTTGCACACAAAGCTTTAAAAATACGTCCAATTAATTGTGGACCATTATCACAAATAACAAACTGTGGTACACCATAGACAAGAAATACTTTTTCCTCCAAAAATTTCTCAATCAAATGTGCCGTGGCACTACGCAAAGGTTGCAAAATCGAATACTTCGAGAACCAATCACCAACAACTAAAAGCCATTTATGTCCGCGTTTGGAACGAGGAAACGGACCCATCAAATCTAAAGCAATGGTTTGGAACGGTAGTCCAACCTCTTTCTCCTTTCCCATCATCCCAAGGGGACCTTTATTGGGTGGTTTCTGAGCACCACAAACCAAACATTTCCTACAAAATTTACGTACGTCAAAGATCATCTTTGGCCAATAATATAATTCTTGGACACGAGACAAAGTTTTAAAGAACCAAAATGTCCTGCTGAAGGGGGTCATGACATGATTTAATGACATCTATACGCTGAGATTTTGGCACTAAGTACTTCCACTCTACAACATTCGCCGAATGCGGTAATAGGAAGGTATAAACTTATAAATAAACCCATCTTCCACTTTCCATTGTGGGTAGCTTTTGGGTGACAACAAAATTTTCTTTCTCAAAGATTCATACCACAAGTCTACACCATCAAGTTTAATCTCTACTAAATTAACTTCTGGATTTTCTAAGGAACACCACGACTAAGACAATCTGGGACTATATTAAACTTTCCTTTCCTATGCACCAATTCAAATGAATGTTGCCTTAATCGAACTGACCATCTGGCGAGTTTTCCAGTTGGATTCTGAAGATTACTCAACCAAAGTAACGAAAAATGATCGGTGACAACTGTGAAGCGAACTCCTTCTACCCACGGACGAAATTTCTCAATTGCAAAAATAACTGCTAAACACTCCTCTCTGTGGTGGAATAATTGCGCTCTGTACGGCTCAGGGTTTTACTTGTGCACGAAATTACACGCTCTTCTCCTTTTACATTTTGAATCAAAACAGCTCCTAACCCAGTGTTGCTTGCGTCACACTCAACAATGAAGGGTGCTGAGTAGTCTGGCTGCGAAAGAAGAGGTGCAGAAACTAATGCTTGCTTGATCAGCACAAATGAATTTTCTGCTTCCGCACTCCAATTTACAGTTTGACCTTTTTCTTACTCTTAATGAGGTCATTGATAGGCGAAACTAAAGACGAAAAATTCTTTATAAAACGACGGTACCAGCTGCACATTCCTATAAACCTTTTAATCTCCGTTGTGGTTTTCGGACGAGTAAAGTTAACCATTGCCGACACCTTATCGGGATCTGTACAAGTGAGTTAGAGCCTACTATATAACCCAAAAATTTAAGTGTCTTTTAAAAATTCACATTTACTTATGTTTATAGTGAGGTTAGCTTCTTTTAAACGTTGCTTAACCTCTACCAATAACTTTAGGTGTTCTTCAAAGATGACGAACATAATATTATGTCGTCCAAATAGCAAAATACATGGGGTTCAAAACGTGGACCAAAATTGCATCTACTAAACGCTGTTGTGTCTGCGCAGCATTCTTCAACCCAAACGGCATGCATGTAAATCTAAATTGTCCTCGTGAAATAACACTGAAGGCAGTCTTATCCTTAGACGACTCACTAAGAGGATTTGCCAAAACGATTTTCTCAAATCAAGTGACGAAATGTAGTTCGCACCTCTCAACATATTGAGAATTCTGTCTACGTTTGCAAGGGGGTACGAATCATGAACAGTTAAGTCGTTCAGGGTTCTACCATCAAAACAGAAGCGATATTCTCCATCTGCTTTCTTAACCAACAAAACTGGAGAGGACCACGGACTAGTACACGGTTCTATAACTTTAAGTTTAAGCATGTCGTCCAACTCCTCATTCAATATCTTACTCATATATGGTGACATGACATATGGTTTCTTATGGAAGGGTTTGGCATTGCCTGTGTCTATGTCCATTTCAATTAGGTGAGTTCGTCCTAATCTATCGTCGCTGCTAATCTCACTAAATGAATTTATTAACTCTTGTGCTTGCACACATTGAGCATCTGAAAGGTCATGTAAACCAAATAAGGAATCTTCAGTGTTCAAAGGGATGGAAGACGAACCTATATACCCAATGTCGTTCCCAATGTTACTTTGGATAAACCAATTATTACTTCTAAAGTCAGCAACTACACCAAATAATTTTGCAAAGTCACTACCGAAGATAAAGGTGTGAGGTAGGGACGGAACCACTAATGCATTAAGGATGCGGCAATCATTACCTATACAAATTGGCAAATCAACCGAGCCTACAACAGACTTTATTGAACCATCAGCTGTAGTGATACCTGTTTTGCTGAACTAAAAATTTTCAAGTCTAATTTTCTAACAATTGAAAGGGCTAAGGATCCTACCACTGAGGTAGTGCATCCCGAATCTAGAAGACCGGTAATGTCTCTATCCATTAACTTCACCATAATGTAAGGTCGATTATCACACTGCTTCTCAATGAACAAAGTATTATTCTTAGGCTTCGGAGAGTCCTGACAAAAATTTTAACAACTGTAAGCCATCTCGACCACTCGTCTTTACAAAAGTATTTTTCTTGTTTACAAATCATAACCATGGCCTTATTACGTGGAACAGGATGCCGACCACTATGCGCCTGCCGCCTTACTGGTTTTTGAACATTGTGGACATGACGTTGCCTTAACGCCTTTTCGACCACATCCAAAACAAAAATTTTCTTGGTTGCTCTACAATCTCTAAACCAATGTCCACTACGGGAGCAATTCCAACAAACAAAATTATTTCTCTTGTCGGGACTAAAGAAATTACAAACTGAGGACTCAAGAGCTCTTATCCGCTACTGTTACTTGGGATTAACTAATTTGTTCTGAAACACCCTACTCTTAACAGCACAAACTTTTCATTCAACCCAGGATGTTTGTTCTCAAATAGATGCTTAGAGGGGTTGCAAATCTTGTTAGGTTTACTAGAAGATGCTAAAACCAAGTTTAGTTTCATCAAAGAAGCTTCTTCTAACCTTTTACCCAAATTTACTAAGGTAGACAAATCTTGAATGTCCGACAATGCAAGTGCTGAAATATATTCAGGAACCAAATTTCTTCTTATCATCTTAACTTTAGTAACTTCTGCTGGCGCGTTGGTCAGTCTACTAAACAGGGTTTGCATATGCGCGACAAATAAAATAATCCTTTCGTCTTTACCTTGACGACGATTTCTGATCTTTTCCCAAATGTCATGATCTGAAGAACCGGTAGAAAATCTTCCTTAAACGTTCTAACAAGGAGTTCCAGTATCTCAATGAATTTTTTACTGTTCTAAACCAAACTAAAGCGTCACCCACAAAAAGTTCACATGCTGATCCAAATAAATCAGTTTCGGATACCTTACGAGATTGTGCTAAATCACTAACTCTATCTAAAATGAATATAGTTGTTTGGGATCACCTGAGAATTTTACAGGCCATGAACCTATAGGTACGGAAGTCGTTACATACGAAGTCGAATGAATAGGTGCACTAGCAACTGAAGGAGATACTACAACGGACCGATCCAAATAGGTGGACTCTGTACTTTTGTTGGTTTTATCGTATAACTCAGCTTCAAGGGTTAATATCGTTGCTACTGTCTCATTTCTGAACTTAATTGCTTCCTCGGAATTTATTGAAGGGATTTGAATGCGCTTAACTCGCCCCGAAAGGTGGTTTAACCTTGAACAAGCTCTCCTAAAAATTGAGTCTGATGAGTCACCTTCAAATTCGGACACAACATTACGAACTGACTCGACTGAAACTGAAATTTCTTTACTTTCCGTTGCAAAGTCTACTTCATAACACGAAAGATCGATCAAACAACCTGGCTTATCTATTTCTTTAGCTAACAATCTACCTAAAATTTTCCTTTTCTCCAACACTGGTCTCTCACTCACCACTCCTCTGATTCTCAGCTCATACTCCAATTCTTCTTTAAGTAGACAAACAATTTGGAATTTTTCCGACATGATTACTCAAGCCTAATGGAATCAAACCGATAAATCTAACTGATCTGAACCTTACAAAAGTGATCAAAACAAATTCGTACTACTAGAGGTAAAAATCAAAAGGTGTTTTGGTAAAATAATTTTTGCCAAAACAATATCAAAAAAATTATATGGGGTCAAAATAGAACGAAAGTCAAAAATAAATTTGACCAAGTTAATCAATTGACTGTATGAGGGTTAATGTTACGACCAATCTTTTATCAAAAGCAAACAAACAAATCTAAATGTCAAATCGACTTTAAGCAATCAAATTTCGACGCAAAATAATTTTTGGACAAATAGATTTCAAAGCAAATTAAATTTTGAGCTAACAAATTTCGAAACAAATTAAATTTTGAATAACAAATTTCGAGGTAAATCACATTATGAACAAACAAATTTCGAGGTAAATCAAACTATGAACAAACAAATTTCGAGGCCCCAAACGTTGCCGGCGCCAGTGTAACGATTTTTTCTCTCTCTAATTGGCTCCGCTAGCCTCACGCATGGGCGCTAGTGAAACGCTTTTCTATACTTCTGGCCGACAATACTTTATAATCACCATGCTCCAAGTTAGGTGTCTGCAAAACAAAGTCTTCCGACGTAACTAGGGGTCTATTCCTTGGGTAGAGCTATGAGCAATGGGGGGTTAAGTCGAAATCTGTGGGGTCACACTCAAACTAAAACAAACAGGCGCCACCAAGTCCAGATTGATTCATGTAAATGGCATGGCTAATTTCTAAGGGCGGACGTGGAGACCCAAAGAAAAAAGATCGCCTTCGCTGACAAAACCTGTCTTAACAGAATAAGACGCTGTTCCTGTAAGGAAAAATAATAATTAAGTCACATAAAAATGGGAACACTATTTGTGTCCCTCAAATATGTCTAAAATGCAAAAGAATGTTTCCTACATAAGGGTACCATAAAATTGAACTCTTATTGCTTTTTGTTTATCAGGTCTGATCAAACTAGATCAGAATAAAAAGACTTTAAGCGTGGATTATAAATTTACTAGAAAGAATTTTTCTGTTTCTGTAAATAAAATTTAATGCAATAAAATAAAATGAATACTTGAATTACTTGAAGAATTATTGTAAAGTTTATCAACTTGATTCTTACTCAAATATATTACAACCCAGTGTGACTGGTTATACTAAGGTTTTCTAACCCAATCAGATCTGTGTAGGTCATTTACAAATTAATATACAAAACTTTCTTTTTAAGTTAACAGTATTAAAATCGATTTGAAGTCAAAATATTCACAAAGATATTCTCTAATTTTATCAAAGGTGGTAGTAATGTAATACTAAACATCTGCTTGCAATTGTGCAATTGTTGACGGCATATTTCAAACAAACAAGTGACGTAGCCGCAGCTGTTAATTTATGCTGAAGCCACGTGTAGTCACATATCTACGAAACTAAGTGAAATTTAAATTTGATACTGGAGAAAACCAGCTTAGCTACAGATAAACTGAATAACAACTTTGTGCTTCTATAAAACAAAACGAAATAACGTGCTTTTAGAAGGAAGCACTGAAGAAATCTTAAAGCTATTACGAACCAAACCCCAGGCTGCTGTCCTTGGCTAGATTGGGAACTGCATCGCCGTGCGGAGTCTGCAGCTAATTATTCCTGCTTTCCATGCCTTAAATACCGGTGTTGAAGCGAAGTGGGTTTCTTACATTGATTCAAAGTTGCATAAATTTTGTAGCGTAATCTTCCATGGTCTAATCTTAGTTATAAATATAATTTTCGTTGCGTAGTTTGTAAGTCGTAGTTTGTAAGTCGTAGTTGCGCTAAACAAATTTTTAAATTAGATACTAGGATAACGAATATACAATACCAACCGTTACTCAGGAAGTGTGTTACACAATTAATGCGACCCGGAGGTCACTCGCCATTCTCTTCGAATGCATGCTGTCGCTGCTTTTACCTATCGACGAGTGCCCCTGCCGCGTTCTTGCATGGTGGGAGCGTCCCGAGGGGGGTTGTCAATCCTCTCACGCGCGTGCCTGTGGCTGTGGAATACACCGACCTCCGAAACAAATAGACTAACGACTCTAGATACTGTATTAATGCAAAAATTTGATTGTTACACGTATTATTACTTTAGTTAATAAAGGTGTTTTAACATTCGTTATACCTTTAATGCAGAGATTTTTAATGCGAAAATAAAATTGTGACAAGGCATACAGCCAGATTTTGTAATATCATGAAGTGATTTAGCGAAAGGTGCTGTTTGAGTCTGGGACTATGACCATCCTTCTCATCCCCTTGCTTTATGTATTATCTTAGTGCCTTGTGGCACATCAGAGCTTTTTACACAAAAGATTGCACCATGTAAACCAGGAGTGTTATAATATTCAAATTTGTATTTGGTTTTTGTCTAAGTATTTCATTAACAGGTGTGTAGTGTCCGTATCTGGTGTTGCCAGTAGGGAATGTATGTTTATGGATGTTTAATTTTGTGTGGTTAATTTTGTATAATATCTGTAGAATGTGATTTAGGTCTCCTCCCTCTTTACTATCACATAAGGAATTGCCTTTTATGCCTATGCGATTTAAATGCTGTAGCGTGAGGCGATGTGTTGTTCTCATTCTACAGAATGTTGTAATGTGCCTTCTTTTATTTAGGGAAAATTTTTGGAATCAAAGTTTTTGTAGAGCGTTCATGTTAGGTTAGATAAAACTGAATGAGAAAGAGAATTTATCTTAATCGGTCAAAATAAATACAGATGTACCCTGTGTATAATGATTTCATGAATAGTAGTATTCATTAAGCAAGACATTTGAATAATTTTTAGTAATTCAGGCAAGAAAACTAAGACCAGATAACTAAAGTCATATTTTTATGTGTAATACATGGTTAAATGTAATTTAGGTCAATAAATTATTTCAAAACTGCAAAAAAGGAAAACAGTTTCAATATTATGTGTTACAACTCCGCATACAAGGATGCAAGCATGGGTAATTACCAGAATTAATTTGTGTAAACAGAATAATTGTAATAATAAATTTTCACATTATGGTCAAGTTACTTCAAGGAAGCTTTTAGAATAATTAAAGGAGTAAATGAAAGTGGGCTTACCAATATGCATGTTTCATACAATAATTACCCCAAAAATACACGAGCTGTTTACAATTTTTAATAGAATTGAACAAAATTAACGTTATAAGAAAGCAAGTGTAGTTATAATACAAAGTAATCCCTAAACTAGATAACAGTAGTATCATTACAATATAGTTCAATCACTTAAATACAAACAATGACTTAGTAAAACTCACAAATTAGGTTACAGATGATCTACCCAGACATATACAATACAAAAGGTTACAATGTATCCATTTGCAGGATTGTTGAATACATACGATAACATTAATCATGCATCAAACCATATGAAATCATGCACTTTTCATGTGATTCAATACAACCTGAATATTAAGACCACAATACAATGACATGGGAGGAAAGGACGGAAGCCAGATATCAGACAAAAACAATTAATTAATTACTTGCAAGCCAGTAACAAGAAAACATGTGAAGGGTTATCATTAAAGAAGGGAAGTCAGAGAACTCCATTGGTTTTGAGATTAGTACAAAGTGGCGATATCCGCAGATAAATCAAAAAGGGCCCGATATCTAATTTGAACAGTTTGATTCCAAACCTATTTGGTTGAAAATTAAATTATGCTTTTTTGACGTGGACTCAAGCTGAAAAAATTAAGATTCTTATTTAAACGTATTTAGCTGTAAGTTTGTTAGTTAATTATAAATTGTTCTTTTTGTTTAGTGGTGGCATGCATTTATGAAACTAGTAAGCTAGACATTGAGATTAGAAAACATACACCAGCATTGTAGGTTATAGTGTTTAATTTATTAGATTTACAAAGCCTGGACATTGGTACTAAGTAGTTTTGGGTTTAGTCAATTATGATCTTTAAGGTGCTCTGATTATTAATATAACATTACTAAAAATGCTGTACGTAGTATGTCTAACTCAATGAATCAAACTAGTAATACATTTTTAAGAAATACTAACCTTTGCTGCTTTGGTATAATGTTTAACGAAGGCGTTATAAAATCTTGAATTAACTGAGCTGTATTAGAACCAAGATTTTCTAAATCAGCAGCAAAGTATAATACAACACGCGACGGATCAGTTATCATTGCCCGCAAATTTTCTAGAGTTTGAATAATTTCAGAAGATTGCTCCCCATCTAATTTTTCTACCAATTGGGTTAAAAACTTGTGTTGTTGCAATACACCTGTAACATACTGGTTACTCTCTGAAAAATAAATTTTAAATAAAATAAACATTTGTTAAGACATCTTAATAACCTGGTGCATAACACAGTGAACGCATCACATATCGAACCATTGATCTACCCTTGCGTTTTGCTTGAGGTGCTGCATTAATAAATTTGTTGGCTATAATTTTAAGTCTCTCTGGAGTTAATTTTGTTTGATACAAAAGTTCACGCAACCAAATTATGCCTCGATGATATTTTTCAGGCTCCACTTGTAAAGCAATACTCACTGTATGACCGTAAGGTCCAGTTGTAAAGCGGTCCGTACGACATAAGCCTATATCATGGCCCGTTGTAACTGTATCTTCCTCTAACTGTGCAATAACATCTTCGTGTGATATCAAAACTCCATCTCTTTCTAAAGGAGATTCTAACAACGTTTCTAATAGAAGTGGAATGTAAAAACGCAATTCAGGTGAAACATCTGATGTATCCATTAGTGCAAACATCTAAAAAAAATATTTTACCATTAGTAATGTTCTGGTGTTTTATATTGTCTGATGTTATTTTGTGCTAACACTACAGTATATTACAATAAAAGAAAAATATTAATATTCAGACTTTATCATCTACATTTATTTTTTTAAAACCAGATCTTAATAATCGCATACTCTTTGAATGACCGCTACAATATCTTTCTCTTCTTTTATTATCTACCAAACCAGTTTTTTAAAATTTTTTAACAATTTGATTTTTGATGAACGTTTGTGCAAACTGAAGTATTATGTAATTTTCTAAAAACATTTTTTACTGAATGTCCATTTATAAAGTTCGTACGTTAATTAATCATACATTTGTGAACAGAAAAGTATTTATCTAAGTTAGGGGAAACAGCTTTTAATGTACAAATACTCTTAGAATTTTATAGAAGTTGGGAAAGCTTACAGTTTATAAATTATTCAATTATATCATTAAAGTAAAATATCGAAATAAACAGGAAAAATACTCAGTACATTCTTTTCAGCCTGCAATTAAAAACTGGGATTTCATAATAGACATATCAAATTAGAAAAACACAAACATATTTTTCCATGAGTAATCATCCTACAATCGTTTATTTCAAAAATATTCTCACGCATTGAAAAGAAGAGAAATTATTGTAAATTACTCAACCCGACAGAAGCTCATACAATAATGTAAAATGTAAGACATATCACACCTATCCAAGTATGCAGATATCAATATTAAATAGCAACTGTGAAAGTATATAAAATTCCCATGCACCGAGAAACCCTTGACCTCAATCGCAAGTTCAGTTTAAATCGTACAAACTGTGTGAATATAGGAAACTGGGAATCCCTAAAATAATATAGCTTATAAATACCGCATACAAGCTTTTAGTCGAGTGACAAGCACAATTGTCAGGCGAACGAAACAGTTTACAGTAATTCGAATAATGGTAAATTGAATTTGGGGTTGCAGAAACAAGCCATAAACATGACAGTACTCGCAGATTCAAATATTTATCGTAAAAATCTCTGTGGTGAATACTTTCTGACAAAAGAAGTTGGATATATGGACACCCGAAGGTCTTTGTGTACCGAGAGGATTGTTTGATCCTTGTACCTGAACCAAAGTAATAGATTTTAACTTTCTACCTGCTTCATATTCTGTTGACATACGTTCCATTAGTTACACATAATCTATAATATCCAGATTCTTACGTTGGTGTAAGCTTAGTAAAAGCGAAATGTACTAGAAATAAGCACCACAATTGTATTAGTAGAAATTTACATATACCAGTCGAATTTGTTGTATAATTAAACTGGTATAAATTTAAGGTCTTCCTTTTCTTTTAGATGTACGCAATTTGGCCAATTATGATTAGTTTAATATATTTGTGTTGGTTGTGATTGTTAAATCCTATGATTTTCATGCTTGCTAATATAGGTTAGATACTAATATAGGTTAGCTTAAAGTCTTACAAATCTTTTTATTTGTGCTTAGTTTAAATTAGGAGGAAGGAAGTGTACTGAGGGTGCTTAGTTTAAATTAGTAGGAAAAAGAAAGTGTACTCAGGGTTCGTCAACTTGTCGTGATAAGAAATAATCCTCAACATATTTATAGGACTAAAAGTTCAGAGACCGTTCCAGGTAGCAAAAGTGTTAAAGTTGTTTTCATAGAACGCACCCCTCACCACCGAAAGCTGGCTAGTACATTTCTTTCTGTTATGTCCGTGCAGTAAAGTAAATTTCAAAGGTCATTAGCATCAATTTCACACAACACATTTAGCAATTTTAATGCACTGTTGTATTTTATGACTGCATCATTATAAATGTCATACATTACACATTTCTCAAATATCAAAGGTTCATGTAAATCTGTAATGCCATTTGCATTTTATTTAAGAATTAAGAACAACTGTCAATTTTAAGACCCTTCATATACAGTAATGCGAATGAAACCAAACGAAAATCAATTGCCTAAATATACAATTTGTCTAAAACTACAAGATTTTTCTCCAAAATTAATATTTTAATTTATAGAGCACTCATTTGCAAAATAAAAGTTATGGATAAACACGCTTTTGGAATACAAGTAACACATTTTAGAAATAAAAATTTCTCTTCAAAATCTATAACATTCTAAAGACTATTAATCTATACAATTAGGCAGAGAAACTTAAACAACTTAATGTTTTGTACTAAGTCCTTAATGTGATCCTGTTAATTCCTAATCAAAGACCAATAAAGTCCATTTAGATATGCGCTGGCATGAAAATGAAAACACCTTAATTATATAATGGTACATTTTGAATTGTGCAGAAATTTATCACTTTCCGATAAGTGGGAAGGCCCTGGAGTAAACAATACTTGTTCTATGGAAATACGTTTCGTTAAAATTGTTATTGTACCAAGAAATAATATCTGAACTAGAATTAAATGTTTAAGTTATACACAATGCAAGGTAGCTGATTCAATTATATAATATATTATCTTTTAAACAGAATATTTGTATTGCACTTTGAAAATGTGTGCCACGAATCACAAACTGTTTTAATTTTAAAAAAATCATTTTAATCTACATATCATTTGAGTATTATTAAAAAATTATTACACCAAATGACAATCATTAATTATCACATACAAAAATGAACCGTCCAATAACTCTTTGTCTCTACCATGTTACAAAACAATTTGCATATTAATGTAATGCCCATTTACATATGTAGCATAAATAACATTCGATTATCGATAATTTAATGATACATGGGTTTATACAAAACCAACTATTTAAAAAATTAGTTTCAAATTTCACCAACAAGATGTTTACAACTTATTTTATTATATGTAAAAAATCAAAAATAGAGTAAAAAAGGAACTACATAAAACTATGAAAATCAACAAAAGAAAATATACAAACTTCACCAATAACTTTCTTTGTATTGATGAAAAAGTTTAAAATTGATATCAGTTTAAGAGCGCACGATATCTGTACTTTTGTTTGTGTAAATATTCAATTGTAGCAGCTAGAACGGGAAATTTAAATCCATTCTAATGCATTTGGCATACTACTCACCACTGTCATGGAAAAAGGGACTTTGATGCAGGTATTGGGGGTGTTCCTCAGGTTGGGGATGCAATTAAGTGCTTTGGTAGTTGAATAGGCATGAGACACTTGGGATAGGGTTCTAATATCCTGCACTGGAGCAAAGGAACTCGTAGGTTCAGTAGGAAATCCTGTTACCTTTTAGGAAAATGTAAGTGATTTGCAGTGGCCAGAACTTTCCATACTTTGGGAATGAGCCCTACCACTTGTCATAACCCGCTGCCAAAAAAAATAAGAATAAAACTGATTAAGCCAATAGAAAGACGACGATGCTCTTAAAATAAAACATAGAGAAGGAAAATATCAGAAGTATAAAAAAGTTAAGGAACAAAGAATTAAATGAAGGCTCTTTTGATAGGTAACTTTACAAATTTAAATAAAACGCAATAACAGTACAGCAATTTCCTCAAATAGCTAAAAAGCTAAACAGTAAAGTTTTCAACTACAACATATATTAATTGACTCAGAGTAACAATATTAATACACTATTTCTAATGGCACAGCATAATATTACGTATAGACAACACGTTATACTGGTACGTAACCAAGGTGAACACATAAAACTAAATAGGAATTTGGTACAACTAATTTTATATTCAATTCATCATTCATCATTAGATCTTCAGTTCTACATCTTTCACTAGCTGTGTGCAATAGTCTAATCTGGGTGTACCACTACCTCTCCTTTCTTTTCATTACTTCTAATATATTCTGCACTATTTCCGTATGCCTTAGAACTTGTACTATAATCCGATCTATCCTATTTCTTTTCTTCTGCTTTCCACATATTTCTTTCTTCCCTACTATTTCTAGAAACTCTTTGGTTTTAACTTCGTCTGTACATAATATTTGTGGCATCACATTTCCAAGGAATCTTTTTCATGTCTGCTTCTCCTACTGTCCAGCCGTAAGTACGGTATTTATCTGTTACTACTGTTTCCATTTAATTAAGAGCTGCTTCCGACTGTTCTTTAAACTAAGCCTACGATGTAACGATCAATGAGACTTGTTCAGATTTTATAATTAATCAAAATCAAAGGGAGAGATTGACAAATAAGGTTAAGTGTTGAAACCATAAACTCAATGTATTTATTCAGTAAAAAAATTGACCTCTCAGCAAGGTAAACAGCCAACATATATCTTATACCTAAGACTATCTACCACAATTCGATAATGAATTGTTTAGTTATCGATTTATAACCCTATCAATGTCATTAAATATTAATGGAAAACAATTATGATACTCTAGACACTTCCGGCAGTAAACACCGACGTAAGTTCGCACAATAAATGTATTTGTACGTACCTATGAGGTTGTAGCTAGAATATAGCAATGTACATACCTGGAGATACGGTCGAAGGACGAAGTTAGCTGGTCCAACGATTAATAATCAACGAATTAATGGACTGTATTTTGAAGATGTTGTAGTGCTTCCTCTGCAAGCCGAGACGAAATATCCATTGACCGACAAGTTTTGTTATCACTTACAAAGTTCGCACTATTATGGCCATAAATAGCACTTGTGTAATTACACCCTTCATTCCGAACACTACACGATTATGAATGTTTATATAACGAACCGTAAAACAAGCTTCGAAAACATACTGAATTGTATGCTGCTTTAATAACGTCTCACCGTTTGGAACGATTAACTACGACTGCCCTTCTTACACTCTATTTAGGGGTGCAGGCAGGTCAAAACAAGTTTCTACCTGTTCGAACCTGATCACGCGCGACCTTCGTGATAAAAGGGGTGAGGTATTCAGGATGCATATTTCCAATGTCTACATTAATAGGATATAGGAGCGAATCGTCTTCAAATTAAATTTAATAAAATAATAAAAAAGACCGAACATACCGCTCACCAAAAATAATTAGAAACTAACTTATTTTTAAGCTAAAGATAGAACGATAATACAATAGGTTTGTACGTGAGTATATACAACAACACAAAAAAAACTATATTACTGTACAGGCAGTAAGCATAACTTAACCAGTGGTCGTTTGATTAACCCTTGGCTAGTTTTTACAGTAGCAACCCGAATAACTCCATCATTACCCGGATGCACTTCAACGATGCGTCCTAAACGCCATTTTAAGGAAGGAATGTTCATTTCCCTAAGAAGCACTAACGAACCGATATTTACCTGATTCGATTGATTAATGAACCATTTATTTTTCTGTTGTAGAGTGTGCAAATACTCTACACTCCATCTTTTCCAAAAGGTTTGGTGTATTTGTTGTAGCAGTTGCCACCGATCTAACCGAGACACTTTGGTATTCAATAAGTCTGGATCCGGTAGAGCCGAGACTGGAGCGAGAGTTAAAAAATGACCTGGTGTTAAATACGAAAAGTCATTAGGGTCTGTACTCAACGCACATAATGGGCGTGAGTTCAGCACCGCTTCAATCTGCGCCAATACTGTGCACATTTCCTCATACGTTAAAATCTGATCACCTACTACACGATATAAGTGACCTTTCACGGATTTAATCCCAGATTCCCAGAGACCTCCGAAGTGAGGAGAACCAGGCGGATTAAAAACGAATTCAATACTTTCCGACTCCACTGAAATTTTCATCATTTCCTTCAAGGCTCTAGAGGCACCCACAAAATTAGTTCCACAATCCGAATATATTTTTAAACAACGACCTCGTCGAGCGATGAATCGCCGCAAAGCTGCAATAAATGCTTCCGAAGATAAACTCGATGCCAGTTCTAAATGAATGGCTTTTGTGCTTAAACACACAAACAAACAAATATAAGATTTAGTCATCCATGCACCTCTAGTCCTATTGAATGTAATATTAAACGGTCCACCATAATCAACTCCGGAATTGAGAAAAGCCTTTCCTGGAGTGACTCGGGGAGAGGGTAAATTTCCCATCGAAGGCGATAATAAGGGAGGATTAGTCCTAAAACAACGAACACAAGTTTTCAAGCAAGCTTTTACTCCTCCCTTTGCTGAAATAATCCAAAAATTTTGAGCGAGCAAAAATAATGTAGTGCGAATACCCGAATGTAAATATTTGACATGACAATCCATAATAATAAGTTCCGTCAATTTATGCGACTTTGGTAAAAGTAGCGGATATTTTGCATCAAATCCTAACTGCGAATTTTTCAATCTGCCGCCCACCCTAAGCAAACCCCGATCACCAATAAATGGGCTCAAAGGGCGAAACTGCTTTGATATAGGTTTTTTATGAATACAATTATCAAGTTCCCTTTGAAATACTTCCGACTGTACATTCTTCACCAGAATATGCAATGAAGATTGCAATTCCTGACTTAAAATGTTTCCCACCAATCGTTCTGAACGAGCAACTCTCAAGTTACATGCGAAACGTCTACAAAACGAAAGTACTCTTAATAGTCTCTGTAATGTTGAGAATTTGTACAACAAACAATCAAAGAAATTTTCCTGAGAAATTACCAAAAATGTTTTCGTAACTCTCTCTTCCGTGAGGCAACGTATCCTCTATTTCTAATACCTTACTGGAAGGCCAATTCCTTTGCAACCAATAACCAAGGAGGACCCGCCCACCATAAGGGATGGTTGACCAGCTCGAGCAAATAAACCACGAGAAGCACAATCTGCGGGATTGTACTTCGACTCCACATGATACCATTTTGAAGGAGCTACGTATGACTGGATACGAGCTATCCGATTTGCAACAGAGGTTTTCCATTTGTTCGGCATTGATTGAATCCACGCTAATACCACCTTTGAATCCGACCAAGCAAAAATATCTGCGAACTCCAAAATATCTTTAAATGTCACCATGACAAAATGAATTAATTCCGATAGTAATACTGCAGCACAGAGTTCCAATCTTGGCAATGTTATCTTGCTGAGTGGTGCTACCTTTGACTTAGCACATACCAAAGAAACGACAATGTTATGATCCATATCCACACAACGAAAATAAATTACTGCAGCATATCCTGCCTCAGAGGCATCACAAAAACCATGTAACTCTATTTTTTGTAAGTTATCTCCAACGAATCTACGAGGAATTTCTATATTCGAAGCTTCCTGTAAATCTGATATAAACTTTCTCCATTTTTGAACGAACTTAGTATGAGGTTCTTGATCCCAATCTAACCCCAATAACCATAATTCTTGGATAAACCGTTTAGCGAAGAACACCACTGGCGCTAAAAGACCAAGCGGATCGAAAATTCTAGCTATTTCCGACAAAATATTACGTTTAGTGCATTGTCTTTGTTGCACATGAATAGTGTATGCAAAAACATCTGACGAAGGTCGCCACTGAAGACCTAAAATTTTCAAAGAACTGTTTACATTATCTTGAAATGACAATGTTTCCATTTGACCTAAATTTGAGAAGCTTGCGAGAACTTCTACCGAATTACTGCACCACTTGCGCAATTCGAATCCTCCAGATTTACGAATTATTCACGCACCGATCACGTGATTACGAATACAACCGACACCAACGACAGCTGCACCATACCCTAAGGGTACAAAGTTCATTAACTACACCGTTAGCGATATACGGCGACGAAGCGACCAAATGTACGTACCTATGAGGTTGTAGCTAGAATATAGCAATGTACATACCTGGAGATACGGTCGAAGGACGAAGTTAGCTGGTCCAACGATTAATAATCAACGAATTAATGGACTGTAGTTGGAAGATGTTGTAGTGCTTCCTCTGCAAGCCGAGACGAAATATCCATTGACCGACAAGTTTTGTTATCACTTACAAAGTTCGCACTATTATGGCCATAAATAGCACTTGTGTAATTACACCCTTCATTCCGAACACTACACGATTATGAATGTTTATATAACGAACCGTAAAACAAGCTTCGAAAACATACTGAATTGTATGCTGCTTTAATAACGTCTTACCGTTTCGAACGATTAACTACGACTGCTCTTCTTACACTCTATTTAGGGGTGCAGGCAGATCAAAACAAGTTTCTACCTGTTCGAACCTGATCACGCGCAACCTTCGTGATAAAAGGGGTGAGGTATTCAGGATGCATATTTCCAATGTCTACATTAATAGGTTATAGGAGCGAGTCGTCTTCAAATTAAATTTAATAAAATAATAAAAAAGACCGAACAGTATTTGAATGTAAATAGACAAAATAACACTTACTTTTGTGTATTTTTCTGCAAGATGCAGTGTTGTCCAATGACCCTTTGTCAGTTGAGGCTCGTCCCAATGACGTTAAAGCCAGCTGGCGTCACCTTATCTCAAGCGTGATGGATTCCTGGTTAACAGCATACAAACCGCTGACCATTTGTTTCGATCTTCCAACCTGATATACTTTCCACTACTTTATATCTACTGTTATATCGAACTCCAAAATATCTTTAAATGTCACCATGACAAAATGAATTAATTCCGATAGTAATACTGCAGCACAGAGTTCCAATCTTGGCAATGTTATCTTGCTGAGTGGTGCTACCTTTGACTTAGCACATACCAAAGAAACGACAATGTTATGATCCATATCCACACAACGAAAATAAATTACTGCAGCATATCCTGCCTCAGAGGCATCACAAAAACCATGTAACTCTATTTTTTGTAAGTTATCTCCAACGAATCTACGAGGAATTTCTATATTCAAGCTTCCTGTAAATCTGATATAAACTTTCTCCATTTTGAACGAACTTAGTATGAGGTTCTTGATCCCAATCTAACCCCAATAACCATAATTCTTGGATAAACCGTTTAGCGAAGAACACCACTGGCGCTAAAAGACCAAGCGGATCGAAAATTCTAGCTATTTCCGACAAAATATTACGTTTAGTGCATTGTCTTTGTTGCACATGAATAGTGTATGCAAAACATCTGACGAAGGTCGCCACTGAAGACCTAAAATTTTCAAAGAACTGTTTACATTATCTTGAAATGACAATGTTTCCATTTGACCTAAATTTGAGAAGCTTAGAACTTCTACCGAATTACTGCACCACTTGCGCAATTCGAATCCTCCAGATTTACAAAGGGCATTCAATTCAATGACAAGTTGTTTTGCTGTTGCAATCGAATCACAACCTGTTACTACATCATCTACATATGTATCTTCGACCATGGCCTTTGCAGCAAGAGGGAAATTAGATGCTTGTACCTTTGCTAGTTCTTGGATGGTACGTAATGCTACAAATGGCGATGATGCCAACCCATATGTGACAGTATTTAACTGAAAGTCACAAATAGATTCCGAGGGCGTATCTCTCCAAACAATGCGTTGATAGTTACGCTGACTTTCTTTCACGAGAATTTGTCTATACATCTGCTTTATATCTGCAGATATGACTACACGATGTACACGAAAATTCAACAATAATACAATTATATCCTTTTGCAAAGCAGGACCAACTAACAAATTATCATTCAAAGAATTACCTGCAGCATCTTTGCACGAGGCGTTGAATACTACTCTCAATTTAGTGGTAGTACTGTCTACTTTATGTACTGCATGATGCGGTATATAATACAAATTACTACATTTTAGAGAATCTACTGAAGGGACCTTAACCTTAGTCATATGACCACTGTCAAGATAGTCTCTCATAAATTCTTTGTAGCTCGAATACAAATCCAAATCCTTTAATAAACGACGTTCCAAACTCAAAAATCTACGAACTGCAATTTCTCTAGAATTACAAAACAAAGGTTCCGAATTTTCAATGGCAATGAAACCACAAATCTTCCAGTTTTATCCTCGAATAATTTTCACAAAAATCTTGTTCACTTTTCTCTTCCTCAGGCGAACGATGCACTGTGGAAGGAATATTCTCCAAATCCCAAAATTTACGAATGTCCACATCAAGTGGTTCTACCACTGCACAGAATGAAGTAAACGAACGAGTAGGAGATACCACTTTACCTGTTAGTACCCACCCCAAAGTAGTATGAATGGCAACGGGTTCAAATGCATTGCCCCAACGTGATTCATTTAATATTATTTGAGCAAATACGTCTGCTCCCAAAAGCATTTCGATTGGCTGCGGAACATCAAATCTTGCATCAGCCAACTGTAAATCTTGAATATGTGGCCAATTATTTATTGGTAGTTTAGTAGACGGCAATCGATCACAAATCGTAGGCAAGATAAAACATTCAGTCTTATACAGAGGTGACGATAAACCAAGTGGACTAACAAAACACAATGCCTTGCCAGACACTGAAGATGACTTCAAACCTAATCCCTGAACCGTGACTTCAGTTTTAGCTTTCCTTAACCCTAACTTCTGCCGACATTTTTCTGTAATAAAGCTTTCCATACTTCCATTATCGATTAAAGTTCGAACAGAATGTAATTAACCGAATAATCTTGTACCGAAACCACCGCTGTAGCTAACAACGTGGTGGTATGGTCTAACGACGTTGATATTAACGAATTAGTAGTGGTTTGTTGTTGAATAACCTGTTGGTTAACCACTGAACTTTCTTCAGTTGAAGATGACGAACTATTAATTGATGTGGTTCTCTGCGGAGAAACTGGTGCCCGACGATTTCCAAAATGTAATAAGGTATTATGATTTTTGGCACATTCTCTACAATTCCACTGGCAACGACAATCTTTCACATGTGCATCACCTAAACAACGAATACACAACTTGTGCCTTTTTACCACCTCATAGCGTTCTTGAGGGGATTTATCCAACAATTGCTTGCATTTATACAATGGATGCGAAGCTTGACACAAAATGCACTTTCTATCAGTAGAAGTAGCGACAAACGAATTTCTAGGCGCCGACGATACGCTAGCGAATTTTCTATTATCTGAAGCCCCGAATTTTATGCTTTCCCGAGTTTTCAAAGAAGTATCTAATGAAACAATCTCACTCACTTCCAACACCTTACATTGCCTTTCTACAAATGCTCTTAAATCCTTAAATGTAGGAACATCTACCACATTCTCCAACTCAAACCTTTTTAGAGTTTCACTGTCTAATTTTTTGGATAACAAATTAAAAAGTGCGAAATCCCACAAGTCGATTTCTAATTTTTCCAATGCAAACAAATTTTCATCGATGCAATTAATCAAACTTCTTAATTGTTTATGCGAATTTACCGTACTAATTTTCGAACATCTCTCAAGCGAGTTCCAATAAGTGGATGCTAATAACCTTTTGGATTGAAAACGATTTACTAAAATGTCATACGCCTTTTGATACGAATCATTCCCTATTGGAATATGTTTAATCAAAGCCTGTGTACTCGAATCAATATTATCTAACAAATACATGAATTTCTGAATTGGCAACAATCTATCATTCTCATGAACCAATTTTTCAAAAACTGATCAAAAACTTTCCCAATCGACAATCTTACCGGAAAAGCGAATTATTTTTAACAAAGGGAGGGGGAGGTTACCACTAACGGGAACAACATCATGCGGTCCTGTAGCTGACATACCAATAACCGGTTTAACATCTTTCACGAATTCCACTTTAAATTTAGCAGCGAAAATTTTAATTTCCGTAACTAGATTACCTATCTCTATTCTCAAAGCACGATGCTCCTCTAATTCCACCGACTCTTCCAACACGACCGTCTGACACAAAAGTTTAAAATCTGATTCGACTTCTTTCGCAGAATCCAGCCAAACGTCTATCACACAACAATTATTTTCCGCTCTACCAATTTCTCTCATATTATCAAGAATACTATTTAATCTACTCCACGCTGTTTTAGCTTCTAAAATAATCGTTTCCAATTTATTACTCATTTTGAATATTAAATAACAGGCATAAATTATCTACGTTATTAAAACGACGAAATTTCAATTATATTAATATTTGAAAGCGACTCCAAGTTTGTAGGTAAGGAATAATGAGATTTTATTGACGTCAATAAACACAAGTGTTTACAACCTGCACCAAACGACGAATTATTCACGCACCGATCACGTGATTACGAATACAACCGACACCAACGACAGCTGCACCATACCCTAAGGGTACAAAGTTCATTAACTACACCGTTAGCGATATACGGCGACGAAGCGACCAAATGTACGTACCTATGAGGTTGTAGCTAGAATATAGCAATGTACATACCTGGAGATACGGTCGAAGGACGAAGTTAGCTGGTCCAACGATTAATAATCAACGAATTAATGGACTGTAGTTGGAAGATGTTGTAGTGCTTCCTCTGCAAGCCGAGACGAAATATCCATTGACCGACAAGTTTTGTTATCACTTACAAAGTTCGCACTATTATGGCCATAAATAGCACTTGTGTAATTACACCCTTCATTCCGAACACTACACGATTATGAATGTTTATATAACGAACCGTAAAACAAGCTTCGAAAACATACTGAATTGTATGCTGCTTTAATAACGTCTTACCGTTTCGAACGATTAACTACGACTGCTCTTCTTACACTCTATTTAGGGGTGCAGGCAGATCAAAACAAGTTTCTACCTGTTCGAACCTGATCACGCGCGACCTTCGTGATAAAAGGGGTGAGGTATTCAGGATGCATATTTCCCAATGTCTACATTAATAGGTTATAGGAGCGAGTCGTCTTCAAATTAAATTTAATAAAATAATAAAAAAGACCGAACAGTATTTGAATGTAAATAGACAAAATAACACTTACTTTTGTGTATTTTTCTGCAAGATGCAGTGTTGTCCAATGACCCTTTGTCAGTTGAGGCTCGTCCCAATGACGTTAAAGCCAGCTGGCGTCACCTTATCTCAAGCGTGATGGATTCCTGGTTAACAGCATACAAACCGCTGACCATTTGTTTCGATCTTCCAACCTGATATACTTTCCACTACTTTATATCTACTGTTATATCGCACAGTCATTTAGTACTTCCGTCTCAAAATGAATAACTCATCATGTAAGCATCACTTTTTCATCCTACACTTCCACCAGTTCCCACAAAGTGCCAGTCCCCACTCAAATTATTACTTTCCTACGCCAGTGTTCACGACTGCACATGGGAAAAACCACATTCTAATTTAATAAATAATTATTAGGCGGCCTGCTACATCTAGGCGGCTCTGTGGCATAGTTGGTATGTGTGCTACTACTACGCCCAAGGTCCCACGTTCGAATCCCGACACGGTCTGCTTGAAAAAGTTAGGCAAGCATTTTTCACAAAAATACACCCTTGTTCGGATGAGAGGTAAAATGGAGGTCCTGTGTGTGTGTGTGAGTGTTTTTAGGCATGTTAAAGATCCCTACCTTGTTTGGAACAGCAAGGGTTTGGCAAAATTCCAAATTTTCCAAGTAAAAACACTGGCTTCCTGGCCATTGTAGTACCTTCAGGTGGAGCATTGGAAAATCACATGTAAGGCCTGCTACATCTTGCTGGATGTTAGCACCGTTATATCATCTGCAAATTTAAGCATATCAACTGTTCGTTCCTGTATAACAATTCCAAATGTCTTCTTACATTTGACGGTATTCATTGCCTCTTCGATATATAAGTTAAAAATTAACGGGGGTAGTGCATATTTGTGTTCCCACCCCTTTCCTAATATTTGCTTCTCTACATTCCTGCTCTAATTCTATTACTGTTGTTTGCTCTTTGTATAAGGTATGTAATATCGGTCTATCCCTATAACTCATTTCAATCTTTTTCAGTATTATATTCAATTATTAACCATAAAACAGAAACCTTAGATTTTTAAATACTTGTTACTAAACCATAATTGTGCAACTTGCTGACAATCACACCACAGTGAAAGATTGGTTTAGAATGTAATTTCTTATAATATATAAATAAGGCTACACCAACTCAATTGACCTTGATAATATTTAATACACTTATAGTAAATCGTTAGAGATGACTTTCACTTTTCTAAATTACACAATAACAACTAATACTTACGTACCTTATGGTTACCTAAATCCTAAAGAAACTATTGAAATTTAGCTTGAAACTAATGAACGCTACACATGGACAAATATGCTTATAACTACACAAAATTTTAAAGATTCGGGCTACTTAGCTGAAATTCCTAGATTGCTCCATAAAGAATACTGTTCATGAGAGATCCAGTCAGCAGTTTTTATTACCGACCTCATCCTGTAACGATGGTGACACCAGCTGTTAATGAACAAAATGAGATGCTAATACTTAGGTATATTTATTATGGATGGAGATCAGCACAAAGAACTCTTATATGTTATAAATCGCCTAAACAGTATCTTGTGCAATGTAAATCATCAGACAGGGGGTCCCTACTAGAATGGATAGAATCTACACATTAATCACTTAGCAGCAGTTATGAAACAAACTCAAAGCGATATTAAAATGACATACAGGGTTTTATGTACAATGTATATCCATCAAAGTTGACGATTGTTGAATCGACTAACCCAAAACTGAACGTAGTAATAAGCAGATATCTGTCATGAATATAGTGATAAGTCATAACCTAAGAAGTACAGATCACCAGAATTGTTCAATCATCTATTGTTATTTATGTTTGGATGTTGAAAGAGAGTGAGGGCCAAGTTCCATACATGAACTAGCCTACTAGCCGCACTTGAAATTTTCTTCAAAAATTCCTGGTAAACTGAACTAGTAGGAGTTTCTTTACCTCATGTAGAGAACAAAACAAACACATTCCGACGAAACATAACTGATAAAACGATCAAAACAGAAAATCGCATTTCTACAGAGCATGCCACGGTCACAGTTAGACCTTGTCAATTTTAAAGTCAAAGTCAATTGTGACTAGAATACGTCAATCTATATTAGGTCCAAAAATGCGGTTGTTGCAAATTTTTCGAAAGGTATATCAAAAAAATGAAGGTCATTTAAAAAACCATTTAAAGAAGGGCAGAGGTTTTTCCAGAAAAACATGATATCAAACAATTCGTTTTAACCATATCATCTTCATGATTGCAGTGTCTGGCAAGAATGTCTATTTGATATTTTTAAACGACGTTATTTAGGCTTTCGTCAAAATTTAAACGAAAATAAAAACAATTTTTAATTTTACTTAAAAGTTCATGTTGAAAGAAAGGATCCAAGCCAAATGTGACCACACAGCACATTTTATTTTTGTTCAACTATACGTTCTTCACTCTAAAAGAATCAAGAAACATTGAAAAGAATGCAGTAGCATCCTGATCAACTCAGGACGAAAAATAAGATACTCTCTTGTGCAGCCCATAATATTTCAGTTTTGTTACAGATTATGTAGATGCAATATTTTTATTTTCACTATCAGACTCTAGAATAAATTTTCACATTAGGTGTATCAGCTGATACTGAAGGTTAGTAAAACAAATTTATTAACTAGAAAAAATTCTAATACAATCCACCTTCGATCCGTAAACACATACATGTTCTACACAAAATATGTGCAAATTAATAAACAATTATAAACTACTGAAGCTTAAGTAGTCTTTGGTTCCCAGTCACAGGCCTGGAAATTTGTAACTAAAAAGTTGATTATCTTTTACTGAGTATTGGATTAGCTATTTTAGACTACTTTAGTCCCTTAGAATGAAGTTTTATATTATACATTCCAGCTTTTGAAATGTGGTTTTTTATGCAATATGCACAACAAAAGTTCGAAAAAAGAACATTCCCTGGGCATTTTTACAATAACGTTTTCACTTTACATACATACACTAGTAAGTTTTTAATACACCTACACACAATAATAAAATAGTACGTTACAATTCAAGAATACACACGTCAAGTAAACTTAGAATTAAACTGAACAACAAACTGCAATATTCATGATAAGAATAACATCAGAGCATAAACACATATTATAGCACTCTTTGTATGATGTCAGCGCTAACAACAACATATTTCTTCCTGAATAATTATGAGGAACGTTTTTAAGTAAAGGCGGTTTTAAATAAATAAACAAAGAAACAAAATATTTTCAAACAACTTTTATTTTCGAATTCTTCATACTTTGTTCTACAAGTTAGTTGCTTTGCTAATTTAAACACTTATCATATCCTAAAACTAAGTTTTGAATACCTTCCTGATAAAAATCTGCCGTCTGCTCCATAATGAGCTTTAGGAACCATTGAGGGTACAACTTTCGATTCAAATTTTCAATCACAATTTTGTAAAAAACTGACCTTGACAGAAAAATTCAATGGAAGATTCCCAATTGTGAATCTTCAGTTTTGGGGAATCTTTCCATCAACAGCAGCAACAAACACGTTCAAAACAATAGTCGATCAGTCTGAACGGGATTCATCATGGGCAGTTTTATGGCCAGCCTTGAACTCTCGAACCTACTTCCACACTTTTCTTTCACTCATTGCATTCGGACCATAAATCTCATTAATTTGTCTGTAGCCGATATGTTCCTTGTACTCAAAAAACATATGACTGACGTTTATCTCACACCTGGCAGGTGAAATATAATCTTGAACAATTTAAAAATGTACAATGATGCATACAAGTGAGCTACAGAGCTGCAACTGACAGGAGGCTATTTGTAATGGATGATGGGAGGCGGATCATGTGCTCATTAGGATGTGCACACAATCTTAAAGGTGATAGAGCAAAACGGTCACTACTTAAAAATGTTCCTCATATTACATTATTGCCGCTAAAACTCCCACTTTCTATGTAACATTCAAGGCGACAAACAAAAGTTGTATGGTTTATAATTTGACCTAGATAAACAACACAAAAAAATAGCATTCGATATATTACGATGAAGCGAATTGTGAAGCAAATTTTTTCTTTATAAACATCTAATTACTGAAAACTTAAAAGCATTACTATAAAATTTTATAATGTAATGTAATTGTGTGAAAAACGTATGATAAATAAGCTAACAATGATGAATTAATTTATTGAAACCAAATATTAATGACTAATGTACAAAATTAGTAACGTTTCATTATTTTCGTTAGCGTAGAACGAAATTCGTGTCATTTTTGTGACAATAGACACTCCGTATCAATTTTTAAATTAAATACATCAAATTAAAATTATTTAGAATACTTACGTGTACAAAGCTGCTCTTGAGATGATCAAAATAAGTAAAAACAGGCGTCTCAGATAAATTTATGTGTCTATGTACAGAAGATGACGTATTGTATCTAGTTACATCATGGAAATTCACAGATTTGGTACTTGGAATAGGAACACACTTTAACATTTCATTAGGTGGCGGTCTTTCATTGTGCTCAATGGCCTTTAACAAATCTTCTTCTTTAGTAATAAGACCCTCTTTGGTGAGTAGTTCAATTTGTGCTTCAATTCGAGTTTTCTCTTCAAATGCCATTCGTTGTTGTTCTTCAATACTAGGAATAGCTTGTATCGATACAACAAAATTGTCGACAAACCACTTTTTTAACAGATTAATCCAGAAGTTCTTTGGTTCGTTATTCATTTTGTCTAAATCAACTATTGGGTTCATTCGTTGCTCCAGCTACAAATACATAAAATTTAATAGCAAATTGGTTATAGTACACAATACTGTTACACAATTAACACCTAGTTAAACAGAAATGAGCAAAGCAATACAGATTTCTTTACTATACTGTTTAATATGAATTTAATTATAAGCACAAAGTGATTCGCTACACAAGTCATATACAGTTACTCTTGAGATATACAATGGTAAATATAAATGTTTTGACTTATTTTCAGTACTATGTAAAAATGTAATTCACAAAACAAAACGGATTATATTTTTCAAATAACACAACCTATAGTCGGGTGTATGAAAGAAGAGCATAATGTGACTATTACTTGAATCTAGAATACACGTATCTATATTATTGCACTTTTATTTTAAAAGGCTTCTTCTTTTATTGTATTATTTAAGTTCAGGGAATTTTAAACCCCGCATTGGGAAATTCTCCATTTTTATTATGTTTAATATAAGCGTTACTTGAAAACCACACAAAGATTTGGTTTTCACATAAACCCAGAGATTGATTTATGATTTGTGGTTTGGGAAACCGCTAGCCCATTGTTTCTCATGCTTTAAAATGCAGCTGTGCCTAACAATTTGCGTGAGACCATTAGCCTATCTTGGGGGGATGATGGCTCGCGGGAGCCGATGCATCAAAACAAGCAGTCTTTGCTACCGGCCTTCCTCAAGTGCAGGCGTATTTCGTAAAGTTCAAACAGTCGAAGAAGTGCTCCATTTCCTTTTCGTTTCTTATTTCTCTGCCGTTATACAAAATATCAACACTTCGTCGATAGAAGAGTTACCGCCAAGCAAACAAGGGGACATCTGAGTGCCACTCAGAGATAAAGGACACATATGGATTAAGATAACCATTTGACGCCTCAGAAATTTAATCTCGTGTAAAATTGAATATACAGTGTCTTAACGCAAAGAGGTACGACTATATATTTCAGTTTGATGACCTCGGATTGAAATGGAGTTTTCACCAGGTGGAAGGAAATTCCGAAATATACATTTTGAAGAAATTTCAACATTTTAACTCTTTTGGTACAAGCATGCACAATATACTGATTTTTTCTTTAATGGCAACCCCAACCTTTTCCTACAGATTTCGATAGATTATTTTTTTAAAAACAAATTTCATATAAAAAGATTTTCCAATTACAGAATTGACAAAATCAAAGTACTTAGTTTGAATTTGCGAATAATCTGTTTATAATGAAATTGTAATCATGTTCATCCTAAACTCGAAATATCTCCGATATTATTAAATATGGACATCAAATAAATGTTATCTGATAAACTGGTCAAAGCTTTTGCCTTAATGTTCCAAACATGATTCCATATTACTCAAAAATTCTCTTGATGTTGCCGCTTTTATTTGATCTTCACTCAAATTATTACATGCCACTTGTATTCTGTATTTTTAATCTTGAATGTTAATAGATGGATTTGCGTATACGAGTTTTGAAATGCCTCCATAAAAAAGTCCATTGGAGTTAAATATGGGGATCTTGCCGGCCATGAAATTATTCCATAGGTACCAATCCATCCATTTGAAAACATTTCATTGAAGTATTGTCAAACAAGGACGGCATATTTTCTCACGTGGCTAACGGTATAGATACCCGCTACAATTTTAAAAATGTCAACATACTGCCCTTTATGATGATTTAGCTACACTAGACTGGAACTCTCTGTACCACTTTGATGACATTGAAGCTGCTACAACTCGCTTTTATGCTTTATTCTTTGAAGTTATTGATTTGCATGTCCCTAGAACGAAAGCCTGTAGGAAGTCTTATCCATCATGGTTCACTAAGGAGATCATCAATCTTACTAAACAAAAAGAAATTTTATGGAAGCAATATAAATTAAGTAGTGATACATTAGTATACAAAAATTTTAGAATCCTACGAACTAGGCTAAAAAATGCTATGAATATTGCTCACAATAATTTCTTAAGATCAATGAATGACAAGATAAAATCTGATCCGAAGAGTTTTTGGGCATTCGTGAATGATAAACGAAAGTCAACGAATCAACAAAGACAAATGATATATGACAATGAGTTCTATTCTGATCCGTATGTTATAGCGAATAAGTTTGCTGAACTTTTCAAATCTGCCTATACTTCCAGCTCCCATACTTCTGATCCTGAACCAGTCTCCTCTTATCCCAGTATTGGTGTACCTGTGATAGAGGAACAGGATGTATTCAAAGCTATTGACAAATTAAAATCTAAATATACTGCAGGTCCAGACAACTTACCCTCTCTTGTGATTAAATATTGCAAGTTTCAACTTATCAAACCCTTAACCTTTCTTTTTAATCTCTCTCTCAAACATTCTCAATTTCCTAATATCTGAAAATCTTCTAAAGTACGACCTATCTATAAAAAAAGGGAACAGATCCTGTATAATAAATTATCGCCCTATTGTCATCCTTAATAACTTCAGTAAAATATTTGAATTTGTTCTTTATGATTATATCTACTTTCACTCACATTCAAAAATATGTCTGCAACAACACGGCTTTGTTTCTGGTAGATCTACTGCAACTAATTTAACCAGTATGGCACAATATCTTTCTAAATCTTTAGATGAGGGAATGCAGGTAGACGTGATATATACAGATTTGTCAAAGGCATTTGATCGGCTAGATCACAATCTGTTACTTGAAACTGTCTTACATGGGTTTTACACCTCAGCTACTGACCTTTTCTCCTCCTATTTAAATAATAGAAGACTTTATGTCGATTATTTAGGCTCTCATTCCAAACACTTTATTGCTACCTCTGGAGTTCCACAAGGCTCTATCCTTGGCCCCTACTTCTTTATCATTTTCATCAATGATGTTGTTGTTGATATTGATTGTGAATGTTTAATCTATGCAGATGACATAAAATTATTCAACACGATAAATCAAATAGAAGATTGCTCAAAACTGCAGCAGAATCTAAATAATCTATATTTCTGGTGTATTACAAACAACCTCCCAATTAATCCTGATAAATGTTCTGTTTCAAATTATTCTAGAAAGCATAATATAATTAAATTCCCTTATAGCATTGAAGGTTTAGTACTTCAAATCACCGATAGTGTTTTTGATCTTGGTGTACTGTTTGATGCCAAGTTAACATTTAATTTGCATATCCTCAACACTATTAGGGCTGCACATAAATCGCTGGGTTTTGTTATTAGGATGGGTAGACACCTCACTAATAATACTCTAAAAATATTATTTTTTGCCTACGTTAGGTCGAAATTGGAGTATTGTAGCATAGTTTGGAATTCTTCATATGCAGTCTATGTAAATATGATTGAGAAGGTACAATGTCACTTTCTTAAATACCTAGCTTACAAGGAGGACTCGGTTTATCCATGTATAGATTACGACCATAACCTACTTCTACGCAGATTCTCTGTAACTACACTTAAATCGCGACGTGATTTTAGTGCTGTGGTATTTCTCTATAAAGTAGTTAATAACTTAATAGACACTCCCTATTTATTATCTGCTGTAAATTTCCGAGTGCCTACATCTACCAGGGGCGACGATATGTTTTATTTAAACACCCCAAGAACCAATGTGCTTAAGTATTCCCCTCTGTACTTTATGTGCACAACATTTCAAAACAAATGTAAATCCCTTGATATCTTCCATGTTTCTTTGTCACACATTAAATTAACTTGTCTGTGCACAGATTAACCAATTATTTTAGTGTTCCTTGCCCACCCATCCTCTGCCTTTCCTTGTGTTTTGACTGTATTCTCTTTCAGATTATGTTTTACGGCTTTTGTTTTTTTTTTCTTGTTTAATTTTATACTTATTGTATTTACTTATTTGACATAATTCCTTTTTTAATTTTTGTATTAATGTATTTGATTTGGTGCCTACTTTGTAATTGGGTTTAACCTGTTAAGTAGTGTATATAAATAAATAAATAAATATCGTTAAGCAGTAGTGGTTATTAAATTTCAAAAAATTCTAAATATCTTCTACCAGTAAGTATCCTGTCATAAAAGTAAGGACCTAATAGTTTCCCACCAACTAATCCACACCACACACTAATCCTCCAGACTGTTTGAAAATTAGTTTCTAGAGACCAATGTCGATTTATATTATCTTAAAATCTGTGGTATTGTTTACTCATTACACCATTATTTGTAAATTTTGTCTCATTGATCCGAAGAATACGATTATAAAATAAAGTATCGATTTCAAGTTGAACATTAAACCAAGCAAAAAATTCCAGTCTATGTTCAGAATCTCCGATGTGTAAATGTTGACTATAATCAGCTTTATACGAATGCATTTTGTATTTTTTCAATATTTTGTGAACTGCGCCAACTGACAAAACCAATTTCTCGAGATGCATATCTAATTGGTGAACATGAACTACCACGTATGTAGACCATTACCTGTAATTCAGTGTCTTCATCAATTATTTAGTATAAGCCGTTGTTCAAGTTGATTACCAGGAAATGCTGTGTGTTCATTTAACCCACGTAAAAATCTATAACCGTAGTTCTGAGGTGGGTGAAACCTATCTGGCTACCGATCGGCATACACTCGAGCAGTTGTCGAGAACATTCAGCGTAAATAAAGATAAGTTCAATTTTTTCACTTATTTATTTCAATAAATTATTATTAGTGAAAATGTACATCACCATTAGGTCTTCAGTCCTGGAACTGGTTAGACGCGTACCCTCATTGTTTCCTATTCTGCACTAACCTACACATTTCCTTGAAATTTGCACAGTCTGCATCTATCACTATCTGATCTAGGTCTACATCTACCTCTTTTTTCCTATCTTTGCTAGTAATATATCCCATAGTATTCCCCAAAAATGCTTTAGAACTTATTCTGCCCTTCTATTTCTCCTATTTTTTTCCACAGATATCCTTGTTCCCCTACGATTTCTATAACCTATTTGTTATTAACTTTGTCTTAAGCACAGCATTCCAAAAGGCTGCTACCGTTTTTCTATCTGCTTTTCCTACTGCCCGTATTTCATAGGCATACTGTGCTGTGCTCCACACATGCTTTCAACAATTTTCTTCCTGTTTCTATGTTTGTTGTCTTTCATCATAAGCGCTGTTCTTTCTTGTTAGATGCAGTTCGGTCCCCTTCTATTCTTTTACAATTATATACCCTAGTTCTCTGACATTCACTGGTTGTGAAGGGGGGGGCCTGCGGCTGCCAAATTCCCCCAGCACTTGAAAAAAGGTATAAATAACGTAAAAATTATTTACGAGCAAATATGACGCAAAGGCAAAAGACATCATCAAACATGCATTTTGAGCAAATCATATATTTGAAACAACCAATAACATTAGTTTATTGTATCAAAATAATTGATTAGTAATAGTATCGACAAGTTGCTCGCGTGAATACAATTAGAGTAAATTACGAACAAAAATAAGTATTTGTGTATGTCTTATCTGTAAAACAAATTGTAATTTAATAATATCAGAGATATCTCGAGTTTATGATGAACAATTTCATTAAAAACAGATTATTCGTACATTCAAACTAAGTACTCTAATTTTGTCAATTTTGTAATTAGAAAAAAGTTCTTATACAAAAATGTTTTTTAAAAAATAACCCATGGAATCTGTAGGAAAAAATTGGGATTGCCATTTAAACAAAGTCAATTGTATTGCGTATGCACACAATGAAACAGTTAAAATGTTTAAATTTCCTCAAAATGTATCTTGCGATACTCTCCTGAAACCCCATTTCAATCCAAGGTCATCAAATTGAAATATTTAGTGATACCTCTTAGAATGAACACACTGTATATCAACCACATAGAGAACAATTCAGGTGTTTTGAAACCTGGCTTGGAATGTCTTAAATACCAATATAATCTTTCAAAGTCCGTGTAAATACCTTGTTCACAATATACCTCAAAGTTTTCACATGGCACGTGGGCACCAAACACTTGTTCTGATAAGATTTTCCCAGATTGAATAGTCTGTGTAAGTCGTTCTCTCAATCCACTCACTTCCACATTATCATAGAGTCAAGCAGGAAGGGGAGTTGTTGATGTGCAAATTCCTTCGAATCAATAAAATACCTTAGATCCAACAAAATTGATTCAAGCTAACAAAATACCTTCGAGCCAACAAATACCTTCGAGTAAAGAATACCTTCTAGCCAACAATCACCCTCCAGCTAACATGTACCTTCGAGCCTAATAGCACCATTGATGTCCAAGCATCCTTGAGCCTACTCTCACCCTCAAACTCACCGTCACGTACTTTGAGATCAGTCTGGGGCCATTGCTCTTTTCAGCAAAAGCAACCAGCTGAAATCTGGGCCCAATCAATCTAATGGTAGCAGTCGGCGACCAGTGGTTAAGGGTGAGTTATGTTTGCCGAATCCCGAAACAAATTTGTTTCACAACCCTTTGCCCACAAACAGCTAAGTTTCGAGCTGAAAAGCTCCATCGTTCCAATCTGTAAGACCTGGTACCCAACTGAATAAGCTTTTTTGATTAATTAATTTTTTTACTACGAACGTATATTTTCAAACTTTGTTATATTTGAAACTCTCACTCATAACTATTTTTAAATTACTTGAATTATTGTTTTTGATTAAATTTGTACGTGATTATTAGGTCTGACGCTCATTTAAATACTAAGTAACCAAATTTTGTTCAACTAATTATTTTTATAATTAAAATATGTGAAATTATTTATTTCTTTTGTTAAATATTATTATTGGATACAAATTGTCTATTATAGAATAGAAACATTCTAATTCTAGCCTGGTCTATTTTCCAAAAGGTTAAATTGAACATTTAAAAATTATCTACCCCCCCAAACAGTTTCTGTGTCTACCCTCAAATTATATTTTTTTAATACTTGCTAGATACAGTGGCATCCAACATCAATTTTTTTTCAGTTTTGCAAAGCATATTTCAATCCAGCCCATCTCAAACTCTCCCTTGGAGTAATGGCCAAGTTAGCCATCAGCCGAGCAGTTTTATATCTTATCTAGTATGCCTAAAAGTTTTAAGTCCCCTTGAAGTTCTGAATTACCACGTTCCATGTGCATTAATAATAATCAAGCCCGTTGCAATTATTTTAAATGTGTTCACTATTATAGTTAAACATTTAAAACCATTACAATGGCGCCAGCATCGTGAGGCCTGAATTGTTGCTCTATCTCCTCCCTTAGGACAAGGTTTCGAAACGCATTTTCAATAAATAATTAAAAAAAACTGTGCATTTTCTATAAATAATAAAAAAAAACGTTACAATTTATATAGTAAAAATTAATGTTACAACATTCAAAGATGTACCAATTTCCTAACTTGTATCATAAAGATAACGAGTAACTGATGCATGTTATCATAATACTCGTACGCAACTGATTTGTACTGCACAAAAACAAAAGCAAATCTGGTATTATATGTGGGAACTTGTTTCATATATACAGACGTCTAACTGGCTAAAGTAGTATTCTGCTTTTAGCGGTAATAATAATAATAATAATAATATATCCTCATTTCTTTCACAATATAACCCTACTTTCGTAATTTACAACATGCACATTTTTACTTATGTCATTGTATTCATCATCAATTTGTTTGAAAATCAGTTATTATTAAAACTCAATATTGCAAAATGTCAGTCAAAAAATACAATTTGGGGGCACAAGTTCAACAGTTGGCGTTGAACTTATTGGTATATTTCAAACAAGAAAAGCAGAATGGGGATCCTTTAATTTCCTTACAGATAGTACAAGAAGTAATTTGCATTTTAATTAACTCTTCACCTGTTGAGCCCATTGCGAATGGACCTGCGCCTTGAAGAAGTTCTAGATTACTGGAACGGTGAAATGACGGGTGTTCTAGTGATCTAAGGTAGGTCTTTAGGAGGAACCAGACTAAGATAGGTCCCCGAAAGAGGGCAGCAGCTTTTTTGGTACATAGAGTGGCAGAGACCATAGGATCGGTATGGCATTCTAAGACACACTACTGCGATGTGGAAGGCAACGGGAAACCACCACATTGCCTCCCAAGTACACAAAGTATCTAAATTGTTATAAAGATGATGGCATCCTCTGGAGTAAAAAATTCCAGAATTAAAATAGTTCCCCATTCGGATCTCCAGAAGAGGACTACAGGGATGTGATCGGAAAGTATAAAAAAAGAGTCGTGAACATTCTGCGAATCGAAGAGTAGAATGTAAGAAGTATGAAGCAAGTAGGTAAGCTAGAGAACTTGAAAATTGAAATAGATAGATTAGCATTAAACATAGTAGGGATCAGCGTATTTCGGTGCGCAGAGGCGAGGGATTTTTGGGGAGCGAAGACTTTAGGGTAATTTATACAGGAGCAGAGAAAGGAAATTCGGGTGTGGAGACAGTTAAGCGAAAAACTACTTACAAAAGAACGAAAGAGTACTCATGGTTAGATTAGAATCTAAACCGGTACATACAGTAATAATACAAGTACACATGCCTACCTCTAGCTACAGTGGGGAAGAGGTAGAGGCGTTCTACAAATATATCAAGACATACTAAGATACGTAAAAGAACATTAAAATTTAACAATTATGGAGGATTTTATTGCAGTGGTAGGTGAGGATAGAGAACGAGCGGTAGTAAGTTGATTTGGTACAAGTACCAGAAATGACAAGGAAAATAGGCTGGTAGAATTTTGCGACAAGAAGCAATTTAACCATCACAAACACATTATTTCAACATCATCCTAGAAGACGATACACGTGGAAGATGCCAGGAGATATAAGAAAATAGCAAATAGATTACATTATTGTTAGACAATGGTTTAGGAATAAAGTAAAGGACTGTAGAAGAGACCCAGAAGCAGATATAGACACTGACCACAACATCGTAATTACGAAGTCGCTCTTAAATTATAAAAATTGAAAAAAGGAACGAAAAAAGACATTTTGACTTAGAGAAATTAAAAGATAAAGAAATCCACAAATGATTTGAAACAAAGTCAAATGAATTGCTGAAAGATATCGGGAAAATTTCTGATACTAAGTAGAAACAGAATGGAATAACATTAAATCCAGCTTAGACATGGCGGCCAGAGAGATTCTGGGGTATACACAAAAAAAAATATAAGAAACCGTGGATAACAAAAAATATCCTGAATGTAATAGAAGAAAGACGAAAATACAAAAAAAGATCAGATGAAACAGGAAAACAGAAATACAAAGCCATAAAATGGGAAATTATTCGCAGATGCAAGAAAGCTAAAGAACAATGGATTGATGAAAAGTGCAAAGAGGTACAAACTGAGATAGAAATAGGAAAGACAGACGAGATATAAGGCTTTGCACAGAATTTTTTGACGAGACGATGTCTCACATGAGCTTAATTGTTATGAATTACACACTGTTACTTATGGAACAGCATCAGCCTCATTTCTCGGAACAAGATGTCTTAAACAGCTTGCTATTGAAAGTAAAGATAAATATCCTCAAGCGAGTAGCATTATAGAAACCTCTTTCTATGTAGATGATCTACTAGCAGGGTTCAATTATATATCAGAAGCAAAAGAAATACATCTGCAGATAATACAAATTCTAACAAGTGCTGGCTTTCGTTTACGCAAGTGGAAGTCCAATAAATAAGAAATTCTTGATAAAAAGAGTATTGGCGATGATTCTTGCCAGTTTTGTAAAAACGATCAATCAAAAACTCTGGGTATACTTTGGAATCCTTCATCAGATTTATTTGGTTTCTGTGTCAATTACTTAAAAAGCCAAAAATCACAAATGTACAACATTGTCCATAACTGCACAAATCTTTGATCCATTTGGTTTATTGGCACCAATCACTATAGTTGCCAAACTGATTATACAAAAATTGTGGCAATATGAATATTCTTGGGATTAATCGATACCACTGGAGTTAAGCACAATTGGCGTAAATTCAAGAATGAGTTACATGAATTAAACCATATACAGATTCCAAGAAGTATGGTTTCCAAAAACACACATGATATCGAACTACATGGGTTATGTGATGCTAGCGAGCGTGCTTACAGAGCATGTTTGTACTTAAAGTGTGAAGTCGAAAAAGAAGAACATATGGTTCATGTAATTTGTTCAAAAACACGTGTAGCACCACTGAAAAATATATCAATTGCTCGGTTAGAACTTTGTTCTGCAGTTTTATTGGCACACCTCATAGACAAATTTCTCAGCACAGTGAAACACACAGATGTTAAAATTAAAAATATTTTTTTTTGGCCCAACTATGTTATTACACTTTGTTGGATTATGTCGGATCCTTGACGATGGAATACCTTTGTTGCCAATCGGGTCTCAGAAATTCATAGAATCACCAATATCGTTAATTGGCATCATGTTAGGTCTGAGAACAATCCTGCTGACAGCATCGCGGGGAGTTAATCCGTGCACATTGCTTTACTCTGACCTTTGGTGGCATAGACCTTCTTGGCTGCAAAAAGGTATGTCAGAATGACCACATCAACCCAGTCAAATAAATATTTAGATGCCAAAATTAAAAAAGGCAAAAACTAATTGTTATTTTACAGAATCTAAAGAATTAGATTTATTTTTCAAATATTCATTGGTATGTAGATTACAAAGAGTCTTTGCATACTGTCTGCGATTTTTATATAATCTGAAAACCCTCAATCGTGTTTAATTGGATTTGTATCTGTTGAGGAGTTGCAACCCTCTTAACTGATATTAATTTAATTCTCTCAAGAGCAAGTATTTCATGAAGAGATTTTATGCTTAAAAAACAAACGAGAAGTAAATTCAAAATCCAAACTACTGCCTTTAAACCCTTTTCTTGATGACAATGAGGTTTTACGTGTAGAGGGCATCTACACAAATCATATTTTCAACATAATAAAAACACCCTATTATTTTGCCCAAAAATAGCAAATTAACAATATTAATCATAGTCGGAGCATAAGAGTCTTCTACATTGTGGACCACAACTATTGTTAGCTAAACCAAAGAAAAAATATTGGGTAATTTCAGGGAGAAACTTAGTAAGATTTGTTCACAGATGCATTATTTGCTCAAAGGCTAAACCTAAATGTAATATTCAATACCTACAGGGTTCTTTACCTTAACAGCGCGTAAGAGCTTCATTTACATTCGAAAATACAGGTGTGGATTATGCAGGACCATTTCTTTTAAGAGATAAAAAGTCTAGAACACAAAAGGCTTATATTGTTTTATTTGTTTGTTTTACAACAAAAGCACTGCATTTAGAATTAGTTACAGAGTTGAGCTGAGAAGCTTTTTTGGCCACTCTAGGGCGATTTATTGCAAGGCGTGGAAAACCATCAAATATATTTTCTGATAATTGCACAAAATTTATGGGTGCATTGTATAGGAACTTGGCGAATTTTTAAAAAATGAGTCAGTTCAAAGTAATATTCAAGAATCACTAGCCAATGATGAAATTGTATGGCATTTTATACCACCAAATTCTCCACATTTTGAGAGCATTTGGGAAGCAGGTATTAAATCCACAAAGATTCACTTACAGAAAATATTGGATAGTGCTTTATTCACCTTTGAGAAGTTTATACTGTATTATCGCAGATAGACTGTGTACTTAATTCACGTCCTATCTCCCCATGTCATCTGATCCTATAGACTTGGATGCACTTACTCCTGGTCATTTTCTTATTGGCCGATCAATTCAGTCTTTTCCAAATCCATCACTTCTGCATATTCCAGAGAATCGTTTGTCACGTTTCCAATATCTTCAATAACTATTGCAGCAATTTTAGAGACGTTGGGAGAATACATACCAGAGTTACAGAAAAGAATGTACAAAACATTCTAAAAATTGGTGCCCTAGTTTTGGTTCAAGAAGCAAATATGTCACATTTAAAATGATGGCTTGTAAGAATCCTAGAGCTGCACCCTGGAGTCGATGGTATACTGTGCATTGTAACATTGCAGTGTGCCAGTGGAAAAATAAAACGTGCTGTAGCTAAGATTTGTGTATTACCACTCAACAATGTATTAGTTACTAAGTAAATGTACAGTTACTCTTTGGAATAAGTTGTACCTAGCTAGGTCGGGGCAACTAGGTTAAGGCTTTACTTTAGTATATTTCACATAACTTTAAATTTAAATAATACACCATTTATTTTACATGTATTTCCGGTGCTCTTCGTTTATATTCTTTTTTATAACAAGCACGATTGGCTTTTAGAGATTTATTAATTATTACTAGAAGGAAGATGGCGGTGCAGTCTTATCTTCCTTGACACGTTTTTTTATATAAAATATGTAATTGATATCAATACAGTCCACAATAAGAAAATTAAACTCATTGTAAGATTTTTAGTTGATTTATTGAAGAGAAGCAATGTAATAAACAGTCAAGATGTAACAGTGACTACGTTTAAGTCGGTATTTTCAAACCGGATTGAAGTGGCTTGACCAGTTCAAGTCAATCCTAAAAATTTACAGCTTGATTTGGCTGACGCGGCTTCAAACTGCAACATAAACAGGTTAGCTCATCAACCCACTTAAAATGTCACTTGAAGTGTCATGTTCGTACCCAACTTCGCTTTATACCATTTGCCGGTCCTGTCTGCTGTATCAACATAACCTTAAACCAAGAAAGAAAGGAACAATGATTGTAATTCATACTAGTTTGAATTATAGTAAAGTAATGGAAAATATAAATACACCTCAATTACAACTATGTTCTTGACGCCGTAGTCGTGGTTAAAGTATTAATTAATATCTATGCCTGATGTGTCTGATACATTTTAGAACACATCTAAACAGTAAAACGAAGTTGCAGTTCAACAGATGTATGCGTGCAATAAATGAAATTGAAATGGGATTGAAATATCTCCTTTCTCTTTTTCAAACCCTTTACATCTAAACACTTGGGATTGCGATTGACATTTGAAGCCGCTCGACTTCAATCCGGATTGAAAATACGGACATAAACGTAGTCAGTCTACTTTGCATGATACGAAAATTATACCTTGTGAATTGTGAAAAATGGAGGTTTGTAGTGATTGGCCAGAGATGTTGAATTATGATCATAACTCACAATCTGGATGTTCCTGATTGGTTAAAGTGTTGGATTATGAATTCATATATACCTTTCCCATTAAGTGGTTATAGGGGGTGCTAAAAGCAGTTAATTGAACGCAATATTGATTTATGCAGTTTTGCAGATAATTTGAGATAATTTGATTTTAATTTTTTTTAAATAAGCGATAAATGACTAGAGATTAATCGAAACAAAAGATGTAAACATAATCAACATTTTTTTATTCTTACTTACTCAGCATTCCATTACATAGTTATCAACAACAAAATAAATTTTCTGTATAAATTTTGGATAATTGCTACAAAATTTCGGCTGTTTTATAATTTTTGACAAAGTATTGTGACGAAGATACAAGTTTTCTTAAAAAAAAAACTAAACAATTTGGTATGCAAAATATTTTAAAAATATTACATACTTCTACATATCCAATGAGGAATAACAATTGGTTATTGATACAGAGAAATCATAATCATAAGCGAGTCAGTCAAAATATCATTAGCCCACAAAAGCTGTTTAAATAAAAAATGGAGGTGGAAGAGTTTTTGGCCAATGTCAACAAACTTGGCATGCCGTAGTGGAGAGTGTGGTCCATTATAAGCAACATAGGACGTTACCTATACCACTGCATACCCTTCGGGTGCTATATGGAGATAACATAAATAGGCTGGATTTCTGTACATTCATGCTGATACAGATGCAGATGATCCCGTGCTATTAAAAAGAATTTTGTAGATAGACGAGCCCATATTTGACCAAGACGGTGTAACAAATTATCACAATGAGCACTTTGATCTCCAAAAAATGCAGAAAATCCCAATAAAAAATACCAAAAGGAAAGGTCACAACAAGTTTCTCAGTCAATGTATGGATGAGAATTATTAATTAATAATTTGATTGGACCACACTTTCTTCCCAATAATTTAAATGGCGAGGCTTATGAAAACATCCTTCAAGATGTAATTTTTGAGTTGCTTGAAGACATGCCATTAGAAACCAGATGAAACTTGTTATTGCAGCAGGATGGCTGTTCGACACAATTTTCCCAACCAATGGGTCGGTAAGGGAAGGCCCATCTCATGATCAGTCCAAAGTGCGGACATGACCATATTAGATTATTATGTCTGGGGCTACATGAAACGCCTGGTATATAGTGTCTTGCCCGTGCAATCTGTAAAAGAGCTTAGAAAATCAATAATAAATGCGAGTATTGAATTCCCAAACACTTTGTCCTGTAGAGTGGTGAATAGTGAATTAAGAATACGTATCTGCTTACGAAAACGAGCCACTTTGAAAATAAATTGTAAAACTTAAAAAAAAATTAATTCGAATACTTTTTTATTTATTTCTGTAAATAAACAACTTTTGGTAAATAATGGTATTTTGCATAGTACACTTGTGTTTATGGTTTCTCCATATCCTGTTATGCATCAATTGGCTTCACAAGGATTTTATTTAATAAATTAATCATAGGGAACATTTTGTATAAATTAGTAGGTTATTACATATTATATAAATGCGGTTTTGAGTTCCCACCAATATTGGGAGGGGGGGGACTAATTATTATTATTATTATTATATATTCCGTAGGAATGGAAAGTTAATATTTTTGTAATGTATTTTTTATTTTGTTTATTCACTCAATATATGCTAACTTAAAAAGGAAAACCTTCAATAATAATAACAAAACTTCCTAACTTTGAAAAATTAACCAAATTACAAATAAAATCCCCTAAACTTAAAAACTATTTTAGTATAGTGAATTTAAATAAATCCTAATCAACGTATTTATGTAGTTAATAACAAAGCTTTTAATTCTACAGAAACAATTTCTAAATACATATAATTATAAACTAGAGAAAAAACACCCTAATCATATAACCGCATATAGTACATTTTAATAAAACCTAATTGATCTATTTACATATTTAGTAGTGGAACTTTAATTTTACTAAAACTATTACCAAATACGTTTAATTTCAAATTGGAAAAAAAAACAAATTAGCCTTAGATACAGAACGATTAATGCATACCGTAGTTTGAATCATGAAACTGACATCTAAAAGTTGGAGTTTTGTGTGTTCTTTTAGTAGAAACATTCAAATTAATTTTACTTAATAACTCAGACATTGTCCTCGACCAATCAGAATGAGTAACGAATAAGGGTGGTGGCTTGGACAAGCGAAACCGATAGTTGCCATGATCATTCTCAACGTTACTACCTTATATTAAAGAACTGCGAGAAGAGTGCTTTATAATACACTAAAGTTTACCTGAATAATCCTTGCCTTCCGTTACTTATAATACCTGTTTGTTCTTGTATGTTGTACAATATATCAACAAACTCCACTGCAAACGGTTATAGATAAGGATTCACACCTATGAACTGAGTATACATAGTTAAATGACAATCTTCAGTAGCTTTCGGCACGGCAAATGCCACATAATTCAAGAATTCATTAATTGGCTGTACCTTAATTTAATTATTAAGAAGACCAAAGGATGCACTTAATTGAATTAAGTGTACGCTCATTTTGTAAAATGAATCGATTAATATTGATAGTAAAACTTGTACAATATTATTACGCCTCTAAATAGGCACCAGATATACTACTGCACCTGTAATTATAACAATTGGCGCCCAATGTAGTACCAAATTATTACTCGCCAATTAGACACGTAAAAGGTACTATAGTTAATCGCTATCGTGTATAGATAGTATAATAACATTACACAAATTTTACAATACATAATGAGCAAGTAACTTAAATAATAATCAGGCTTACCTGTAGTCATTTAGATAATTAAGTTAAGATAAAGTCAAGTAATATATCTATGTGGATAATCAATAATCATTGTTTGCACACTACAGAACGTGAGTGGATCAACGCCTAATTACTTTATATTTTAGTAGCAAAGTTGATTATTTACCTATAACATAAGGGAACCCAGATAAAAGGCACAAAAAGAAGAAGATTAAAAATCGAGAGGTGAACTTCACTACTTTAACTTATAAATCACTAACCCCCAATGTTCAAGACATGACAGTTATGGGTAGAATGAATATGATCGCCGCCGGTTGTTTCCAACTAATCAACTCTTCGCTGAAAGTAGCGCATTTTCACTGGTAAAAGCAGTAACGCATATCCCTTCAAATCGTGAGAAAACGTCTAATAAAACCTAATTCTAAAAACATCCCGAGAATAATTCACACAACCTATTTTCTAGTTAAATTACAAACATAATTATTAACTAAAATCTTTGTGGAGCCATTTGAAGAGTAACAATCCTTACCATCAACAGCCAATTTTTTGGATAGCTAGAAGTGCGTAGAATTTTTAAAAATATTCTGCACATCAAATTGTTTAGTGGAAAAAACCTTGCATCTGTCTATACTTAGTCAAAAATTATAAAACTGCAGAAATTTTGAAGTGCTATTCCAAAATTTATACAGAAACATCTCATTTTGTTGTTAACTATATAGCAAAACGCTGAGTGAAAGTGAATAAAATTTTTATGTTTATTGCTTTTATTTAAATCAATTTCCAAAGTCATCTACCACCTATTTAAAAAAAATTAAATTCAAATTATCTCGAAACTCGTTCATTTTTGAATAAGATACTGTTGGGCTCAATTAACTGACAATAGCATTTCATATAACCAATTAACAGGAAAAGGTCAAATTACCAGTAATCCTGTATATTGTACTAAAGAAAAAATGCAAATAAATTACAATGACAAGACATAAATTAAAACTTTTCTGTCTCAACTTTTTTGTATGTACAAAATTTTTTAGTTAATGGGTCGGGTTAGCATATCGCTGAAGGAGACTAAAGTGAGATAAAATAATGTCAAAAATCAGTTTAATATTTTTTCCTACACCTGCCACCACAAATTTTTTACGTTTACATTTAGCGTCTTCATCTGAACATTTATGACTTCCTCTTGGGAATTGTGTTATTGGTCATCAGTGATCGTCAGTCCATTCAAAGTCAATCAGAATTGACTTGTTAGCAAGAGGGAGAACGAGATAAGTTTTCCAGCAATAAAGAAACACTTTTACAAGTATCTTGAAGTGGTGAAGAGCAGCAGTAGATGCTGCATAGGACTTCTACCCTATTCCTTCTGCTCTCTTTATTTATGTTTTTCTTGGTCTTCTGTAAAAGGTGCAGCAAATTTTGCGATGACCACAAATGCCACACTAACGATTGTCTTGAAAAGTTGGATTAAAGATTGGAAGTAGTGAATTTACATATGGTACTATACCCATAATATTATTTTGATTAGTCATTTTAGCTTCACGTGATTTCGTGCTTTAAATATTGCGCAATCAAGTTCACACCTATTCATACAACCACTAGTGGATATTTAAAGTCTCAAATTAACTTTAAAATATAAAATTAACATTAAAATGTAACACGTTATCTAATAAAACTGTATATTAACAAATGGTGTTAACAAAAACAATAAAGTCACAAATAAATTAAATACTTACATCTTCTTTGGTCGAACCATACAACATATGTCCAATAATTAAAAAGGCGATAGCAGAGCAAGGATTACTTTCAAGCGTACTCAGATACTCGAGCTTTTGTCTCTTTATAATAGAACCTAAACGTTTCATATCAATGTCTTCTTTCTCAACAATTTGTGTTAAAACTTCACTCAACCTTGGTTTAATCAATGCTAACTTATCTTTTGGAACACCCTTAAAATTTAAATATAAACATGATTCTGAATTTTCAAGAACATTGTAAGCGATCTAAAAATGGAATTAGTAATAATTAATAACATTACTAGGTGAAATACTTACAGTACTAGCAAATGCATCGTGAATTTCAACAAATTCTTTTTGCAAGGGTGCCACAGAGTTATCCGTTAAATACTTTAAAAGAATAGTGCAGGCACTCATAGTGTATAAATCGTGAACAATAGAAGGGCCCCTCCAACATACATTTGCAATACCATTACTTTCATCATCAGAAGGATACTTAATTATAAGGTCTTGAGAACTTTCTACAGGTGGACACGGTGATTGCCATGGTTTAGTAAACGCTCCTCTATCTCCCTTAAATTTTACTTGCACAAATTTAAAGTATTAGTAAAAATAGGTTCATACCTTAGAAATAATTTTACTTTCGATTGGTTCTAGAGCTTTAAATACATCTTCAGGTTTTACTTGACCAACAATAATTAGTTTTAAATTCTCTGGACGATAATATGCTCTATGGTACTTCCTCACCTAAAAACAGTAATGTATTTATTATAATACTGCTTGTTGAAGCCAGTTTTAAGCATTTTAAATATCAAAAAATTAAAATTTCTAGTTCGATTTTAAAAAGTCAAACAGTTACAGTGCAACATGTTGAAATTCTCCAACTCTACACCCACCGCTTTATATTATTATTATAAATTTTGAGTTTCATTAGACTGATCTTTTGCTTCTTTTAGTCAAATTGTCATTAAGTATCAGTGTCGTTAAAAAGATATAGTCTAAGTATCGGTGTCATTAACAAAATCAATCCCTTCATTTCTTTGTGTTGACCAATCATGGATCGGTATTTTCTTTGCATTATTGAAAATAAGTCTGTTGGAAACCCGTTTTTAGATTGACATACTCTAGCCACTGTCAAAGACCTTGATGTTGACATTTTACTGTCAAGTTTTGTAATAACTTTGGCATATGCTGCAAAAATTGAGTGAATTCTGTTTACAATGTTTTTATCAGTTCGTTTTGGAAAATATGTTTTGTTCGCAGTGCGAGACAAGAACGTCCCATATTATGGACATTCGCCCAGAATTTTGGTGGAACTTAAAGGCTAAAACGATTTCCAAGTCCTCTCCATTCTCTGTCAACGTCCATGCATTGACCAAAGTAGACGGTTTTACACAATTACTTGATTCATATTATACAGTGCGGCTGTACTAGCTTAGTGTTACAATTGTGCCTTAGAAATTGTTTACTCGAAATTTTATATATGTCAATGGTTTAATGAACCAATGCTAAGTTTCAGTACAAGTCTTTAACAGCTTTCCGTTAGGCCACATTGGTTGCTAAATTGTATAGTGTATTCCATACCCGTTTTATATTATCCTGCCACCAACTTTATGTATAGATTAAGTTATATCTAAGATATGTAGTACGGGTTGTATATTTTTTATCAAAATCCAGTTATGTTTGAAAACATAAACACTTCATTTCAGTGAAGATATGAAAAACCGTTAAATGAATACAAGGTGAACACTTAAAGTATCTTTAAGAATATTTGATGCAGGTTTATTACAATTACACTTTCACTATTAAGCCTCCCTCAAGTAAGACTTTTCATTTTTTATAATCAACATTATGTATAGATAAAATATCAGGCCTTAAAGCACCCTGTGCATACATGCATGTGTGAATGGTTGTGTGCATTTGTGCATATATGTATAGGTGTACAGATGTATGCGCATCTGCATATAAATGTGAAAGGGTGAGCACACATGGATGCAGTTATTACTAAAGTAGAAATAACATTGTTATGCAGTTTTAGCCCCCAGAATATCTAGCCTGCAATTTCAAGAAAATTTGGTGAAATACTCCCCTAAAAATCCCGTTTGGGTAAAATACCGAAAACCTCAACTGCACTGATAAAATTGCCAACTAACTCAGTGGGATGGGTGATGTAAATGTTTGAAGAGGGTTCCAGAATACTATCGAGTATAAAATGTGGCCTTGATCGGGAAATACTTTGGATGCCTATGAGGCATACAATATAAAGATGAATTTGGAAATTAATCAGAGAAATATATAAGCTTTTATGTTCATCCTTTATAATAATGTATATGTAAATGGTTACATGTAAATAGATTTGTATTTATGTAGTAGAAAATTAATCGAATTTGAAAATAATGAATTTGTTGGACGATAAAGCAGCGCGACAGAGCTAGTGGTGGCTAAATTTAAGCATAATATTATTGTACAAAGAAGTTTGGCATTTTAAAATATTAAGTAATATAGACATGAAATTTTAAATGTATATTTTATTGGTGGAATTTAAAGTTGGAAACCATTAGTATTTTGAATGGACAATGAAATGATAGAAGTGATTACGTGCATTTTCAGAAATAGGATTTAAAATGTCATGTAATTCCATATGGAAAATGGAAAAATTGAAGTGATATTATTATTGATAAATTTGATGTTTTTTTAAGATTTCTTTTAGTAATACTAGGCCAGTACGAGGTCAAAAAATTAGTTTTTTTTTAAAGAAATCATATTTGTATTTATAATGCAATTATTTACAGTCAATAGAGATCAAGTATAGATTAAATTTTATTTGCATTTATTTATTAACTAAATAGTAATTAGGTCACTGTAAAAGGATATTGTCCCCTCTGTGATGGAGCCGTATTTGGGAGAGGCACTTTATTTTACAAAGTTTTCTTTTGATATAACAAAATTTAATAAAAGATGTCAAATATTTTAGAAAAAAAAAGGATAACGTGATAAATTTATGAACCAAAAAGCAAAGGAGACCTATGTGGAATAACCGTCTTTTGTGTAGGGATAACATCGGCCTCCCTTAATTTTGACTATAGAAAAAGTATTTCAGAGTTGGGTAATCTGTAACGTAGCTTTGTATTTTAACCATTTTATTATTTTTGTTTCAAATTTTTCTATTTGCTTTTATTATTTTTTTAATAGGAACCCACTCCTGCACCGCTACAGTTAGCTGAAGCACCCTTAAATTGTTACAGGTTCCCGCCCTGATAAATTTATAGCGTAACACTCATTTTACCTATAACAAATAGAAGTGTTATAAAACATCAATCCTGAAAAAGTCTAAAGATTCGTTTTGTTTTTAATCTAAAACTTATTATATATTGTTACTAAATCCAAGAAGCTTCATAATATGTATCTCTTAATTATACCTTTTCGTTGCTGGTAGACTCTCGAAGGTTTTTCATAACACCGCCTGTTCTAGATGAATATCCACAATGTCCAGGATACATAGTTCGCTGAATAGTAGTATGCATTCGCCTTTCTCCTGAATTTTCACCGCCTTGTATTTCACAATAAACTACTCCAGCATTGTCTCCAATAGCCGTAATATGATGTACTTCCGTTAAAAATGCTTCATCCTAAAATAAGTCATATCAAAAATGTCTAGACTTAAACATATTACTAACAGAAAGAACAGGATATAAAATGTGATCAACGTAAATAGGTAAGAGTGATAAAAACCCTTCAAAACCAGCAGTTTCCATTGTATAACAAGTATGATCAACATCAGTCCATGCATTAGTCCCAGATGCTAAACATCTATTCGCCAACAAATCCAAGACTCCTTTGTATGGATAAACTTCGCTTCCTAAAAATATTAAGTGTTCCAAAGTATGAGGAAGACCATCATCATCATGCGTTTCGGTTGCTGAAATTTATAAAGGTAGTATTGTATCAGGTACAAAACGTAAAATAAGGTGCATTTTCTAACGTTCTCGCAACAAAAATTTAAAAAATCTTAGGTTTCATGATAATCACTAATGACTGGATACATACAAATTAATAAGACGAAGAATGGTTAGTTTTTCATTTAACCTCATGGTATAAAAAAGTACAAAAATATCTATATATAAGTTTTAGGTATAATGTTTTCAGCAATTTCTTTTGTTTTTAACGTTAAAAAGGTGGAAAAAAATTAAAAATAACAGTATGTTAAAATATTCTTACCAAGTGTAAAAAATCCTTCAACAACAGGCCCATTTACTTCTGCAATAACTACCTCTAACCCAGTACGCTTTGATTTAAATTCATACACTGGTATTTTGTTATATGCTTTCACGCAATAAATAAGTTCAAAGAAAGATGTATTTGCAATAGGCGTTCCATCCGTAGGTGGCATCTTGCTTGATTTCGTCTTACTGAAAAAACTTAGCATAGTTAGGCTACTTGTTAATTATAAATGCAGATATCGGTTTTGCCGACAACTTTTTTGTGTTTTTTTTGTATCGTATTCCTGGGTGTGCACGAATGAGAATGGACAAGCTGAATTTTTAAAAATGCTCCTAGGCAGTCAAAATACTGTTCCACACAAAAGAAAACATTCTTAAAAAAATAATAAAAGGATCATATTTTGGCTGCCAAGGGCATTTTCAAAAATTCAACCTGTTCATCCCTCATCAACACATGCATAAGAACATGATACAAAAAGAATTAAAACAATAAACAATACAGAGCCCACTCGGAAAACATTCTAAATTATAAGTTAATGGAAAAGTTATTTTTTTCTGTACCACATACAAGAGTTATATGATAAACTAGTGTTGCCATCTGGCAACTGATGTTTCTATAGTAAAATTTGACATTTTTGATAGAATACATGCTCAGAACATACTGGCATACAAGCACTATTTGTGCTGTTTATGGTAACTTGAAAAAATTCATCTTGGCTAAAAATGGGATTAAATCATGAACGTTTTCGAACAATTATTTTTTACAACTTTAGACATGGATTAACCCAACAACAGTGAATGAATGAACTTAATTCCGACTTTTGACAATAAATCCACATCAAGGAATATTGTATATTGATAGTTTCGTGACTTCAATTCTGGTCATAGTTTGATTTAAGGGCAAATTTCATGAAGCAGTCCAAAATTGATTTTCCAGGATTTTACGGATACAAACAAAAAATTCAGAATAAATTAATTGTTGATAATTGTATATCGAGAAAGACCGATTTTCCATCGATCTTGGAACTAAAACCAAGAAAATTTATTGTACTCTCCTTGTCACATCATAGTGTGTTGACTTTGATGTGATAATTTGTACCGAGACTTGGTTAAATAATGATATTCTTACTTCTGCATTATTTTCCAATCCCTATTCAGTGTACAGAAGTGATAGCAGACATGAGAATTTATTATGTAGTCATGAGGGTGGTACTCTAATTTCTACTATGTCTAGGTGATCTTGTTTAAAGTTACCTAATATTGGCAATATTCATTTCAAAGACGAATGGATAAAGGTATCACATAGTAACCTGACATTTGTTATAGGAGCTCTTTATTTAAAACTCCTTTACCAAATTGATAGGCGTCATGTATTTTTAGATATCGGCCAAAATCTTAGAAATCAATATTCTCATTTTAAATTTATAATGTTTGGCGATTTTTATTTACTGGAGATTATCTGGAATATTGATGAAGATCATTTTGTTATCACCAAAGGCACTCTTTCACCCCAGGCTAAACTTGTGCTTAATCACTTTTTGGAATTATGGCAAGTGAATGCAATTCCAAACTTTAACAACAGACCTCTTAAACTTGATCTTTACCAAAAACATTAATCAATTCCTGAACTCCATGTCTCTGAAGCTAATGTTTCGCTTGTGAAAATTAATAGACAATATCCATGTCGGGAACTTCAATACGATGCTCATTTCCTCTATAAAACAAAGTGAAAATTGCAGTTTTCTGCTTTTCCAAAGCTTATTTTAATTCATTGAATCATCCCTTTGCTAGAACTGATTGGTTCTTCCTCAAAAACACCAGAAGCAATCTGAATCTGTTTATCACTAATTTCTGTGAAATTCTATTTGATGTCTTTCGGCAATTTATACCCATAAAGCGCATCTCTTCTGCTAAATACCCCAGGTAGTATAGCACTGAATTAAAGAATCTCATCACTTTCAAAAATAACTTCATCAGAAATTTAAAACAAGTGGTTTACAGGAGGATTACATTATTATATTAAAATTCGTCGTGAATGTAAACATTCAATTGTTACGTCTTACTGTACATTTCAGCAGGGTTGGCTTTTGATTTAAATCATTTTTATTTCTATACTTATTAATTTTATTTTTTAAATTAGTAGAAATTTAATTCATGTTTTCTGTCTTTTAAATGCATTATCGATTAAAATAAATATTGGACACTTCGATCACAATAAAATTTCTACAAGAAGTAGAAAGTAACATGAATTTTTCTCTTAATTTTAAATTTCTTTTAAGGAAAGTATATTTGTATTTTTTATTGAAATTATTTCATATCCATAGAGATTAAATGTAGGTTAAGTTTTATTTGTAATTATTTATAAACTAGATAATTATTAGGTCATTGTAAATGGATATCTAGCTACCCTAGTGATGGAGTTGTATACGGAATAAGCATTTTATTTTGAAATTTTTTTAACTACAAAAAAAATTTAATAAGTGTTTTTAAGATAAAGTATAATGTGATAAATTTAGGAAACTAAAAACAAAGGAGACCTATGCAGAATAGCCGTCCTCTGTGTAGGGATAATATCAAAAAAATTGCAGAAACAGATGGTTTGGGACCCTTTAATTATGACAAAGAGAAAAAGCCTTTCGGGGTAAGTAAATATTGTAACGTGATCTGTGTGTAATTTCTATTATTAATTTTTATAATTTTTTCCATAGGAACCCACTCCCGGACGACAGTAATTAAGCAAAGCACCCTTAAATTGTTACGGGATCGCCGCCTCTTCAAGGCAAATCTAAATTTATAATGTAATTCTCATTGTACCGATAACAGTATATTTGGCGCCCAATCATGTGGCATTTTTTAAACATGAAAGTTTTTTTTTCTAATGTGTAATTTTGTTAATTTTTTTATAGGTTAGGTGCCCAACTTCAGTTTTTTTTTATTGCTAGGGTAGTTCTTAAACTCAGAGTTGTTTTTTCAATAGAGCAACTTTTTAAACATAAAGTTGTTTTTCATTATTTTATAGTAATTTTTTCAACTTCAGAGTCTTTTTTATCGCTGTTTTTTTTAAATCGTTAAGCTATTTTTTTGGGTTAATATATAGCAAATTTTTTTAATTTTTTTATTGCTTCAAATGCATGCAACAAATGTATTCATCTTTATGGAGAATATTTTGAAAAACGATATAGCTACTTGTTCTGATCATTAATCATTTTCGATCTAAAATCCCAAAATATAGAAGGTGATATTCATATTCAAGTGGTATATCAATCATATATAAAAGGATTTTGTACATTAATAATAAAATTTGATACACATTAAACTTCGTCTATGCAAAACCTAATGGACGGTGTTTACCACAATGGTTATATTGTCAAATATTTCATTTATTCAGAATTGCAATTTATATAAATGAAGCGTGAACACACATGCACAGAAACAAAATGAGCAATATTCGTGTTTGAAGGACTTAATGTTTGAACATGAATGAGTGAAAGCAGAATTCTCGAACAGGTTCGGACAAAAGTGCTTTAGTACAGATTACTTTTATTTCTTTCTCTCGCATACTCCTTTCCTTAATTGACAAATGTTACTGCTTATGACAGCAGCTGGATACTATGGTAAGTCTTTGTTAGAAACTATTCTACATTCTCTTCATACTTAGATTCGGGGTTTTGTGGTCGATCAACAGAGCTGGTTCGGTATTAGCGAAAAAATATTTTATGTTCAAAATTTCTGCAGCACATTATTACTACAAATCCAAATGGAATGCAATGCTTACATGTTCATTATAAACGTAAAAAATATTTATGTATTATAGGTGCAAAGCACAACACCCATTTCAAAACATATGTCCTGTTATACTATGATACCGCATGGAAATACTCTGTTGCCGGCAGTCATAAAAATTTTAAAGTTACTTGAAAGACTGAAGTTATATTTTTTTTTAAGAGAACTGTTCATGTGTTTTGTGAAATTTCTTTGAAAATACCGTAGCTGAATTACATTTTGGGTCTGTGCACGTGTTATAACCCCGGCATCGTGTTCAGCGCCACTACTACAGTTGGCAACATGGGGAGTAGGAAGATTAATAGCAGATACTTTACGAGAGGGTTCAGATTGACATGCTAGGTCAGGTTCTAATAAGCCAGATTGTTTTTCTGGGGAGGACAGTATTTATCGACACGTAATTTCAGTTCTTGGAGCGAGCAACATAATACTTTAAACTGAGGTAAAGAAGAAATGTGTTGAAACGCTAAATGTTCGGAAAAATATGGGTTCAAATTTCTACGAAGTTGGTCAATAATTTCGGATTCTGGTGGTTTTTTTATTTAATCTTCTATATAAAGCTTCCATTGAAGTAATAAAAGAGATTACGTTTTCGTCAGGTCCCTGGGTTCGGTTTCTTATTTCGTTCCAGAGATCATTTATATAACCACAGAGTAGGAAATCGCATTTTAAGCACGTAACTAATTCTTCCCAAGTAGAAATCTGATTTCGTATATTTCTATTCCAAATAGAGGCGGAACCGGAAAATAATTCACCCACTGAGACAAATAAATCTTGGTCTGTGCAGTTACGGGAAATTTTAAAGCCATTTACTCTATCTAGGAATGACATTAGCGAGATTTGGGAGTCAAAGCTCTGAAAAGTTAAACCCCATTTATACACAGGTATTGATCACCCAGACGATATAGAAGGTTGGGACATTGTAAGATTGGAGAGAGCTGTAGGTAAATTTACGTCCACATCTAAGTTAAGTTTGTCGAGGACGATTCCTTCGAGTAAGAGAACATCAGATAAGAAGGCTTGTTTGCTTTCGTTAGCTTGTTCCTCGTTAAATAAACATAATAAGTCTATTCGTTGCTTTATGTGCGTTATACGGGACACAATGCGTTTAAGCTCAGTTTCGATAGGTTCAGGGTCAGTTTTATGCAGTATATTACTAATATCGTCAAGAGATTGTTTAATTTCAAAGATATTTTGAGGTAAATCAGAGACCACTACACGCGGAATAGGTAGACTTTTAGCTTCTTGAGCTAATATAGCTTTGAGTTGCAATCGTCTATCATTTTGGTTTGTTGCCGCTTGGATACTCCGCGACTGTAATTCGTAGATCGTTTCAAACGCTTTAAGGTGGACGGATTCATTATAGTATAGTGTTTAAGAAAGCAGATATAGCGAAATCAAGTTTACTATAGTGTTTTAGAAGTTATAGATATACCAAGATAAGATTTCAGTTAATTACGACAGTTGTATTAAAAGCAAAATTTTCTATGAGAAAGAATTCGTAACCTATAGTTAATTATTTAGATTGTAAGGGAACACTTTAAAATCATGGCAAACTAAGATAATATGTAAGTTATCTAAACAATGGTTTTAATAAGTTAAACCAAAAAAACAGGTATATAATCAAATTTAATGTAATATCAAAAATATTTTCCATCCGGAATAACGAATAAATAATGAAGTTACTTAATTATATATTTTAAGGTACCTACGAGAAAGATTAATTAATTCCAAATCACATGTTTTCCACTTAGAGGTTAAGATAATCTGCTAAACACATTCGAAAGGTGTATGCTTTAGTTTCATCTTAAATTAGGTTAGGTAATTATTTGAGAGAATTAAAATATAAATACACTATTTTTATAAAAGAAAAATGCCAATTAATTAAGTTAGAAATAACATATATAAAAGGTAAACAAACACCATCAAAAAATGGCGGTTCTTGATCATACAAATTGACATTTCAACTGCATTCAATGTCACGTCAACATAAGATAAAAGTTACCAAATGCAATGTAGCCAGGTTGTATTTCTTCTATCCAAAAGCCATTAAAAATTTAAAAATTATTTTTTTTATTATATTTGAGTAAAAAAACCCAATTTCTACAAAGATATTCAAAACTAACACCTTATGAGATAAATCAGAGGTGAAGACAAATTTTCAACACACGTTTAGGTGTCACTGATATAACCCCGGCGTCGTGTTCAGCGCCACTACTACAGTTGGCAACCCTTATACGATCCTCGTTCGCAATATTACACAATAATGATATTATGACATAATTATGTGTCCAATTGTATCACATACCAAATACGTTTATAATGATACAAGTTTATATTTACACGAAAGTAAAGCAAAAGTACTCACTTAAACGCTCCTTTCAGTTCAATCTCAGGGTCCTTGTTGGGGGCGTGGTTGGGCGTGGGTTACGTCATGCCATCGTTGAAACCAAATTTATCGTCTTCCCTCTTCTTTTGTTTGTAGGCAGAGCAAAGGAATAAAGGTAAAGGTACTTAAAGATACAGGTAAAAGGAAACTTACATCCTAAAAACGAAAAGACAGCACACGACACAGGCAAACGTTACCGTTCGACGTCTCGGTGGCTAATAATCCTGTCGTGTCCAAACCGCGCACTTACGCCACTCCGCGCCTGCGCATTCCTTTTGCGCAAACGCAATTGTCCAAAATGACGGAAATGAACAAGTCTATTTTAAAAATAATGGCGGGAATTCACTCACAAATTTAAAAGTGTACATCTCCAAATTTGGAATGTAACACATGATGAGCTGAATAATTTTAACAAATTGTACTACAGAAAAATATCAATCAAGCACCACAAACATTATTTTGGGACCTAAAAATTAAAATCTAATTTACAGTAACTTTATTCCACCGTCGTTGAGAAAACTTATAGTCAGAATGTTAACACATTTATGACAGGTAAAAACTTTTTAGAAACGATGTATTTCTTACATTGAACTGTGAGAAAACATTTTCAGTGGTGCTAAGGTATTGGCATGGTTTGGACTGGAATGGGACAGGATTGCGTTATTCGGTACATTTTGGGTTACCAGGAACATCCACAGCTGTGGAACGTTTTTTTTCTCGATCATAAGACATAACTGACCAAATGACCAACGAGCCTTATGTACTGGAGTACTAAGTGCACTTTTTGTATGAGCAAACTTAAAAAGTTGATTTCATGGAGAATTACGAATGATACAAAAATAATACAATTAAACTCTGCTGCAGCAACTACATGTTTATTTGGTGTTTTTTAAATAATAAAATAATTTTTGTCCATGACAATTGTTTCTTTTCTCTAGCCCTCGTTTTTGTCTTGGTTTAGAATTTCATAAATATGATAAGCCTAACTACTTGTATATCGACATTTTTCTAATGGAAATGTAAATTACAGATACTAATAATAAACATACACAAGCTAATACAGCCTATGCATGTTCTGTTCAAAATTCTGGCTTTCGCATCACATAAATGATTATAATACCTTAATTTGCTTGCAGTTGTAGTTACAATAAATCGATATAGTGACTTCATTCATCACCTAGGAAACGCCTACACCCCATTAAATTTATTAAAATCTGACAAGCCCATCAATTAACTAACACACAAAGAAACATCTTTTAGACAGCTTTTCGAGGCATTGTTATAATTTATCGACAGATGTAAAATTATGTTACACTATATTAACAATAATATACCTACCTTTCTATGAAAAGTTATGGCAAAAATGCTACTGGATGAACCGGCGATCCTGGATAGTAAATTAAGTTCGCAATTGCATAAAGCTTAAACTATGTATTTAAATTTTAAATAAAGCTCTTTTGGAATAAGCCTTACAAAACTAAATTGTAACAGAAAAAGGCACTGCCAAGATTATAAATTAGAATAGAATTAGGATTACTGACAGATAATGTTAAAACAAACAATTCCAAATCTGACTGCAATTATCTAAATACGCACGTGGCTACAATACCGTAAATTTTTAACAAACAAAGATTGTGAAATAAAAATTACCAATAAAAAATAAGATCAAATACCAAAAACATTCAAATTTTACATTTAAATATAACTTAAGAAGATTAGTCATATCTTAAGAACTTCGTGGCTTGTTGCACTATCGTCTGGTAGGTATACTTCTTAACAAAGTAGTGTTACCAGTTATATAGCTGGCAGCAAGGAAGATCTAGTTACTTTCAAGAATTTCCGTGTTAACATTATTAACGATTTTTTGCTAAAACGAGGTTTTAATAAAAATGCGTACTTTTACATTTGGTTACGTTAATTTTTTGTTATTTAGAAACGAACATTAGTACGGTACGTAAAATTACAATAATGATCACCAGTTGTATTATCGCAAAACTTACAGTGGGCTTAGATGAAAAAACAAGAAATAATAAGTAACCGTTAAAAATCGTGTTCTGATTATAGATACAGATATATAAACGGTCATAACCGCTAAAAAACTAACTTGTAACAAGAATAGTTATGTAGGCTTTACACATATACTGTGTTCTAAACGTCCACAGCTTCGACTACTAGGATCTTAATTTTAGCATCACTTTAGCACTCTTAAGTAAAGCTTATTGTCAATTTGTTACGGGCGAACGAAGCGTTAAATCAATAAATTTGGAATTGCCAAAAAGGAGTGGGACTTCCTTAACAGATTAAGAGTGCATCGGATAACTTCAGTGATATGGAAAACATTAAAAGAAAACAGAAAAAAATTCGAAAATTGTAAAAGTTAAATAAATGCAATTTCAAACTACGTTACCAGTAACACTAAACGTGAAAGGCTTTTAGCACTGTTTTAAATTTATGGGCGCCAAGTCGTCTAGCTTAGATAATTTCATAGACGACGAGTATTCCCGGGATTCTAAATAAGTCCGCCTCTTGGTGGAGCGAAGTTCCTTTAACAACAATCTCGCTCTTTAAATAAAGAAAACAACTACTTTTAGGTCACTGCGTAACCTAAATCTACTTGAGTACAAACGTCATAATTTCTTTCTGTACACAGGTATACATACAACGTTTTAAAGTTGCCTAAATCAATTTAAATACCAGCAAAATAACAATATCCCTGTATACAAGTACACACACACATTATAAAGTTACGTAAATCAATTTAACATACGTCCTTAACCTTTTAAGTAAAAGTGTTATGTCCAGGTGTTACATATCTAATAAAATAGCAAATAATATTCTGCAATGCTGATGGACGTTTTATAATGTCCTCAATATCTAGTTTAACACACTTCATACATACATACCCTACATTTAACTTTCCATAGCTTCACCCAAAGGTACTACATTAGCCAGGAAGCGAGTATTTTATCTATATATTTTGAATTTTGTCGAACCTTTACTACTCCTCGCAAGGTAGAGATCGATAACAAGCGTGACAACATTTAATCGCAGAACCTACATTTTACCTCTGATGTGAACAAGGGCGTATTTTTGTAGAAAATGCTTGTCTAACACGAAGCCGCCGTGCATATACACAGACCACTAACCAAACAAAAGAACACTTTATATAGCTATCACTTACAGCTGAATTTATATAAATAAGGAGTTCCGTGGAGTTAGAAGTGAGTTCACTGTCCGATATATAATTTCTTTCCCCTGATGTGGGATTGTAATCAATTTTTCCAATTTCTTCTCTCTGATATTAGGTTATTGTCGAATAACCCACCTATATCACAATCTCTAACGCATGTTGGATTATCTCCTAGCTTAAGGCGTTTTTAGATTACACTATCACGTTACCCTCTAACACGTTTTTATCAGTGACTCGCGAGTAATTTCTTTACAATTACCGTTGGTTATCTAACTTTCGTCATTTCCCCATTTTCTTTGCCTCCGAAGAGTATGCCATTGTATAGTCTTCCTATTTAGCTTTTAACTGGGTTGATTCGTTGTAACATTGTATTTTATTATGTTTGGTTAGATCCTTTGTAGCCTAATATCTAGGAATTTCACTAAATCGTCAGCTCTTTCTTTAGATTTAACCACGTAGTAATATCCTTATTTTTATCTTGTCTTGTTACACTGTAAACAATAATTGTAATTATTTCGGTATATTATTAAATGAAATTATTTCTAGTAAACGATCTACAAAAGATTTCTTAATTTTATGTGAAAATGCGTAACGTTAAAAGCTGTTTTCCTTTTGGAAGTTTTTAAGATAGTTATTGACCTAAGTTACGTCCTAATATGTATTTTACCATAAATAGCTCTCTAATTTCGTAGTTTGAGTTCATTGCTCTTAATAGTACTAATAAACACAATGGAAATGTTCTACTAGTCGTGAAATCATGATACATAGGACATATCCGTATTTATTCTGACCGTTTAACATTAATTTTTTCTTTTCTATTTGGTTTTTATTTAACATAACAGAAACGCGTTACAAATTGCAACACATTTTAAATATTGAAGTTTACTTGTTTCTAAAAGTACCTAACTTAAATCATACGTAACCACACATAATTTTAATAATACTTAAGTTTGTGTTTTAAAATATTAATAAATAAGTACATCAAGAAAGATAACTTCTCCACTGATTTGAAAATTAAAAACATTTTATTGATTTTCAAAAACACAATGGCCGCTACTTTATTAAGAACTACAGACCAATTACAATCGTTTCTGTAATAGGCAGTCTAATAAATATTTCTAAAGAAAGATTTCCATAATACATCCAAAAAGATGTCTGTTTTCGACAAAAAAAACACGGGTTTGAGGAAATTGACTTTATTGAAATTATTATAAAAAATGTTCAATCCTTTAACGAATAATTATATCAGATTCGGCTTTATTGTGTAACATTTCGAAAGCTTTTGTATGGGTTTAACGCGATATTCTCATAGGAAAAATAAAGCTGTTTGGTTTTCATACTACGCAATTTCTACAATGGTAGCTGACAGAAAGAACTCGGTGCGTATCCATTAGTAATGTAAATTCTGCACTAATGTTGAATACTTTGCGTGCAACATAGACAGTATTCATAAGATAAACATTTTTAAATTTTAGGTAATTGTTGCAAATTTACTTACATTACAGTTTTCAGTATGTGGTGGTTCTTGTTGCCGCTCAACTTTCTCGCAGAAGAACCCAAGATAGAAGATACTTAGCACAAGATAAAAGGTAAGGGAATACGATACCTCTTCTACACTTTCAGAAGTATATGCGCCACGAAGCACCAGTGAGAAGTGTTCTATTCACGCTGACGTTCTACAACTTCTACCTCTCCATAACAGTCCTTTCGCAATGGACAACAAACATTAGGCCACCGTAAACAACCAACTATACTACGGTTTCCCGCGTTTCATACTATTGCGCAATCGTTTAATATGACATGATTACGCGGCAAATTACGCAACTTTTTTATCAAATATCAAACACGTTAAAAGTGATACAATTCTCAATTTACAATATAAATAAAGCAATGTACTCACTTAAGTCGCACCTTAGCTTTATGCCAGGGCCATCTCCTTGTGGGTTACATCACGCCTTTGCTGAGTCCAAATTTATTCGTCCTTCCTCCATTGTTCGTTTGTAGGGAGGCGGGAAGGATACAAGTAAAGGCACGATAAGACAAGATAAGGTACGGGAACCTACATCCTAAAAAAAAGAAAAGACAGACACAACACAGGTAGCTGTTCTCGGCTTCAAGGTCTCGTTGCTAATGGCGTCGTATCACACCCCACGCACTTGCGCCATTCCCTCCGCGCTTGCGCATTCTTTTGCGCAAGCGCAACTGTCCGGAATGACGGAAATTAACAAGTTTATTTTAAAAATAATCGCGGGAATGTATTTACGTATTTAACAATTTACATTGCCAATTTTTGGCATGTAACAACTACGCAATCCACCGCAGGTCACATAAATGTACATAAAACGCGCTTAATTGCATTTAAAGTAATAATAAAGATTCATACAAAAGTTAAACATGAAGGTCTTTGATACACGTCAAAATGACACCTAACAAACGACCACGCAGGTTTTAAAATATATAGTAAAAAATGCGTTGTTGCAGATCTCTGACAAAGGCGACGATCTTCTCAAGCAAATCAGGCAAACTTCTGGGTGTATCTGTACCGCTAAACACTTTCTTCTTTAACATTCCCCACAGATAGGCATTAGGCTGTTTCGGTTTAGGGAAGTGTGATGAGAAGTTAATCAATCCTACGTGAAATATTCGTTCTGTAAAAATTTGTTGTAGTATGGCCAAAGGCTGTCGAGCAGTGTAGCACGTCGCCACACCCAGTTGAAACCTCTGTCTATCCATCTGAAGATTCCCGGCACGGTAAAACCGTCCGATGCCCTGAAAAAAGGGCGTGATCACCATGTCCCTGTAACAGTTTTGAGTAATAGCAAAATGTATACTGTCGACATCCTCAATGTAACACAGGTCTAGTACACCTTTCGCTAGCACTGATTACCATATCGTCACATGCCCACCATGTAGCTGTTTCTGGACAATAACCTTTGATCACTCAATATAAAGAAAATCAGAAAGTCTGGATCCTCGTACACTACGGCCAAAAAACGTGCATGATACGTAACTCTGGCTTGTAAATATTGCTTCGCTAATTGTTATGTACCGACTCTATGGCGAACGTAGAGGCATATCACTTGATGAATCACCGTCATCATGCGCACAAAGCAAAAAAATCGGTTTGTGGAAGTTCATTATATTTAAGTAGAGATTGCGGTATTCAAGTTTGAAATTTTGTATAATCAACCAATCAGAAATTACCTTGCATCCACCTAGACTTATTATAGAACACAATCCAAGTGTCAAGAGTATATTGTTTTCTGTAGGGTTGACATTTTGCAATTTACATCATCCTTTGTATATTATTTCATCTCCTGCTATAAAACGGTTCCTTTTAGAATTAAATTACGATGTTTTGTTATAGGGTGTGGGAGTATTTATAAAACGCACCCCTTCCTCCACAACATCATCGTAATAACTGAACTACGCCACTGCTACTACATTTCTGCGCAATCTGTCAAATACCTTGGATTCTTCTTAAAATGATTTGCCTTTACATACCCATGACACCTGTGTGAAATCCGGTGTATATTATGGCACATATTGTATGATTATAACCTTTACTTTTACTCTATCGCGTAATTGCCTGTGGGGATTAATGATCAAAAACCCTAATAAATACAGCTCCTCGAAGCAACATGAGATTCGAAAAATATGCAAACCAAAACGCGTCATCAACACATGTAACAAATAGAAAAACCGATTGGGTTGAATGTACATTACGTAATAGGAGTTAATTTTCCCCCTTTCCAGTGGCGGGATAAATTAATAATCGAAACGATGGCCAAAGTGTCAAGATTTATATTTAGCAGTAATGTAAATTCTGCGCGAATACAACGAATATCTACGATGTTTAGTTCATAACCATTTATTTGCACCATTATTTGTTTACTTTATATTCTAGCTATACTCCAAAACTACCAGAGCCATCACACGACGCCCCTCTAGGTCCCATGTTTACTTCTATTGCCTATTGGAGTTTATGTATCACTTGCAATAATTAATCTAAAGTTCTGTTCAATTATGATTTTCGCCATAACTAACGACACACTAGCGTGCCAGATTTGCTCAGTTCGCCACATGCTAAACGTAATTTCTTAAGGGTACGATGTTACGTTAAAATCTTGCAAGCGATATATTTTGCATAAATTTTAAATTCAAACTACTTTTATTTAAAACGTCCTACAATTTTTAAACAACTTCACGTTTGCTATATTATTTCAAATTATAAAAGTAATAGACCTACAGGCTTGATTTTCTACCAATTCAAAATTGAAATGATTGCTATCTTATATAATTTTAGTAAGTATTTAGTCTATAATATTTTGTCTTGTTAGTCGCATTATAAAGTCGTCGTATAAATTCAAACATCTACTATCAACTTCACTTTACAAATTCTCTGAAATATGTTCTAATACCTGTAGTAAATACATTTCAAACACAGCTGGACATATATTTATGGCTTTTTTTAAAAGATTAGGCTGCCTTAACCACCTGCCTAGTAAATGAATGCTTGTAAAGGGTTTATACCAAGTAATCCCATCAAACGGTATTCTGTTATGTTGCAGATGTGTACGTTTAAGAACAATAAAACTGCCCACCTTTATTAGCAATGCTGGGTAGCCGATAGGTTATCTCTTTGTTTGTAAGCTGTGATTTGCAAATGGATTTTGCAGGTGCGGTCTCCTGTCTGAGAATCCTTTACATTTGATCATTCGGAGATATTTTTGAAAGCCAAATACCTCGCCCCCCACGTATTTCTTTCCTTATAAATACAGACCGTGTTTGAAAGTAGCGAAGAGAAATGTTGTGAGTCACGATATTAATATGCTTTCTGTACTTAATGTTCTAGCTTAGTTAAATTGGTTGATTCATTGTCCAATCCATCGATGAAAGTAGCCCACATTTTCCATGTTCTTTAAGATGGTACCAGAGAGGCAGGCATCTTGGTCTGTTGTACAGTTTCTTTGTTTTCTTTACTGTTGATCTGTTGTGAAAGATAGACACTTCTTTTAATGATTCTGTAGTTTCGTACTCATGATTACGCAATAAATTGCAAACTACGCATTACAAATTCACGTTCACACAGAACGAGTGATTTATGTAATTATCTTCCAAATCAAAATTAATAAATCAAAGCTTGCGTTAGAGCAGTTTTTACCGCTTTCTTTCTCTTTGTACATTAATATTAACGTCACCAACTTGCTTATCAAATTAGTTAACACTTGGTTCGTTTAAGTTAGGGTTATGTTATATAAGTTTAATGTTATGTTATTTCTTGAGGAAGTGCACTTCACAAAGCAGACTGTATATATTGTCCACTTCTTTTTTTGTATATATTCAGATAGAATTACTGTAAATTTTATATTTAATTTTCTTTTGTATATGTTGAGAGTTTGTAGCATTAAGTAAGTATGTTATGTACATATTATTTAGATTCTAAGATTTCATAATCAATATTTGCCTATCTGTATATTTTGTTGTTATATGTGAGTGACGCTTTTATTTACATTACGTTGTGACAGGACGATTTTGCAAATGTTGTTTTGTAAATATTTCTTTTAGGATTATGTTTGTTAAAGGTTTTTGTAATAAATCGGTTTACGGAGACTCCCAATTTTTCGTTCCGTAGGACCCACCCCGCTCTACGACATTCTGAGCTAGCCCGAAATCTAATTCTTTTGGATTTCTCTTCTACCCTTCTCCCTTGTTTTGTCACGGTATTTGGTGTAGGCAATTTTTTAAACTTACTTTACTGCTTTATTTCTTGTCTGCATGGAATACCGTAACAACGACTTGAATAATGACGTCAGGCAAATATGAGCGTTATTGGTTTAAGGAAGCGGCGAAAATCCAATGTACCTAAAAATTACACCTATAAAACTTTATTTCCACAACCAGAAATTATTTAAAAATTAATACTGAAGTGATCCATAGTGTTTCTAAGTTGATTTATCATTGGTTGATAATTATTGAAAATATTATAGTGTACATTTCGACATTTGAAGGTATTTGTTAGAATAGCTCAGTAACCACTTGCAGGTTTCTGAACGCATTCCGTTATGTCATAATTTACATTATAGGGTGCATGTGTAGGGGTGATTGATCGAGTCGACAAGGTTAAAACGACTTTGTCTTGAGATGTCAAGATGGATGGTTGAAACACTTTACTTGGCTTTTTTTTTTATTAAAGGTAATGTTTTAAGTTTATATTGCAGTGGTTATTTAAGGTAATCTGATTACATTTTGTAGTCAGAGCGTTGTTTTGAGTGTGATGTTGGTACTTGTAGAACCGTTAGTTATTTAATCATTGAAGGAAATATTTGTGTTGCCTGTTGCCTTTGGCTTAGAATTTCATGCCGGTTTTATTAAACGTTTTATGTTTAAATGAGGATGGTTTGGTTTAACAACTGAAAACTAATATTTATTTATCTGAATTGTTTATTTAGTATCTATTCAGAATAAAACTGATATTTGTTTATAGGAAATAATGTTTATATAGTATTTAACACAGAGTTCGAACTTCAATTGCATTGCACTTGTTACCGAATCAATAGTAAATGTGCCCTTACTGTGATCTTTTGAGCAATTTGTACCAATATCCTTTAGGCATATTGAATCAAATTATTAAGCAAGTTTGAATACGAACAGTATTATATTTCAATGTTGTATTTGTTTTGGATTTTATTGAATTAACCACAAAGTTGTGTATATTTTTTGTTTGTAATTTGTAATGCCACGATGTGTTTAATTTTTAAAAGTACGTTTTAACCGATGCTATCATAATGAATAATTTTTTAACGTTTGCTTACTAGATTTCATATATTTAATTAACATGCATTTATATAAAGATTTATCGCCTGAATCTGGGTTTGTATTTGTGCTATGAAATTTTGATATGTATTTGCTACCAACATGTTTTATAATGTTTGATATTTGTGATGCATTTGACATTTTTATTTTATGTGTAATTCTTTTATTTCAGCATATTAATCACAGTTACAACTGCACCGCTCATATCTCGGTTTAAACGTAATTATATGTTTGTTGTTTTGTTTATTCTACTATCTAGCCGATGTTTTTATATAATTAACTAGTATTTAACATTTGTGATAATTGTTCTGATGTAATTATATTGGACCTCTGGTACGATCGACCATCTCGTGCTTTTCGCGTTAGCATTTATAACTATGTTGGGGATAGTCTATTCAATAATAGGCGCTTTTTTAACTATGCGCAATCATACCATAAGTTAATTTCAGTGATTCTTGTTGTCTTGTCAATGTACGTGTAGTGGTACCCTTTTGCAAATAATAGGAAGTCGGCTACCCTTTGTAAAATATTTTGTAATACGGGCTGGGAACTGTTAATGCATGTATGTGGGCGCGAACGATCGAGCCTTGTTGAATATTACTAACATTTTATGTCCGTGCGGGGAGGAACATTGGTAGTCAAGGTGCAGGTTATCTTTCTGGTGTCAGCCCTCTTCAACTTTAGCTGGGTAGTTTTGGCCTAGCCGACCACAGGTCCTACCAGAAAAGACTAGCTGGTTTACACTAACGTTTCATCAGTTGTTATGTGTGGTATGTCTGGGTAACAGTTGACATCCCGTCAATTTCAGTGTTGTTGATCTGGGTACTTGTAGGGTACCCGTCCTTGTCGAGATGTGCCAAATGAAGTTGGAAGTGTGAGGGCAGTTTGGGGTTTTTCTCTGTCGTGCTCTTTTTCCAATCGCCCAGGTTGAGTACGACACTGTTTGCTTTGAATGTCATTTTTCTATGCTTTCATACCAATGACCTATTTAGTGGTTATTGTTTTGATTAAAAGTCAAGTTAGGTAAATACTGTAGTTTTATTTCAAACGTTCCCGCCTTAACGCCATCTTCCCTGTGTTAATTTGGGTTACTTTATAACAACACAACGTAGGAGTCGTCGAACCACTACCACTAGATGTTAGATCATAGAGCCCTGTGTGCCGTTTATAGAGGGAGTTTGGGTCAGCCTTTCGGTCGGTTACACTACAATACTCTTAACAAATAGTCAAAACGTACGGATAAAAATATTAAGACAAGAATTTTTGGTATCTGATCAAGATTTACAATTGGATCATGAGAAAATAAATGAAGTAGTTCTGGGTACAAGTTACTAAACTATGAGTATTTTGATTAATTTGTTCTAGATGAATCTGTGGAAATTTTTTTTTTAAAAATACATGGAAGGAAGTGTTTTCAGTAAACTTGATTACAAGGTGAATAGAACAAGTCACTGACAACTGAATGCATACGATGTGATAGCTGTCCACAGTGGTGTTATTTTTTGTTGTTGGGTTGTTAAAAACGTCAAGAGAATCCCCGTGGCTCTGTTATAATTGCAGCGTCTTATTAGCCAATTATTTATTTAATTTATACACAAAAAGTAACAAATGTTATGCAAATATAAATAGTTTTTATTTACCATTCTTCAATACCTATCAGAATAATTACAGTTGTCCATAACTTTAGAAACCTGATCAAACTAAAGAAATCGCTGATTTTCATTTCTATTTTTTCATAACTTTCATAATATTACAGATGAACTACACTAATAAAAACAGAGTAAATCAAAATTTATTACTATAGTCCATTCGCTTTAACTTTAGGATGACGTCAAAAGTGGATAAATTAGTACGTTGCCAATGTTGGTTTAAATTCCACTAGATTTAATGAAGGATATACGAATATTCCCATTGGCAAGATGAATTTGTGGCAACACCGTACAGAACTGCCAACCTTTATTATGTTAAATGACAGTATCCCTCAAGCTCTATTTTAAGTATTTAGTTGCATACATTGCCAATACTTCATTACTACATTTGACGTCATCTTAAAGTTAAAACGAATAGACTATATAACTAATCCAATATATGGACATATGTAATCTTTTCATTAACAAATTCCCGCACTTGAATTGTTAGAAGTTTCAAAACCACAAATCCTGATGTCATGCTTATTAGTCATTACATTTTGATGTTACATTATAAATTTTAAGCAGTGAGAGAAAGGCATAAACTTGACAATACATTATATGTGTGATGACGTCACTATTCAAAAGTTGTCTTTAGCAAATGACGTAGGTGGCGAACTGAGCAGAACCCCGCACGCTGGCGTGTGTTTAGTCATGGTGAGTGATTATATTCATGTCAAGTGAGGAAATAATGAACATAACCTATGTATGTGTTTATATTTTGTTAAGTTTTATGTTTTGTTCGTTAAGGATTACTTCTTCTATGGTGTTATTATGAAATTGAAAACTATATAATTAGATACAGATGATAATTACTTTAGCTTGAGAAAATGTACGCATTCAGATGTATTTTAAACTTAAATGGGGTTTGCAATAAAGCAATGGTTCAAGGATGTTTGTCTTCAGGTAATTTTAATATCTACCTATAATCACTTTAATTAGCTTTTAGGTTTTCAAAATTTACATAGTAAACAGGGTATCATTACTTCAGTAGCCTTTTTCAATACTGCGAGCTTTAGTGGAATTGGTAAAACCAACTTTGGACTTGTATCAAATTATAGTCAATATCATTCTAAGAGACCACGTCACAATATTATTTTTGATAAAGGACAAATGCTACATATTGATGGTTTATTCAAAAACATAATTAGCAGGTCTGTTCATATAACGGCAGTTAGTTTAATCTCCAACCAACCAAAAGTTGAAAATGCAAGTCCATCTGCCAAAGAAAAGTTAAAGAAAGCTGTTAAAGAGTATGGTAGTACTGTTATTGTTTTTCATGTTTTCATATCGCTTATTTCCTTAGGAACGTTTTATGCCTTAGTTTCGAGGTATGGTTGTACATGTATGCCTAGTTTTCAATTATCTGTCTATTCATTATCTTCTACTTGAAGCATAACAATTTAAAATGTTACAATCTCGTCTGTGTGATGTATAACACCGTGCATACAAAATAACTACAAGAAATGACTCGAAGAACTTTATTAATATATCAAAACAACAACTTTTTTTAGCATGACAGATCCCAAGTTTAATGTTATGACAGACCGTACTGTTTCTTTGCTTACTTGATTTATTTAGTATACAACTATAGACATAGACAAACAAGTAGATATTTATCTTTAATAGGATGACCTTGGCTCATGTTTTAGTTTCTTCCCACTGGCAAGAGGCGCCCTAGTCAATATAATTCTAACATGATGTGTACAATATTTATTTTAAATTTCTGTTTTCCGTATGTCTTATTTGGATGCAATTATTATAATGTTCATAACATTGATGCAGTTACTGTTTTTATTAAATAAATTTGTCGACAGACTAAAATTACAAAATAAAGCATAGATGAGATTGATCATTTGTAGTGAAAATGTAATAATTTCATTAAACAATTCGGAGAATGTTGTAAGCTTCAGCGCTCATCCGATCACTGAAGTTAAGCAACGTCCGGCGTGGTCAGTACTTGGATGGGTGACCGCTTGAAAAATGCCTGCGTGTTGGACTTTTTTTTTGTTTTTATTGTATAATAGTTTCTTCCTTGATGCAGGGATGGCGCTTATACGTCTAAGAATCTTACTATTGAGTTCTTTATCTACTTGTTTTTGTCTATGACTATAGATAATCTAAATACATCACAATCCTTCCTACTTAGCTAGAAGTTTGACCGGTCCGGTGCTTTAATATTCCTCTTAGGCCTAGTAAGGACATTTGGAGAAATATTTAATTTTGGTTGATTTGTTACTACATTCTCTTTCCACATATTGGCTTGTTGTTGGCCGATTACTCTTTTTTCATTAACTACAGTAGTATCTTCAATTACTTTATCGTCCATTCTATTCTGACTCGCAGGTATTATAGATTCAGGTGTGGTCCCTTGCAACCCCACTCCAACATCCTTTGTCTCCTTCCCTAGACTGGTACTTATGATTTGATCTGTATGTCTTTTCTAATTCATTCTAGTATCGTCTTCCAGCACCCAACTGTAAGTCCTATCTTCCAATTTCGAATCTATTCTTGCTTTGCTCCAACTACTGTCCTTCATCTCTCTTTAGTCCTTTGTATAAACTATATCCCCTTCTTTAAATTCTCCCATCCTATCCCCTCTGAAGAATTCTACCTGTTTCTTCAGGACTTCCTCTCTTTTATTTATTGTCATAAAATCAAGTCTGGTTTTCATATGTCTGTTAAACATTAATTTGGAAGGAGCCTCCCCTGTTACATAATGTGGTGTGTTTCTATAGAAAAGAAATTTTGAAATTAGGGTATCTAACTTATTGCCTTGACAATTTGTATCGGGCAGCAACTTCGACGTGTGCTTAAACGTTGTAACAGAATTTTCCACAGCTCCATTCGTTTCAGGATGATACGGTGGTGCAGTTTGATACTGTATACCATTATTCATACAGAAAGTGGCAAATTCTTGTGAAGTAAATTGAGTACTGTTATCTGTAAAAATAAGATCAGGCAATCCAAATCTTGCAACACAGTCCCTTATTTTCTCTAGAGTCGCCACCACATCTGTTCGTTCCATTGTATATACTTCTACCCACTCAGAGTAAAAATCTGTTATAATCAGGTAAGTACGATCACGACCCTTAAACGTTACTGCAAAATCTAAATGAATTCGTTCAAACACTTTATTGGTAACGGGAAATTTAATAAGTTTAGCCTTGTGGGGGTGAACTTGAATTTCTTAAACAAGGATCGCAGCTTTTTACAAATTTCTCTGTATCTGCATCAAGCTGTGGCCGCCAAAAATATTGTCTTGTGCATGCCTTCATCTTTAATACCCCCCACATGTGCTCCATGTACCTCTCTAGGCTTTTGAGGTCGCAATGTCTTAGGAATTATTATTTGGTACCCCCAAGTTAAAATGCCACTCTCAATGCTCAATTCTTTTTCCTTTAATTTGTAACTTTTAAGTTCTGCTGGTTCTTCCACCTTCTCTGGCCAACCATTTCTTACAAACAGATATACTCTGCTTAAAATATCATCTTTCATTATTTAGCGTTTGATTCTTGCAGATGTAATCCGTAACTCATTGTCTATTAAAAAGTTAAAGTAATCACAGCTTCATACTCCAGTTCATTAATTTCATTTACTAAAGGCAATTTTGATAAATCATCTGCTCCTCCATTACATTTACCTTTGATGTGACAAAATTTATAATCAAATCCTGTTACATTCCAAATTTGGAGATGTACACTTTTAAATTTGTGGGCGAATTCCCGCCATTATTTTTAAAATAAACTTGTTAAATTTCCGCCATCCCGGACAGTTGCGTCGGCGCAAAAGAATGCTCAGACGCGGAGTGATGGCGCAAATGCGCGGTGTGTGACACGATATTATTAGCCAACGAGACGTCGAACGGTGACGTTTGCCTGTGTCTTTTTTTGTCTTTTCTCTTTTAGGATGTAGGTTTCCCTTTATCTCTACCTTCTATCGTTGCCTTCACCTTTATTCCTTCGCCCTACCTAAGAACGAAGAAGAGGTAAGACGTTAAATTTGGTTTCAACGATGGCATAACGCAACCCACTCCCAACTGACGAGATACCCTGAGATTAGTATGGCCCCTGGGCACGGACGACCCGCAAAATCATGAAGCGTTCCACATTTTTAAGTGAGTACTTTTTATCTTTTTAAGGTGTAACTTGTATCATTGTAACGTATTTGGCATGTGATACAATTTGACACGTAATTATGTCGTAATATCTTTGTTGTGCAATAATGTGAACGTGGATAATACCAGTGTTGCCAACTGTGGTAGTGGCTCTGAATACGCGGCAACGGGGTTATAACAATCCGCTTAAAAATAGTGCCCATCTTTGGAATCTTCTCGCTGCCATTATTGGAATGCCACTTTTTTCACTGAACAATGCCAACCGCGGTTTATGATCGCTGCATAAGGTAAATTTATTACCCATGATGTACAGTGTGTCCCAAATTTGTTGCAAAACTAGGTTATCTCGGTTATTATTGTAGCTAGAGACTTGCGGTTTTCGCGAACTGTTGCTACTTTTTGTGAAACCTACAATGCCATTAACAGAATTTCCATTTTGGGGGGCAGTTTTTGAAATATGACACAAACAAATGATTTTTTAATGCGATACCCTGTATTTTCTTGCACCAATAAATAGATGCAACTTTTCTCGTTTCAATGATATATAATAGTAGACACATTTGTTTTTTAAAATATGAAAAATTAATAGATAAAAATATAAATTATTGATATAATAAATAGTCTTTAATTCCAATTTAATGACAATTGTTTGTTAGAAATCAAAGCTGCCATGAGACAAATAACACAAATTTACTTGATCTGTCATTTTCGTTTAGAGTTTTTAAAATATTCTAGGGCATGGTAGTAACAACAGTAGTGTGAAATTAAAAATTGATAGAGTATTTAATAATGGAGGAAAGGGGATATTCTAATAGAGAAAAATATTTATTTATTTATTAAAACTATGAGATACAAACAGGACAAGTCCCAGTGAAGTATCCACTAATATCTATAAACATATGTTTAATTACTCACTTGATTGAAATATAGTGAAATTAAAGTTTACAAGTTGACAAAAGTAAAAAATAATATAATAATAAATAAAAGCGCATTTAACAAAAAAAAAAAATTTTTTTTGTTAGAGACAAACTATAGTTTTTGTATAAATATGATTATATAAATAAATAGGCAACACAGGTGACATAAAAATATGTGTGATAGCAATTTAACTTAGTACTATATTAGTTTAAAAATTATTCTATATAGGTTTCAATTAATTTTATAAAGCTTCGAAACGCTAACAAAGAGATGTGAAAAATGTCTAAATTATTATAACGTGTGTTATAAGTGCAAATCATACGGGCTACATGTGATTTTGCATAGTGTTAGTGTTATATTTTAGCTTACGAAAGGTTGGTGTGGCTCTAGTAGGGTACCTGGGTACATTGAAATTTATTATCTGCAGAGCACTAGGGCAGTCAATATAATTATTTACTAACTTATAGAGGAAGCACGCATCGGCCATAAAACGACGATTTTCTAATTGTAATAATCCAGTACGTTGACAAAATTGAGAATAATTCTCCTGAAATATCCGATGATATTTAAACTTTACACGTCTCAAAATTTTTTTTGAATGGTTTCAATTCTATCACAATAGTAAGCATATTGCGGAATCCATTCAATTGAAGCGTAATTAAGGATACTATGAACATATGAGTAATAAAGAACCTTTACTGCTTCAAAACTGTGAAAGGCACGTGTGGTTTTTACAATGAATCCTAACATTCTGAAAGCTGTGATACAAATAGCATTTACATGTTCATTAAATATTAATTTGCAATCAAACAACACACCCAAATCCTTAATAGTGGTGACAGTCTTTATTGGATGATTATTCAATGTATACACATGGTGTATGTTGTACTTGTTCCTAGTGAATTGAATGTGATGACACATTGCAATTTATTGGTTACACAATACGAGTGAAAGCGATTAAGATCATCCTGAGATTTAAACAATCCGATAGCGATTCTACTTCACAGTATAGTTTTAGGTCATCTGCGTACATTAAGAACTTACTATAACGAAAACATTCTTTTATATCGTTAATGTAGATAATAAAGAAGAGAGGTCCAAGATGACTACCCTGCGGAACGCCAGATGTCAACAAAACTTCTTTAGGTCGGTATCCACTAATTTTCACTATCTGCGATCTGTTTGAAATATAGGAAAAAATCCACCTTAATAAGTCCCCGATTTTACCTAACTTCAGCAATTTTTCAAACAATATCTCATGTATAACTTTGTCAAAGGCTTTGCTAATGTCAGTATATATTACGTCCATTTGTACTCTGCTATCCATAGCTCGAGCAATATCATGCGTATAAAGAAGTAAGTTTATTATTAGAGTTATTATGCGCAACTCTGTGAGCAGCTTCAATATCAGATGGAACAACGGGGCAGTTTACGGTGGCTGCAATCGACTCAACAACTTTATAAATAATTTTGTTATTTTTAACGGGAACGCCTTGAATTTCCAGATTGTTAGCACGACTATACTGTTCGAAATTGTCTAATCTTGTATTGATTGTAATAATTCTTTTTTTAGAGAAACGTTTTCGGTTTCTAATGTATCAATTCTTTTGAATTTACTCTTAATATCAGCCAGCGATTTTTCAAATTCTGATACTTTATTGGAGCTGAACACCTCAGACTCAAGCAAAGAATCATGTTTCTTGTTCATTTCTGAAAGTTGATGCTGAATAGATTTTAAAATGTACTTCACAGAGCTGGAATCTTTTTTTTCAGCAGATTTAAATTTATCGCCATCACTATTAGAATCACCTGTATCTGCAATGACTACTGATACACCGTGTGATTGACGACACTCCTTGAATTTCCAAGACGAGCCTGCTTCGCTAGCAGCATTTAATGTTTATAGCACAGCATTTGATATATTTAAACATTTCGCATGATAAAAGCCGCGACAACGGCCTGCACATGATATGCCGGGTGACCTTGTTGTAATAGCAATACTACAAATGAAACAAGTACTTGGCATTATGATTACGATATATGGGATTGAAATCAATTGGACCGATTATAAACGATTTTTATGCAGTTGGTGAATAAGGTACATGAGACTTACCAAAATAAGCCTATTTACGCACAGGCACACAAGTATGCTAATTTTCAAGAATGTTTAACTTAAAACGACCAATAAAACACCGTGTAACATAGAGCGATATCAAACACAACCTTCTCGTCATGTGTTTTTAACAATATTGATATGATATGTTAAGTTGTTTAAATCAGTGCAATGAACACTACGTTCAGGGGACTTAGATGTATTTAAATAGATAATAGCTCTATAGATATTAGTGTTGTTTTTGTTAGTAAAAAAATGTATTCTTATATAGGTTTCTGGAAAGCGGCAGTCAAATATCTTAACAATTTCCCGAACCAAATATAACCTGCTCAACTTTGGGTTTTTCTCTAAACCAAGAGCAAAAGTCTATGTCAATGAAAATCGAGAAGATAGTGAAATCCATGTTCTGGCAAACGTTGTATCAAATCCGCAAACATCTTGTAGACATATTGAAAATGAGGTGGGAGTGAGTAAAAAAGTGCAGAAAATACTGAAAAAACACAAGTATAAACCATATAAAATGAACATTGTCATCATTTGCGTCCTGGTGATGCAGAAAGGCGGTTAATGTTTTGCGACTGATTTTTGCAGAAGGTTCGTCAGTCCCAATTTTGCAAAGAAAATAATATGGTCTGACGAGGCCTATCTAAGTAGTGCCGGAATTTTTAATAGACAAAATAGAAGGCATTGGGGCCAAAATAACCCCCACTTGCCATTCGAGCGACAACAGCAAGGAAGATTTGGATTGTGTGGCGTGTTTTATATTGGGCACCCAAATAAATTTTTATATATTTGAGGAGAAATTAACAGCAGGAAAATACTTAGATTTTACAAAATATCCTACCACAAATGCTAGGTGAAGTTCCCCTTGCACATTTGAATCGAATTTATTTCCAGCAGGACGGTGCCCTGGCACATAACTCGCATTATTGTAAGACCTTACAGTCCCGTTAGGTGGTCTCCTGATCTGTCGATTTTGGATTTTTTTGTGGGGGTATTTGAGGAATATAATTTATTCAAACCAACATACCACGTTGGAAGAGCTTCGGGAGGCCACTGAACGAGCTTTTCTAGATTAGCATAGGCAACCATTAATAATTCATAATGTTTTAAGAAGAATAGAAACAGGATGCCAATTATGTGTCAGGGAAATGGTAATCAATTTGAACAGTTTTTCTCTGATTTGAAAAATATTGTTTTATATTATTGAACTTTATAATTTCTTGAATTTGTTTTTATATTATTTGTAATGCTGTATCTAGTAACAATTATATGGTTGTTATGTTGATTTAATAGTTTTTCTTCTTCTGGTAAATAGCTGCTTACTAAAATATTTAAAAATTCCATTCAACAATCAAACTTATTTAATTTTTCATATTTTAAAAAACAAATGTGTTTATTATATCATTGAAATGAGAAAAGTTGCATCTATTTATTGGTGCAATAAAATACAGGGTGTCCCATTAAAAAAATCACGTTTGTGTCATATTTCAAAACTGTCCCCCAAAAAAAAAAATTCAGGTACGCCACTGAATTCTACGTAAAAATATCTATCAAACACAGTTTTTACCTTTCCACAATCTTAAAAGGTTATTGAGATATAGAGGTCTTCTAAAAAGTGCAAAACTTCAATTTCGCCCTGTAGCTCAAAAACTATGAGGGCTATGGAAATTCTGCTAATCGTATTGTAAGTTTCACAAAAAAGTAGCAACAGTTCACGAAAACCGCAAGTCTCTAACTATTTGCAATGAATTTGGGATACACTGTACTGGTAAAAATCCTTTACCCCCCAATAAATAGCTAAAGCTTCTTTGTGTATTGTTGATAATTTTCTCTTGGCTTCATTTAACACTCGGGATGCAAAACATACGAGTTTTTCACTACCATATGCATAAACATGTGATAGAACAGTACCTATTCTAATGTCTAATGCATCACAATTAAGTTTGATATTTTCCTTTGGACTAAAATGTGCTAAATTTTGATCTGCCACAATTTGTTGTTTAGCCTTTTGAAATGCCCTTCGCACGTATCTGACCAGTCAAATTTTACATTTGTTTTCAGTAAATTATACAAGAGACCCAAGGTATCTGCTAATTTATCGATAAATTTGCATAATAATTTATCATCCCTATAAATACTTTAACTTCGGTTACATTTTTCGGCTTTGCTACATCCACCATGGCTTTAATTTTTTCATCGTCCTTTTTTTAGGCCCTTATTATTTATTACATGGCCTAAATATTTAATTTCTTTTTCGGAATATTTGCATTTTTCAAAGTTTAATCGAAAACCCGCCCTCTGTAACCTCGCAAATACTACTTCTAAATTCTGTAAATGTTTCTCTTTATTTTCTCCTGTGACAACTATATCATCCATAAAATTTATAACACCCTCTGCTCCTTGCAGGACCTTTTCAACGCACAAGCGGTTTTGTTCCAAAAGGTAATCTATTTGGAATGTATATACCCTTATGTGTACTCCAAGCTAATAAATTTTTAGAGTCTTTGCTTAGTTCCAATTGATTATGTGCCTGCAAAAAATCTAATTTGGCGAACCTTTCACCTCCCTGAAATGCCACAAACAATTCCTCTATTCGTGGTAACGGATACTTAATATCTTCTAAAAACGGGTTAACTGTGATTTTGTAATCTGCACATATCCTAATTTTTCCATTAGGCTTTGAAACTGGAACTAACGGTGTTCCCCACTCGGAATTGTCAACTTTTGATATAATCCCTTCCCTTTCTAATTTGTCTAATTCATCACTAATTGACTTTAAAAGCAAATGCAATAGGTCTATGTTTTACAAAAATAGGTTTTACCGTTTCTTTTAATCTTAATGTTACCTTTTCATATTTGTAATTCCCTAATTGTGATTTAAACAGTTCCTCATATTTCGTTATTAAAACTACTGGGTCCTCATCTTTTGTCTAATATTGGACCTTTTCGTAACCCATGTACAAATGTGTCCTTAATTTTTTCATTTAATAAGACCCAAACTTACAGTTGATTGACACATTTTTGACACGAGCAAACCACTCTCTGATACCCTCGCTGTCTCCTTGTCTTAGGTCATAAAATGTATTATATTCTTTAAACACCGATACTTTCTTTGAAAACTGTCGCCTTGACAATTCACATATTTCTTCAAAGGTTTTTTTCTTTTGACTTGAATATAGTTAATAATAATAACAGTTAGCAATACTGCAACCTTTCTCTCTTCTTCTACATAGTTTGCCATAAAAAACTGTTCTAGTTTGTCTTCGTACAAACACCAATCTTCTCCAAAATTATAAATAGGAGCTAGCCCCAAACTTGTTCGAAATACTGTGTTTTTTTGTTCAGCCATTGCAACACTTTCCCTCGTCACCAAATGTGATGTATACACCATGCATACAAAATCACCACAAGAAACGACTCAAGGAACTTTATTAATATATCAAAACAATTTTTTTTTAGCATGAAATATCCATTTTATTATTATGACAGTCGGTACTGTTTCTTTGCTTACTTGATTTATTTAGTATACAACTATAGATAATCTAAATACATCACAGTCTGGCTCAATTAGTGTTTGGAGTTTGAGTTGTAAAAAAGCCTATTCGAATTCTTATTAAAACTTAATGTCTTTTTACACTTCACTATATTTTTCATTACGAATTTAATTGCTGTATGTTCCAATGATTAAAATGCAAACCCCGTAAGTTTATTTATGCAAAATTTACAGGAAATGAAATACTGATGCATTGTAGTTACCGAATGTACATGGCATCCTGCACTTTTTGAGATTCTTCGATAGCTGCGTTATTAGTAAAGTTATCAAAAACACTTATAACAAAAGTGTAGACTGGGATGATCTCTATAACAAGAAAATATTTGCAATTATATAGGGTATCCCAGGAACGAGTACACTACCAAACTTACGTATTTTCAAATGGAACACCCCACATTTTTGTATCAATTTGGATTCAGCATCAAAAATAAGCATTAATTTGTTAACAATACAGCACCTATAGAGAGCTGTTATGCCGCTAGCAATTATTTTGTAATATTATACACCCATTTTGAAAAATTCAATGAGCATGCTACGTACCATGACGTAGCCGGAAGAAAACTTAAATATACCGGGCTAACCAGGAAGAACTTCACACACCATAGATGAGAAAGCAGAATCAGGTTGACCTTCGTCAACATTAGATAACAAGACATCTGCTAGGATTTCACCAACCTTAGTTAAAAGAACAGAAACAAGTAGCATTTTGTCGGCATGAGAAAAATGAGTAAGAGTATGTAACGTTTCATCAACGTCCGATAAAGGAGTAGAATCAAGTAGGACTTCATTACTATTAGACAACGGAGTAGGAACAGACAAAACTTCAGCCACAATAGGAACTGATTTCTTAACAATAGTAGATAACGAAACTGGTTCAGGTAAAACTTTGACGACAACAGCAACAGGCATCACAGCTATGGGTTCCCTAATTTCAACAGGACTTTCTCTATCGGTATTAGGAGTTATTGTCACTTTAGCTACGGCTCTTGTTGTAGACACGACAGAAATTTCTTGAGTAGAACAATTTAAGAAAGCAGGAACATGTAAAATTTTGACAGCAACAGCAACAGACATTAAAGATACAGGTTCATGAACTTCAACAGGACCTTTGCTGACTAAATTAGAAATTATTGTCACTTCAGCAACATGTGTGCTTGCAGACACGACAGGGATTTCTTGGGTAGAATCATTTGAGAAAGTGGGAATAAACTCTTGAGAAGCTAGCTGCAAGTCACTAATTTGAAGTATGGGTTTTAATGGTGGTGGAGGCACAGTTTGGGGTTAGAGTGAATAAGTAGGGCAAGCAGAAGGAGGAGTAGAATAGGATGTAGAACTCGAAGCTATATTTGCCAAAGAAGTGTAGGTTTTCATAGTAGTAGCAGGATGAGTGACAGAAGAGAACGTAGAATGAGAAGCTGAAGAAATTAGGCAGCTAGAAGTGAGGACAGTATTTGAAGTATGATTCGAAGACCTATTAGTAGTAGGATGACAGTGTGGACAGTTGCGACGAGAAACTCCCTTATATCTGCAACCATAACAATGGAGTACTTGAGGACGAGTACAACATGTCGAAACATGACCAGGTTTGTCACAATTAAAGCAGATAACCTGATGAGTAGAAGCAGAACTAGGAAGAAGAACAGTAGAACGTACGGAAGAAGTATCGGATCTACTCGTAGGCGTCGGAGAAATCTTAACAACTCGGTCATGTGAAGCAAAAGTATTTTCCTCATTAGTAAGAAACTTATACGCAAAATCTGGGAGTTCAAAATGCTGAATCAGTAAATTAGACGACTTCCAGTCAGAAAACCTATGCCGGTAACCACGATACCAAAGTATCGCTTTCGACTCAAACAAATCCACTGCAGACTCAAATAACTGTAATTTTGACACTTGGTGAGTTCGTCGGAGTTCTTCGACCCATCTCAAAAAATCATGTACAGTAAGAGTGTTTGGGACACCAGAAAATTTCAAGTTCCACTTCCACACTGGGAGACCTTGGTAGGAAGCCGAAAAAGAAGTCATTTTGAATACGAACAAGAAAGAAATTGGTAGAAAGTAACTAAATAAAGGCTAACCGTAACTTGATAGAAGCAAAAAAAAAGTATTGCGAATACAGGACAATCTAAAACATATCCGACGGATAAACTTCAGGAACACCAATAGGAGCGAAACAACAAAATAGAAATTAGAATAGGGCTGTAGAATAAAAGAAAAATCGGAGAAAACCAACTGTAGACTTGACGGAGAGAACAAAATGTACCGAGCGGGAAAGAAGAAAAAAGAAAAATGTTGGGTGCTAGCGCCTTCAATGGACTAGGATTATTGGCGAAAACACATGTCCAATAATCTGAAATTAACCCACCAATAATATTGAGCGATTAGGAAAGAAAACAAAACTAAAATTTAAGAAGATCGAACCCATACCAAAAATAACGGAAAGAAATAAATACTAGTTTGAGCGTAAGGGAAGAATACATAAGTAGTATCAGGCCGAGAAGCAAAACAAAAATTGGGGTACAAACTAAGCGAAATAAAATCGAAGCGAATGCTAACCAAAACCAAAATCGAAGTAAATGTTAAGTCAGCGTTACACAAAACAAAAGCGGGACCCAAAAAAATATTAACTAAAAATCAAATTCGCAGCCCCATGCCAGGATGTCAGAAATTATGCTACGTACCATGACGTAACCGGAAGAAAACGTAAATATACCAGGCTAACTACCAATGCGGTGAGGGAAGGAGTTTCTAGCAACACAAAATAATACATCGCCAACGATTTTCTATTTACAATAACAAAAAAACACAAACATAGAAATTTTTATCGAAACAGCAAAACAAAATTAACTAGGTTACTATTTAATAAACAATTTTACTCTATTGACAAATTCACTAATTGTTCCACAAAGTTAGCAATTCGTAGCTAACATGCAATAAATTTAATCAGTACCCAAAAAGAATAATGCTGATACTTTTGTATAAGCGGATGAGTTAATTAAAAAACATTAAATTTAGAAACCTTTCTAGTAAGGATTTTACTATACGCAGCATTCGTTATAACTCTAATCAGTAAAAAAATAATACTGCTGATACTTTCGTATAAGCAGATTGGTAAGTACAAAAATCTACACATTTGATAGAGGAGAAACATGCATCGCTCTTGGAGTAACAGAATGAGTAGTTTTTACAAGTGCATCGACGCTCAAGCAGCAGAATCAAATTTTAAAAGGAGTTCAAAATAACACGAACTCGAAAAGCAAACATCCGCATTATTGAAACTCGATTGAAACTGGAAAACACGGTTTTACCGGAGAATAGTAGGATGTATTATTTTGACAAATCTTTAGATGGGAAACGCACTAGAACGCAATTATACGTTATCGGAAGGTATAACGCGCTCATGGATACCTAATAGGATCTTGACTAATTTAAATTTATTGAAGAAAAATAAAATATACTGGATGTAAACTATTTAATTGTAGCATAAACTTGTCGTTTTTAAAGCAAAAGGGATTTGAGTTGAAAAGTATTAGACAGCATATTTATTATTAATTAAGTTGACGGATGTGAGAATAGCAACGTAGTTGATTTAACAAATTTATCGTAAAGCGAACTTATGAATTAACAAGGGAAATTTCTACAGCAAAATTGGAACGTAACAAGTAGCAAGAAATAGAAATGGAGACATGACATTTTGAATTTATCATCACCTTAAGGCTATTATGATTAGAAATAATTGAAGCTGTCAATTGTTTTACGAAATGGTGGCTTATTAAATATTTATAAAATAACACAAAAAGCATTAAAAATGTCAAAATCTTAAATTTAAACAAACACATTTGATTAACCCATCTAACCGCAAATTTAATTTTTTACAAATTTGCTAGTTATATGATTGTGTTGTACAGAAGCATCATACTAAAAAAAACAAGCAAAAATACTGCTGTAAATTTTTCTACAAAATTTTCTACTCCAAATAAGAACGAATTAAAATGGTATTCACACTAGGAAAAGTGGATGGAAACTGTTTACTGGCCAGCCATTTGTACCATCAATGATATCCTAATTTGCGACATCCAAAAGTGGCTCCGCACATGAAACTACGTAATCATTTCAATGAAGTGGGGGGCGTAGATTCTTCTCCTCATCAAATACTTCGAAAAAGTATTACAGAAGATAAGGAATTAGATAATTCTGCTAGCTGTTGAAGAAAATCCGCATGCGAGCACTCCTGAGGTTGCAGTAGAAATAGTTATCTGTAAGTCATCTCAACAGAATTTTACTAAAACATACCTATCATTCATATCACATAGAGCTTTACCAAGAATTATACCATGACACCGGCCAGTCGATGTTGGTACTGATTCTTTCTTTGGGATTTGAGTTCTTAGTATTTGGAAAAATTTTTGTCTTGTAGCTTTTGACAAATATTTGGTTGTTCGACGAACAAGATGATCTTTCACTAATTGCTTGTTCAAAATTAATAAAAGTCTTTTCTACTCAGATCAAGCACATTCTTGTTTTCGTCTTAAATGATAAAAGCATTATGTTGGCTATATTTCGACATGAATAATTAGATTTCATCTGATTGACATCAACTTCACACTTGTCGTAAAGACTGACTATTTCTAGTAGTTTCTTAGGTGACAGTTCATCAACGGAATCATCGCAGTGCATGGTGGATGCAAAAGGCAAAACTTTGTTTTTCTTGAATTTGTATGGGAGCAAAGTTATATATTGTCTGAGAAGCCATGTAGTTGAAAATTGTGGTCTATTTTTTACAATCAGAAAAGTGGTAGAAGCTCCTTTTAGTTTTTCTGATGGTTCTTAACGCTGTAAACTTTTTGGACAATAATTGTTGCAGAAGACACTACACAGGATGCCCTTGTGGCTAATATTGAGTCACTTGCCATTAAATTTCATTCTTTGATATTATTTTAAGACTCGTTAAATTTACTTATTCTTTATAATTATAATCTTTGGCTATGGAAAAAGGCAGTTGAGCCGGATCTCCTCCGTGCCGACTGTTGATAAAACCTGCAAAGTCAGGTGAAACAGCACGAAGGCACAAATTGTGGCTGGGTGATGCTGTACTTCCCATAATGTGTTAGTGTTAAATATTACATCTTTGCTACTCCTGTCCTGATGAGTCCCAATAAGGGCGAAACGCGTCGACAGGATGCCCTTGTGGCTAATATTGAGTCACTTGCCATTAAATTTATTAATTTTTATTAATTTTATTTAATTTTATATATGATATGAAAATATTTACTCTTATATTTCGTGCTTTATATAAGTTTGGTCGGTCTACAAAACAAAACTGTATTAATATGCCTCGACTATTGAAACTCGACCTCTCATGGTATCCATCTACTTACCGTGGGTTCAGTGGTAAGTAGATGTGCAATACACCAACCAAACTGCACTACCTTTATTTTTGTACCTGTAACCTTAGACTTGTGTATATGTCAAAATTTTAATAACAGATTCCCGTAGCCTTGTGCTAAATCAATTAATATTACCAATTTTGACTTTGACGTTCAAAACACACAGTACTCACCCGATCTACACGTCGCTGTCGGCCTCTGTGAAAACTGGCTTATAATCTCAATCGCCGTATGCGTCTTTACACTGCGTGGCACTATCACTACGATTACTCTGATGTCCAGATTCCAGGTTTCGTTATTTAATTTTGATATCCCCAAATCTATAAAAAAATATGACCAAATTTAGAATTTTGACTAGTTTGCAATTTTACTTCCCCCGCGCTAATTTTCCTGATGCTGTGTCTTCTTTACTCGTACTAATCCTGCTACTCCAATGCTTTCCTTTTTCAAATCTGCTCGTTCTAATTCAATACTTCCTTCTAATTTCCATTCAATACCATTCTATCCATAATACAATCCAAATCCATTCCATTAGTGTCTCCTTCAGTTTCATAAATCCTATTCAATACCTTTCTGCCTTTATCCAACTCGTTCCCAATATCCAACTATTTATTCCGCCTGTTCACTGTCGCTCTAAACCACTCTTATCCTTTCCACTCGTCGTACTATTTATTATATTAATTATTTCTCTCGCTTAACTGTACTCTTCTTTGTATGAATCAAACTCTTAAACTTTTCAAAAACATTTATTTATACTTTATGATATTCAAAATTTAGCGCAGTATACAAAACACGTCTTACCACCAAAAATGTTTAAATTGAATCTTATTTATCTTTTCCCTGGGTGATTATAATATTTAAAATATGCCTACTCTTTTATACATTTTATACATTCTCCATCCAATAAAATCGTCCCAACAAGTTTGTGTCACTAATACCTTATAATCCATCTTTTACACTTTACTATTTCATATTTAACTGTTCAATCATTGGTTCCTAATACCGCGTCACCCTTCAATCACATTTGACAATATTTTTCACTTATAATTTTGATACTACAAGTTTGTCCAAAGGTTGATTCTACTAAAATAAGTGCCGAAATGTTTCACATATAAACCTGGATCTGTGTGGTGAATAGTGGAATTTCTACAGACGCATCGGGTTTTTCGATCAGCAAATGTACATTCTATGGCTTATTAACATACAACTTAGTGTAAATCCTTGAATACTGTGCTTTATCATGTCATCAAGTCATTGTTTTACGTCTTGACACTTATACTTTGACTAATATATTTCAAATATTTTAACATTTGTAAAGTACTGCAAACATAAAATTTTCAGTTACGGGATCTGATATTTGGCTTTATTTGGCATACACTACCTTCATACAAATAATCTTTATACCCTTTTAGCTCTTACTACCACTTTAATATATATATATATATATATATATATATATATATATATATATTATATATATATATATATATATAACTGTAAAATAATAGAAGGTGACCGAACTAACTGCATCAGACAAGAAAGAACAGCAGCTACGTTCAAAGACAACGAACGTAGAAACAAGAAGAAAACTGTTAAAAGCATAGTGTGGAGCAGAACACGGTACATCTATGAAATAGGGACAGTAGGAAAAGCAGACAGAAAGATATAGAAGCCTTCTGGAATGTTGTGCTTCAGATGTATGGAGGATGGTAGCATGGACAGATAAAGTTAATAACAAATAGGTTGTTGAAATAGTAGAGAAATAAAGATATCTGTGGAAAACGAAAAAAAAATAGGAGAAATAGGACAGGATACGTTCTAAGGCATTTCTGGGGAATAGTATGGGATATATTACAAGCAGAGATAGGAAAAGATAGGTAGAGGTAGATCGAAATCAGACTTTTGCACACAAATAGTGATAGATGCAGACTGCAAATTTCAGGGAAATGTGTAGGTTGGTTCAGACTAGGAAACAATGAAGGTACGCGTCCAACCAGTTCTAGGACTGAAGACTTGATGATGAAATTAGGTAGAGGTTAGTAGCTACTTAATTTTTTCACTGTTGAAAGTATTGCTTGGTGGTTTTATTTGCTGAATTAACTATTAGGATAAAATTATAACTTGGTTTTTATGGAAGATCTAAGTGATTATTTCAAGTTGAGCTAGTAATCAAAAGAAGGAAATTATAATATTCGTACTTGGATGTATTATGATTTGAGTCACCTATACCAGAAAGATTGACTAATTTAAATCACGTACACTACAAAAAAGACAACTATGATTTTTACTATGTTTGATTACAAATTTTACTTAAGAATATGTGTCTTATTTACCTCAGTAAATTTCCTTAAATTATATCCTATTGGAATTGTTTTCAAGTCATTGGATAGCAGATATTGAATGCTAGGTTTTAACGGTAAGGTTTTATCTTTTGTGTTTTAGCGGAGTTGATATTTCAAAGTTACTGCAATATATTGGTATCACTGGAAACTTTGCAAGTAATGCTGGCACTTTTGTAACTGCATATGCTGTTCATAAAATATTTGCACCAGTTCGCATTAGTATAACACTTGGGGCAACCCCTTTCATAGTTAGATATTTAAGACGTGTTGGTGTTCTTAAAAAGGCCCTTTGATTTTTTTAAACTTTTAAGTATACTTTTGGGATGGGATAAATTACTAAGGTTTTGTCACATGGTGCTTTATTTGTGTAGTTTTTAAGTATTAAATATTTTATATACTTTCAAGTTGTCTATTAAAGATTTTTATTTTAAAATTGATTTTAGGTTTAATAGATATATACAGTCTTCATTTAGTTAGAATGTTCTAATATAGTAGTAATCAAGAAAACCAATCTTTGCTGTTAAATTTCTTATTCTATAAAAATTAAGCACAATTAGGATACTAACTAGAGAGTGAATTTAATGTGGATGCATGGTCTTTGATTCGATACATTTTACATACAATTAAAAATCTTATTAATGTTATTTACTGAACATCTAATTGTAGTTTGTTCATCATTTTGGAAATGGATAAGATAAGATAAGCAGCCAAACATCAATGTTTTTTAGACAAGGCAAGGAAAAGGAAGGTAAGATAATAATTTCATATTTTCTATTGCATTCTCATTAATAAAATTCACTGTACCCAGGTCACAGCATTAATTTGGGCATTCACAACTCATAGGCATACCATATCAATTTTTGCGACGACCTGCAAGAAGCGGTTAGGTCATTGCTAAAATTGCTATGGTATGCCTATGAGTTGTGGTTGCCCAATTAATGCTGTGACATGGGTACAGTGAATTTTATTAATGAGAATGCAATAGAAAATATGAAATTATTATCTTACCTTCCTTTTCCTTGCCTGGTTAGCTCAACAGAAATTATGCCATGGAATTTACGAAAATGAAAAAATTAAACATAGAAATCTCAAGAAACATATGCATTCAAAACATTTTTCTTTCATACAAAAGAATCCCTTACGTTTATAAACAGTTTACAGTTTAAGCTCGTACAGAAAATTATTCATAAAAGTTATTTATTAAAATAATCCTTACATAATCTTTGTTAACAAGTACACAAATTCAAATATTTCCTCTGTGAGGTACAAAATCCTTTTTAATTTATATGTGGTTAATTTGACGATTCTTTATTACCCCGCTTGTGAGCATGGTTGTCAATGATACTGCACAGATAATTTAGTAAAGGTCAAAATGCTTTGAACTCTGTACAGAAATAAATTCTGCTCATTGAACCCTATAATTTGCTTGGATGATGCAATCTGAGCTTGTGTTTTGCTTTAAAAGAATTAATTCGTCGTAATGTTGTTTAATTATTCATATTAAGTGTCTGTTATAGTTACACAAGGTTGTTCCATTAGTATTTATACGCTAACGTATTTATTCTTATTCGATAATTGTAGATTGGTTTCAAAACTCTAAGGTTAGTAATTTTGTCCATTAGCATTATTTATCTTGTATAAGTACTGGTCATTTGTCTCACATGCAGGTAACGTGTTTAATAACGTTAGATTCGAAAAAGCACGAGCACTTTCTTGCTATCTTCATAAGGGACAACGTGTCCACAGATAATAAGTTGATAGTATAGAAGCAGAGGTTTGGTTATTTTGTATTAGAACACTGACCTGGTCTACATCGTGTTTGTTAGAAACGAAACTTCTCAATGGTAGGCTAGTTTTTCTTCATTATCATCATTAGGTATTCAGTTCTGGAACTGAAATTTTCACAGCCTGCATCTTTCACTATCTGCGTGAGGCATACCTCTACCTCTTTTTTTCCTGTCTGCTTGTGACATATCCCGCACTATTCCCCAAAAATACTTTAGAACATATCCTGCCCTTCTATTTCTATTTTTTTTTTGTTTTCCACATATGCTTTCAACAATTTTCACATGGTTTCTATGTTTGTTGTCTTCGAACATAGTCGCTGCTCTTTCTTGTTAGATGCAGCTCGGTTCCCCTTCTATTGTTTTACAAGTATATACTCCATTTCTCCAATATTCAGTGATATGTGAAGGGGGTTAAGCAGCCTGCGACTACCAAGATCCCCCAACACTCGAACATGTGCCAACTTAATAGTTTTCCAATATAACCTTTCGAACAATCAACATTAGTTGAAAATATTTCAAAACCAACACCTATAGTTGTTTATAATAGTCATTAGATTTAAGTGCAATAATTTTTTTCGTCATTAGAAATTTCGTCTTGAGGCTGGTTGGACGCATACCTCCACTTATTTCTATTCTGAGCTAACCTACACAGTTACATGAACTTTTTAACAGGCTAGATGCAGCTCCATTCTCTTTTTGTTGTTTTGTACTTATGTCCTAGTGTATCGACATTCAGTAGTATGTGAAGGGGATTAAGCAACCTGCGGCTGCCAAGATCCCCCACAATGTAGTACCTTCTGGTAGAGCATTGGGGACGTGGTCGCAAGAGTAACGGCCCTCATTCAAATTATAATGCCAAGATCCACCAACACTGTTTGTTTTTCTTTGAACACAGTAGTTGCTTTTGCTTGTTAATGTAGCACGACCTAATCTTTGTTTTATATGTTTTGCGCTTTTCCCATCTCGCATTATGCCTACTAGGTAGCAGAAATCCTTAACCTCTTGTAAGCTCTCGTTACCTATTTGTATCCTTGTTTTTGATTTATTTTCGCCTCCTTTGCACACTAGTACTTTAGGAGCAGTTTCTAACTCTTCCTTGCTAGATGCTAATACCGCTATATTATCTACAAGTCTAAGAATCTAAGAATCTTTCGTCCCTGCAAAATAATTCCTTCCTGCTCTAATTTTATTATTGCTGTTTGCTCTTTGTATAAGCTATGTACTATTCGTCTATCCCTAAAACTCATTCCAATCTTTTTGAGTATTTCGAAATTTTTTTTTCATTTTAGATTGTCGAATGCTTTTTCCAGATCAACAAACTCTATATACACGCTTTCCCTTTTTTCTATTCTTTTCTCCATTATCACCCCGAGAGCTAAAACAGCCTCCCATGTTCCCCTGTTTCACCTAAACCCAAATTGGTCTTCTCCTAGTATTTCTTCAACTCGTTTTTCCATTTGTCTTTGTACAATTCCAGATAATATTTTTGACACGTGTGCTGTCAAACTTATTGTTCAAAAATTTTCACATCTATCCGAGCCTCTCTTTTTTAGGTATAGCGACTATGATGTTATGTTTGAAATCTTTGGGTATCTTGCCTGTCTCATACATATAGCTTACAAGTTGTGAAGAGACATTCTCTCACTACTTGGTCCAGCGACTTAGAGTTTCTGCTTGCACCTTATCGGTACCCGGCGGCTTACCATTTTTCAAACCCTTTAATGCCAATTCAAACATCTCCAAGTATAGAATAGCCCAAGTCATCCATTTCAATGTCTGATTCCTGTTCTAATGCTGTTAGTTCCTCTCCTGCATATAACTTCCCTATATATTCTTTGCCATCTAACCATTTTCTCTACATTTTCTATAATGACGTTTCCTCCCACATCCCTTATATTTTTGCTATACAGTTTTATATTCTTAATATTCATTCTAATTAGTTTTGTATGCTTCGCTTGTCTTTCCTATTTCCATCATAGTTTGTACCACTTTACACTTTTCATCAATCCATTGTTCTTTAGATTTCCTGCATTTGCGAATAATTTCCCATATTCAGGTTTTGTATCTGTTTTCCTGTTTCGTCTAATCTATTCCTGTATTTTCGTCTTTCTTCAGGATATTCTTTGTTATTCATGGTTTCTTATTTTCCTTTTGTGTATACCACAGAATATTTCTAGCCACCATGGCTAAGCTGGATTTAATGTAATTCCATTCTGTTTCTACTTTATTAACATAAGAAATTTTCCCAATATCTTTCAGCAATTCATTTGACTTTTTTTCAAATCTTTCTACCTTTTCATCCCTGTAGCTAGAGGTTGGCATGTATACTTGTATTATTACTGTATTTACCGGTTTAGATTCGAATCTAATCATGAGTACTCTTTCGTTCTTTTGTAAGTAGTTTTCTATACGTTGTCCTATATTTTTTCGCATCATTTGATATAAAATTAATTCTTTATTATTAGTGCTTCTTCAATGAATCGTTTGAGTCTAACAAAATGGAATTTTGTATTTATGTATAAAGAAGATAATTCAAAACCAGCTGTAGGATGCAATCTTCGCGCTATGTGGGAACGTAATTGGCACTTACTTATTTTGGTCGATTTGGCCTTGTGAAACAGATGTTTGCTGAAGAACTATTCCATGTTATAAAGAAAAACTCGTTTTGATCTAGGGTAGCTATTTAAAATGAAAATTTAACATTTTGCTGTACCTGGGGTGTCAGTCTTTGCTTTGAATTTTGTAGCAAAATTATTTGTTGTGTTTGCTAAATTGCAAATTATTGAGGTTTCATAAATGACATTTTGTAAAAATTTGACTAATAGGGCATATATAACATACTTGATATAGTTAATAAACTTGTAATTTTTTGTTATTAAAATTATTTCGTTATCGGAACATTTGTAAAAATTTTAACAGTGGCCTAGTCTCATCGATTTGTTTGTCACTTTAACATACCAGTTTGGACAACACTTTGGATAATTTTTTTGTTTCAATACGACGTTCTTTGTTTGTGCTTTAAAAATAGGTGAAATCTGTGGAATAATTATACTTTGAATTTTTATTTTAGAAACACATATAAGAAACGTAATCTTTCAACAGATCTGAGAATGAGAACAAAACTTAATAATTGTAAATTTTACTTTTTCATGAAGTAAGTTTTTATCAGTATTACTTGACTGAATTTAATTATTGAATAACTATCAACAATTTTGAGGCATCTATTGAATTTAATTTCTTGTATATTACTGTAAACATATTAAAATAACGAAACTAAATTTTCGTTAATACATGAAAATTAAGTTAACATCCGAGTTATTTTCTTTGGTTTCACAAGAAAGGAATGAAAATGTGGTCACACGCTATTTGTTATAAAATTTAAGACAATATCAACTTGGTATTGCTAAAGTACTGACAGTTTAATATTCAGATAACGATAAACTTACAGGTAGAGTTTAAAGAAGGTGTTAGTATTTCACAGAAATTATTTTGTATGTATTTATGTTTAAATGGAGAACCACAAACAGTGGTCCTATTTTTGATTAATAAAAAATTTTTTCTTACAGGTCTGAAATAGAAAGAACTAACGGGTCAGTTATTTTTTATTATCGTGATTAAGCTTTTTGAAACATATGGGTTTCTGTGTTTTCCCGAAACTTTGGTATTGGAAATTTAAACGCCATGGCGCCTTTAACTTTTGTATTTTCCTGTGCTAAAACAAAATCGTCCCTTGACCCACTTTCGTGCAAGAACGCTGGATTAAGTTCCATAGTTAGCCCTATTACCTTACAGGGAGTTTTGTTTTTACTATTAGCCGTTTGTCAACCAATTTAACCTTGGGTTACTATAAAACATTTAGAAAACCCCGGGGCACTTCGGGGAGGTTACGTGTTAGACTGTCGCCTCTGGTAAGGGTTTATTAGAGTTTAGTTTCATTTTCCCCTGATACACTACTGGTTACCTTGGTGCCCAGCTGTAACAAACATACAGCAAACTGTGACCTCAAAATTTGCTGGAAATGATTCTCTTAACATATAATGTTTATATAAGATTGAGAACTTATTCTAGCTTATGTTACAAATATCAGTTACAAACAAAGAACTAACATTTTATACTTGCGATGGTTATTGTTGAATAGCGATTATACGAATCTTATTTCCAACGTAATTACGGCATTAAATATTTTCTGGTTCCATCTTAATATCCATTTAGAATATCAGTTTGCAAAGTGCATCTTTATTTTTAATCTATTAAACTCAGCCAGCTCTGGCATCAGGATTACTTATGTCGAAGATCGTTCAATTTTGTAGTATTTTACCAAATAAACAAAGTTCAATGTTACTTATTACATGTCGGGAAATGAATTATACATCGTTCATTCTTAGAATTAATCTTTAGTCAAACTTACATGGTCGATCTCGTAAATGAATGAATTTTAATTACTTTCGTTTACATACTAAAACACAATCAATATGTCATGTTCCAGATCTTTGCAGTTCTATTTCGAAACATAACACACCTGGGTGATGTAATCTTTATGCCGATTTCAAGGTATTAATTATTTAATTAATGCGGTCAATATTTGTGATTCTTCTGAAGCGTCGTCTATTCTTTTCTAATGCACGAAATTAATGTGCTGTCGTTCTCTCTGTAATACGTAACACTATTAAACTGCATTATCTAATTTATGGTTTTAAATAGTTGTTCGTTTCTTTATTCATTGATACTAATAATTGGCTTTTAAGACATTTCTTAGTATTGACGTATTCATTAATTAATAACGAAAACTCTGGAATTAGAATAAAGGTTAATGTTCAAAAAGTGGTAATTTTAATAAGAATGAATTTTCTATTTTTGGTTTTAAACGTTCTATCTGTGACGTCTTAGGTGGGGTTATTGCTTATTAGGGGTGTAGGCTTTTAATGATACACGAGTAACATTAGTAATGTAATATGTAATTAAGAGGCCACACGCCGTGCGCTCTTATTGACATATTAAATACGACTGTCCTTTAGCAATAGACAGGCGTGTGGCCTGATAACCACCTGCTATATTATTTATACATAATAGATAATGTAAACAAATGCGTACATTTTGTTTAGATATATCACATTTTCCTCTACAAAATTTTTTAACAATATAAACCTATTGTTAAATAAGAAAACAATTCAAAAAATATCTAAATTATAACTTAACCATATTATAATCCCGCAAAATATTTGAATTATAACTTAACAATATATAATCCCGCAAAAATATAAAAAACCAAAATCAACTTATACGTCAAACCGCTTAACCGGTTTCCTAATCCTATCAGGGTATCGTCTAGCAATGGGAGAACTTTCCATGGAACTATCAGTATTTAATTTACCAGGTGTAACATTTATAACGTCAGGTGATCGCTTGACCGGCACGATAGGGGAGGTTGAATTTCGCCTGACTACTACTGTTGGGTGAATATCTCCAGCCACTTCCGGTAAGGAGGAGAGTTCAGAAACAATATCCGTGGAAGGTTCCATGCCTTCACTTTCTGAGTTAGTAAGAGGTGCATCGATAGCTACTAGCTGATCGATGTGCCGCTCCACGTAATACCCGAACTTAGCTTGACTACATACATAGTAGGGCTAATTTGTTTCACGATAATTCCGTCTATCCATTTATTTTTTGATCTGTAATCCCTAACAAGTACAGGTTGATTTATAAATAAAACACGAGTTTTGCTACCGCCTGTATACAATTTTTGTTTAGTCTGATTAGCTCTTACACTACCAGACAGGTTCGGTCTTAATAAATCTAACTGAGTTCTTAAAGAACGGTTGAACATTAATTTGGCGGGTGTTTCGTTGGTGGTTGCATGCACAGAATTCCGATAATCAAAAGGATTCTGCTTAAAGCCACCGAAACGTCTATATTGTCTCGAATGCACACTTTAATTTAGATTTTGCATATTTAACCGAGTTTTCGGCTTGCCCGTTTGACTGCGGGTGATACGGCGCCGAACTCGTATGTTTAATGCCATTAGAATTAAAAATGAGTCTAATTCGGCTGAATTAATGGAGGTCCGTTGTCGGTGTGAACCGACACGGGTAATCCAAAACGTGCAAATAATTGTCTTAAAATATCGACTACTTGTTTAGCCGACGTTGAAGATGTTTCGAAAACCTCTAACCACTTAGAGTGAGCATCCACGATAATTAGATACAATTTCCTTTAACGGTCCCAAATAATCTAAGTGCAACCTTTCCCATGGTTTACTTGGGTAATGCCAATGATGTAATTCGCTTTGCGGGTTTGCTCACTCTAACAAACACGACGAACAGTTTCTGATTAGGTTTTCGATATCGTCATCTATATTGGGCCACCAGACATACGATCTAGCAACCGACTTAGTTTTACATATGCCCAAATGACTGGCATGTAATTCATTTAATACGTAAGCTCAGTAAACTACTAGGAACAATGACTTTGTATCCCCACATTAACACTCCTTGTTCCACGGCTATCTCGTCTTTCTTTTGAAAAAAAGTTAACAACTCTCTGTCCTCTTTGGGTACAGAGCATGGCCATCCATGCATAACATAACCATAAATTTTGTTAAGCCGGATGTCTTTTGTGTTGCCCTCGAACATCTTCGCACGTTATTGGAAATGAACTTTCTTTAACGCAATGTAAATAAGTTCCAAGCCACAATAACTCTGCGTCGCCTTCCACATGTTTAGTACTGAGTGGCATCCTTGACAATGCATCAGCACTATTTTTATCAGATTTGACATATTTAATATCAAAATCGTACCCTGATAAAAACAAAGCGTATCTCTGCAGCCTGCTGGCTGCAAATACTGGCAACCCTCGATTAGGTCCAAAATACTGACCAATGGTTTGTGATCACTCCTGAGAGTGAAATGACGCCCATATAAATATTGGTGGAATTTTTTATTCCATAAACCACTGCCAATGCCTCTTTATCAATTTGAGAGTATTGTACTTCTGTGGGTGACAAAGTACGCGACCCAAAAGCAACTGGCCTCTCTATGCCCTCCGCCATAATACTAAGCACGCACCCTAAACCGGTACTACTCGCATCTACCGTAAGTATTGCTGGAACCTGGGGGTCGAGTGTGCTAGTATTGGAGCACTAGTTAAGACTTGCTTTATTTTATTAAATGCCGTCATACAATCTTTGTTAAAGTTAAAATCACATCCTTTTTAACAGATTGTATAAAGGAAATAAAATAGTAGATAAGTTGGAAACAAATTTTGCGTAAAATCCTACAAAACCTATGAACGATTTAACTTCCGTTACGTTTTTGAACGGGCGCTTGCACAATAGCCTGCACCTTAGCTGGCGATGTGTGCAACCCTCTTTATCAATTGTAAATCCCAAAATTCTAATTGTGGTTTGAAAACTCACATTTTTCTCGCTGAACCGTAAAACCCACTTTTCCGAGTCGTAAAAACTTCTTTAATTTTTAATGTGGAGGTCATTATCTGGAGCTGATAATAAAATGTCGTCTAAAATACGATGACACCTGGTATTCCTTGTAAAGTTTGCTCGATTTGTCTTTGAAAATACCAGGAGCCGACGAAATACCATAAGGCATGCGCTTGTACGAAAACAAACCTTTATGAGTGCTTATCGTGCATAATTTAGAACGTTCGAACTCAACTTGAGCTGCATATAAGCATTACTTAAATCGATTTTACTGTACAACTCTCCTTTTTGCAATTCATTAAATAAATCCTCTATTCGTGGAATAGGGTGTCGGTCAACTTGTAAATAAGGGTTTAACGTAACCTTAAAATCGCCACAAATTCTAACGGTTCCGTTTCTCTTTATTATTGGTACTATCGGTGTACCCCATTCCGAACTTTCTACCGGACATATAACAGCGGCGTCGATTAGACGTTCGAGTTCCTCTTCCACTTTAGCCTTTAGTGTGAAAGGAAGGGCCCTAGGTTTATAATACCTCGGCTTAGCATCCTCCTTTAAATATAATTTAACCGGGGGTCCTGCATAATTGCCTAATTCTTTCGTGAATACCTCAGGAAAATTTGTTATTATTTCACTTATTTGTTTTTCCCGAATTGGCTTCTCATTATTATTCTTTTGTATTTTCGTAATATGCAAGTTAGTTTTAGGAACATATGCAATGTTTAACGCTTGGATCCACTCACGGCCTAAGAGAGGATGAGATCCGTTTTTAATGACATACAATTCGAGATTTTTATTAATCCCATTATACTGGACTTCGACTAATATTTTGCCTAACGGTAAAATTTGCTCATTTGTATAGGAACTAAGTGAAATATCACTAGGTAACAATTTACAAAAATGTAACTTCTCTTTATAAAATTATCACTAACAACGCTAACCGATGCGCCAGTATCAATTTCAAAACATACTAACAATTTTTCTACCTTTACGCTAACTTTGAAAGGATCAACTCTATTAGTATTATTAGCTATTTTACAAATAAGACTATCTTCCGTCAACTTAAACAAATTTGACACGTCATAAACGATGTCCTCATCCTGTGCCGGAACCACATGGTTCACAGTTTCTACATAATTATGCGATTTTCGTGATTTGCTGAAATCTCTAAGTGCACCACCACCACCACTACCAGCTTTATCAAATGAATTGTTGCACTTACCCAAACGAGATCGACATACCTTGGCTAGATGATTTTTTTTCCACAAAAATGGCACTTACTACCTCTGAACCGACACTCTTTTTTAAAATGGCCTAACTGCCCACAGCAATTACACTGCACTTTTTGTGTGGTATCACTGGTATCCTTTGGTTGCCTTGAAAATGCATAGCACTTCTCCAATTTGATGTTGTGGGAGGTTCGTTTAACCCCGCCCGCGAACCCGAGGGTGTGCTACCATTTTATGCATTCTGCCACCATTATTACCTCCGATTGCTAACGAAGCTGCATTTTTTCTGCTGCTTCAATCGAAGACACAATCGCCACCGCCTTATCGAAAGTAAGATCTACTTCCCTAACAGCCGTTGCTTCGTTGAATCACTTGAATTCCACTTACTAACCCATCCCGTAAGTAATCTTTAAGATTAGCTCCGAATTCACAATGTGTAGATAATTTTTAAATTCGCGACATACTGTGCAACTGTTTCATTTTCTAATTGATTCCTCACACTAAATTTATAGCGTTCCGCGATAAACGAAGGTTTGGGATACAGGTGGTCTTTAATTATTTTATTTAATTGTTCGTAAGTTATCGTAGACGGTTTATCTGGTGTACATAAGTCACGTAAAAGGTTAAAAGTTTTAACACCCACGACCGTAAGAAGTTTGCAAACTTTTTTACTTTCCGTAATGTTATTGCAAATTAAGAATAACTCAAAAAGTTCGATGTAAGAATCCCACGATTCTTCATTCGCATCGAATTCGTTTACACTACCAATAATTCCAGACATTTTAAGCCTTAATCACCGAAATCGCTTCAATAACAATGCTTTTTCTAATTTCTAAACCCGCTTTACGTTCTACAATAATGTAAAGATAAACAACATAGCACGCGGCGTTAACAAACCCGGCGCAAACCAAATTACCCTCACTACCGTGTTTTTGAACGTAAAATTATTCCAATATCCTCGTCGCCATGTGACGTCTTAGGTGGGGTTATTGCTTATTAGGGGTGTAGGCTTTTAATGATACACGAGTAACATTAGTAATGTAATATGTAATTAAGAGGCCACACGCCGTGCGCTCTTATTGACATATTAAATACGACTGTCCTTTAGCAATAGACAGGCGTGTGGCCTGATAACCACCTGCTATATTATTTATACATAATAGATAATGTAAACAAATGCGTACATTTTGTTTAGATATATCACACTATCTACATGTGGAAATCAATTACATAATTAATCAAAGTTTTCAGTAATGCAGCTTATTATGTTTCCAATAAATAACGTGCATATCTTAAAGATGATAGCTTACCACTTAAGTTATTTTTAAAAGTGTATGCAACTCATTTTCAGTCTGCAGAAATGTCTACACATGAAAATAAGCTTTGTTTTAACGCAGATGCATTAAATTGATATTATTTTATGCACTGAAAATGAATGACTATGTTAAAATGAAACTTAATTTTAAGAACTCCCTCACAAAGCTGAAATGAATTTAACAATTTGGCTTTTTAATTTTATACTCCTTTCAGCATTTTTTCACACTCTGCAATAAAGGTAATACACGGGAGTTAATTACATAATTAATAAGGGCTTGTTGTATGTGCTTTGAAATATGTTCATATTTATATAGGGTGGAAAAATTAAATGTTGGGAAATTTTTATTTTTTTCCAGTTTTCTTCTCTTTGGGTGGTCATTTTTCATAGAATTTGGCATCAATGACCTCTCGTGACCTCTTTTATCACTTCAATATATATATATATATAATGCTGTGTTAATAGGGTCATTTAGGGGTAGATATGATCACTAATATAGTGCACATCATGAATACAACATGAGGGTTCAGAAAACTAGACATTTTTACGAAGAAAATGAGAAATACAAAGATTAGGCAGTAAAGCAAGTGAGAACGCCCTGTATATAAACTATAGTGATAATTATTTTAAGAAATGAAAAGTACTCTAGAAGATTTAATTAAATGGCAAGTCATAAAACGACATGAACGGAAGCTGCAACACAATACGAGTGAATAATGCATCATCATAACATTAAGCTCGCAGTTAAACAAGCAGGTTTAAAAATGCGTAAGATACAAAACGCATATAATTTAATACATAAATTAAATTAACACTACGTGATCAGAAAGGTAAAATCCAACACCTAATAGATTACAAATAAATACGGCATGGTGATAAAAGCAAAGGATTATCTCGTTTTGAATCACCTCTACATTAAAATTTTAGATATGTATTGGCTTTTTCACTTTCAAAACGAACGACCTGGATGTATTGTAATTTTTGCAAGATTTAATTTTCATATATACCACCTGAGAGCTAGTTACAAGGGCATCACAATAAAAATTTTATATAACAGTTATGTGTTTTACCATGTATTAGGTGGTATCATGGCAATATTATATGAGGTAATTAAATTTTACTTATTCAAAGTATATCACAGTTTTGAAATTAATAGATGCATGTTTTATATTGTCTCTTGCTGCCGATTTCTATTTTGCTTTTTACAAAATATGCATTGGAATAAAAATATTACTACAAATATACATGCTATTCCTATATAATAAAAACCATATGCTAAATGCTGTTCTCTTGGCTCCAATGCCCAACCTATATCACCCGTAACAACTATAAGTACAAAAATTGTTTGCAAACCTAATGCTACAAAAGTATTTAAAGCAAACACAAGACCATAACTATCTTCTAAGATATATTTTGAGACTTCTGATGCTGCAATTGTAATCACACAGTGATATATACCACAAAATAACGTATAACATATGTAACACAAGATGATACTAGTGCTTTGCGAACCTATTATTAAAAGTATGCCACATATAATTGAACCAATTGATATAACCAGTTCTCCCCATTTTTTCCAATTAACTTTTATAAACCCAATAGATAGGGCACCTAAGCAACTAATTAAAGTTGAAATAGCATCAACAGTTCCGTTATGAAGTTGTGCATTGGTACTTTCATTTATAAGCGACCATAGTGGTTGCGAGTAAGCATATATTTGCATATAGCCACACATTGCCAGTGACCACCATAATGACCATTTTATGACATAGGCTTTTGAAAATGATTCAAAAAAATGTGCTTTCATGAGTAAAAGAGCATCTTTATATTTCTCGTTCCATCGACGTAATTGTTTTTCTTCTTCAATACGATGAAAATATATACTTGTTTTTACAGGTGGCAGAAATAGACTCCAGACAGTTGCTGCTGTTAGAGCTGAAACAAATAATAAACATTGTCAAGATAGTGTTAAACTAATTGACTTGTTTAATCGATTAATTAAAGTTTGAACTTATATCAAATATAGCGTCTTATAAACAACCACAATTAAAAGCCACATAAAATTAAACTTGTTTAATAACAATTGTAATACTTTTCATATCTCGTGGGGGAGTGAGTGGGTGGACAGGTGAGCATGCATGCATGCATGCGTTGTGTGTGCACATGTGTGTGTGTGTGTTTGCAATAGAATTATTGTTATGAATTCATGAATTGCAGCTTGGTGGTATAAACCAGGTCCTTAGGGGAAGTTTTAAAGGGTTACATTGCAATTATACAGTCGGACAATATAATCACAAAGGGATATTAACCAGCTTAAAGCCATTGTTGTTGTTCTGGCAGTGTATTATTCAGATTCACGTTTCTGAGCAGATCAAAAATTTTTTTAGGTGTTACAACAGTTCCGGACCCCAACAGCAAGAGATTTCCGTTTTGGTTTTAATAAAGAAGGGTTTAATAACACCTCCCAACACTGCACTAAATCGAAATTTAATAAATAGTTGTGTGTCAAACACATGAGTGTGGTGGTGCCAAGAAGAGAAAGAGCTAATTGTTTTACAAAAAAAAAATGAAAAATTATTTGCAATTAAAATATATTAATAATAGTCTACTGTTGACCACTCTTTAATGCAGCTTAATTCACTCTGTTATGAGCCCATGTCAAACATCACTGAAAGTACCGAAATCGAGCTTTTTTTTTCGCAGGGAAGCTGGTGTTTGATGATGTCCATACAAATTTATGCATTGAGCTAGTATTAGAACCTCTCTGATTGGCAAAAATCATCCTAAAAACTTTGCGCTGCTAATAATCTTGCATAGTATATTTCTAAAACAACAGTAATCGATTGTGTTAGGCTCTATTAATGTAGTGTGAGGAATGACACATTAAAAGATTGATGTCATATTACGACCATTCTGATAGAGTGCATTGTGTCAAATGTGCACCAGATTAGATCTGGGGACTGAATTTGAAATGGCTTGTTGTGGGTGGAGTAGTTGTTGAGCTGTAGTGCCGTCATAGGGCATTTGAAGAAAAGAAATGTAGCTTCTAGTTGATATATGGGGACACCATGACACCAGATGATTTAAAACAAACCTCCGGTTTGGTTACGGTTGTAAATAAGCTAGGCAGAAGCGTCAAAATGTTCTTTAATATTTTCTTAGACTTCATAGAACCTCAAAGTATTTTGAATAGTACTTTGATTGCAATTAACTGCTTCAATTAAAAAGACAAAGGATGTTAGATGTAGACATATCTCTTCATATCTATAGACTGCGGGGCGGTTGCACAGGCAATTACATGTAAAAGCAATCTATAAATGACCAAATTAAGGAAATTAAATAAATAATTATAGACTAATTTTTAGAGATGCAGATATTTTATACTGCTTTGTATGCAGTTACATTAGGCACTAATGTCATGCTCAATGTAAGTATTAAACAAAACCAACAAAGATGTTAATTTTGTGTACCATAAGCAGACGCAAACAACGCCTCCCACTTCCCATTTTTGTTTGATCCCAGCGTTTATGGTATTAAATTGTTCAAAAGGTTTGTTAATTAATGGAATTAATCCGGATTTCTTGTTTCCCTTTTGTTGATGCTACAATTAATCTTTTTTGGACACTGAATGCATTAAATTATTTTACAAAGATCTATGAATTGTAGTTAACACAACACTAACCTGGGTTGTAAAGAATACAGATGGTAGAAAGCGTAATTAAGTAATCTTCAGTTGCGGTGCACACTTTCAAAACTAAGAGCTTTATGTTTTGATAATAGCAAATTAATTGAACTCATCGCTAAAGGACAGCATACTTATTGTAAAGTCTATAATTTAGATGTACAAGTAAAGTTATGTAAACCCATGACCGGTGATAATTTAACGACGTTTATAAAGTAAATAAATTACTACTAATTAACTGTGCACTAATAATAATGTGATTCGTTTGTTTGTTGCTAGACCATTGGATAATTTTTCTTCACTTGAAGTTAAACATTTTAATTATAGGCGAAATTTATTCTTGAACAATTTCTTTTGTGTTTGAGGTAAGCGGTGAATCCTTGTTGTTTGTCTTTAGAAAATAGGTACCCAAAGTCAAGGAGACCAATGTATTAAGTTTTAACAAAAGTAGAAGTTAGATACGTTCTTGTGTAAAAGCGAGTACTATAAATTTACAGTGAATTTAATATTTGTCGATTAATTATTTTTGTCGGACACAAAGAATGTTCATCGTTATATTGTTGCTATGGAAGTTTTCTTCAGGTTTAATAGAGTGGTTACATCAAAATATCAGTCAATAGATTATGCATTATTCCTTAAATTTACTTTCCTACGGACGTAGTGGCACTCATATCTGTAGTTTGCTTTGGTTTGCTATCTCTCTCTTGATTTGCAGAATGATGTTCTACTATCCACCCATATGGTCTGTATTACCTCTTCCCAGAGTAATGTGTCCAACTTAGCTGGTCATCAGCAAAATTTTGATTATCTTTTGATAAACCAAAATTTCTTGTATATAAAAGATATGTAATTAAATGCATGAGAAAGAAGCTCCTTTAGTAATAATCCGATACCATTTAATTAGAATAGTAATGTGTGCATCGTATAAATATGTTTAAGTATAATTTACGAGTAGAGACAAGATTTTAGAAGCAACTAATTGCATCAATATAAATAACCGGGAAACAGATAAATTGGCACTCCAAATATTTAATAATCGCGTCGAAAATATCAACATAATTATTATGCAAACGCATCTTAATACGCCATTATTAGAAAATCGTTACGTGACTAGAAAGAACACATTTGTTCAGAAAACCAATATTCTGTAACAGACAAATAAACACCAGGCGGGTCAATTATATTATAATCGTGGACTTTAATTGACAAACATTGAATACATGACTACATAGAAGCCATAATTGGAAATCCTAACAAAATACTGTAATTTAGAACGCTTACGTGACTGATAAAGCATTTCGTCGAAGAATTAAATCAGAGAATTTGTGAAAATTCCGAGTTCTGCCAGATAAGGCAAAGTACAAGCCTTGATTATAAACACGCCAATGAAAACTATTGGTGGGAAGGGCTTATAAATACGATAGAAAATGAATAACATTTAGTTCATATTCAAACAAGCACCAACTATGCTCGAATGACGTAAATAATTAGTGAAATAAAATTCAGTATAAATGAAATTTGAAAGTGCAAAAATTTGTGCGACGAAAAATAAGCCGATCTACAAATAGACGGCTTCTTTTATTGGGACGGTTTTTATTGGAGGCTTCTTGTATTGGGACGGCTTCTTGCTGTTGCCATTTTATTGGGACGACATTTTGTTGATGCCATTTTGTGGAGACGATTTTTGTTGAGTCGATGTTCATGTCGAGATCTAAGCCTTAACGCAAATCTAAAAATACCAGAAATCAAAAGTGGATAATTTTGACCAATAAGTAAAGCGGACACAACAAGGGATGCAGACCACCGACTATGAGGAAACTCCAGTAACCATTCCAGGTTAGCGATTTTTAAACATTTTATTATTGAAAGACTGTTTCAAATTTAATATTTGCTATACATTGTGTATTTGTAAGAGTCATCAAAAAGGTCATTTGAAAAATATGAAAACAGGGAAAAGCATCTTGGAACGTTCGAAGGTACTTGAGAGTAATTAAAAAATATTTTTGCTGGCTTTCAGGAAAGCATAAATTTGGTAAATGTAAATATTTTATACAAGGGAAAATTTTGAGTTTACACAGCATTGTACATATTATCAATTATTATATTGCGTGTTCTAGAACTGCTTTATTTGAATCCATTTAAAGGTTAAAATAAGATTTATTCAGTGAACTACTCGGGGTAAAATCCTAAAGTAAATATCATAGCAAAATAAATATTTCATAGCAATTAATGGTACGTTCAACCAACAAAGCTATTTCACAGCAATAAAAATGACACCCATCGTATGGGCTTCAAATCCTAAAATAAATATTTCATAGCAATAAAAATGGTGCCCATCGTGGGGGGCTTAATAAGTTTTTATATCACAGCAATATATATATATATATATATATATATATTGTCATGTAAATTATAGGTTAAGAGGCATAAATAGGGCAAGGAAATAAATTTGTAATGACCGTGTATATAGGAAATAGGTATAATTTATTTACGCGCCAAATTAATGAGTTGTGACATTGAAAACGGACGGATAATAGGATATTTTTGTATTTATAAATCGGAATGTTAAATTTGCATAACGTGTAGAAGCTTTGAAGTACGTGAAACTCAAGGATACACATAATTAGCTTTAATATTTTAAAAAGTTCTAAATCAAGTACATCAAAGAATAAAGAGAGCTTTTGGGTATATAAAATCAATTATGTAAACGCATATTTTCCATTTAACTAAACAAAGCGTTCGTTAAATACAAATCCTAAGAATTCTATAAGTTAAACAACTGGGAAAATACGATTTTAAACGGACGGTTGCTTCATAGAAAAACCAGATAAACAGGTTCAAGGAACTGAAATGAACGTCGGAATATAATTCTGTAGAAATTTAATTAACGGTCGATACGAAAACAACAGATGGCTTGAAAGTAAATTGAGATGGAATACCCATAGGGTAAAGCAGACAGAGAGCACATATAATACACGTTGGGTAAAACACTCGTTTAAAGTACGCGACAAGTTTGGAGGTCAACCACAATATCGATTTTATGTTGCTTGAGTGGGATTATAAAAGGGACAACGAATATGTGTTAAACGAGGGAAGATAGTGGAAGGCTGGACATAAGGATGGGGGAAAGGTGTGTAATTGGTTGAATGCTACAAATTTTCAAGAAGATTGCGACGGTTGTATTTTGTTGACCAGTTTTCGGGCTAAAGCGACGATGGAATGAGAATTCTCGGTCTTACAAGTTCGTTACGTGCAAATTTTTTTTTTAGAATCGGTTATGATAGGGGAGCTTTTCAACTGAAATAGGGTACAAGAGGGGTGTATCGACGGATATAAATACACTAGGAGACGAGGTAAAGCTCTCTCTCTTACTTCGCTTATCCGTTTGACTACACTTAGCTTTTAATATAACATCCAAGTTTAAAATTTGATAAAACAGTGTTAGTACAGGCTGTCGAAAGTGGAATAAAAGTGTGAATTGCACAAGTGGGTGCTATTTAGTAGACGAGGCTGTAACTACATTCAACGAACTGACGAGGGAAGTTGTTAAGGTAAGCGTGCTGAGAAATGTTTGGAACGAGGATGCTTGGTGTTTGGTAGTTACGGAAGGTGATTTGCTTGCTCTGGACAATTATCTGGTAGAAACTTTAGAGGCGTATTCAGAGATTTGGATAGCGACTGGGAAATGGTTTGATCTACACATAGCAGTGAGGCGTATAAAAGCAACGACGTGGTTTTATGGACGACATCTTCGGAGGTGACGATGGAAAAAGCTTACTCCAGGTAACGAAATTAATTTTTATTGCTATTGCTTGAACATTTTGTGCTGTTATTTTGTGCTTAAGTGATTTGACACATTGGGGGTGTAGTTTATGAACATAAAAGCTCATTTGAAGGGTATATGTAAAGGGAAATTTGTATTTATTATTTAAAGGTGTAAATAAATGACATAAATTTTTTTGTAGTAAACGGGTCTTTTAAGCTTTTTTTAAACAAAAATGCAGATGTAGGCATTTAGAATAACTGTGTTTATACTGAGCTCACCATAGACCAGAGTAAAAGTTAATTTAGGGTTTCAAGACGGGCCCATCTACTCATATAGAACAGAAACTGTCAAAAGAAAGTAAAGTGATAAAATTTTAAAAGGATTAATGATTGAGATTGTAATATTTTATGAAGCTGTATATTCGAATGTGTAAATATTTACTGATCATGGAAAATTTTAATTTGTATGGATAAATGGTTGTATGTTTCATTGGATTATTTGAGTGGTAATTTTATTGAGCAGTATATGTGAGAAAGACCATTTTAAAAGAGGTGACGGGGGTAGTTTGTTATTTAGATAATATCATAATTACAGCCCCAGATAGGGAGCAATGTAAACAAAATTTGTGGCAAGTTCTGAAACGTTTAAATGAATATAATGTAAAGTTGAATTTACAAAAATGTAAGTTTTTTGTTCAAAAAATTTATGTATTGGGTTATAGTTTAGATGAACATGGCTTGCGCCCATGCCATGATAAGGTTAGGGCTATTAGGGAAGCGCCTAGACCTGAAAATGTAAAACAACATAAGAACTTTTTGGATTACTTAAATTTTTATTGTAAATTTTCAAAAATGCCATGTGATGTGTTGGCTATGTTACATTATTTATTAAGAACGGATGTTGAATGGATATGGTCTAGTGAATGTGAGGAAGCATTCATTAAAAGTAAGGATCTATTATAAAATAGATCACTGTTAGTGTTGTTTAACCCCTTAATACCCAATAGTAGTTACTTGAGATAGTGGCGCATATGGTGTTGGCACAACATTAGCACATATGATAAATGGAATTGAACATTCCGTTGCATTTGTGTCAAGCACGTTATCAACGGCTGAACGCAATTATTCACAATTGGAAAGAGAAGGGCTTGCAATTATTTTTGCGGTTAAAAGATTTAATGGGAAACTCTTTTCAGTTGGTTAAGGATCATAAACCTCTGGAAACAATTTTTAACCCAAATAAACATATACCGCCTATTGCAGTAGTGAGGCTGCAGAGGTGGACTCTAATATTAGGGGCATATAATTACAGTATAAAATATAAGAAAGGCAAGGATATAAGTAATGGTGATGTTTTATCACGCCTGCCTTTAACAGATGCCACAGATGTGGCACATGTTGAATGTTTTCCCTTAGACAGTAAATTAGAAAATGTGTTTCTAACGTACAAAGAATTTCAGAGGAAACCAGTTCTGATTGTGTTTTATGTGAGGTGAAAAATAAGTTAAAACAATCATGGTTATTTGAGTCAAATAATAATTTAAAACCGTACTTTAAAATAAGGAATAATTTATCAATTGAAAAAGATTGTTTGTTGTTTGGACAACGCGTCGTTGTGCCCAAAATATTGTAATTAAAAATATTAAACATGTTACACTGAAATCATTTAGGGTTGCTAAAAATGAAAATGTTAGCACGTTCGTATGTTTTTTGGCCTGGTACGGAAGCTGACATGATTAAGCATATTCAAACTTGCGTACCATGTCAGCTTACTCAAAAAAATAGTAAGCGCAAAGTTTTTTCATCATTAGAAAAAGAAGGTACTCCGTAGACTAGAATACACGTAGATTTTCTAGAAGCTCATAATTTTACTTTTAATTGATGAACACTCAAAATGATTCTTGGGAAATGAATAAAACAGATGCAAGTAGCGTAATTAGTAAGTTAAAATCGCAATTTGCAATTTTTGGATTACCAAAAATAATAATGAGCGACATTGGTCCTCCTTTTAACTCTCAGCAGTTTAAGAGTTTTATGAAAAAATTAAATATCAAACATTTTACTTCGCCGGTGTATCACCCACCGTCGAATGGGGAAGCTGAACGTTTTGTACAAGAAATAAAAAAATTCATAATACCTTCTGTTATAGCAAGTAAATTAAAAGGTATGTCTATGAAAGATTGTTTAGAATCTATTTTATTTAGTTACCCCTGCACACCTAGTACTGTAACAAAAGTATCGCCGGCAGAATTAATGTTTAAATTTCTCTTTTGTAAAGAAATTATCAATGTTAAACCCTAGGGATAAGGTAGAAGTTAGAAAATCTTAGGGCATATTTAAGTATCGAGTAAATGATCGTGTTTTATTTTTAAATACTGTAAAATCTATGTATCGATGGATTCCTGCAACTATTATGTATCCTGTTAGTCCCTGACTGTATATAATTAAGTTAAATAATGATTCGATCAAAAAAAGGTACATATAAATCAGTTAAAACCTAGTAATTTAGCAGAAAAGTGCGTCCAACGGGGAGATTTGTAAATTGGTGGCAATATCAATTACTCAGTGATATTTCAGTTAGTAAAGAAGAAGAGTTAGAGGATTCTCACCCTAAAGGTATATGAAAGAAATCCCCAAGACCAAAAAGAAATGCAAAACCTCCAGTACGTTTTTCTCTTGAATTATTTAGATACGTTTTTTTTTGTATTTTGGCTTAGAATATATGTACGATTTTGTTTTGTATGTATTGTTTAATTTAGTGGAGGGAATTGTTGTATAAGATAATATAGCAATATGTAATATCATTTTAATGTAAGGGTGCCTCTTCCAAAATGAATAATAGGCACGTGTGCTTATGGCACGAGAGTGGGGAAACAGCTAATTAGAATGGGAGCCGGGTGATTAGGGATAGTAAGTGATTGTTTTGGTGTTGATCTAAATAAATGGTATTAAGGAGGAGATGAGACCTTTATACAAGTGTAAGTGTTTGAGTATACTAGTTTGCCGATAATTATGTTAGTGAACCCAATAAGAAACGTATCATAAACCATATGTAAAGTGAAGCTTTTATGTTTAAAAATGTATAATTATGTACATGTGAATTGCAACTGTAAACAAATTTGTATTTATGCAGTGCTAAATTAACATTATGTGAAGGTAATTACATTGTGGGTTATGAATCAGAGATGGATTAGTTTTGGTTAAATTCAACCATGATATTATTGTGAAAGGAAGTTTAGAACATTAAGAAATATGTATATATTGATTTTAAATGTAAACATTATTGGTGTGCTTCAGAGTTAGATGAAGAATGAAAATTTAGTATCTTTAATGACAATGGAATGATAAACGGAAAAGATGTATTTAATTGTTTTCTATATATTGTTATTGAAGGGATTTCCAGAAATGGGATTTAGAATGTCATGTATATTGATATTGAAAACGGGAACAATCGTGTGATAGTATCACTGATTGATTTAAGGCGTTCCTAAGCTTTTTTTTAGTAATACCGGGTCAGTTTGATGTTAGGAGATTAGGTTTTTTTAAGGAAAATATATTTGTATTCATATTGCTATCATGCAATAAGTTAAATTTACATTGAATTTTATTTGGACTTATTTATGAACTAAGTAAAATTACATAACATAGTGAAAGAACATCCAGCCACCCCATTAATCGAGGACAGGCACTATTTTACAATTTCCTTTGATATGACAAAATTTAATGAGTGTTTTTAGGGTATTGTCAAACAAGGTAAAGTATAATCTGATAGATTTAGGAAACCAGAATGAAAGGAGACCTATTCGAAATAATAGTCTTCTGTGTAAAGTTAATATCAAAGGAATTGTTATGACAAGGCGGTTTGGCGGTCCTTAATTACGACAATAAAAAACGCCTTTTGGGGTGAGTGATTATCGTAATGCAGTTTTTGTATTTCAGCCATTTCAAATGTTTATTTTTTTATATTTATTATTTTTTTCCTTAGGAACTATTCCCACACGATTGTAGTTAATCGGCGCACCCCTAAAATTGTTATGGGATTCCCGCTTCTTCAGGGCAAATCTAAATTATAATATACTATTCATTTTACTCGTAACAAGGAGAATTTTTGAATGATCTCATATATTTCAGAATAAGGCCATAAGCATATTGTCAGATACAAAAACTATTGCAGTTAGTTCAATCTGAGTTTTAATCCAGAAATGATATGAAATAAACTGTTGATCGATTGTTAAAATAAACACGCTTGGCTTGTGTAAATAAATTGTAGTGTATCGATTCAAACATCATGCATTTTAATTTGTGATAAATATAAGTATTCATCGCTTTAATTTATAATGTAAATAATAAGTTAAATGCGTGTACTCAATACTTACATGAAATTGAAATATAATTAAGTTCTAAATAATTCATCCATTTTAGTTGTGTTAACCCTTGTGCCAAAAACGCAGATAAACAACGACCTGCTAAAGCAGCGGCTCTTGCATAAGCTGTCACTTTACTATAATGTTCTTTAGCAACCTTTGCATATATGTAGGTATAATATGCAACTTCAGTAGCAAACATGGTTCCGTAGAAGATCTATAAAAAGAGTAATTAAAACAAGATTTTGTAAAAGCAGTAAGAAATTTGATAATTTTCTTGCAATTTTAGACTACATGGCACCTGTTGCAGATTTTGTAACAATTATTTATTTGTAAATGCGACTTTTATATTATATATAATGGTTGTTCAAACTACTGAGAAAGTAATTAATATTAATGTTTTATAATTAATATCGTTTAACTGTTTACACTTACAAGATGTGAAATTCAATTTACCTTTTCCATCCTTCAACAGAATCAATTAGAATAATACATAAATAATAAAACTAATAACACATTTAAAGATTTTAACAAAAATTGTAATCAAACTTTATATTAATGAACTCTAATGTTTCTACGTGTGTTACATGTATCATGTTTTAGGTTGAGAGATATATTTGTAAGTTAATTGCCGCGTATTTTTGATATAATATGCTAACTTCCGTCGTCGCTCGACAGTCGAGTCTGCGCAGAAGGAATGCGGAAGTGCGCGAGTGGAGGAAGCGACATTAAGCCTCGAGACATGGACTAAGCAACAAGTATCGAAGTGGTAGTTTTTTAAGAAAAAGGTGTAGTTTCTCTTTAACCTCCATCCCTACCGTTCCGCTACCTATTTCCTTTAAACCCCTACGAGATGCAATAGAAGTTCAATGACAGAAAACAATTTGATGTTCAACATGGCGTAATCACGACGACCCTTAACCACGTGGTGGACTCTGAGATGAAGCTCTGAGATACACATCACGTAAGTAATTTGATTTTTACCTAAACTGTGCATGCAAATTGACTTAGACAGTGACGGTATCATCTGGTAAAAACATGATCTGTAGATGTTATAACAATGGCGTTAGAGCCACGCCTAACGTGTAAAAATAGGGTGTACATTGCGGGCGGGGAATGTAACACTTGAACTAAAATAAATCATACCAAACAGGCTTTTAGATACCCTCCTACTTCAAAACCGAGTACCTCAGAAGATTTCATTATGAAATTCAAAATTTAGCAAAAAAATAATTAAAAGGCATACCATCATCTCAAACACCAGCGCAAACTTACTTATAAAAGTTTAATTTAAAAATTGATAAATTAACAACCGACTTCTACTAGTTAACTTATTATACAAACGCACTTAAAAAATCTAAACACCATATTGTAGGGTTAAAAAATTAACTATGAAAAGTATTCTTAGTTTTCTGATATCTCTCCAACTACAAAAAAATTAATAAATATTTTGGCCTTCTTGACCTTTTTCGCAATTTCTTAGAAACTAGTATAAATTTAAGTTTTGAGGTTGAATATTAATTAGTCATCCAATTTCAAAATACTTTTTCCATTTAACCTTTTTAACTTCTATAGTTACTGAGATTTTAATACATCGATCGAAAAAAATGGTATGCAAAGAATATTTGGAAGGAAATTACATGCTGATTTACTCCTGCACCTGCAAAACCAGGATTGGAACCGAAAATATTTAATCTGCTAAACTGTTATACAAGCTTTATCAAGAGTGTTTGCGCCTATCTCATTTTTGAAGTGAACTTGATGTGTTGGCGAGTTATCTCCAAGAGCTCAACATCATACTTAAAAAAACTCTCCCGATTGTGATAAAATACTGTAACAACAGTAAATTACTACATTAGAATGCAAGGTTTTCTTCAACTAAATGACACATTGACAAATTAATACTATAAGTAAGGCAAACAACTACATAGGACAATGTTATTAAACAAGGGTGGTGTAGGATAGAAATAATAATCATTATTCTTCCATGCATCAAGATTGAACATAATCTGATGGATATGTAGGACATTTAATTGATCAGGTAGATGTGCATAATCTCATCCGAGTACGGCGTTATGTGTGATGCTAAATCAGAAACCTTATTTTTAAAAGTATTTTCTATTAAAGAGGTTTGTTCGGATGTCGTTAGTGCATAATCTTTAATATTTTGTGCATTAACTGCTTCCAAGTTTGGATTCGGATTCACAGGAAAAGATACATTATTCCTTAGAGGATTGTCTTTAAGATATTCTTCATCTATAATCGCGACACTAGCCACTAGGTTTCGTTTCAATACTATTGTTTCTCTTCTATCAGGTAATGCACATAGGAATTATAACAGACTGGTTTCTATAAGTTGAACTTCTTCTACAATCCGTTCATATTTGCTAGCTCTCATGTTGCTAGATTAGTTCAGGTCCCGGAGAAGCCAAGATGGTAGTGAATGGCCATTGCAAGATCTAGTAAAGGTAAATATTCTTTCATGCAGTGTTTTGTTAATAGGACAGATCAAAGAGGGGACTCTATGTGATGCATCTTCAACAACACCTTCCCCGCCTGGTTTCTATCAGTTGTTTAGCTCGCAATGCACAGTAAGATTGTTTGTTATAAGGTATTGTTTGGACGTCCCATGTGACCATTAACCTGTGGGTTGTAAGAGGAAGTTCGGCTTGTAACCAATCCCCTTACTTGTAAAAACTGTTTCAATTCTACAAATGAATGTATATAATCTGGAAGACCAAAAACAGAAAATAATGATAACAAATGTTTGATAACAGTTTTTGTCGACAACTCTGAACACGGAAGAGTAAAAGGAAAACAGAAATACTCATCAATCACTGTAAGAAAGTATTTATTTTGAGTAACATAAGGGTAATGGTCCCTAAAAGTCAAGAGCAATTCTAGGCTGAGGTATGTGGTTTTTTTTTAATAGTTATCCGAACCCGGTGGAGTGGAAAGCTTTTATAGCCAAAGTGTGGGACTCTCCAAACGGCATACCCACTAAAACCACTCCCCCTGGCGGGTGCTTCTGGCAACGGCGCCGCCGCACTGCAACCTAAAAGGCTTATTGTGCTAACCCTGGTTAAGTATTATACCCAATCTGCAAAGCCTGCAACCCGAATAATGGAGTACAGGTCCCTTGATGAAAGGGTATTGACTTCTTTCAGATCTAACTTTTGTCGCTCGAATAGGCGCTGTCACGTTCTACCCAACGCCTCGCATCTGCATAGTACATGCATTGCAGTCTCCGATTCCTCTAAGCAGAGTCTGCATTCGAGGTCTCCGTTATATTTATGCATCCTCTGGAGGTGAACCTTGACATTACATGTGATTTTCCAATGCTCCACCCGAAGGTACTACATTGGCCAGGAAGCGAGTTTTTTTTACCTGGAAAATTTTGAATTTTGCCGAATCCTTGCTGTTCCAAGCAAGGTAGGGATCTTTAACGTGCGTGACAACACTCACACACGGGACCTCCATTTTACCTCTCATCCGAACGAGGGTGCATTTTTGCGAAAAATGCTCGCCTAACATTTTTCAAGCGGACCGTGTCGGGATTCGAACCCGGGACCTTGGGCGTAGTAGTCACACACATACCACTATGCCACGGAGCCGCCCGGTGAACCTTGACAGAAGTGTGTCCTGTCAGGAACCCCACAGTGATTCTGAGCTGTTCCCTGCTTAAACAAAGCAGTTCATGGGTTCTGTTTTTGCTAGGCCTATTTACCAGCGCCTTGCTATGTGTTAGTCCTGGTCTGTTCTGCCAGTCTCTTTGATGTTGGTTGCACATACATTCGCTGATATAGCTACGGATGACAGCTTTAGTGACCCCAAGGCAGGTTTGGGACCGATAAATGGTCTTTGCGCCTCCTGTCTTGCAAGTTCATCTGCAATTTCATTTTCCTTGAGTCCTTGATGGTCTGGCACCCACTGTAATGCAACAGAGTTTTGTTGTGCCAGTCCATTAAGTGCCTCAATACATTCCCACACCAGTCTTGATGACACTTTCTGACTTGTTAGAGCCTTGAGTGCCGCCTGGCTGTCAGACACAATATAGATATGTCTTTTAATAAAGGAACCTCTTATACCTTCCACCACACTTTGCAGTATGGCGTATATTTCCGTTTGAAAAACGGTAGCGTTTGCTCCTAAGGGAATACTTAAACATACCACCGGTCTCTCCCTTCCCACTCCATATCCTGGGTAACAGTCTTGAAGAGTGTATCCGGCGGATGCTGAGGAGTCATTTGGTCCGAACGCTTTTCAAACAGATGCCCCCAATTTCTCCCAAGCAATCTCGTATGCTCCGTACCTTCAATAATCCTAGACTGAAGGTTCTTAAGTCTGTATAGTCCAAGCCTTGCACCCCCCACCACCACCAAGTGTAGAGGAGGTAAGCCAAGGAGAGTCTTCGTAGCAGCAAGGGGCGTGGAACACATCGCCCCTGTAATAATTAGACAGGCCAGTCTCTGGATACTGCCCAACTTTATTTTGGTGTTTGAATGTTCAGCTTTGGGCCACCATACCAAGGCTGCGTATGTTATTGCTGGTCTGACTACCCTAGTGTACAACCAGTGTACCATGTTTGGTCTTAGCCCCCAGGATTTGCCGCAAGTGCGCCTAACTATTGCTAAGGAGGTTTCCACTTGCGTACGATCTTATGGATCTGCAGGTTCCATGTGAGTTTGCAGTTCAGAGTGACTCCCAAGTACACCACTTTGCCTGACAGGCCGTTTTCGTTACCGTTAAGGAAGAGGGTGTAATGCCCGCAATCTTCCTTCTCCGGGTGAAAGGTACTAAAGTGGACTTTTGGGGTTTGACTGGAAGGCCTTCCCCCATTGCCCACTTCTCTATTATTTTCAGGGCTTCTTGCATTCGCTCCCTGATAATATTATTGTATTTACCCTCCACTAAGACTGCTAAGTCATCAGCCAGCGGGATAAACCCTTGTCTATTCAGCTCTCACAACAATCCGTCCATGACTAGGTTTCACAACAGGGGAGACAAAACTCCTCCCCTATGGGCATCCCTTAGCCATCCGGACTGCCATGGTATCACCAAGCAGTTCTGTGACTGCCACCCTTCCACTTAACATGCAGTCTATCCACTTGCAGCAAGTTTCCTCCATGCCAACTGATCTGGTGACGGTCGAGATGGAGCTGAAGGATGTATTATCAAAGGCTCCTTCGATGTCCAAAAGGACACAAAGAAGGATCTCTTTGTTAGCTAGAGTTTTTTCAGCCCTGGAAACCAGGTAATGAATAGCTGACTCTGTTGAAAGTCCTGCTCTAAAAGCAAACTGGTTCGGGTGTAATAGGTTAGTTGCCAAAACACTCCTCCTGACATGCCTGTCAAGCAGTTATTCCATCGTGTTAAGAAGAAATGACATAAGACTGATGGGCTTGTAGGATTTTGCCTGTGAATGGTTCGTAAGACCAGGTTTAGCAATAAAGGCTACCCTAGTTAACCTCCAACTGCGTGGAATATATTGGAATTCCAAGCTAGTCCTCAAAACTCTGCAGATCCAGCTCAGCAGAAGGTTTGATCTGCTTTGTAGCATGGCTGGAATAATCCCGTCAATGCCGGAGATTTACATGGTTTGAAAGTATTTATCGCACATTTAATTTTTTGGAAGTTAATCACCTTTTTCGCTACTGCCCAGTCTTCCTGAGAAGTCCTTCTTTCGGGGGCCTTAGGCCCCTGGACTTGCCACTCAAAAGGTGATTGTTCCAGTTCCGTCGAACCAGGGAAATGAGTTTGGAGCAAAAGAGCCATCATCTCCTTCTCATTCCTGGTAAAAATTACTGTCTCCCATGGACAGTGAGCCAATAGATCTCGGAGTGTCCTTCGAGAGAATTCTATGAAGTCTGGCGCATTCAGGATATCCTTCGATATCTTCACAGTACCTCCTCCATGATTCTCTCTTGGCCTTCCTCAGAGCTTTGTTATACTCAGTAAGAATCCGCTTGTATACCTCCCAATTACCTGATTTTCTTGCTTTATTAAATAAAGTTCTTACCTGTCCCCTTAGTTGTCTGAGTTTAGAGTTCCGCCACGGAACCTTCCTGGTAGTTCTCCTCTCCAACTGAGGGCAGGTTTCATTATATGCTAAAGTAGCCGCGGCCATTTCAATATCCAGACAGCTTTGCACTGTTAAAACTTCTCTTGCAATGTACCGATCCAGGTCCAACTTATAGTTACCCCAGTCAGTTTTTCTTGGGTTGCGGTAAAATTCCTTCAACTGGTTGAGCTCGGTAAAGGAAAATCTGATGTATCTGTGATCTGAGCAGCTCTCCTCATCAGACACATGTCAGTTCTTTACTAAGTTGCTCATGTATGGTGAACTTATAGTTATATCAATGACTTCCATCCTACGTCTATTTACGAAGGTTGGAGTATTACCTTTATTCAAAATGTCTAAATGGTTTGCCATTATGAATTGCATTATTGTTACACCTCGCTACCAATGATGAGGTGGGATCTATCCACTCTGCACCTAGCCACCAGCGCCTCTAGTTCCCTTGAGGGTGGAAGATTAAGAGAGTCGAACGGAAGATAGGCCGATCCAAGTATAATCTCCTTCGGCCCACCTCCGCCTAGTCCCACCTTGACCATCACAAGGTTTGGTTGACAAAATTCTGTAAGCTGCAACCACTTAAGGTTGTTGTTTATTAGTATACAAGTCCTGGGTCTATCAGCGGATCTACTATATACAAATGCCCCACTGATTGAACCCAGTCCTAGCACCTTTCCCTTGCAAACCTAAGATTCCTGGATAAGGGCTATGTTGCAGCCCTCCATCAGCTTCTGCTGATGCTGCCCTACTGTGCTGCAGGAACACCCTTATCATCAGGTGAATTGCCCTTGATAGGCTTGAACAAGACCGTTCTCAGCCCGTAATAGGCCTTGAACTTGGCTAGTTCAAGTACCTCATAAGATCCCGGATCGACTGAAAAGGCCATGATAGTTCCTTCGTTATCAGCTTTCCGGGAAAGCATACGCCAGCCACCCGTTTGCAGACTGGGATTCTGCTTCTGCAGTCGGGTCCTGGCAACTTTGTCCTCAACATCTCTGCCGGGAATCCATAATAGAACCTTGGGTTTCTTCGGAAGGTTCGCTGCGTCTACTATTTTAAGACACGCACCCTCCCAAAGGTCTCCCTTGGTCTCTACATTATGTTTAATCCACCCCTTAGTCTCTAGGTTAGCACAGGTTAGCCAAAGGACACCGTCGGCAAACGTAGCGCCCTCGAACTGAGGTGGGTTTGAGCTTCCTGGAGGAGTGTCAAATACAGCATTCAGAAGCATATTCTGATGCTCATCGACTGACCCTCAGTCAAGACTGTGCGCGGGTGACGTCTGTCGATTACCTCCACACGCAATCCCCTAACAGCAGCACTATATGGCCCAATCTGCACATGTCTCTTGAGGCGTTTAGTTTGCTGCTGGGGTTTAGATGGTGTCGGTGTGGAAGTCTCTGAACTAGGTCTTTTATTGCCCCCGCTCTCCTTCTGCATCGACACCTTCTTTGTGGACGGTTTTGACTCCGTCCAAGTCTCAGCTTCGACTTTCTCAGCTTGCTTCAGCTTCCTACGCTAAGCACCTGAAAGCCTCTTTGCTTGCAGTCCAGTGCATGCAAACTTCTTTATTGTTTTCTCCATGTCTGGTGTATCAGACACTGGTCTTGCAGGCGACTTGCATCCCGGGTATGTTCCACCTCCATGGATAAGTTTTGGTTGCCTGAGGAGTCCCCCATTGCTGGTTCTACCTCTTCAGGTTCAGTTTTACTAATGGTTTCAATTGTATTCATGATTGTTCCCACGAGTAAAAGGAATGTAAATGGTCACCATGCCAGGTGCCCCCTGTTGGCATAGAAGGCGTGAATAAAACGGGGTACCGCCCTGTTCCCCGAGTTTTGGACCGATTGGGACTGGTCAACTATCCAGCCACGCATCCCTTGGGCTCGGTCCTACACCACAGGATTTAGGATTTTTAACGAGGTTGTCTCCTTTTGGTCTGAGTGGTTAAGCTAAGATCCCCACACCCTCTTGCCCGTGAGACATGACCACAACAGCAGAGAAGGCGCGGTGTATCGGTGTTGCAGAATTGCCCCACCGGCTTTGTTTACCTCAATGCAGGCCCATTAGCCACGAAACTACAGCTTGGGCTGAGGGGTTTCGTCCACGGGATCGTTTTCACTTGGCTAAGGGGCGGATTTTATCCCGCTCCAGCACAGGCTCTTGCTCTACACCATAGGTTCCCAACGGGGGCGGTACTGCCCCCCAGTGGGCACTGTAGCTTTCAAAGGGGGCGGTAGCGAGTACAGGGGCAAAAGGGGGGCGTTAGGAGGATCAAGGGGGGCGTTCGTGACGTACTTACCTTTTTAGAAAATAAATATATTAAAATACTTTGAAAATACCTAGTTGGCATGAATAGACAGTTTATTTAGCTATCTAAAATGTCTATGTTATTGTTATCGAGAAAATATACTTTAAAACATTTAATTCAGCATTAGGTCTATGAATACCTAATTCCGTTTAATATTGTCCGCAACAAGTCTTTGCAAGTTGATAAGCAAAGACGCGATATGACTTGCTTACAAAGTGCACCGGCATCGCAAACAAGATAAAACATACAAGTTGATGCTTGTATGAAATCAAACGTATAAAAGGCAGGGATAGCTCTAGGAATGTGTTATTATTTTTGTGCTTCGCAAATAATCCATGTTCGTGAGTGATAAGTTATATAAGTCATTATAACCATTAATTTTATAATTATCTATAAATTCGTTGAAAAGTTAATTTATTTTAAACCGTGGCAAGTTTTGGATTTCAAAATGTCTGAATCTAAGAAGAAATGCCGGCAGTACAGTCTTTTGTATTTGAAATATGGATTTACGCACTCTCCTGTAAACCCATCAATACCCATGTGTTTACTTTGCCAAAAAGTTTTCTCAAATGAAGCCATGAAGCCTTCTAGGCTACAAGAACATTTAAATAAAATGCATACTGATAAAAAGGACAAAGATTTGTCCTATTTTCAAGAACTGCAGAAGAAATATTTGAAACAGCCAACTATATCAAACCTATTTGCGTCGTCTTCTAAACAAGAAGATGATGGACTACGAGCATCATATAACATTTCATTGTTAATCGCAAAACGGGAAAACCACATACCATTGGCGAGGAACTTATCTTGCCGGCAGTCAGAGAGGTAATAAAACTGTTCTTCATCATAAGACATCGGCAGATGTCATCAGAAAAATTCCTCTGAGTAATAACTCAGTGCAAAGGAGAATAGACGAAATGGCTCAAGACGTTGAAATATCATTATGCGATTACTTAAAACTTGCAATTTTTCCATTCAACTTGATGAATCCACTCTACCAAATAACGAAGTACTGCTGTTATCATACGTTCGGTTCATAAAAGACGAAAAATTTATCAAGAGTTATTATTTGCAAAAATTTGGAAACTGATACAAAGGGAGAAACGATATTTAATACCATGAGTACGTTTTTCAAGAGAAAGAAATACCTATGCATAATATTTTGTCGGCAGCTACTGATGGTGCTCCAGCAATGACGGGACGTCATAAGTGTTTCATAGCTCATTTGAAACAAGCAGTACCAAATGTACTCGCTATACATTGTATTATTCATCGTCAGCACTTGGTTGCAAAAATCTGAACGAACGTTTGCATTCGTCGCTTCATTACGTTATTAGAGCAGTAAATACGATTAGAAGCAATTCATTGCATGACAGATTATTTAGCCAACTTTGTAGTGAAAATGATGAAGATTACAATCGCTTGCTGCTGACACAGAAGTTCGTTGGCTCTCAAAAGGTACTTGTTTGAACCGTTTTTTCAACTATTTGATTCAGTACTGGACTTTCTTGAAAACAGAAACGAAAAATTGCGCGAAAACCTGATTATACATAAAATGACATCGCTTATTTGACAGACTTGTTTAAAATATTTAATGAAGTCAATTTACAATTGCAAGGTGACGAATTGAATTTAATTAAAACAAAAAACGTCATAGCTGCTTTTGTGGGAAAACTTCTTCTATTCAAACGAAATCTAGGAGAGGTGAATACAGCCACTTTCCCACATTATCAGCAGTCTCTGCAAAACATGAAGATTTACTTACTTACTGCCAACACTTGGACGTTCTTCATGTTGATTGTGTGGAGCGATTCCAGGATATTTTAAACATGAATATACCGGGTTGGGTTTTAGATCCTTTCGCAAATGCAGATACAGCAGAATCATCAAATTTAGAAGAGGAACTCGTAGAACTCACAACTAACGAAGAACTAAAAGTAAAATTCAGAAATGGATATCAAGAGTTCTGGCTTCAAAACCAATACCAGTTCTTTACCCTGGATTGTGGTCAAGAGTACAGATATTTTTAATTGCATTTCCTTCATCTTATTTGGCTGAGCGTGGGTTCAGTGCAGTAGCTAATTTATTGTCTAAGAAAAGGAACAGACTGCACATTACTGAACGTGGCGATTTGCGGCTGATGTTAACGAAATTGGAACCCAACATTAGCAAATTGTTAAAACTTCACCAGCCTCAACTATCTCATTAATTTTTCTTCTTAATCTTTTTCTGTTCATTATGTATTCATATTTAAGTTTTTAATAAACAAGTTTGTACTACATTTGATAGTCGTTTTAATTAAGGTTTACTTTTGCGATTTTTAATATATATACCTTGTCCAACGCTTTAGTGAACGCTTGTAATAGCAGTCAAAAGTGCAACGTTCGTATATGAGTATCTATGTATATATATATATATATATATATATATATATATATATATATATATATATATATATATATAGATAGATAGATACTATGCAACAATATTTTAATATTCGTTATAATGCACTATGATGAGGAGGGGGGCGTTGGAAGTTTTTTTTCCAGTAGAGGGGGCGGTGGTTCAGAAAAGGTTGGGAACCTATGCTCTACACCATGTTGTGGGTCTTCTACCACTCAGGCACTGGGTCATTGAAAGAGATAAACTTATCACGATCCTTCCCAGAGTAGATAGCTAATCCCTTGGCCATATATCCTGGGATTTCTCCTATCCGCCACCTGGAGACGCGCCCAATGGGTAACCAACCGCTTTTGGTCTTAAAAAATTTTGGTTTTATTTCAGAACATGCCATACAAGAATTAGTCATATGTCATAATTTCTCCAATGGAAAAAGGTAGATTTTTAGACTTTATCCAGTGTGACATGCGAATGATTCCAGGACGACACAAATATTCATCCATTTCATATAGTTTAGTATCAGTATATACGTTTGCACATATTCGAGATAACATAAGCTACAATATTTTCACATCTAAGAAAATATATAGCATATTTGAAAAAGACAGTTCTAGACGGCATCTCTGAACCTTTTCATTTTTATTCTTACTTGTATGGTTGACATCAAATGTGTATGCTACAGATTTTTGATCAGTTAATAAATTAAAATATTTTCCCAAAAGAAAGTGTTGCCATTTTCTCATCGCTTCAACTACAGCATATGCCTCTTTTTCTATTATAAGATGGTTTCTTTCGCTCCAATATAAAGTTCTTGAATAGAAGGCTACATGCGTACGTTCTTGAGACAGAGTAGCTTCTACTGCATAATCAAAAGCATTGGTCTCTACTGTAAATAGAACTTTATCAACAATTGCACTTACAACTGACTTTTCAATATCAGATTTTTACTCACTAAAAGCTCGTACAGTTATCTCACTTTGAACAAATGCATTATATTTGGTTAGAGTATTTTTCTTATATTGAAAGTTTGAAACCTATTTAACGTATTGTGAAAAGATTCCAATAACACGATGAAGATTAGCTTTATCTTTTGGTACAGGAAGCTAAATAGTATGATTAAAGATGGTGTACCCCAACAAATTGATTTCTTTTAAAGAATATTTTTGTTCATTTATGGTTAAGTTATATCTTTTAATTGAAAAATTCTTAAATTTAAAGTCATGTTCATTCTTTTCAATTCTGAATATGTCCACATCGTTCAAATAAGCTCTCGTTCTAAAGGATTGCGTTCATTTTTCTTTGAAAACTAGCACGGTCGTTGATCATGCCAAATGGAATGGTCCAAGTTACCACAAGCCTCAAAAGCCTTCCTCATTTGATGATATGCACCTTTCATGTTGATTGTACTAAAGAATAGATTTTTAGCAACCTTTGAATCCATTTCTTCAATGTTTGGAAGAGGAAATGCATATAACTCAGTAAACAGATTAATGGTTTGAGAGTAATATACTATCATATGCTTCTGGTTAGTAGTAACTAAAACTTGGACTCCTTCATGGTGATTGACTTTTTCAGTTAGACCTTCTTTGAGGAGGTTATTTATTTCCTTTGTAATGAACTCTGGATCAAGTTCTGAATATCTGCGTAATTTTAGAGCAATGGGTTTTTAATTAGATTTTAAATAAGTTAATAGTTTGTAATGCTAGCACATTACTTCAGGAAATATTGAGTAGTAAAAAGAATTTATTAACTTCGGTTAGCTAACACATTATAAGCAGGCTGTCTAATAGCCCTGGCGATACTGCATAGTGGGCGAAATTTGCAAGGTGAGAGAAAAATTCACGTTTGAAAATTAGCAAAATCTTTATAAGTAATGGTTGGATTTTAATAAAATTTCGTAACATGACCGACTATAACCTGTTGTTTTTGTTATTCAAACAAAAAATAGCATATTGTGCAATGAGTGCGAAAAATAGGATATTTCATATCTAATTACAATGAAACTAGGTCATTTAACTACAATAAATATCAAACACCAAACATATTATAGGTGGCTCGTCTAATTAAGTAACTTTCCAAACATTAAAAGCAAACATTTATCAAAAACAGGGTGTCGAAAATAAAATGCAGAAAATGGAACGTAACAAGTTTCATCACACTTGTATATATTGTTAGCCGTGAAACTATATTTGGACATAACTCATGTCAAATTCTCAAAGATTTTGTTCACTGTTGTGGGATTAAAAGCAGTCTCCCTGCCTGCTTAAGCTAGTTTTTCTGGATTTCTAAACGATCATAAACTTTGATGCCATCGTTTGAGATGTTTCGTCGAATCTAAAATGGCTTCTTTCATTTTTCAGGATAACTTAATTTTAGGTTTTTGCATAGTTATATGCAAGCTGCAGCAGACCTATTCTACCCAAGCCGCAGCACATTTTCGATGCCATTACTAAATATTGGACTAGAGCATGTTCTTGTTTGAGGATGAAAATTCTTATTTTGCCAATATTAGGAATATGTCGAAACTCACTTGGGCCAGGAAGCGACTGAGACATTTTTAGCTGCCGTGTATAGAGCCAACTTTGATATTGTATATTTTGTACTAGTGCATCTAATAGATACTTTATTATCAATGTTGTCTTGCACTGCTTCTATATGATTTGCAGAAACTGATTTTTTTTTATCGATTTGCAACCAAAGTAGCAAAGATAAAACTAATTTTAATTTATGTAACACGTTCACGTTACGTTAGGTAGAAACAAGATGGAAAAGGAGAAAATTAATCTTAAACGGCGAAAACAAATACCAAGGTATAGTAGTATTATTATCTCATGGCGGGTGACCTTGAAAAAACCTGCGCAAGGAGGAGCTATATTAATAATCAAAATAAAAAAGTGAGACTAGAAAACATCGACCGCTTGCACGTCCAGTGTTGCCAGACCAAAAATTGTCGAGCAACCACGGAATGTGTTTTAAATAGTTTTATGTTGATTTTTGCTCTTCTATAAAAATGATCTGAGCTTATTGTTAGATGTGATACCCCAGATTATTGATTGATTGGATCAGTGTACACAAGATACTTTATCACTTATAGTCACTAGTAGAACAAAAACAATTTGGTAGTACTACATATTCGTTTTTTTCAAATCAATAGACGTTTTTGTTTGAAACACAAACTATAAACTATAAACACTATAAAAATGTCAAATGCCCACCTCGAAAATATTACTAAGATTTATTACAAAAACGTTTTAAGAATATGTTTATACAATGACACTCATGGTGTTGTTTTTATATCATTTGTTATATTAATATTATTATAAATTGCATATATCTCGTGCTTTATTTTCATGGATCACAGAATCAACAATTCAGTGCTGTAGAATTAAAGGAAGAGGAACAGTTATAGTATGAAAAGAAAGGTAATTAAGGTTTGCATCTTGTCAGGTTATATATTTTTTACATAACCTCATTTATAGTTTAGAAATATTTGCTAAATTAATATATTTTTTACGCACTTCATCAATAATCTAGCTATAAAATAATTCCTTGAATAATTAATAATCTTAACCTTTCTGACTAAACAAAAGCAATATTGCTTATACGACTGAAGTTGGATATACTACACCGGCCTGATCAGGTGCTGTTGATATTATAATCATAGATTATTTAAATCGTCAAGCCTGCATAATGTCGTCGAATGCGGAATTCAGATCCGATCGAGTAGTACAATCCACTTGTTTTAACGGATTGACTGGAGACGCTGCATCGGATTGAAAACTGGTTTATGTCGCCAAACTGAAGCGGATTAACACGATCGGATAGAAGCGCCGAGATAAATACAGTCAATAAGAATCCCTTTTGGAGACAAAGAATGGACATGCTTAACAGATTGATTATGATTCGATTAAAATGTAAAATGATTCAATCACTTTGAAAGCCAATTATTGATTGTTTCAGCTTTAAAAGTGATCGATTGTCACAGCACTACTGAACATAATTTGATATAAAGACTGCTTCCCTCTTTAAGCAAGTTTTATTTCAACACCTCAGTAATAAACAATAATGTACAAACAAATGTATTTATGACACATATTTTCTACAACGCTAAATATAGACCATCATTCAACTATTTTACATAAATTATATTTTAAATGGGTTCACATCCTAAACTTTCATCCCCATCATCAGACTCATCGCCTGAGGATAAGTATCCATCTGAATTATCACTATTATCATCAACCCGTATAATTAGGTCTTGAACCTCGTCTATTAAAGTTTCTCGTTCCATATAATCCTTTTCAATTTTCTCTATGTGCAGACATACTTTAGTCCACTCGTTGATTCCAATATTTTTTATATGTTCTTCTGCCAACTTCCATACATCATCTATTTTGAAGGTTACATTACATGCAGCGACACGGTTTTTAAGTAATGCCCAAATCATCTCGATAGGATTTAGTTCTGGGTGATATGGAGGTAAACACAATACTACATGACCATGTTCTGCCAGTAGCTGGTCAATTACAAACAGCTGATGAACAGGTTTATGTGCCTTAATTTTGGAATATAATTAAGACTTGGTTTCCTTACATTCAAAGAGGATATTTCGTTCCATCAACCATTTCTGCATATCTGTTTTCTTCCAACTTGAAGTAGGATTAGGATGCACAAGAACATTATGATATGACGCATTGTCTATCACAAACACTGAATTTGGTTCCAAATTTGGAGATAGAAGCATTTTTGGCTGATAAAAATATTTCTATTGTATGTTTCACAGAACATTGGTTATCAAAAAATGAATTAGATCAGTTTACCTTGCAAAACTACACTTTAACATCTTATTTTTGTAGATCCTCACTTAGTCATGGAGGAGTAGTGACTTTTGTAAAAAAAAACTGTAATTACTTAATTCTGAAGAAGTTAAATAATTTATCAGTAGAATTACATTGTGAAATCTCAGCAATCATTCTTAAAGATTTTTTCACAGTAATCATTAATGTTTATCGTTCACCATCTGGAGATGTTGACCTTTTTATTAGTATTTTGAATAAAATCTGTACAATGCTTGATTTTTCGAATAGAATTGTTATATGTGGTGACTTCAATGTACATTTCAATCAAAATTCTAAAGAATCTTTACAGATTTCTGATCTTCTACATTCCTTTAATTTAGTTTCTTTAGTAACCTTTAATACAAGACAAAACAACCGTATTGATAATATTTTCACCAATTTTTACCATGATACGGAGTTTGCTTTAAATATTGGTAAGTTGAGAACTTTTCTTTCAGATCATGACGGGATCACTATGACATTGCCCCCTATCGGTTCTATGAAACTAAAACGTGCTTGTAAAATAGTTAGACCCTTTACCACACAAGGAAAAATTGCAATGTATAATGATTTGTGTAATTCTGACTGGGATTTCATAAAAAATGATGGCTTGAATTCTAACCAAAAATTTGATAATCTGATAAAAAATTTTCCTAAAAAAAATTTTTCTAATAACCAAAAATCAAAAATACCAAAGTTAAAGTTCAGTAAACATTTATTGTGGTTACAGCAATCTGTGGATATTGTAGATAGCATTGTAAAAAGAACGGTAATGAAAATACTCGATTACTAAGAAATAAACTCAGGACAATCTATCGTCAGGAACTGAGAAAAGCCAAAATTGAAGCCACTAATCAATTTATTAAAAATTCATCTAATCCCATGAAAAGTATGTGGAGTTTAATAAATAACAATCGAACAAAATCCAAGGCAATGACAATGTAGTACTCAAATCCAATGATTTCAACGCTCACTTTACTAACATTGCACTACAAGTTGTGAAAAATCTCCGTTGTCTCGTTTAAGTCCAGTAACGTTACTTAATTCAATAGAAATACCCAGTGATGTACATTTTGCATTTAGATCAGTCACTGTGTCGGAAGTTAGAGATGTCATAAATTCTCTAAAAAACTCTGCATGCCGTGACATCTACGAATTGAACTCTTATCTTATTAAATCAATCAAAGATACTATAATTTCTCCTCTTACAAAGATTATAAACAACTGCATTCAAAACAATATTTTCCCGGACTCACTCAAAATAGCTAAAGTACTTCCATTACATAAAAAAGGTGATAAAAATAATGTAAACAACTATAGACCTATTTCCATATTACCAATTTTCTCAAAATTTTGAAAAGCTTATGCAAATACAAATTGTTGACTATTTTGAAACTAACGGATTATTCCATTGTTCGCAATTTGGGTTCCGTTCAAAAAAATCTACATTAAATGCTGTTTTATCACTGTTGAATACAATTTCACAGTGTTATGAAAGTAAAGAATTTTGTCTAGTTACCTTTTTAGATGTCACCAAAGCTTTTGACTGCATTTCCCATTCTATATTGATTGACAAATTAGCTTTTTATAAATTTAATTCAAGCAGTTGCTTACTATTGAAATCATTTTTAACAAAGAGAAAACAATATGTTGCTTTTCAAGACTCACTTTCAACTGTTGAGAATCTGTACTATGGTGTTCCCCAAGGATCAATTCTGGGTCCTTTACTGTTTTTAATATACATTAACGATTTACCTTATAACTTAAATTCAAAATCGATTCTATTTGCAGATGACACCACTCTGATTGATTCCTCAGTGAGCATAATATCTTTGCATAAATCACATCTAATATCTAATACATGTGCACAGTCTTGGTTTCTCGCAAATCAACTTTCTTTAAATGAAAGTAAAAACGAAAAAGTAATGTTTTCATTAAGAGACCATGATTTTAAAAATCCAGATTGCGTCAAATTTTTAGGTTTGCACGTAGATGCTGATCTGTCGTGGTCTAAGCATGTAGATCACTTAGCAAATCATTTAAATTCTGTGGTGTATTTAATTCGAAATCTTAAAAATTCTGTCTCACATACGACAATAATAACACCTTATTTTGCCTTATTTCATTCTGTGATCTCATATTGTCCCTTAGCCTGGGGACTCGCATCTTCAGCAAAGAGAATCTTTTCAATCCAACGGCGACTCATAAGAGTGATTGCAAATCTAGGTTTTCGAGATGATTGTCGCACTTTCTTTAGCACCCTCAATATTATGACATTTCCATCAATATATATTTATCAATGCCTCTTGTATATTAAAAATAATCTATCACAATACGTATCACATAACCAAATCCACACCCATGACACCCGGAATAAGCTAAATATCTGTCCCAAAAAACAACGTTTGAATGTATCCCGCAATAGTGCAAACTACTACTGTGTAAAATTTTATAATGCATTACCAGTTGGCTTTCAAAATTTGTCGTATCCTCAATATAAAAGAAAACTAAAAGCATTTTTGATAATGAAAGCATTCTACTGTATTGATGAATTTATAAGTTGTAAATTAGATGAACTGAACTGCAGCATCATTAACTGATCTTTGCTACCTTGAGCTTTTAATGTAATTTACTATTGACTCGCTTTAAAGTGTACTTGTTGATTGCAATAGCTTCACGAGTATCTGTACGGTTTTATAATTGCTTCTTTATTATATGTGTTTATCAAATTTTTATGTTATATATTATATTACATGACTTGTGCATAATGTTTATACATTCTGAGCACCAATAAAGAATTCTATTATATTCTATTCTATTAACTTTTCTTGCAGACACTTTTTATAATTGCGATGATTCATGTCATCGTGATAATCCCCAGTTTTCAAACCAGACTTAAATATCAATTCTGCATTTGGAACGAACCCATTTTTTCCACCTGCATGAACAATTATCAAACGCTTCCCTTTTGAAACTGGCGATTTCAAACCCTTGGTGGTGCCATCATCCCAACACTTTGTTACACTGTGAGAACTGTGCAGATATGTTTCATCGTTATACACAATGCTTCTGCCCTCTTCTTTATACTTACTAAGATTTTTCAAAAATATGGTGCGCTTTGCCCTTATATTGCTTTGTTCAACAAGAATTTTCCTGTTATCTACAGTTCTCTTCCAACGAAACCCTGCTCTTACAACAATTTTTCTGAACAAACCTAATTTTCCCGTGTAATGAGGGCAATCATTTTTAAATTCGTCAAACACTAACTTCAAAGTCGGTCTACGTTTATGTATTGCTGCAAACCGATACATAACGGTTCTTAGAATCTCTTCATCAAATCCATTCACTGTTGACTTAGGGCTTGGTTTATTTACGGTTTTCTTTGGTGAACTGAACTTGCTGCAGGGTGGTTTGTTTGTACCTTCCTTTACAATTCTTTGCACCGACCGCAATGACACACCTGTTGCTTCAGCCACGTACTCTTGCAAATTGTTCAGGTTGGAGGCGCCCGAATCTTTTATGCGTTTCAAATATTGAAACACATTAAAAACAATCTGTCGTCCTTGACTATGAATCACCTCCTTCTTATTCATAATATTACTCTAAAAAATATCATAATTAATCATTGAACGAACATTCTTTTTAAATACTTACATTGCTGAAGAAATTAACTATCAGTTAGCTTTGAAAAAAATTGTTTTGATGACTATTACTTGATACAAATATTAAAACGGAAAACTGGAAACAATAAGACCTTGATAAGAGCGAGAATGACAATGACAGTTACGGTTCACATTCGGTATATACAGTATTGGGATCCGCTGAGTATGCCACAGCAAATATTTACGGATAAAGAAACTACAAACTTAGAATTGTTTATAAGTAAAAACAAGTAAAAGCTCCGATATTATATGGAGGTCTGGATTTATTTATTTCATATATTTATGAATTTCTAGATACCGCCAGCATGAACGGGGTCCTTACAAACAATATTTTACTTAACGTAGTAAATGGGATATTCGTGACGACATATTAAAGCCACATTGCTAGCAAGATGTTTGTGGGTTGTACTGTAGCGTTGTGAATCTTGAGATTTAAGTTTAAATTAAACCTATTGCGCATGTGACATCACCCGCCATGAGATAATAATACTACTCTACCCTGTATATTACGATTTCATAAGTAATAGTGTTAACTATGCAGGACATTTCCATAGTTCTTAGTTTTATAAAGGATAATAAGCTCGAACCATGAAATCAGAAAGTTATTTATGCTAAAAATACATTGTTAATGTAACTCAGGTTAATAAATTATCCCCAAAAACACAAAAAGGAAAATACATTACAATATTATGTATTATGACGTCGAATACAAAGATGTAAGCATGAGTAATTCCAAAGTTAGTGGGTAAACACAATTATTACAATAGTAAATTTTTATATAGTGGTCATATTATATTTAAAAATATTTTAGAATAATTAAAGAAGTAAATTATAGTGAAATTATTAATATACATGTTCCATACCACAATTATCTCAAATACAGGAGCGTTTTTTATAATTTGTAGTAGAATTGAGAAAAAAAATGGTACATCAAAACATTTGTAGTTATAATACAACAAAGCGACTCCCAAATAACATAATAATAATATCCGTACAATATAATAATTACTTAAGCACAGACGCTTATTTAGTAAAATTTCAGGTTACACATAATCTTGACAGAAATATAAAAAAAATACAATGTAAAAAAAATTACACTGTATCTATTAGCAGGATGGTTAAATATACACAACAGCATTACTCAGGCATTTTTCACATTATTCAATGCAAGCTCAATATTAAGACTGTTGTACAATGATGTATCCTCGAAGAGTGGAAGAAATGACAGGAGCTAGACACCCGGCGGAAAACAATTAATTGCTCGAGAGCCATAGATCAGAACATGTGAGGGTGACTGTTGGGAGGATAGTAGAGTACACCACTTTGATATGAATCAGCAAACTTGAGTTAAACATGGTGATATCCGTGGATTTTCAACAGAACCCAACAACATCGACAGCATTGGAACCGATTAATTCGAAAGCAACAAAGGTTGGAAACAATGAACCGGACAGAACATTAACTTAATCCATGGAATTCCTGATCCACACTAAGGCAACTGTAAGTTTAGTAGCTAATTAGGAATTGTTTATTGATTGTTGATGGCGTTTATGCGATGTTTGTTCAATTAAATATTGACGAAATTATACAACAAGCACCAGTAGTGTAGAGTGTTAATTTTGTTAGATGTATAAAACCTGGATATTGCAAGTTTAATTGAAAGATTTGAAGATGTGCTTTTAATAACTATAGTTGGATCATCAAGGTTATGGCTAATTGAATATACGTATTTATGTAGTTTCACAAGCCTGTGTGCGTGCATCCATTTAGAGGAATATTGTTATATTGCTGGTATTTAAATTGATTTAGGCAACTTTGAAATTTTGTATGTAAATCTGTTTACAGGAGTAATGATTTGATGTTGTATTGAAATAGATGTAAGGTGATGAAGTGAGCTGCAAATAGTTTTCTTTTTAAACACAGATTATCATTTTGAAAAAAGAACTCCATTCCACCAGAAGGCCAACATAATTAGGATCTCCAGCAATACTCATAAAAGGAACTCCATTCCACTAGCAGGCCAACTTAATTTAGATTTCCAGAAATACTCGTGGTGCAGAGAATTATCACTAGACTAGACGAGTTGGCGCCCATACATTTAAGACAGTCTTGAAAGCCTTTCAAGGTAAGTGTTAATGGTAACCTAGATTGTAATTGCACCTGTTTAATTGTTACATTTTTCGACGGAAACTTCTTCTAACTCCGAGTCACTGCTATCTGTTTCACTCCCGAAAACATAACCTTCATCATCACTCCCAACATAATCACTCTCATAGTAAACTTCAATTATGCAAAATACAACAATAAGAAATAATAGTATGTATAAAATTGTATCAATAATAATTACCTTATAACCACAGAAATTAAAACGTACTAAAAAATAATATGCACTGGAACATATCATAAAATCAGTCCACTACCTACTACACAGAATATTGCAACCCTACATCTACACTAGTTCACTACCTACCGCACTTGATCCTAGTATAATTATTGGTGAAATGCATCAACACCTACAACAAGAACGTCCAAGAGAAGGGGAATTATAATACCAGGCAAAATGGAAAGATGTAAGTATTCTTAAAGTGATGACATACGCAGTGTAGGTCCTGGTTGTCAGCCTCCGTACACTGAGTACGTCCTGGGGCTCAAGAAATTAATTTTGTTACAGGATTGCTGCCCTTCTGGGCACTTTCAAGTTTAATAATTTAACTCTTCACTCATCTGTAACATTTAAAAGTAATGAATGGAAAATGTTCCGTTCATTACTTAAAATTGTCCCATTTTCTTTTACTGTAGTTAGCCGGTGCCCTTGAATTTGTTACGAAATTCCCGTCCCTTCTGGGCAATTTCAAATTTAATAATTTAATGCCTCATTCATCTATAACATTTAAAGTAATGAATGGGATACTGTTCCATTCATTACTTAAAATTATGCCCAATTCTTAACAAATATTTAATTATAAGAAAAAGTTAAGTTAAAATAATTTACCAGTGAAGTACAGCAGCTGCTATATTGTCAACGTCTTACACACACCAGATTGAATAATACTGAAATTTGAACACTACTGCAATTCGGTAAGGTTAAACAATAAATAGAAAACCAAAAGATCTATTATTTACTATACGTTACTGAAAACCTTACGTGTGGATAACTTCAACAACTGTAACGTTCCATTTGTATTTATTTAATTTTTATGTCATATTTGCTGTTATCAAATAGGCGTGCCTCGCACATCCCTCCTTTTGTTTAGAAAGATTCTCTTTGGAATTCGGGATGTAGCTCTTGCATCAAATAGTCATACAACTATCTTACTTTTACACTATTAGGTGGATTAACAAAGTTTCTAAATGAAACATTCAGTTACAAAAACTTTATAAGTGTACTTCAATAATTTTATATTGAATCGTTGTTTTGGTGAATTAGTAAAAGTTATAAATACAAGTGCCAAGTTTTGATTGTGTTGTCGTTATTTGTTGTGTTATTTGTTGCGTTATTTGTTGTAGATTATTTTATCATCCAGATTTCGTTTGTTTATGTATATTGATTATTTGATGCCAACTAGTTTGGGAATTGGTTGACTGGATGATGAGAGAAAAACCTGTTACTTTTGCAGTGAGAATGTAACTAACTATCCAATTTGTTTAAGAATCCGCAATTATAGTTATCACAGTTTTGTGAGTGACATGACCCATTTTGAAAGGTAAGAGATGTATTGTTAGAATTTTTTGTATCACCAAAAGAAGTTCGTTCTTTATCTTTATATACATGGGTACCCCGAAGCAACAAGTTAAATGTTCCGTATTTGACCCTGAAGTGCACGCACGTTATATTACGTTCCGTCAGGCAACACGTTTGAAAGTCAAATTTAATTAATACTGTGAACATCGAATTTTCAACTATAACGTTTTCCGGTTTTAACATAAGAAGATTTATTAACATTTTGTTCAATAATTAAAAGCATTCCCTTTTAACAGTGAAAGTGTTTACAAAAGTTTACTTTCATTAGGTGTTCGATTAAATTAAATATTTACGGTTACATGCACAAGACACTACACGCGTGGTGTTTTGCATTCCTCTTTGAATTTTCATTCAGACTTTTAAATCTGAGCCGACGTGCATCTCATGTGCACTCAACGCCATTTTATTAAATAAATCTAGATTAATGCTTGATACACTGGCCAGCGCAAAACTGTATTTATTGATTTATTATTGGTAATTTACTGAATACTATTTTTAAATTATTATGTGGATTTATACGGGCATACTAAAGTATGTCCCCTATGTAAGCACGGAACTTTGTAAACGGAGTGTGTTATTTTGATTTATTCTTAAGCGTGCTATTTTTATTTCATATCTACTCAATACGTGTTATATTTTTTTCCGATAATTTATTTATGTAGTGTAAAGGGATATAGTTTACATTGGTAGGATCAATGTTGTTTTTGGATTGTTTTAAAAAAATAGTAAACTATAAAACTAATAAACAATATTGATACGGATTTTGTAGTTTTTGATTATGGTGGGCGCTAGTGAAACTTAATTTTCTAAATGGGCGCCAGTGCACAAAAATCTTCCGACATAGCTAGGGGTCTATTCCTGGGTAGAGCAATAAGAAGTGGGGAAGTCGAATTTTGTTTGCAAACCAAAGCTAAACTAAGTTAAATAGGCGCCACCAAGTCCTAAGATAATCACGATAAGAGCAAAGCACAATTCTAAGGGCGGACGTGGAAACCCAAAGATAAAACGATCGCTTTCGTTAACAAAAACCTGTCTTATAAAAATAAGACGCAGCTCCTGTAAGAAATTACAAAGATTAAATAAAGAAAATGTAGAACACCATTTGTGTCCTATAAAAGTATTAAAAATTAAAAAAAATGTATATCCAATATGATATTGGCACAAAATTATTACCCAAAAATTCTACCTTTATGTTATCAGATTTGATCGCATTTGACCAAAATAAAAGTCTCAAAGTTTAGCTAATTGTTTACTGAAGTAAAAAACTTTCTTTTAAAAATTCATAACTTTTTAACATGTAAAAAAAAATTCTTAACAATAACATTTATAACAAAGTCAAAATTTTGTCTTTTTAAAGCAAAAGACTGCTCTCTAAACATAAGCTTGTTTTAAATATTTGATCAAAATAATTTGTAAACACAATGCATTGAACTATCGTTTCTATCCTGGGCAGATCTTATCAGGTAGATTACAGTTTCATAATTAGTACGCAGCCTGTATTTAAATTTTTATACTTAGTTTTTATAATTTATCTGTGAATAAAAGCTAACTTCAAGATTGAAGAATGTTTAATTTGAATTTTAGGAAAGCTGCTCGAAACATCTGCTTTCACAGCAAACATCTGTCAAATGTTGCTACATCACAAAAAAGTATAACGTCGAAAATATACCTTAAAATTTATCTGAAGTTCAAATGGAACACAGCTTGCAATTATATAAACCTAACCTGACAAAAATTTCTTTCTACGGTTTGTAAAACCAGTTCAACAATAATCGACAGTGAAACAGATCATATGTTCATAAACATGATAGCAAATTTCGTGTTTTTTATATGACTATCTGTTTATCAAAGACTAACGGCATTCTAAACACATCTGATTCTCCTAGACAAATCCGAACATAAATTCCATCAGTTCCAAACAATACTATAAACCATTTCAAACTTAGGATAACAGCAATTACGACCACATGTCTGCAATCTCAAGTCCTTGTACAAAACCATACAACTTACAAAACCAAAATCTTCACTTGTCCTTCTCTATCGTTTTTCGTAGGCGCGCGTTAGTAGAAGTTATAGCCTTTGCGGTTATATTAAGGGATTTTTCTTATTAGGTTTTTACTCCTATGTGACCAGCTGAAAGGCACAAGTATGTTTGACGAGGATTTCCAGTAAGTGTAAAGAGCCCACGGTAAGTTTCGGTGGAAAATGGCTCGTAGATGAGGAAACCTCAAAAGGCTAAGCGGCTAGTCGAGCTATTTGCTCTGGGTAGAACATGAGATGTGGGTCGGGGTTGGACTGCGACCAAAAATGTAAAGAATATGGCGCCACCAAATTTTTGTATACGAAGAAGACCTTACTTAAGTCCCTTGTATAAGGCGAATGCGGAAACCTTTACTCAATTACCGCTATACAATATATCACTGAAACACAATCCCTAAAGTTTTCTTACCTTATGGCTCGATATTGACCTTTATAGATGCACTGCTACACCTGTGAACAGATTAAAACAAAGATAGCACTATTTGTGCATTTATATCCAAAATTTAATAATTAATTCGAATCAACCCTCATTCATTCCAATTAATAATCATAGTCTTGACCAAATAAAAATCTATTCCTTCAGTATTTAGTAAATTATTTACAAGACATCTTCTTTAAATAAGTTTGATTAAATTAAATTATTGAAAGATATGTACATAGGTACTTGATAGTATCAGTATTACTCACAGATAAAACATGATAATTTTCTATTAGCAATGTCTAGCAAAAATTTATTCTCAAATGAATGAGTATGAGTTTCTTTTCTGAATGTTTAGCTTTAAATTACAACTTCGGTTGGTTTTAGTAGTACTACTTTAACCTCACATTCTATAATTAAATATTCCACTTAGCAATTAGTGAAATGTAAAATGTAAAAATTTAATTCTCTAAGATTTGAATAAATTATGTTTCAAATAATCAAATCAATTTTCATTAAATATAGAATTTAACTTTTCCTATCTTCATAATGACATCTACCGTATATTAATTGTATTAATAAAAAGATTTAATGTGAAACTTTATAGGTTCCTGTTGCATAATTTGAAAAATAACTAGTCTGTCATTCACCTAATGAACTTGAACATTACCACGTGATCAAACAAAAAATTATTTGTCTGCTATACCCAATGCTACAGCTGACGTATAGGAAAGCAAATTACATACCAGATGTTAATCCGATGGAAAGATACTTGCTAGGTATATGGACCATACCCGGAATTATAATTGATGATTTATAATTCTCTTGTTTCAGCAACTAAGAATATAGGAATCTCCAATTCCATACAACCAAATTAGCTTCATACTGAATTTTCAACATAACATCAACGGCGTCCACATTAAATAATTGGAGCACGCCAATTCGACATTCGTACAAAGGTTAAACTTCACTAGATACTAATAAATTTTCATTTCTTGTCCAAATAAATTAGTTATATTTCTTAAATTTCAAAACTAAGATGTACAAATTATCCTAAATTGCACTAAAAATATTGATTTAGTAAGGCTATAAATTCAGTAATACTTACGGTTAACCAAAGGCCATTCAAACAAATTAACGTCTCGTCAATTGCGAGCTAATTCCAGCAAGTGTGGACATAAAAATGCGCGTCGCCGAGACGATACCATTTCAAGAAAACAATTTTTAATTTTTCTATGCTTCCAACACGTGGACTGAATCAACGTCATGATCCTTGAGTTCAAGGAACAATTGACCTCTTCTAACGACAGCTGAGTTGGAAGTGATAAGATGACGTGGGTTGCCGCCTGACAACAAGCTTAATATTACACTTCATCTAACAGAGGGAACTCTTATGATGACACTAACAAAAGAGCATCTTTTGTCACCGCATAATTTAAAATTTTACACTTTCAAATTGAAAGCTAATATTGTTTTCGACAATATGTAATATTTATTTCGTAGATTGTGTAGCATTATTATACTTAAGTTGGTTATTAATAAATTAAATAAGTTAGATATCTGTGAAAATATTGTCAGAAAATAAAATTGTTACAAAGTTACTGAAATTGATCCAAGTCTAGCATGACTTGAACCACTCACACAAATAATTCAACCAAAGGTCGCATGCCTCTAGTCTGGAAAACATCTTGATAAATTGGTTGCTAGGGAGTGACTCTCGAACCAAACTAGAACGAATGATAGCGACGATATTAAAGACTCGCGGTTAAAGATGGGGAAATACGAAAGCAAAAAGATTGCTAGAGAGATGCTCGACAAAATAACTTTATGTGACACAGATATTTTACTACAAGAAGATTATTAAAACGAAGCGTTCCATTATGTACTATATGGAACATTAATAAAGAATAAGGCACGCTTAGCGCATTATCCTCGTAATTCAATGCGAATAAATACTGATCAAATTAAACATGTTACAATATATAAACACTCTTTGCCAAATTCAAGAAAAATTGCTATTGGCGGTTTTGAGATGGTTTCAAATTGCAAATCAACCACTTACAAAATATTAAGTGTTTTGTTTGTAATCAGTGAACAACTAGTAAGGTTTAGCTCGCTCGATTGGTAATATTTTTCTAAAAAACTAAGTACTTACCTCTAACACCACTAGATGTAAAAAATTGTTACCCCATAGTAGTAGACTAAAGGCACCAACTCCCGATAGCCCCAGTAGTATAATAAATGGTTTGTATCGAAATAAATCGGTGAAGAAAAACACAATAACCAGAACCGATAAATATGAATATGTTGATATTGGAAAGACTTCTTGTTGAACCTGTTCTGTTGATAAATTCCACCATAATGGTCCAGTTAAGTATTCGTATATGAAAGGTTCAGTTGGGCGTACTTCTTTCAAAAATCCAACAACGCATAAAAGCACTGTTATTTTAACCCAGTTTTCCATGTTCACTCAGTTCTGAAAACACTATAATTATAATTGATTATTGAAGGATGTATACTGAAAAAAAAATAATTTGACCTTCTAAAGCTATGCTATTATCTTTTTGTTAAATGGACTTAACCAATTTCATGTCCGAAAAGTTTGTGGCTAGAATAATCGAGCTGTATAAACTTGGCAGTACTGTTGTTAATTATATAGCTCTCGTTTGAGTAATTTGAAGTAAATTCACACAGAATATTAATCCTTTTTGTCAATAAAATTTTATCTAAAGTATAAAAAGAGCACTTATTTTAATTTTACGAAGTGCATTAAATAGCTTTTGCTTATATTCAGAAATTGAAAGTCAAAACTATGCTATTATCTTTTCGTTAATTGGACTTAACAATTCCATGTCAGAAACTCTTGTGACTAGAATAATCGAGCTGTATAAACTTGGCATTACTATTATTAATTATATAGCTCTCGTTTGAGTAATTTTAAGTAAATTCACGCAGAATATTAATCCTTTTTATAAATAAAATTTCATTTAAAGTATAAAAAAGTTCACTTATTTTAATTTTACGAAAAGCATTAAATAGCTTTTGCTTATCTTCAGAAACTAAAAGTCAAATAATGCATATAAAAGAGGTTTACTATTTTATTTTAATACCCTTCTTGTTTGGAATAGGTTTAAGAACTGATAAATTATCTAAGTATTGTGCATTATATAACTGTATAATACTTATATGTGTCATGCAAATTGTAAAATGCCAGACCTTGCATGATAATTAAATGCTAAATATTTTATCTGAACACATAATACTGGTTCTTTATCATATTTTACATTTATTTATCATATTTCTACGATAATATCCAACTAAATTAAATAATGAAATGCATTATTTATTGTTTTGCAAAGCCTTATGAAAGAACTGATGAATAATGTAAGCAGGCAATGCAATTTAATGAAAATGAAACCACTTATTGAGTTAGTATATACAGTGTGGAACAGTCAAATGGAATAAATTCATTATTTCGGTAACTGTACATATTTATAGAAAATCCCGAAATACGTCAATTTTATATTATGAATTGACATGCTGCAACGAAAAAATTTGATCCCTACATTGAACCCACTTCGAGTGACAGCTACAACTCCAATTTTTTAAATGGGAAATATGAACGTGTGATATATCGTTTGAAAGGTCTCTTCATTCTCTATCGAAAATGTTATTGTTTTCACATTTAGTGCAAAAATTAACAAAAAATAAAATCATTCAATTATCGAAATTTGCTACAACACACTCAAAAACTAATAAGTAATACTGTTTATGTGTTCATAATTTAAAAACAAAAAAATATGAATGTCAATGAAGTAGATGTTCAAAATGCTCACCACGAAAGTCTTAGCAACATCCTAATCTTATATAATCGTAAATAAAAATCTCAGACGTGACTGACCTAATCGCAAGCATTATTCGTCTTCTTAAGTCATCTAAATCAAGGGGTTTAGTTTTGCACATAATGTTCTTCTTATTCCCATAAATAGAAGTCTAATTCAGTAAGATCAGGTGATCGTGCGACCCATTCTATTGATTCTCGCCTACCTATCCAACAATTTGTAAATATTAAGTCCATTTGTGTAGGTGTGTTATCTCCATAACCAATCATTCGTAGAACTGTTATCTTGTGCATTTCTGTTAATCTAATTATGTTTCTGAATTGCAGTGAAAGAAATTCAAACAAGTATAACACTGACATGGTTATAATCACACAACAATTTGCTAAAATTGGTCAAATACTGCCTACATTGTTACAAAATAATTATACGTATTGGAAAAATATGTTAATACAATGCCATTTATGAATATACATTTATCTTTTAAAAATAACGTCTTTCAGATAGGCTCCTCCACGGCGAATGCACTCTTGCAATCGTTTTGGAAACTTTCCCATCACTCACTGCGGCTATAATATTTTGCTTTAAATCGTGATTGTTCATGGTTTATTTACAAATATGTTAGACTTTAACTAACCCCATAAAACGTAGTTGGCAGCTGTCAGATCAGAAGACCTTGGAAGCCAAGAAGGACATTGTTAAACCGAGAAACTATGCGACCAGGAAACACATTTCGCAATGCATCCATCAGTGCTTGTGCAGTGTGTGCCATTGTATCATTCTGCTGGAACCATTTTCTCCACCAACATCCGCTGGAAGCTCAAGTGTTAATTTAAATTTTATTTGCCATTATCCAACAGAAAATTAATTTCATTTAGAGGATAACCGTAACAGCTAAATAAGTGTACAATATTTAAACAACTTGACTAAATATTTTAAAATAGCATAGGAGAATACACAAAAGAAGAATGAACAACAATAGTATTGATTTATAACGTAAGCAGTTATAATCAAACCTCATTCATTGCAAGTGCTCTGTCACGTAAGTTGTAAATTCTTTTAAGAACATAATAAATATCACAGCCATCACTTAGCTTGTTGAACATGCTAGATATTAAGTATATTGGAGAGTAGAGCAACAGGTTTGTACGTGATGCTTTTATGTAAAATGTGGGAGAGTTTCGTATATATCCAAGAGGCACATGGAACTGCAATGCCGATAACAATTTAAGAGCATCAACGTATCCATGGATAACTTTGTATAAAAATAGTTGACCGTGAATTGCTTGTCTAACTTCTAGTTGCATGAGCTGAACTGGAGTGTTGCCAGCATGACTTGGTAGCATTATGCGTTAAAGTAACATTTGTTTCTTCAAAGAACAACTGGCCGACAATTTCAAACATTAAATATCACACTACAGCAGTGCAGTTTTTGGCAAATGCTGTGATTGCTCATAAATCTGCATAGGTTGTTCGGCACACCAATATCTGTAATTTTGTTTATTAACTGACCCCAATAGATAAAAAAAAGTGCTTTGTCAGACACTAGCAAATGATTCAGGACATGAAGATCAGCATTCAAAATGTCAAGAAATTGTCTAACAAATCGCACATGACAAGGTGTATTAATGTCCAGAATTTGATGCACAATCTGGATTTTGTAAGGATTGAATTTGAGGTCCCGGTGTAGAATACAGCGAACACTTCCATCAGACTTGCGCTTGAAGCCTTGCTGAACGAATTGGACTACACTACACCACTACACTGACATGCCAGATATAGACAGGAAGCAACATTTAAAATTACGGCTGGAGCACACTATTAAATATACATATTGGATAATTGCACAAGGCAAGTTGATTAATACTAAAGTATTAGTTAATAAGATGAAATAATAACTAGACTTTTATGCAAAACCCACATGATCATTCTAATGGAGCTAGTAATTGAAATATGGAAAATATGAGGTCCCAGACAGGATTCGAACCTGTATCTTAGGCTTTCGTGCCCCATGTGTTTACCAATTATGCAACTAAGATGGGTGACTACAATTAGAAAATTACACAAATCTAAATCATGTACACATCCATACATCAACCAAACTTTCAATTATGTGCATTTTTGTCAATCACCACGAAAGCCTAAAATACAGGTTCGAATCCTGTCTGGGACCTTATATTTTCCACAAAGTTACAGAGAGAAAAATTGGCTACATTAGCACTTACAACATGAGACCCAAAATATCAGATAATTTCTTTTAAAATTCATTTGTTACATTTAGTCAGTAATATTCTTTTCAATTTAGCACATCAGATAATTGCATGATTTTCAGTCTATATCTATTTATCACGCTAGAGTATCAAAATATTCTTTTCAAATTAGTAAATTATGTCTTATTAAATAGTTTTGCGCAAACACTTCCCATCTACCTTTTGTTATATTAGAATTCAGATTTCTTAGGTTCGAATCTAGATGAAAATTTATTCATAGAAGGAACGTTATGTTATAACTTTTCTTCAATTGAAGTAACTGAAAACTTTAATCTCTCAATGGTACGAAAACAACTGCTATTTATTTTCTTATCTTTCAAGATGAGCTATTAAATTGGGATTTGACACAATATTTTTCTTTTAAAGTAAGGTCGTGTCAACAAAAATTAGTTATTTGTAAGTATGTTTCAGACGGGTTTAATATTTAACTGTATATAAACTCAGATATTTAGGCTTCGAAAGGAAAAAAATTATTTTACACTATAGAAAGTACTGAGTATTGAGGTTCGCATAACTTGTTTGTAATTCAGAAAAGGGACAAATCCTTGTTGAAATGTTGAAAACAATGTTTTTATTGGTTCAAATTGTTGTGTAGGTTGGCTTAAACTAAAATCGTGTTTTATTCGTTGTTAGTCAATGATAACAGTTCAAATACATTCCATATTTGTAATTGGTTAAAGCGGGTAAATACACAAATTATTGAGTGTATTTAATTTTACAAAGCAAACAGTTTGCATAAAATAGTCTTTTATTCGTTGCAATACCATCTGGTGATTTATCATAGTTTAAAGCACTTGTATTTCATTATTAATGTCACAAATGGTTGTTTTATAGTTGTAGAAACTTGTCCTGGGATTTGTAATTTTTGTTTAAGTAGGTTCTGCATGGAGATTGTGATATTTTTAAATTTGTAGCATTGGGAATTTGACTGATATAAAAATAGAACTGCAAATCTAATTAAAAATCTAGCTAAACTCACTGTTTATTTTAATCTAAGCGTTAGGTACTTTGAGTATTCGGTATTTTAAAAAGCAAATACCTTTTGAATTGTTTTTTTTTACTTATAATAGAAATTGCGAATTTAATTTGGAAGAGTTGTTGGTATCTAAGCAGTATAATAGATAATAGATATTAATCTACGTTTGGTTAGTTTGGTACCTTAATTTTTTATTCGTTAAAACGTGGGTAACGAGAGAATTAATCGCGTGTTTTGTAAAAGCTGGTACGTTTAGCTCTGCTGTCATAATAACGTTATCAGACCAGTTCCTTTTGTAATTCTTTTACTAGCTCATTTTTATTCTATCGGCATTGCAATGCAGCTTGTTTGTTTTGGTTTAGCTATGCATGGAGCGAAGAAGCTAGCCAGAAGATTAAGTGGTAATTAGTCATTATTGCCATTAATTTTTGTTGAAAAACTTGTTATGAAAATTGCATCTATAAATTTGAAGTCTTTCTGATTTTATTCATGAACATATTACTTTTAGCTGTATCGTTAAATTTTCCTTTTAAGCATAGGAAAACTAATCTTACCTCACTGAGGTTTGTTGTAAAATTGTTCACTAGGAAATTGAAGCTAATGCGAATAAACTACTTATCCCATGTGGAAATGTATAAAGCCCAACCTGAAAATATTAAGTTAAAACTTCTTGTAAATAAATTTAAATATAAATATAGGGTGGACCTAAAATTTTCCAAAAGGAAAGCGTATGATAATTTTATTAAAGATTCTGGCAATAAAAATAGGATTACATTGAATTTAATAAATAATCAGAGAGGCGTAAGTTAGGACAACCTAGTTTCAGCTTTATATGCTAATGACTTTAATGATTTTTTTCTGTAAACTCAGTAAGCATAATTATTGCAAACTAACCTGCAACAACAACGTTTACCCCCAAGCCGCCGATAGGTCAGGGAAACAAACAAAGTTACATTAATAACACTAAATTTTTATTTCACGAGACATCAGTTAATGTAATGAGAAACACAATAACGTCTATAAAAAATATAAAAGCTAGGGATTCCTATGTTTTGAACATTTCCTTAATTAAAACTGCTTGTAACATTATAGGCTCCCCTATGACAAAACTTTTTAACTGGCCCTTTAAAAACGTCACCTTTCCTAATGTGCTTAAGCTAATGAAAGTAATTCCAGTGCATAAAAAATAATTTATTCAACACCAGGCAATTTAGTTTAAAAAAAAAATTACATCTGATGTAATAATTGCACCAGTAAATGCTTTTGAGAATCCAGAGCTCTTACTAGCCATGCTATATGACCTCACAAAGGCATGTGATTGTGTTGGTCACAAAACACTGAAATATAAATTATAAACATTACTCGTCGATGACGATAGTACTAAGTTAACTATTTCACATCCAAAGAAAAGAATCAATTTGTGGTATATAATGACTAAACCTCTAATAGTGTCAGTGTTCTTTCTGGCGTACCGCAAGGATCATTATTGGGACCTCTACTTTTCCTCTGTACCATAATGATCTGTCATCAGCGATTTCAATTGAAAATGTTGTACTACATGCTGATGATACAACCTTTTATCTCCATGAGGATGATATCAATAAAGTATGTGCCAATATTGGTGCAGCGCTAAAGCTAGCACAAGATTGGTTTACTAATAATAAATTGGCTCTAAACCAAAATAAAACAGAACAGATTATCTCCTCTTAAAAAAACCGTGTTCTGCTAAAAAACCCTAGTGTAAAATTCTTAAGAATAACTCTAGATTCGTCATTACAATGGGATGTTTACTGTGGTAATATCAGTAAAAACTCTGTCGATCTATATATTTTATAAAGTCCATAAAAAACTTAGTTTTATTGAAGGTAATGAGACAGGTTTATTTTGCCTACTTTCATTATCATATCCAATATGCAGTTCTAGTGTGGGATCATGCTAGTGCCTGCAAACGTGTTTTCCAATTAAAGAGGTGGGCTAATTCGAGTGATTGCAAATCTGAGGTATCGAGAAGATTGCCGAAGCAAATTTGTTTAACGAAAATTTTTAACATTTACCTGTATCTTTTTCTTGGAATGCTTACTATTTATAAAAAAAGAACTGTCCACAGTTCTGAGAATATAAAAAAAATCCTAACTTTGATACTTGTGGAAAAGGAAAACTTATAATACCTTATCATAGAATAAAGAAAAGTCGATTTGGGTGTAATTACTTTGGCATTACATTCTTTAATGCTTTGCACAACAGTGTACAAGACTTGCCTTTAAATCGTTTCAAGATACTAATTAAAAATTATCAATCAAAAGCGCTTTCTATAACCTTTCTGATTTTATAAATAATGTCGGTATGCTTGAAGCCTGTACTGGATTGTAGACATACTATTGTGACTTTGGACTCTGCCTCTAAATAGCCCTCTCACACCGATTATGTATTTTTATAAAGTTTTGTTTGATTAAGTGTAATTCACTACTGTGATTACAACACGTAAAATAAAAATAAATAAATACTTATAAAACAATCTTTAAAAAACTATGTAGCACACGCAAAATGAAAACAAACACCGGCAAAGTTTGACATTACCTAAAAGTGTAGCGTTTGTTATTGTTTCTGGTTTAGTTACAGCCTACTTAAAAAAAAATTAACTTTCGGAAATTTAAAAAGGTGTATAGAATAATTGATACGAAGATGGTCACTCTGAGAGACATTTACAAGTTTTTTGCATAAAAATAAAAAATACACAATCTTTAACATTTAGGCTAATATACTGTGGCACAAAAAAAGTTAGGTAATTTTAAAAAGATTTAATGTACCATAAGTGGCGCCATCTACAAGTGGCATCCAAACTAAGAGCGAATTTGATTTTCTCACGTCAGAAAACCCCCAAATGCCTAATTTCGTGCCATTATGTCGCCCTGTTGACAAATTGTTAAGAAAAAACGAAATACAAATTAAAACTTTGACACCCTGAATATCAATTAGTATTAACATTAGAATCCCGAACAACGGTCTGCTTGAAAAATGTTAGGCAAACATTTTTCAAATTTAACTGTATTTATTTCCTTTCTGTTCACGAGCCATATATCTCTTAAAAAAAGATTACCAGAAACCCAAAAAGTTGATGCACAAATTTAGACATTGACAGAAAACCAATATACTATACCACACAGTAAGACTAAACAAAAGAAAATAAAAAAAAACTTATGAATCTATAAGTGTAATTTACTTAACAAATTTTAATCCAAACAATATCCCCCGAAATAGTGGAATTAGAACCAAAATAGGGCTTCAGATTTTGAACATGAAAATTTCCAGATCAGCTGTAGAAAAATATTTCTCCAAAAAATTTTACTGACAGAGGAATATGTCGAGCAAAATTCAAAAAAGCAGGGGGTGCAACCTCTAATCTATTAAACAACTTCTTCGCATAAAGTATTCCTGTAATGGTTAAACACAACTTAATTTTCTAGCGAGCAACTTTTGCTCAACTTGTAACTAAACTGTCGAAACAAATAAAAGTGCCATATAACATAAAAATTTGCTAGAGTCATAGACTAGTAAACCAAAAAATTACAGTATTCTCGGCATAGAGAATGATACAAACTGCAGGAGCGACAAACTCACCATTAGCCTGGCCTAGACTAAAACCAAACACGATGTGTTACAATGCTGATGTAAAAAGATTGGGCCAGTAAAACAAAATCATGCCTATGATACAAAACCAGTCTTCAAATGTAAAACAAAAATACCAGTGTAACAAAAATGAGTCATAATTTTTTTCTTTTCCTGTTTAAGTACTAACAACTCAAAAAATTTTTAATTCCTAATTCAATTAATCTTTAAATAAAATTACAATCAGGAATGTCTCTATAGTAGGAGACAAAGAATACTACTGTAGTAAACTGCTTATCGTAAAAGGCAATTAAAAGGCGCAGCAAGGAACAACAGCCTTGCTGGATAAAAGAAATTGAAGGAAAGTCGGTTGGTCTCAAACGATCCTCAATAATTTACAAGGTTGTTGGGGGATAGCCATGACAGATATGGCTTTTTGCTAAAATCTTTAAAACCTGCATTGTGGAAAGATATGGGAAACTACCACAATATTTCCCAGGTATGCGTGGCTTAAAACACGAACTATGTATGATGGAGAGCTCACAAGTAAAATTCTTGTCCAGATGTAAAATGACCTCATTCGGATCTCTGGGTGGGGGTACTTGGGGTTCGTCATCGTAAGAATTTAAAACAACGGTTCGATTTAGTGGTAGGGTCTTGGAATGTAAGGTCACTACTTAGAGTAGGTAAGTTAACGAATTTATTAGTCAAAATGAGAAAAGGAAAGCTGGATATTTTAGGTATTAGTGAGGTGAGATGGCCAGATACTAATGGGTTTTGGAAAGATAATTATAGAATACTTACAACTTCTTCAACTAATGGACAGGCAGGGGTAGGAATAGTGTTAGGTAAAAGATTAGGATGTAAAGTGAAAGAGTACTTACAATTTAGTGATAGAATAATTATGGTAAGATTGAGTACGAAACCCACAGATACTGTTTTAGTACAGGTTTATATGCCAACAACTCAGTACGAGAATGAGGAAGTAGAAAATGTATATGCAGATATAAATAGTATAGTGAGAAAAGTAAAGGGAGATGAGAATTTAATAGTTATGGGCGATTTTAATGGGTCAGTGGGAGAAGGTAGTGAGGGAAAAATGGTAAAAAATTTATTTGGTCATGGTAGACGAAATGATACAGGAGAAAGATTAGTTGAGTTTTGCCAGGAACATCGATTAGTAACTGTAAACACCCTATTCGAACAACATGTTAGAAGAAGATATACCTGGAAAGCGCCAGGTGATAGGGCTAGATACCAAATAGATTATATTTTAGTTAAACAAAGATTTAAAAACCAAGTTAAGAACTGTCATAGTTATCCAGAGGCTGACATAGATAGCAATCATAACTTAGTTAAAATGAAATGTAATCTAAAATTTAAAAAATTGAGAAAGGCTAAAAGAGAGGGATGGGATCTAGGTAACCTTAATATTAGTGAGGTAAAAGAGGAATATAATCAAGTATTAGATAATAAGATCAAAGAGATAGCTATAGAAGGGAACGTAGAAAATAGATGGAAAGAAATAAAAAGGGCTGCATATGATACAGCAATACAGACTATAGGTAAGAAAAAAGTAGAAGCGAGAAAACCCTGGGTAACAAAAGAGATATTAGATTTAATAGAGAATAGAAGAAAGCTTAAACCTTTCAGAGGATTAGATAGTGAAAGTAAGCAAAAATATAACAGAGTTAGAAATAAGATAATACATGAGTGTAGAAAAGCTAGAAATAAATGGATAGAGGAGAATTGTAAGGGAATACAAGATGATTTGAGAGTAGGTAAGACAGACAGGGTATACAGGGCAATTAAAAAGTTTTTCGGGGAAGATAGGAAAAAATATCATGGTATTAAAGATGAGAATAATGAGCTTCTAATAAATAAAGTTGAGGTAGCAGATAGATGGAATAGATATTTAGAAGATTTATATAAGGGAGACGATATGGATGAGCTAAAGAACGACCAAGAAGAGGATGTAGAAATAGAGTTCTCAATATTAAGAGAGGAATTTGATAGAGCTGTTAGGGATCTTAAACTAAATAAAGCGCCAGAGATAGACGATATACCTGCAGAATTAATAAAATATGCAAGTCAGAAAATTTTAGACAGATTATATGAACTAGTAAAAGTAATATATGACAAAGGTGAGGTCTTAATAGATTTCGAAAAAAATATTATCCCAATCCCAAAAAAGTCAGGAGTTGATAGGTGTGAGAATTTTAGAATGGTTAGTTTAACTTCCTATGCTTCCAAAATACTAACAATAATAATTAAAAATAGAGTAGAAGCTTTGACTGAGAATTATTTAGGCGAAGACTAATATGGTTTTCGTAAATACAGAGGGACTAGAGAACCGATACTAATGAGTAGGGTAATTATTGAAAAAAGTTTACAAAAAAAAGACTCATTTCGCGTTTGTAGATTTAGAAAAAGCATTTAATAGGGTTAATTGGATTGTTATGTTCAGGGTTTTGCGAAAAATAGAATCTCTCATAGGGATAGAAAAATTATTTACAGTCTATATATTAGATTTGATGAAATGGAAAAGGAAGCTAAGATTAGAAATGGTGTTAGACAGGGCTGTATACTATCTCCCTTGATTTTTAATGTTTATATTGAGGAAGGTTTAAACATGGCTACAGAGAGAAAAGAGATAGGTATTAGTGTACAGGGATAGAAAATAGACATGTTACATTTTGCAGATGATATAACCATTATAGCAGAGTCTAGAAAAGAGTTAGGAGAGTTTTTAAATATTTTAGATGAGATACTACAGAGTAATTATAGTATGAGAATTAACTCAGGAAAGACAAAGATAATGACAAGCGAGTTACAGCTTAGTTCTAAAACAAAATTAAAAATAGGTAATACCGAATTAGAGGACGTACATGAATTTTGCTATTTAGGTAGTATAATTACAAAGGACGGACGTAGCAGAAGGGATATAGTAGCTAGAATAGCTCAAGCTAGGAAAATGTTTTTAAAGAAGAAAGACACTAATAGCTAATAGTATTAGTTTAGATAATAGACAAAATTTCTTAAAGTCGTACGTATGGAGTGTTCTATTATATGGTAGTGAGACTTGGACAATTAAAGAGGTAGATAAGAAAAAGATAGAAGCTTTTAAAACTTGGTGTTATAAGAGAATGTTAAAGATTAGTTGGACGGATAGAGTAACAAATGAGGAAGTTTATAGAAGGATAGGTGAGGAACCCTGTATGTGAAAACAACTAAAGGTCAGGAGAGATAGAATGATAGAGCACCAGTTAAGACATGAGGGACTATTTAGTAAGGTCTTAGATCATAGACTATTAAATAAAAATAGAGTAGGAAGACGTAGACAAAGCTATATTAGTTAAATTATGAGAGATTTAGGATGTGAAGGGTATGTAGATCTTTTTAGACTAGCTCAGAATAGAAAAGAATTTAGAGCTGCATCAAACCGTGTTACGTGCCGAAAATTTTCAAAGACTTGTTGCGCATATTTCCGTCACTTCAGAAGTGCGTTTGCGCCATTTTCGCGCCGGCGTGTGGGAGAAGAAAAGTGGGGTTTTTCCGCAACACGCTGGGACGTGGACTTTGCCTTTGAACGTAAAGAAGAGTGGTTGGGTTTTGGTATCGTATCGTATCTTTATCTTTGATCATGTAGATTTCCCTTGCCTTTTTTGATTATCGTTCCCCAAACCCGTTCCGTATCGTACCTCTACATAGGAAAGAAGATACTAATTTGAAAGCAACCTGGCCTTACAGCAGCCCACGCCCCACAGTTGCTAGCCTGGAGCAATTCTGATAGAAGCCGCAGCCGCCATCTTTAAATAATCCGGAAGGGAGCCACGAGCAACCCTGAAGGAAGTGATTCTGTAGGAAGCTTTACCTATTCATGTGAGTACTCCGTTTTTTAATAATACATTTTATGAATTTGATATATTTCGTCATTTACGTGTAATAATTTGCATAGTGTGTGACGTCATTGACAGATGGGCGCGCTAATTTCCACATTATAGATTAGCATTACCGACTGTCTTTGTGTCTCTTATACCGAGTTTACGGTTATATAAGAACCGACCTTAAGTAAGTTCAAAAATAAAACAAAAAAAAATCAGTTAACTAAATGTCACCATGACATAACGCACAATTAGTTAGCGGTCTGGCATGTTGGCAGCACTTCGCTGCTTAAACCTTACCATAACATATAACTTAATAAAGGACCATGCTAATTTGCTGACCAACTACTACTATTTTTAAAAAGTATGTACTACTTTCTTAATCAAATGCGGCCAGACTGTGTGAGTGTGGTCACGTGGGTGCAATCATATTCCCCCAAAATGTTTATTTTTTGCCACCCCCTTTTCAAAAAATATCTAAAAAACTCAACCAGTATTGTGTGGCCACTCAGTATAGGTGCGGCCACATGAGTTCTATTGTAAGAAGGTAAAATTGTAATCCCCCCCAACCCCAACTAAATAAAACTGAAGAGCACCTGAAAAGTCGACCAATATCATGCGGACACTCAATATAGATGCAGCCACATGCATTTTATTGTAAGAACGTATAATTTTAATTTTCTACCACCCTCACCCCCAACTAGAAAAAATTGAAGAAAACCTGAAAAAGTCGACTAATCAGAATGGGACACTCTATACAAATGGTTTCGTTGAGTACATGCTTTATTATATATTTATTCGAAAATAATAAATTTCTAATGTAAGGCTAGACATTTTTTATATTTGTATTCATTAGTAGATAGTTCTTCTAATTTTTGATTTTCACAATCCGGATGATACCAGTGTTCAGATGCTTCACAATAAACCAGATGGCCGACTTTATTTGCTGTTGAACCTAAGCAAAATGTTTTATTGCAAATAAGGGAATCTTCACCCCAGTAGTGTGGTATTATATTTGAAAGCATTTCAACAAGGTCAATTTTGTTGTAAATTTTATGACTGACGTGTAGTGTGGGATTCGTTTTTCTAAGGTCACTTTTTTCCAAAAATAAAACTAATTTGTCATAATTATAATTGTAAGTTGCAAAAATGGTTTCAGTCATACTGGTCTTTTCAAAACATTTAGTTATCGCTTCCTTGATAAACCTTCTGTATTAGATCATGTCATTTTGGTATTTTATATCTTTGCTCTGCTTTATTATTATTTCGGCATATAGTTTACATAATTGTTTTGTTGTTTCGGTACATCCAACACACTAACAGTCCAATCGTCTGTAAATTTGGCTGTGCCTTTTTCTATTTATCCAAAAAGTTTTGTGCTAAAATTAGGTGCCATTATTTGCCGTTAAAACTAAATTTTCTGCCCTCTTAGTATTCAACTTATTTTAGAAGCCAAGTTCGCGCAGCCGCACTTATTCGTTTTTTCCAGAAAGAAGTGTACCATAAATAGGCGTCCATTAGGCGCTATTATAAGTCACTAGAATATTTTGCACCCACCTGGCAAGCAAGTTATATTAAAAACATTATTTTCTTCCTAAGAATTCATTATTAATCTCGTAGCCGGTAGTGTGGCTAACTTCACACGTCTAGAAAAAAATTTGTAAGTAACTGTACAAAAAGTGGGCAGCAATTTATTTGTACGGCGTAAAATGGCGCTTAATTATGGCACAATTTTTTTTTAAATTGAAAATAAGTTGTTAACTGTGAACTTGGCAAAAGGAATTATTTTTTTTAAATATAACTTGTTTGCCGAATGGGCGCAAAATTTTGTTTTAATGGAGTAAAATGGCGCCTAATTAAGGCACAACATTTTTTGGAAAAAATGAAGAAAGGGCCACTGCGTGAGCTTTGACAAAAAAATTCTTTTTACAATAACTTGAATGCTAAGAGGGCATAAAATTTAATTTCAGCAGCGCAAAATATAGCGCCTAATTAGTACAAGAATTTTTGGTTTCGTGCACCTTAATTAGGTTGAATGAAGAAAGTCTAATGTGACCAATATTGTATACGTTTCCGATAATTTTTTTAACCTATAGTAATTTTCCATTTTCTCACAGCTACATATTAGAATTTTGTGCCTTGATTAAAATTGAGTCTATGACCGGGACCACATTGGCCATACGCTATTTACGCGGCTTTAAGGGGGGTGAACAAACTGCTTAAGCCTTACCATAACATAACTTAATTAACGTCTCCAAGACATAACTCACAACTAGTTGACAGTCTGGCATGTTGGCACGATTCGTTGCTTAAGCCTTACCATAACAAATAATTTAACACTTTTCCTTTTTGGAGGGGATAACCAGGTAATTAAAGTACATGGGGTAGATATAATACACACGTCAGATATACTGAATTATTTAACTTGTTTTATTTGAGGTTGAACATATATAAGGTTATCATAAAGTAAGGGATATATTTTAAATTATGATAACTTTTTAACAAATTAAGTTAATAACAAGAAATAAATGAAATCTAATTGCTTATGAAATGGGATTCAGTATGCCCAAAACAGGTTACGGCAATTGCTCAATATGACCTCCATTTTGTTGTTGTAAGATCACCATCCTTACCTCCAAATTGTACACAGCATTTCGTAACATTTCTGGTTGAATTGTACCAATTTGCTCCGTAATACTGTCTTTAATTCTTGTAGCGTAGTTGGTCGTCTTCTAAACACTAAACTTTTAAATAACCCCACAGCCAGTAATCCGCTGGGTTTAGATCAGGTGATCTTGGTGGCCATGAATTTACGAAATGTCTGCTTAACACGCGATCTTGAAAACGTTGGTTAACAATTCTTTGACTGGTCGAAAAATGTGCGGGTGCACCATCCTGCATAAAATGATGTTTTCAATTCCGTAGTGCTCGTTTTGCAGCTGTGGAATAACATAATTTTGTAACATTTGCAAGTATCGTTCACCATTTACAGTTACAGATACGGCTTGTCCATTCTGCATTTCCTCGTAGAAATACGGACCAATAATAAAATCAGCTGTAAAACCGCACCAATCGGTGACTTTCTTGTCATGAAGACCTTTTTGAACGATTTGTTGCGGATTTTCTGCAGACCAGATTCTACAGTTTTGAGTATTGACTCCACCATTCAGAGTAAAATGTGCCTCATCTATCCATAAAATACGGGATAACCATTCGGGTTCAATTTCCATCTGAGCCATTACTCACAAAGAAAAATCGTACCTAGTAGCCAAATCTGCGCCCTTTAATTCAAACAGCATTTTCAGTTTATATGGATACATGTTTAGAATTTTGAGTAAAATTTTCCAAACCGTGGTATACGTTATTTGCAATCGCTTGGATATCGCATTTGCACTGCTGATTGCGAGTGAACTGCAACTTGGACATCACTAATTATTGGTCTTCCTGATCTTGGTAAGTCAGTTACAGACCCTGTTCTTTCAAATTTTTGTATCAAATTGCGGTACGCTTTCATTTGACAGGGTCCCGCTCTCAAACCCATTCTCGTGCGAAATCTTCGTAATCCAGCGGTGTAATTTCTGCCGGATTCATAATAGCACTGAACTAAACCAATTCTTGTTTGTAAATCCATGTTATTACAGTTGAGTCGTTTGAACTCAACGTTTACTTGAGTTTTAATTTCAAAATAAAACTTCAAATTGAATAATTTCGTTTTGACACTAGTGTCAACAATTGTTATGACAACGCTTTTGTTTCTCATAGATACGGTATAATCCCATTCATAAAGCAACTAGATTTCGTTTATTTTATGTTACTAACTTAATTTATTAAAAAGTTGTAATGATTTAAAATATATCCCTTACTTTATGATAACCTAGTAGTAAAAGGTAGGATGCTTAAAATTCTCAATGTTGGGCCTTCAAGTATATGGTATATGACAGTCAATTTTGTCCAGTTTTGCTGTCATGAATTTTATTGTATTGGTACCTTTAGTAATTAAGATTTAGTACATGTAATATAGGTGATGGTTTTGTTTTCAGTCTTATAGAAGTTAATATACTTGGGTATTCGTCATTAAGGGAAAATTACTATTATATAAAATTTACGATTAATAATTTATTTGTATTATTAACAAAACTATTACTGTCCTTGTAATAAATATTAGAATATATTCGCTTCATAATTTTCAAGTAGAAGAAATCAATTGCAAGATTTTCGTTTCATTTATTCAAAGTGATTTTCTAGTCATCTTGCCGTTGCAGAAAAGTAGTACAGAGATTTCAGCATTTTAAGATTAACATTGCGTTTCTAAATTATCCATTATTTATATACATTCAAAGTTTATTCCAGATTAATAAATTCTTTATTTTAATTTAGATATTGATATCAGTGCAACACATGGTCATCACGCGCAGTTCTGTTAAGCTGATTGTTTGAAGGAATCAGTCAGTGACGTTTCGTTTTGTTAAGCTAATTTATTTTCGTCTATTGTTTATTCGAAGTATTGATCTTATAATGATTTACAAAATTATTTCTCTATTAGATTTTTCATTCTTTAAGGGTACATGCTCGTTCGATATTCAGAATTTTTAATTCGAGTTAGTAAAACTTTGATACTACGTTTGAGTACTAGTTCGAAAGTGTTCCGCCTATGTTTATATTTTATTAATCTATCAAGGTTAATTTTGACCGTCAATTTATAGTTGATAACCGTTAGCTCTTGTTGAATTTTGATCCTCAAGAAGAAAAGACTTGATGTGTTACTGGCTCTTCTAAAATTTATAAGTTTATTCAATTTATGAATAGCCATCCGATTGTAATTTGTTGGGATTTATTTTAGTCGAAGCTTTATAAACCAATTTACGTAGTTATTTTGGTAAACGGCATTTTTGCTGCAATTTATAGTAACCATTTGTCTTTGAATGTGGGCAGCGTGTAAGTATGCCTTTGATTTGGTTAATAACCAATATTAATTGTTACGTTTTTTAGGTACCCTTTTTTTTGTATAGCTTATCTTATTTTACGCGCAATCATTATCTTGTACACCGGATCCTTTATGGGGAAATTTTATTAGAAATTTATATATTGTGAAGGCTGAATTTTTGCGTTCGATTTTGTGGACATTGTTGTGGGTCCTAAAGAAAAAAGAAGTTGTATGGGGATTCCTGAGGATTTCCTTTTATCCGTTTTCCAATATCCTGTGGAGAAACAACTTAGCAGTGCTATCAACGACCGGTATTATATTTTAGAGATAAGAACATATTTACTTTTCCAAAGACGAGTATTATATCTGCTATGATAATTTACATATGAATGTTGTTTTGTACTTAAACATATACTATTTAAAACCAGTATTTATTCATATTTTCAATTCTAGCTTTTGTGATCCAACTGCATGCAATTGACCATCAATTATTTGTTAACCTATTTTACATTCAAACTCAACTAGGACTGAACTTGTCAGCTTTACGTTTTTTTTCCAATAGATGCTTTGGTTTTACCTCAGCTTTATTTTTTTAAATGGTAATTTAGTGCAGCTAAAGGCCGATGAACCCATCCTGACCAAGAGGACTCTGTGCTCTCAACTTTAGATCAGTTATCGTAAGATAGTACATAACTAGGAGTGGCCGAGGTAAGTGCTTTTGAGTTGTTTCACATATTATTTCCTGAAGTTGCACATAGAAGTATTAAGTTTGGTAAACATTATATATTTCAACGGCAAACAATTTCTTATTAAATTTAAAGTGAAAATTTACCGTTGCAGGTAACTAGAGAACGTTTCTGGTAAATACCTTTTAATGATGGTGGACGTCGTCAGAGATCAACGGCGTTTAAAAGGTTGTTGAAAGTTTTTGTATAAACCTGTAGATAATTAAAAAAAGCCAAACAGATTACTAGGTGTTAAGAACTCAGAATCCAAGTTATTTTTATCTCTAAATGTATATTACCATCCAAATTTATAATTTTAGACATTAAGTTAGTATTAAGACTGTTCTTGTTTTAATTATTAATTGTGGTGAAAGTAGTGTAGTAAAATGTTGGTCCATATGATTGAAATCTATAATTGATGTAGAATTGAAATGATGTGACAAGTATTAATTGTAATATAAAAAAATTAGTATGCATTGAGCTATTAGAACGTATAAAGAATGTAGGAATTGAGTTGGCTAGTTTTTTGTTATTGTTAACGTTGCTATGGAAACGGTTGTTGAATTTTTTTTGAAAAGCAGAGAATAAAAAGAAAATTTTTTGATAAAAAAGATGTTTTTTTTTTAAAAATAAAAGTTCAAGTTCCTTTTACAAAAGTTGGTGTTTTATTTAAAAGAATAAAACTAGAAGCGATTGGGCTTGTCTACAACAAGTAGCTACATATAATAAGGAAAAGGAGCCGGAAGCACCAACCAACAAGTAGAAGAGCAATCTAAAATTAAAAGGTAGAGTTAGTTGGGAAGATTCTGTGTTTAGCATACTTGAAGAAAAATTACTAAGGGCGTAAGAGTAAGGAAGCGATCGGTGTGGACTCACCAACCAACAAGTATAGTAGGTAGCGGTTTACATCCACCAGTTGTTAGTGCATAAAGAGGCATAGCTGGAGTAGAGACCTCGTGGAAACAGGAGTCTTAATAAGTATTTGTTTTTCAATTAATGTACTCACTGTAGTTAGTTTAGAGTCATTGTAAATTGATTATTTAAGGACATATAACTAAAACCCACAATCCAATAGGTTATTGTTGCCGCTAATAAGAAAAGATAGTTGGACCACATTAACTGTGAGGCGCCGTCCACAGAATCAGGATTTAACTAAAGGTAAATATTTAGTACTTAGTTTTCTGATTGCTATTGAACGAAATTTAACGTTGAGAATTACAAAAGCATAAAAGAGGTCAAAAGGGAAAACTAAAACCTCGTAATAAAACAAGTTACGACACATAACTGGCAGTCGTGACATAAAGGTGTATTCGTACCAGAGTTGTTGTAAAATAGTCAAGGTTGGTGGTAAAATAATGTTATTTGCATTTGGAAATTACCCTGGTTTTAGAACCTAGACGAGGGTAGTTGTAAGTTGGTAGATTAAAAGTTAAACCCTGAGAAAAGGAGTCCGTGCGGGTTGGAATGTGTTAGGCATATACGAGCAGCCGGAGTAAAATCTTACGTAGACGATCAGTGTGGGAGATATCGGGAAGAATTCTACTGATATATTTTGGTCTTATACAAAACCTATAAAAGCAACAAAAGGAAGGGAGGATATTTCATTTCCTTATAAATGGGAATATGTAAACATGTTGGAGTTCTTTAACAACCATCAAGTTGCTAATATCTATGTAGAGCCAGGACGACAGGAAAAGGATAGTAGAGAATAGGAAGATCTAGACTAAGCTATATTAGTCAAATTATTAGAAATTTAGGTTGTGAAGGGTATGTAGAGCTTTTTAGATTAGCACAGAATGGATAAGAAGTTAGAGCTGTGTCAAACCGACCTTAAGTGAGGTCGAAAACAAAATGATGATGAAACATTTTTCACAAAAATATATCATCGTTCGGATAAGAGGTAAAAGCCTCATGTGTATGTTGTCACACACATTAAAGATCTCTACCTTGCTTGAAACAGCAAGAATTCAGCAAAATTCAAAACTTCCAGGTTAAAACAACTTGCTTCCTGCCCAATGTAGTTCCTTCGGGTGGGTGCGTACCATTAATTAGAGGACACCTTGGTATAACTAAATAGTTGTGGCTAATAGGCTAGTAAAGAAATGCATACAGTATAAGTGGAATCGTAAAAACTTTAGAAACCACCGTGGGTTAGAAAACCTTAGATCTTCAAAAACTTATACGGTTTCTTGATTCACTATCAACATGTGTTGGGCGGTGGTGCTACCAGAAATCCAAAGTATTAAGTAGAATCCAGAAAAAATGTGCATACAAACATAATACCTAACCAAAAACGAACAAGGTATTATGGAAAATCCAGAGAAATTGTGTATAAGAATGTAAAACAAAAACCTAGAAAGGAACCAGGATTATGTAGAAGCCAGAGAAATTGTGTATAAAAACGTATAACAAAAGCTTAAAAGGGAATAACGAATTATGTAGAATCCAGAGAACTTACGTGCATGACTGTAAAACAAACTCAAAAACGAACAGATACACTAACGAGTCAATAGGAAAAAAACAGTATATTTGTATAATTGCTCACTTCTATTGTACAAAATTTTCCTAGTAAAATTATGTTTGCGAGAACAAGGCTAAAGTAATAATATGCTTAATAAAATGTCTTTCTGTAATCTATAGCATCTACCTCACCCAAGAGAATTATGGAGAATCCAGAGAAATTGGTATAAGAACGTAAAACAAAAACCTAGAAGGGAACCAGGTATCATGTATAAGCCAGAGAAATTGTGTATAAGAACGTAAAACAAAAACTTCAAAAGGAAAAAGGAATTGTAAACAATCCAGAGAACTTGCGTGTATGAATGTAAAACCTAAACCACAAACAAACAGATACACGAACGAGTCAATAGAAATAAAAGAACATTTGTGTAATTGCTTATTTCCATTGTAGAAAATTTTGCTAGAAAAATTATGATTGCGAGAATAAAGCTAAAGTAATAATATGCTTAATAAAATGTCCTGTAATCTATAGTATCTACTTTGCCCAAGATATAACAGGCACGAGAAACACATGCAACGATTCTGGAAGCATTATGTTTGCGAGAACAAAGTTAAAATAATAATATGCTTAATAAAATGTCCCATAATCTATAGTATCTACGTCGCCCAAGATATAACAGGCACGAGAAACACATGCAACGATTCTGTAAGCATATTTGTCGATGTCCATAAAATCTCTTACAACTTGCAAAAAGCTGTTGTATTTGAATGTAATAAAAATCATTTTATCAGGTGTCTGCAAAATTTCTAAAAAGCAAGGTAAAATATTTGTGCATAATCGGTGCTAATTACGTGTACGTACGAGATTGGAGGTGAATCCCATCTTGGCTAGTAATTTTTACTCGAGCGAAATCCTTGTATAAATCCATCATTTCAGTATTTGTAATTATTTGGTCTGTCTAAAGTATATAATTTCAATAAAATCTTCATCCTATGTTAACTCCTTTAACAGGTTATTTGTGTACTTGCTTTATACTTTTATTTTACAATAAAAATAATTAAATAAATCTTGTGTTTGGAACGTTTTATATTTTAGGTTAGGAACAAATTATCGATCTTCTGAAGTCAGTTTAAGCCATGAAGAAAGCAGAAGGGTGGTTCTACTTAATCCGGCGCTTCACGCTGCGGTAAAAATTGACTCAAATGTTGTCTGCAACCATCCCGCAACGTTTCAGTTAAAATATAGACACTGATAAATCCCACGAGCGTCTCGCGGCAGTAATAACATGGCTGCAATGATAGGTTAGGTTACTGTTAGAAATGGATATTATTATTTAAAAACACAAATCACTTAACACGCATATCAGAACAGTCTTGTTTTTTTGTTGCTAAAACTATTGTAAACTGTTCTGATATGCGTGTTAAGTGATTTGTGTTGTGTGTTTTTTAATAATAATATCTAATCTGTTTTTTAATATCTATTTCTAACAGTAACCTTGCAGCCATGTCATTACTGCCGCGAGACGCTCGTTAAATCGCCTGTTACACGGTGGATCGAACGTTTAATCCAATACTTTTGATTCCAACGTTGGTCCAATTTTTTGTGAGAATATAAATTTTTTCTTTATTAGTGTCCCATTAATAATAATTATTGAAAATATATAAATAATTAAAATATAAAACCAATCAATAAAACATACCAATCAAAACATAAATTACTAATAATGTAAATAAACCAAAACTGATTTCAGTGGTGTAGACGAAACGTGTGGCAGGGCAGCGGGTCACATGTCTTCGAAGAATACCTGCGAGTTAAAATACCGACAGCAGTCCGAATTTAGGACGCTGAGACTGAGACTAGGTATTCGACCACTTGCGTCATACTATGTGTCAACCTGGGAAGCTGTTAAAAGCATTGTGTGACATAGGCATTAAAGCGCAATTGAGCTTAATTTCAACCAAGGTGGTTCAACAGTTTTTACCTGAACTCAGTTTAAACGAAAGCTAAAAAAAACTGAGCTTAAACGGCGATTGTGGAACCAGGTCGTACATTGTATCCCGTGTTATCTTTGTAAATAGAAAATAAGTTAAAATTGTTGCATTCTATATATTAAAGACTAAATTGCTTATATCATTCTTGCTATATGAGTAACTTGTGGCCCCTGCTATTACTAAGTTTATATATGCAATGCTCTGTAAGGAGTGCAGCATAAAAGCAAGGCGTACAGGGAAACAAGCTATAAGGGTAACGCTTGCGCGTCGATGCTATCGTACAGTCAGCTAGTCTGTCAGGATTCTCTGGTATTTCAAGTAGGCGGTCTATAGTCTGCGAATTTGCAGTTGTTTGTAACTGAAGTATTCAGTTGTTTATAGGCAGTTGGAGTGTTTGCCTCGCGTAGGCATTTGTTTGTGCGAATTTTGCGTCTCTTAATTTACTAATTTCAACATGTTTATAAAAGTAGTTTTACACTTATTTCTAGTTTCTGTTTATTTGTGTATAGCATCAGCGCGGAGTATTGAAAATAACAGAATCAAAAGGACTATCAATGATACAGAACTCGGTTGTGAAAATGTGAAGCCATTTTTCCAGATGAGGAATATTTCAGTACAACCCTTTGACCCCAATAAACTGAAAGGTAAAAATGAAATATTTTTATATTCTATTGATATTTTGCTGAGTTTTTCACGGAGATCGCTTTCTATTGGGGTCCCGAAATTGCCAAAGCTGCAATTGTTTATTACTGTATGTTTATAAAAATTATACTTTAAGTGGTTTTTCTTTATCTTTGTGTACATAGATTAAATGAGGGATTGTGAGATAGAGAACTATCAGTATGGCTCGAAGGCTGTTGGTTTTGAAACCTGGAAAGGATTTGTGTGCCGATTGGAAAACGAACATTTCGTTTCAGGAACGGATTTCCAAAAATTGTCGGCTTTTGGATAAAATTGGCGTAAATTGATCACTTACCTTCGCGATTCTATCTAAGTAAGACAGGTGAAAAGCATGGTTTCAGGTATATTGTTATTAAATAGGCTTTTGTTTTTAGTAAAAATACACCCGATAGGTCAGTGTGTGTATTTTCTACGATTTCAAAGCGGAGTATACAATTGGAAAAAGGAATGCACCTACTCCACTAATTATCTAGAGAATTAGCCTACAAATTTTCTGTAAATTCAGAGGGTAATCACCGTGTTTCTAGAAAGACTGCTTGATACCTCTTTAGCGTGTGAATTGTCTATGAACGTTGTTTTGTCAATAGCACTTCATAAAATGCTAGTAATTGGAAAGTGGAATTGACCTAACCAATTTGAAGAATTTTTTGCATTTGTGTGGGATGATGAGGATTTGGTCCGAATTTTCTGCTTATTGATTTTAGTACAATTGTTCAAAACCCAAAGAGCACGCAACGAGTTTTGAAATGTCCTGGGAAAGATTTGTGCCTAGATTGGACAACTAAACGGTGTCTGTCCATTCGCGATCTGATTTCTAAAAATTGTTCGTCTTAGAGGAAGTTGGCCAGTTTGATCACTTACGTACCCAAGGAAACAAATCAAAATCTCTTATTTCATACATTTTGTTCTTAAATAGGCTTTTTGTTTTAATAAAAACATACGTAATTGGCCAGTGTGCGTAGTGTGTATTTTATACGATTTTAAAGAGGAGCATACAATTGCCAGAATGAATGCAGATCGTCATCTCTCATATCTGGAGAATTGACCTACAAATTTTTCTATAAATTTTAGAGGGTGTAATCACCGCGTTTCCAGAAAGAGTGGGTGGATTGATACTCCTTGGGATGTATGTTGCAAATGTGTCAAAATGAACGAATTGTCTATGAACCTGGTTTTGTGAATGAACCACTCCATAAAATCTAAGTAATTGGTTGAGGAATGAGAAAATAGAAAATCCCACCTTTGTTTCTCGTATTGTATTCTCTGATAAATTGAGTTCTACGAGAGGCGGAATTGATAATTTACACAATTCCCTCATTATGCATACGTTACATTGGGGATAATCCCCGTGAAAGAAACCAAATATCAGCAAAAATTCAGTATTAATAGCTGTTTTCCTTTTAAGTGCGTATAGCACTAGGGTGTGAAGCTCCGGAACAGTTTGGAGCTATTCCTAAAAGGAACTGGTATTTTTTCCTTTAAGGACAGTTGCACCGCTTCTTGAGCTTGAAGCATGAACAAAATTGTTGGTGTTTTAGAGGGCAAGGGGAAAGTAAATTAGCAACTCCTGAGTTTGAAACACTTTGTAAAAGAAACGCAATCTTTAGAGTTGTCCACTCGATTAACGGGCAAAGCATTTAAATTTTTACAAAATCTTTTACCCATAGTACTAGAAGAAGTTCCTTTAAATATTCGGCAAGCTAGGTGGTTTATGCACAATGGGTGTTAGACTCATTTTAGTAGAAATTTGCGCCAATCTGGATCAGACTAATGGAAACCAGTGGATTGGTAGGGGCGGACTAGTTGAATGGCGAGCTAGGTCGCCGGACTTATATCCCTGTGATTTTGGTATATGGGGTTTTCTACATTCTTGTGTACTCCGTTCTAATGCAAACGCCTGAGCAGCTTCGGTTAACAGTTCAAAATACCTGCAATGAGTTCAGACACAAGTTGAATATTTCTGGATGGATCAGAGACTCTGTATTCAAATGAATTACATATGCCTTAAAACCAACGGTCATTTGTTATAATAGTTTAAAATTTCATTCTATGCTTTAATTTTGTAATGTCTTGAAATAGCAACAACACCTTTGTTTATTATTGCAAAAAATTTGTTCGTTATTTTTTTAGATTAATAATAAATTCGAATTAATAAATTAGACCTATGTGAACTTAGCACCCGACTACGCTAAAATTTTTTTCCATATATGCATTCGATTAAACTCAGTTTGTACCCGTTTGTACCGCTTTTTATTTCGTTTGTACCTCAAAGGGGTGAAAGTTACAGAAGGGTAAAAAAATCAACAGCACCCGACTTGGAGGTACAGAAATTTTTTAAATGCCATTCGATTAAGCATCGTTTGTACCCGTTTGTACCACCGCCTGTTTCGTTTGTACCCTTAAGGGGGTGTTTGTACCGAATTTTCAAAATAGGGGTAACACCTAACTCCGCCATTTTTTGAGATATTTTAAAGCCGCAAGCGGGTGCTGTTTCAGAATCGTTTGTACCCGTTTGTACCACCACCAGTTTTGTTTGTACCCTTAAGAGTGTGTTTGTGCCGAATTTTCAAAATATGGGTAACAGCTAAGTCCGCCGTTTTTAGAGATATCTTAGATGCTCAAGCGAGTGCTGTTTCGTGATCGTCTGTACCCATTTGTACTGCTGCCAGTTTCGTTTGTACTCTTACGGGAGTGTTTGTACCGATTTTTCAAAATAGGGGTCGCGGGTGCGGTTTCGTAATCGTTTGTGCCCGTTTGTACTGCCGCCAATTTCGTCGGTAGCCTTACGGGAGTGTTTGTACCGAATTTTCAAAATAGGAGTAACACCTAACGCCGCCATTTTAAGAAATATCTTAAATGCGCAAGCGGGCGCTGTTTCGAAATCGTTTGTGCCCGTTTGTACTGCCGCCAGTTTAGTTTGTACCCTTACGGGAGTGTTTGTACCGAATTTTCAAAATAGGGGTAACATCTAACTCTGCCATTCTTAATATCTTATATGCACAAGCGGGTGCTGTTTCGTAATCGTTTGTACCCGTTTGTACCACCGCCAGTTTTGTTTGTACTCTTAATGGGGTGTTCGTACCGAATTATTTCCAAAATAGAGGTAACACCTAACGCCGCCATTTTTACAGATATCTTCAACCCGCAAACGGGTGCTGTTTCAGCAACGTTTATACCCCGCCAATTTCGTTTGTACCCTTAAGCGGGCGTTTGTACCGAATTTTCAAAATTGGGGTAACATCTAACTCCGCCATTTTTAGAGATATCTTAAATCCGCAAACGGGTGGTGTTTCAGAATGGTTTGTACCCGTGTGTACACCCGCCGGTTTCGTTTGTGTTCTTAAGGGGTGTTTGTACCAAATTTTCAAAATAGGGGTAACACCTAACTCCGTCATTTTTAGAGATATCTTAAATCCGCAAGCGGGTGCTGTTTCAGAATCGTTTGTACCACCGCCAGTTTCGTAGCGTGGAAAGAAATTGCATCGAATACTGCAGTTCTTACATATTAGAATTTTTGTTTTATTTTTATGCTAATTTTTTTTTGCTATATTTATTTATATGATAGTATACTTTTATGTTTTTATGCAGTATATGCATGATCCGCCAAAACTGTCGGGACCGTTAATTTTTCGAAAAATATGCATTTTCATAAAAAATATTTCAAACAAAAGTTATAGAGTTTTACGTTACACATTACATAGTAATATCAGTATGACCTTGAATAGCACGGTGACGGTCGCATAAAAATCACTTTGAATTTTTTAATGGAACCGCCTATTTTTCATTACATGTTCTTGTAGAGCTTTCCTCGAGAATTTTCCAAAACAGTATAATTAGGTTATTTTTTATTAGGTACTTTCCTAGTCGTGAGGCTTGAAATTTATAGTACCGGCATTAGCACTACCCGAGGTGTACAGCATGGAGGTTGCACGGTCGGATTTACACCTCTTGTGTTGTGTGCGTGTGCGTGTGTGTGTGTGTGTGTGTGTGTGTGTGAGCGCGCGCGCGTACGTGCGTGCGTGCGTGCGTGGGTGCGCGTGTGCGCGTGTGCGTGCGTGCGTGTGTGTGTGTGTTTGTGAAAGTGGATAGGTGTGTTTCTTTTTTTGTTATTTTTACATATGGCTTTTTTTTGTATTTTTGTTTTTTAATTTTTTTGTATTTTTTGTTTTATATTTTTTATTATTTATTATTATAGATATTTCTTATATTTTTATATAGATTAATAGTGATTTTTTCCTTTTTTGTAGGAGCACCCTCTTTGTCGCGGTTAACGGTTTTTTATCTCGAGAAATGTCGTTATGTATTTCCCATTTTCCAGATAATCTTCGAATATGTGCTATATAATGACCAACTGTTTTTCGTTATGTGTGCCTTCGTATTCTATTGCAGCAAGAAGTCTGTATACGTAATCATGAAATTTAATTTCATTCGGTATTTGACTTAATGTAAATTCTCCTTCCCAGTTAAATATATTAAAGTTTGTGGCGAGATTTGGCCATTGTAAGCATTCTATGTCTATAAGTAAAAGCAGACCGCAGACAATAGAATGTTCGATATTGTCATCATAACAACGAGTGCATTTTTTTTGCTGTAAAAATATTGGTCATTCGTGGTACGTTCTAAAGCATTATGTATTCTGTATAAAATAGTTTTGGATTAATTTCTATAATGTTATACTTGTCTTCTCGCGTATATTGACAACGAAAACGGTTCATATTTATTTTGCATGAAAATTCATTCTTTAATAAATGCTTACCAACTAAAGCAGAGATGTTGTATTTGCAATTCATTGTTCCACGTAGAGGAGTAATAAATTTATGCAGTATTAATGCTCTCTCTTTATATATTTTGACGGTCGGTCCACATATCGATAGTTCTTTTATGAAACGGAATATGTCGTTTTCTCTTTGGTCAAAATAATCATGAATATTTGCCCAGTCGTAATATGCAACCAGTAGTGTCTGCGCAATGGCATCGAAAGGACATGTATTTGTTAACAAAATAGGTTTCTTTTCGAGCATCACTGGGCTTAAAATACCACCATGTACGGCTCTGGTAAATTTTGGTTTCGCGTGAATGCTTTCAACATCTGGACAAATAGTTAAATATTTACCACGATTCTTAGGACTTTTGTTTTTGCCTCTCCAATTTTCTTTTTCATTTAGATAAATATGACTTGTTAAATTAGGGTCTCTCTCTTCTTCAATGGTTGTACTCTTTGTATCAGATATATCCTCTTTGTCAATACCTTTTATATCAATAGGTGAAATGTTAGCATTTATTATAATTTCTTTGTCCTGATGGATTAAAGACATCTCTGAATTTGTTGTTGCTGAATTGTCACTATTTATGGCATTGCAATCGTCATCGTCAATTGTGATATTACATGAAATCGTGGTAAGTATTTAACTATTTGTCCAGATGTTGAAAGCATTCACGCGAAACCAAAATTTACCAGAACCGTACCATTATTAAAAAACACTCCCGTAAGGGTACCAACGAAATTGGCGGCACTACAAACGGGTACAAACGATTACGAATCAGCACCCGCGTGCGCATTTAAGATATCTTTAAAAATGGCGTAGTTATGTGTTACCCCTATTTTGAAAATTTGGTACAAACACCCTCTTAAGGGTACAAACGAAACTGGCGGTGGTACAAACGGGTACAAACGATTACGAAACAGCATCCGCTTGCGGATTTAAGAAATCTCTAAAATGGCGGAGTTAGCTGTTACCCCTATTTTGAAGATTCGGTACAAACACCCCATTAAGGGTACAAACGAAACTGGCGGCGGTACAAACAGGTACAAACAATTTCGAAACAGCACTCGCTTGCGTATTTAAGATATGTTTTTAAATGGCGAAGTTAGGGGTTACCCCTATTTTGAAAATTCGGTACAAACACTCCCGTAAGGGTTCAAACGAAACTGGCAGCAGTACAAATGGGTACAAACGATCACGAAACAGCACTCGCTTGAGCATATAAGATATCTTTAAAAATGGCGGAGTTAGCTGTTACCCCTATTTTGAAAATTCGGTACAAACACCCCATTAAGGGCACAAACGAAACGGGCGGTGGTACAAACAGGTACACACGATTACGAAACAGCACCCGCTTGCGCATTTAAGATATCTTTTTAAATGGCAGAGTTAGGTGTTACCCCTATTTTGAAAATTCGGTACAAACACTCCCGTAAGGGCACAAACGAAACTGGCAGCAGTACAAATGGGTACAAACGATCAGGAAACAGCACTCGCTTGAGCATCTAAGATATCACTAAAAATGGCGGAGTTAGCTGTTACCCCTATTTTGAAAATTTGGCACAAACACCCTCTTAAGGGTACAAACAAAACTGGCGGTGGCACAAACGGGTACAAACGATTCTGAAACAGCACCCGCTTGTGGCTTTAAGATATCTCAAAAAATGGCGGAGTTAGGTGTTACCCCTATTTTGAAAATTCGGTACAAACACCCCCCTTAAGGGTACAAACGAAACAGGCGGTGGTACAAACGGGTACAAATGATGCTTAACCGAATGGCATTTAAAAAATTTCTGTATCTCCAAGTCGGGTGCTGATGATTTTTTTACCCTTCTGTAACTTTCACCCCTTTTAGGTACAAACGAAATAAAAAGCGGTACAAACGGGTACAAACTGAGTTTAATCGAATGCATATATGGAAATTTTTTTTTAGCTTACTCGGGTGCTAAGTTCACATAGGTATAAATTAGTAGTTTAATTAAATTGAATAAAATTAAAAAGAAATCAAATACAAAATAACAAACAAGTAGTTTTTGAAAAAACAAAAAAACGCCCACTCCAGATCGGACGTATTCTCTTGAAAACAGTTGGTTTTTACTACGTCTAACAAGAGCACCTTTTTTTATGTGGAAAGTTTCAGAGATTTATATTCTTGTAAAAAATTGATAATTAAATATAAAGAAAAAAGTTAGGGTCAACAATGTATAGAACATTTGACTCCAAATCTATCCTCTATGCGATATCAATTGGCCAATAATCACAGAAAGTAGCAATAATAAAATTGTGGATCCTGTACTAAATTTGAAACGTAAATCTAAAGTAGTTCACGACTAATTGGCCAAAAATCAGTTTTGGGACGTCATCTTTTAACGGTGACAACTCCCTTAAGAAGCATTTTCGGACCTAACTTTCTTTCAGACTTTTGTATGTAAATCACTCCTTTCATTTTATAGTGGTTATTCTTGGACACATTAGATCTTCAGTCCGGGAACTGGTTAGACGCGTACCCTCATTGTTTCCTATTCTGTGATAACCTACACATTTCTTTGAAATTTTTACAGTCTCCATCTTTCACTATCTGTGTGCAATGGTCCAATCTAGGTTATTTCCTAATTATATTTCCTATTTCACCAAGATTCAGTGGTTTATGAAGGGTCATAAGCAGCTACTGGCTACCAAGGATCCCCCAACACTTAGACTTTTGCTGAATTAATAGTTTTCCAGTAAATCCTTTCGCACAATTAACATTAGTTGAGAGTATTGCAAAACAAATACTTGTAGTTGCTTATTATAATCATCGGGTTTAAGCACAGTTATTTTGTACGTCATTAGGTTTTCCATCTTCGAATTGGTTGGATGCGTACCTCCATTGATGTCTATTCTGAGCTAGCCTGCACATTTCCCTGAAATCAACACAGCCTACATATTTCACTATCTGTGTGCAATAGTGTAACCTCGGTCTGCCTCTACCTCTCTTTTTTCCCATCTCTGCTTCTAATATATTCCGCACTATTCCCTCATGCCTTTTTATGTGGCCTATCATTCCATCTCTCCTATTTTTTACTTTTTTTCACATACTTCTTTCTTCCCCTACCATTTCTAGTACCTCTTTGTTCTTTACCTTGTCTGTACATGATATTTTCATCATACGTCTGTAGCATCACATTTCAAAGGCTTATATATATATATATATATATATATATATATATATATATATATTGCAGTGGATTTAAAGGGTTAAATTTGGGTATAATGCAATTTCAAACACCCTGTGTAGAGAGAGGAACATACTATTTACGTGCAAAATTTATTTCATCTATTTAATTTAAAGTAACAAGTATTGACATAATTTTATAATTAGGGATTAAAAGTTAATAGGTTCATAAAGAAAATCAGTTTTATAAGCCAATAGAAATTATTAATTAATTTAATTTAGTTTAATTTTCAAAGGGTAATAACGTTAGAGAACGCAAGGCAAAAGCTTTCTTAACGAACAAACAGACATCTGTTGTATAAAATACCGTGAAAGGAAGCTCGGAGAATTGTTATTTTAAACGATCATTAATTAGACACACCTGCGTGTTGGAAAGGTCATCTTCCGCTTATTTGTAAGCATAACGAGGCGAGCTTCAAGGAAATATAGTTCAACCGTCGGTGGTTTCGCATAAACGCTAACAAAAGTTGCTTAAAGAGCAGAAGGGATGAACAATCAATAATATGCTTCAGAATGAGACGGGCATAAAAGCGTTTATTTTAGTAGGCACGTATTCGATGCACGTGGAGTCCATGAAGACACGGGCAGCTATATCGATTTTCTACAACGCAAGCAAGGTTAGAACGCGACATCAAATATGCATAGGACAGGAATAGAGATATTACAGGCGGAGTTTTATGTCGTCATAGGACTATGTCATTGGTCGAAATAGTTAGTTTTAGAACAGAGGAACACGCGACAGGTAGATGCGATAGTTTTGTATGATATAGCGTGTTGACGGGGGAATATTTTTGGAAGTTTAAAACGGTTAGACAAAATTTGGAGAAATATTAATTTTGATTAAGTATTTCGCGTGAAGTGTGGCCAATTGGGCCTTCTTTTATGATATAAATACTCTGGGAGAATTAGGAGGGCTCTCTTTAATTTTGCATCGCTTAACAATGTATTATAATCAACTGACAAAGCTTGTGAGTATTAAAAATTTGTAACCTTCAGTGAAATAGTATTAGATTATTTGTGGCCTTATAGTTAGTACCGCGAGTATAATAGAGTGTAATTTAAATTTAACTGAGGTCCACGAATACTTTAACAAGCTCGTAAATTAATAATGCAATAATAAACAAGTGTAATATACATGGCTTTGGATGTTGGAATTGGTGTTAATTGGTAGCACGCAGCTCAGCTTAAACTGAGTTGTCATCTATAAATAGCTGGTGGAGCGCGAGCATAATCACGAAGCCGAGGGGTTCAGGAATATAGAGCTTCTTCACTCGAGATGGACTTTTGACGCTTTTTCCAGGTAACGCATTTGAATTTGCTGTTTTTTTTACATAAACTGTTGAAATTATTTGTGATGTGTGAGTGAACTTTGATGGTTATTTTAGGCAATTTAACGTATTGAAAAGGATACGTATAACTGACTATTATTATGGTATTTTGGAATATAAAACAGAGGATGTACGTAAAGCTTATTCAATTTCTTGATGAATTTAAATTTAATTGTTAAGAGCACATGGGTTTATTAAGTTTGTAGTCATAGTATGCAAAGTGGAAAGCATACATTAATAAACTGGGTTATCATGAGCTCACCATACTCCAGTGTGCAGTAATAAATAAAGAATAAGGTATTATGTGGGGCCCTTTTACTCCTGTTGCATTAAATGTGTTTGAAATTTCAATTTTAAAAACAAGGACTTTACAAAGATGTATTTATTGAGGTGTAACTAGAGCACCGAACTGTACATAACCATGAATTATTATTTGTAAATAGTGGAAAAAAATTTTTGTATGATTGTTGTATTATTTTGTGATATTATTGAATGGTGTGTGAACGTTAAAGAGAATGATAGTAAATTTAGGTATCAGAGAGGAGGCACAGCTGAGCTAGCTAGGGAAGCGGCTGAAGAAATTAATTTGATGAAGCAGAATCCGGGTAAGAAAATTTTGTGAAATTTAATATTTTTGAAAATTATTGTTTTTTGACTCTGGCGAGGTTTTTATGGACATTCCACGGCAATTTATATAAAGGAATTATTGGTAAGTGACTCAAATTCAGCCACGAGGGCATCCTGTCGACGCGTTTCGCCCTAATTGGGGCTCATCAGGACAGGAGTGCAAAATTGTAATATTTAATACTATCGCTATATTTGTGTCTTCGTGTCGTTTCACCTGACATCGCAGGTTTTTAGTAACAGTCTGCACGGGGAGATCCGGCGCAACTGCATTTTTCCATAGCCAAAAGTTATAATTTAAAAGAAAAGTTAGATTAATGAGTTTTAAATTAATACAAAGTAGAAAGGAATTATTGGCAAGTAACTCAAATTCAGCCACGAGGGCATCCTGTCTGTCGACGTGTTTCGCTCTGATTGGGGCTCATCAGGACAGGAGTACCAAAGTTGTAATATTTAATACTCTTATACATAGCTATATTTGTGTCTTCGTGTCGTGTCTTCATATTAAATATTACAACTTTGCTACTCCTGTCCTGATGAGCCCCAATCAGGGCGAAACGCGTCGACAGGATGCCCTCGTGGCTGAATTTGAGTCACTTGCCAATAATTCCTTTTTTACTTTGTATTCATTTAAGACTCATTAATTCTACTTTTCTTATATATATATATATATATATATATATTGCTATTATATCGCCGTACTCCGATGTATTTAAAGTCCAGTTGCCTGCTGTTCGCCACCGCTCTGTGCCTCTAAATAACCTAGGGTAAATTTTAAATAATTTGTTTTATAATGCCTCGACTAGCTCATTAACCCCACACAGAGTGCACGACGATACGATAACAGAGAAATTTTGACCCCCGTTTCTCTAACACTTTCTGTTTGAATGAGATAAACGAAATTAATCAAATTTTATATAATAACCTAAATATGTACAATTTGTATCTCCACAACCTTTATAATATCATTTGCTATGTAAGAAAACCCCTGAATCAAAGTACAATATAAATCAGTTTATCCCTAAATTATAACTCCATTTGATCAGTTTAAAGCCAGCAAAAATAACACTGTAAATTATTTGAAGTACGTTGAACGTCCAATGACCTTCTTTTCCATTTACGTCATATTCTACGTATAAAAAAATTTTTGATGACCCTTTACATAAATATCTCAATGCATACAAAACTAAGATGTTCAAAAAGAAATTAATATCTTAAGCTATTAATGAATGTTATTTCTGACCTCTTGTTTGTCTTTGTTGAATTCCTTGTTGTGAGTACGCGTACCTGCATGCACCCCAACTCTTAGAACTGCCCCTGCGTGTTGTTTGACCAGTATCCTTGGATAGTTTTCAGTTGGATTTTTTTTTTTTAATTTTATTTGGTAATTGTTTATTTAATTGCGGAGCACAGCTTGGTTAAATTCTTAATTTAATTCTTGGTGGATCATAGATTCTCAGTTAAGTTCTCAGATAGACGCTTATATAAATTCTAATATAGATTCTCAGATCGATTCTCTGATAGATGCTTACAGCCCTAAGTTATATATATTATATATTTTGAACTTAAGTTTTAAAGTCAACTGCGAACTTCTATTGTATATTTGTACTTGAATTTTCAGTCACCAAGATTCACTTGAATATTATTATATAATTTGCTATTTTCAACTTTGCGTGTTATTTTGGTTCAGAGCAGTATGGAGCATGTTTTTTTTGTTGCAAGACTGACTGTTTATCAGCTCGTGCGGTATTTAAAACAACGCCCTTCACCTGTCACCATTGGTTTATCCAGCTAATCTGTCATTACATAGGTGTTACTTTAGGTTATTGTCCATTTCTTGGACTTTCATGGTATTACCTATACTGAGGCGGCTCCGTGGCGTAGTGGTATGTGTGTGACTACTACGCCCCAGGTCCCAGGTTCGAATCCCGACACTGTCCGCTTGAAAAATGTTAGGCGAGCATTCTTCACAAAAATACTCCCTCGTTCGGATGAGAGGTAAAATGGAGGTTCCGTGTGTGAGTGTTGTCACGCACGTTAAAGATCCCTACCTTGCTTGGAACAGCAAGGATTCGGCAAAATTCTAAATTTTCCAGGTAAAAAAAAAAACTTGCTTCCTGGCCAATGTAGTACCTTCGGGTGGAGCATTGGAAAATCACATGTAAGGTATTACCTATATTACACCTTGTCGAAATGCTCCCGCCGGTCACGTCTACATATAATTCTGTATGTGGATTTTGTTTGACAATGGTACATTGAACCTTATCAAGTCACGCCCTCTTATTTGTATAGGAATTTATTCAAATTTGCCGCTTAATTCTGCACGTAGTCAATACTATGTTTCCTTATTTTCTTTTTGGGTTTTGTGTTAAATTTTATATAGCAGATTTAAAAATTGGAGTAATATTTGCACTCTAATACTAGAAGTTTAAAACTTGTAATAATACTTGCAGAAATACTAGGAGTACTACTTGTATTAACACGGAGCAATAAGCTAAAACGTGACCAATTTACTTACGATTTTAATATTGGCGAAACTGAACTACACTTTTATAACACAATTTCACTTTTTAGTATACCTTTGTTATTTTACAATTACTTTACTGCGTAGCAAAAATGTAGCAATCCTTTTCAAAATATATTTGCTCTTATATAGAGCATTTAATTCAGATTATCGAACTTTTTGTTCTAGGAATTTCATTACAACAAAGTCTAGATGACTTAGTAAAATGCACGCGCGCCATGATTAATCAGCAAGCTTTTTGTTCATAACAAAGGATCTAATTACTCGAGCGCCTTATTTACTGTTATTCCGATGTTATTTGCGATATGTAAAATCCAGCAATTAACTTTTTCTAAATATGTTATCAGTATATCTTTCAAAGCTTTAAAGTAGAACATATTGTAATCAAACCTTCAATCAGAACCGAACTCTAATATCCACGACGGCAATTTATATACATATTCAAAACGCTTAGACTATTCCAAACCGTACAAGAAATTATGCAAATAACATCTCGAATGTACCTATTGTAATCTAAATAATTCTGAAATGCAAAACTTTGTACCTGTCAATTAAAATCATCTGAAAGCCGAGGTACCGTCGAGACCTATCAATTATCTTTTGTGTACAAACTCTTCGCTTACATTCTAATATAATTATTCAGGTCAGAGATAGACCGATTGCAGCTACAGTGCTCCCTTCTAAAAGTTGTTCTGTCTCAGAACACTCTGTGACCCAAACCCGGCGGTAAAGACGGTCGAAACCATTTCTGCAGTTTCCATGTTGATAGAAGTAGCAACAAACACTTTTTATAGCAGGCGTCTTACCATTTGGATTGTAACCACACAGCAAAATCTAGACCCAGGTTTTCTGGAACAGTACCTCTAGCATATTGCATATCACCCTTCATTCCAACGCATCGAACCCACAGCCGATCGTGGGTATGGCCAACTACTTGTCTTCAAATTCGATCATCTGACCCTTGAAGTCCATTAACTCCCTCTACAGATCTTGGTATTCCAATTTACCAGAAGGCTGTTTGTTGCTTAATCTTCGAGTAGTAGATACCCCGACTGTCGCTCCTTTAGCCGTATGATCTTTCCAACCTCTGGTTGTCGTTGAAGGTGATTCGGACCACCAATTTTATTTTTAAGCATTTGAACAAGTACTCTGATCATATCAAGGTCCACCGCTACGCAATGTGCCAGGGAGTATTCCGATGGCACATTGAATAGATCACATTGAATCTCTTTTGTGCACTCAAATCTCGATTTGCTTGTCCGCTAACAAAGACGTGAATCAATCAAAGCTCGGTCCAGAATTTTGTGTTTATTCTCACGAGCGTAATTGTTCGTTCGTCTCACTGCTTGACATTACCCTCGTCATCACTATCGTAGGGTGCTAACCGGTTAATGTGCATCACTTTTGTTGTTCCTTTTGGGAACTTACGAATCTGATATACCACGGCTTTGATTTTTTTTACAAAATCGTGCAGACTCTTCCAATGTCTGTAGTTTTGAGAACAGTCCACTCCTCCGTCTGGAGTTGTATAGCCAAACGCAGCCGCCCTCTTAAAAGCAGACTCCTGCGCTCTGATGTCGTAGCTGGTCTTCATCCTATCGCTTGCGATTTGGATGTTTTTCCTAACATTACCATAGATGTCGTGCATCTTACGCTGGAGCTCTCAACGTAGCTCTCGTTAACGATGTCATCCCCAGGCTTGCATCCAAACTCAAGATTACACGATAAATGGGTCTTGAGTCCCAGCTAGAACATGTAGGTGTCTGTCTAGTGCTCTCAGGAACCGAAGATCGATAGGCGAATAAAAATTGATATAAATATTGCTCCCAGTCTCTCTGATGTTAGAAGACTACTTTGGAAGGTACTTGCCCAAGGTGCGGTTCATGCGTTCTACCATACCATCAGACTGTAGGTGCAATTTTGTTGTTTGAGTCTTTCTCATCCCCACCAACGGGTAAACTTCTTGGAATAACGCTGACCTAAAATTTTTGCACTGATCGGTGTGCAACTCCATAGGAACTCCAAAACGGCAGAGCAGTTCCTTTATTAGCACATCAGCGACAGTTGCAGCTTCTTAATTTGGTGTAGCATACGCTTCGGTGCACTTCGTAAAATAGTTCGTGGCTGCCAAGACGTACTTATTCTCAGAGTTGGTCTCGGGGAATGGATCGGCAATATCGATTACTACTTTCTCAAAGACACTCCTCATGTTGTATTGCCTCGTTGGAGCCTTATGGTTTTCCATTTACATTGTCTTTGCAGCCTACTCAGTAAAATCGTGCTCGGCCTTTCTCCAGAGTCCTCTTAACGCCGAAGTGTCCTTTCAAGGTCTCATTATGCAGATGTCCTAAAACCTCCGACACTCGATTTTAGGAACCACCGCCTGAACTGTACCCACGGATCCATCTCCATTTTCCAAGGATCGCACCAAGATCCCACTCTACTTTTAGGGAATCCCACTACCTAGTAGGACTTCGGGATTTTACTCAACTGGCTAGTGTACTGTAATTGAAAAAAGGAAAACACAAGATCTCGAACAGAATTCAAAGCTTCAATCCTCAAATTTGTAATTGGACACGCTGTTCAATTACGCCACGGAGGTGGGTAATTAAAGAGCGGGCATTTCTAAACACAATTTGATGATTTTCAAACAGCAATAGTCTTATTATTTGAGTCGTTTTCATACGGTTTATTACCATATACTAGAATTCATACGTTTACGTCAACAGTTTGCATCGTGGCAGTCGTGACGAAGAAATTTTTAATGTTCATCTACCAGAAAGGTATTCTCAACGATGCTCTTTGGATACTTCTATTCGAACATTCCGCAAAGATTCAAACTATAACTGTACATATTATGCTATTCATCTGGACGAAGTGAAATTACCATTGACAGAGAAAACCAATGGTTAAAATAAGATGGCATGTACCATTACAGTGCACGGCTCCACATCAATCGCATTGTTTTGCCATGGTTGGATGACATTTGGTTCCAGGTTGTGCCAAATCAACTATGTTTAGCAGATTCACCCCGTCTGACAAACTATTCCCAAAATTCAAACTGTTTATGATTAGAAAACGGGTATAATAATACTTCAGCACCACGTTTAAGTGTGTTGATGCTAGAGGGCTGTTGCAACCTCCCCCCGCCTAGATTAAAAGTAAATTGTAATAACCAAAATGTCACTAACATAGTACAAAATTTATTTTGACGAAAGATGATTTTCGAAACACGAGTATTTCATCATATTTGTTTTTATTTTTTAACACTTGGACGTGGTGCTCAAGTGCTCTTATAGCAATTTTATAAAAAGAGATAGCTGGAGTTTTGGGAATAAGTCAACAATCAGTTGGGGCTAGACTATAGTTATTGGGGCAAATTCTGGAATCGAATTTTATACAATCTTTATAGAAGAATACGACGAGTTATCTAGTGGTGCCCTGTTGCAGGGTAGGCAACTAAGTTTTCGAGTTTCACACATGGATGGCGCTAACTACACATATAGTTGACATACATATCTGAAGTTTTATTTCTTTAATAACGTAGCTGATAACTATAACCAGTTTTAATACCAACACATAGCGCAACGTAAAAATATTTTTCTAACAAAGAAGATGAGTTTTGTGCCAAATAAATAGCATTTGCGGACAGTTTTGGTTTTCTGCTTTAGCTTGGCGAACTTGCAGCATCGAAAACAACCCGTGAAGATTGGATTAAACGTTTCAGAAGTGGCGATTTCAACACTGTAGACAAGGAACGCTCCGAAAGATCAAAAACAATTAAAGACGCCGATCTGCAAGCTTTATTGGATGCAGTAATACGTAAACACAAAGTGAACTTTCTGAGGCATTAAACATGAGTCGTCAAGGTATTTCCAAACGTTTACATGCTATGCGAAAAATTCAATAAGTTGACTGAGATACAGATGTAAAGTCGAAGAGCCACTTACGAAATTTTGCTTTTGTGCATGAAAGAAAGGTTTCTTGCATCGAATTATTACTAGCGATGAGAAGTGGATATATTTCGAAAATCTCAAACGCAAGACTTGGTTTTCACTTGGTGAAGCATCAACATCGACAGCATGACAAATCGGTTGAAAAGTGACAATGCTCTGCGTTTGGTGGGGCCAGGTAGGAATCATGTACTATGAGCTGCTGAAACAGGGCGAATCTATCAATGCGCATCGCTACCGGCAACAGCTGATCAATTTGAACCTCGCACAGCTCGAAAAACGGCCAGAATGGGAAACGAGATACGAACGAGTGACATTGCTTTTCCATCGTCCAGGACACCATCAAAACGCTGAAATGGGATCTGCTAATACACCCGCCGTATTCACCGGATCTGACCTCATCCGATTATTACTTGTTCCTGTCGATGGCGCATAACTTAGCTGTGCTACACTTGGCCAATTTTGAAGAAGTGCAAAAATTGGTTGGATGAATAGCTTCGTCCCAAAGACAAGTCGTTTTATTGTCGCGGTATTCACGTATTGTCAGAGAGATGGCAAATATGTGTAGCTAGCGAGGGACAATACTTTGAATAAAACATTTTTTGTATTTCCCTTGAAGTTTTCCATTTTCCATTGATCAGAAAAACCCTGAAACTTAATTGCGTACCTGGTATGATAAAATACCGCATTCTTTCGGGCATCGGGTGGTTTTTTGCTAATGGTAATTTTATCATGGGCAAAAAGGTTTCAAATTTTTTTATCTACAGCACAATTTTTGTCAGGTTGACAAAGTACTGGATTTCTTGTAGTTTTCTGCTCACTTGTTTTCAATAATTGAATTATTAAGGAAACTAGATTTTGGCGTGGTTATCGTGAGCAAAAATTTGCTGAAGTTTTGGTAAAAATTCCACATTCGAGCCGTTGTCTACGTTTTGGTCATTATGCAGTTCTTATCACGGATGAGGTTTTATCTAACTTTTTTATGCGCAATATAATTCCATGTAACTGAACTAATAAAATGCTGATTTTGAAATGGATATGTTGCCTAAAATTTGGAGTAATTTCGGTAATAACTATTTAGTTATTCGTTTAATTCAGTGGTTTTCGATAAATCAAAGCGCACTGCTTTGTTTTGCCCGATCCAATTGACAAATTCGTGGTGCAATCCGTGATTTGCTGACTCTGTTTTGGGTCAACAGGATTTTGCATGCCTTTTGTAAGAATTCACTGCTCACTTTACGATCGTTAGCGATTACCTTCTCGGACATGGGCTGACAACAACACCGAAGCAAGACAGTTTTGGGAAAATTTGATTAAACCAAAGAGTTAACTAACTCAAAAATTTCTTTTGACAATAATTATGAAGTAATCAACCATTCATATAGCAATCAATAATCGATCCGTTTGACTAATCTAAACCTAAAACCGCATGCTGTCGTTGTGGTTTTAATTTTCCTTGATTAATTTTTATTTTCATGAGGCTATTTGGAACAGCTGCAATTGAAAAAAATATTTTTCAATATCCGTTAAAGAAAATTATAATAAATTCACACGAGCAAATAGTTCACTCCATCGACAACGTTAAAATTCCGGAAGTTAGAATTTATATACCTTTCGAAATATCCAAGTTATCGGCTGTTGATAAGCGTTTTGGTTTCATATCAAAGGATTATGTAAAATAGACATGTGCGATTATTAAATGAAGCAACTACAAAAAAAGTAAAAATTCAGAGAACAGAAAATCGTTTTCGTATATGAAAAACAACAAAACTAAGTGCCAAATGAGAACTATGGAGTATTTTATTTCTGGAAATCAATGAAACAAATATTAAAAAAATTGTACGTACCTAAAATTTTTATCCGAAAAAACCAACTCTAGGAAAAGGTGCAAAACGGTACGTACTATCAACTCTAACTAAAATCTATGCGGCAGCGGTTGTTATCGATACAGTTGGTGGGAGAACGATGCGATCATTTTCTTTTTTAATAGAAAACAAAGCTAGATCACAGGGCAAAGATCACAGTGTCACGAAAATGATTGAATGTACAGAGATATGAGCCAGTAAAGGTTACATGTAGGCGTAATATGAGAGTGAATCTATGAATATTGAATGATTATCCAATTACGTACACTTATTTTGACGAATAGTGCCCTCGGGAGCATTTTTGCAGTTTGAAGTTCAGAACTAGTTTCCATCACACAACAAGGAAGCTCGCGCTATATATTCTCGTCCACAGTTGTGTGCGAGCGTACCGTTTCGTTCGTCGATTTAAGCAGGCTAGTGATATGTTACGAGCACATACGAGAAGAGAATGTTCAGATATTACGTTTATTCCTAGGTGCTAAAGAACCTCAAGGGGAACGTATCAACGAAGATCTTTAAAATGCAAATCGGTTTGCATAATCCGGATGGGCGTCCGACTGTTAAGAAGTGTCCAAAGTCGTTTTTCGAGCCCACAAGCTAACCATCGTAATCTGTTACGCACAACTTACCCGTTAACTTCAATTATGCGGAGACGCTCGTCAGCTGATTGCAAAAGAAATGAAGGTCTCGCGATCAATCTTGCTTCGCATAGGTGCCTAAATCATCCACCTTTCGCTTTTCCTGTACAGCACCTTTTCTTCGATAGAGCCACACAAATCCATCCAGGTTTATCGACACTTTCAGATGGCAACACTGCTTCTACTGATTGCATGCGTCTCTATAAAGGTTTCAACTTGGTAAGTCGCTACTGGCGTCACGAGACTGCTAATATTTTCCGTCGGTAAGTCGGTGATTTTTAAGGATCGATTCTTAGCATTGAGCTTCGAATATTTTGCGATCGATCTGGATGCCTTTGAACGTGTGCGACGTCTCTGACATATCTATAAGCGGAAGCCGATTGTTTACTGAGCAAACAAAGAATGCAATATTTTTAATTGTTTATTGTTTTAGACTATACCTAGGTCCATCCTAGTCCATAAACCTAAGAAAATTTGTATAAATTAACAGAATTAACAAAAAAATAATTTATCATAATGTGGTAAATAACTTTTGTGTTGGAGCTGCATGTCCCGCTCCTGTCACTTGGACTGGTCAATGTCGAGCTGATTGGTCTTGCGAATTCAAGGTAATTGTGTGCGTGTGTGCAAGTCAAGTGGATGTACGGATTGTGGTGTTTGAGTCTTAGTGGTAGTGTCGCTGGATTTAGATTGAAGGTATTGGTAAGAAGGATTTTGCTAAGGAGAGGTTTAGTTCCCGCGAGTAATGGGTGTTACTAGGAATTTTAGATTTGGTGTTGGGGAAAACTCATCAATGTGGAATGAATTTTTGAAATTATTTTGGAGATGTAACAAAAGAGGGCAGTAGTATGATGGGTAGGGGTTTCTAGTTAGGATCGATTGTTACACGGGTAGAAGGGTGTTCAAATGAGATGAAATTTCTGTATCTTCACGATAGCTGCCGTCTCCGGTTAGGAAAAGGATAGTGATCCACTATCCTTTTCTGGACAGTGGAATGTGTTGTGGGATATCTGTTATGTCCGGGAATATTTCGTGGGTATATCTGTCGGAGGAGGAACGAGTCCAAATTTCTTGCCAGGAGTGGACCAGAGAACTAAGAATGCGGAATTTAATTTCGGCCCTTGGTAGGTTTCGGTAGCTTTCTTAGCGTAGGATACGGTCATGAGGATAGTGGGTTGGTTGAATTTCAGGTTGCGACTTTGAATTGCCGAATCGTGATGAATTTCAAAGGGGAATAAGAATTTGAAGCAGAATGTATAGCGAAGCGGTTGATGTGGTTCTGCATGCTCTTGAGGTGTAGAATGAGAATAATCATATAAATGTGTGAGAGGGAGCTTAGGAGTCTGTGGTGTACTGAATTATTGAGGAGATTACAATTTTATTTAGGATAAGTCTACGTGTAGATTTGATGAATTGGATAGAGTTGGAGAAAGCATGACGAAGTTTGTTAAGCGTAGTTTTTGTTTTGGCGCGAAGTGTGGATAAGTGGGTTTGTATTTTTAGGCGGGTGGCAATGTGGAGTGTTAGGTAGGAAACTGAACTGGAGAAGATAATGGGGGAATCAAGGAAACGGATTTTTTTGACTATGTCTTACATCTAGGTAACTTTTTAATAGGATGAGTTTAGTCTTGGATGCAGGAAAGTGCTTGCCTATTTAAGAATGACTAGGATTTAGGGCGTTCATTAAGAGAGCAGTGGTTACTTCTAGGGATGCATGAGAATTGCCATGGATGAGGAACGTAACGGCGTCGGTGCATGCAAAAGTGGAGGGATGTTTACATCTACGAGAGGATGCGACTCATACATCCAAATTAGGTAGCTCTTTATGAACCAACTTTTTCTTAAGTGCCTCAAAGTTTACAACATCTACTGGAAGGATCAAAACTTCTAACTGATTACAAATCTTACTAAAACCACAAATAGGACCCAATATACAATGAGGTTGACAGTTGATTTGATCAATAATTTGAGTTAAAAATATTGATTGAAGACGTGGTTTCAAGTAAAATGGAAAAGTGGACAGTGGAGGTTGAGTTAAAACTAATTCCTGCAAAGTCCAGGGATGCTTTATTATAAAGAATAGATGGAAAAGAAAAGTATCTAAAGTATTAATGAATCGATTGTTTGTTTATATGGTGGCAATGACCAAGATAAATAAATCTTTTTAATTTGGTGTTCCATTTAGAGATTTAATGCAATCTTAAGAATAAAAAGTAGTATACGTTTAGAATTCCCCATAAATTGCACGCATGATCGAAAGAAACAACCAACGGATATGATTGTAAGAAGTCTTTAGTTTTTACCGTCAAACACAGTTGTTTATCCATGTACAAAGTATAAAAACATCGAAAGATGCTTGGGAACAATCTTAAAATTGTATGAAGCTACGATATTTGAAATTACTCGCAAACTGTTCGGCACAAAGGCAATGGAAGCCTACCACTAGTCAAACAAAGGTAAATTATGGTAGTTGATCGCGTGCTTGCGTAGAGGGCATACTATGTTTCACAGAAATTATAAACGAAATAAAATAATTTACATTTCAAATCGGTAATGTAAATTAATTAGTACTTGCTTACTTTTCTGTCTTACTGCATCTTAGCAAGCTAGGCAACAGATAATTACTCTTTTACTTAATGGTCGCTGCGCTGATGCAAATTACCTTTTCGAGGCCATATGTCTGTAGCACAGTACGCTGGTTTTTCTTAAAACATACAACGTGAACACAAGATTAGAACTACGATAATAACTCGGGACAGGTAAGAAATCGTGGGCAAACACTCCACTACATTGTATAGCACTACTCTCGCACAATCAGTTGAAGATGCTATAGCCAAGACAGGAATCCTCCTAAGGCCTTACGGACGGCCAATAGAGATAATAAGTTACCTTCAGAAGTAAACCACAAGAGTGACATATCAATTATCACAAATATTAGTTGCGGAATTCTGAGAATTCGTAATCGTTCAATTGCTGCTTTGGAATTGTCGCCATTTGCACATTTCAATGATGAACTACCAGTTGACATGGAAGCAATCTTACAAAATGATCATTATGGACAAAGTTAATCATTAGTAGATGCCATGAAAAATATCTGCATGTGTTCAACGAAACCGTTATAAATGAAATTTTTCAATGCCTCTACATTCCCTAGCTCCGGCAATTTGTGAAAAGAATACGTAGAAATTGTTCAAAGTGTAAGTTGCTAAATACCATACCTAATCCACCGGAAATAGCTTCATTGGCGAAGACACATCTGACTCCATTTACCTTACCATTTACATGTACTGAAACAGACTGTATGGGCCCGATTACCGTGACCATAGTAAGAAGAAGGGAAAAGCGTTGGATTGCACTCTACCAGCTTGACAGTCCGAGCCATACACTTGAAGGTGTTACATGGAATGAATTATGATTTATTTATAATAGCTTTTCGAAGTTTTGCTTCTAGAAGGAGAGAACCGAGAGAAGTGTCTTCGGATAATGGCACAAATTTTGCGAAAGCGGAACGTATATTACGAGAAGATTGGGAAAAATTTCATGTGGCAGTGGATAAGACACTAGCTAAATCTATAATGAAATAGTATTTCAATTTCCGGGAACATGTCATATAGGAGATAACTGGTAACGATTGGTCAGATCGGTAAAACAACCTTTTATTCTACATTACAATACTGCAAGAAAAATGGTCCATTGCTAAGATGTCTCCCGACGGAAATAAAGAATATTATTAATTCCCGACCCTTAACTTACTTATCAGTTGACTGCGAAGAAGGTGCGGCTATAAAACCAAATAATTTTTTGATTGTAGTATGAGTGACCTCAAACCTATTGAATCATTCAGCGATGATTCTGTTGTACTAGCTGAAAGTTCTAGAGGAGACAGGACTTGGAGTATCTACTGAAACTCACTCGACATAGCGACATCAACAAGTACAAGCACACAAAGAAAATGATGTGGTTTACATCGTAGATCCTGATAGTAACAGAAACTATCAGCAACAAGGAACGATAGTCTCTGTCTTCACCGGTGAAGATGGTCAAATACGTAGTGCTACTGTAAGTACAACTACCGGTTTGCAGACAAGAACTGCCGTAAAGTTAGCAAAAAGAAGAGTTAAGCTGTTTGCAAACAACTGTTCAGGTTACCAGGGATGAAGAGTTAATAATTCTTATAAATCAATAAGACCTGATACATGGTTCACTCAGGAGAAAAGTGTTTGTTATTAATTATCATAAAGTTTGTGTTAAAAAAAATTGACAGGGTTAGATTTTTTTTTTGAATTTTTGTGACATTGGTCATACTCCATTTCGAATGGATCTGCGCCTTGCCGTTCTAGATTACTAGAACAGATGAAATGGCTTGCGTGTTTTATTGAGCTAAAGAGCCAAACTACAGGCCCAACCAAAGTAGTAGGGTCGGTATTGAGGAACTAGACTAAGACAGGTTCCCGAAAGAGGGCAGCGGCTCTTTCGGTACTTCGATTGCCAGAGACTATAGGGGTGCGTATGGCAGTTTAAGACATACTACCGCGATGTGGAAGGCAACGGGAAACAATTACATTACCTCCCAAGTACACAGCCTACTTAAATTGTATAAACATGATGGCATTCTCTGAGGTAAAAGATTTCGGAATTGAAATAGTCCCCCATCCGGATCTCCGGGAGGGGACTATTTTGGAGGATGCGGTCAGAAAGATCGGAATAAGAGTCGGGAACATTTTGCGAGTCGGAACGTGGAATATTAGAAGTATGAAGCAAGTAGGTAAGCTAGAGAACCTAAAAAATTGAAATGACTAGGTTAGCACTAGACATAGTAGGGATAAGCGAAGTTCGGCGGCCAGATGCTGGGGATTTTTGGAGTGGAGACTTCAGGGTAATTCATACAGAAGCAGAGGAAGAAAATTTGGTTGTGGGGATAGTTATGCGAAGAAAAATAGGATACTGTGTAGAAAATTACTTACAAAGGAACGAAAGAGCACTCATGGTTAGATTAGAATCTTTACCGGTAAACACAGTAATAATACAAGTATACATGCCCACCTCTACCTACAGTGATGAAGAGGTAAAAGCGATCTACAAAGATATCGAAGACATATTAAGATACGTAAAAGTACATGCAAATTTAATAATTACGACGGATTTTAATGCAGTGGTAGGTGAGGGTAGGGAAGGAGCGGTAGTAGGTTTATTTGGTTTAGGCACGAGAAACGACAGAGGAAATAGGCTGGTAGAATTTTGCGACAAGAACAATTTAATCATCACAAACACATTATTTCAACATTATGCTAGAAGACGATACACGTGGAAGATGCCAGGAGATATAGGAAGATATCAAATAGATTACAGTCTTGTTAGACAACGGTGTAGGAATCGAATAAAAGACTGTAGAAGCTACCCAGAAGCAGATATAGACACTGACCACAACATCGTAATTATGAAGGCCGCACTTAAATTTAAAAATTTGAAAAAAGGAACCAGAAAAGGCACTTTGACTTTGAGAAACTAAAAGATAAATATATTCAACAAAGATTCGAAAAAAAGTCAAATGAATTGCTGAAAGATATCGGGAAAATTTGTGATACTAAGGAAGTAGAAACAGAATGGGATAACATTAAATCCAGCCTAGACATGGCGGCCAGAGATATTCTGGGGTATACACAAAAAGAAAATAAGAAACCATGGATAACAAAGGATATCCTGAATTTAATAGAAGAAAGACGAAAATACAAAAATAAATCAGACGAAACAGGAAAACAGAGATACAAAGCCATAAAATGGGAAATTATTCGCAAATACAGGAAAGCTAAAGAACAATGGACTGATGAAAAGTGCAAAGAGGTACAAACTAAGATGGAAGTAGGAAAGACAGATGAAGCATACAAACTAATTAGAATCAATTTTAGGGATATAAAACCGTATAGCAAAAATATAAAGGAAGCGGGAGGAAACGTCATTATAAAAAATATAGAGAAAGTGGGTAGATGGCAAGAATATAAAAGGAATTTATATGCAGGAGAGGAACTAACAGCATTACAAAAGGAATCAGACATTGAAAATGATGACTTGGGATATCCTATACTTAGAGATAAGTTTGAATTAGCATTAAAGGGTCTGAAAATTGGTAAGGCGCCAGGTACAGATAAGGTGCAGGCAGAAACTCTAAAAGCTGCCGGACAAGCAGTAACAGAACGTCTCTTCCAACTTGTAAGCTATATGTATGAGACAGGCGAGATACCCAAAGATTTCAAACCTAACATCATAGTAACTATATCAAAAAAGAAAGACGCGGATGGATGTGAAAATTTTTGAATTATAAGTTTGACAGCACGTGTGTCAAAAATATTAACTAGAATTATACAAAGACGAATGGAAGAACGAGCGGAAGAAATACTAGGAAAAGATCAATTTGGGTTTAGGCGAAATAGGGGAACACTGGAGGCTATTTTAACTCTGAGAGTAATAACGGAGAAAAAATTAGAAAAAGGGCAAAGCGTGTATATAGGGTTTGTAGATCTGGAAAATGCATTCGACAATGTAATATGGAAAAAATGTTCGAAATACTCAAAAAGATTGGAATGAGTTATAGGGATAGACGAATAGTACATAGCTTATACAAAGAGCAAATAGCTGTAATAGAATGAGAGCAGGAACGTAGAGAAGTAAACATTAGGAAAGGGGTGAAACAGGGATGTGTCCTATCCCCATTAATTTTTAACTTGTACATTGAAGAGGCAATGAATACTGTCAAATGCAGGAAGACATTTGGAATTACTATGCAGGGACAAAAAATTGATATGCTTAGATTTGCAGATGATATAGCGGTATTAGCATTACCAAGATGGATAAACTAATGACGAAAAAAGTAACAGTATTTAAACATGGTGATTATTATAAGCAACTACAAGTATTGGTTGGGCAACATTCTCGAATAATGTTAATTGTATGAAAGGATTTACTTGAAAACTATTAATTTGGCAATGTCCAAGTGTTGAGGGATCTTGGCAGCCACAGGCTGTTTAACCCCCTTCACTGAATCTCGGTCAAATAGGGCATAAAATTAGAAAACAATAGAAGGGGAACCGAGCTGTATATAGGCTGTGTGAGAATTTCAGGAAACTGTGTAGGCTAGCTCAGAATATAAATAAATGCAGGTACGTGTTCAACCAGTCTTGAGACTGAAAACCTAATGACGACAAAATAATCGCAGATAAATCTGATTATTATTATAAACAACTACAGGTGTTGGTTGTGAAATATCGGCACTAATGTTGACTGTGCGAAAAGATATATTGGAAAAAATATTAAATCGGCAAATGTTAAAGTGCTGGGTGAACTTGCAGCCACAGACTGCTGACCTCCCTTCACAACCACTGAATGTTGGGGAAATAGGGTATATAATTGTAAAACAATAGAAGAGGACCGAACTGCATCTAACAAGAAAGGACAGCGCCTACGCCTATGATGAAAGACAACAAACGGAGAAAGAAGAAGAAAATTTGTGAAAGCATATGTGTTGTGCACAGCACAGTATGCCCATGAAATACGGGCAGTAGGCAAATCTGACAGAAAAACGGTAGCAGCCTTTTGGAATGTTATGCTACAGCTGTATGAGGATGATAGCATGGACAGACAAAGTTAATAACAAGGTTATAGAAATAGTAGGGGAACAAGGATATCTGGGGAAAAGAGAAATAGAAGGGCGGAATACGTTCTAAGGCATTTTTGGGGAGATAGGAAAAAAAGGTAGATGTAGACCTAGATCAGATAGTTGCAGACTGTGCAAATTTAAGGGAAATGTGTAGGTTAGTTCAGAATAGGAAACAATGAGGGTACGCGTCTAAACAGTTCCAGGACTGAAGACCTAATGATGATAATGATGGTGATACCACTAATTAGAATTGTATTTAAAAGAATTTAGATTGAAAGTCCTCATAATAAACCGTAATTTAAATTTCTGAAATTGTATTCAGTTACTGTCGAAAACGGCGTACAAGATTATTATTGAGTTGCGTAACTTTTCTTTGCGCCATCAAACATCCTTTAGAAAAGATCCAATTTAGACGATAGAATTTTCAGATTACTTTTAATAATCTCCATTTTTATTTAAACCTTTTTAAACCTTTAAAATTTGTCCAAAGAAGATATAAAAGCTTTAATTTTTGATATTTTTTTTTTTAATTTTATCTAGTAAAGCAACCAAACTGTTAATTTGCGTAAATACAGCACACTTAGGTACTCAAAAAAATTAATCAATGCATGTCGTAAAATAAAAATGGCTGAAATTGGAGCTGGGAAAAAAATAAAAAATAAATTATTGTTTTTGGGCTCTATCGTTGTTGAGAACTAGTTCGTATATTGGTTGCTTGACCCCCAGAATCGTTGAAAAATGGAATAGGTAGGAACTAGATTTCGTTAAAAACTTTCGTGTCAAAGAGCGCAGGCTTCGCTACTAAGCCAGGCGCTTTTTAATTTCTAAAAGCCGCGGCAATTTGGACTATTTTGGATATAAATTTTAAAAAATAGCGCTAGTCATTTATATTTAGGTTGTTTTTACTCGAAGAAAAAATGATTTTTGTTTCAACCTAGGTTTCACTAGTTCTTAGTAATTAAAGTTATCGCAAATCCACCTATAAATACCAGAGTCAATGGCTGACATTCGAGTTCGGAGAGGGATAAAAATTCAAACTACTGCTTTTGGACCGTGCAATCGTGTAGGAATTCACAATCAGAAATCCATTTAATTATAAAATGGTTGAGCACAATTCTTGTTTACTTAAACTGGATATTAAAATCTCCAATGATGTTGAAAGACTTGTACGTATTGCCAGTCGCCCGAACTCAAGAATTGTTGAAAAGTATAATAGATAGAAACTAGATTCCGTTTAAAACTTTTAAGGAAAGAGGTTGGTTGCGGTCACTATCTAAGACGCATTGAGAATTCAAAATTCCTGCGGCCGCGTCAAGACCTAATTACGTGACAAGAAGCCGCAAATCAATCATATTCGACAACGAATTTTGTTCAAAAACTTGTTCGTATGTCAGTCGCCCGAACCCCAAGTATTGTTGATTTCTTTCAAAATTTCCAGACGGATTTAAAATTCAAAAAGCTACGGCGCCAGCATACTTTCTTAACAAAAGTTCAATTTAGAAGATAAGATTTTTGAGATAATTTCTAATAATCTCCGTGTTTCTTTAATCTGTTTTCTTTCGGTTTCAATAGACCTCTTTTAATTGAACATCTTGGTTCTCTTTGAAGCACTCTAGCAACGGATTAACAGTAAACGCCGCTCACTCACTGTCGTTTTAACTCACTGAAGCTTTTAAAAGTATACAATATAACAATCGCTGACGTTAAAAATAAAATATATTACCTTTTCCCTATATGGTTTAAAACAACTATTTAAACTAAACACACCTACGTTAAATTTGAAGGTTAATAACCGATTTCTAAAGCTATAAAGGTACCAAATAAGGATTGTTGTGCCAAATGTACCGGTGATTTATTGAGATTATTCAATTATAATTCTATTAAATAAATTCGAAAGTTCAAATGGTTTACCTTTTCTTGTACCTGTTAATTTATACCATTTTTGAGAGAAAAGATGGGTTAAAATATCAATTTAGATAAACCTCAGTGCATTCTCGTTACTGTTTAATTAAGTAAACGGTGAGAACCATGTGAAGGAATTTCTTAGAGATGACGTAACGTCTTATCGAAGATGAGATTGTTGATTGTTTTTGATTAACAAAAATCTTATATAATTTTTTTAATTCATAAATCACTTATGTTTAGAGCAGTGATACTGGAAGAGATAAATTTTGCAGTAGTGACTGATCAAAGATACTCAGATTTTCCTGCTATACCAAATATCACCATCAACTTCATTGTTTTAATCTTTAAACCGAAACACGTGACATAATTCTAAACACTGTATTTCAAAATGGTAACATTTTTTATCGCTATCGTCATCACATTGAACTGTTAAATCTAAGCATGTGTCATGTTTTATAATACAAGCATATGGTCTATTTCCAAAATGGTACCACTTCCTATGCACCGTCAACTTCATTGTTTTAACTCAAACCGAAACACGCTCCAAATTACATTTACAAACTTATGGGCCCTTTTTAAAATGGCACTATTTCCTGGTATATTGGTGTCTTCGTTAACTATTGTTTATACCCTTAATGGTACCACTTCCTGTTACACAGGATGTTTTCATTGACTTCATTGTTTTAACCCGTAAACTGAAATATATACCGATTTTGCATTCTGACATTAAAAGAAACATGTCTTTTCAAAATGGTACCAGTTCCTGTTTACCGGATGTTACCTTCTATCTGTCATTTTTCAATATAGTACCACTTCCTATTTTATCGAATTTTGCATCGACTTCGTTGTTTTAACTCTTAAACCGAAATGTCTTTCGATATTACATAATGCGAAACATATGTATTCTAGGTAAGGGATGGCAAGGATTACACAGGTAACTTCACTGCATTACAACGCACTACCTATCACTCGTTTTTTCGGACCGGTGACTCAGTGTAGTTTGCTATCATGGCGGCTGGTTTGCTCACTTGACCAAGCCACCGCCCTTCCTTGTTATGCGTTCTAATTGGTCGAATACAACGACGTAGTTTTCGAAGCTTGGGAAACATCTTATTTAACATTCCATGTTTACGAAATACACAACTAACAAAACTATTTGTAATTGTCCCGAGCAGTGCTGGGAACTCAAAACCGTATTTATATAATACGTCATATCGTACTTAATTCTGCAAGAAAAAGTCCCCTAAGATAATTATTAAAATAAAATCGTTGTGGAGTCGAATAAGGCGCAACAATCGCGTCAAATCCTCAAAAAAAACAAAAAAGAAAAAGTCTCTTTGTACGAGAGTTTGTATTACACGGAAAACTTATGTTTTAGATAGTGCTTTTGACGCCACCTGATTTATAAACCGTAGCATTATTTTTGATACCAGGAAACGGAACTAAGCGGCAACCCTATCATCAGGATACATCATCTAAGCTCGCAAGAGTTTTGCTTGCCGTTATCTTGGCTTCATCAAATTAATCAGAAAGTATGAGATTTGAATACTTACAACTAACACAAATTCAATATAAAACTAAATACAAAATTTATTTTTCTTACATTGCATATAGACGCATACAAATTTTCAAATACCTATACGGTGTTCTTTTAACATGAAACAAATTAAAATACTGGTTTACTAGCAAGGTAAAAACATTAAATATGTTGCAGTAATAAAAGGAATACGTTAACAAATTAGCCAGTAATACTGCCTTAACGATAAGTAAACTGCTTAATCCTACCCTATCAAAATACAAAGGTTAAAGGCAGAATAACTCGTTTTGTTAACAAAATAACTCTTACCTTTCATCATAAATACCAAAGGTTCGCATTATTTAATATTTTTATCTTAATCCTCTTTGGGAATTAAACCACTCATAGTTGTTAAAATTGTCTTTATTTACGTTTCGATCCATGACATAGGATCGTTGTCAAAATAATACAAATTCCAACCATCTTAGTCAAAATAATACAAATTCCAACCATCCTAGGTCATGGATCGAAACGTAAATAAAGACGATTTTAACAACTATGAGTGGTTTAATTCCCAAAAAAGGTTAATAAAAATACAAAACAAACCTCAACAAACATACAGGGAGTATTTATCTAATAGATAAACGAATTTCAAAGATATTTTCAAAAGAAAGATACATAGATAATATTTGCTTTGCAGCAACAGTTAGGTGAGGTAGAATCTCAAAGATGGCTTCAAAGAGAAATATAGATAGATAACCATTTATAGTTTAAAAATATTAATTAGATAAGGTAGTATCTCAAAGATAATTTCAGAGAGAAAGATAGATAGCTAGTCATTTGTGGTTTAAAATATTATTTAGATAAAGGTAAAATCTCCAAGATATTTTTAAAGATAAAGAAAAGTAACTAATCTTTTTCGTAATCTTCGTTGGGAATTAAACCACTCATAGTTTTTAAAAACTTATTTGTTTACGTTTCGATTCATGACCTAGGTCATGAATCGAAACGTAAATAAATATGATTTTAAAAACTATGAGTAATTTAATTCCCAATGAAGATTAAGAAAAATGCTAAACAAACCACAATCAACATACACTGAGTATTTACAAGTAACTAACGATTTATTGTTTAGCCTATTAATTAGATAAGATAAGGTTTCAAAGAAAATTTCAAAGAGAAAGATAACAGATTGTAATTATTATAGTTCATAGGCAAGGCACAACCACTCCTATTTTTTCTCATGATCTTCCGAAGGAAGGAAGATCAATTCCTACATCTGACTTTACAATGCTCCATCCGAAGGTACTGCATTGGCTAGGAAGCGAGTTTTTTTTTCCTGGAAATTTAGAATTTAACCTGGCCCTTGCTAGTTTAGACAAGATTGGGATTTTTAACGTGCGTAACAACACACAGGACCTGCAGTTTACCTCTTGTTCGAACGAATGCGTATTTTTGTGAAAAATGCTTGCCTAACCTTTTTCAAGCGGTATGTGTTGGGATTTGAATCCGAGACCTTGGGTTCAAGCAGGCATACGCGAACCGACACGCTCAGGAAAAACCGAAAAAGATGAACAAACGTCCCTGTGATACGGAAAAAGGGTTGAAAACGCAAATTGTAAAAAAATTGATCGAGATATTTACTCAAAGAAACACATCGAATAAGAAATTCTTTGTAGTTGTAACTATGGAAATCGACTTTTTACTACAGAGGTATAGGTTACTATCCTATGGGTATCCAAGGAGCAAAGCATGAACCCGACATCAGCTAGTACAACTCCTAAAGATTAGATGAGTTGTTCTAACGGAAGATGTGTCTGTCACAACAAAAGAATGCAGCGAGTTACTTAATAAGAAGAATAGCAGGAAATAAAAGATGAAAATTGAAGAAAATTGGAAATTATTAAAGTGTAATGAGAGTTAAATTTTTAAAAGAGAACTCTGAAATTGAGATAAGTGGGGTATCTGAGAAATGAAAAGATTAGAAATGATTCAAGGTTCAAATACATTTATACACGAGGAGATAAAATTAAAAGATAGGAATTCAGTTTAATTAATAGTAGAGAAGTAAAGATATAGAATTAATTAAAGGTAAGAGAATAACTATCAGTACTTGTTAATCATTAGGGATAAAAAAGTTTTAGATCTTTAATATGCTATGGTTCTTAAAATTTATTATGAAAAATCTTGTAATTTATAACTTAATGCAAGAACTATATAATATAAAGAAAGAATTTAAAATATTTTTTCAGACAAAACAACAGTTGGACATAAACAGCACAGGTAGTAGTTAGTAGAAATACTTATCTTTATTCATCTCTTATTTAGAACGAAATTGAAACAATGTTTTCATATTAAAGATGGTATAAACACCCGTCAATTTGTAAATATGCATGACAATGAAGGTATCTAGAAACTAGAAATAGAGAATGAAGAGACCTTTCACACGATAAATCAAAAGCCCATATTTCCCATTTAAAAAATGGAGGTTGTAACTGTCACTCGAAGGGAGTTCAATTTTTTCGTTGCAGGAGTAAACCGAAACATGTCTATTTTACATAATACGAAACAGGTCTTTTCAAAATGGTGACCTCTATCAACGCTTTGGTTTAACTCTAGTAGCTAATAGCACTGCACGTTTCGATTCTATATAATCGGTCATACCGTTTTGTTCAAATAGTACCACTTCCTGTTTTATCGGATTTTGCAATCGACTTGATTGTTTTAGCTTTGAACTATGTTTTGAATTACATAATACTTAACATACATCTCTTTTCTGGCACCCTTCCTGTTAATCGTATGTCGCCATCAACTTATTTGTCATACAAATGTAAATATAAATATGACTAGAATATTACCTACTTATTTTCTACGTTGAAAATGACGAGCTCGGCCCAAACAGAATCTACTAGAACCTAATAAACGAAGTACACATTTACAATAGTGCCCTTAGGCGTAATCAACACCAATAGCTGCTCAAATACCACAGCTGATGGTTAATTGTCAAGTCTATATAATTTCGAAACCAATTCACTCGATTATACATCAATATAAAAATAATATCACATAAAACCTACACTAATATTCTTATTCTAATAATAACCGTATTAAATTCTTTTAATTACAAGTAAGACTATTCGTTACCTGTTGTGTTTAATGATATTCCCTCACGTAGGTTGTCAAGGGTTATTGGTAACTGCAATGTGCACCTTTCTCATCATACCTTAATCTGCGTACAGACGGTGGCCGGACGAAATGTGTTGTAACGACAAAGTGAAGCTTCTGTGTTAAGGCCAAGTAAGCATTGGTTCAAAGTGTTGAAAATGGACGTTGAGTATTTAACTTTATACAGCTTGCTTGTGTGGTTCTATATATAAAAAAAGTAGAAAGCGTCTGTCAAAAGAAAAAAATTTAAGAACTTTTGTTCAAAACAATGTTACTTTAGCTGTTTTTTAAATTTAACTCTGACAATAAAATCAGTTTTCAAGTTTACTTATTATTTTACGCCATCGCAATTAAAAAACATCACAAAGAACCTAAGAATGTGGGCTAGAATTCGGGCTAAGAATGCGAGTTAAAATCCTGATAATATGGGTTACAATCCGAATTGAAAATATTAGAATTTCTATTAAACAAACATTGCATTTAAATTCTTTACCACTCACTTTAAGCGAAGCAAGTTTTCACCATAAGGATTTTTGTAACTGCTCGGTTAGGTCTATAATATTTATGACAAGAGAAACAACGCAAACCTACACACGAAATATAGTGAACGAGTTCAACGGTCGTATTTTAAAATTATTTTCTGAAAAGTACTTCACAGAAAGACCATTATAGGACAGTACATTTCTAGCATTAAAAAATCACAGCGGATTTATCTAATTACAGTTAAACTAGGTCATTTAACTACTATAAATTATTAATACTACGTATTATAGGCGGCTCGTATAATTGAGGAATTTATCAAACGTAAACGCAAAACGGCATATAGAGAGTGCACGATGCAGAAAATATTCAAACTACGAAATGAAACGTAACAAACATTATTAGTCCTTCGTTATTAAAATCTTAGTCTATAAGGGATAAATACCAACTCAAAATGATTAACTTTAAAGGAGCTAACTTTTATTAAAAACGTTTTATGTTGAAAATGCTCTTTATATAAGTGAAATTGAGGAATATTTTATACACATCCTTTCATTCATTTAACATTGAAAGTTATTAATAAGTATAAAGGAGCAACACTTTTATTAGAAGGGCGCTTTTTTTGGAGAAATGCAGTAACATTATGTATATTTTTCATTCATTTAGCATCGAAAGTTATTAATGGGATAAACGCATTTATTTAAGCTGCAAATTGCGTTAATGTAGAAAAAGTCAAACAAATGTTAAATTCGGAACCTCATTCTTATTATAAGCACACTACTTTCAATTGGTCTCGTAGGCTAGCAAACTTTCGTTGTATAAACCAACGTTCACATATGCTAAAGGTGATATCAAAACAAATTTGTTATTTACAGTCCGTGATTACGACTTAATAGAAATAAACCTGAAAATTCCTGGAACAAATGCTCCGCAATCTGCATTGAACATTATAAATAAAAGTAGATTTATTTAGAAGGGAGGATTGTTAATTTTTCAGTGAACCAGTAGAGTTAAAATAAATATAACGTTATTTCGATTATAATTTACGGGCCATTAAAAAGTCATCGTGCTTTACTAATTGCGTTCATTCATATTGCTTGTTACCGTACAAAATAATTACTTGTGTCATTTGTGATTTATGGATTCTTGTCTTAGAAGGATCTGGAATCTTGTAGTATTTTCGTTTTAAATCTAGAAAGATTGAAGTACCTTCTTGCAGCTAAAATACACGCTTCTTGTAAAATGTTTGCAAAAATGAAATTGTAGGAATGAGAAGCATTTTCAAATGTTTTCAGTAGAAGGGTAATGTTGTTTAATACTTTTGCTCAAGTTTTACCAATGGTATTTCATGTCTAGGTGAATTTTTACTTATTTAAATGATACTTTGCTTCTTTTTTTGTTAGAGACACCGCTTGTATTATCAAGGAATGATTTCGTATTTTAAGGGTTTCACTAATGTACTAAAATAAATTAACTAAGCCTATCGTATTACTAAAATATTATATATATATATATATATATATATATATATTATATTAATTAAAATATTATATAGGGCATTTCCTTACAGAATAATATGTATTAAAAAATTTAGGATTTTCTTCGGTTTTGGGTCGGTTTGTTTACGGAATATGGTGCTCATTGACATCTCATGACCCCCTTATCACATCAATATCAAAAAGAACGCCGGATTTAAAAAGTCTGCCATTTTTACTTATTTTAGTTGGCAGCATTTTTTTGCATGTTTTGTTATCTGGGATCATTGAAGTTTCGTTTTGATACGATGTTTTTTTTGGTTCTAGGTTAGTGTCTGCGTAGTATCGTAATATAAAGGTACAGTAAGGAACAGCGAGTTTGGGTTGCGAAAACTCACTACCGGAATGGTGAAAATTTCGCGGTAACTACTCAGAAGGCGGCTCCGTGGCGTAGTGGTATGTGTGTGACTACTACGTCCAAGGTCCCGGGTTCGAATCCCGACACGGTCCGCTTGAAAAATGTTAGGCGAGCATTTTCCACAAAAATACACCCTTGTTCGGACGAGAGGTAAAATGGAAGTCCCGTGTGTGAGTGTTGTCACACACCTTAAAGATCCCTACCTTGCTTGGAACAGCAAGGGTTCGGTAAAATTCCAAATTTTTCAGGTAAAAAAAAACTCGCTTCCTGGCCAATGTAGTACCTTCGGGTGGAGCATTGGAAAATCACATGTAAGGTAACCATTCAGAAACTTCGTACGATTCTTGGACATTACAATGCACCAAATGAATCAACTGTTCGTAGTCAAATTAAGATATTTGAAGAAATCGCCTCAACAGTGTAGACATCAAAAGCCCTAGACGACATGTTACTGTGAGTCCAGGAAAATCATGTCGCCGTCGTGCTCGTGCTGAACTTTGTACGCGTGTAAATACAAATCCTTTGCTAAGATTCTTTGCATTATTTACCTATACTCTCAGTAACAGAATCACGCACAGCAGCAACATTTGCCTCACTTCGGCCACTTCGTCCAGGGATTTTGATGCCTACCATTGAAGTTGTTTTTTTAAATTATTTGATCAACCTACGAACAGTGGATTTATTTGGTGCACATTGTGATGTCCAAGAATCGTATGGAGCTTATATACACACACACGCGCACACGCATACACGCACACACGCCCGCACGCACACACGCGCCCGCGCACGCAAGCACACACGCCCGCCCGCCCGCACACGCACGCGTACACACACACACACACATAGTTTTCTTTTAGCTCGATACACTTGACGCAGTGATGCTCCAACTTCTTTAACCCGTGTGAAAAATACGTTTTTTCGAGGTCTGCAAAGTAGGCCTCCGTGGCAGCGCTGACCTCCTCATTTGACTCAAACTTCTGCCCGACGAGCGACTTTTTCAAGTTTGGAAACAAAATGAAGTCGCACGAGAACAAAACTGGAGAATATGGTGGATGGGGCCACAGTTCGTAGCCAAATTCGACCAATTTGACCGTGGCGAGGGCGGTTGAGCTTGTTATCCGGAGTGAGCAAACGCGGCACTCATTGCGCCGACAGCTTTCTCGTGCCCAGAATTTCATGCAGGATATGACCCACGCGGTCTTATGAGATGTCTACTGTCTCAGCTATCTCGCGCACCTTCAATTGGTGGTCTGCCAATACGAGGCGGCTCCGTGGCGTAGTTGGTATACATGTAACTGGTACGTCCAAGATCCCGGGTTCGAATCCCGACACGGTCCGCTTGAAAAATGTTGGGCGAGCATTTTTCACAAAAATACACCCTCATTCGGATGAGAGGTAAAATGGAGGTCCCGTGTGTGAGTGTTGTCACGCATTTTAAATATCTCTACCTTGCTTGGAACAGCATGGGTTAGGCAAAAATTCCAAATTTTCCAGGTAAATAAAACTCGCTTCCTGGCCAATGTAGTACCTTCGAGTGGAGCGTTGGAAAATTACATGTAAGGTCTGCCAATACGAGATCGTGAATTTTGTCATGTTATCCTCTGTGTTAGCCGTTTTCGGGACACCTGAGCGTGGCTCATCAAAAACCGACATGCGATCACCTTGAAACTCGTTAAACCAATTTTTGACGGTCGACCTGGAACGAGGAGTCACCGTGCACAGCATCCAAGCGCTCTTTGATTTCACTGCGCGATTTCCCTTCCAAAAACAATAATCGAACCATCGACCGATATTGCTCTTTTTCCATTTTTCTGAAATCCGCGGACACGCCCGCTTTCACACGCGTCAAAACAAAACTATGAGTCCGATTCGGCTGAAATTTCGACAGTAGCCGTCTACGAGAATGTACTACACGATTGTAAATTTCTCTTGCGATAGTGGCGCCATCGGGCGGTGAGGCTAAGTACTTATTGGATCGCCCTCGTATATATGTATATATAATATTAGTTAATAAGATGGAATTATTGCTTAGGATTTTATGCAAAACCTAAATGATTATTTCAAATCGAGCTAGTAATTGAAAGAAATAGAATATAAGGTCTCGGACAGGATTTGAACCTGTAAGCTTCCAATTTGTACATATACCCGCCACCGAGACAGGTAGCCCATTTGGAAAGGTGAACAAATTTATATCGCTTACGATTGGTAGATGTGATCAGGGAATTAATAAGACGAACTTTTTTAATCTTTTGTAATTTGGTAGCGCGTACACCCGGTTGAATGAATAACTTTCCTACGCTTTAATATTTTTAGTTTTAGACATGCCACTCCTGACGGGAAACCATTTAAGGAACCTCTGAAATCGATTTTGCAGAAGTAGTTCAGACATCCTTGATTATTATTATTGGCATTAATTAAGTATTTTGACGGTACCATATTTGGGATATAATTAATACATCATGTACCATTTGGTATGAAAATAAAATACTTTGAATCAATTACGTTTGTCCTACTAAAAGTGCTAATGCTTGTAACCGGTGGTTTGCTGTCTTTTTAATTGCGGTTATGACACTTCTAATTTATATGCACAGGGTCACGTTATTGGAATAAATAGCATAATAGCGGAGACGCTCACTCTTTCCTGTCATTGTGTTGTCTTTTATATCAGCGCCAGAAATATTCATAAACTGAATTAAGTTTCATCTTACATTTGCAGAAGTACTTCCTCGCAATGTTATATTATTATTCATGCATGTTTTGATCATAATTTGAATAATAATTGCAAAGTATATTGTTTGGATAAAATACTAAATACAAATTGTCTTGCTCTAAAAGTACACTAAACCTTTGGGCTCAGTAATCCCATGTAGTTTTGATGTGATTGTTACAGGTATGGACACTGGTCTCATCCAACAGCTGCCTACAGGATAACAATTGTTGTTACCATTTTTCTCCATCGCCTATTATGGCTGAGAGGAATTAATTCCTCAAAAAGAGAAACAATCGCTTTACCGATAGACACGTGATTTTTTCCTACTCACATAACCTATGCTTCACCAGCCTTGGAGTTAAAAAAGTAAATGAGTTGGTTGTGGCAAATTATATGCACAATGAATGCACAAAGTATTTTCTCTTTTGAATTGTTTTTCCTAGGAAACTGGCACTTTCATCATTTGAAAGAAAGATTGTAGTTTATACATTTCTCACCGCCACGAGGAAAAATAAACGTATCGATTTAAAATTCGTAAGTGCTGATTAAAAGAAGTGAGACGTTGTGGGAAATTATATGGACAATGATGAAAGAATATGTTTTCTCTTTTGGATCGTATTTCCTTCATTAAGAAACTAGTACTTTCATCTTCTGAAGGAAAGAGTAGTATATGCACTTTTCATTGCCTTGGAAAAAAAAATAAACGTATCAATTTACATACGTGTTGATTGAAAATAAACGAGTGACTAATGGAAGATTATACGCACAATTATGGAAGAAAACGCCTTTTTCTGTCTTGGATTGTATTTCTTTCCTTAAGAAACCGACACTTTTATCATCTGAAAGAAGCAATAGTTTATACACTTTCCAGTCATGAGGAAAATTAAACGTATCGATTTAAAATTACGGAACTAGTGGTTAAAAAGAAGAATGAGCGTGGGAAATTAATTGCAAAATGTTGGAAGAAAGTGTATTGTCCGTTGGATGGCATCTCTTTCTTTATTCATCTGGCACTAGCGTCATCTGAAAGAAAGAGTCCTTTATTCATTTACCATAGTCACGTGGGAAAATGAACTCATCGATTTAAAATTACGTAAATGCTGATTAAAAGGAACTGAATGGTCTTGAGAAATTATGTGCACAATAATGGAATAAACAGTTTTCTCCCTTGGCGGCGTATGTTTTTCTCTATGAAATAAAGTTTATACACTTTCTCGAAAGAAAAAATGGCTTTTCCCATAGTCAGGAGGAAAATAATCATATCGATTTAAAATTACGTAAGTGCTTGGTTGTAGGAAATTATGTTCGTAGTGATGGAAGAAAGTATGTTCTCATTTGGATTGTGGTTCTTTCTGTAGCAAACTGACACTTTCGCCATCCAAAGAAAGAGTTTATACACTTTTCATGGTTATGAAGAAAAATAAAATATCGGTTTAAAATTACGTAAGTGCCAATTAAAATGAAGTGAGTAGACGTGGGAAATTATAACCACAATGATGAACGCATGCGATGAAAATACGTGGATCGTTTTTCTTTTCTTAGGCAACTGACAATTTCATCTGCTGAAGCAAAGAGTAGTTTATACATTCCCCACAGTCATAAGTAAAGTAAAGAAATATTTCTCCCGTGGATCGTTTTTCTTTCCTCTGGTCAGTGACACTTTCATCTACCGAAGGGAAGAGTAGTTTATACGTCTCCCAAGAAAAGTAAACGCATTAATTTAAAATTACGCAAACATTGATTGTTATGAAGTAAGCGGTGGTGGGGAAATATATGCACAATGATGGAAGAAAGTGCTTTCACTTTTAGATCGTATTCCTATCCTTACGAAACTGACACATTTATCTTTTAAAAGAAACGAGTTGTTTACATACTTCTCATAGTCTTGATGGAAAACAAACATCGATCGACAACTACGTAGTGCTTATTAAGGCAAGTGAGTAGTCGCGTGAAATGATATGTACAATTTTTGAAGAAAGTGTTTTCCTCATTGGATTAAATATTTTACCTTAGGAAACTGACACATTCATCTTCTGAAAGAAACGATAGTTTATCTTTCCAGTGTTTAAGAAAAATGAACGTATCGACTTAAATTACGTAAGTGCAGAGTAAAAGAAAGTGAGGGGTCGTGGGTGGGAAATTATATTCACAAATGATGAAAGAAACTGCCTTTTGCCTTGGATTGTATTGTTTGGCTTAAGAAGTTGACACTTTTAACATCTGATAGAAAGAGCCGTTTATACACTTCCCATAGTCATAAACAAAAATAAACACAACGATTTAAAATTATGCCAATGCTAATTAAAGGGAAGTGAGTATTTATGGGAAATTGTATGTACAATGACGGAAGAAAGCATTTTCTCCTTTGGATCTCTTTTCTTATCGCTCATCATCTGGTGGAAAGAGTAGATATTTCCTATAGTCGAAAGGAAGTATATACGTATCCATTAAAATTAATAAAATCGTATTTGTAGTCCATACTTACAATGGGTTTTAACTATTAAATTGAAAAGTAGAAAAACTTTAAACCAAACCCATACAATAACTATATAATTCGATTATTGTTTCGGATACCAATGTATTCATTCTCAATTTGAGGACCAGTTTTGCAAGGTTGCAATTATTAAAATCGTATTTGTAATCCATATTTACAATGGTTTTAACTATTAAATTGAAAAGTAGAAATACTACAAATACGATTTTATTAATTGCAACTTTGCAAAACTGGTCCTCAAATTGAGAATGAATACATTGCTATTCGAAACTATAGTCGAATTATATAGTTTTTGTATGGGTTTGGTTTAAAGTTTTTCTACTTTTCAATTTCATAGTTAAAACCTATTGTACGTGTGGACTACAAATAGGATTTTATTAATTGCAACCTTGCAAAACTGGTCCTCAAATTGAGAATGAATACATTGGTATTTGAAACTATAGTTGAATTATATAGTTATTGTATGGGTTTGGTTTAAAGCTTTTCTACTTTTCAATTAATAGTTAAAACCCACTGTAAGTATGGACTACAAATACGATTTTATTAATTGCAACCTTGCAAAACTGGTCCTCAAATTGAGAATAAATACATTGGTATTCGAAACTATAGTCGACTTATATAGTTATTGTATAAGTTTGGTTTAAAGTTTTTCTAATTTTCAATCCATTAAAATTGCTTAAGTGCTTTTTAAAAGAGGTGAGTGGTCGTGGAAATTATGTGCACAATGTTGGAAGAAAGTGTTTTCTTCCTTGGATCATATTTCTTTCCTTAGGAAACTGGCACTTTTATCATCTGAATGAAAGATTCGTTTATATACTTTTCAGCACTTATGTAAGTGCTGATTAAAAAAAACATGAGTGATAGTGGGAAACTATGCACATTGTCGGAAGAAAGTTTTTGTCTCTTGGATGGTATTTCGTTCTTTATTCCTCTGGCACTATCGTCAAAAGATACGTTATTCGTTTCTCATATTCAAGTGGAAAAATGAACGCATCGATTTAAAATTACGCGAATGCCGATTAAAAGAAACTGAGTGGTCGTGGGAAATTATATGCACAACGACGGACGAAACAGTTTTCTCCTTTGGATCGTAATTCTTTCCCTATGAAATTGGCACTTCATAATCTGAAAGAAAGTTAATACCGTAGTCATAGATTTAAGTTTACGTAGGAGCCGTTTAAAAAGAAGTCAGTACCTGTTGAAAATTATATGCACAATAATGGAAGAATATTTTTTCTCCCTTTAATCGTATTTCTTTCCTTAGGAAACCGACACTTTGTCTGCTGAAAGAAAGAGTGGTTTCTTTCCATAGTAATGAGGAAAATAAACATATCGATTTAAAATTACGTAAGTGCATAAAAGGAAGTGCATGGTCGTAGGAAATTATTTGCGCAATGATGGAAGAAAGTATATTCTCCTTGGGACAGTATTTCTTTCCTTAAGTGACACTTTCGTAGTGTGGGCGAAAGAGTGGTTTTTACACTTCTCATAGTCATGAAGAAATATAGACATCGATTTAAAATTACGTAAGTGCATAAAAGGAATTGCATGGTCGTGGGAAATTATTTGCGCAAAAATGGAAGAAAAAGTTATTTCTCCCGTGGATCGTTTTTCTTTCCTCAGGTCAGTGACACTTTCATCTACCGAAGGGAAGAGTAGTTTATACGTCTCCCAAGAAAAGTAAACGCATTAATTTAAAATTACGCAAAGGTTGATTGATAGGAAGTGAGCGGTCGTGGGGAATTATATGCACAATGATGGAAGAAAGTGCTTCCACTTCTAGATCGTGTTCCTATCCTTACAAAACTGGCACCTTTATGTTTTGAAAGAAACAGGAGAAAATAAACATCGATCAAAAATACGTAGTGCTGATTAAAGGCAAATGAGTGGTCGTGGGAAATTATATGTACAATTTTTGAAGAAAGTGTTTTCATCGTTGGATTATATTTCTTACCTTAGGAAACTAGCACTTTCGTCTTCTGAAAGAAAGGGTAGTTATACAATTTCCTAGTCAAGAAGAAAAATGAATTTATCGATTTAAGATTACGCAAACTCGGATTAAAAGCAAGTGAGTGGTCGTGGGAAATTATATTCACAATAATGGAAGAAATTGTTTTTGCCGTTTATACACTTCTCATAGTCATAAAGAAAAATAAACGTATCGATTTAAAATTACGTAGGTGCTAATTAAAGGAACCATATGTACAATTTTGGAAGAAAATGCTTTCTTTCTTGGATCGCATTTCTTTCCTCAGGAAACTTGCTCTTTCATCTTCTGAAAGAAGTTTATATATTTCCCACGGTGATAAGGAAAAATGAACGTATGGTTTTAAAATTACGTAAGCGCAGATTAAAAGGAAGTGAGTGGTAGTGGGAAATTATATTCACAATTATGAAAGAAATTGTTTTTTTGCCTTGGATCGTTTTTCTTTCCTTAGGAAGTTGACATTTTCATTATCTGACAGAAAGTGTAGTTATAAATAAAAACAAACGTATCGATTTAAAAGTACGTAAGTGCTCATTAAAGGGAAAAGTGAGTGGTTATGGGAAAATATGCTCACAGTGATGGAAGAAAGCATTTTAACCCTTGGGTTGAATTTCTTTTCTTGGGAAACTTGACATTCTCATCATCTGATAGGAAGAGTGTTGAATAAATGAAGTGAGTGGTAGTGGTAAATTATATGCGCAATGATAGTACTTTTTCCTTAGGAAACGGGCAGTTTCATCATCTGAAAGAAGAAGTAGTGTATACACTTCCAATAGTCGTGAGGAGAAATAAATGTTCAATTTAAAATTACGTAAGTGCTGATTGAAAGGAACTGAGTGGTTGTGTGAAATTATATGGATAGTGATGGAGAAAGCGTTTTCTCCTTTGTATCGTATTACTTTCCTTAAGAAACTGACCCTTTTATCTTTTGAAAGAAAGAGAATTTCCTTTTCATGGTCATGAGGATAATAAACGAATCGATTTAAAATTACGTGAAGTGCTTAATACGAAGTCATGGAAAATTATATACACAATGATGGAGGAAAGTATTTTATCCTCCAGATCGTATTGCTTTTTTTAGGAAAGTGAGACTGTCACTTCTGAAAAAGCAGTTTAAACACTTACAATAGTCATGAGGAAAATTCAACGTATCGATTTAAAATTGTAAGTAACATTTTCCGCCCCTTGAATGAAATATTTTAAATATTTAACAGTGGATATTGTCACGAGAAGGTAAAATAGACAATTTATTTTCTAGCAGAGACACGCAAAGGATGTCTGCTAGTCAGTTAGTTAAACATTCATGCTGAACAAAATATAGTTCATTTTGATAGCGTAAAATATAATGTTACTTTAAAGATTAAGGTAATTCTTAAATTCAATGCCTAAATCGTGATCATTTACTTTTATCTTTGTCCCAAAACACACAAAGTAGAAATGAAATGTTTTACGTTTGAAGCTTCAAATAAAACCAACTGCTTCGACTATTGAAGTTAAGAAATCTTTGTGAGAACTGCGGTTTAAAAAATTGGTGGTGGGCTATCGTCTCGTGAGGTGGAAAAAATGTAGCTGTAGAGAGTTTCTGCAATTGGTGTTTTTGGTACCGCTGAATCTAGCGTTCTTTGGAGTAATAAAAGATGTTAAATGAAAGATCTTTAGTTTTCAGTAACATATTTAACAGGAATTGGAGAAAGATATACAGTTGAATTTTCAGTAACATATCTTTAATTTCTTTTCATAAACCTATACGATTCCAGTTTTTAGTTTGAATTGGACTTTTTGAGAAATAAACGCAATCCAACATCTCGATACTATTTTCATAAAAAAGAGAACACAATACATCTTAGCGTGCTCCCCGGTCTTCTTCTTTAAGTTCAATAACGATACCGATGCAAATCTGCTTTTTTATTAGTCATGAAAGCAGTAGATAGCGAAAGGCCAACCTGGAAGATAATTTTTTGAGTAAGCGAGTCAAACATTCTTTCACCTTCTCGAGAACATCCACTTTTAACTGTGCCTTTTGGATCATGTACACTTCTAGTATCCCAAGATTCTTTAATTAAAGTGATATAGTCAACTTATTAGGAACTTTAGAATTAGTAAAATTTAACTGAAACTCATTTGTAAGATTTATATACGCAATAAATTCTAATCAACACAGCTGCGTTTGTGGAAAACGACATAGTTAACGCATTAGGGATGATGGACATTGGAAAAGCATTAGTCCAGGAGAAGAACATTTTAACTATTTCAAGCTGATAACGTTAAATCCAGCGTTGCCAACAGATAAATGGGAGAAATAAAAATTTTCCTCTGTGTAGCTTTTAACTTCTCGATCTTAGGGTGCATGCTTTTACAAACATCATAGATCAAATTCATCCCACTGAATACTAGATTAGGATTTGTATTCCTATCAATTTCAACAGTGTTCAAAGACCAAAATGATAATTTTTGAAACAGGCGAAGCTGTTCTAAAATAGAGATTTTCCTTTGTATTCATTTTAGTTGCCTCAACTGCAGTAATACTGAAAGGTTAGTGTCGAGATTACCTATAAAGGTTTAGCGGTTTAGGGTTGACATCAATCTCGGAGGAAGAATAAATGTCCTGGATCACTTTTATCCGGTGGCTAGACGCAATGACATTTAATGTTTTATCGCCTGTATGTGTTATGAAACCCTAGTAGTTGTGCAATCGTATGTTCTGCAACAATTATTTACTGGGATTTAAGGAATCAAAAACTTGAAGCTGTTGTAGCTTTAGACTGCGGCAAACAGTCGAATATTGTATGTACCGCATTTAAAGTAAAATCGAACCACCGAATTGATACTACATTCTAAAGGATTTACATAATTGAAATGGGTTCGTAACATATTTAGTAAACTCTCAACTTTAGAAATACGATTACAAATTGAATTCTTTTTGTAGTACGTTACACTTGTATTAACAAAACAGCTTTTCTCTATGTATGAAAATAGAGAAGTACGTTTAATTACCTCAGTAGTTGGTATATGCCGATTCAAATCTGATTTTAACAGCCATTTTGTTTTATACTCTCAAAGCATATGCAGATATTCAAGTAGATAGCTAAGCGTTTTCCATATTAAAATCTAAGATGACAACCACCGCAACTGCCTTTTATAAGAAGTTAATTCAAGATGTGCTACGTACCTAGACGTAGCCGGAAGAAAAGTAAATACCAGGCTAACTACCAAACGCGGACAGTGGGGAATTCACCTAAATACCAAAAAAAAAACACATCGGCCACGATTATCTATTAACCATAAGAATAAATAAAGGATTCTGTACAAACAAGCAAAAAGAAAATAAATTAAGCGTTACTATTTCATAGCAAACAATTATGTGATATGAACAATTTAGTATTTTAGATACGAAGTGCGCATCTCGTATTTTACACAAAATAAAATTAATCAACAGCAAATAAACATGTGAGCTTTTGTCAAGCGTTTTATAATTTCACCTAATACTTTTTGGAAAATAGATTAATCAGTAGGAAAGAATTGATGTGTTAGAGCTTTTGGCGAACATTCTTTTTAAATTGTACATAATACCGTTTGTAAAATAAAACAATTAGTAGAAAATAATTAGCGTGTGTCTGCCAGGCCTTTTTAACAATGGTACATCACACTGTCGAGCGATAATATCGCTACGCAGCAACAAATAATAGTCCTACAGGGTCAATGTTTCTAATCACGTAACTACACCAAACGCTGATACGGAATATGCCATTGATATACACCAAAGAAAACAAGTTGTATACCTGTATGAGTCTGTATACTTAGCTTGCCACCCGTCGGGGTGAGTCAGCACAGCAACGCCACGGTTGTCGGGATTTATTTACCCTATTACCATAACGGCACTATCTGTCTACGGACAAAAGCAGTTGGTCTACGCTACATAAAGAAAGAACCAATTCGGCCTCCAGCTAAAAGCTAAAAAGAGAATCTTATTAGGATGGGTAAGCGCGGGATTACTCACCAATACACGTAAGACACCTCCTACTTGTCGAACAAAAAAAAACGTGCATTGCTTTTGAAGTACTGTGACGAATGATGTAGAAAATATTTCGACGCACAAGCTGAAGAATCAAATTCAAAAATGGTTCAAATAACACGAATTCGAACTGCAAAATTCTCGCGTTATCGAAGCGCGTTTAAAACATGAAAACACTGTTTCATCGGATAGTGCGCGACCTTATTTAAACAAGTCTTTACATTGGAACAATAGAGAAAACCATTATACGCGCTCGTAATCTATAACAAGCTCACGGATACCTAAAACAGGATATAAACTATTTAATTATAGCTTAAACTTTACGTTTCGAAATAAATAAGTTCAAAATGAAAATTTGTAGAAAGCATACTTATTGTAAACAGGATGTTGTTGAAGAATTTAAGAATTGAAACGGAATCGATTTAACAAAATTATGGTAAAGCGGGCTTATGAATTAACAAGTAAAAAAAGGGGTAATTAATTTTATGCTGACAATAAACTTAACAGATGTCATCTTAGTAATGAACGTAACCCGATTAAAACCTTAACGAAACATTAGCTTTCATTCGGAGTCCTTTCCAAATAAGTACATTATTTACATTTTTTAAAACATATTCTTATCATTTTGTTTTTTCTCCTTAAGGTTGCATTTTGTCATTTAAATTGCATTTGTGTTATGTAACATATTTTGTTATCGCATCTTCCATTGGTATCTGTTGTCACATATCGCCATATTATTTTATCGGAACTATTCATTAAACCTTTCGATCGCCTAGCATTTGTCTATTGTTAAAGTAATTTTTTACACCAAAACGCCATGTCTATCAACTGTTGCTTCAGTATTTGCTGCACATTTTTTCGTCGTTTGTCAGGGATATTTTACAAAATTTAAAAATTTCATATTCTAACACAGCTAACAACTGCTACAGTGCATAACCATCGTATAAAAAATTCAATTTCATAGCTCTCTACCTATACAGAGGAGGAAATTAAAACAAAATTCTATTGTTTACATGGCGACAAAAATAAAAAGTCATCGACTAGAATATATGAATTAAAATTCAATGTTCCGAAAATTTCGGAAGCTTGTTAAACTTTTTTAAACCAGAGAGACTATATTTTTTATCGCCGAGAGTTTCAAATAAAAGTGCATAACGTTCGAGTATCATAACAATGTAGTCGACTTTAGAAGACCGTAGTTTTGATTAGCTTTAAATATAACTTTTGCTCTGAATACAGCTTTTAATTGTTGTCGGTTCTGGTTATAGTAATAAATACAGTTTCCAATTGAAATGCATAAATGCGGTAGATTATTTGCAACGATAGAATTATATACCTTAAATTTATTACAACTGATTCTGATACTAGATTGATTAAAATTCTTCGTACACTGGCTTGTTTTTACATATTATCACGTCTCAGGTGTGGGCGCAAATTATTACGTACCTCTTTACTTAATTAAAAATTAGCGTTCGAATAATATAAATTTCTGTGTACAGATTTTAAAGTTATAACACTTGGTCTAGTTTTCGGCGATGAGCTTCTGTCAGCGGTGTTTGTGCGGTTCAGTTTTCTACAGATTTTCTTTTACGTGATGCTGGCTGATATTTATTGTTGTGCCGTTAAGGAAAGGTATGAAGGGAGGAATGATAACGTGTACTACATCGACGGCACCCAAGAGAGCGGCACTCCGACAAAATACAACCGTTTCAGTTGATTCCCGGTACTAAGTGATCACTTTTTGGTTCGTGTAAATCACCTCATTCGTTTCAACACTATATTCCTCACTCTCGGGATTGGCTCATTCAAATTGTCCAATGTTCTACAATCAGTTGCAATAGAAAACTTCGACATTTTGATAATATGATATATGATCACAATCATTCCTCGAAAATAATGAAAATCTCCGAGATTAGCTTAGCATATCTATACATATTATATCGTTCTCCTACAATGTAACTAATAATTTATAACCTTCAAGGTCGGCTCAAGGAAACATGGGTATTACTTTACTTTTAAACTAAATAAGTAATTTAATGAATATAAAATAATGGAAACTAGTTATCCAATAATTGAAAAGGGACATGTTTCGAGTTAACCCACCCAGCATATAACGATGTTGTGTTGTCCATGTGTTTATGCATAATCAGCACCATTAGAACTTTCCTTTTTGTATTATCTAAGCAATAACAGAAGTTACCATTCAATCTTACTTGCAATTTTTTTAATTTTCTAAGCTTTTCCACATATTCTTCATCTTAAATAATTTATTCTTTGTATACTTGCTTGTTGTTTGTTGTTCATGCTATATTTTCATAAGCTATTTTCTTACAATTACATGCTCATACGTTTTGCTTTTATCATGTATAAAGAAAATTTATAAAGAAAATTGATACGAGAAAGATATATATGGTAAATTCACACCACCACAATCCAGAGTAGTGTAAAAGGAAGCGATAGCGTCTCACTCATGTGAGTTAAAAATAGAAAAAAATGCAATGAAATTTCTAAGTCACAAATGGAGGAATAGGGGGATCGGATAATGAGTGGAAACTCCAGAATGAAAATACAAGAAATAGAAATTTATACAGTCTTTGCAACTGCGAATATTGACTTTTTTCAACACAGGCATGGTTCTCGAGTACCATATTTACCCTATTTAAAAAATATCGACAAGTTCTAAAGATTTATTGTATTATTCATCCCAAAGAAGATATATTAATCATAAATTGAGGAAGGGGAGGGTGTGTTAGAGAAAATAGTAACCGAGAAAATATTAGAGAAATTAGTGAAGATACTGTGAATATGTTAAAAGAAAAAAATAAAAAACTAAAGGGATATTGTACAGATGAAAAAATCTAAGTCATAAGAACGAAAAAATTTCAAAACAAATTATCAAATGAACAAATAGATTTACAAAAACTAAAGTGTTTTAGTCATTTAACGTGAGACGAGGGAAAAATAAGTAAAGGGTAACGACTACAGACACTATGAGATTACAATACCAAATATATTTAAAAGGTTGATAAAAAAGTATTATTTATTGTGGAAGAGTGTTATCGGCAAAAGGTTTTCTAGGTCTTTTATATGCCACTTCCTTTGTGTTTTACCATCGAGATCTTCAAGTTCATAGATAAGTGGTCTAACAACTCCTATCACTTTACATAAAATAAATTTCAGAACTGATTTAATAAAAAAAATTTTAGATTCATAACAAACCTGTTTCGTTTTTAAATGTAGATAATTAATTCATTTTAAAAGTTTAAGTTTAATTTCAAAAAGAAAAAAATGAAAAAGTCAATTTATGTTTTTATTAATAAATCTGCAAATAAAAGTTATCAAAATATAAGTTAAATCAATAAGTTGGCAAACAAAATATGTTAAGAGAAAATGTTTACAAACGTCCATCTAAATAAAAAAATTTACCATTCAAACGGAAAGAGAACGATTTTTAAAAATCGAAATCTTAAATGAATATGTAGAAATCAGTGCAAGGTAAATACTTAAAAATTTATTACAACTTATGTGTGTTTATCCTACGGAAATTTTAATAAACCATAAATATATTTTAATATAAAGAAGAAAAACTTTTTTTTCGTTAAAGGCAAATTACAAATAAGTTAGTCATTTACTGAAAAAATTTCAAATAAATACTGTGATATTTCAAAATATGTTAATCTATATAGGACTAATTTCGAAAATGAATTATTTATAGACTACGTGTAAAATACTATATTTGAAAGCTTTATTAGGGACAAAGTTTTAAAGCTTCACATCCAAATAGTTGTAGATTATGTTAGATATTCGCAAATCTTTAATTTTAACTCCTTAACTTTATTACAGGTTAAACATAAGTGTTTGATTCGATAAACCTATCTAGGCATAAGAAAATTATGTTTATTGTATTATTTTAAACTATTACAGAATAAGTTACCTGGACAGACCAATTATAGATTGCGCGCACTGTATTGTAAAGTATTACTGCCTACCAACTTTACAATAAGGAACGTTACTATTATGAAATTTATTCTTCTAAAGAAATTTAAGGAACACTAAGAAAGTTTCCACTTTCATGTTAATTTAAGAGAATTACTAAAGTGAAAGGTATTTTGCTGTCCGATAGCAGAGTTGATGTTTGCAATTTAGATAGTAGTTCCAATACCAACATAAAGCAAGTTTAACACAAAGCGCAACGTTACATACGATTTAAATTAATATAACTAATTCATGATGTAATCGATCAATTTTCTATTCTTAATTCAAGGAAAGAAAGAAGCCAACCGTTAACATTTTCTAATTACAAACAATATTATGTCACAGAAAACCGCTCTATAAGTTGAAGCGCCAATTATTACGCACCCCTCTTTTACGTAATTAAATGATAAGGTTCAATTAATGCAAATTTCTATATACAGATTTTTAATTTATATCACTTGCAGTCCTCGGCGACAAGTTTATTTCAGGGATTTCAGTGCGGTCCGGTTTCCTTACATTTCTGAATATTGCTACCTCCAATACCGGTAGCGCCCTTGGGAAAAACGTAAGGTCGGTTGTAGAGATAACCGAGCACTACACACGAGCGAGAACGGCACTTCGACAAAACACGACCATTTCAATTGATTTTCGCTACTGAAGTGTCTACGTAGTTTTCGGCAGAGTTAGTTTGAGGTACATTAAAGGTTTAACATCATTACCTAGAGAACTATACAAAATCCCCGACAGTTATAAAAATCCCTGAGACGATATCTTAACGTATTTATGTCTATTCGAATCATTCTAAATCTACAATGTAGCTAACAATTTGTAACGTTATTACGTTACGGTACTTTCAGTATAAATGAAGTGAAATGTAACTTTCCCGGCGTCGATTAATTATGCATAACCCTGACTACAAATTAGGTTGCATGAACTGCCGCGCGTAAAGTACACAAATTAATACAACAAACCATGAACCTACCGGGTATATTACTAAACGCCACGGCTGCTATCTTTGTCTCAGGGGTAGTCCTTTGGCTAGGAGCTTTTTGACGCAGTCCAGCTGTCGACAAAGCACAAGATAATTTTGTAGATATACGGCAAAGGTACAAACAGGAAAAGGAATCACTTTGCCGAACTCGGAACTTCACGCACGTTCATTCCCGTCAAATGTCGATAGTAAAGTCCTCTTCTTTAAGAGGCTTAGTTTTCATGAGCTATAGTCTCCAAGTCTTATAAAAAAAAGGCGCAACATGCACAAGACCTGATTCAGGGAACAATTAGATTACTTTACCTCGATACAAAAAATAATAGATTTATTACATATAAAAGAAACTGGTTATCCAGTAATTGTGAAAGGCGTGTTACGGGTTGATTTACTTAACACGTAACACACACTGTTTTTTACAGACAGAATTTGATTGCAAAATGTACTGGCGATAATTTCCAATTTATCTCCAGAAGGTTATCATCATGGCGAACTTTATAAAAAGCAGGCCTTAAAAATTCGAATTTTTTAAATTATTGTGGGAAGAAATGAAAGAGGATCGTGTAAGTATTACTATTGCAGGGTGAAGTGCGATAATTATCAAACGACAAAGTTTTATCTTGATTTTATGCACTACGTAAAGAATTATTGATTGATTTTACAATTAAAGAAGAGTTAACGATCATTTGAATCACGAACTGTGATGTTCAAAGATTGCGTTTTTTAATCATTTTGAGTATTTATTTGGTTAAGAAAAGTGAAATAGAGAAATTTTGATGTTTCCTCTTTTTCGAAATTAAAATATACTTATAAAATATAGGAGATACTTGTTATTTATTAGTTACCAAGGTACAGTAGTTACTCGCGTGTCTACATAGAGGACATGCTAGGTTACAAAGATTTACGGCATAATTGACGTTTTAAATTAACAATGTAAATTAATTAACAACTCTGCTTACCTTTTTAATTGGTTTATATTAGTAACCTCAGGGTTGTACTGCTTGGATTGCAGATTTTTCACTCTAGTTCATATTTCGGTGATAAGCTTGTTATTCCCACGACGGGAACTCAAGGCGAAGGGATAAGTAGATAAATCACCAGCTTCACAACATCACCGGTCTATAATGTATTACTTCGCATAGGTAGTTAAAGATAAGCGGATCGCGTCGAGAAGAATCGTGGCATCTTCTTTTTCAACAACTTGTCCACTACCACTGCTGGTTTTTACGCGTTTGATTATGTCGGAAAACGTCGTGTCTGTTCTAGGATCCGTGAGAACTGTCTTTACCACAAAAATACACAATAATAAAGGGTCATTTTCCCTAAAACATTGCCAGAGAACACTGAGATCACATTTATTATGCGAAAACTATATTACATTACTATGTGTAACATACCTAAATTTATTATACAAAAATTGCCTACAATTAACTATTCACAAAATACTTTTAACCCGTAACACACTAACTGAAACTCACAAAGTTAGGTGAGCTATATTGTTTTACATCTGCAGTTGGATCTGAAATGCTTTATAACCAATTTTTAATTCAAAACGCATTTTAATGTCTTTGTGGAAGAGGAAGAGGAATTGCAGATCTTAAAAACGACAGAAGTGTAATAAATATAAGTTTGACGGAACGGATTTGGTTGCATTTTGAACTGAAAATTACGTATAATTTTTAATTATTTCAATTTTCTGCAATGTTCTACGTCATACTTATGCGAATTAACATTTCCTTGTTGATGGAAATTAAACACAAAAAACTCGACAACTATTTTTAGTAGAATATGAGTTGCTGTGTCTTTGACTTAAAAGATTGTGTTGCGAAAAAAGTCCAACCCATAGCTCACATTAGAGGCTAGATTTAAGGTTTCGTATTATATTTTAATAAATGAAGATATGTACCTACAAGTATTGTTTTTCTAGTGTTGTATAAATCTACATAACGTAGATAGCTTTAAAAAAAGGGTTGAAAAATGCTGGCCTCTAACATAATACACACTTTTGAAGTAGAATGCATGCAAGAGATGTGGAGTTATATCTAATGGGACCATTGAATTCTAATGCAATGGTATCAATTTAGACGCCATCTTGTAGCGTAATCAAATTTGTATATTACAACTAATACCGCCATAACCTAACTGCGTATCCAAAAAGTCGCAAAAATAAACTGTATTAAAGGAAATTAATTTTGTATACTAACAAAGCTACGCATACAGAGACAAAGCAGAATCGGATAATGTAAGGAAATTCGCTTTATGTTATTTCTACCTTCACCATTTTATTTTTCTGAAGTGAAATGTCCCAATTAATCATGCACGCAAACCACTCCCAATATTTGCATACGTCTATATTATATACGTCCAATTTTTTTTTGTTAAAGTGAAGTCGGTTTGAAATTTCTTGATTGCCCTCTTTTCCATATCGAATTGAATCTCAACATTATATATTCAGCTAATTATGCAGGACGAGCTACTGAATGAAGGTTTTTTTTAATTGAAAATGATGGTCTGACAAAAGAGTACAACGTGAAAGTACGCTTGCACAATCAGAAAAATATGTATTTTAAAGGAATTACGATGTAGTTATTGAACAAAGCCATGCTACATGAATTTCAATTTCACATTCTGAAGCACTTATAAATAATAATCATATCAATTTAACAAGGGAAGAACTACAAGTTTCGTTAGTTTGTATAGTTCTCATAATAGCGTCTATAATAAAACCATAAATTATATAGTTTGTTTCCAAGTAATTTTCGAACTTTTTTTAGACTTTAATTTCTCAGAATAATCATATTTCGCACGAAAACAAAACCAGCTAATAGAAGCAAAGCAGCCAAATATGCCTTTATATTTGTGTATAAAATACCTACCTTTAAATTATTTTTCATTTTACATTTAATTTCGAAACAAAATAAAATCGCTTTTAAATCTCAAAGGATTCGGTAAGAAATATAAAGCACCTTTAGCATAATAAACCATGTATAAATGTTAACATTTGATCGGTGTCTACGGTTTCGGAAACTCCATAAAGAATAAAAGGCAGAAAGTCATGAATGGCTATTTACGCACCAATAAGTTTAAATCTGCAGGTGTGTTATCGAAACCCTATATTTGCAGATGTCTCAAGAAGCGTTTCCTAGTTAACATGTCATACTTGGGAAGTAAAAGTTCGTACCTCTTTCTATTACAACAAAGAAGATTGCATTACTTCTTAGTTTTTAACATATTACCTGTACTAATGCAGGAAGCAAATCCCTTTTGTTGATCGGTTTTGTTTGTGCTTATAATTGTGTGTGTTGTTCTAGACGACTTCTTTCCAAAGTTTGCCAACCAAATGCACCTGCTGTCTTATCATACGAACTAATTGACCTCGTTCCGTTATTTTATGATAACATTTGACTGGACAAAAATATCGTTCACCTTGAGACGGAATATATAAACCGCGCCGATTTCAGTTGTTTAAGTTTCCTTCTTTAGGTTTTGTCGTTTCAATTCAATGCCGTTTCTGAGAAGTTGTTAAGTTCGAAATTTGTTTGGTCAGTATCAAAATTGTACAAGTGTTCCTAAGTGTTCGAGATTAATTCTCAAGGATGCTTTGTGTTACTCGATGACTTACAACTTTCTTCTCTCTATTTGCATATTTTTATTCACAATCTGTTACGTTTCATTTTGTATTTATAAATTTACTTCCTCCTTAATTTAAAAACATACGAGCTTGCTAAACTTTTATTATTTCAAGTCAACTCAGCTTGGTAGCCAACTTTGCCCGTCGTATTTGCTTTTATCAGTTCAGCAGCTCAATTAGGCAACTAATGTTACGTGCTTTATTTAATTGAAAGTTCACGTGTTTATATTCTTTCTGGTTCCTTATCTAGGCGTGTGTTTTTGATAATTAGGAATTTCTTTAATGTTGCTAGTTTAATTGTAATTATTTAAAACGGTTGCGTTATCTTTGAAAGATAGACATACGCTCATACTTATTTTTATTCGATATGGAATTTCCGTGCTTATTCTTTAGACAACAATTTTATGAATATATTGGTTGAATGAATTCACTATATTTTTAGCGCTAGTTCGCGTTGTTTTTCTTATGCTAAATAAAATAAACCCAATCGGGCAGTTACAAAATCTTATGAAAAACGTTCTTCTTCTTTTTACGTGATTGGTAGGTTAGTGAAGGACGATGTTCTCTTAATAGAAATTTTAATATTTTCTGCTAGATTTGGAACCAGTCCTCTTCCGATTTTACCCTCCATTTCTTAGGTTCCTTGAACTCATGATTGTTTGGCCGTGACACAGAAAGTCTCGTTTTGTCGTTATAGCACATTTTGTCTGACTGCCGTTTTGTATGCAGATCAAGTTATCATGAGATGGATGCCCATACCTTTTATAGTCTGCGTGAAGGAATAATATATCTTGATGATCGACATCTATTTGCTTTGATCCTTGACGGTATGTAGATTGCCTACTTTCTAGAAATGTTAAGAGGAACATTTTAGGCTATAAGATTTGTCCAAGAATTTGGAGATCTGTATTTAAACGTACTATCGTAAATATGTATTTTCGTGTACTTTTATGTATCAGTAGTTTCTAATCAGAATGAATTCGGTCTGAATCAATATAGTAGGTAAGTAAATATTAGTATATGTGTGTTTATATCGTTGTGTAAATATGATTAATTAGCGGTTTGCTGTGCCAATACCGATTATTACTAATTACAATGGTTAAATGTCACCTAGTTTTGTTATCCTAAATTATGCGGAATATTTAAGGGCTGTATAATGGCATAGTTCTTCTGTATACAAAACACCTTTCAATTTGATTGTTGCTACATATAATGAGTATTAATGGTACGTGAGCAGTGGATAATACAGATGTTTGTCCATAAACCCAGCAATTTAATATTGTTTTGCTTTCTAAATTTCTAAAAATTATTTATAAGAGTTATATTTTACGTGTATTTTGTGTTTAATTATTCTTTCGGGTACAAAAGACAAATTGGGTCGTGTGCCCTGTTGTTTCGTTCTTTAAGACAGCCCCTCACCGAGTGTACTCAGCGCGGTATTTGTTTTCTTTCTCCTTCTCGCTCTTCCTTTGTTACCCCGTAATTCGTGCGAACATTCCGTTACTGATTCCGTTCTTTTCTTACTGGCCTGCTTGTCTTACGAGTAATAAATATTTGCGTTCTGCGTAGGAGCTACTGAAACATAAACGAACACAAAAAATACATACTTATAATTGTGCGTTTAAATACAAAGCTCCAAATTATTGCACAAATCGTATTGCCTAAAATGTTCCTCTGAACATTTCGAGAATGTAGGTAATATACATACCGTCAAGAAGCAAAGGAAACAGCTGGTAGTCATCATAATATACTTATCCTTCACGCAGGCTGTGATGCAATGGGCACCCATCTCATCATAACGTGATCAGCATACAAAACGACAGTCCGACAAAATGTATTGTAACGACGAAGCAAGACTTTTTGTGACATTGCCAAACAATCTTGAGTTCACGGAACCTAAGAAATGGAACGTAAAATCCGAATACTGGTTACAATCCGGACTGAAAAATTTAAAAATTATTATTAAAAGAACATCACTCTTCAATTACTTACCAGTCACGTATAAAGAGAAAGCACGTTTTCGTCATGTTTTGTAACTGCCCGGTTGGGTTTATTTTATTTAGCATAGAAGAAATAATGCGAACTAGCGCTATGATATATAGCGAACTCATTCGACCAATATATTAATGAAATTGTTTTCTGAAGAATAATCACAGAAATTCCATATCGAATAGAAATAGGTTTGAACATATGTTTATCTTTCAAAGATATCACAACCGCTTTACCCAATTACAATTAAGCTAGCAACATTCAGGAAATTCATTAAAAACACATGCCTAGAAATTAACCAGAAAGAATATAAACATGTGGATTGTGAATTAAATAAAGGACGAGTAACGTTGGTTGCCTAACTGAGGTGACTTGAACTGATAAAAGTAAATAAAGGACGAGCAAAGTTGTCTGCCTAATTGAGCTGACTTGAAATAATAAAAGTGTAGCGAATCCGTGTATTTAAATTAGGAAGGCTATGCATTTACAAATACGAAACTGAACCTAGCAAATCATTCTTATAGTTCTAAAAATACGGTAAACGTTTGCGTTTTATTAAAGCTGTGTGATTTGGGTTTCCTGCTCCAAAAACGTAGTTAATTAAATTATTTTTTTCTAATTAATGAACAAATATTCCTAAGAAAGCTATTCTAATTTTTCTGTCTTTGTCGATGTAAATATAAAATATTTTCCGTATTTTTATAGAATTCTTTATCTTGTACTATATATTTTGTCCAATGTATGTAATCCTACTTTATGTTAGCGGTCAATTCTCAAGGCTTTTTCGTGTTTCTCGGTGAGTAGCAACCCTCTCCCTCCCCTCCTTCACCTCATTTGTGCATTTTTGTGCACAACCATTCTAAAAGCTCTAGAAAGCTATTGTACCTTTTGTACTTTTATCGGTGTAAATTTAAAATATTTTCTATACTTTTAAGGGCATTTACATTGTGTTTTTTATGTTCTGGTATCATCGCCAGTATATACGTTTTAATAACAAGAAACCTATACTGAACTTTTATTTACGCAACTAGTTACAGTAGTTTTCTGGTCCTTCGAACCAGAGGAAGTGTACGCCGAACTATGGTGTCTTTGCTTTCAGGAGCACCTCCTTCTCACTGAACTTCTGTGGCCGTACAAAGGGACTCTTCCGTCCCTGCTTTTGAACGAAGGTCGCTTGAAATTATTAAATGTTCTCTCTTTACATAGTTGTAAGATAACTCGAGAAACTTACGTTCTTTTGTGGAACTAAACCTAATTTGCGATTAGGAACAACACACCATTTGATTTAACCAAACAGTTCCGATTAACACATGAGTTGATAATTCTAATTTGAATCATCAAGGCAACAAGTCGAAATTGGAGGAACTTTAGGCGAAATATTTCCTTAATTATAGACGGTGTTTTAAACAATTATTAATGATTCTTCTTAAAAATAGAACAGGGTTACTTTTGTTCAAAGAATAAAATATTTCGATATGTAAATCAAGTAACTATTAATTTCATTAGAAAACATGAAGAAAAACAAAACAAAAGTGATTTGTAACCTCAACTATAAACTATTTTTTGCTATAACTTTAAAAAAGGATATTTAAAATGTGTTTGAATTAGTTTTGGAAACAGAAAACCTGAACCAAAATTTCATGCATGTGTACAAAATTCTATAAAAATTACTTTTCTTGTCTTTCTGTTGGTAAATTTTTAATTATTAGCTTTAACAGAATTTTTGACGTAGTCATTTTCTATTGATAAAATGGTCTCCTTCAGACTTCGTTACTTTTTGTTTTCGGAAGTACAATTATTTACTTCCACTTCTTTCTTATTTATTTATGTATGTTTGTTGTTCAGATATTTATAACGATTGCCGTTTTCATCTCTGTGTGCATGCATATTTTAATCTATAATTTGGAATGTTGCGGTTTGAGAAATCCCTAAGACCTTTTGCTTGTTTGTAGCATTGGTTGTTGTCGATCAAATGTCTTTGTGGGAGTGTTGTACTAGTTTGGAGATATGGTCCCAAATGATTTATTTCTGCTTTATAAATGTTGGACCAGTCTTATGACTGTATACCCTGCTACTGTAACGTAGCTAAGAAAACAAAACCCAAGAATTGTTAAACAAAGGAAAAGGCACTGTATGGTCAACAACCATAGGGAATCAATTCACTTAACAGTGCTGAGATTCGTTATTATGCGCATTAAAGAGGTAGTGATATAATCATGGAAAAAGCGAGAGTTTGAGGCAGACATTAAGTAGTTTGTCAGGTTGGTGACGTGGTAAAGGTGAGTCAGCATGGAATAATAAGGATGGGGTGCTAATATCCTGCACTGGACCAAGCGAACTCGTGAAGTTCAACGAGAATTCCAGTTACCTTGTACTAAAACAAAAATTATTTAATGGGCGCAGGAAAATTGGAGCGTTAAGCGGCGGGTAGAGCTTTCAACACTATGGGGATGAGCTTTACAAACACTGATCGTATACTCTGCCAAAAAGATATGATGAACCAATAAATTCAATAATAAACGTATAATGCACATAAGATATAGCCAACTAAAGAGAAAAACTAAAAATAATAAAGGTACAGTAAAACGAAGTAAACGGAGGCGCTTTTAGTAGGCGACATTCCAGATTTAAAGTGACCTACTTACAATACCATAGTTTTCCTAAAAACCTAAGACAACTAAACCATAAAATTTTGTCTACAACACTAATCTTATAATTATCGTATCTTGGTTATTGTAACAAATATAAATTCTAAGGTTTTAACTTTCGAAGTCGCTTCTATTTGTTACAGTTTTGTGGCATCTGATTTCATTGGTTTGCATTATAATATTAGAAAGAACAATTTGATAATAGAAATAAACGTTATTACCATTTAATCTGCTTTGAATTTATCTTAAGAATATATTCAATCGTAACAAATACGTTATAAACAAGTCAATTGTGTTGCCTATTCCCGGGCTTTAATAAAGCGGCCTAAATGTTAAATGAACGTAACAACGTGGTTATCGAACCTCGGTATCCATTAACGGCGAGATAATAATATTTTAGGTAATTTTTATGCTAAAAGAAACTTTAATTTTTAGCGCTTTTTTTTATTATTGAGAAATTTTTGTAACAGGAAGTATTTGAGATCGCTCACATGGTGTTTGCTTAATTGAGGAGTATGACGTCATGATGTCCGCCGTTTACTTCGGAGCTCACATAAACGAGATTTTGTTGCCAGGATGAAGTCCGGTGCTTTTGATTTTGAAATCTTTTTCTGAAGCTGGAGTTTTTACGTGTATGAACGTTAGGTATTTAGAACCCTCATAGGTGCGGAAGCCGATTCCCGGTGAATGTTTAAATTTTTTATGTTGGCTACGGTTGAAGCTTAATTATCACGTTTATAAATTTTTGAAAATGTTGGTACAATTACTAAAGACATTAAATTTAAGGAGAGTATAAATTTTGCATTTAGGGTTTCATATAAACAATCGTAGAAATTATAATGTTCAGGAATAAGATTGTGTCAGATATTTTTTTGTTAATTCTGTAAGAGAAAAGAAAACATTTTTTTTTCTAAAGCCAATTAAAATATTTTGTGGAACACGTAGAATAAGCATGTGGTTTTATAATATGTGTATAGTTGAGTTTACTTTGCATCCACGCCCATTCTCATTGCTCACCCTTGGGGTAATTCTCAGACTAAGCCGTGAATAGCATGAAGTTCGTGAGTCTATTGGAAGCACCTACAAAATTGTTTCACTGACGCCCAACGTTAAAATAGTTGTACTGGTGTGCCCGACTTACAGGTGAGAAAGTATGTTACAGTTATTGGCATGGCAATATTTGTATAAGCGATATGCAATGTAGATACGAAGCCAAGGTGGCGTAACACTAAACCAAGCAGCCGATGTAATATCTACTCAATAAACTTGCAAAGAAATAATCAGAACTTTTTAAATAGTTAACACTGAACCCCGAATGCACAAATGCTTAACCAAACCAACCTTAATTAATCGTAACATAAACTCAGATTTCTAAATAATACGTATTGACTATTACACCACACCGCGTAATTTCCTGAATCACACAAACATGCGTACTATTACTAAGATCTGATCATATCCTATCTATGCAAAAAAGAAAACATAATTATATGCAACTTATAGTGTATCCTTCACAATTTTGGTTATATCGAGAGGACATGATTCCTAAATTATCCCAAAATTAAATCTACGTATTCGCACCCTATGGGTACTCTATTTCTACAGAAACGTCTTAAACTACAGACATTAGACATACAAACAAACATAACTAAAGACAAATGCACTTCAACACACTATTTGGCTTTAACTTCATTGTTCCAAGAAGATTGTAATTCATGGAAGGTTTGATTGGTTGTTCTCGTAGTTGACCTTCTGAGGCTACAAAGGAGATGATAGCCGCGGTGTTGAACAGTAGGAGTTTTCACCAAAACTGACCCTATGGGTAAGTGCAGATATAATGACCCGATTAGTAGTCACGATAATAAATCAGCTTGGTAGACGGTTACTGCAATTCAAAGTAGGTAGGTGATGTACGTTATAAATCTCAATTAGACGAATTGAATGAACAAATTGAACTCTTACTAGAAATTGTGGTTGGAACATGAATCAATGTTGGAATCAATTGGATGGTTTCATACACTCAATGCACCCGTCAAAATTGATTGTTGCTCTACGAAAAGTTACGTACCAAAATTTACTGAAGTAACGTCCAGGATGCCTGAATACATTCGACCTAAGCCATAATCATGAAGTGCAGACGACCTGCATCGTATAGACCATCTATATTGGTTAGAGCTTGAATGTCAAAAGAGAGCTATGCAACAATTTTTACCCAGTACCTAAGCTACAAAACCCCATTCGGATTTAACCCAAAAATCCGTAGTAAATAATTGTAGAAGGGATGGCCTTGCGACGCGCGGTGTATTACGAATAAAGTAGTTACGAAAACATAATAAAATTCTCGAAAAACAATTCGTATCATTGTTGCAGCGCTTGCCAGTGTCGAATAATGATAGGGATCAATTTAAACAATAGAATCAATTGTGGCTGTGTCTAACATGTTGTAATCTAACAATTGGATCCTAACTGAAAATGATTTCCAAAAGTGCGAGGAAATGACCCGTGATTGATCCGCCCCACGAAATGAAAGGAATTTTATTTCGTTACACCACAGATACTTGACGAAAAATAGACCACTAAAAAACCAATAAATTCCTGAACTTAAAATAGTAATAGAAATGGTAGAAAGTTGAATTAAACGATTTTATATATAATAATATTTGATACAATTATTATTAATTATTCGACTATCAGCAAAAAGTGAATTGTATGCTAAATGAATTTTGTTTGTCCAATATTTAAAAGGTTAATAATCAAAACATTTTGAACAAAATACTAGATTGCCCAAACTTCTGCGATGTATGCAGATTGTTGCTGAGAGGATAGAGGTGTTCCGTTTGGTAATCCTTGAATATTTTGGAGGTAGATGTATATATTAACATTAATTAATGTTAATTAATAAAAAGCAATTAATGTTAGTCTCTAACAAAATTGCCAACAATAAATTAATTCTTATTTATACGTAGCTGATATCTTGTTAAACCGATTTTCAATTGTTACAAGGCAATTAAACGAATTCGAGAATTTTTTTGGGTATTCTTTCCTATTTAATGCAAATTTGCGTTTGAAATTGTCTGCTTTTAATCAAAGCTTTGTTGGCTTTCTTCTATTGGTACTCTGATATCGAAGTTTTAACATGTGTTGGATTTGACGCTTTTACGTATTACTAACCGTTCTGAATAGAGTGGTCTGTAGGCAGCACTAGCCTAAGCAAGCGTTCAAGTTGTTCTCTAGCATTGGTTATTACCTGTAGGACTATTCCTATTGAAATCACTGTAAATTGTAGGCGACCGCTTTGTCAAAGAATTTAAATTAACGAAGTTCTGGGCATCTAGATGATTTTTTTTGCCGTATCGGCCGCTCTCGCCTTTATCTATTGAACTCTACTCAACTTCGGTTCTTACTTTTACCAATATTGTAGAATCAGCATTGACGGGCTTGCAAGTAATTTTTGAGTAGTGTCTTTTGCATGATAATCAATAATCTTGAACAGTTTAGAATTGAAAGCGAACAATGAAATGATTGACGGCTACAAAGGCCGACCATAATTGGAAGATTCGAGAAAAGTGCTGTCGATTTCTGGTATAATATGAAAGCGGTATAATTCGACATATAAAGCGTACGATGTGACCTTTAGTTGAATCGAGTATTAATATACAAACAGATACAAATAAATTGTCCTTGTTAAAATAAATACGTTTAAAGGTCTATATAAATTAGGATATAAGTCGTATAAATCAACATACGTAGTTGGACGAGTTATAAATGTAGCGTAATCAGTGTTAAGAAACACTTGTACAGTTGCTGTAAATATTGTTAGTAATTATTAATAGCATGCGACTTTCAGTAAGCTAAGGATTCTCTGTAAATAATTGCTAATACTTAGGCATATATCGGATCATATAAACAACTAAATTGAAGTGGTAGCTAAGTACGTTTCAATTATTACTTTGATAAGGTGATAAATTGTTCGTTTTATATTTTTATGAGTAAACAGCTTCCTGTAATAATTTTTCGATGCAGTCTCGGAATGTGGGAAACATTTTAACTTATACACTCGGCAGTATTGCTTTGAGTTTACTGATGCCTTTATCACGCCTGTTGGTTTTTCTGCCCGAGTTGTGCTAGGGTATAATTAAAGAATTGTAACTACTTAAAATTTTAAGTAAGATACCAGATAAATATTTTTCGTTGAAAAGAAATAGCAAGTTAGAGCAAAATTTTATAAAATTATTCATAAACAGCCATGCGATTTATTGTAGATTGAAAGACTACATCATTACAATAGAAACAAAGGTGCAGTACGAATTCTAATTATCAGCGCTTGCCACATAGAGGGTATATTATATTGCCGCCAATTTTACGCGCTATCATTGTAAATTGCTTAATAATTTGCTTACCTCTAATTACTGCATAACACTACATTTGATTTTTTAATGCTCCACCCGAAGGTACTACATTGGTCAAGAAGGGAGTTTGTCGTATCTGAAAATTCTGAATTTTGTCGAACCCTTGCTGTTTGAAGCAAGTTTGAGATCTTTAACTTGTATGACAACACTGACACACAGGACCACAATTTTACCTTTCATCCGAACGAAGGCGTATTTTTGTCAAAGGTGCTCATCTAACATTTTTCAAGGGGACCGTGTCGGAATTCGAACTCGGGACCTCGGACACAGTAGTCAAATTGCTACGTGCATTGACGTAACCTAACAAAAAAAAAGGAAGAAGAAAGAAACTACAGAAATTGACCGGGCTCATTTGGTGAGTGAACGAGGTAAAATGCATACAAAAATTGAAGAAGACCTGAAATAAAAATACACGCACTCATTCATTAAAACCACACGCAACATAAAAAAATTATAATTAAACAAAAAAAAACATGTTATATTAGTACAGTAGTACAAAAATCAAATAAAATAAAAATAAGTAGTAATCACAATATGCACGTCAGGAAGAACTAAGAAAAAATTAATTCTTAACATGGCGAGCTGCTGTTTTTAGGTATCTACCCCTATATTAATTAACAAAGAAAGAAAAAAACAAATCCCAACTCTAAAAACCGCAGCTCTAAATCGTTATCTTAAATATAAAATTAAGTATATACAATCGTTACAATATCAATCATACGTGTCCCTCTCCCCCCCCCCGTACAGGTGTAAATCATTTTAAAACCACAAGCTGTAATCATCCAAAAAAAACGAAATATACTGGTTCAACCAGTTAACGGATACCTAAAACAAGGTACTGACTATTTAATTATAGATAAACTTTACATTTCAAAGCAACCAGATTTGAGTTAAAAATTATTGTAAAGAGGGCTTATGATGAACAGGTTAAATAGATAGGATATTGATGAAGGATTTAAGAATGGCAACGGAATCGATTTAACAAAATTATTATAAAGCGGCTTATGAATTAACAAGGGAAAAAAGAGTATTTAATTTATCCCAAAAATATGCAACGGAGCCACCATTACTGTATAACAGTACATTTGATTTTTTCAATGCTCCATGCGAAGGCACTACATTTTCGAGGAAGCGAGCTTTTTACCGGGAAAATTTTGAATTTTGCCGAACACTTGCTATTCTGAGCAAGGTAGTGATCTTAAACGTGCGTGACAACACTCACACGCGGGACCTACACTTTACCTCTCATCCGAACAAGGGCGTATTTTAGTGAAAAATGCTTGCCTAATAATTCCGTGTCGGGATTCGAACTCGGGATCTTGGGCATAGTAGTCACGCGTATACTAACTACGCCACGGAACTGCCATTACTGTATAATACTACATTTGATTTTTCCAATGCTCCACCCGAAGGTGCTACATTGGCTAGGAAGAGAGTGTTTTACCTGGAATTTTTTTATTTTGCCGAACTTTTGCTGTTCCAAGTAAAGTAGAGATATTAAACATGCGTGACACACTCACTCGCGGGACCTACGTTTTACCTCTTTTCCGAACGAGGGTGTATTTTTGTGAAAAATGCTTGCCTAACCGTGTCGAGATTCGAACCCTGGACTTTGGGCATAGTAGTCCCACACATACCAACTACTCCACAAAGCCGCCATTACCACATAACACTACATTTGATTTTTTCCAATGTTCTACCCGAAGGTACTACATTGGCCAGGAAACGCGTATTTTTACATGGAAAATTTTGAATTTTGCCGAACACTTGCTATTCTGAGCAAGGTAGTGATCTTAAACGTGCGTGACAACACTCACACGCGGGACCTACACTTTACCTCTCATCCGAACAAGGGCGTATTTTAGTGAAAAATGCTTGCCTAATAATTCCGTGTCGGGATTCGAACTCGGGATCTTGGGCATAGTAGTCACGCGTATACTAACTACGCCACGGAACTGCCATTACTGTATAATACTACATTTGATTTTTCCAATGCTCCACCCGAAGGTGCTACATTGGCTAGGAAGAGAGTGTTTTACCTGGAATTTTTTTATTTTGCCGAACTTTTGCTGTTCCAAGTAAAGTAGAGATATTAAACATGCGTGACACACTCACTCGCGGGACCTACGTTTTACCTCTTTTCCGAACGAGGGTGTATTTTTGTGAAAAATGCTTGCCTAACCGTGTCGAGATTCGAACCCTGGACTTTGGGCATAGTAGTCCCACACATACCAACTACTCCACAAAGCCGCCATTACCACATAACACTACATTTGATTTTTTCCAATGTTCTACCCGAAGGTACTACATTGGCCAGGAAACGCGTATTTTTACATGGAAAATTTTGAATTTTGCCTAACCCTTGCTGTGCCAAGCAAGGAAGGGATCTTTAATCTGCGTGACAACACTCACACACCTCTCATCCAAACGAGGGCGTATTTTTGTGAAAAACGCTGACCTAACATTTTTTCAAGCGAACTGTATCGGGATTCGAACACGGGACCTTGGACATAGTAATCACACCCATACCAACTACGCCACAGAGCCCTCATTACTGCATAACAACAAGCTGGAATAATATCAATTAAGTTATCTTCTATGACAGATACGTTGACGGAGTTTATTGTTTACCTGCAACATTAAACAGAGAACAAAGAAAATATAAGGCACGAGAGAGATAGAGGGATTACAGACGCGAAAACTTCACCACACGCTATTTATAAAGCACTACTGCCACAGTTCTTCACATAAGGTGTCACGTTCAGAATGCTATTGTGACTGCTCGTACTAGCACTTCGTTCACACCATTCCTACTACAATTGCGCATTCTGATTGGCCGGGACAACAACTGCGAAATTTCGTGACCGTAAAACATAGTAATAATGGGTTATTTTTCCCTAAGCACAAGAACACGTAATAATAAAGATTAAGTTTTTTGTAAAAATCCCAAGTATAATTCACCCAACCAACCTATTTGCTAATAAGATACACAAAAAGTGCCTTACAACGAATTATTATTGAAACCATTTTTCAAGCTATTTGAAGCGTAACAACATATCATTTGATATATTTATTACGTCTAAGCATGTGTAACTTACCATAGCTTTTTTAAGAAGCTACATTACTTGACGTGGAATTTTTTATTTGTCCAACGTTTTTTTTAGTTTGCTGTTTAACATTTAAGCGTGCTTAGGCCATGTCTAAGATTTTTATTTCAGGTGTACAGTCCTAGGGCTGTCTGTGACCTCGACTTCGTTAATCGTCCCTAGCCTCGTGGAGACAGTACCTTGTTGTTTTGTGTTGAGTGTCCAGCTCTCCTCGGTTGTTTGTATTTGTTGTGTTTTCTGATGTGTAGTTAGGTGTGTGCGTATGTTCGAATGCACTTGTATATGTGTGCGTTTGCGGGTGTATGACTTTTGTATAGTCTTGTTAAGTGTGCTGTCTTTTCAGTCCCCGACCATCTGCAGCCGGAAATCCGGGACTAAGAATGGAGCACTACTGCAGGTGCTCTGGCCCTCAGCAGCCGAAAACCAGAAGGCTCACATGTGATCCAGGATGTGTTGTGCGTTTTGCTTTTGGTGTTTGTGTTTTGTCTTTAAGTGTGTGTGCATGCGTGCGTGCGTGCGTGTTTATGTGCGTGTGTGTGTGGGTGTGTGCGAGCGCGCGAGTGTGTGCGTGGGTATGGATGAGCGCGCGAGTGTGTTGTTTTGGGTGTTTGTGTGATGTGTGTGTGCGTGCGTGCGTGTGTGTGTGTATGTTTGTGGTGTGTTGATGTTGTTGGGCGTTCTTCCCTCTACAGTCCAGGCGATCAGTAGCCCGACATCTGAGACTGTGAGTTGAAAACTACCGCACGTGCACTGGTCATCGATAACCAGAAGCCAGAGAGCTTACCTACAGTGCAAAACGTGTTGTATTGTGTTTTTGTGTGTGTGTATTTGTGTTGTTATTTGTTTTAAGTATTTGTTTGTATATCTTTGTATGTGTGTGTGCGCGCGTGCGTACGTGTACACGCGTGCGTGTGTATATCTTTGTGTGTGTGCATGTGTTTGTTTGTGTGGGTGTGTTTTGTTTAGGGTGTTTGTGTATATTATGTCTTTGTGTGTGTGTGTTTGTGTTGTTATTTGTTTTAAGTATTTGTATGTATATCTTTGTATGAGCGTGTGTGTGCGTGCGTGCGTGTATGCGCGTGCGTGTGTATATCTTTGAGTGTGCGCATGAGTGTTTGCGTTGTGTTGGTCTTATTTTGTGTGCTCGCTTCTGTCCCCGACCATGAGCATTCGGAAATCTGGGACCGAGAGTTGAGCACAATCCACACGTGTTCTGGCCATCGGCACCGAAAACAGGAAGACTCACGCGCGGTCAAGGGTGTGCTTTGTTTTGTGTGCTTTGTTTTGAGTGCTTTTGTGTGTGTGTGTGTGTGTGTGTTTGTGGTGTGTTTAAGTTGTTGGTTGTGCTCCCTTCTGTCCCAAACCATCAGCCGCCTGAAATTCGGGACTGAGAGTTGAGTACTACCGCACATACTTTAGCCATCGGCAGCCGGAAACAAAAAGGTTTACGTGCGGTATAAAACGTGTTGTGTGTTTTTGTTTGTTTATGTGTTTTATCATTGTGTGTGTATGTGCGTGTGTGTTTTGTTTCGGGTGCTTGTGTACTGTCTTTGTGTGTATATGTGTGTGTATTGGTGCTGTGTTGTTTGTTTTGAGTGTTCGTGTGTGTATCTTTGTGTGTATGTGTGTGCCCGCGCGTTTACGTGAGTGCGTATACGTGCGTGCGTGCATGCGTGTAATTGTGTGAAGTTTCATCGTGTTTGTGGTTTTGTTCCGTGTTTGCCAAAAGGTAGACGTATGTTAAATTTTCGATTTACAATTTGTTATCACATAGTATGTTTAGACAATTAATAGTTTTACATAAGCATCTATTTCTATGTTTGTTCCTAAGTTTTCCGCTTGTTTAGGCCTTCTCTCTGATGCCCATCAGCGCAACCACTGGTACACTTCAGCTGTATTGCTACCGGTAGTTCAAGAGATTGTCGATTGCGTGTTGTTGTCTCGCCTTTATTGTATTTAGTCTGGGTTTATGATCTGTACAGGTTGTAAAAGGTTTTAGTTATCATTTGTGCTAGGGGGTTCATATGTAGGAATAGGTCTTTGTCTCATCATGTCCTTCGTCTTTCCGATTTGTAGGTCGTGTTCATCCTGTCTCGTTCTTGTTGTGTGGATCCTGCGGTAGGTCCCGATATTCCAATACTATATGCTCAGGTGTACCAATTGCTCCACGTGTACATCTGTTCGTATCCGTCATGTTTAATCTTTCTTTGTATACGGGGTAGGGCTTGTTCCCTGTTAAGATGTGTATTGTATTAACGTTAAATGTGATTTTTTCAATGCTCCACATTAAGGTAGCGTAGACTTTGCAACCTATTAATTAGCTTTTAAACAAATTAAATTACGCGTGTCAGTTATCAAAATAATTTCAAACACGTGGTATTGAGCAGTAATCTTGTAGCGATCAATTCCAGGAAAGTAAACCGGCGTTCTACACTTAAGAAACTGCAAGAAATCCCCTAAGCTTTTAGAGTTTCGCAGTTCAAAAAGGAAATCGTTACCAAAGTGCCACTGCAGCGTACTCCTTCAAATTCCTCCATATAACATTTGCAGTGTTTAATCGGTGCATTCGAGCGCATGACCATCAAGTATGTACGTTTAATTTTCGCAAGATGCAGAAAGAAACAAAGCAAGATATCGCGTGTGCATGATTGCAAGAGTAATTAAAGAGCGCACTCTTGTATTGTTCCTATGCCTTTTGTACTGTCAATCACTTCTATCAAGAAACACGATTTAGTTTTTAGTTCCTTTTGAAATGCAATGTGGGTCGTGTTCTAATTAATAAAAGAATTGGTTGAATGTAAATTATTGATGTGTAGGAGGAGTGAAAAGAAATTAGAAACAGACTTTGGATAAGCGGAAAAATGAGATAAAGAAGAAGATTGACGTATGCAAATATTGGGCGCGGTTTGAATGAGTGATTAATTGTGCTGTAGAAAAGTTGACTTGTGTATTGTCAAATTGATTTTGTTTTTATACGTGTAACCCGCATTAACATTTGCTGCAATACAGTTTATTTTTCTCACTCGATATGGCGATAGTTTGAATACAACAGAGTTTATTTTTATATTCTAATTGATCGTGTGGCAGGAATTTTTAATAATTTTAAAGAATTTTAACATTTATTTTATCATAGTGTAACACTGGCGCCTAAAGGTCTAGAAACAGAAGGCATAAAGTTATTAAGCGGCAATGAATCGAGCGTGTTTTTAAAGAACTGATAGAAAGTGAGCAAAAGAAATGATTCGAGAATTGCGTCGTAACTTCTAAAAACGTATGGAAACTATATATAGTACGATATATAAACCGTATGACCCTAAGTGCGCGTCATAATCCACAAGTGATACGATATAGATTAATTTTCGAGTTGTTAAAAATAAATACGTTTAATGTCTGTATTAATTAGGATATATCAGTTAGTTTATTAATACTTTACTAGTAAAAAATTCAGAGTGCAACAGAATAGGTAGGTGGATTAGTGATAAATATAGATCGTTGTGTTAAGAAAGATCTGAATGCAGCGAATATTTTGACAGCTATACCTGTAATGGCTTCCTCTAGATTACGGATTATCCGTAGATATTTATGAATAAATATGCTTGTACTGTATCGAATAAAGAAATGTAAATGGAAAATTTACTTTACAAATGTCTAAGAACACCATACAGTCATTACTACTGTAAACTAGTCAAGATCGTCATCGAAGTCTGAAAGCTTATTCATACATTTTTCTTATTGTTTAACGTGCCAACGTAGAATTTTAGAAAATATGCAAAAAATCATCTAGAAATTGAAATTTCGATTACCACAACGAACTCCTTGATATCGTTCTATAACTTTGGTTTATTGTAGTTTGTGTATCAGTTACTTGTTAGTCCCCAAAAAATAAGCTACTTTAACCTTATACAAAGTTCTGGCCTATCTCACTTTGGGATTGTTTAATCTAACTTTTAAATAATGCGATAACCACTATTGTTATAACATGTGAAGTTTGTAAATATTGTAACAATGTAACGATCTAGAATTGAAGGAATAAAGGTGAACAAAGAATGAGTGATATCTACAAGGGTGTATTTAGGGAACCTATAGAATAACGAAAGAAATAATTCTATGACCATCTTGTATTTTCTGGAATAATTCGGAAGCTTTATAATTCGATGTATAAACCGCACGATCAAACAGTAAAAGTATGAATACACACGCGATATGAATTTTATGGAAATCACTTTTTCACTGATGTACTTTCCTTTGATCACAGCTTCTGCTTTTGGTTGAACATTGGTCTCTCTGTCTCTGGCTATTTTCTAAAACCAACAAAAGGTTTCATTGCTTATCATTCAAACTAGGAAAATGTCTTAACATTAACATTATGTATGATTGATGCCTAACGTTTAACTTCAAATAAAGAAAATTTGTACAATAGTTTAGCAACAAACAAAATTACATTATATAAGCGCGCTGTTACAGCATCGAATTACATTACTTCGATATCATCTTTAAATTATGACGCCAGTCGTAGATCTATTACCAAAGTTTACAGAAATTAGTACGTTGCAACCGTCAATTTTGCACGTGGCGCTATCTAATAAAACAAATTACATAAAGATAAAATGGCCCGCTAAATATCCTTAATAATGACGTTATATGTGTATAGAATATAATTTCGTGCTTATAATTATTAAACCAAAAGCTTTTTCAACACAATCCTTAAAGCGGGATCGATGTCTATCATCAAATTTCGCTGCTCCTTCTGTACAAGACCTATGAAAAGGTAAGAAAAGGTAAGAAAAAGATAAAGACGGAAATAAGAGAGAGATCTGCTACAGCACCTGTTGCATGTATCTTATTCTTCGTGCTAAAGGGCCAGTTTTTATTGGGCTACAAACACTACGCTACCTCTGATAGCCAATCGCACAATTGCAAATCGCGCTAGAAAGTTAATTTTCAGTTTGAGGCTTACTCAACTCAGCGCGCACAGGTCTTGTTTGCCGCCACTCCGACCGCACCAATTTAGTTGGGAGAGAGTCGCATACTTATGACTAACACTTAACTTCACTATAAGTCTAAATACAAAAGTTATTTTCATAATCACATATAAATGGGTACAAATTTATACATTTATGTCTTTAAAGATATTTTCTAAAGCTAAACAAATTTGTCCTGGTTTTTACAGTATAAGACAAAATATGATGCAGCAGCGAAAACTTTAAGTTGACAAATTAGCCAGCGAAACTGCACTTATGTTACATAACCTACCAAATAGAACGCTAAGGAGCAAATCAGCTTTTTCACCTCACAGTAGTAAACCATACCTTTGGCCATAAATACCAGGGATTCGGAACAATAAATAGATAAAATAGTTTTGTAAGATATTTCACAAGGAGAATGATGTGGATAATTTATTTACTTGAAGGTCGAGGCAAGATAAGGATAATATTTCAGAGATAATTGCAGAGAGAAAGAAATACCTAACCATCTCTGGATTAGAGTATTATTTAAGGTATGATAAAATCCCTAAGATATTTTCAGAAAAAAGATAATTAACCAGTTATAGTCACATATTAATTAGGTAAAATAAAATACTTAAGATAACCTTAAAGAAAAAATACACTAAACATTTGTGATTTAACCTAAAAATTAAGATACAATAATGTATTACGGAAGACAATTTTTTTAAAAAAGAATGTAAAACCTAATCTTGGGTCGGAGTAAAAAGATTCTGTAGGAACTTAAAATGGGGTTTTTTACACATGTCTTCCAAAAGGAGAAATTCCGTGACACGGCACTTGTTCATACGAATCGCATGAGGGACCAGCTGCATCCCGACGTCGATTAAGAAGATCGGCACACAGGACAATTTAATAACTAGTTCACTGTCGACGGCCATAACGTACATCAGCGGAAGACATTAGCGATACACAGTTAGACTGAACTTTCCCACGTCCACGGCTCATGTTTTGAAGTTACAACCCTCTTAACTTATACAGCGACTTCGAAAATAAATAAAAAGTAGAAAATAAAGAACCTCCCACCTCCCTGGTGGGAGGTTTGGAGCAATATAGCAACCCAGGTAGAAAAGGAAGGGTAAGCAATAGCGATAGAAAAAACGGTGGATAACGAAGCACTACTCGAGCAGCCAAAGTGTAGTCAGTAGCCCGGAGTGGGGATACACAACACTTATGTGATATCGACGGTTGTCTCGGGACTAAAACAGGTTCACCAGAGGAAATATTAAGGTCTAAAACGGAAATAGAGGTATAAGAAAAAGTAGAGTTTTAGGATAAGCACCCTTGGGAAGAAATAAACGGTAGAGAATGTCATTAAGACAGATTGGTCTAAAGGACCACCTATAATATTAATGATAGAATAAAACCTTACCACCACGTAGATACTTAAAAACAACTAGGTTCCAAATGATACCCAGACGAATCGTCTTCCTACCGAGCACATTCACTGCGATAAGAAATTCAAACAAAGGTAGAGTAAACAAGTCAAATATACCCACACACCAATTTCAAAGACATAATTGCCATGGATACAGAAGTAATTGTTAGATAGACAGTTAATGGACAGTTAGAATCGGAAATTATAAAGGATGATGGCAATATATGCGTAAGAAAAAGCATCAAACAGAAATTTCTTGTATTCGCAACTACAGAGAGGCATGGGTTGCGATCCTACGGGTATCCAAAGAGTAAAGCAACAGCCGGACACATTAGTTAGCAGAAGTCCTAAAGATTCGCTAGGTTGTTCAGACGAAAAATATGTCGACAAAATCAAAAACTATATATGGAAAGAAAATGTTTGTAGCACTTGTAGATTAAAGAGTAATAATAATTTAGCTATACCATAGAATTCGTTGAAGGTTAAAACTAAATTTACGTAGGAATAAACGATAGGAAATCTCGATAATTAGATAATAATACCGGAAAAAATTGTTTCCATGATTACTAAAGAAGGCAAGGCATATTTACATAATTAAATGTAAGATAACAGGTAAAAATTTGACGTTAATCGTTAAAGTAAAATTTGCAACTAAAAATCATTTAATCCCTGAGTCAATGACATTAGAATGAAATATAATTTACATGAGATATTATTAGGAATTAGATTTTGAGAAAAACGCGCTAATTGTGTCGCACAGAAAATAATTTTCATTTTCGTCTATAAAGTAATTTTTAAGGTTATGTTAGTTTAACAATATCAACGAAATCAATTGTATTATTTTCCGTTTTTAAACGACTTTTTTAAACATGAATAATTGCGCAAAATGGCATTATACATAGAAAAGCGAAATGCCTACTAAAAAGACAACGTTTGGATTTTACCAAGTCCCTCCCTCGTGTGGTAATAAAAAGAAGTCATTAGGTGCCAAATCAGGACTATACGGCGGACGACCCATTGGTTCGATGTTTTGAGTGCTCAAATAGTCACTTGCTGGAGCCGATGGTCGTACACCAAGCAGAATTAACTGTTCTACGATTCTCTAACGCAACGGTCGTGACATGTCCATTTATTCCAAGAGAACAGGCAAACATTTTCTTCGAAGTGCTTCGAGCGCGAACAACTTTTGTTGGATTTTGTTCATCTTGGAAGATCTATACATTCGACTGATGTGTACTTTCGAGTTCTTACGAATAAATTCAAGATTCTTCACCTGTGTAGATGTTATACACTGCGTTTGATGCACCGCAATCGTATTTTTTGAGTTTTTCTTTGCACCAATCGACACGTCTTTTTTGAACGATTGTCAAATTATGTGGGATCCGACGCATACATAGCTTTTTCACAACTAAATGTTCATGCAATATCGAATGTATACTTGTCATACTAATGACTAGGGATTCCTGAATCTCACGGTAAATCACATGGCGATCTTGCATTATCAATTCGCGCACAGCATCTATGTTTTCTGGCACAACAGCTGATTTTGGGCAAACTTTTTTAAATTCGCCCGCTAGTAAACTACGACTACGATTGAATTCACTATACCAACGATATACAGTGGTTTTAGTTGGAGCTTCTTTTCCAAAAGTTGAAATAAGTTGATTCAAGCACTGTTGTGGAGATAATTCACGTCGAAAATCGTAAAAACGAGACGACATTTTCGACTCAGGCAAAACAAAACAAATAGTGTTCATATGGCAAAATGTTATAAGTATGTATACTGTCAGAAGTGTCAAATTTTAGTTTAGAAACGTGAGATCACACACCTAGCAACACTGGTGATGTTAGTTCCAGATATATATCGAGCACCCTAGGTAATTCATGTTTTTATAACGCCAAAGGTAAATTTATTTAGATCCTGAAGTGACGTATCCGCCATATTTAATATTATGTTTACAACGTTGCCAACCATGCAAACGTAAGTTACCGAAAATATTACCAGGAATATAAATTTTAAAATTAATAATTGAAGGTTTTTATCGGATTTTTCGGATGTTTTCATGTTTGAGATACAGCTCTTTTATGTTTTCCAGTTAGACATTAAAAACAAGCAAACATGAAAATTTAATAGGTATATGTATAAGCTAAGAAAATCAATTAAACGCGAAAAAACCAACTCTTTGTTTTTAACCACTCAAATTTATGAACTGGAAACCTATGTTGTTAGGCGCTACTGAAACGATTTTAAAACGTATCGCAACGTATTGAAACGTTCTGAAGCATTGATTTTTACTATATGCCGTACATGCAATGTTAGCAATTTTACACGGGGTCAAATTCCCCAGGGCAGTAAATGCCGTGCAAATAAAAAAAAAGATGCACTTACCCAGTGGTGTACTAATCCCGCCGAGGCATTTATTTCGGCGTGGGTAGCGTTCGAATGTCCTTGTTTGGTTGGCTGTAGTTTTCTTCGACGAGGCGCCGATATGTTATGTAACGATTGAGGAAAGAAATGAAAGGAAATGGACCACTTCACCGAACTGTCTGAGCACTACAAATACGTATACCCTCGAAGAAGGCCGGTAGTCAAGTTCCTTTGCTTCGACGTATCTGCTCCCACGAAGCATCTCTTTCCTTTAAGAGTGGTTATAGTTCTTTTACGTACTTTGGTGGGCAGAGCTGCGTATCAAACATGAAAACCGCGACCCCAGCGTTTTCCTAAACCACAAATGATAATCAATATCTAGACTTACGTGAGAACCAAATCTTTGTGTGGTTTTCACGTAATGCGTACATTAAAACATAATAATACTGGGAAATTTTCCGTGTGGGGTTTTAAAACTCCCTGAATCTAACTTATACAATAAAAGCTATAGTTCTTAAAAAAAGCTCAACAAGCCTTGAATTAATTCCAGACCCAACACTTAACTTCTTTCACTTGAATAAAATTATTTAAGACCTTTAACATGTCTAACTGGAAGTAAAATAGATTTTAATGAAGTGTGAACTATATTTAATCAGAATTGATATTTGAAGAAATATTTGAATTACTACTAGAAGTAATAATTGAAAGAATATTTGAAGCCTTAAAACAACCCTCATTACCTAAATTAATGTAAAATGTGCAGGATTTCTCAAAATCGGCGAAGAAAAATGACAAAGTTACTGCAAACACTTTCAATTACTATATTTTTACTTGCACTAAATTTTATTGAGTACAGTATTGTAAATTGATTTACTAGTTCGCAGAACAACAGAAGCAATCCTTTGAAAGTAATTCTAGTCCTATATATAACGCCTAATTCCGATTATAAACCACCATATTGTTCAGCAAATTTCCTTCTAACAAAGTATTAAAATCCGTAAAGAGGCACGTAATACAAACCAATAAGAATCGTTTCAGTTTGTAACAAACATTTCATTTGTCGAACGTTCTGATTAATGTAAATTCGACTTTATTTGAGATAGGTAAATCAATTCTTATAATTTCTAATCGCACCGAATGTTTTCCTTCGTAAATAGCAAAATTGTTTCTATATCGCCCCAAATCGTTGAAATGTTTAGCGCGTATGAGACTATTTTTTCATAGCTTTTACATTAAGCATTGATGCAGCTTTCCAGTAAAGTGAAAATGTCTTTCTTATAAAGAAATGTTTACCTAGATAATTAATGAAAGATATGCGTAACATATGCATCCGTTTAGCTAATACAAAAAGTAGTTTCATACACAGAGCGTTATTAACGAAAGTTTATGCTTTTATGATTAATTATTGCGAATTTGAATTTTGCCCTTATTGACCAAAATGACGTCTTTCACTCATGTATAGATATATTTTTCAATTTCATAGATACATAACATGTTTAATGTTGAATGCTATGCAGATTAAGTAAGAGTAAGATTAAGTAAAAGACAAGTTTACGTTGCAATAATAAATCTCTTCTTTCTATTCACCCATGTAGCCATAGTTTAGCTCCATCACTTAAACAATTATTCAAGAAATTTAAGCATTTATATGTATCACTCCAACACGAGTAAGACTTACTTGTGTCTTTCTTATTCTATCAATATACTTATATACTTCTCCTCTATACCATCGAAACATCCGAACTTGACATACAAAGAGCACAATGTATAAAATTCGCAGAACACTGCAAAAGTTAAGGGTTCTTGAAAAAGCCAACCCTCCATTGATTCGCTATCGGATAAAGAAGGTTTAATGTCGATAGTGCCTTGCAAGGGTGGACACATGGACGTTCTAAAAGCACTAAGTGTCCTGAAAAAGTTTTATGTACTCCCTGAAAGAAAATTAACAAATCGCTGTAGCATTAAATTACTATTTTTTGTCTTTCTTTTACTTCGTTCCTTTGATATACGCATTTACACACAACAAAACGTTTCATTTGCGGAGGTTGTAGGGCGTTGCTTTGTTGTTTATTCCAAACTTTAACAAATTACATACATTTTTTCTTATTGGTCGTTCCTAATTCCCATTTCGAAGTACAATAAACGTAGAATTTACTAAATTGGGTTAAGAATGTATTTCGAGAAATGTGTAGAAAAAAGACAAGATTCTTGTAATGCTCAAGAATTTGTTTTCATCTACTTTTAAGGGGAATTTAATTTTTCAGGAAAAAAGCTAATATTCAAAATTTATTTATGAAACAATTCTGAGTTCTTATAGGTTTACAGAAATTGAATTAAATTCCCGTGAGATAAGAATATTTGCTGAAGGTCTGTCTTTTTACAGCGGTAACTAAGTAAATTAACAATTTGCGTGGTGACATGACCGTGTTAAATTTTGTCACTTTTCGAAATTTTCTTTAGAAATTTTTTTCTCTCTTACTTTTACATTTTGTAGCAAAATTGCATGATATAAGAATTATATAATATTTTTATGCTGTTGAACGATGAACAAAAACATTGGAAATGCACATTCCTCAAGGTACGAATCAAGTTTCGTATCATGAATTTATTTATTTCAATCTTGAGGCATGTGTGGCTTTGGTGAGGAGAATGGCTGTCAGTAGATCTTTCTACGTGTGGTGGTGTTATAATCTGACTCTCACTCTAAAGACGCATCGCTAGGTAGATACTTCTGACGAGGAGGCTGAAGAATATGAAGGAGTTGGCATGTCAAATAGCCTAGCAATGCCGTTTTCTGTAGGGTCTTTTTTAAGCAAATTAGTGTTTAAACTTATCTCAACACTGGGTCTATTTCTTTTGGCATAGGTAAGGCGGTAACACTGTAGGGCATCGTGCATAGCAGATTACTTTAGCAAAATAGGATGTTTGTTTGTCAAAGAACAGAGAATTTGTACAAACTTGGAAAATGCTACTACCATTAACTTTTAACTGGAATAGGATCCTTCTCCTTTCGCTCTCTCATGTTCTTTGAGATACGACAGGTCCTTGTTGGTTAATTTTTCTCCCTGTAACTAAGTCTAGCACTTCTTTGTAATTCTACTCCTGCAGGTTTAGATCTAGTTGAATACTAATTTCGACGAGACTCAACAACCATCTTTTTTTCATCAAGCTATGATCGTCATGGTGATCATGAACAAGATAGGAAAGGGAACTTTTTAAAACTTCGTTATATATCACCATGCACTTTCGATGTTCTGTATACGCAATTCTTCCAAAAGTGTTATAATTTAACATCAAGTTCCTCGGCGGTTTTCAGTACTGTGCGTACGTACGGCGTAAATTGGAATGGGTTAGGTGGCAAAAACACAACTTTAACATCGGGATGAAAGTCATATATATGTTGTGTATTACCTGGTTTTTTATGTAAGATCAGAAGAACCATGTAAGGAATACCTGTCGTCTGATGGTACCATTTCTCTCTGAGGCGAGCTGACGAAAGAACTACTCAAATATTGCTAATCTCACCATAGTCTTCGCCTTAGCCTCCATATCAGGAAGGAAACTTTTGTTTATATTTCTTAACATCTAAGATTAGTGACCAGACAAAGCAACAAGGTCAGAAGTTTTCTGGTGAAAGGTATACCAATTCTTATATTCATCTTGGGTTCACGTTATGGATTGATGTTTGAGAATTTTTCCCTTGAAAAAGTTATCTACCAAGATCCTTAAATCGCCTTGTTGGACATAAAGTGGTAGATGCTGAATAATAGAATTGGCAGTATTCAAGTTCGGATGTCGACTAGCTTTTTGATCTCTAAAATTGTCCGCTCGAACTTGGAAATCGCCCTACCAAGAATGCTTTCAGGTTAATATCAGATTTACTACATAAGAACAAAAAAAAATTGATAAGAAAGGTCTATCTACGAATATCCATAAGCACTAGATAGGTGGAAGTTAAAACTGATGATACTGAAGTTTAATTGCAGACTGGGTCTATGAACTAGCAAACTGTCCCTAATTAGCCGCTAAGTTATTCTTCAAGGGGTTGAATTTCTGATTGGTTTCCGATTTACTACATTACAACCAAACAGTTTTCTTAAAAAAGGTATGCCTACCAAGATTTATAAGGTTCCCAAAGGATTTCAAGATTTAGTGACATACTTTTGGATTATAAATTTGGCGATACTTAGCGCGGACTTTACTGCAATAGGCCGTTTTCTTTCAAGCCATTGAACTTCATATTAGCAATCCCCTAGTTTCCTAAATCATGAAAAAAACTGCGACTGTTAATTCTATGAGTTCATGCTTATAGAAACAGTGATTTTGTAGCCGGCCTTTGAATGTTTTTGAACAAGAAATTTCATGAAGAAGCAGTCTACGCGGTTTTTTGTGATGTAAATGTTCGTTCGAGAACATACCCAAACATGGTTAGTCGAACAGGTATAAATTTAACCACAGGAAAGACCTACAATTTTGCTCGAAGGTTTGTTGGGATTTTCACGAATATCTCAAAAATGTTGATTCCCTACTTATTTGTGAAGCTGAAGAACGGAAGTGTCTAGTATCGTTGCTATACATTTTATCAGAAAGCCGTCGACATCACAAAATTTTTAGGAACTTTCTCTTGATCTCGACCCATTTGATTGTTTGCTGTTCATATGAACACCTTCAGCTTGACGTCTACCAAAGAAGCGGCCAGTGTGGTCTTCCAAGAGAAGGATATTTTGACGACCAACAGAATTACCCAAATCATTACGAGATGAAGCTCTATTTTGTCAAGAGATCTTTTGACAGTGCAACATAAAGATGTGTAAGAAGACAGTTAACATCCGTACAGGCACTCGGTTTGTTGGTAGCTGCTTGTCGTTCGTCACAGCTGGTCGCTCCTTCTATTGCAGGTACAAATAATTGATGTTAATCAAATGGTGCGCCAAAAAGTTGAACATTGATAAAAACACGCTCGTCGATTGGAACAAGTAAATGCGAGAACAGTTGAGCCAGCGTTCACAACAAAAGATCAGCGGCTAGAACATGATTGTGAAAATTGATAAGTCAATCTTTATCAAACGCAAAAATAATGCTGGCCGTGTGCTGCCTTAACAATGAATTTTTAGGAGATATCTTCCGTCAGACTGGTGAGTACGTTCTTGTTCAAGTTCTAGACCGAAGTGCAAAGACTCTGATGGAGATCAAGAAGCATATAAAGAAAGGAACCACGCTTACTCAGAGTTGACGAGCTTACAAGACTCAAGAGCTCGAGGTGACAGGTTTGGGTATTCCAAAGTCAACTTTGTCGACCCAACAAGCGGAACTCACACTCAAACTGAACGCATGTGGGGTCAGCTAAATGACAAAACAAAAAACACCAACTTACTGCACGTTACCATTTGGAGTTATACTTGGCGGAGATCATGCGGCGCACACACATTGCTGAAGATAATGTTTTCGAGGTTTTGTTGGGACCAATTATACCTTTTTGGCGTCCAGAATCTCAAGTGCAGTGGTTGTTGTTTGCTTAATATGTTTTTATTCATTGTTTTACTTTTCAAAAGGAGGTCGAGATTGAGGTACAAAACTAATTTTTCAACAGTGTGCTATAGACCCTAAACCCTTACTTAGTAAATTTTAAAATTCAGACATACAAATTTCTATATCACAGTTATAACCAGATACCACTTACGATTATATCCTGCAGCAGAGTCGATTTCTCAGGTTCTCTTGATCCGGTTCTCGGTAGATTTTTGACGTTTTGAGACTGGTAGTACCTGTTGTGACCTATAAGAAGGATAAGGAGGAACGATAAACTATGGGCACTACATTGACAATCGTGGTAGCACATCTCGAAAACATAGTTGCTTCTCAAAATTCCGATGCTTAAGTGATTAATTTAAGTTCATGTAGATTATCTCCATCATTTCAACACTCATTTGTCACTTCCTGGGATTGGCTTATTCAAATTGGCTGATTCTTACGACCAATTGCAATAGAGAACTTCAAAACTTAAATAATGCATGTTCACAGTACATTTTCCGAGAGCGAAATACGTGAGGGTATCTTAACGTATTCATACATATTAAAATCATTCGAATCTTACAACGTAACTAATAATTTATAAAGTAATCAGGTCCGGATTTAGGAAACAAATGGAATTACTTTACTTTTATACAAAGATTAATAGATTTATTAAATATAAGAAATGACAACTGGTTATCCGGTAATTAGAAAAGGCATGTTACGGGTTAATTCACTTAACACGTAACAAGGAAAGTAAAAACTAAAATGTCATTTTACATGTAATGTCGGTTACAGAAAATTAACCAACGACTAGAGAGATAAATGCAGTTAGATGGATCCAATAACACTTTCGCGGTGAGACCCCTTGTATTCACCGCCGTTAGGGAAACTTTAAGATTAGGCCGCTAACGTCCTTGATTAACGCATGAGGAGCTTGGGTTTGTTGCCTGATCTTGGTCATCAGTCTCCCGAATCCTTGATAATCGATTGTAGTGGTTTCCATAATGAAGTGGGATGGATAATGCTGCTGATATTCCGTGCTTATCAGGTGGAGTTGAACTGCGACGAGGCGGTTTATTGCAATTTCTACTTGGTGGACAGTGTCGTCCTGGGATGTACTCTAATAATAATCCCAGTGCATGAGGGTGTATTGGATTATTAGCAGAACAACTGCATAGTCTACTTGGTGCATGGATGGCATAACGATAGATTTGTTTAATATCATATTTCTTTTAGGTCCGGAAATTAAAGTAGAAACAGTGATTTGGTCCACGTGGAGCTCCTTTGATCATGCATTAGTATTGGCCATTAATAATCTTCGAAGCGTCTCTAAGCCGATTATAACGTATAATTTTAAAGCACTTCGCCTACTTGGTATTTTTATGTAATAACTTGCAATGCATTTACCGTAGGAAACGAAATGCTGTAAATTTAATTATATTATTTATCAGGAATGGATTGCAATAATAAATGTTTTATTATCAAGTATGAGAGCGTACTACCGTACCTGTTATTTATATTTGAGCCTCCTGATATTTCCTCAACTAGATAATGTAACAAATTCTTAACACAAAAACTTTTAAATTAAATTGATATGAAATGGCTTACGCCTTAATGTTCTAGTAACATTTGAATATTTCTAAAATGCAATAAAGTAAAATATTAAACAAGTTTTAAAAAATATCATAGGAATCAGAAATAAATTTGGAATGCAGTAAAACAAATGCGTCCTTCGGTAACTGGCTAGTGATATCTTAAAATAACAGTTTTCGTATCCCAAATTTCTGGATTTGCAACCTGGCGACAGGTTCGATGCATACATAGGTAATTGTCACTGAAATCATTAAACTATACTAATAAAATAGTTTTTCGAAACCGACAACTTGAAACTTACGGAAATTTTCGATCAGTGGGCGAAAGCAGCTCTTCAGCAGAAAAATTGTGCCAGTATTGTATTTTTTCCACTCCAATAATTTTTTAAATTTTACTCTTGAACATTATTCTCTCCTCCTTTAAGAATAAAAGTCATTTGTAACGGTCTGGTAGTTATTATATCAATAATCCCTTATTCCACCTATACCTACTTTTATAAAAATAACCCAAGATATTGTTTAACGTCACAACAGAGGCAGTGAAATCTAAAGAACCAGAGAATTAGAGACAACACTCTTCCGACACTTTGCACTATGTTCTTACTCTTTCATCTCTTTCTTAAAACTTATTGGTCTAACAGGTGCAACGCAAAGAGAAAACTCTGGGACTTGCTGTTCAATCATCGAGCGTGGCATCTATTGTGCTGGAGCAATACGCTCCAAGAAAATTTGCGCCGTACAATTTAAGTTTACTTACAGTCCGTTAGCTATAGAAGGAATTGAAAGTAAATGAATTATTATTGCATGAGTCATCCTTTTATTCCAAATAATCCGACTCGAAGGACCTTGTACATTAAATTTCGCCAATAGAAAAGCCCTTTGTAAATACAAACTTCCATTTATTCACAGTATGTATGCGTAGTCTTTGAAGTAAATGATACTTCGGTTAGGTTACAATGTGTTTTAGAATGTATTTTAAACTATTTAACTCATCTTTAGTATTATGGAATTAATTCCAGACGCTCCAAATCTTGCAATATAATAGTTTAATTTAATTATTATGCAACTGTGATGTTATTTCTTAAAATTTATTTAATCAATTTTTTTATGAAGTTTAAAATATGTATATTTTTTCAGGTAATACTCATTGACTTAACTTCGTCTCCCATTGTAAGTGTAAGTAGCATTTTAAATCTAGTTTAATATAATATTGATGTATGAATAACTCGAATAACAAAATTAAGTATTTTTACAATTACAAAAACTGTGAAGCTAATCCGTGAAAGTTACCCCTGGATTAGAAGACAGTTTGCTTTATATTTGTATGAATTGTACTTTGAATTACTAATACGAAGAATGCGTTTGTACTGGATTGAATAATGTTATTGCCTTTGTTTTAAATTTGAAAATTGCCACTTAAAAAAGAATATAGCATCAAATGTGAATGTGATTCACAAAGGCGAAGATTTCGTTTTCGTTCTCTAGTGCTTATTCTTGTTTAAAATTTCTGCAGGTACTAGGGGATATTGGACGCTAGGAACCTGCAGTAAAAAATTATGGAATATCAATATTTTGAGTGTTTAGTGCTTAGTGAAGTAGGCATCTGTGTTATCCGCAGCGGGTACGTTTTAGATACAGAGAGAAAGTTTTGAACGGTTATAAAGTGTAAATGTATTTACAAAAGACTAATAGGATATATATATATCATCCATTTACTAAATACAAAAGTCCCACGATTGGGTCCGGTTACTGAGGTGAAGCGCCCCCAACTTGGGTCGACAAAAATTGCTGCGAACTCGCTACTAAAGCACCTAAAATTGGAGAACCATAATTCTGCAATCTTTGGTTCTAATGAAGTCCCACATCCATGGGCGCCAAAATGCTACAAACCTTCGATGATGCTTATATCTGAAAAAAAACTTAAAATATTTTTGCGTCGCAATGAAGCATTCCACGGCTGCTCAGCTACTTTCTGTGAATAAAACAACTACTCAAAAGAAATAAGAAATTCTGCTACGGCAAATCTAACTTTATTAACATACTTGTCGAAAAATACACTCTAAGCCCAACATAAAATTCATCATCCATTCATTCCTAATACATTATGTACATCACCTTTTTAAAATAACACATTTTTAAAATACATTTTGAGCTCTCTAATTAACTCACATAAAAATTTTCAATTCAATTATCATAAAAGTAACAGGATTTTACCACATTCTTTACTCTACTTCCTGTTTAATACGAGCTCATAGTAAAACCTTAGTCCTTTGTGCTACTATTCGCACATCAATCCCCCAAATGTCCCGTTTACCTTGTACATACATTAAATATTATAATTCTCATGAATTCCCACATAAAATGTAGTAAAATAATCCAACAGAAAAAGTTCAATTTGTAACTCTTCCTCAATTTGTCTTTTTAGTTCATAACCCTGTACTACAATGCACAAAAACACCAGTTTATTCACAAATGCAAACGAAAAGAATCAACAGTTACCTGGATTTAATCACTGCACACTGGTCTACCTTCATACCATCAACGACTGCTGCCTTGAAGAACGCCTCCAATCTGGATTGCAATACCCAAGACTGCAAACTGCTACCATATCAGCACGAATTCATCTAATCTACCACTTCCATTGTATAAAATTAGTCTCAAGCGTCTTCTATTAAATGTTAATTAACCAAATCAACCAAACAGACATTTGTCCATTCCCAAATTTTTATATTTGGCACACTTAGTGCAAACGAAAATATAATAGGCTGTACTTACATACATTAACTTTGTTTCGGCTTGTATAAGAAGTACTTTTTCTTGGAGCCGTCAGCTGGTAGTACTCTAGGCGTTGTCTGCTTGTTGTAAAACTAAGTGCGAGTAAGAGCTTTACGCTATTCGGACTAAGAGATCTAAGAGAGACCTACCACCATCCGCTGGGGTTTGTATAGTCTTCTTCTGCCCCTTTAAAGCTTCTAAATTTCGGCAACTTTCAACAATACAAACAAACAACTTCTAATCGTTCACAATTCCTCGTAATTTTTTAGCCAAACACCAACTGCCACCGAAACCTTGGAATTTGCACGATACAAACAAAACATTTTCTCCGTATTCTTTCAACCGTCAACAAATTCTGTGTATCCGTCCTCACTCACCACACTTTTTAAAACATTTCCTTGAATTTCAACAATCCCCCTCTAAAATCTTGTGTATATTTTCTCCAACTGTCTCCCTTCAACATAAGTACTAAAATTTTCTATCTCTTACTTCCTACTCATTCCATTTTGTATATTCCTACCACACGAGTTATATCTTTTTCATTCTAAGATGCATTCTACATCAACTATTCTTTTTACTTCCTGCTTTCCCCGTTGTCAACGTTCAATCTAACTCTGTCTCTCTTTATCCTTATGCCATCTAATAAGCTCTTTTTGTTCCTTGTTTGTAAGTTCCATCTATACCTTATCTACCATTTCCCCACTCAAAACAACCTTTAAACTATGTCTATGTTAACACGTGGTATTCCTATCCTACTTTTTCTATTCTTACAAAATAACCCCTCCTTGTTTCACTGTTAACAACCTGCAAAAATAACGCTGTCCAACTAAATATTACCCTCTCTAAACAACGTTCAAACTATGCATATTTTACTTTTACATATTCTACTTGATATTCTTTCTTTGTCTCGCTGTCTTTACCCCAAATCAACTAACACTTAACACCTGATATCTTTTTAACGAGTCTATAAATCCATTATAATTGACAGCTCCGACCAACAACTCTTAGAATTCGTTTGTTATTTGTGAACGTTATCTCCTTTTTTATAACGATACTTGGAAACCTTGCGACGGTTACACTTGTTGCTTCAAAACACTTTCATTACTTCTTGTAAATAATATAACAGCCACTCAACTGTTGTAAACAATACGCCGAAACCAACGGTTTAAAATGATCAAACTTTTTGCAAATAAATATCCAACTTTGCTATAAATCAACTTCTGAAATTAAAAATGCTAAAGCTTTACCTATATGCTACCATTATACAAGATGAGGGTTAAATATGTTTATTATATAACACACGCTAAAGGATGATGCTAAATTAACTTGTAATACTACAGTGCCCTTACTAATTTCTATCAGAGATTTGAATAGCGTTTTAATTTGTAGATGGTTGTTTCTACATGCTGAATCACTAAATAAATTATCAAATGAATTACTAATGTCGTTTTACACTCAAATATCACAGAACATTCCCCTATTTGAATACAAATGACAACCAATTTTGGATTTTTATTTGACTTCAAATATATCCCTAAATTACTATGTATACTTGTATGTACACTTATGATTTACCTGTTACGTTAATTCGAGGCAGCCACGTTGGGCGCCAAATTTCTGCTACGTTGGCTCGTAGCCGTGCGTAACCCAAAGAAAATCAAAGAAATGACCGGGCTCCATCGGAGATTAGGGGGTTGTAGAAAGCAGACCAACATATATGTACGCGGTTGTAAGGACTTAGTAACAATACCTGCAACAACAAAAAATCAGAATAGCAAACCTGCAATAAAAAAAAATTAGTCCTGCAAACCTGAAATAAAGAAAAAGCATAGAATGCTGATCGAGCATAGATTGTTCAGTACTTGGTAGAATGAAGAAAAAGAAACTGTTTGGATAATCTATATAATATAACAACGGTAAAAGCAATACAAAAAATTTTTTTAGTACAAAGTGAGGTAATATTGGGGAGTAGCAGAAACGTTTCCTCACACACCAATTAAACATAGATCAGACAAAATTTTAACAAAAGATAAATAGGTAAGCACAATTGATATGAGTCATCTAGTATTGTTGATTTTTTTTTTAAATAGCATGCAAGTCTATGGTAAAAGGTATCAGAACAACAAAGATATGGCAAAACAACGGATAGATATTTAAAGTAGTAACAAGTAGGAAATAGTTCAACTTACAAAAGGTCCTTCAATAACGCTTCCTTGCAATTGAAGTGTGGGATTCACGATGTCCGGCACTAACGCAGCACTTCACCCTTGACTGTGAGGGTGTTGATAGAACTTATCACACGTTACCCTAATCACACCTACGTATTTTACTGGTGTTAGCAGCAGACATTATCACGCGACGGAACTATGTAGCATTGATAAATTTCTTGTTAATTCTATTTCCTGAGACAATAATTTCGAAATATTTTGTAGCACTAGTTTAATTTCAACTGGGACCAAATGTATATTATTTTCATAAACATCCAAAAAGCAGTGAGAAACTTCAACCAATACCTTTGTAAACCGGTAATCGGTTATATTTCGCAAATAACGAAATTTGCGCAAGCAATGATCTATTTTAGATACTTTGGGGTTGGAAAATTCAGTAACTACAGTATCAACTGTATTTGGATAATCCCAAGTATGCACTACTCTGATAAAAAAGAAAAGGACCGCGAAACTAGATCGCACACACAGTTTAAATATCAAAAGACAACGCACCAACAAAAAAAAACCACAATGAGTAAAGCACGTGTATCACTAGAGTAAGTCCGTCAAAATGTTCCGTAGAACACGCGTGCAGGTCGAGTTTAACAAGTTCTACCACTTTTATTTCCAACAGAAACTCAACCGAAAAACAATTAGTAAGGCACGCGTAAGCAATAAAACCGTCCATCAAATGTCCTTAAAACACACGTGCGTCGACCAAACACGTTCGCCTATAAAACATACTATTTCAATCGGAATTAGCACTACACTCTCTACAGTTAATGTACAACTTTTATTTCACAAGAAAAACAACTAAAATCGTGTCGTGCTTGTTCATGAACAATTCGAAAATTCATACCGCATTAATTCTCACTATTTTCAAAGCAAAAAGGAAACAGTATTTTTAACGTAATTAATATATAGGAACAAAGAACAAACTACAACTGCCCATCTGTTTATATCAACTCGTTGCTATTACAACCTCTTATCGTCTATTATCTAGACTTGTATATCCACATAAGGAACAAAATCTATACGAACGGCAAGACAAGAACGATGCAATCCACTCATTATAATACGACGCATTCGCCCAAGGAGTTAATAAATATAATATACAGAAATAGTAGTTACAGAAATGTATTTGCGAATTGGGTAGCGTAAAATGTTAAGCCATTAAAAATGCGCGTTACATACCTCTATATTTCTACAACTATCTATTATTTCTTATCATTACTATTTAGACCTATTATTAACACCTATTATTATCCACTATTATTTATACCTACTATTAACTATTATATATACCTATTCCCTATTTGAATCTGACTCTCTTCTTTATTCGTAGGGTCATCCGTCTTACGTATTTAATGATATGGATCTTAACTTCTCCCCTATTTTTATCACTGTCTGTATAACTACTTCACGAAAAATTAAACTATCATCAACGTACTGACACGAAAATTATTCATATGCCCCTAAAATTATCTGTTTGGCCTTACCGACTCCTATATTTGACTTAGACAAACCATACGGTACCACCTTAAAATTATAAATTTTTCCCTCTACAGAAAATCCTGTGTACCTTCTAGAATTTTTATGCAACGGAATCAACCAAAAAGAATTCCTCAAATCAAGCTTACTGAAAATTAGTTTACCACTTAACCTAGTTAAAAGTGAGTTCATGGATGGTGGACAATGAAATTGCGGTTTAGTCCGTTGGTTAATTTTTCTCGCATCTAAACACAAACGAATGCTATTATCTTTCTTCTTGACTACTACCAACGGATACAGAAAACGTGTATTTGAATATTCAATGATGCCATCACTCATCAGTTTTGCTAATTCACGATTTACTTGCTTCCTATATGCTGCAGGTATCGGATATATTTTAGAACTAAACGGTTCGGGAATGTTTCTTCAAAAGTGCATAAACTTCCTCTAATTTTTCCTCCAGACATTTAACAGTATCTAATTTACTTTCTCCCCCATCATCTATCTCCATTAAATTCACACTTAACCCCACGTCATCTTCTGTGACATAACTATCTTTCCAGGGCAATACAATATCCCTAACCTTTACTAATCTTTTCTCCATGCCTATAGTCAGACCTAACTTCATCATACAATCCATCCCCAAGATACTTTTAAATTTAAGTCCGGGAACAATCACAAATTCCTGTGCACAGCTTAACGAACCTATTTCTACCTTTAACACAACAACGCTATTTACTACAGCAAACCTCTTTTTGTTCGGAGCTACTGAATGATTCCTCTTAATTGGCATAATTCTATCACAAATTTCTTCTTTAATTTCTGTAAGAAATTTCTCAGATACTAAACTCGCCTCTGCTCCTGAATCGAGCAACGATCCTACATTATAATTTAAAATTTTCACCTCTACCATCGGCAAACAAATTTTCTCCTCAATCGTCATAAATTCCCGCGGATGTTCATATTTACATATTTTTATATCTAGTGGTTTGTCTCTTACTGGAAATCCTGTCTTCCCCGTGTCTCACTGTTTGGTCCCCTTTGTCCTTCTACTACCTCGGCATAAGTCCTAGTAACTTCCGGCCTTTCCCTAACTTCATTGTTCCTAGTCCCTGCACTAGTTTGTGCTCTTGAAATCTCGGTATCCTGACGTTGCACACTCGGTCCCTGACTTGTACTTCTTGTACCGCTGCTACTCCGATAAAAGTTTTCCTTTTGCTCCCAGTTATTTCGGAATGGTCTGTTAAAGTTTATCCCCCGTCTATTATTAAAATTATCCCCCATATTTTCAAATCTAACTTGATGTACATTCCTATTCCTATGTTCTTTAGGTCTCCCTGTACATCATCATATCTCTGTAGATTTTCCAAAAATGTGTCTGCGTCTATGATATTCTGCAGTGCCACATGCTGTCTAACCTTTACCTCAAAGTGCCTACATAAATATTTAATTATTTGCCTATCTGTTAACGGCGGACTTAACTGTTTCGCTATGCTATACTTTCTGATCGCATACTGCTCCCGAGATCCTGAAAATTCCTCCTTATACTTTCCTGTAATCAAATCATCCCAAATAATGTTTTAAAAATTTCTCTTCAAAGTTTAAATATCACTCAATGTCTTGTCCTACCACATTTTACCATGCTTCTGCATTGTCTTTTAATAACGCCTTTACTATATTTAATTTTGCCTGGTCATCATACAGATTATTCACTAACGTCCTAACATTATTAATAAAAATTTGTGGGTTTACCCGATTATCACCATAAAATTTCATGTGCTGATCTAAAGATAAATTATTCGTAAAATATCTCGGTTCATCCCCCGTTAAGCGGTTATATTCTGTTTGATTGCACTCGCTTCTTTTTCAAATCTACCTAATTGATCTGCATGAATCGCTTACTTCAGTCATACTGCAATTAATTTACTCCTCGCAAAAAATCCTCATTTCCGTCTTCAGTTGTGCCATTTCTTGTGTTGCTTGTTTTAACTATTTGCATGTGTCTTTGTGTGTGGGTACGCTGCGTGTGTGCGTGCGCGCGTGTATGCGTGCGTGTATAGACGCAAACCAACTAACATTCAATTCATTTACTTTCTGATATACTAACTCAGGCTAGACAGCGTGTAGTTGCCCCATTTCTTGCCTAATTCCTACTATGCTCCTTTTATTTCGTTCTACTCGCGTTTCAACTTTCTCCAATTTCACGTTTAGACTAGGTTTAAAATCACTCAATTCCTTCGTTGTGTGTGTGTGTGTGCGTGCGTTCGTGCTTGCGTGTGTGTGCGCGCCCGCGTTTGTGTTGTGTTGTTTGTTTTAACTACTTGCATGTGTCTTTGTGTGTGGGTACGCTGCGTGCGTGCGTGTGCGCGTGTGTGCGTTCGTAAACAGAAGCAAACCAACTAACATTCAATTCATTTACTTTCTGATATACTAACTCAGGCTAGAGAGCGTGTAGTTGCCCCATTTTTTGCCTAATTCCTACTATGCTCCTTTCATTCCGTTCTACTCGCGTTTCAACTTCCTCCAATTTCACATTTAGACTATGTTTAAAATCACTCAATTCAAAACGTTTAAATACCAAATTAGTTCTACGACGCTCTCGGAAGAATAGAAAGATAAAACTTACATCTTTTGCAGAGCACGATTCCTTTGTACCATTGAAGCATCTTTGCAAATTATTACCATGAATTAATTATAGTTAAAAATACATTTTCATAAAGATTATTGAACTGTAGTGACGTCTATTTGAAATCGTTACTACATTATGATCTACGCCTTATCGCAAGCTTACCATACAAAGAGTACAAGAGAAAACACGTCGAATAATGCAAACTCTAAGGGTTATTGAAGACCCAATCCTTGTGTGAATCGCTATTCAATAAAGAAGGGTTAATGTCGATACACTTACTAGGGTGGACATATCTGACGTTTTGTAAGCACTAAATGTTCCGAAAAAGTTTTATACACTCGCTGAAAGTAAGATAACAAATCGTTTCAGCATTAACTTACTTATTTACTTCTTTTCTTTTCTTAGCTAGTACTCTTTTATACAGAAGAAAACTTTTTATTTCCAGTTCATAGGGTGTTGTTTTATTATTTATCTGAAACTCCATGAAATATATAACATTTTTCTTATATTTCAAACCTAATTTCTGTTACGAAACGCAATAAACCTACAACTTATTGAATTGAGTTAAGAATGTATTTGGACAAATTAATAGAAGAAAAATAAGGTTGTGCCAATACATAAGAATTTACTTTTATTTTCTTCCTGGGGGAATTTTGTTTTTCAACCATAGAAAAATAATATTTCCTAATTTATTTACGAAACAATTCTGAAGTCTTGTGGGTATACAGGAAATTGGATTAAATTCCTTTTTCAGAATATTTTCTGAACGAGTTTCTTGAAAATTACCTCTTTAGACAATAGAATATAAGGATAAGACTCTTTAGAAGTTGTCATGATGAATAAAACTTAGTATGCTTTATATCATTAATGTGCAAATTACATCTACAAGGTAATGCCATTTCACCAATAAAGTTTAGTCTGTTTAGAGATTCCGAAATCAGTCAAAGCACTTAACCTATTATTAGTATTACTTTCGCACGCCAACTTACAATTTACGAGTATGAATTTAATTTTCAAGTGCTGTTGGTATTCCCATTTCTCTTGTTTGGAGCAATAAATTCTATAAAATGTTAGAGAAAAATATTTGGTCGCGTTTATTTTTATTTTAAATTGTTTGTATAAAGATGTATTTTTAACTCTCCTCAACCCCTAAGCGTTAGTAACCCCAACTTTAAAAATGTAGATAGCAAAGTACTGTTTCTAGTACTTCATTTGATAGAATTTACTTTCAGCAGCTAGCCCTTGTGAGTTTTGGCTGGAAGCTCTAAATATTTGGTCGCGTTTATTTTTATTTTAAATTGTTTGTATAAAGATGTATTTTTAACTCTCCTCAACCCCTAAGCGTTAGTAACCCCAACTTTAAAAATGTAGATAGCAAAGTACTGTTTCTAGTACTTCATTTGATAGAATTTACTTTCAGCAGCTAGCCCTTGTGAGTTTTGGCTGGAAGCTCTAAATAAACGAAAATCCAAGAATTTCAATCAACCAAGAAAATATGAAACTCAAAATAACTCAAACAAGTGACCTCTATATTCAGGGACTATATGTAACACTTACGTACAATTTTATTTACTTATTTTACAATAACATTTTTATTATGAAAACAATCTCCGAAAGTAAATTCTCATAATTTGTCACTATTTACATCAGAATGTTATACAAAAAGTCTTTATTGTTTGTTACTTAGCAACTATAAACCCTACAAGTATTTAAATTAAAAACCAAGGATAAATATCTTGCGGCTAACGCTCTTATAAAACATCTCACTAGGTAATTAATCAGTCTTCAAAATAAGGCATATAACAATGTGTTCTAAAAATAATACCATTATCAAATAATCCATAAAAACAAATAATTATATATTGTTGTGACATTTAATTGTTGTTGCTCAAAAAATATATTAATTTCTATAAAAACGTACCATCGAATAAAATTTTGAACTAGATAAACCACTCGTTCGTGTACTCACATAAAAGGAAGTACTTTTGAACCAATGAGCAAGCTATCTCGCTTATGTGGCACCAGAATGACCTCCAACCATGCCTTTAACGAATGTTCTCGTATCATCATCGACCCCAAATCAACTATTTATTTTTCGGGTTTCACTTGACTTGATATCTACCTTCGAGTTCTTTAAATACTGAACGCTATTAAAATTATTATTCCACATGTGCAAAATTCGTAGGTAGAACACTACGTGGGACCATCTTTTTTGGAGGTAAACTTGAAAGTGCTTTTCATGTTAGCATTGCATAAAAAGATTGTTTTCACTAAGACTATTTTCAACTTTGAATGGAGACAAATCTCTTTTCTGCTCGTCGGCATATTTCTTTGACTCGCCTTGATTTTTTCGTGGTTTTCTCAAGCTGTTCTTAAGTTTATTCCCAGCCCGTCCAGATATGGGGTACTTTGTGGAATAAAATTTTGGTCTTGCACAATCTGTTCTAGATCTCTACTGACGTCGTCGGTTGTTCACATCTCTCTACCAAAAGTTAAGAATGCTGGAGTAAAACCGGTATTTTTACAACGCGCGTTATTTAAAGCAAATCTTATTCCAGGTATGTGATCAGGCTATGAGTGGTGGTTTTGTACGGACAAAATTACCAACTGTGTTTTTAGGTCCTTATTTTTCATCTGTCAGTAGGACTACTAGCAGGGTGACATATAAGGGGATTATGGATTAAGCGGATCCCAAGCAAAAGGCAATCTCTTACGTAAATTCGCTCACATAACTGCGGTCCGTTGACACAGACTTACTCTGCTTGGGTCTCCATAGAAAATCTACTTCATTCCCAAATATTTAGCAGATTTTTCGGATGCATCAACTTTTAGCGGTAGTCATTCGCTCCAACGATTTACAGGGTTTTTCTTCCATATGAAGAATCGATTTTAGGCCTTCTGGAAATTCTGACTAAGAGCCAAAAAGATCTATAGAAAGAACTTCAAATCGTTGCGATTGCACAGAAGTCTACAATAGCATCGATGGTTTAAAATTTTAAATGTTTGACACTACAAAAATGTCAAAAGATGTTGTGTTTCATCCAGTAGCATGCAATTTCAGTAATATTTGCTAGCTATGGTATGTAGCGTACTTGCTACGCCAAAATGTCCAACTGTTGAATATCCATGATATTCGACAATATTCCAAGAACCGTTGAAGTGGGTACAACCATTGATGATGCGTCAACATCTGCATTAGGGGAACAACGATAAAGGATTCCATTAGAAATAATATAGCATCTTTTTATCCAAGCTTTACTGTCGATTTAGGAAGTTGAGTCGGACTCTTCGAGTGCGTCAATCTTTTTTTTTTTAATCTGGGCCGTCTAGTTATTCCTGGCGCATATTGTTAACAGAGCGAACAGGTAAGTCTATGCTTACAAAATTAATTTCGGATTCGGAAGTGCGGGTTAGGATCAGTTATCGGCGATAACGTTCATCTTTTCAGGAGTATACTCGATTTTATTATCAATTTTTTGAAGGGACACTGCCAAGTCGACTAGTTTGCCGGCGACCCCGTGGCGTAATTGGTTCGCGTGTGTTTACTAAGTCAAAGATCCAGGGGTTCGATTCCCGACACGAAGCGCTTGAAAAATGTTGGCCGAGCATTTTTCACAAAAGTACGCCCTCGTTCGGATAAGAGGTAAAATGTAGGTCCCATGTGTGAGTGTTGTCACGCACGTTAAAGATCCCTACATTGCTTGGAATCGCAAGGGTTCGACAAAATTCAAAATTTTTGGTAAAAAAAATTCGTTTTCTGGCCAATGTAATACTTTCGGATGGAGCATTTGAAAATCAAATGCAGGAACTAGTTTACCAAGCGGCTCCATGGATGACAGATTCATATATGACTGCTGATCCCGAGGGTTCGGGTTCGGTTCCCCACACAGACCGATTGAGAAATGTTGGTGAGCATTTTTTACAAAAATACGCCTTTGCTCGAATGAGAGCTAAAATGTAGGTCCCGTGTGTGTGTGTTGTCATGCACGTTAAAGATCCATATCTTGCTTAGAACATCAATGGATCGGCAAAATAAAAAATTTCCAGGTAAAAAAACTTTCTTCCTGGCCAACGTAGTACCATCGTATGGAGCATTAGAAAGTCAAATGTAGGTGCTATTTTGACACTTGGCGGTACTCGGCGATTTTAGGAAGAAAAGCCATTGTAGAGGTTGATTACTGTATATAACAACTCTGACTCTCTCCAGGTATACTCTAAATTTGTCCACAGCCCAAACTACAGCTAGAATTTTTCGCTGAGTTGTACAATAATTCCGTTTGGTAGATGTCAGCAGTTGACTAGCAAACTCTACAGAAAGTTCATGAGACCTCTCCTCCTGGATTAGGCAAGCTCCAAGTGCATAATCGCTAACGTAGTTCTAAGTATATAAGGAATAGTGGAATCTGATTGTTTAAGAATTGGGTTCAACGTGAGACAAACCTTGAGGCGTTCCACGGCCTCTTGCTCCAGTTCCCACTAACACTACGCATTTGTCTCAGTGAGATTAGACTGAGGGTGAGAAATTTCGGAAAAACTTATGAATTAATCGACTAAACCACGAAGCTGTTTGTAAAAATGACAAAATTAGCGTTTTCAAATTCAAGTGCTGAGCTGTTTGCCTCAACTTTAGATGGGCCAGGCTTAATACATTCCTGTGTAGTGAGTGAGATGTGGAAGAACAACCAAAAGTTCATTATTTTAAATAGTTTCAATCTTTCAAAAACCATTTTAATTGGTTTCATGTGATCTTCAAACTAATTATTATGTCGTCTAGATAAGACCGTAGGTTTATACCCTGAGGTCCTTCGCTTTGAAATGACCCATAAGCCTCATAAACGCAGAAGGGTTTCCTTTGAGTATAACAGAATAACCCAAATGGCGCTATTAAAGCAGTTTTTTCTCGATTTGATGATTGAACTGCTATCTGATGATATCTGTACTTTAGGTTCACAGTGGACATGTACGAGGTTTTTTTCTCATTTGTAACAGATCGTCTATTCTCGTCAGAGGGTATTTGTTATCTCTAAAGAATTAATTTTTACGATAGTCTACGCACGGCCGAGTGCTGCCATATATCTTTGGAACTAAAACGACCTGTGCAGCGTATGGAGAATCGCATTCCTCTGTTGTACCATTTTCTAAGAGCTCGTTTACTATTAAACGCAGAATGTGTTGCTACGATTCAGACAACCAACATGGGGGTACAGTTTCAGGAAATGTCATTGGTAATGGTGGTGTGTTACTAAAAGGATTTTCGGTTCTCGGTTGAAATATGAATTCATTTGTGTTCAGAGAGGAGTTTTGGTGTAACATTTTGGTTATCTATTAACGAAGGAAACCAAATTCATAACATTCAATTTTGGAACTGAACTGCGTCTCAAGGACAAAAGAACATGATTTGGTAAAGTCGTCACCAAAATACCAACATTTGCGTGATATATCAACAACAATGCCTGTGTTTTGCAGGAAGAATAACTAATTTTTCAATTCTGTCAACTAGTGTCATTCATAGTGATTTCGACTCAAATGGAAAACTTTTTATTAGGGCTTGTGCTAAATGGTAGCCAGTCTGTTACGCCTCATAGGCTTCGTAAGCGTTATTTTAATAACCTATCGTAGGGGATTCTCAATGCTTAATTTATTTCCCACCGTAGTTTAGCTTGTAAGTAGGTCACAATGTATTAAAAATGTAGTTTTGAGCTCCCAGCACTCTCGGGAACTATTGGAAATAGTTTATTATGTTTATCATATATTTCGTGTGAATGGAATGTTGAACTAGACGTTTTCTCATGCTTGAAGTGATAAGCGTCATTGCTTTAACCAATGAGAACGTGCGATCTAGAAGAAGAATTTTTACAAGTTGTTCTGAACGAGCGCCATGATCTGGGATCGAAACGACGTAGTGACCCAGTCAGTGCGGGTGATGCAGTGAAATTGGCTTAGGAATCACTTGCCGTCCTTACCTGTTAATTATATTTTTGCTCCATTATGTTGTACGGTATTTCCGACCTTTGCTGTGTTGACTGAATATAGGCCCAGAACTATTACGACCCATACTAACATAGAAGAAAAAGGCGCATTAATTCGTGCGGCATTTGCAGTTATACAAGGATTTAGTAATTTGGCTTTGCTTTACTAAACTACTGAGCTGATGGCAGGGTAAGCAATTTCCTTGAGGTTTACTATTATCATTATCATTATTGAAAATGTGTGCAATATTAGGCCTTCTGTACTATGAACTAAAGTACATTTACGTATCAAATTGGCGAATAATAAGCCATACTTGTTTAGTACTCGTATCAAGAACTACTTTGCTTTGTATACCAACAATTTCAATCGGAACAACGGGGTGAAATGCTCATTCGTTGGATGTAGTATAGTAATGAAATTTAGAATCACATCTTGAACTTTCTGTTTGATAGTTTTTCCCTTACAAATTGGACCATTTCTTCTATCGTATCCTATGATGCCGCATCCAAAGCAAGTAATTTGCAGTTTTGACAGGTTCTTAGTGTTTATATTTTATTTTCGAGTCTGTCAACTTGATGAATTTAGAGAACTATTTCCTTTTCAACTTGTGTGTTTTTAGTAGAGCTGGCGAGCGTTAGAATTTTATAAAGGAAATAAAATATTGCCATGGGCTTATTTTATAAACAAAATTTTATACATGCTGGTTTTTGAGGTAACCCTCGCATACAATGATTTTGTCAAGGGGAAGAATAGACCAATCTTATGAGTTGCAAAAACAGCGAAACTTGTCATTGTTTGTATTCTCTTTTGAATCCCAACAAATTCAAATAAGGCAGGATTTATTTTTGGTTTCAAAACCTGTGATACGCCTGATACGATTCATTAAACACACCTACAACATTCGTTGAACTTGACTAGATGGAATTTTGGAAAGTTTCCACTTCATATTTGTACAGTACTATTACCAAAAAAAGACAATGACATTTTTAGCAATTTGGGCCACTTTGAGAATAAAGAATCTAATACTCTCTGACTTGAAAAGAGGTCAGCACGATATACAACTACTGCAAAGTTGCACTAAACGCTGCTACGGTTAGATAGAAACAATCAAAACCTTTTACAAAAAACAATTTGGAAGTCAGGAAACTTCTAAATAAAACAACTAAATCTTTCTGCTCACGATTTGACAAAGAACATTCTCTTTTCATAGAAACTACAAGAAGTTTTCATCTAATCAAACTTATTTCCAAACGAACTTATTATCAACGGATACCAAACCAGATGTGCTTTTTCTGCCTCAACTGTACTATCATTGACCCATCATAAAGCTAATTTACAGTAATTTCTTCTAGGTTATTACATTTATCACTTGAGCTTGTCCTATCTACATTAACGCCGAAAAAGATACATGGAAGCTTAATCAATTAACATCAAACAAGCCCATAAAATAAAAATTATATCATTGTTTTTTCCCAATATAATACTTCAGAAGCGCAGAAGGAACTCGAGTGATTTTCAAACATTGGAAAAATAATGAAATTGTACTTACAAAAGTCGACATCAAAGTTGCACAAGCAATAAATGCCTTGAAAAGCGTCACGAGTTCACGGAGCAGGAAAATAACGTAATGTTTTAGGCATCAGCTCTATAATTTGCCACGTTCTGCTTTCGTATTTTCGCTCACTGATTTTTATAATTTGAGTTTCTGGGCCATATGACGTACGATCGACACCATTTGTACAAATTTAGACTTTGTGTATAAACTGGAAGTGATATTAACTTCTAAAAACATTTTCGGGTATTTCTGGCTACGATTCGGATACAGTTTGTATAATTCGGAATTAAATAATGTTGTTTTCTATACCAACGCTTACACAAACAACTACAAGTGCTTAAATAAACACCGCCCTTAGGTTTTTCAATTTATAGGGTCCAATACAATTATGTATTCAGAAATAAATAAATCTATTAAAACGCCGCCATATACATTACTAATTACAATTTCCAATTTCTTCAAACGGCGGGTACACTATATTTATTACTAATCCAACCCATTTGTTGTATTGAATTGATGCACTATTAATTTCTTTATACATACACTAATCGACTACTTTAACACCTCAATCCAACAATAATTTATTAATTAAGACACAGATCGACACGATTTATATATTGGGCTATTGTGCTTTCGATAACCTCCCAGAATGTGCTAGAATGTTCTCATGTCATCCGATTGTCTGCTTTCTATCGGTTCATTAAATTCACATCAGACTAAATGGCATTATCCTTTTCGGTTTTAAACAGTCCGTTGTCGAATGTTACAATATTGTTCAAAAGTCTGTCATCAAAACCTTTAAGAATTGTATAAAAATATAAAAAACAACTTTTGAGATCGGTAAACTAAGTTAAGCTGATTAGTGTATGCCATTTGTTTATAACTAATGGTTAATACTCATTATCTCGCACAAAAGTAGGGGAGAATATTAAGCATTATAGGTTACCTTACTTTGTCAGGTACTATTATTGTTATAGTTTCCAGGACTTTAAGAATTCAGGAACCTTACAAATAAGACCACGAATTTGAGTTTTGAACGAACGTCAATCAGCACACTAGAAAGTACTGTATTTATCATTATTTAAAGTAACCTAGAAATGTCTCAAATAATTCTGCACAACTTTATAAAATGTGATCTGGAATTGTTGGAATTTGTAGCTAGGAAGATCTGTTTTCAGTTCACTGTAGTTTTATTCGCACTTCTTCAAGTGTCCGGTACGTCTTTCAGTAAAAATGTTTTAAATTTCGACCAACTGTTTAAACAGTTCAATTCTCTATATCATGATGACTGCAATATATATATATATATATATATATATATATTATTACTCAAATTTAGACTAGGGTAGAAAATTAATTAACGACATCAAATAATTTTAATCACCCTATATAAAGAAACAAATAGAAACTACGTGCGAAATTTATATTAATTAATTCAATTTTTAAGTAACGGGTATTAAACAAAGTGTACAAATAATAATTAATATTTAATTGGTATTCGCTAAAAATTAAAGGGTAGAAGTCAATGCCATTCATTATTATTTTAATTGGAGTTAATTGAACCATTAGTAATATATAATAAGCATAAAACCTCAGAGAATTATATTAAAACGTTCATTAGGAGCACACACCTGCAAACTTTTAAATGTCAAATTCTAATAAATTTGAATAGATAAACATGCAGCTTCTACGTATATTGGAAACGGTCGGATGTTTTAGCAGGAAATGCTAGATGAGTGGTTATTTTATTCAATAGGAATCCACGTGGATTTAAATAGCAGATAGTAAAGAATATCGATTTGTACCACTCAGACCAGGGTAGAAAGGGATGGATAAAACGCGTAAAGCAGAGACACTGATAATAAAGGCGTGATTTGTGAAGCTTCACTAGGGCTACGATTGGTTGAAATAAGATGCTAACATGAGAGGGAAAGCATAGCAGTTGGTGTGTAAAATTAATTAGTTGTTCTCGGACGTGTTGCGTGCCGTGTAGAAATTTCTTAGATTTTCAACTTGGACGTGTGCAAATTTAGTAGAATCGCTGTGCCGAGCCGTCGAAAGGGAAAATAGAACGCGAAATTCTAAAAATTGTTCGTTGCGGGACAAATTCGACTTGCAAGCGGGCCATTATATAAACCCGTGTTAATAGGAGTTTCGCTCTCTTAGATTTTTGACTTTATTCAATACTTTAAACAGTTTTGCTCGTTATTTTTTTGATTATTCGATACTTTAAGTAGAATACGTGGTGATTACGTGCTACAATAAAAGTTATTAGTGCACTTAGAGAAGATACAAGGTAATAAAGTCTAGTTATATTTGCGAGTATTACTGTACCAATTATCCAAATTAGTAACGATAAATAAATAAATAAAAGTAGGCAGTTTTGGGTATAGCGTGAAAGAATTATGAATTTCTTTGCTATTTTTCGGGGGTGTTAATAATCAAATGTTATTCGTAAACGTGATTGGATCCACAAAACAAGATTTAGATATACGTAGATGAATTCCTGAGAAGCCCTGAAACCTTTTTAGACGAATGGTGGTGTACAAAAATTTTGAAAGCGGTCAGAATCTGAAGCCTTAAACATAAACCAGCTGGAATGGTGGAATTACCAAGGCCGATGTACATTGGAGCCACGAGTGCAGTAACCTTCAGGTAACTTATGCTTTGTTTGTTCGATCTTTGATGTTTGGTGTGTGTGGAATATCTTTATAATTTGTTTGATAAAGATGGACAGTAGTAAATTTGTATAAACAACAAATTTTTAATTTTAAGGTAAAATTTTCTTGTATAAGTAGAAAGGAGTATTTATCAGGTTTATGTTTTTAATTATGATGAAAATGTGGGTCTGTCTTTGAGCTCAATTAGACTAACCTGTTAAATTAACGTAAAGGGGTGGGAGATGCTCCCTTTTATTCAGACTTAGGTCTGCACATATTGTTAACTTAATTAGTATGCATCCTACAAGGACTCTAATTCTGGATGCAAATTAAAATGATGACAAATTTGAACTTGAAGTTTTATGATGCTGAAATTTATGCTGAAATTTAATTTTGAAATTTTAATGTATTATGAATATTGATGTAAATAGAGTTAACGTTGATGTTCGTGGTAGGAATGTGTTTTTTTTATGAATGAGGATGAAAGTTTTAACTAGGTGAGCAGCCGAGGCGGATTGAGTAAAGAGGCGATTATCAGAAGAGAATCACAGCAATCTGGACGGCCCAACGTTGGGGCTCGAGTGTTTTTTTTTACTCTGGTGAGTTTTTTTGTAGGTTTCACAGAATCTTGACGCCCAATTCGTGAGGCTCGATTATATATATGTATATATATATATATATATATATATATATATATATAGCTTTACTCATATCATTCAATCAGTATCAAGGCAAAATTTTTAATAAGAAAAAGTCATTTATTTTAAATTAAATTAAAATTGCATTAATTTCAATATAAAGTGCTACAAGGAAAAGTTAGGTAGTTGGTTGTTACTCCGTTTAACAGCAAACATTTGCATGCTAAGCAGAGATATTGAAACAAATTTTCTATTTATAAAGGAAACATTTGGAGAGATTAATAATTAACGTGATTGACATTTACGTACAATAAAGCAGGTCTATTTCGCATTGAGTGCTCGACGAATCAGATTTTGTTATGAAGTGAAACGTTTATTATTGGCTTGAATTATGTGACTAGTAACAAATGCAATGTTTGAATAATATAGCGGATTTTATAATATGGATGGGAGGTTATACATACGACAAAAGTAACTTTAAAACATTTTATTCCCGTGATTCTGCGAACAAAAATGTAATTTAAAAATAATTGTGCCCTATAAAAATTAATGCAAGTGAAGTATTGCGAATGTTATTAAAGTGTTCTGCAATTAGTTGATATTCGCCGATTTTGAGAAATTGTAAGTAGCTTATACAAAGAGCAAATAGCGGTAATAGAATTAGAGCAGAAACGTAGAGATGTAAATATTAAGAAAGGTGTGTGCCTTATCCCCATAAATTTTTAACTTGTACATTGAAGAGGCAATGAATACTGTCAAGTGCAGGAACACATTTGAAATGACTAAGCATTGACAAAAGATTGATATGCTTAGATTTGCAGATGATATAGCGATATTAGAATTTAGCAAAGAAGAGTTAGAAGCTGTTCTTAATGAAATGGAAATATTTCCAACAGAGAGATACAGTATGAAAATTAACAAAAATAAAACTAAAGTTCTAGTACGTAAAGGAAGTCAAATAACGCAAGATGGGAATAGCATAAAAGATATAAAACAAAGGTTAGCACAAGGTCGTGCTACATTTAACAAGAAAAATCAACTACCGTGTTCAAAGACAACAAACAGAAACAATGAAAAGATTGCTTAAAACATATGTGTGGAGCACAGCACTGTATGGCTGTGAAGCCTGGACAGTAGGAGAAGCGGACAGGAAATGTAGTGCTATAGACGTATGATGAAGATATGAACAGATAAAATTACGAACAAAGAGGTACTAGAAGTGGTAGGGGAATAAAGAAATATGCAGAAAACAGTAAAAAATATGAAAGATGGGATGATAGGGCACATACTGAGACATGAAGGAAAGCTGTGGAATATATTAGCAGCAGAGATAGGAAGTAGAAGTAGATCTAGGTTAGATTATTGCACACAGATAATGAAAGAAGTAGGATGTGGGAATTTCGGGAAATATGTAGGCTAGCTCAGAATGGAAATCAATGGGGGTACGCATCTAACCAGTGCCAAGATGGAAAAACTAATGACGAAAAAATATGCACTTAAATCTGATGATAATTATAAACAACTACAGCTGTTGGTTGTGAAATATTTTCAACTAATGTTGATTGTGCGAAAGGATATATTGGAAAAACTATTAATTCGACAAATATTTTAGTGCTGGGTGAACTTGGCAGCCAGAGGCTGCCCCCCCCCCCTTCACATACCCTACATTTGATTTTCCAATGCTCTTTTCGAAGGTACTACATTGACCAGAAAGTGAGTTTCCCTTCACATACCTTACATGTGATTTTCCAATGCTATACCCGAAGGTACTACATTGGCCAGGAAGCGAGTTTTTTTTACCTGAAAAATTTTGAATTTTGCCGAAACCTTGCTGTTCCAAGCAAGGTAGGGATCTTTAACGTTCGTGACAACACTGACACACGGGACCTCCATTTTACTTCTCATCCGAACGGAGGCGTATTTTTGTGAAAAATGCTCGCCTAACATTTTTCAAGCGGACCGTATCGGGATTCGAACCCGGGACCTTGGGCGTAGTAGTCAGCCGCATACCAACCACGTCACCTCCCTCCCCCCATAGCACTGAATATCGGGGAAATAGGGTATACAGTTATACAACAATAGAAGGTGACCGAACTGCATCTAACAAGAAAGAACAGCGGCAATGTTCAAAGACAACAAACATAGAAACAGGAAAGAATTGTTAAACGTATGTGTGTGGAACACAGCACAGTACGTCTATGAAATAGGGGCAGTAGGAAGAGCAGACAGAAAGAGACAGAAGCCTTCTGAAATGTTGTGCTTCAAATGTAAGAGGATGATAGATTGGACAGACAAAGTTAATAACAAACAGGTTATAGGAATAGTAGAGGAATAAATATATGCGTGGAAAACAAAAAAAATATGGGCAGGATACGTTCTAAGGCAGTTTTGAGGAATAGTATGGGAATATTACAAGCCGAGATAGGAAAATAGAGGTAGAGGTAGGCCGAGATCAAACTTTCGCACGCAGATAGTGATAGATGCAGACTGTGCAAATTTTACGGAAAAATGTGTATGTTAGTTCGGAATAGGAGACTATGAGGGTACACGTCTAACCAGTTCCAGGACTGAAGACCTATTGATGATGATAGTTGAAATATTTCAACCGATTAAATTATTAATACGAAATTCCTATTTGGGATTAAATTAAATTGTACCGATCAATAAAACTCTCCTTTGGTCATTCAAGCTTTTAATAAATTTATTATCCGAAAGATTAAGTGAATTATATAAAGAAGTGCACCACTATAGGAACTACGTCAGGCAAAAATGTGCATCGGAGCAAATTGCATCGAAGAAAACTGTGTAGGAAATTGCATAGGAGAAACCTGAATTGGAGGTTATGGAACACATCCATCCACTCGAAATCCGGCAGAAGTGTGTATCGGAGTAAACTTCGTTGAAGAAAACTGAATCTAGGCTCACTGCATTGGAGAAAACTGAATCGGAGCTTACTGCATCGTAGGAACGACAGACGCACAGAAATCCAACTGAGTGCATATTGCTGCAACCTACATAGGAAGAATCTGAATCGGAGGTTACTTCACTGGAAAAAACTCAATCTAAGCTTACTGCAGCAGAGAAAGAACAATGATTCGAAAATTCGGCAGAAGTGTGCATCGAGGCAAATTGAATAGGAGAAAACTCAATCGGAGCTTATTCAAGCACAGGAACGACAATCCAGGCAGCAGTACGCACTATAGCAAACTGAATGGGAGCTTACTGCATCCGAAGAACGACAACCCAGACAAAAATTCGGCAGAAGTGCGCACCGGAACAACCTCGATAATAAATTTATCGAAAGCTTGAATGATTGAAGTAAAATTTTGTTGATTGGTAAATTTTTGATTGCTTCCATTACTGCTTGTTAAGAATATTTTACATTATGGTAAAACAAATTTCCCTGCATTAACTATCCATACTTATAAACAAGTTGTAACGCGTTCACGTTACGTTAACTATAAATCAAATAAGGAGAGGTAAATATTTAATTAGGATGGATATAATAAATACGCACGTACCGTGTATATTATGATTTCACGAATAGTAGTGTCATTAAGCATGCCATTTCAATAATTTTTATTTCTATAAAGGGAATTCAGACAATAACTTAAAACGACAAAATCATAGTTTTATAATACGTATTTGAACGTAATTAAGGTCAATAAATTATTTCAAAGCGCAAAAAGGAAACTATATTTCAATATTACATGTTACGAAATCAAATGCAAAGATGACGCTATGAATAATTACCAGAGTTTGTGTGTTTAAACCGTATAATTACAATAGTATATTTTCATAACGTGGTCATGTTATTTGAAGAAATTTCTATAATAATTAAGGAGGTAACTAACAGTGGAATTATTAATATACATATTTCCTACAGGAATTGCCTCAAAAATATGCAAGCTTTTTACAATTTTTAATAGAATTTGTAACGTGCATTTTTATAGCTTAACATTTTACGCTTTTTCCCAATTAGTAAATACATTTCGGTAACTACTAGTTCTATATTTTATATTTATTAACTCCTTAGGCGAATGCGTCGTATTATAATGAGTGGATTGCATCGTTCTTGTCTTGCCGTTCGTATAGATTTTGTTCCTTATGTGGATATACAAGTCTAGATAATAGACGATAAGAGGTGGTAATAGCAACGAGTTGAATAAACAGATGAGTAGTTGTAGTTTTGTTCTTGGTTCCTATATATTAATTACGTTGAAAATACTGTTTCTTCTTTGCTTTGACAATAGTGAGAATTAATGCGGTATCAATTTTTCGAATTGTTCATGAACAAGCACGGCACGATTTTAGTTGTTTTTCTTGTGAAATAAAAGTTGTATATTAACTGTAGTAAGTGTAGTGCTAATTCCGATTGAAGTAGTATGGTTGATAGGCGAACGTGTTTTGTCGGCGCACGTGTTTTACGGAACATTTGACGGACTTACTTTAGTAATACACGTGCTTTACTCATTGTGTTTTTTTTTTGGTGCTTTGTCTTTTGATATTTAAACTTTGTGTGCGATCTAGTTTCGCGGTCCTTTTCTTTTTTATCAGAGTAGTGCATACTTTGGATTATCCAAATACAGTTGATACTGTAGTTTCTGAATTTTCTAACCCCAAAGAATCTAAAACAGATCATTGCTTGCGCAAATTTGGTTATTTGCGAAATATAACAGATTACCGGTTTACAAAGGTATTGGTTGAAGTTTCTCACTGCTTTTTGGATGTTTATGAAAATAATATACATTTGGTCCCAGTTGAAATTAAACTAGTGCTACAGAATATTTCGAAATTATTGTCTCAGGAAATAGAATTAACAAGAAATTTATCGATGCTACATAGTTCCGTCGCGTGATAATGTCTGCTGCTAACACCAGTGAAATACGTAGGTGTGATTAGGGTAACGTGTGATAAGTTCCATCAACACCCTCCCAGTCAAGGGTGAAGTGCTGCGTTAGTGCCGGACATCGTGAATCCCACACTTCAATTGCAAGGAAGCGTTACTGAAGGACCTTTTGAAAGTTGAACTATTTCCTACTTGTTCTTACTGTAAATATCTATCCGTTGTTTTGCCATGTCTTTGTCGTTCCGATACCTTTTACAATAGAATTGCATGCTATTAAGAAACAAAAAAAAAAAGAGAAACAAAACAAATTAGTTTGAGTAATTTGAATATTTGGACAGGAAAGAAAAAAAAAACAATGCTACTGGATTTCTCATATCAATTGTGTCTTATCTATTTATCTTTTGTTAACATTTTGTCTGATTTATGTTTAATTGGTGTGTGAGGAAACGTTTCCGCTACTCCCCAATATTACCTCACTTTGTACTAAAAATTTTTGTATTGCTTTTACCGTTGTTATATTATATAGATTATCTAAACAGTTTTTTTTTACATTCTATAAAGTACTGAACAATCTATGCTCGATCAGCATGCTATGCTTTTTCTTTATTTCAGGTTTGCAGGACTAATTTTTTTTATTGCAGGTTTACTATTCTAATTTTTTTTATTGCAGGTATTGTTACTAACTCCTTACAGCCGCGTACATAATATGTTGGTCTGCTTTCTACAACCCCCCCTTAATCTCCGATTGAGCCCGGTCATTTCTTTGATTTTCTTGGTGTTACGCACGGCTACGAGCCAACGTAGCATAAATTTGGCGCCCAACGTGGCTGCCTCGATAAACGTAACAAATTGAGCAAAATTAACGCTACAGGAAAACACGTGTAGTTATAATACAAAGTAACCACCATACAAGATAATAGTGTATCATTACAATGTAGTTAATCACTTAAATACATACGCTTATTTTCTAAAACTCTCAAAGCTCGTGTTACAGATGATCTCACTTGACATGCTTATCAAAGACCATAAAATGTAAAATGTTTTTGATTTATCTACCCATTTAAACTGCTGAAGACATGAGATAACAATAAGCACATGACGTTAACGTATTTGAACCATATGAAAATCACATTTCTCACGTGACTCAACACAAGCTCAATATTAAGACCGTAATACAATGGCGTACCCTCGAAGGTGTGTAAAATGGGAGAAAATGACTAGCTAGACAGCGGACGAAAACAATGAATTATTTTCGAGCACGTAATTGCAGTGTTCGAAATGTAATAATGCGAGCATGTAATGAGGCGGAAGGGCTACGCTGCTGGAGCCAGTCTGAGACAGGTTAAAAGTTAATGAACTAAACAGTTTCAGTATGTAACGCGGACTTCTCAGGAGGAAATTAAACCGTGGGCGAGCTTGTTGTATAACTTTGCTTGCAAATTTGGCAAGGAATGTTATCATTGCGCGGGATTATGAAAACTCGCGTGTGCCGGAATAAAATGAGTTTTGGTTGTGTTAAGGAACTGTTTAAAGGAAGAAAAATCGAAAAGGTGGTGTTTTCTAGACATCCTTGAGTTTATAGATATATTGTCAGTAAACCGCCAGTAAAATATCAGCGTCTGTGTTTATACTTTTTAATTATGTACATGATAACTCTAAATTTAAACGGGTTTGTATTCATGTAGTAGGCAATTAATCAAATGTGAAAAAAATTATTTTGTTGGATGAAGACTTAGCGACGAAACTAGTATTGGTTAAATTTAAGCATGCTATGAAAGCAAGTTGGACCATTGGTAAATATTAAGAAATATGTGCACCTTGAGTTTAAATGTAAGCTTTATTGGTGGAATTTAGTGTTAGTTAACGCAGTTTGTTTGAACAGAATGTAAAATATTCGTAAGTTGTAAGGGAAGATTGTTCTGCAAATTTCATTGTATTAAACTTTACAGTCTGTGCTTTTCATCCAGAACAACAGACACTTTATTTCATGGAATATAAGGCCTTTTTGAAACGGTGGACTTTCTAGTCAATATTTTGGAAGCGTAGAACTACATAAATTCAATTTTTTATTAAGGGGAAGTTTTCTTGCAATTTTAGTTGATACTTTGCAGCACTTATTACATATTATAATATTTATTTTAAAAATTCGTTCCTCAGCTTGCAATACTGATGCAAAATAGTAATTTCAAATGAGCAGTCAATTTTGAATTGATAAGCGGATATTATAGATAATTAATCAAGATTAAATAGTTGAAATGCCACGTCTGCCGAACACAATTTCAATTCAGCTATGTAAAGTAGGTCGTTTGAACGTACAATAAAAGTGGGAAAAATACATTGTATTTGGAGCAGTCGGAATGATTTTCAATTAGAATGAAACTGACAAGTGTATAATAAGAGATGTGTCGTGTTACGTTACTATAAAGTAGGAGTTCAATGAAGTAAATCTTCACCTTTGTTTTCGTTTGAAGCTTGCTTTAATAGTTAGCTTGCTGGAATAAATATGAACTCTAGCTTTCGCACAGTTTTGTGAACTACATACAACTTGGATGTTTTTGACAACGATATTCATAATACGTTATTAATACGCTCTGCAGGTCCCAACAAATAACTCTTATCACAATTCACACACATGACATTGAAGCTGGGTCTAAAGTTTAAAAAGCAGCGGGTGAAAATATAAAAAAAAGACGTCGAAAATCGCGGATGCTCAAACATATTTTGTTATTTTCCTCGTCGTGAACTCGTGACACTTTTCGATGTTTATTGCTTTTTTAACTTTGATGCTACCTTAGTAGGTACCATTTCATTATTCTTTGTCGATTTCAGAATCTCCCTTTTCTACAACCGTTCTTGAACGGGTTGTTTGGTAGGGAAAACTTGTAACCTATTTTTCTCTTGAGAGGACGTCCTTTATTTACCTTAATCCAGGCGTAAAGTTTGATATTAAGCGGGCATTGCAGACAAAAATATCATAAACTGATGCTAAGCGCTGAGTTTCAATTTGCGGTAGAGTGAAGAGTTGTCGTATGATATATGACGAAGATACATAAAATGTGTATCTATAGTGATAGAAGAAGTTAACGCCACTACTTATAGTGTATTTGATGAGATGATTCTGTCATGAAAGAAGACTTCGAATATCTTTTGCTAAATGCAAAAGGTTACTTACTTCAGTTTACTATTTCGTTCCGTTGTCACACAGGTGTTCACGGACACAAATTACTAACAACCGAAAATTATACATCTACTTATCTTTTCCCGGTTGGTGTATTCGAAATAGTAAATCTTTATGGTTTTATACCGGAAGTACGCCACCTGCCATACACTTAACTACATATTGCTGCAATGAGGGTTGCAGATATACCTAACAATTTGAACAGACGTTTAGATACCATCAAGCAAGAGTTTCTCACACGGACATATTTCGGTGGAACTCATCATGTTGTATTGAGGCAATTTGCTTTCTTAATTGTACTTGTTTGCAGGTGGGTTCTGATCATACTTTACAGTTGTTGGTTTCAGAATACTTGCAGATGGTATTTTGTCACTGGAAAATGTTTTTGAAAGAAAACACGTTACCGCCTGGTGCAGTCTCTCCCTGTATGTACATGCCGAGCGTCGAAAGGGATTCGATTCTATGCAGCGTCATTTTCAAGTGAAGATGCTTTCTTCTAAGAGGCATTGCTTTACTTCAGTGTGTGTAAAATCAAACTTAGTTAAGTTCTGTAACTAATGAAATTGTTTCATGGAAGTATCTGTTCCGTCGATAATTGTAAGTACACACTTTCAGATCTGCTACGATGGTACCACAGGCAGGCTGGCAATGTATGATAGGGTAGATACTGAGTGAATAGTCCCCTCGGAAGGCAGCTACTCCTCTTTGTCACACAAACGGACTTAAGGTGCGAATACTCTGCTCTTTTTTATGCTTTCTATGAAACCTAGTTAATATGTTTCTTATGGTTGAAAACCACGTCAGTGCCTTAATATTTTTCTTACTCGTGGTTATGGCACAATAAATTACAGACTGCTGTTCTAAAATTTACTTTTACATGTTGGTGCACAAAGTGATTACGCGATTGTTTTTCAAGTCACAATTAAGATAAACAGAAGCTCGCGTTGAAGCACTTTTACTTACTTTTACTTAAAATTTAGGAAATGCTAACGTCAACAAATTGTTTACTAATTATAATCTAGATTAGTTTTACTCTTGATCACCTTCAGCTTAGGGTTATGCTATTACTTTTAGGAAGTGCACTTTGGTAAGGAGCAGGTAAACAGTTTTGTATTACTGTCTATATTGCCTAATGTTCTTCTTGTAGTTATTCAGAGCTGGAAGCATTGTGCAAGTATACTCCTATTCATTATTTATATTTTAATAAGTGATGTGACTGGGAAATAATTCCTAATTAATATTTGTATAAATTTTTATGTATATTTTAGAAGTTATGATGTGTTATATGCGAGTCGACGTTTTCGTTTATATCATGTATCAGGACGTTGTGCAAATGTTCGTTTTGGTTTTTGTAAATATTCCTTTTGATGCCATGTTTGTTAACTAACGGTTTGTAATATATCTACTTTCTGAGGTTTCAAATGTTTCTTTCAGTATGACTCACCCCACTCTAAGACGTTTTCAACTAGTACGGCATTATTTCTTTGGATTCCCCTTGTTTTGTTGCGGTATTCGGTGCTGGCGATTCTATTGACTTACTTTACTTTTATTTCTTGTCTGCACGGAATACCGTAACAAGTGGAGTAGATTAAGAAAAAATAACTTTTTTAGAACATAACTTACGAGGTCCTTTAGTATGCAGATCTGTATAATTTAGGTTTACAAGATTATTGACACAACTACTAATAGTTTAAATATTAGGTTAAAACCAGTTTAGATTATTAATATCACTTGAAATATGACATTGATACTTTACGTGGAAATTTGGATTGCACTTATTTCAAACTTCAAAACGAGCAGGTAGCAAGACAACAAATATACAGCTAATCGCTTACCTTAAATCACCAAACAAATGTTGAAAGTTCACTAGATAACCCAGGAGCCATATGTTTGAATTCGAAAAAAGCACCTACTACAAGAAATTTCTGAAACTGCAAAATGCCAAAGAATGAATTTTTATGTAGCTTTTCTTTACTTTTTGAAGATAACGTACTAATTAAATTTATTTCTCGTTTTCCACAAACCAATAAATTGAAGCGACGTAAATCAGGACTTCATATATATCTAGGACACGCTAACTCGTGGCACGGTAGTCTTCTTAGAACCGTTAGTAGAAAAAGAACGCTGTAATTGAAATTAAATTAGATAATGAATTTAATACTTTTACCTGATTACCGTTAACAGAAAAAGCAGTGCTTATTTGGGACCTTCCCATCGAAAGATGCAAATATAAAAAAATGACCATTCCTAATTAGACCCATCTTACTTGTCCAGAAATCCAAGAGCGAATGCCATTCGATTTGACTTACTAACGAAGACGATCTTGTGCTCCTGTCAATGGAGCAAGGTGGTTCCGTGGTCTATTTAGTATGCGTGTGACTACCAAGCCCAAGGTCCTGGGTACGAATCCCGACACGTTCCGCTTGCAAAATGTTAGACGAGCATTTCTCTCAAAAATGCGCCTTCCTTATGACGAGAGGTAAAATGTAGGTTCCGTGTGTGTGTGTTGTCACACACGGTAAAGATCCCTACTGCTTGAAACCACAAGGGTTCAGCAAAATTAAAAATTTCCCGGCAGAAAATACTGGCCTTCTGACCAATGTAGTACTTTCGGGTGGAGCATTGGAAAATCAAATGTACTATCTATGCGCTACTAAGCGGCTCCGTGCGTAGCTGGTATGTGTGTGACTACTATGCTCAAGGTCTCGGGTTCGAATCCCGACACGGTTCGCTTGGAAAATGTTAGGCGAGCAGTTATCACAAAATACGCCCTCGTTCGGATGAGAGGTAAAATGTAGGTGCCGTGTGTGAGTATTGTTTCGCACGTAAAAGATCTCTATCTTGCTTGTAACGGCAAGGGTTCGAAAAAACTCGTTTCCTCGAAAATGTAGTACCTACGGGTGGATCATTGGAAAATCAAATCTAGTGTATTCTGCAAGAACAAATCTTTTCGGGAACCAATATCGATAAATCAGTCTTTAATTTTTTCTTTGTAACTGCATTAAATTTTCTTTTTAATATTTTTATTGTTTTCGCCGCTGCTAGTCATCATGAATTTTTTCTGGTCACTAGAAGTAGTTGTCTTTCATTTTGGCGTCGTAACTGCATTTGTTTTTTTTTAAATATTTTCAGAATTTTTCTTTTATCTTTTTTTCACTCACTAGAAGTCACTATATATGACAACCATTCACTTTGGCGTTACAACTGCATTCAATTTTCTTTTTAATATTTTCATCGCTCTTCCTTTCTTATTTTTCCTGTTCCTTTTCTTCATAATTTTTTTCACTTCCTACAAGTAGTTGTATATGGCAGTCTCTCACTTTGGCCTCCTAACTAATTTATTTTTTTTAAATATTTTCAGGGCCTTTGCTTTCTTGTTTTCATGCTCGTTTCTTTTATGATTTTTTTCACCCACTAGAAGCAATTATACACGACAACCTTTCACTTTGGCGTCACAACTGCATTTAATTTTCTTTTTTAATATTTTCATCGTTTTTCTTTACTTGTTTTCCTGCTCCTTTCCTTCATAATTGTTTTTCACTCACTAGAATTAATTGTATATGTATTGACGTTGGAGGCTGTTTTCTGTTGTATTCTGTCAGGGCAAATTTTTTCGGCGCTCAATATCGACAAATGCAGAGTTAAAATATTTAACATTTAACATTTAACTTAATAAAAATTGTCAATTTTGCTGTTTAAATGGTTACAGATTTTTGAGCAAACGTGTGTTCCAACATACTACCGTACCGTATTTCTATTTTTCTTTAATCATAATGTCGTGCATTTCTAGGTACGGCTTTTTTCTCCAGAACCCTACTGTAATTACTGTATAAATTTTACGATCACTGCTCCATATCTTAAATTAATTTTGTTACGTACAGCTTTGGATCTAGAAAATCTATAAAACTCAGTGAAGTACAACCCTACTTACTTTCTAATGCTCCACCCGAAGGTACTACATAGGGCAGGAAGCGAGTTTTTACCTGGAAATTTTGAATTTTGCCGAACCCTTGCTAAAGGTAGGAATCTTTTACGTGCGTGACAACACACACACGGTACCTATATTTTACCTATCATGCGAACGAGGGCGTATTTTTGTGAAAAATTCTCGTTTAATATTTTTCAAGCAGTGTCGGGAATCGAACTCAGACACCACTGTAACGGGCATTTTTGTAGTTGAACATTTTACGCTCCCTTTCTGTTAACGTACTTAAAAATACATCGTTTCTTTGGGATCGCTGTTTGTATAAAGGAAATACTTCAGAATAATTCAGATTTGTATGCAATTTAACTCGTGGGTATTAATTAAAGATAGATAAATTAAAGATTGATTCTCATTAATAAATAAATTCCAACTTATCGGAAATGTTAAACAGCTTGTAATTAATGATAGATTGCATCGTTCTTGTCTGGCCGTCGTATAAATTTAGTTCCTTATGTTATTATCGAACTGGAGATAATAGTCGACAAGAGTTTATGGTAACAACGAGTTGATATAAACAGAGAAGAGTTGGAGTTTGCTCTTCGTTCCTATATATGAATTACGTGAAAAATACTGTTGCCTTGTTGCTTTGAAAATAGTGAGAGTTGTAGTTTGTGTTTTGTTCCGATATATTACGTTAAAAATACTGTTTCCTTGTTGCTTTACCAATTGTGCTTTTAGTTGAGTTTTCTTGTGAAATAAAAGTTAGATATTAACTGTAGCAGTGTAGTTCTGAGGATGACGATTGAAGGAAAGCTGCTTTATAGGCGAACGTGTTTTACTCGACCGCACGTGCTTGTTTACGGAAAGTCGACGGACGGTTTTAGTGATACGCGTAGCTTTACTAATTGTTTTTGTTGCTTTTCTATTGGAAATAACAGTAGTAGAACTTGTCGTGTGTTTTACGGAACATTGACTGAGTGATACGCGTTGCTTTACTAATTGTGTTTTTTGTTGATTTATCTTTTTATATTTGAACTGTGTGTGGTCCTTTTTTTTATCAGATTAGTGCATACTTTGGATTATCCAAATACAGTTTTTAAGCTTGAGTGTTTCTAAACAAAAAAGGTTGCTTCTTATAAACATGTATCTCATTCACATGTAAAGACAGTTGATACTGTAGTTTCTGAATTTTCTAACCCCAAAGAATCTAAAATATATCATTGTTTGCGCAAATTTCGTTATTCAAAAGCATTAGATTTTTCTTTGTTACCATAGGTAGCAAATAGAACACCTCACTTTACTGTTAGTTTAATGCATTACATCGTGCCTTGAAGGCCCGTGATTCTAAATTTTTATTACCATTTTCTTTTGATTTGTGTTACAAAATATTTCGAAATTATTGTCTCAAGAACTAGAATTAACAAGAAATTTATCAATGCTACATAGTTCCATCAGTATGATAATGTCTGTTGCTAACACCAGTGAAATACGTAGGTGTGATTTGGGTAACGTGTGATAAGTTCTATCAACACTCTCCCAGTAAAAGGTGAAGTGCTTCGCTAGTGCAGGACCTTGTGAATCCTACACTTCAAATGCAAGGAGGCGTTCCTGAAGGACTTTTTGTAAGTTGAACTATTTCCTACTTATTATTACTTTAAATATCTATCCGTTGTTTTGCCATATCTTCGTCGTTCTGATACATTTTACAATAGACTTGCCTGCGATTAAAAAAAAAGAAAGAAAAAAAAACAATCAATACTACTGAATTACTCATATCAATTGTGACTTACCTATTTATCTTTTGTTAACATTTTGTCTGATTTATGTTTAATTGGTGTGTGAGGAAACGTTTCTGCTACTCCCCAATATTACCTCACTGTGTACTAAACATTTTTTTGTATTGCTTTTACCGTTGTTATATTATATAGTTTATCTAAACAGTTTCTTTTTTTTTCATTCTACAAAGTACTGAATAACTTAGACTTTTCATTGCTGCTATGCTTATTCTTTTTTTTTCAGGTTTGCTTAACTATTTTTCTTGCAGGTATTGTCACTAACTCCTTACCGTCGCGCACATTATATGTCAGTCTGCTTTCTACGACCCCCCCTACTCTCCGATTGAGTCCGGTCATTTCTTTGATTTTCTTGGTGTTACGCACGGCTACGAGCCAACGTAGCATAAATTTGGCGCCCAACGTGGGGGCCACGATTAACATGACAGAAATTTTGGCGCCCAACGTGAGGCCTGATTTTTTTTCTGTTCTTGATTTTTTTTTAATTTTTTTTTGTGACCTTGATGTTTTTTTGGCTTATTGGTCTTGTGTTTTCTCTGATAAGCTTGTGTCCGAAAACACTGGCGCTCATTTCGTATTCCTATTTATATTTTGTAGCTAGCCCATCCCGTGACTTTTTCTTTTGGCTAGTTCTACCATTTGTTCACTATTTGACTATTATAGTCGCTTTCTACATCCATTCCTTGAGGTAGGCTTCAGATCTATTTTCTTTCCCTTTAGGGATTTCGACTTGGTCGCTTCCGTAGGTCTGTTAGCCATACTCTGCTTGAGTAATCGTTTCATACGAATCTGTGTTACCTCAGTTGGAAGTATTCTAGATGGTGTACTAGCTTGCCTTTGTCCTTTGCTTTGTCTTGGTTCTTTCTTTGCTGCACACTTGAGGTTGACAGGTTTGCTACGAGTTTTCTTCCTCGTTTTTTCTTTTCTCTTGGTTTCTCCGCGGGAAGCCAAAACTTTTCTTTGAGGTGGAAAACAGAAATGTTCCTTTTGGGGGACATCAGTCTTTTGACGATTTTGAAAGTAGCTAAGACCTTTAATCCTCATTGGGTGTTTACTTAATGCTTTCTTTACCTATTCTGTCGTTGTTGGTTACGATAGATGACTTTGTCTTCTTTTGAAAAAAAAAATGTTCTTTTTCTTATACTGGTGTTGGTCCTTGGAACCGGATAAAAATAATTTTTTTGTTTGGTTCCTTGTCTGTCGTTTTTCTTTTTTTTTCTTTTTCACCCTGACGTCTTTATTTTGCTAGGGGGGAATTTGTAACGGGTATTTTTGTAGTTGAACATTTTACGCTCCCTTTCTGTTAACGTACTTAAAAATACATCATTTCTTTGGGATCGCTGTTTGTATAAAGGAAATACTTCAGAATAATTCAGATTTGTATGCAATTTAACTCGTGGGTATTAATTAAAGATAGATAAATTAAAGATTGATTCTCATTAATAAATAAATTTCAACTTATCGGAAATGTTAAACAGCTTGTAATTAATGATAGATTGCATCGTTCTTGTCTGGCCGTCGTATAAATTTAGTTCCTTATGTTATTATCGAACTGGAGATAATAGTCGACAAGAGTTTATGGTAACAACGAGTTGATATAAACAGAGAAGAGTTGGAGTTTGCTCTTCGTTCCTATATATGAATTACGTGAAAAATACTGTTGCCTTGTTGCTTTGAAAATAGTGAGAGTTGTAGTTTGTGTTTTGTTCCGATATATTACGTTAAAAATACTGTTTCCTTGTTGCTTTACCTATTGTGCTTTTAGTTGAGTTTTCTTGTGAAATAAAAGTTAGATATTAACTGTAGCAGTGTAGTTCTGAGGATGGCCATTGAAGGAAAGATGCTTTATAGGCGAACGTGTTTTACTCGACCGCACGTGCTTGTTTACGGAAAGTCGACGGACGGTTTTATTGATACGCGTAGCTTTACTAATTGTTTTTGTTGCTTTTCTGTTGGAAATAACAGTAGTAGAACTTGTCGTGTGTTTTACGGAACATTGACTGAGTGATACGCGTTGCTTTACTAATTGTGTTTTTTGTTGATTTATCTTTTTATATTTGAACTGTGTGTGGTCCTTTTTTTTATCAGATTAGTGCATACTTTGGATTATCCAAATACAGTTTTTAAGCTTGAGTGTTTCTAAACAAAAAAGGTTGCTTTTTATAAACATGTATCTCATTCACATGTAAAGACAGTTGATACTGTAGTTTCTGAATTTTCTAACCCCAAAGAATCTAAAATAGATCATTGTTTGCAAAAATTTCGTTATTCAAAAGCATTAGATTTTTCTTTGTTACCATAGGTAGAAAATAGAACACCTCACGTTACTGTTAGTTTAATGCATTACATCGTGCCTTGAAGGCCCGTGATTCTAAATTTTTATTATCATTTTCTTTTGATTTGTGTTACAAAATATTTCGAAATTATTGTCTCAAGAACTAGAATTAACAAGAAATTTATCAATGCTACATAGTTTCATCAGTATGATAATGTCTGTTGCTAACACCAGTGAAATACGTAGGTGTGATTAGGGTAACGTGTGATAAGTTCCATCAACACCCTCCCAGCAAAAGGTGAAGTGCTTCGCTAGTGCAGGACCTCGTGAATCCCACACTTCAAATGCAAGGAAGCGTTCCTGAAGGACTTTTTGTAAGTTGAACTATTTCCTACTTATTATTACTTTAAATATCTATCCGTTGTTTTGCCATATCTTCGTCGTTCTGATACCTTTTACAATAGACTTGCCTGCGATTAAAAAAAAAAGAAAGAAAAAAACAATCAATACTACTGAATTACTTATATCAATTGTGACTTACCTATTTATCTTTTGTTAACATTTTGTCTGATTTATGTTTAATTGGTGTGTGAGGAAACGTTTCTGCTACTCCCCAATATTACCTCACTGTGTACTAAACATTTTTTTTTATTGCTTTTACCGTTGTTATATTATATAGTTTATCTAAACAGTTTCTTTTTTTTTCATTCTACAAAGTACTGAATAACTTAGACTTTTCATTGCTGCTATGCTTATTCTTTTTTTTTCAGGTTTGCTTAACTATTTTTCTTGCAGGTATTGTCACTAACTCCTTACCGTCGCGCACATTATATGTCAGTCTGCTTTCTACGACCCCCTACTCTCCGATTGAGCCCGGTCATTTCTTTGATTTTCTTGGTGTTACGCACGGCTACGAGCCAACGTAGCATAAATTTGGCGCCCATCGTGGGGGCCACGATTAACGTGACACCACTAAAAGCCGTTCTCTTGTGGGACTTCGTAAGAAACTGGCTGTTCTGAATCAATATGCTTTTGTTCAACATGAAGTTGATAATTTAATGGGGACCACGGTGCTCCTAAAATTAAAAGTAACCAACCTGGTGTGGTAGTATCCGAACTTCGATTACCAACTGCCTTAATCAGTTGAATACCTACGTCGAGGTAAACTAACTTACTCAAGTTGCATGTTTATTTCTTTAGGATGTAATTGACGAAGTACCTTATAAACGATTCTTCCATATATAGAAACTATTCGAGCTACCTTTAGCAGAATCCGGACAGATGAATTAAAACTGCAAATGAATTACTCGCATAGTTTTTTCTATCTGGACGTAAAATTAACTTGCGGAAAGATTAACTAGAACCACAGAAGGGGATTTCCCATTTTATTGTGCATGTGAATGTACTTCGTGCTCAAACGATGACTTCATAGGCACCATCGTGATACATTATTAATAAAAAAAATGAATCATAGAACTGTAATAATTTTAGAATACCAAGTAGCCATCATATCATTTCTTATCATTAAACACCGCCATAATGAATTTGACAACCTTTGAGTACGAACAATATAAGATACAGAAATAATCCTTCCTTAGAATCAAGAATGCAAGTAACCTAAAAATATATTTCTTAAAGGAAATAACCTAACCTTATTGGTGGGATTTATTAGTACAGAAACTATTAAAATGAATTGTGATTATAAATTTCAAATGTAGAATTCACCCACTTGTATGGAATCTCTCTATTTGATTTGAATTTACGCACGTATGCGTAAAAGAGCATTGTTACACCATCAAAATGACAACTCACAATCTAAATGATTTTACGAAAATTATTTTAAAATTATTGAATATTATTTTACACATCTCTGTACTTTAAATAAAGCAAGCGTTGTTCCAATATATAAAAAACCAGTTTAACAGTTCCAAATTGGAGGATTTTGTTTTACTTTTTTTAAGATTTCCTATTATTGTAAATCGTTATAAAAAAACATTTGAAAAACGGATTTTCATTGAAATAATTAATATAAATTAGTCGAAAACGTCATTTGGTATAATTTCAATTTATATCTCTGGCAAAAAGGTCGTAGTAACTTTATAACGCTTAGGAGAATACACTGCATTTTGGCAGCCGGAACAATATTCAATTGATGCGAAACTGATGAGACTAAATATAAAAAGAAACAGATGCCGTTTTACATTACTGTAACTCGAGCTTTAATGAAGTAAAGCTTCTGTTTTATTTCCTTTTGTTTGACGCTTGCTTTATAAATACATTTAAACTCTTTCCAAATGAGGAGACAAAACTGGAAGCATTCCTACTGCAATTCTTTATCATATTTGGTTCTGCTTTTACTTAGACATCACCTTTTTCTCTTTACATTGCATCAAAGGTTTTTCGAAAAATTTACACTATATAAAATTTTTTAACTAAATTTAACAGATTTACGCTCTTAATCTTTGACCTTTTTACAAAATAAAATGAAACTTGAATGTTGAACTGAGCCACTCTAGTTTGTCATCAATAATTTATCGTGATGTTCGTAAGCCCTTGCGTTGTGAAGTTCGAGGTTATGACGTTGGGGTTTCGAGCTCCTGAGTTGGGTCGCCAATAATATCTGCTGTGAAGTTAATGAACCTCACGAGTAGGACGCTAAATTTTGTGATTTGCTTCCCCACTCAACAGACACATAATCTCAAACCTAAATTAAAGTATCCACTTCCTCGACTGCATCAGTTAGTAAAACATTAAATGCCTCTCCTACCCGAATCTATTAGTATATTGAATCTTTACTAAAAATTTTAAAATACAAATTTTTACAAATAATAAGAAAGAAAATAATGAAAATTTGTGTAATATAAATCACAAAAAATAAAAAAAAAACCCAAAGTTTCAACTTACGTCCAGAATAAACTTACGCTGCACTTCCGTGACAGGGTAAGTACTCACAACCGTACTTGCTCTTTTAAAAATATACCTTTTATCAAAGATGTGTATATTTATATAATACATGTATATAAATATATTTCTGTTGAAATTAAAGTTCCCGTATGGCAATACGGAGTATAGAGTAGAGGCGCAGGAACAATATAGCTTTTTATGTATAAGCTCCTGAACAATATCATATTAGGTACTATAGGTCTAAGGGAAATTATTAAAAATACTCGATTGAATGCCGTGTTTAGTGGAAATAGACAAAGAACTAATTATTGGTCAGCTAGCCGTGAATATAAGCTATTTAGCAACTATTTGTTTTTGTAGAGCTTGACATTTTTGGCCGTAACTATACTGAATTCTGGGATTATGCTAAATCCTTAGATTACAATTGGGCATGCTTGTATCTTGTACACTTTTCTTTTTTCTTATTGTGTATCATTTGGATTTATCTGTAGATACATAGTTATATAAATAAATAGATATACGAAATTTGAACATTTGAATTAATTAAACTTTAAAATTACTACTTCACACAATATAACCATTAAATACTAACCGCGGATTTGTATATATTTATAAAGTCTTTTATACAAAAGTCACAAACCTTAAAAACTAATTTAACCTTTGATCTCTGGTACCTTAAATTAATTAAGTTCAAGCATATATGCGTAAAAAGCATCATTTTGACATGAAAATGGTAACTCAAAAGCATTGATTACGACGCGATTTTACGAAATGTATGGTGTCAAACTTCAATTTACAGTTCTTTATTCGGTCCAATTCAAGCTTAATTCTTTATAATTTTTTACAGAGAATCCTTAATATACTCAAACTAACAATGTTTACTCTTAAGACAACGATGGACGATCACGGTATATTTTTTACTAAATTCAACTAAGTGGTTTATCTACACATCAATAATTTATTTACATAAGCACTAACTGGTTCATTTTAATTTATATAGCATTAATCGTTCACATTTTAACAATTTTGTTCATATTACTAGTGGATTAATGTTTCGATTTTCCTGAACGTCGAATCGTGCGGTTTATATATATATATATATATATATATATATTATATATATATATAAATGAATAATTTTCTTACTACTTAACGACTTTGCTTTATGAATATAATTAAATTATTGGTTGTGAGTTTCAAGTCAGCTGGTAAGTTTAGTAATATTCTTTTTTTATTGCCTAAATTTTTTAATTTAATATAATTCTTGATCACATGCACAATGCAAATAGTTATTTTATACGTAGTAAGAACGCAGCTCTCATTGATTGAGAATCCGTGTGTATATATCCTTTTAAAACATTCATTTTCGTTAAAATGCCACTTTATACTTTCTAAAATTGTAAAAATTAGCTTCCTTTCAACGACGTTTATTTCGGATTAATTCTAGAACAAATCTTATTGCATTTATAAAGCATAAACTCCTGTAGACTGAAAATAAATTTCAAACAAAACATTTTAATTCTAGAATTTTCAAATACGTTATTTTGTTAGAATTTTTAAAAGCCATTAAATAAGTTAATCATTTTCAATCAATGAATATACGCTCCGAATCAAGGAATTCGCGTGGCTATTAAAATGCCATAAGAACGCGGTTTAATAGCCTTAGGTATTACGGAGATTGAGACCGAGAACGTTAACTTTGCGCACTAGAAAAGAATAGAAGGCGTTTACGAGAATCATAAATCATTATTTTATACTAATTAGCTTATTAAAACCGTGAAATCCTCGTTAATATTACATCACCCGGGTGTCGTACTTCGGAATAGAACAGGAAGGATCTAGAATATGACGTATGATTTTGTTTTGTTATATAAACCGGAACTGAATTAGAACGTTTCTTTAGTTTTCAGCATGCATTCAGTATGTGATATTTAATAAGTAACTTTTGAGTAAATTACTCAAACCACCTGTTTTGTTCGGTTTATACTGGTTTTTAATACATCCTTGTAACTGTCAATCAATACATTGTTCGTTTAATGGCTTTATCTGTTTCACTTCTAGATTCTTCAGCGTCATTGGTACCGTATTTTAAATTACCGTATATTAATTTGAATAGCCCTAAATTTTGAAATAAGGCAAGTGTTTTCTCTATATTTAAAGACCAATTTGGATGTTACAAATTCAAAGATTTTTACCTTTTTTAGAGTTTCCTATTATTGCAGTTTATTTGTGAAAATCATTAGAAAAACGGATTTTGGAACTCATTTGATATATGATTAAAAATAATGAACTAACATCCGTTAGTCTAAGAGATGGTGTAATTTTAATTTCGTTCTCTGACAATGACTTGTAAAATATATTCCATTTTGTCAGTCTGAACAACATTCAATTGATGCGAAACTGACGAGTGTCCGTAATAAAACAGACGGCCTTTTATATCACTGTAGTTGAAGCTTTAACAAAGTAAGGCTTCTACTTTACTTGCTTTTGTTTGAAGCTTGCTTCTAAATACACGTAAATTCTTTTCATGTACGAAATCAAAGCTGGAAGCTTTGTTACTAAACTTTTATAAATTACACTCAAATTAGGCGTGAGTAGCGTGGAAAAAAATTGGAAGTACCTTTGATAAATTGTATCTGCAACTCTCTCTAAATGTACTCCTTACAAATATCCATCGGCGCCCTATCGCTGAAGAGTCTGAAAACTCGCTTGCGAAATGTTCTAGAAAGCTTCGTAAATAGCGGTGTTGATGCTTAAACATACTCCATTATTTTCATCGCCTGTGAACTCATGATGCTTTCCAAAGCATTTATTGCTTTTGCGGCTCTGATCTTGGCCTCTATGGGTACCATTTCATTATTCTCTCTACACTTGAAAATCTATGGGTTGCTTTGTCTCTTCTTGAAGGGTTTGTTGTGCAAACAAACGCATTATTTTTATTTTTAATTGATGGAACCGTTAATGCAGCGCTTCCAAGTTCTGTGCATCTCTTTCGTAGTTAATTTAGATGAAACTTTTAATAGTAATTAAGCTGTCAGTATTATATAAACTTTGGCGAAGCCACTGTAAATTGGCTCTATAAAGGGGTGGTGTAACTGTTTTGACAGTACATCAAACAAAGTAGGCATATAATGTTGTTTCTACCGTGATGCCTACTAGCAATTAAAAGTTTGTTTGAAGTTACCGCGGTTAAAGAGAGAAAACTTCAAGTAGTATACTCCATTAAAGAAAGTAGGGCTGTTTGGTAAAAATATTCTTTCGTATCCTGAGTACAGCTTATATTATTTATTCATTTTACTAAATCTAAATTCTTGTTTTTCATTAAGTTTCTTGAATAGACAACCTTGTACTCATATATGAAGCTATCCACATCTCTCTAGCAACTTTTCGTTTTCAGTTATAGAACTTCGAATTCAATTGCCGAGCAGCCATCGCCGAGCGAGTTAAAGGTTGAGTAATTCAAGTGATGGTATTTAAAACTCGGGGCTGTTAGAGAAACAAGTGCCTTTTGCCTGCACAAGATCGCTTGAGCTTTGTACAAGATCAACAAACATGTATGTCATTGAATGTTTGCTTTCCACCTGCTATATATTTTATTCTGATGTATATAATGAGTCGTATAAGATTATTATTGAGAGAACTTTTTCGTTGGTACACACTTAGTTAAAGCGTATCGTAAACTGGAAATGATTATATGGCAAAGTACTACAATTGTATTCGCATAATTTATATGTACCAGTTGGTTTGGTTGGATGCCTACGGTTGATACATTTTTTTTTCTATTATTTTAGATACACACATATTTGACTAATTAGGTATAAAATTGTTTTTTTTGGTTGTTGTTTGTTATATACTGTGATATTCATGTTTGGATAATGATATAGGTTAGATAAACAAGAGTTGAAGTTTTCTTATTATTGTTTTTATTTTAAATTAGTAGAAGGCGAAAAAACGTGTACGCAAGGTTCCATCAACCTCCCATCTTTCGGATAGGCATTATTCAGGTGGGTTGTGGCCTAAAGGCTTTATCAGACAGAGGGTTCAAAGACCTTTTCTGTTAGTGAAAGTGTTACCCATAAAAGCATTTGCATTTGCTTTTGTAGAACTCACCCTCACCACTAAAGGCTAGCTGCTGTATTATTTACTGTTACGTCACTTTTGTAGAGTAAAATTAATGCAGGTAACTAACGTCAATTCTGCACATAATACCGATTATCCAAATAATTTGATTTGGGATAGATTTTAAAACCAAACTTTCTCATTCTCTTGCTAATATTCTTTCTAGACCACATACTCTTTTTTGCTGGTTTAATATTTTCTATATATTTTGTTTGTTGCTTATAAATATCATCAATTGGCTCTCGTTTTGTTCTATAATTATATATAGTGATTTGCGTCAGCCCTATTACGAAAGTAATTTTGGCGTTCTGTAAATTTTGTTTTATTTTTCGTACCAGCAAATTCCATATTTTAAATTTGTTTACAGGGGCGGATTGAAAATTTCTAGCCTGGTCTGTAAATTATGCGTAGTGTCGTATTATTCTTTTTTTAACATACCCCAAATTACACTTCAGTGCACGGTTTTCGCCTGATTGACAATGCTTGTTGCATTTTTAAAAAAATTAGTAATTTTGTTATGTTTTCGAATTTAAAAATTTAATGCGTAGGCATTAAGAGCCCGTATATCTAAATGTAGATTTATTAATTCAGCCGTAGCGCGTATACAAACCAAGCGGTCAGTTTGTATATAATTATTCCTTGCCTGCATAGTTATTTAGAGTAGGTTATATTTTAAACAAGAATGAGGGGCGGGGCTATGTAATGTTGGACTGAAGAAGACGAGTTTTTTACCGCTGATTGCCTAGATTTATTAATGATTTATATAGACCTTAAACGTATTTATTTTAACCACTCGAATAATAATTTAGATCATATCATTTGTGGATTAAACTGAACTCTCCCTGTCGGGTTGTGAAATTTATATGCTCAATTATAACCTTTCCACGTGATACTTCTAGAGTCATCGTACTATATTCGACCCTTGCAACTGTCAATCAACCCATTGTTATTTCACGAACTTTATCAATTTTAATTCTAGATTAGTCGGCGTCATTACTACATTGCTATTACGTTAAGCTCATCATAAAAGACGAATACACAAATAATTCGACAATATAAACAGCTGAGCATATACTTTCTGAAATAACTGGCAGTGGCAGGTGACTTATATCACTTATTTTTCGTCCAAATTGTCTTTTGTTTGCCAATTTTCCTTTTATTTCGACGTATGCAATAATCTGATCACTCTTCAACTGTTATTACTATATGCAGGTACATTTAAGTGAATAGGCTAACTTAATATCACCATCGGCTTCTTTGTATCTGGTAACCAAAAAAGTTCGTGCGGTTTTTCTTTTACAAAGTGCCGTTTGATATCTTTTTATTTATTTATTGATAACACATTTACTTTCGTATTAATTTATCTTTCATTTGATGCATACAAATTTTGCAGAAATTGTTTAATTTCTATTGTAAAATAATTTAAAATGACTTAAATAAAACGTTAATTTGAAGCTGTTTACTCTGCGAGTACAAACTTAGCACCAAGGCGGCCGAGGTGGCGCGAAAATATGTACCGCATTCGAAGATTACGCCGTAAGTGATCGAACAGCACAAGTGGTTTAAGAAATTTTCTTCGAGATATTTTAGTTTGATCGATGAAGAAAGCCCTGGAAGATCGAAGACCATTAACAACCAGAATCTTAAAGAAGTTGTGGAGGCAAATTTCAGTATAAAGTGGTTAGAGTTTGCAGAAATGTTCAATGTGAGTGATGAAAGCATTCGGTTGCACCTTCACCAGCTAGATAAGACGTGGAAGTTAAGCAAATGGGTCTCACATGAATTGTCAGATAACAAATTAAGTTGCATTGCTATTTGTTGGGCAAACTTCTTACTGTATCAGAATGAACCTTTTCTTGATCGGTTGTTAACTTGCGATGAAAAGTGGACACTGTACTCCAATCCTAAGCGGCCTTATCATTGGTTGTCACCAACTGAGTCAATATCGCATACTCTAAAGAATTTCTTGCACCCAAAAAAGTGTTTGGTGTACAGTAACAGGAATTGTCCTATATGAGTTCTTGGAAACTGGTTAAATCATTACTGCTGTGGTCTATTGTAATCAGCTTCAGCGAGTACAAGCAGCACTCATCCAGAAACAGACTTCTTTGATCAATCGAAAGAAAGTGCTGTACCTACTGGACAAGGTTAATCCTCATCCTACAATAGTGGCCTGAGAAAAATTTCTGAGCTTGGCCGGGAAATATTATTACACCCACCTTATTCTCCTGACATTTCACCAAGAGATTACCGCCTGTTTCTATATATTGATAATTGTATAAGGCATAGGCAGTTCAATACTCGAGTTAATCTTATAGATGCAGTTCACCAATTTTTTGTCAAATCCGTAGATTTCTACAAAACCGACATACAAAAATTGGTGTCAGGTTGGCCGAAGGTCATTAAGTGCGATGGTGATTACTTCCCTGGATAATAGTGTATTACTGGTTTGTAATAAATTGTTATATTTTTCTACCAAAAACCGCACAAATATTTTTGGTTGACAGATACTTCCTTATATACAGGATAATGTCAGTTTCTATGTTGAACTAAACCATTGCTCGAAGAGTATGGCTAACTTCTTATATAACTACAAAGCTTGTGATTTCCTTGAAAACAGTTTCCTGTTTCTTGCAGACATTTCGTCAAACGCTTTTGCCATTGCTGATAAGATTCTTGGAACCGAAAAATACAATACGTGGCGAAATCTGGTGATAAGGTCGCTGTGGCGGTACTGAAATACCTTGTAAGGTAAAAATTGCGCTACAGACAATACAGCGTGATGAAGAATTCAACTACCTTACATGTGATTTTCCATTGCTCCACTCGAAGGTACTACATTGGCTCGAAAGCGAGTTTTTTTTACATGGAAAATTTGGAATTTTGCCGAACCCTTGCTGTTCCAAGCAAGATAGGGATCTTTAACGTGCGTGACAACACTCACACACATGACCTCCATTTTACCCCTCATCCGAACGAGGATGTATTTTTGTGAAAAATGCTCGCCTAACATTTTTCAAGCGGACCGTCTCAGGATTCGAACCCGGGAACTTGGGCGTAGTGGTCACACACATACCACTACGCCACGGAGCCGGCAGAATTCAACTACCGGTAATGTTTGCACAGAGATGCAGGTCTCCCTTTCGAAGTCTTTCTAGAACTTCTTTGTAAAAATATTAATTCACCTGGCGGTGTCGACGTCTGTAGATGACATTGCAGGTCATGCGTTGCGCTTTTAGTCTTTAACGTTTGTTCTGCCTTCATTAAACATTTTATACCAACTACAAATGAACTCTTGAAATAACTTCATTTCCATAGGCCTTCTGCAGCTTACTGTAAGTTGTCGTCGCAATCTCGCCGAGTTTAAGGCAAAAACAAATTCCTTGTGCAATATTTCACGATTCAGTCCATTTCCGTGACGAGCGATAGGAATACGTGTTCACTTATTACACAATTACTTGCAGGGATGTGTCGCTTCGACAACTACTGGGTTGAGGATCAATGTCACATATGGCGTGTCTGCGAAGACTGCAGAGTTACCACATTTAACGCCAAAAATCAGTCATTACTTTATTATACGACCTTGTTCCTCTAGAAGTTTTCTAATTTAGTCACTTATATACAAACTTCTAACTGTTAGCAGGCATTATACAGTTACCTACTTTGTATCTACTGTCAAAGCTTAAACAATGTTAGGACTTTGTCCTTTAATGCAGCTTACGATAGTTTCCTGACAGCTTAATTAGTATTAAGGTTTTATCTAAATTAACCCCGAATGGTATGCGATTAATAATTCCACTCCACCGAATATAAAGAGTGCGTTTGTTTAGCACAACAATCGCTTAAGATGAGTCGAAGAAACTGTAGATTTTCAAGTAAAGAACGATAATAAATTTGTACCTACAATAGTCAACATCAGAATTGGAAAAGCAATAAATAGTTGACGAACGAGGAAATGACGAAATATGTTAACCATAAACTTCACCAGTTGTGACGTTTTCTTTTACATTTTTGCCCGTTTCTTTGCGGACTTTAAAGCCAACTTGAAGAGATGTGTGCAAATGGTGGTAAGAAATATTTGAAAAGATTTGCAATAAGGAATAAATTTTTAATATCAAAGCCATTTTTAGACTTTTGTCTGCTACTCATGACTAATTTATGTCTAGCTAGTTGGTAAGAGCGGCAATTCAAAAATCTTTATTTTTTACAGGGAAAGAGTTCATATGTAATCAAGGAGGTTTCAAACAAAAACCAATGTTGGACAAAATTTATTTAATTGAATACTTCATTAATAAACGTTAATAAACGTTCTCCGTAATTCCTCAACAGTGTAGTCTAAGAAGAAATGGTTACATAATACTGGTAGCTATGAAAAGATTCCCAGAACTTAGAATGGCTATATATTAGCAATTCTATCCAATAAAAAGAATGCGATTGTTTGTCCAATAAACTCTTTAACAAGAGACGAAGCAACTCTAGAGATTTTCAAGTGCAGAGATAATAATGAAATGGTGTACGTACGATTAGGCTCAAAATCAGAGCTACAGAACAATAAATGGTTTGGAAAGCATCAAGAGTTCACAGACGAGGAAAATAGCAAAGTGTGTTTAAGCATTAACTCCATCATCGTGAATCTGTGTAACATTTTCACCAACTGGTTTTTAAGTCAAGTCAAACTCATTTGAACAACACTTTTAAAATGTTTACTGGTTTACAGAAAATGCAACAATTTCTTTCAAAGTAAATCTACTCTTATTTATAGCGCATGGTTCAGTTATAAACCATTTGTTCCAGAATATTTCACTCTACGCCTAGTCTAGAACTTGATAAGAGGCACGTACACCATAATCAATCAGCCACTTTTACTTTCGTAACAAAGGATTCCATTTGTGGAGGGCTTTGATTAATGCTAGTTTGACATCATTGTGATGCGTTTGTAATTTCCATTAATATATAATCGTGCCGAGTGTTTCTCCTTGTAAATAACAATTTATTTTTCGCCGTTACCATTGCAAGTGTTGGTTTATATGAAGAATTGACTAGCCTATGTGACTATTTGCTTGTAGTGTTCTATATTAATAATTTATAAATTTTTCATGATAAATAAATGAAAAATATGCATACAATGTCCGTTCATTTAACTAATATAAAGGTTTTTTCACGTACCAAGCGTCCAATTAATCACTGTGAGTTGGCATTTTATCCTTATTGACAAAAATGGCGTTCATATATTTATCTATATTGCATTTTAGTTGAACTTCGTAAAAGCTAGAGAAATATATGAATGTTTATTTATTTACATTTATCACTTAGTGATCTATTTAACAAGTTATTCTATTATCATCATCATTTTGTTTTTGACCTTACTTAAGGTCGGTTTGACGCAGCTCTAACTTCTTTTCTATTCTGTGCTAATCTAAAAAGCTCTACCTACCCTTCACAACCTAAATTTCTAATAATTTGACTAATATAGCTTGGTCTAGGTCTTCCTATATTCTTCTATCGTTTTCCTATCCACCTGGATCTACATTCTATTATAAAGTTCAATAACGTACTGAATCTGTGTGAGCTCCTGTGCACGAAGTGGCCCTCCAACGTGAATGTTTATGCACTACGTAACGACGTAAATTCAATAACTAGCTAACATCGGAGATTAGCGACGTTGACATATGTTAAATTCACGCCGTAGGTAAACTGATAATTGGAGGAAGCATTGAACATGAGGCTGGAGCAGGAACACCTCTGACCGAAAATAACTTTATTGGAGCACTAAATTGGGGATGGCTCCTCTGCATTTTTTGCCTTTTTGATAATGGTATTTGAGGTCTATACGCAGGATGGCGTTGCAGCAGTCTTAAATCCTTAGATTGTTTGGCCTGCAGTGAGTAACAGCACGATTTCGACCAACCTGGAACGGAAGCATGGATATTTTTAGTTCAACGTCCTTACGTGATGCAATGACAGCAACAAGTGAGGTTTGGTTTCAGATGTCGCCCTCCGGTCATGTAAAAACATGCGATATCTAATACAGCATTTAGACAATATCCTGGCAGGCGCATGAGAGCACGAGACACTAGAAGCATTTACTTCGCACTACCTTGTGTGATATCAAACTAAGGATTGAAGTTAACTGTAGCTGTCAGTTTATAAAACTTAATGCGATGTGCTTTTTTCGAAGTTCTAGGAATCGGTTTTATTCACATAGGTACTTGATTTGTGTAAACCGTTTACTTGCTTAATTCCTGTGTATAGAAGTCTTGAATTTCTATTGGATTATTTCATAGCGCATATGAGAACGTGGTGTATTGCATAATGCTGCAATCTTTTGCAATATATAGTTTGTTATGTGATTGAATTCAACGGTACTGTTCCTACTTATTGCAATGCTTTAGAAAATGCTCTTAACATAGAATATAATTAACAGGCACTATTTTGCTTTGATATGTGTAGGTATAATTAAAAATAGTATATCAAGATTAAACAAGCGCTATACGTCTGGTACAATTTCAATTCCAATCTTTTGTAAAGTAGGTCGTTCGAACTTGACAATAAAACTACGAAAATACATCGCATTTGGAGCACTCGAAACGATATTCAATTGGAGCGAAACTGACAAGTGTAAATAATAAAACAGAGACGTGTCGTTTCACATTACTATAAATCGAATGTTCAGTGAAGGAAATCTTCTCTTTTATTTGCTTATGTTTGAAGCTTGCTTTAATAGTTAATTTTCTTAAATAGATATTAACCTTTTCCATTTGAAAAAATGTAAAGTGGAAGCTTTGAAATGGCGTATTTTAAATTTTTTGTGAAGATTATACACAGTAGCTGAAAAATAATTCAGATACGCTCTTGATGCTTATACATACGCGATACCAAGGTCTACAAAAAATCATACCGCAATTCATCATACGTCATGATGGTTAAACGATTGGGTATTTTTGTAGCCCGTTAACTCATATCACATTTCAAAACACTTATTACTTTACTAATTTTGTCGAAGACTTCAGTACATAAATTTATCTATCATTCAATGTTAACCATTTTTCAATCTCGTAAAGGGTTGGTTACCATATGGTCACTATAACCGAAAAAATAAGCCATTAATTACTTGAAGTGGTTTATGAACGAACAGCTTTTGCAGACTTCGATTTATCTTCGAATTGTTGTGTTTCATACGAATATATCCGAGTTTACTCACCTGTCACGAAGTTTTGCAGTCCCTTGGTCGATTTTTTTTTTATTTCGTTAAACCAACGAACGCGAGCATTTTTTAGGTTTCGATCAAATAATGTGGTATCCATCGGAGCATTCTCTTCGCAGCTGAATGCCGCGTTGATGGACACACGACTTGATGTGATATTGTTGCGTTGGGCTTGTAATAAAATCATAGAAATCAACGAAAACTTTCACGTAACATTTCCATTTTTTTTAGAAAATTGCTTTGTGTGACGCTTATTGGAAGTAAATTAGTTGGTCAGTTTCTAAGCTGCTACTAGTTTTACAATAGCTAATAGGGGTAGAGTACGTTTAAAAAAATGCTAACCTATGCTTAGGTCAAAGTACCCGCTGACTCCTACAACAAAATGCCAGACTGAAATTCCCACTGTAGCTCAGAAACAACTAACTGCCACTATTTTCACAATAACAATTGTCAAATTTTCAAAAATAGTAATGATATCACAATAGCACTATCTAGTGGTCTTTGGTTATGAGTGTAACTATTACGCCCAAAGTCCCGAGTTCGAATCCCGACACGGTCCGATTGAAAAATGTTAGGCGAGCATTTTTCACAAAAATACACTCTCGTTCGGATGAGAGGTAAAATGGAGGTCCCGTGTGTGAGTGTTGTCACGCACGTTAAAGATCCCTACCTTGCTTGGAACAGCAAGGGTTCGGTAAAAATCCAAATTTTCCAGGTAAAAAAAAATTCGCTTTCTGGCCAATGTAGTAAATACCTTCGGGTGGAGCATTGGAGAAAAATCACATGTAAGGTTTTTGGTAATGACATAAGATGGCTTTTGTACCGAGCTTCTTTTTCTGTTTATTTGTATGCGGACGCTTTTTTATTTTCATTACAAATAAACGAACAATCAGTCTTAAATAGCTGGATGAGATTCATTTTTGGCATATTGAAACCATGAAATTTCGAAATTTCTTCAGTTGGCTCCTTTTTACTATGCAATTGTTACCAGTAAGCAACCTACATGATAGAATATCGTTTCGTTCTGATGACCATCATCTTACTTTAAGATGGCGCGGTTTGTTGACAACGCCAGTACACAGTACTTCGTTAGTTAATTGTTTCCTTACAATTTAGCAAAAATATATAATAGTTTATCAGATAACATTAAAAATTCTGCAACAAAATTTCGGATGGACTCTAAAACTTATTTTCCACATGATATAATTGCAGCGATCTGTATTACTTAGCATACATAAGAGAATGAGCTAATTAATGTACCTCAACAGAACCTCGCCTTAATTTGGCTTTTATTCTATTTTCTGTTATGACTTCATTTTGATTGTAAATGTCATTTATTATTAATAGTGTGATTATTAATACTCCCTGTATGTTTCTTGTGGTTTGTTTAGCATTTTTTTTAATCTTCTTTGGGAATTAAACCACCCGTAGTTTTTAAAGTCACCTTTATTTACGTTTATTCTCAAAGAAGATTAAGAAAAAAGTGTGATTATTATTTTGGTATTTAGAATGAGACAATAGATACGAAATTTCTTGCGGTAGTTTTGAGCAACTCCTGATTCGTAGTTACACAAAATTTAAATCACCTTGAATTATAAATTGTCTTTTGCGAAAATAACCAAAATAATGTGTTCGTTTTTTGGCCGGAGAACAATGACTGACTAACCAGCTGAGTAAGGTACATCATCTTGTTTAATATTTACTTTGTACTAGATTATGTAGTTATTCTTTATTTTTAAAGCCCGTATATAAATAAGCTATAAACGGTTTTATTTCTCTCAAATTTTCAACAATGCATAAATAAGGTTTGTAGTCTAGATAATTCAGGCGAAAATGATAGTCTAACAAATTCAGTACTTACAGCAGTTAAATTTCGAAAATTGATATTTCGAAACCATATGACTAACGTTATTTGGCTTGGAAGACATTGTTGCTAATTAGCTCGATTGTGTACAGTCCATCTACTCATGCAATTGGTTCAAATTAAAATTTGTAACTAAATCTACTTATGGAACCGACACAAGGTCAGTAAACTCGTACAATTGATTTTTCACAACTATCTAGATTTATTTCGCGTATCTTTCAGTAATTCCATGTAATGATTAGGATCAAGCAAACACACCTACTAACATAAATCGTGAAATTACATACTATTCATTTGTTTTTAAACCGTAAATCGTCAGTAAAAACGGCGGATTGTGGAATTGCCTGGTACAACAAGGGAACATTTTATCGATTAACATTCATCCCACTTTTTCTCAACAATTTTATAGGTCAATTACCGACTTTACGTGGTCTAGAAATTAACTTGCCTTCAAAATTATTTATAAACTCGACTCCGATTCAGTCACACAAATAACAGCGACACACCACGATCGATTACAAAATATTATTGGTCACATTTGCGTAGATTTTTAGCCTTTTCAAGTTTATTTAGGTTAAAAGGGATTTGAAATTGTGCCAGAAAATAACATTAAGTCGATTGTAAAGCAAACCCAAGGATACTACTAGGAACTGCTGGAATTTCGGCGCCATTCTTATTGATCTCAGAACAGGAAGACAACTTTTATACATGCATGTGTATGAAATTTAATCATATAAGTATCTTGATACTTGCCTTACAGGGAAAGGCATAAATACCTCGCGTAAGATGTAAAAGGAATTTCGTTAGATGGTAGAGATAAAATTCATAATTCTTTGAAATGTTGAAATTGTTTGTTAGAACAACCATTTTAGGAGCTTGTTTTGAGAGCATTTTGAATGTAAATCCCCTACATTGAAGTTCTGCGTCAGTTTAGTTGTTGTTTTTGGAAAGTTTGCATCAACTTGAACATTATTATGTAAGCAGCCGAAGGTTTTAAATGTTGTTTTCCGAAGGTAGTTCTACAAAAATGTAGTACCTTGAAGATGAAATAAATGTTAGGAGAAAGAAAATTGCTTTTAGACAGGTTTCTCAGTGAGAATTTTTGAACTCGTTGGAAACGGTCGATTGTAAATTATTTCGATCAACGTACTTTTAAATCCACCGTTTTAATGTCTGTAACGTGTGAATTTCTATTTAGCTTATAATTCCGTTGTGTGCCTTTACATAGCCTGGCTTTTTGAAACTTACATACAGTAAGAACGATATATGTCCAGCCCGATTCGACAAACATGCTAAAAGCGCAGTTTAGTTCTCGCCCTTGAGACTTACATCGATACCCGATACGGTGACCTGGCTGTATCGCTTTTACACAGATGCGAACAATCTGAGGTAAATAGTTTTGGATATTATTATTATTATTATGTTTGTTCTTCGACTGGATACTTAAAAACGCGGGTAGTGTTGCTATTTTCTATCAATCAGAAGTCGTCCTGATTTGTACTATTTTTCAGTAGGGATCGCAGAACGGCCTTCTTTTCTTTCACTGTTCACAGAGTACCGCTTGTTGGATTTATAATACAGATAATTACGTTACTCGCTTTCTTATTGGTATCTTCGCGCTCGGAATGCTACCGCCCGACCGCAGAGTTCCTTTGACAGTATAATTTGAAGAAGGGCCGCTATACTTGCGGCCACGTCCCCAATGCTCCACCCGAAGGTACTACATTGGGTTTAAACGCGAAAATATAAACGTGCTTCAGATATAATCTAACTTCAAAATTAATCGATCCTAAATAAAAATCTAACAAACTAAAACAAAAACTAAATATAGGGTGTGAATAATGGTATCCCTAGCGTTGATTTGGGGTGTGTCCGTTCAACAAGACACACGGGAAAGTAAAAAGGGAGGGATTCGTAATACCGGATAGCAGTCGCCAGCACTGGTTGCCGGTGCGACCTGAAGGGTCGTCTTAAAACTATCCAAATCTAGCTAACTAATATTAAAAATGGATTTAAATTTTTAAGCATTCGCCAAGTATTTTAATAGTGAATCCAGCTATTTTGCCTGCTCTATAAATTTGCAAATTCGTCCTCCCTGATCTAAGTAATTTATTCTGTCTTTAGCCTAAATCCATCCTTAGCTTTCCCTACCATTCCCTAACTGATTTATATTATAATTAGATTCTTCACAATTACAATCGTTCCTATAAAAATACTGCCACCAAAAATGGCGGCAGAACGTCAGACAAAACAAATCAAGCTCTAAAAATAAATGCAAAATAAATATAAAATGTAAATATAAATAAATATATAAATAAATATATTTGATGTAAATAGATATCTAATAAGCATTAAGCATATAGCAGTGCACAAAAGAAAAGCAAAAAGCATTGCCCAATTTATCAGGTGCACTTGCATAAGCATTATGTCTGCTAGCGTCATTACTCACAAAAAAGTGCTCGTTAAATTATTTCAAATCTACTTATTAATACAAATCAATACTTATGCGAGTGCAGCCACCACAATTTTGCTTCTTACCTGGATAATAATTTCTCCAGTATCCGAAGATCTGGTCGTCTTCTTACGTCTATTTATATCTCACTGCTAAGTGGAGATGGGTTTGCACTGCTAAAGTCCAAGGAGGATGCGCGGTTTCACTCTTTTTTAAATTCTTTATTTATTTACTGATTTAAATTAATGAGGGTTTTGGATTTAGTTTGTTCGCCCAAACCGATGCTGCGTACAGCATCGCCGGCTCTATTGCTCCGGCGTAAACTGTCTTAAGCGATTCACCCCTGAAACCCCAATTTATTTTCGCCACCGCCATCATTTTATTTGATATTTCGCTGCTCTTACTTTTTACGTACTGTACGTGCGCTTTTCAATTTAATTTATTGTCGATCTTGACACCGAGGTATGTGATAGCATCATTAGACGGGATTTTCTCCCCTCCTAACTCTAGTCTAGGGGGTCCCTGTCCAGGTTTCTTGCCAAAATAAAGCGCCTCTGATTTCAACGTGTTAAATTTTAACTTTGCCTGCTGCGACCATTCGTGTAACTTATTAAGCGCCTCATTCGGCTTTGCGCGCATATCCATTAGTGATCGCGATCTGACAATTAAAAGTGTACCATCTGCAAACCCAACGATTGAGCATCCCGTGGGCAACCTGCCCCTAAAAATGTTCTCATACAACAACTTCTAAAATGTGGGACTACAGCATGACCCTTGCGGGCATCCCCTTTTCACTTCGTGCGACAAAACTTCACCCGGAATTTCAACCTGTGCCAATCGTCACGAGAAATCACTCTTGACCAAAGACATCAAGTTTCGCGGACAACTTTCCGATTCGCAAACGATCAATGGCCACTAGGCAGCATCAGATGCTCTTGAAATGTCCAAAACAACAAAAACACAATACTCCTTTGCATCTAGTGGCTGCTTAATTTCTCCGACAACGAACTTTAGTGCGTTGATAGTCGACTTTCCCTCCATAAAATCGAACTGTTGGTTATTAAAACCGCACTGGTAGCAAGCTAATTGGACGATAGCTGCTCGGTTCTGACGCATCCGACTTTTTGGATTTAGGTATAAATTCCACGTTCTGCGCCGGGGAAAGACGCCCCTTTCTAAATAAAGATTAAATAACCCGGCAAAGACACACGGGGCTAACAGACACGCCTCCGTAGCTGTATCTGAAGTGATTTCGCCATGCCCCGGTGCCTTCTAAGGGATGATCCTCCTAAGAGCCCTTACGACCTCGTGAACTAGGATTGCCTTATCGGCACCTGTCCCTTGCGCCTCTGTAAGTTCCCGATGTACTGAGTCGTGCGACCCCTCATCCTCATCGGGATTATCCGATGGGAAGAATTTCTGTAGCAAATATTCTGCCGTGGTTTTAAAACCTTCCGTGTATTCGCCATTTGTTTTTCTTGTTACCGAGCGCGATTTTTGTTGTTTACCTCTTAATAGATGGTATGCGGTTCCCCATGGTTCCTTCTCGGATTTCGCGTGCACAATTCTTTAAATTAATTAGTTCGCGCTTCTTCTATTAATATTTTATTTTCGCGGTTGTTTTGATTATATTTAATTTTTCGTTGTTTTCTTATCTCTCTTGAGGCGCGTTGATAGCGGCACCTTATGTTACGCGTTTCTGTCCGCTTGGTGGTTAGTTCCTGGGTCCACCAGGGTACGCTGTTTTTAAATGTTTTGTTTCGAGGCATGGAGTACGACGACGCGTCTACTACCGCGTCGTTTAATTTTTTCGCGAGTGTTTCTATTTGAACGACCTCTCGGCAGTTTAATAGCTCGTTCTCGAGCGCGGGGATGCTTTCGCAAAATTTTTCTTTAAACCGCTCCTCATTAGCTTTTTTTATTACACAACCGCGGAAACATAGTTAACTGCTCGTTTGCGCTTGCTTTGGTTTCAGTATCCCATGTAATTAATGTATGATCAGAGAGCGTTACCTCGTCCGACTTCAATTCCCAATTCGGCACAGTTACCGCACCACTATACCTTCTCCCTGCACTCCATCGATCTATGGCCGTACTCGTAGCACCGGTATCACTGCGTCATCGAGAAGTGGCCCCAGGCCCAGACTTTTCGCCACCTGAGGTTGATTGCGTCAGCTAGTATATGCTTTCGAAGCGTGGGGGTCACTTCAAAGACTACGTTGGCAAAGGGATCCTTAGGGCCCTTTCCGCCAAACCTGAACTTCTCTCGCTGGTGGTCTTCTAGCTTCAAATCGCCGAAACGGGGATTTTGGCTTGTATTCAACCGCACGAGCTCTTCACCCTTCATCCCCGTTTCGACCCCCGGAAAAACGACCCGTGGACGCTTCTTCTCGATCGTCTTTGCTACGAGCTCTTTGCAGTGCCCGCCGCCCTTCGACTGCAATCTCTTAGCGTCTTCACGACTTACACACTCCACTACAACACCACCCCTACGTGTACGACGAGCTGCGACAACGACAGGGTCGACATGACGTCCTCCTTCTCACCAGGCTTGGCGTCAAACGTTGGTGTAGCACCGGAAGTTGCTGCAGCATACGACACCTTACGCGGCATCACCACCTCCTGGCTGCGGGAACCCTGCTGTCCTGAAACAGAAATAACCCCCGCTGAACTTCCCCCGACAACATTGGCTCTCCCCGAATTCTCTAAACAAAGGCTAAGCACCCTAACCATGCCTATAAGCTGTTTCGTCGTGTCGCTGATATTATCCACGGCGTGACGAATCACCTTTCTGTCCTCCACGACGATAGTGGCGGAGGTTGTCAGCATATTCCCGCAGATGACCGCGTGCGCCTTCCTCACCCTAAACTTCAATTGCTCCATCTCATCGAGGTCACTAGCGGCAACGCTACCGTTGCTGCTAGTCGACGTCTTAGGCTGGCCTCTTGAAGTAGTAGGCAATTCAGGCCCTGCAACCACCGCCGGAGGCTCCGGCTCTCCCGACACGACCGCCGCAAACACAGGCTCCTTTCCTACCTCCTTAACCACCTACAGAGTCCCTAACCTAACGTCCTAAGCTGTTTCCCCGCAACAACGCCCTCAGCCTCCGACCTAGCAAACTCCAACCGATCACCTCTCTTCTTCCGTGGCATCGGCTCCTCGTCTCGGTGAACCATCATGTTAACAGAGCTAACGGAAAAAGCCACTGGCTGGTGACCGCTAATATTGTTTAGAGGAGGTTGCGTCGCTATCTCTGGACAAAACATACATAAAGTAGTATTAGTCCATTGTCACCTTGCTCTTTCGGTTGTAACGATTTTTTTTTCTCTCTCTAATTGTTGGCTCCGCTAGCCTCACGCATGGGCGCTAGTGAAACGAATTTTCCTGGCCGACACTACTTTATTATCACCATGCTCCAAGTCAGGTGTCTGCAAAACAAAGTCTTCCGACGTAACTAGGGGTCTATTCCTTGGGTAGAGCTATGAGCAATGGGGGGGTAAGTCGAAATCTGTGGGGGGTCACACTCAAACTAAAACAAACAGGCGCCACCAAGTCCAGATTGATTTATATTAATGGCATAGCAAATTTCTAAGGGCGGACTTGGAGACCCAAAGAAAAAAAGATCGCCTTCGCTGACATACAAACTTGTCTTAACAGAATAAGACACTGCTCCTGTAAGAAAGAATAATAGTTAAGTCACCTAAAAAAAATGGGAACACTATTTGCGTCCCTCAAGTATACCTAAAATGCATAGAGAATATTTTCTACATAATGGAATCATAAAAATTTGACTCTTGCTGTCTTTTGTTTATCAGGTCTGATCAAACCAGATCAGAATAAAAAACTTTAAATGTAGATTATTAATTTACTAGAAAGAATTTTCTTTGTTTCAGTAAATAAAATTTCATTATAATTAAATAAAATAAATATTTGATATTCTTGCAAAATTGTTGTAAGGTTTATCAACTGATCCTTACTCAAATATATTACAGTTTAGTGTAACTAACAATATTAAGGTTTTTTATAACCCAACCAGATCTGTGTAGGTCACTTACAAATGAATATACGAAATTTTCTCTTTAAGTTAACAAAGTTAAAATTAGTTTGAAGTCAAAAGAATCACCAAGATATTCTCTAATTTTATCAAAAGTGGCAGTACTGTAATGCTAAACATCTGTTAGCCATTGTGCAATTGTTGACGGCATTGTTCAAACAAACAGGTGACGTAATCGCAGCTGTTAATTTATGCTGAAGCCACGTGTAGTCACATATTTACGAAACTAAGTGAAATCAAATTTGATACTGGGGAAAACCAGTCTAATCACAGGTAAAGTGAATAACAATTTTGTACATCCAACAAACAAAATGAAATAATGTACTTTCAGAAGGAAGTACTGAGGAAATTCTTAATTCTATTACGAACCCAAAACCGGCTGTCGTCTTTGGTTGCAATGGAAACAACTTCGCAGTGCGGGGCCTGCAGCTAAATATGCTTGTTTTCCATGCTTTAATACAGATGTAGGAGCGAAGCGGATTTCTCACATTGGTTCAAGGCAGCATTACTTCATAGCGTAATCTTCCGTTTTCTAATTTTATTTACAAATATAATCTTTCATTGTGTAGTCCATAAGTTAAGGTTTCTACATTGTAATTTCAAAGTGGTCGTGCGGTTTCTAATTTATCGTTGCAGTTTCTGACGTGTTGTTGCGGTTTCTAACATGTCGTTGCGCTAAATAAATTTTTAAATTAGCTAATATGATAACGAATATGCAAAATGTGGATTAAGTACTAACCGTTACTCAGGAAGTGTTTCACCAAAATAAGGCGACCCGGAGGTCACTCGCCATTCTTTTGAATGCATCTTCACGCTGCCTTTAACTATCGACGAGTGCGCTCGCTGCGTTCTTGCATGGTGGGAGGATTATAAGTGGGGTTCTCGAACCTCTCACGCGCGCCAGTGGACTGTGGAATTGCACCGAACTCCGAAACAAATAGACTACGTAATGCCTAGAACGTAGGCGTAAAATCAAGAAACCCACCAGCCTACATTTCCTACCAGAATCCGACGTCATTTACCCGCACCATCTGGAACCAAATAGTTTTCTTCGACTAACCATTTCGAGTTGCTTTCGAGATAAATGAGACATACGCCACACATTATCCACACATCGAGATGTTAAGTTTTACCATACTTTTTCATAGATTTATTTACCGCATCCAACATATATGAAGACCAAAAGTTATTACTTCGACTAATCCATTTTCAATCTTTCGAGATAAATGAGCATCACTCACTTGCTCCCAACATCTAAACCACAATTTTTACACATTTGTCTAGCCACATGCATCTTTCGAGATAAACCTATCTTGTTTGGTATCAATTACAATATCAAGAATTTTCTCAGACTACCCGAATGTCTCTAGGAATTTTACAGATTGACGATCACCTTCCAAGGAGCTACCCATTTTTGAAGAAACATTTACATTCACCTGTAGCGACATTTATCGACAGACGTGCCTCTATAACTAACCATTTTCGTTAGTCATAGCTTGATCAGCATCAATTTGTTGAGTCCTAAACCATTTTATCACGCAAATGATGCGCGTGACTCATCTGCAAACAGATTTGAAATCGGTAGCCATCGTTACAACAATTACACTTTAAGCTACTACTGACAACCTCGTATACATTTCGCCATTTGCGTTTATAAGCGACAACTCAACAGAATAGATTCTTCTCTGCGAATGCAGATCTAAATCGAGATGAAACCTATCTTGTTGGATATCAACTTCATATTAGATTTTTCTCAGCTACCCGAATCTTTTATTTCTAATTTTCAGATCTCCCTAGCTCTTTTTCAACGTCTTAAAACCGTAGAAATTGTTTTGTGAACCTTAGAATTTTGGTGTTGAAAAAAACTAAACATATTAAATAAAATTTATTGATAAAATAGCCGCCACTGAACACCTTATCCATCTAACGTATTGATTTTTAAATAATATTAACAAAACGCTAGTTCGCAGGATCTGAAATTTGTGTAAACAAGGATGAACTCCATTCAACGGTACATCAACTACTTATTTTCTCTTTAGGAATATACACCAGAAACTTGTATGCTTTTAATTAATTAAAAGCAGAAAGTTTTGTCCGGAAACGCTACTGTAAAATATATAGAGCAAATAAATTATTCCCTGAATGTGTTTTCAATTGCAATAACTGACTATACAATCACAATTTAAATTACACTTTATTTAACTAAGTTACTTTAAACAAGAAATTACCGCATCCAAAATTCCAATGCATGCTTAACAATAATGTAGAAATGGCAAGGTCGACTTTTGATGTCCAATGTAATGTGTTTTAAATATCTAAAGAAAGCGCATTTGCTGGTATGAAATCTATGGAATTTCTCCTGTAATGAAAGAAGAATGCATTCGTAATTGAAAATGCGTGCTACAACTTTCGCTAGATACCAGCCATGTATGTTAATTAGAAATTTTGTGTATATGCTGTTTTATAATTTCTTTTCTTGGACTTTCTATTAATTATGTTGAGAATATGTTTCAATGACGCGCATTTCAAATCGAGATATAATTGTTTGTAGATTACCAATACCACGAGGCGCTGAAAAGTGCGTATTTACGGAAAATACAAACCTCATTTAGTAGTATAATTAACGGAGCTTAACAGTGGACGATGTTACACCACGACATTAAATGGTGTGCTTGAATATTTTCTTTGGAAACAATCGAAGATTGCCGAAGACACTCGAAGAGTGCACAAACGCGGTCACTAAACCACAATTAATAATCGCCTTTATAGGTTTAACATTTTACCATTACCAATGACTTTAATTTCTTATTGGAGAATCCTTATTCTCCACACTGTCGTAGTGATGCCATTCCTTTTGGGTATATGCTCGTTATAGGTTGTAGCACCCGGTTTTATAACTACACTTGTGAGATCCCTTTAATCTTTTAATCGTGTCCTTCTCGCGTACAATACAGTAGGACTTAGCCTTACTACCTACAAATTCTAACACCAAGTCACCGTTAAACTCGTCTTTAAATTTCCCACAACTTTTTGTTAACATGCGGTATATTGTGTTTATTATTTGCGTACACCACTTTAAACCTAAAAATAAAAACAGGATAGTTTAATACGTCTATTAATAATTTATGGTAATGTTGGCGATACAAATATGTAAAACAAACTTTATCAAGAAATATGTTTTAATAGAATACATACGTATTGATAACATCTATAAACCGTTGTGGTAACCAGAGTCTGGCGAATCTGGGATAGCCAAATCTCTAAACATTTGCGCAAGCGATTGCCTTGCAGTTGCATCTTTTAAGTACTGAATGGGGAAACATTTAATAATTCCAACACTGTCAAGTAATTTAAATTGCTGCAATCATTAGACAGAGAAATAATGGCATGCTCTCTCCTCTAATAACGTTTGAACCCTTTCTTCCTCCGTCGTATTTCCACATACTTTTTATATCAGCAACAAATTTTTCGTAAAATTCTGGAAAGTTTCTACACCTTAACTCAACCATTTTAAAACAGATCAATTCTCGCAAATTTAATAGCTTGATGCACTCGTACGCAGGTAGACAATAACATTCCATCTTTCATAATCTCATATTATATAAATTCTCTTTTCAAAATTGTTCAACAACCATATACTTCTATTAAAGGCTGTGCTCAGCTGCAATTTGAAATCTTGATCCAAGTCAACAACATCGTTTCCAGTCAGACCATTTAATCGTACTTGTTTGAGTCTGAGCAAATCTGGCGAAAACCCACTTGAAAAGCACAACTTCCCAAGGGAATTTTAAATCAGACTCACCCGAAATCCGAAAGGGTTACCAAAAACAAAACCAACTTTTATAGGTTATAAGAAAAATTTAACCTTAGGTTATTAAACCGGGTTTTGATATTTAAGGGTACCCCAATCACTTTAATCCACAAAAAAACCATTTTAATTTTAAAAATCAAACTATGAACTTTACGAAATCACAACAATCCCCTTTTATGGATGGTGGGTACCAAATTAGTTCTTATTGAATCTTGCTAAAATCGGATAATTTTTAATGGGTTTTCCGAGAAACCACCAACCCATTTTAGAATTTTCAAAATTATCTTAGCGTATTTTAATTACCTGTTAAATTTCAAATTAGTTTTTTAGGTTCTCAAATTCGGAATTTTTAAACGAAGACCCCTGTTTGCAAATAACCTTTTCAACATTTAAAATTCTCTTTAAATTTTAAACCTTGCCTGTCTTTTAGATAAACCCTTGTCCAAAAATTTAATTTTTCCGGGAAAAATTAAATTTCACTTTTAAAATGTTCCAACAAAGCCGTAAATTTATTAAATTCAAAACCTTCAAAACCACCTTTGATTTTATTTGTTTGTCGATTAAAGTTAAACCAAAAATATTTTTGGGTTTGAATTTTTTTTAAATTTAGTGAATCCACTCAAAATTAAAAAATTTAATCCCTTTTGACTGATGAAATTTTTAAATTTTAAATTATTCAACAAAGACAAATTTAAATAAATTTGGTAAATTAACATTTTCATTTTTGATAGTCGAAATTTTTAAACCTTTCCCAATTCTAGTTAATTCGGTACAACAAAGATTTAAAGGGAATTGGCAAATTAACATCTTTTTATTACAAAAAAATATCAAAGTTCTTTTAAGTTTATTTTGTAAATAAAATAGGAATTTGAAACTAATTTTAGCTTTGGTTTAAAACGGTTGGTTAAAAAGAAAAAGCAGTTTAATTTGCAAAGAAAGAAATTAATAACTGATAATTCAAAACTGAACCAATTTTCGAAAACTTTAATACGGCAAAGTTTTACGGATTGATGTAAAAACACAAGAACACATCGAAGGTTTAAAAAACTAAAAAATTTACAGGGGGGGGGGGGGGGGGGGTTTTTTTTTTTTTTTTTTTTTTTTTTACTAATATCCACATTGGTTTTTAATAAAACTCATTAAAAGCAATTAGTGAAGGGTTTTAATGAGAAAACTTCATTAAAAAGCAATTATGGTCATGGGTCATGTGGTCATTGGTCATATGGTCATTTATGGGTCATATGGTCATTTATTGGTCAACATGGGTCATGTGGGTCATTCCAACATGGGTCATGTTATTGGTCATGTGGTCATGGGTCATATGGTCGGTTGGGTTATGTGAGCAGGAGATTAAATTTGGTATATGGAAGTAGTTTTGGGTTGAGCTTAGTTATAGTAAGACATTTTTTCGAAAGATGTCGCATTCAAGCAATCAGTGGTGCTCCAAACAATCTATTACAAAAGCAGCAGAGGATATCCTGGATGGCTCGAGTTTCTACGCTGCTAGTAAAAATATAATATACCTAGAACAACGTTATGCAGATATGTTAAAAGGTTGCAGAACGTGAAGAAATTACATAATTCCAACGATGCATCCAGAGATGTTATACCAGAAGTTAAAATACCTATACAGAATTATGATAACTTTGCTATTGCTAATGCAAAAGAGGATGGTAAACATGGTCCTTGTTCCCGTTCTAACATACGAGCTATATTCGTGGGACCATCGAGTTGTGGGAAGACCAACGCTTTAATATCTCTGATCTTGCACGAGAACGGTCTTAGATTTCAAAATGTCTATGTATTTTCGAAGAGTTTGTATCAACCGAAATACGAATTGTTAAGAAACGTTTTTACACCATTAAAAGAAGAAATTGGTTACCATGAGTTTGAAAATTGGATGATTTGATCGAACCCGGAGATACCAAAGAAGATTCAATTATGGTTTTCGATGATATACCTGCAAACGAGCAAAGTAAAATCACCAGTTTTTCTCGTTCGGTCGACATAAAGCAATAGATTCGTTCTATCTATGTCAAACTTACGCTAGTGCCTTAAAACATAGACTCAGAGATAACGCCAATGTAATCGCATTATGGAAACAGGATGAAACCAATTCAATATCTTTTCGGATCATATAAGTGGTGACATGATATATCCGAAATTTAAAGAAATGTGTTTACAGTGTTGGGGTGACTCAAAACATAATTTTATAACTGTTGTTAAAGATTTTGATTTGGATAATGGTCGATATAGGAAGAATTTCGACGAGTATATAAATATTTGATATTATTCAAAAAAGTTAGCCCCATCCAAAGTTTCATTATGACGGACGTTAACAATTTTATTGCGAAATAAACGCAGTCTTCATCTTATGCAGGATGCTGTACGAAAAAGTTTGTGGTTACAAAAAGGGAGATGCTACATCTCAGCAAAAATTCAAAGAGGTGTACAAACAATTGATCGATCCACTGCAAACAACCGCTTCCCAGTTGCAATCGATCACCGAAAAATCCCTACCTACAACAAAGGTTAAAGTCGAAAACATGGACGTACCTATAAAGAAAATTAAGCAACCGTTCCAGAAGAACCGTTCCATCTTTACTATGCGGATGTGTTAGAGACGAAGACGAAAATATATACAAGTCGGTTATGGAGTAAAGTATAACCGTCAATTGATACGCATAGTTTAGGAAAAGTATGTAGGAAATTGATTTAGAAAACAGTGACACAACCTAAAATAATAACGTTTATCTAGAGACTAGAGGTCAACAAGAGTTATAATTATTTTAAAGTCCTTAGCATTTTCTTAAGAAATGTAATGATTTTGTTCATAGAATACATTCCATACCGGTTGCTTCTGGTGCACACAAATCGGGTGCAATCGGTACATATCCGAATAGGAGTAGCTCATATAAAAGGACTGTTCGCGTAGAAGTTATTATTTGTTGATTGTACGGTTTAAAGAGACAATATAAAAATATGTATAAAGACTTTGGAGAGGTTATTCGAAGATTTCGCAATGTTACGAGTAAAAAGCAGAATGTGGGCAACGCTTTTCGATAGAAGGAGAAAATGTCTTATGTGTCAGTCTACGAGGAAGCAAACAGCACTGCTGCAGTGTTATCAATGCCCGAGGATCTGGATGATTTTATGGAAATAATCGAGGAGATGGGGTTTATAAAACTGTTGGCAGATATTCAAATGGAATATATACTAAATTGTAAGTTTTAAATAAAAATTTAACCACCACAACTGTTATCATAAGAAATGAATTATGTGAATTTAGAAATTATTTTGTATATATTAGCTTGTTTATGTTTTAAAATATAAAGCATACATTGGTATTGTTTAATTTTTCAAATGTCCACGTAACTGAAATGGGTATCTAAGTAATTATGAAAAGAATTATAACAAAGATGTGTATTATTTTTAAAAGGGTGTTATAAACGTTTTACAAAATTATTAATCAGAATTGTTTTATTTAAAACTATAACATAATTTTATTGACATCTATTAATATCTGTAGTTGAAATACAACAATTTAGAAACGTATAAGAAAACAAAAGTGTATTATAGTGTTACAAAATTTTCAGTCTTCGGCTTAAAATTTAAACATCGCTCGTAAATGCGTGGGATGGAAACCTGTTGTATTCTTCCATATACTCAACTTGTTTACAAATACTGTTTTCAAACAATCTTGGGAGGTTCTTATAAATTCGTATAATATGACCCAATATCACTATTACTGTATTTGCTTTTAATTACATCATGTGCGAGATTCTGTAGGACATCATTCCTATTATATCTTCCCATTGCGACATCTAACAGAAACAGATCTATATTAGAGTATTTTCCGTTAGTTCTTTTAAAGTATTAGCATGGTTGAGAACGATCTGAGATACCCCTAAAAAGTGCTCTAAATTTCCTTTGGTAAATATCATATAATTCCCATCAAATGTCACATCTTCACTAAAAATTTTATTTAAATAAAACGCAAGTTTCGAATTTGATATCTGATTTTGCATGCAACTTCCATAGTGCTATAATGGGGAAGATTTGATATAAACTTCCTAAATACGTTGAGGGATACATCAAGTACGCTCTTGAAATGGTGTCAACAAATCTAAAAATTATTTTGTACTCGTCGACTGGGTTCAGACCTACAATTATGATTTTGGAAGAAGATTTTGTTATGGTGTATGGTTTTTCAAATAGTAACTTGGTTCGTTCTAACTGAATTGCGGTGTTTATACGTTCTTTATGCGCTGCGGTCGATTGGTTTTCCAAATCCTTAATTTGTTCCCACTCATTGGCTGTAATTTTAGTTCCTCCTGAAATAAACCATCTCGATGTGCCTTCGTTGTGTTTTTATGGCATCACATCCAGTAAAAACATTTTCGCACACACTGCACGCAATACTTAAGATGTTCATTCTAGAAAAATTGTTGATTAACAGTTTTGAATTATACATGTAAATATTAATTTCTTCTACGTTTGCAAAATTCAAACTAAGACTTACTCTTCTTTGTCGATAGTCCTCACACGAAATTTTAAACCAAAGACTGAAAATTCAGTATTACTATTAATTACACTATAAACGACTTTACGCTTTACAAAATAAACTTAAAATGAACTTTGGCATCATTTCCGTATTTATGTACATAGAGAAAGTATAAGTATAATTTGTCCTTACATTAACCCAATTTAAATCAAATTATAGAATGTGTATTCCCGTATATTAACTAGAATTGTGGAAAGTGCTTTTATTAAATTATTAGTCAGACGTCATCGACAAACAATGCAAGGCTAATGATCATACATTTCACCAAATTTATTTAGAATTTACGTCTTATGTTGAACTACATTTAAAATAAATTATCCAACCACTTTCTAGGTCACCTGGAATTAATGTATGTATTATACCTTTGGTTTAATCATTTGTATGTGGATTCACTAATTGAAAATTTTAACAATTCTAACCACTAATAAATATTTTGAGTTTAACTCTATTATCGAGCTAAATCTAAATAAAATGCAAAGGTGTTTTGTGATAGGTTTTGAATATTTAATATATACAGGTCTTTGTTGGAACTATTTTAAAAGACCTGATAATTAATTTCAATTACCCAGGAAAATTCTATACTAATTTTATGGGTTACACCAGGGGTTTATCTCAAAAGACAGAGCGATACGGTTTAGAAATAGATTAAAGATGAATTATATACGGTGCTTGCAAAAGGTTAATCTGCAAATCAGTAAGGGTCATTCGATTTGAAAAATTCTGAGGGATTTGAGAACCTGAGGAAAACACAATAATAATTGAAATCTTACACGATGGTATATTAAAATACTGCTAAGAGTAATTTTGTTTAATAATTCTAAAATGGCGTTGGTGGTTAAATACATACAGGTAAAACCCACTATAAACAATTATACACGTCACTTTTCCAGTCAAGACTTGCATATAACGCCAACTAATATAATAAGGAGCTGCGCACGCTCGACCATCGGCATAAAAGGCGAGAGCTATGTTCCAGTGCATTAGTCGTCAAAGTATCATCGAGTTTGATTAAAATTATAAATTAAAGATGGATTTTTCTTGTGTTGACGTTACAAGTGATGTGCGAGTACCACAATTAAATATCAACCAACTAGTTGGTAAGTCAACCTATAGGTTAGGCGAATTTCCTTCAAATTATCACCACCATATATTAGAAGTTGGTTTTGATTTATATGGTGGTCTTCAACCTGTCATCCAAGTGATTTGCTGTAGTGGTATGTGTGCTGATTCTACGATAACATTCTCTTACTTCGATTGGAAGAAATTGTGTACTTTTCAAGTGAATTTCAAATTCGCCAATTTGCTCAAGACTCAAAACAAGTACGATTAAATGGTCTGACTACTGGAAACGATGTTGTTGACATACAATTGGATCAAGATTTCAAATTGCAGCTGAGCACAGCCTTTAATAGAAGTATATGGTTGTTGAACAATTTTGAAAAGAGAATTTATATAATATGAAGATTATGAAAGATGGGAATGTTATTGTCCTACCTGCGTACGAGTGCATCAAGCTATTAAATTTGCGAGAATTGATCTGTTTTAAAATGGTTGAGTTAAGGTGTAGAAACTTTCCAGAATTTTACGAAAAATTTGTTGGTGATATAAAAAGTATGTGGAAATACGACGGAGGAAGAAAGGGTTCAAACGTTATTAGAGGGGAGAGCAGTGCCATTATTTCTCTGTCTAATGATTGCAGCAATTTAAATTACTTGACAGTGTTGGAAATTATTAAATGTTTCCCATTCAGTACTTAAAAGATGCAACTGCAAGGCAATCGCTTGCGCAAATGTTTAGAGATTTGGCTATCCCAGATTCGCCAGACTCTGGTTACCACAGCGGTTTATAGATGTTATCAATACGTGTATGTATTCTATTAAAACATATTCTTGATAAAGTTTGTTTTACATATTTGTATCGCCAACATTACCATAAATTATTAATAGACGTATTAAACTATCCTGTTTTTATTTTAGGTTTAACAGTGGTGCTCACGCGGAAATAATAAACACAATATACCGCATGTATACACAAATGAGTTGTGGGGAATATTCTAAATACGAGTTTAACGGTGACTGTGGTAGTTAGTAATTGAGCTAGTAAGGCTAAGTTATATCTCGTATTGTACCGAGAATGGACCGTCATTAAGAAAATAAGATCTCAACAGTAGTAGTTAAGTAGAAAGTCTACAAACTATAAGAGCATTATAAAGGTGGACATGCAACTACGTAGCAGTGCGTGGAAATATTTCTCAATAAGAAATTAAAGTCATTGGTAATGGTATGTAAACTATAGCGAATTAGTTGTAGACGCATTTGTCATTTCGAATGCATTCTTCTTCATTCAGGATTGAAATTCCATAGAAAATTTCATACCACATTAAATGCGCTGGTGTCTTAGATACTTTAATCACATTACATTGACATCAAAAGTCGAGCGTTGCCATTTCTACAATTATTGTTAAGCATGCATGTGGATTTTGGATCGGTAATTTCTTGTTTAAAGTAACTTCAGTTAAATAAAGTGTAATTTAAATTGTGATTGTATAGTCAGTAATTGCAATTGTAAAACAGCATTACAGAATAATTTCATTATGCTGCTATATTGTTGTAGCAGATTTTCCGGATTACAGAACTTTCTGTCTTTTTAAAGTTAAGTTAATAAGCATACAATGTTTCTGTTTAGATATTCTAAAGAGAAATAACGTAGTTGATGACCAGTTGAATGGAGTTCGATCCTTGTTTACTACAATATTTCAGATCCTGCGAACTAGCGTTTTGTTAATATTATTTAAATAAATCAATACGTTAGAATGGATGTAAGGTGTTCAGTGTGCTATTTTATCAATAAATTTTATTTAATATGTTTAAGTTCGTTTATTTATCAACTTCCAAAATTCTAAGGTTCACAAGAACAATTTCTACGGTATTTAAGACGTTGAATAAGTAGCTGATGCCGATGGAGTCATCTGACAAATTTAGATCGAATATAAAGTATTCGGGTAGCTGAGAAAATCGTAATATTAATTGATACCAACAAGATAGGTTTATCTCGAAAGATGCATTGGCTAGACGAGGAAAACTATTTGTTAGTTTTGCTTATAAAGCAAAGGCGAAATTTAGAGGTTTGAGAGCTTAAAGTGTAATTTTGTAAGGGATGGCCCGATTTCAAATCTGTTTGCAGATTCAAATTCTGCGTAAAATTTTAGACTAACAAGATGTATCGCATGACTAAGAAAATTTATAAGAACGCTCAAAAGTCGCTACAGGTAAGAAATCTTAAAATGGGGTAGCTCCCTTGGGGGTGATGCAATCTGAAAAATTCCTAAACATTCGGGTAGCTGAGAAAATTCTAATATTAATTGATACCAAACAAGATAGGTTTATCTCGAAAGATGCATTGGCTAGACAAAGAAAACTATTTGGTTTAGATGTGGGAGCAAATGAGGATGCTCATTTATCTCGAAAGATGAAAATGGTTAGTCGAAGAAAACTTTTGGTCCAGAATGTTAGCGGTAAAAAAAATCTTAAAAATAGGTTTATCTCGTGTGTGGAAATGTGGATGCTCATTTATCTCGAAAGATGAAAAATGGTTAGTCGAAGAAAACTTTTTGGTCCAGATGTGTGGGGAAATGAGGGATTCTGGGGGAAATGAGGCGGTGGGTTTCTTGATTTTACCCTACTCCTAGATATAGTAATACTATAAAAATTTGATTGTTACTCGAATCTTTATTTTAGTTAATAAAGGTATTTCAATATTCATTGTACGTTTAATGAATAGGTTCTTTTACTGCTAAAATAAAATTGTTACACGGTACCTGGCTATGCATGAAAGCAGTTTTCTCAGTCTCATTATGAATTACTTAAATATTCAATTTAGCTCATTTGGTACTTGATGTGACCTTCTCTTGGTCCAAAAGTCTTTAGATTTTGTCTTATCTCAAACTTTTCATATAACTTAAAAATTCCACGCATTTTATATTACTATGGTGTTTGTATTTGGATATCTTAAGTTAATCATGGGATAAAGTGTTTAAATAATATTTAACTTGTTGAGAGAGATCAACGTTTATCCATATTTAAATCAGATTTTTTCTTTTTTTTTATTTCCTAAAGAAATTGTTTACACCCACTGCTAATTATTTTTGCGTTATTTGTATTACAGAAATTATACTTCCTACGGGCCGTAAAAAGGACCTTGGAGGTTGAGGTATGTATCGTACCTGAAGACAGCTTTTCAATGGCCTCTGCATCAGATCATGATGTCGAGAATTTAAGAGTTATTATGGCGATAAGAAGGGAAATGGACTGCTAGTTATAGAAGATTTTAAACTTCCTACGGGCCGTAAAAAGGACCTTGGAGGTTGAGGTATGTATCGTACCTGAAGACAGCTTTTCAATGGCCTCTGCATCAGATCATGATGTCGAGAATTTAAGAGTTATTATGGCGATAAGAAGGGAAATGGACTGCTAGTTATAGAAGATTTTAATACGGTTTAGGTAGAGTGCAAGACAAACTGTCGGTTTTAGAATAGTTGACAAGCCCTGTTTCTGTTCTGGTTGAGTATTAGAGTGTGGTGTTGTTCCCGATCACATTATTTGTCAGTTATATTGCTGAACACGCAACAAACACTCGTCGTAGACTAGGACAACAGCCTTCATCGGCCCTGTTTATTCATGGGATAAGTTTGTGTGACAAACTACAATAGTTTTACAATTGTGTGTGTGTGTGTGTGTTGTGCGTATGTAGGTGGGGGGTTGTGGGTGTGTGTGGTGCGTGCGGGTGCTTGCGTGCGTGCGTGAGTGTGGGTGGGTGGGTGGGTGTGTGGATTTGTGTGGGGTGTGGGTGGGGTGGGGGTGGGTGTTGGTGTGTATGTGGGTGGGCGGACGGACGGGAAGGGCGGCCGGACGAGTGGTCTGGTGGGTGTGTGCGTGTGTGGTTGTGTGTGGGTGGGTGTGTGGGTGGGTGGGTGTGTGTGTGTGTGTGTGTGTGTGTGTGTGTGTGGTGTGTGTGTGTTGGTGTGTGGGTGTGTGTGTGGATTTGTGTGGAGGTGAGTGTGGGTGTGTGTGGGTGTGTGTGGATTTGTGTGGGTGGGGGTGTGGGTGTGCGTGTGCGTGTGTGTGTATTTCGATACGTGAAAAATTTCGTAAACAAGGAAAATTCTTGAACGTTCTGAGAAATTTCTAGTAGAATACAAACGACATTTTGCTGGCTTTAAAATAAGGGAGCTTCAATAATTAAAAGAAAAATAATTTAAAATTTATTGTTATTTGATTCAGGGGTTCATTGTATCATACAGTCAAACAGATTAAGTTGTGAAGTGTAAATCATTTTTTTTCTCATTATACAAATATTAATCGACTTCGTTTTATCATTCAAATCCGATAAAGTTTTAGGGAAAAGGGGTAAACTATTTGATAATCGTAACGTTGTGCACTCCGTGTGAAGCAAACTTGGCTAGCCTAAACAGATAAAAAAATTTCAGGAGATTAAAATACACAGAGCGGTGGGGATCAGAAGAAGACTAATTACATCGACGTGCAGCGTTGATGCAGTGATGTGATAACAAGAAGAGTGAGATGTCATAAACTACCAAGAAAACTTTAGCAGTTATTGGTTGCTTAATCTTTTTTATGAAACCATTTGTTGCACAAATTTTGTAAAAGGTTTCTATAATTTTATTTTCGGTGATTTTAGTGTGAGATGAGGTTAAGGTTTGTTTGGGTTTAAAATAAATAGAAACTCATTTTTCTCCAGTGAATATAAAACAGCATTATTGTTGCTGATTTTATTGATTATACATCACCAATCTTAGAGCATTCGATAGCTTAAAAGTTGGAAAATTGCTTAATAAACTACTATCTCAGCAGAAGAAAAATTAAATTATCAGCATCCGAAACATTTAACTATGAGTTTGTAATCTCGAAGTATTTGATAAGTTTAAAACTTTCTTTCCGCCTAGCACTTTTCATAAATCGGCAAGCTTAATTAATTTCTTTATACCCCAATTTAATTACCTTCACACTAATAATTTTTTACGACGTCTATACTTGTTCTAATTACAAAGCTTCACTAATTTCTGAAAAAGCATCCGAGCGGATAAAGAAGAGCAATGCCAGTTATGAAATTGCCGAAAGACAGAATTCTAAAACCGTCATCAGACTAAATTAAAATCTACCTTAACCGAAAGTTTCCAAGTTAATTAAATCTTAAATTTAATAAAAATCTCGCTTGGAAAATTCGTAAACGTTTATAAAAGATATTAATTGCAACTGTACAGTACAGCATTATAAATCTTAAACAAAGCAAGTTCTGTATCGAAATCAAAGACTATAAATTATTAAGCTCAATTTGAAATGTAAATGAGATCTACAGTCACCGACAAACGAACAAACGCATTTTGTATTGGATAAATCGATTAAATAGCTTTTAATTTATGAACTTCCTGGAAGAAGATTAAAATAGATACTACATATTCGGTACATTCTCCAATCGAGTGTCAATCGAATACTTTTACAGAAATATACGTGCGCCAAAAAGGTTTAACACGTCATCATGACGCAACACCGCTCAATATTCTGTATTTTAAAAAAAGCATATGCGGAAATGAGCATTGTCGAGTTCACGTTTTAAAACTATACTGAACAAGATCAACATTTTTGATAATTTCGGAATGCTTTTTCTCAGTGTATATAATGCTAGAACATTTAAATCATCATTTAATACGTTCTTAAGAGAACTCAACTACACAATCCGTAATTTTTCAAGAATCAACGAATGCGACTGAATGAATACGCGGCATTAGAATAAACTGCAAGCAGATAAGCTATCTTTATATGTATTTCTCATAAGAAAACCTAGGATTCAAAAGGACCATATTCGGTAGATAGAAAGCTCATTCACCTACTTGGTCGTCGAACATCATGGCGGAAGCCCTAGGCGGCCGACCTCTACGAATTAAGTGGTGTGAATGGCGTTTTACTCCTACAAAAATAGTCTTTTTGAACATTATATTTTCTTTAGGAAAATACTTTTAAAAAATCAGTTTTCGTGTTCGTACAAAAGTAACTTATCTACTAACGTTTATTCAATCGCAAGCGTAGTTTTTATTTTAGTTGCCTTTAGGGTTCCAATTTTTGTCTTTTCTTTATGGACATGTTTTGTTGTCTGAAAAATTTCGAAATCAGTCTCGGTTGAAGCTTGTTACCTTCGCAAAATTATTTCAGTAGAGATGTTTGTAGAATTAATATGGGCTATTACAGATAGTTGTGTAATATAGTTTTTAGAAATTAAGATATTACGCATATTAAATGTGGTCTTAGTGTTCTCCGGCAACGTTTTGGAGGAATAGCTCTTTATTTTCATGTAATCTTGTCAGTTCACACCGGTCGTGAAACAGACATCATCCTCCACCAAGACAATGCAAGTCCGCACACAACTCGCAAGACAATTGAATTTTTAACGCAACGAAACGTCGAATTGTTAGACCATCCTCCGTACAATCTCGACCTATGTCCCAACGATTTCTATACCTTTTCGAAAATCAAGGACGGAGTGTGTGCTTAAAGGCTATAGTCTTCCGAAGAAGCAGTTGATGCCTTCAAAAATGCAATTTTGACTGTATCAACAAACGAGTGGAATAACTGCTTCCAGAGTTGGTTCGAAAGCGCATGCAAAAGTGTATTAATCTTCGTGAAGAAGTATTTGAAAGATATCTACTGTATTATTTCAGGTCTAATGCAAAACTTAAAAGATAACTCTCGTACACAGATAGAACATTAACATAAAATATAAATATATGTAGGTTATGTTATTAACCATTCTTACTTTACTTTATACATATTTACATAATTTATTATCGAATTTGGCTAAATGACGTTTCAAAATGTTCAACTTCCATGTTTATTACTCCAGGGTTTTTTGTTGACTTTTTGTGCAAAAAGAAATAGATTAGCCTGACGAGCTGCAAATACAGCGAAATGTCATTGATAGTTCTTTCTTTTCAAATTGCTGACAAACACAATTGTTATTTTTAGAATTAGCTTGTCTATTTTCGTAGATAAGCAAATCAAAAACTTTAAATGATCTTATTACCGTCCGCTACTTTATCATACAGCCCAAAGCGTGATTTAAAATGACGATGATTTTTATATTTTCCGAGTTGTTAATTTTTTTAAGCAAAGAATTAATTAATCCACATCTTATGCTTTAATTGGGGACATGTTAGGTTACCATTTCATGGCTGTAGCGTTTCATATCAAATATTAAATTCTCGATGCTTGTATCTTTTGCTCTTGAAATATGTATAACCATCAACAACATATAAAACACCTTTTCCCATTTGATTAATAATTCATTGTGATGTAAGTGACAAATATACCATTTGTAACATTTATTTACTAGAAACTAGTATTATTGTGTGTCAATAATGCTGTTGGTATTTATAAGCCCAAGCAAAACAAGTCTTTTCTTATAAGTTGATTGTATAATTACTTTTTGTAAAAAGTAGTGAGAAACAAACAGGTCACTACTTGTTTAGTATTATTGTCACTTGCCATAGAAGGATCACGATGAATTTCTAATTGTATCCAAGCAATCGCGTAAAAGGGTAATTATAACACCGTAACAGTTTTAGAGACACTACCATAATAGGAATACAGAATCAATTTTAATTTCCATAGGTTGTCAGTGGGGTTGGTTTGGCCGTTATTTCTTCTTAAAGTTGCACTACTTTACATTGTAAGCTGAATCTAAAATGTTTTTATTTGTGATACAATAGTATATTAAAAGCGAGTTAGAAAATATTTGGATACTGTTGAGGGCGATATTATTGACCAAGATGCGTAGCTCGGAAAACAGTAAAAGCCTAGGCGATAATGAAATTTTCAACGATCTTTTTATGCTATTTAATTCTCAATTATTATTTTTGTATAATTTTTGTAGTGTCAAATACCGACGGTTCCGTGGATTATTACAAACCGGTCATTCGCTATACTATATTCCGGGCAATTGATATACTATTGCGCAATAGTTAAAGCTGCGTAATTCCTATAACACGTAGCACTACGTTTTAAGTATTGCGCAACAGACAAATTTGCATGCACATTTAAAGTCGAATTTTCGCCACAATATAAGTAAAACGTTTACTCGCTTGTATTTTTAACATCTCAGAATCCTTGTTGTTTTGTGGGTAGGCTACGCCATTGCTGAGTCAAATTTCCAATCCGTCCACCCTAAACGCTATGCTCGTAGAAGAACGATGAGGAACAACCAGGTAGAGGTACACAAAGGTAAGGTAAGGAACCTACGCCCCTAAAAAGAGAAAAAAACACACCAACACCACACAGATAGATGTTCTTGGTTTCAGGTCTCGTTGCTTAATGGCGTCTTCTAACACCTAGCGCACTCCGCCATTTCACTCCGCGCAGGCGCGACTCGGAGACGACTGAAATTGACAAGTTTATGTAAAAATATCCCCGGGAATTTATTTACAAATTATAAGAATGTACATTGCCAAATTTGGAATATAACAGGATTAGGTTCGCGTATGACTGCTGAACCCAAGGTTCCTGGTTCGATTCCCGGACGGACCGCTTGAAAAATGTTAGGGGAACATTTTTCACAAAACTACGCCCTCGTTTGGATGAGAGGTAAAATGTAGGTTCTGTGTGTAGGTGATATCACACACGTTAACGATTGCTACCTTGCCTGGAATAGCAAGGGTTCGTCAAAATTCAAAATTTTCAGGTAAAAAAAACTCGCTTCCTGGTCAATGAAGTACCTTCGGGTGGAGCACTGGAAATTCAAATGTAGAAGGGGTTTCGAATGCCATGATCAAATACTCCGCTTGCCAGAAGCGACACCAACTTCGATTTAATTTAAACCCTTCTTTTACCTCAGTTTGCTTTCATCTGACAATAAATTTTAAATTGTAGTTTCTGTAGATTTCTTTGTCAAGAAGAGTACTAGAGCATACTAGGCCATAAATCGATCGTGCACAACTTTGCTGCTATAACCCGGAACTGTCAGTTTGACATTGACAATTAAACAACCGCGAAACAACTCTGATTTGCAACTTTCTGACTCGAGACACGGCGTAAATAAACAGTTTGGTATTAAATATACGAGGGACGTTCATTAAGTGAGGGCCGTTTTTAAAGTAAACAAACAAAAAACGAAACAATTTATAATTTCGAATTCTTCATACTTCTTTCTATCTTTCTACATAGTAGCCTTGCATTTATCATATCTTAAAATTAAGTTGTGAATGATTTCTTCATGAAAATCTGCCGCCTGTTCTACAAGTATGTTTGGGACTCATCGAGAGAACAACTTTCTAAAATTAAAATTTTGTAAAAACTGACCTTGAAAACTGAGGAAAAGAAACATTCTTCTGTCTTCGTGAATCTATGCTTCAACAGCAGCAACCAACACGTCTGAGACAACAGACGGTTGACCTGAGCGGGATTCATCATGGACGATTTTACGGCCTGCCTTAAACTTTCGAAACTACTTGCGCAATTTTCCTTCACTCATTGAATTCGGACCATAAACCTCACTAATTTTTCTGTAGCCGGTATGTTCCTTGTACTCAAAAAACATATGACTGATCGTATCTTGCACTCGGCAGGGAAATCAGTAATCTTGAGCATTTTAAAGACTACAGAGCTGCAACTGACAGGAGGTTGTTCGCAATGGATGCCGGGAGATGGGCCATGTGCTCATTACGACGCGAGATAGGTTTTGGGCATGGAGCGGCTTTTTAAAAAGGCTTCTTCCAAAAAATTCTTCTATCAATTTTATTTAAACAGAAATTACAATATGAATTTTAATAACAGGTACGTTATATTCAGTAACGTATTGAGATCAAAAATATTCTATGTTGACAATCACTATTTAATTTAACTCAAACTAGAGTGAGTAGCCTGAACAACAAACAATGTTAAAGTTGTGAAGCTCGAGACTGACTGACCTTCCTGGAGTTCTCAGGGTATTTCTGTTATCCCTGCTCTTACATCACTTTGTGGGAAATGCAGATCTCATGTCTGCTTTTCTTGATACAATACAAAGTATTACATTTTAATAATCTTAATTCTAACAATTGCTGTCTTATTGTCTGCTGTGACCTGCATCTGCAGTCTCATATTACGTCTGGAATACAATGTAACTGTTTCCGTTCTCATGTTTGGTTTGTGAACTTTCATTAACCTTTTATTATGTCCTTCAATTATACAATGTAACAATAATTCTTAAAATTCAATAGTTCCATTTAATTATACCTATATATTAATTTGGGGGATATGTAACTAGCGCGCCACCTTAAAGATGATAGAGCAAAAAGACCCTTACTTAAAAAAACGTCCTTCGTATTAATTCTAATTTGTTTTCAAACCGAAAATTAATCAATACTAAAAATATTGATTGCGTTTGTTGGTAGTTTGTAAAGAGACATCAATTAATGACTTTCATTGGCTTTTTGTGGCGCGAGAAATAGACCAACCTGACTAACTGTAAATATAGCGAAACTGGTCATTGGCTGTTCTATCTTTGAAAATTGCTAATAAACACAATCAATATTTTTCTTAGTACAGATGAAGCCGACTGCAGAGTCCTCGTCACAGTTACTTAGGCAGTTCGATTTAGTAACATCATCTACAGTATTAGGCTAGATGCCATTTTGAATTTTTCGACTTCATTAACAAGTTAATTAAAAACAGTTTAGAAAAAGAAATAGCTTTCTCACAGTTACTGGTGGGGCATCAAACATATGTATTAAACCAAAAAGCTTGTAACTTTGATTTTAAAGAAAATTATCAAACAGTGTGAAAAACAATGATCGGCTTAAAAATGGGCTTTGTATTTGGCGCACTTGTGGACAAGGAAAGTTATCTTTCTCTCGCGTGACGTAAACACTTTTTCTCCAGCAGAACAACCTATCAATTTATAACCGGCAATGGAACTTCAGATCAAAACTCCACTCCTTTATTCTTATCGCTTCACCTAAATGTCCCTGTTCAAACCTATCAACTCCTGAAATCCCTTTAGACCTGATTTGCTACTGCCCATTTACCATAACATTACAAACCCGTATAAAAACAAATCAATTTAGACCCATACTCCCCGCTGCCCAACATCATGTTCCTAGTTACCCACCATCCTCAAGAGTTTAAACAATTACTAAAGGAGATCTTCGCTCAGAAACCTCCCATCCAATGGCAGTAAGCTCTATTACAATAGTCAACACGCACATGCAAAGCACCTAATCTGCACACTATCAACAATCGTAACTAAAACAGATTATAGCAGTTACACACACACACACACACACACACACACACACACACACACAACAGCTCACTCACCTGCACAATCATTACACTACACAATACCTACAGACACCGAAGCGGCGGCTACGAGAGTAGAGAAACAACGAACGTCAGAACATCAAAACTTCCGCAAACATTGTTATTAGAATACAGTTAATTAATTTATTTTTTCAGGATTTTCTTGCTTTATTATTTAATTATTAATTTGATTAATATTTATTTATTGGACTCGTATACAGACTTAATTTGTTTAGCTTATTACGTCCCAGGTGTGGGCGCCAATTATTACTATCCCCCTTACACAATTAAATAGTAGAGTTCAAATAATTGCAAATTTCTATATATGGTTTTTAAAGTTATAACACTAACCGTTCAGTTCTTGACTGCGAACTTTTTTTAGCGCTGTCTGTGCGATCTAGTTTCTGTCAGATTTTAAGGTGATGTTGGCCATGGTAAAAGGTAATAACATACGGTAAAAGAGTGGTTGGATCATCTCGAAAGGCACCCACGAGAATGGTACTCCTAAAAGCACAACATCGGTAGATTCTCGGTACTGGAGTGATTGATCTTTCTTCGTGTAAATCATTTCATTCGTTTCAACATTCTATATTCATCACTCTCGGAATTGGCTCATTCAAATTGATTGATGTTTTTAACCTAATATCTTACAACTCGTAAGTTAAATTCGAAGCCTTAAGATATAACTTAGTTTAACTAGCTATTTCTTCAAAAAAATTTTTGTATGTAAACCTTTTGATGTATAAAAATCTATAAAAATATTTACCAAGATATAGATAAGCATCCAAATTTTACCTTTTTTGGCATCTGAGTCAATCCGAAGATAAAGATAAAATCCGAAAGGTAATCCCAAGATAAAGATAAAATTCTAAGATAATGATAATATCCTAAGATAATTTTATAAGATAAAGACATAGATATACTTACAGCTAAATTTAGAGAATGGTTCCGTAGAACCGTTTAAATGGGAGTTTTCATGTACCCAAAATTGAGGTTTGAGAAGCGATGCCCATTCTGTTGAACGCACAAGGGACCAGCTTACTGTGGGCACAAAATGGCCTGTGTCCAAGGTGTGAAGTCTCTAAGATATGCCAAAGGCAAACAAATTAATGAAAACACTGCCACCGCCTAAGGCAAGGACATTGGTGACGCACGCCTGAAAACGTTGCTGGCACAACATAGCCCAGTACTGTGGGTTAGCTGGTTCCTAAACCATACGCCGATTAACAGAGAAGAAAATGTAGATAGATACAAAGAAAGGTATTGAAGGAAGTAGGTTGGAACTAATTGGATGACATAGTAGTTTCCAATACGAAGAGAGAAGAAGACGTTCTCGCATTGAACTAAATATTGTAGACAAAGTGGACAGAAAAGCGGTACTTAACTCACCAAAACGGAGTTAGTAATACGAGAGGGGGAGGCGATAGTGACAGGCGATAGTCTTTGGGACTTAAGGCAGGCCCGCCGGTGAAAAATTAAGGCGGAAAAGATAAGTTTTCGGACAAGCGTGGTATAGGAGAGAGAAAGGAAAATGTCCCCAAATTAAACGAACAAGAAGTTTGGGACGTAAGGCGGGCTCGTCGAAGAAAAATAATGCGAAAGAGGAGATAGCGAGATATAAAGAAGTTAAATTTTCGGACAAGCGTTCTGTAGGAGAAAGAAACAGAAATGTCCCCAAATTAGAAGAACAGGAAATCTGAAGGACCCCCTGCCTAACAAAGGAAAAACAAAACACGCCTTGCCATTCTCAAAAGTAAACATATTTTGTATATAATTATGTATCAAATAACTTAGAATGTACTGCCAGTATGGGCTGCTGGCCTAGGAACGGTAATTAATAAAGAAATTTGAATTAGAATTGGAAACTATTTTTAACAAATGCATGAACAGCATTGATCACGCTTAAAACAACATCGTGATTATTCGTAGACTTAGTTTGTTTTTTGGTTATTTCTTGGTCGAAGTGGATATGCATTCCTAGCATTCAAGAAATCCACAACGGTATACTTTTTTCTGTACGTACCTAACGTGGTATCCGTAATCCAAAAGGGTTGCCGTATTAAGTGAAATGGTTATAAAGTCAAGTGGAAGCGTTGGAAGTGTTAAATTGGAGAATTGAAGCTGTTCCAGTGTACGTGTTAGTAAAGGTTTGGATGAAAAATATGGTAATAGGCAAACAAATAGTTTTAGATTTCTTGATTAATTTCTCGTGGGTAGTGGATAAGGTACAGTCCCAGAATTCAAGAAATTCGTGTTTAAACATTACTACGGTCGGATTTTTTTCTCTAAGAGTTGACCTGAATACACTTCCGTTTATAACGTAGTAGACATGAACTAAGAGTCACGAATACACGTCCGTCCGTAATTTGGTAGACGTAATCTAAGGTGCGTGAAGTTAGCCGCAACATTTTTGAATTTTTTAAAAATATTTATGTCATAATTAGGCGCCAATTAGGCGCCATTTTGCGCCGCTAAAACTAAATTTTGCGCCGTCTTGGCAAACAAGTTATTGATAAAATAAGATTTTTCCGGCCAAGTTCACGAAGCCGCACTTTTTTTCAATTTTCAGAAAATCTTTATACAATAATTTAGCGCCAATTAGGCGCCATTTTGCGCCGTTGAAACGAAATTTTGCGCGCTCTTGTGTACCAAGTTATTCGCAATAAACTACTTTTCTGAACTCCAAAAACGTGAAGTTGGCCGCGACTTTTTTGAATTTTGAAAAAAATTTGTACCACAATTAAGCGGTAATTATGCGCCATTTTGCGCCGTTGAAACGAAATTTTGCGCCCTCCTGTGTAACAAGTTATTTGAAAAAGAGTATTTCTCCATACTACCCAAAATCGTGAAGTTGGCCGCGACTTTTTTGAATTTTGAAAAAAATTTTGTACCACAATTAAGCGGTAATTATGCGCCATTTTGCGCCGTTGAAACTAAATTTTGCGCCCTCCTGTGTAACAAGTTATTTGAAAAAGAGTATTTCTCCATACTACCCAAAATCGTGAAGTTGGCCGCGACTTTTTTGAATTTTGAAAAAAATTTTGTACCACAATTAAGCGGTAATTATGCGCCATTTGCGCCGTTGAAACGAAATTTTGCGCCCTCCTGTGTAACAAGTTATTTGAAAAAGAGTATTTCTCCATACTACCCAAAATCGTGAAGTTGGCCGCGACTTTTTTGAATTTTGAAAAAAATTTTGTACCACAGTTAAGCGGTAATTATGCGCCATTTTGCGCCGTTGAAACGAAATTTTGCGCCCTCCTGTGTAACAAGTTATTTGAAAAAAACTATTTCTCCATACTACCCAAAATCGTGAAGTTGGCCGCGACTTTTTTGAATTTTGAAAAATTTTGTACCACAATTAAGCGGTAATTATGCGCCATTTGCGCCGTTGAAACGAAATTTTGCGCCCTCCTGTGTAACAAGTTATTTGAAAAACCTATTTCTCCATACTACCCAAAATCGTGAAGTTGGCCGCGACTTTTTTGAATTTTGAAAAAAATTTTGTACCACAATTAAGCGGTAATTATGCGCCATTTTGCGTCGTTGAAACGAAATTTTGCGCCCTCCTGTGTAACAAGTTATTTGAAAAAAACTATTTCTCCATACTACCCAAAATCGTGAAGTTGGCCGCGCCTTTTTGAATTGTGAAAAAAATTTTGTACCACAATTAAGCGGTAATTATGCGCCATTTTGCGCCGTTTTTCCAAAAACTTCATGCTTTTAGGCAGTTTGGATAAATATATTTTTTCAAATAACTTGTTACACCGGAGGGCGCAAAATTTCGTTTCAACGGCGCAAAATGGCGCATAATTACCGCTTAATTGTGGTACAAAATTTTTTTCAAAATTCAAAAAAGTCGCGGCCAACTTCACGATTTTGGGTAGTATGGAGAAATACTCTTTTTCAAATAACTTGTTACACAGGAGGGCGCAAAATTTTGTTTCAACGGCGCAAATGGCGCATAATTACCGCTTAATTGTGGTACAAAATTTTTTTCAAAATTCAAAAAAGTCGCGGCCAACTTCACGATTTTGGGTAGTATGGAGAAATAGTTTTTTTCAAATAACTTGTTACACAGGAGGGCGCAAAATTTAGTTTCAACGGCGCAAAATGGCGCATAATTACCGCTTAATTGTGGTACAAAATTTTTTTCAAAATTCAAAAAAGTCGCGGCCAACTTCACGATTTTGGAGTTCAGAAAAATAGTTTATTGCGAATAACTTGGTACACAAGAGGGCGCAAAATTTCGTTTCAACGGCGCAAAATGGCGCCTAATTGGCGCTAAATTATGGAATAAAGATTTTCTGAAAATTGAAAAAAGTGCGGCTTCGTGAACTTGGCCGGAAAAATCTTATTTTATCAATAACTTGTTTGCCAAGACGGCGCAAAATTTAGTTTTAGCGGCGCAAAATGGCGCCTAATTGGCGCCTAATTATGACATAAATATTTTTTAAAAATTCAAAAATGTTGCGGCTAACTTCACGCACCTCGTAATCTAAGAGGGTTATTATTGAAGCGAATGTGTTAAAGAGCGAAGTGAAAAGAGCGAAAGGCTTCGGAACTCTCAGTATACGTGTTTTCAATGCAAAAATGCTGTATAGTATATAGCGGTCACGCAGATAGACGAGCAAATATTTTTGTCTTCTTTAAAATAGTTTTGGATTCAGGAAATTCGTGTTCAAACGTAACATAGTAGACGTGATCTAAAAGGGATTGTAGGGTTAAGCGAAAAGATTAGTTAACCGAAAGAGTTAATTGAGAGGATCGAAACTGCTCCAGTGTACGTGTTGCAAAAGGTTGATATGAAAAATATATAGCAGCGTAGTATGTGACGGTCACGCAAGTAGACAAGCAAATGTTTCTTTATTATTTTTAATTTGTTTTCTTGAGTGTAGTGGATAATGCACAGGACCCAACATTCAGGAAATTCATATTGAAACCTCGTACAGTTGACTTTTTCCTCCTAGAGTAAATTAGAATGTTATACCTAGGTAATATGATAGATGTAATTTAAAGAGGTTATCGGGTTAAGCGAGAGGGTTAAAAGGTTATGTGAGGGGATTGAAATTGTTAACAGTGTGCATTTTAATACGATATAGTGGTCACGCAAATAGACAAGCAATTTTTTGTGTTTACAGGTGTAGCGGATAAAGTACAGTCCTAGCATTCAGGAAATCTGTGTTCAAAACTCACTACGGTCGACTTTTTTCCTCCTAGAGTAGGTTTGAATAATCTCGTAACGTAACATGGTGGACGTAAGTTGAGAGGGTTATCGGGTTAGTGAAAGGTTGAAACTCTCAATGTAGCGCCGTAGGTATGGTAGCGGTCATGCTGAGAGTCGAGTAATATGCCCTTCTATATTACTCGATTTCTTCTAACGAATCAATTAAATACCTTTTACTTACTTCCTCAGAAAGAATATAGACTTCAGGTTGTCGCAGGAAAAAATGTCGTTGAACTAGTGTTTTGAAATATCAATAGCATTAAAAAATCTTTCCTGATAGCAAAATCGCTCAATGTATTTTTATTGGCTACTGCTTCGTGTTCTATACGTTATCTATTGTTTGTTTTAATACGATTATCATTATACTTGAAATACTTGTTAAAGCAATAAAAAAGAAAATCGAGGTAAAAAAAAACTGAAACGAGAACTAGGCCAGTTATGGATACATCCTAGGGTCAGTTTAGTTTTCTTCGTGATGGTCAATGATATATGTGTCGTATAGGGTTCACAAGTCACGGAAATCCTTGGGAAAAGTGTAGAGAAGCTTTTTGCTTACAAAATAGTTCAATCAAGTTTTTCCGTTTAATTGCATATTCCTACAGAACGGTACAGAGTGTCAATGCACTAAAAAGAAAATTGTAGTTGTTTCCAATAATCGGTAAGAACATTGGGGCTCTTATACCCACTGTAGAAGTTAAAACGATATTTGACAGTAGTGACACTAATCTAAATATTTTTAATACCGCAAAAAAATTTCATACTAAACAGGTAACAGCTCTTGAACTTCGTCTTCAAACTGAGCAACATGTCTTAAAATGCAGAAGAATTATTTTGAAACTGTCTCTTTGAAAATTTTTGTGCACACCGTGCAATAAGATTAACTTATTAAACAAATACTGACGTTGTTTTTCTTGTTTCAGGTGCTATCTGTAGCGGTCAGTGCTGCGATTCCGAAGTAGAAAAGAGTTTGAGAACACAAGGACAAAAGGATTTTGCTGATCTCTTGAGGCACAATTCTAGATCTTTGCAAGGACTAATTGATTCTACTGCCACTACTTTACAAGGTAGGTGTTGTTAATTAGAGATCAGTTTCTTTTTTTAATCATCGTTATATATTTTTGTGTTAAATAGCCTTACTGTTCCGGTACTATATGTAGATTAATTTAGTAAACTAAAGAACTTCGGGCATATGTTTTGTAGCATTTAACTTTAACATTATTTTTTATATTGTTTATCAAAAAAAAAATCGCAAACTAACACATTTTTTTAATGCGTTACTTTTGGCATAAATTAACCGTGTTAATACAGAGTTTTCCTATCATTTAAAACAATACTGCTGTGCTCCATTAATCGAACAATAGCCATGATTGACAACTACAAGAGAGTGTTTAAGGCACATGACTGAATAAATCTAATAGAAAACACGGGTATAGTTATGTGTCTTCCAGAACTACAGAAGGTATTTTTGTTGGATATAAAACCTCTGGAATCCGACATGGTTCGATTTTAAACGATTGTCTGTAAATATTTGTGACTCGTATTGGACCAAATAGAGAAGTTTAAACTAAAATAGTGTTACAATAATAAAAGAAAACGCTGAAGTTCTTGAAAAGTGTATGTCAATGTACTTAAAAAATAAGCTATTAAACTAAATACAGCATATGGATAACAGGTTACCCTACAAATTCAGAGGATACTTATTTATCTATACAAAAACAAACATTTCTTGCTTAAAAGAAGTACAATATATTATAAAATGTACCTACAAATAACCAACGAATATAATGTTATCACCAGTTTCATCTGCCAGTACCTAAAGAAACTTTTTTAAAACAAGCCATGTGCTGACCAACGCCTTCTAGTTCACCGCTTGCTGGAATGTAAGCGTTCAGAAATCTGGAGGTATACTTAAGTTTGTAAAACGCGTAGATTGCTATTTTGAAATACTTTTATTACTTATTAGACAATATCTTCAGTTTAACCTTTTGAATTAATTTTAAAACGTTTTTATTAGTCGAAGTGAAATTGTGATATTGACTTATCAGTCACATAAAAATTAGCAAGTTTTCACCATAAAGATTTTGCAACGCCCGATTGAGTTTTAATGTTTATTATAAAAGAACCCACGCAAACCAACACTCGAAATATGGTGCACTCGTTCAACGAACATATTTATCAGTTTATACAGATTTTGGAGCACAGGACAGAAAGAAAGCGACAAAATCCAAAGAGCGCTTTTCGTTTATTTTGATAGCAACACTAAGGAAATTCTTGACTATCAACCACATGCCTTGACAAGGAACTAGAAAGAATAATATAATAAATGCGAACTTGCAAATTAAATAAAGGACTAGCAAAGTTGGTTGCCTAACTGAACTATTGCAAACTTAAAACAAGTTTAAAATGCAGAAAATATTCAAAGTAGGATATGGAACGTAGCCACATAGACTAAAATACTTCGAGGTATTTTTAAAGTTGGTTGCGTTCAAATGTAGAAGTTCGTAGAATTAAATGCAGTAATGGTTTTTAAGAAAAGTAAATTGTTGTTGGAGACGATTTTGATGATGACCATGGACCAAAAGCAAACTCCGCTGCAATGTTCGGGGGCTAATAGATAAATACCTTTTGTAAAATGCGGTAATAAACTACGATAGCTAATTAGGAGAGAAAAGTGAATTGTATATAAAATTTAAGTGATATTTAACAAACAACATCTAATTAATGTTTTTAATCAAATCAAGCGTTTACTAAAAGCACTCACCTTGTTGTTTACGAAGGCGTGCCAACGAAAAAACAATGTAACATCTACTCTGCTTTTGCGGGTAAAACGAGGCACATTTATGACCATAGCGGTTTTGAAGAAAAGCGGTTCATTTAATGTGTTCTATGTTGAACGTGTAAAATAGCGATGCGGCCAGTTCGAACGACAAATCGATTCTCTGCTAGCTTCGTGGATTTTCCAGTCAATACTGCACTGTGTTCTTGCACATGCGAAATAACGCTTATCACTCGGGAAAAACTTGGCGCGTGCTTCAAGTAAAACCATGGGGCTTTACAATAACAAATTTAAATATCCCGAGGCGGATGTAAATAATCAACAAACTCAATAGAAAATAAAAGTTTGGCTTTAATTATTTACACTATAAACGGAACACCTTTAAGATACGTCTCTCAAAGTAGTCATAACTCTCTACCTAAAGCGGCTGATTTTATTTTGAAGGTTCTGTTCGACTGTTAAACGATTGTATAAAAGTTTTCGTTTGCATTTTCAGCAAGATACTGGGTCTAACTTGAACATAGCGTGTTACATATAAAAGTTAATTGTTAAATGTAAAGTTCATGGAAATATTTTATACATGGCATATTTTTTAATTTATTTATTTTTATTTTATTTTATTAATTTTTATCTATAGCACGATCCTTTTGATAACAAACTCCTCTAATAATCATGGTTTTTATACGTCGAACGTAATTGATTCATTTTATACCGGGCTTTTCACAGATACGATTTCTATACATCTAAAGGCGTTTGGTGTTTGAAAATGCGCTTTATATTTATGAAATTGATGAGAATTTTATACACATTCTTTCATTCATTTAGCATTGAAAGTTATTAAAAACTATCAAGGAGCAAAACTTTTATTAATAGCGCATAGTGTTTGAAAACGCGCTTTATATAATTAAAATTGATGCTCAGTTAATGTACATCGTTTCATTCAATTAGCATCGAAACTTATTAATGCAAACGCATTTATTCGACCTGCAAATTGCATTAATGCATAAAAAGTCACGCAAATTCTTAAAATTATGTAAAGACTCAAACTCTTATTATAAATGCATACTTCACTTCTACATGGTCATATAGGCTAGTTAGTTTTCATCGTGTAAAACCGACACTTGCAAATGATAACAGCGATATCAAAACAAATAAATTATTTACACTTGGTGATTACGAATTTATAGAAAATAAACATTGTTGGAATTTACATACGATAATGACGTCGAATTAATTAGATTCTCAAAACATTCAACGAATAGAGTTCTATATTTTGAAAATACTGGTCGTTCACTGAACATAGCGTACACGCCTTTTACAGAGTTTAGCACAAAGAATGGAGTGAAAATTTCCTTTAATATATGGCTCCGTAATCGGAATTAAACATTATAAATATCAGCAGATTTGCTTAGAAGGAGAATTGTTGCATTTTCAGTGAACCAATGACAATTTAAAATACATAAAGTGCTACGATTAAAAAGAATAGCAATATTTTATTTTTAAATGTGTGATTAAAGTGTAGTTTGACTTAGTCGATTGAAAATCATAAGTAAAATTTTCTATGTTTGAATTGTTTTGGTATTGGGGTTGTTCTAGGACCGTCATTAGTATTATGGGTACAACGTTAAAAATGATTCTGAGTACATTCCGAGTACCTCCCGTAGTAGCACTTTAAGTAAGACTCTAATTTGATTTCAATTAATACCCTAAGTACTGCACTAAATACCATCGTTTCATTTGAAATTTTTAAATAGCAATGCAAAATTGTCTTCGATTATTAATGTTTGCAGTTTTACTGGATCATTTCTAACTTTAATGTGAATATTAGTTTTAACCCATTTGGTGTGGTGCCGCTAAAATAAAATTTATTACGAATTGGGTTTTGGATTTAAACTGGGTATCAGTTCTGAGTAATTTGTTTGGATATCAATTCTTCACATAGACGCCTGAGTTGGGAAACCGTTTAACTGAACGTAATTCAAGACTACTGCAGTCAAGGTCAGATTAGCCTTTAAGTTTTATGTTTTTCTATAAAGGACTATTGGAAATGTACATTATGTATTCCATAATCTAGTGTGAAATTTTGTAGTTGTAAGATTTAAGTAATTCGAATATTGATTTAGAAAATAATTTTTAGCGAAGAACAATTTACACAATTTTTTTGTGTAAAGGTATATTTTTAAGGAAATAATCTTAGGTGAGAGTACTCTGATCATGAAAGGTCAATATCAGTATATGCCAAGTGTAAGTCGATTTAGTAAACTTCTTGTAATTTTTACGTAAGTTGCTTTGCACTATTTCTCTATTTTTGTTCATTATTGACATTAATTGTAAATATTTGTATTCCTGAAATTCTTGCGAGGTTTAATATACCAATTTATTTGAGTATGAGAGAGTTTATGGTCTACTCACTTACTCACTGATCTCTTATGTAGCTAGGAGATTCTGCGACTGTTGGTGCTCAACATAGGGATCATCACCGTTAGGCTTCCAATATCATAACAGATGGTGACACCCAAATCGTGGAGCTTATTCAATACGTCAATATCACGATTATGTATATATATATATATATATATATATATATATATATATATATATATATATATATTCCTTTTAAATGTTTATAATCATATTTCATTTTAATAGATTCTGTATTGGTAAATCCCACCAATAGGGTCGCGGAGAGTTCCCTTAACATATATAATTTTTAGGTTACGTGCATTCATGATCTAAGGAAGGATTATGTTTATATCTTACATTATTCATAATGAAAGGTTGTCAAGTTCGTTATGGGGTTTTCTAAGGTTATGAAGGATAATTTTAATACATGCATTCTTGGTCTAAAGAAGGATTATTTTTGTATCTTACACTGTTCATAATCGGAGGTTGTCAAATTTGCGGCGGTTTTTAAGTCTGGATGATAGCAAGGTTATATTGCAGTTTTATGATTTATTTGTTTTGGTCAATAAGGTAAACGTTGGCGCCTATGACCGCATCGTCTTGGAACGAAGAAGTTCACACACAAAATTACTCTGATTCAAAAAATGAAAAGCCCCTTCCTATGAATCTAGTTAAAGGTTTCAGTAATAAATTTCATATATGTTAGATAGAGAAAAACGAGAAAACGTAATTTTAGTTTGCAGTCGTAATTCATTTGTTCGAATTCTGCCAAAGATATCTCGAATCGTGTATGGAGGGAAGATTTTTTTTGTTAAGCACTTCGTCATTACCATCGAAATTTATAGCGAAACTTGAGTAGGTATGGCCAGCCGTTGATTACAAGGTATGGAGCTGATTAATGTGTTTAGTCAATAAGGTTAGGTTACTTTTAATTAAATTGAGAATTGTTCTAGACAGCTTCATGTTGAAATAAGGCATGTCACGTAATAACGTTCATCCCTTTAACGAAGTTCCAGAAGTCCCGTAGGACCTGGTTAGAACGAATTAAGTCCATTGCGTTCAGTTCTTTCCGATGTATCTACAGTCGAAAATTACTCTAAGTATTTATGATCAAGCTTCTGAAACTAACATACAGTAACTGTAACCGAATCAACTTGTAAACGTACTCTCTGTACGTTCTTGTTGTTAGTTCAAGAATTTAGAAAGTAATTTTGTTCGCCTAAAACGTTTTCTATTAAGCTAAGTAATTTTCGATATATTTATTTTTTATTTTGCTCGAGAATGTTTATATGTACTAGTAATGAAAACGTAATAGTGTGATAGTCCTATATTGAGGTTTTTCACAACTAATGTAAAGGTAATAGCTCCGGCCTTGTAACAAAATATATTGAAGTTACATTACCTAGAGGCGTGATTAATATCAGGTAATTTATCATTTGATTTTGGGAACCTTTTTTTTCAGCTAGCAGGTTTTAAATATGTATATAAGAGTCCTTATTGTTAACTTTTATTTTGGGTTGGTTTTAGCATTAGTGTACTCGATTATTTCTCGAGTGAATTTTTGGCCAGAATCATATTCCCGGTCTCGAGTTTTCACATCCTCTTGTTATTCTTTCTAACAATTTTTTCTAGAAGTCCCTGTATTTTGAGATTAGGTGGCGTCCAAGATACTTCCCGTTTAAGAACGTATTTTACACAATACAGATTCGGAGACCTTCTTCAGACACTTAGACCATCCTTCTCACGGAGTATTCGGCAACCATTTCTGTTAGTACAGTGGAGGTTTTCAGTACTTTATCTGAACACAGAGGTGAGGTACTTTACGGAGTTTCTAGGTGGATTACCGGCTGGATTTTCTGAGGCTAAAACGCACGTCACAATTTTTAAACTTACTTTTAATTAGTAATTTGTGTTAGGGGAATTTCAATGATTAAATCGTTTTATTTATTTTGGAGAACTGCCTATTCTTATTCAAGATATTATTTATTATAGAAAAACTTCTCTAAGATGTTTAAATCCTGTATATCAATGGATTTTATAAAATCGTCATTTTATTTCATCATTGTTGGCTCTGCAAGGTTTAGTGATTCATTCATCTCCAAGTTTAGTTCAGGTAGTGTAGACATTGTTTGGAATTCCTCGCGTAAAAGGAAGTGATGTGACTCCACTGCAGGGATTCACAAGCATAGGGCGTTTGCGTCACTGCCTGGGGTAGGGATCCCTTAACTCTTCATTACACTTCCAATTCGCCAAAAATTATACATAAATTGCCTTCTAAAAGTCCTAATTTGCATCTAATGGTTCAGATTTTATGTTTGATATGGCTTTTATTTGCATTATTGTTGAACATGCAGACACAAAGCAATTCAGGAAACAATTGATTTAATTCCAGGAACTTCATCAATAATTACAAATTATGTAATTCCAGGAATTTCATCAAAAATTAACGGCAATTCCATAATGAATACTGTTTCCATAGAATAGTTTACATTGAAAAATATCGCGAAACTAATTATCCTATTTATATATAAATTATGCATATCTACGTTTGAATTATTCACATTTCAAGTTCTAATAATAAGTTATGGCTCCCGAGACACACTTTTAATTCCAAGACAATAGATTCGAACGATGACAAGAATACGTGATGTTCCTGCTTCTTATCCGGCTATCATTATAATGGCCATGTTTAGCATCAAAAGTAGTAAATTGTACGTGCTTTTGATTTAAATAATTAAGTATTACCTCATTTCATGCCGTCAAACTAAGTGGTAGCGTATTGCACTCGACGAATTGAAAAGCGAAATTGAAAAGAATATGAGAATTGGCAGTTTTCCAGCTCGTGAGTTGTTGAGAAAGGACGAAATAAAATTAGACTACGAACGATACGAAATTGGAGTTCGAATCAGAAATAGAATTGCTTCATATTCTGAACAGAAAACAACTTGTAAAAGGTTATTGTATCAGTTTCTCAGCTTGAATATTGTATATGAAAAATATTTTTTCGTTTAGTATAACTGTCGGAAAATTTCTGGTAATTAATAGATTCCAAAACAACAAATGAAACGCTTAGTTTTATTAAGCTTCCGGGATATTTTCTAACTATAGTTATGCCAAAAGACATTTTTTTATGTTATTCATAACCGTGTAATTTATAAGATGGGAAAAAGACAGGTGCTTGGCCTGCGTAGGAATGAAACAATTTAGCGTCAATTCGGATAAATTCATGTAAGCTAAACGTTTTAAAGAAAGTTAAGTGTAGATAATGTGGTTCAATAAAAAATTTGCCAACGCCCTTACGACGCAGTTGACTAAGCGGTAGGCCCGTTTTGGTGCGAATTTTTTGGTTTCTCGGAGATCATTTTTGGCATAAAAAAAATAGAACATTGTGTAAAGTAGGAGATTGAGAGAACTGGCGCTCCTGCACGTTGCTTTTTATTCCGGTTCCCGAAGGGTTTTCTGGGAAGCTAAGACAAATCTGTTAGAATTTTTGAAATCGAACCAATGAAGTTACAGCTCTTTTAATACAATCTCAAGATCTTTACTTACATCTAGACCGGTTCTTGGGGGTACTATTCAATTGTATAAGAATGCTGTTACATGCTAAACTGGTCATGTATCATGTTTTAGGTTTAGAAATACCTTGTAGGTTAATTGCCGCATATTTTTTGAAATGATACTTTAACTTCCGTCGTTGGTGACGGTCGAGTCTGCGCAGAAGGAATGCGGATGCGAGCAAGTGGAGAAAGCGGACATTAAGCAACGAGACATAGACTAAGCAACAAGTATCTAAGTGCGTGGTAGACTTTTAAGAAAAAGGTATGTAGTGTCCCCTTAACCCTCCCATCGTTCCGCTACCTCATTTCCTTTCAAACCCCTACGAGATGCAATAGAAGTTTATTGACGGATAACAATTTGATGTTCAACATGACGTAATCACAATCCAAACCACGTGGTGGACCCTGAGATGAAGTACCGAGATACACATCACGTAAGTAATTTGGATTTTACCTAAATTGTGCATGCAAATGAACTTAGACAGCGATTGCATCATCCGGTAAAAACGTGGTCTGTATATGTTATAAGAAAGGCGTTAGAGCCACGCCTAATCTGTAACGCGGGAAATATAACAATGCGTTTAATCGAAAATTTTCTGTGGGATCTAAATCTGTCAGAATTTTTGAAGTCTGACCAACCCTTACAGAGTGACGGTCCTTTTAAGCCAATCCCGATTTTTTCTAGTCCTTGAGATGTTGTCCAAATGTGCAAGGAAGCATTTAATTGAAAATTTTCTGTGGAGTCTGTTAGAATTTTTGAAGTCGCTCCAACCCTTGCAGAGTGACAGCTTTTTTAAGACCATGGGGTCGATGTGTGAAGCCGTATGAATTCGTTTCAATGAGAACAAATCTTCAATATGAAATTCCCATATAGCTACTCATGAAACGTATTGGAATCTAACTTCCCATGAGAGCAACCAAATACCTATGTCGGTGATTTTTACTAGTAGACAGCCGATAGAATGGATGCATTATAAACACGGGTATGGATATATTAATAACATACGGTTTATCCTACGAGGGTAAGGTGAAAAGTTCTCGGCCTGACATAGAGATGGCGTTCCAACCAGCAGAAATTTGTGCTTCCCGCCTGCGTGCACTTGTCATATGACAAGTTTCAACTTGCTATCTCAAGTAATTTGTTTACACGAATTTTTTCAAGCAGTCGTCTTATGCGTGTTTCCTTAAGATGGATAAACTTTAATATCGTGCCGTCATAAAATTCTTCGTTTTGGACAGAAATTCAGCCGAAGTTGAAAAAAGTTTACGGAGACTCTGCCCCTTCCCTATCAACCGTTAAAAAGTGGGCAGCTGAATTTAAACGTGATCGTACGTCTCTCGAAGATGCCCCACGTGAAGGACAACCAAAAATCGCAACCACACTGGAAATGATCGAAAAAGTGCATGATATCGTGTTGGACGGTAGGCGAGTGAAAGTGAAGGAGATAGATGAGGCTGTAGGGATATCGGACGAAAGGGTGCGAAACATCTTACACAAAGAGTTAGGGATGCGAAAGCTCTGCGCAAGATGGGTGTCGCATTTGCTGAATGCCGATCAAAAGCAAATGCGAAAACGAGTTTCGCAGCAATGTTTGGCCCGGTTCAATAAGGATCCGAGCGATTTTGTGCGGTGATTTGTCACTATGAATGAGACATGGGTCCACCATTGCACGCCAGAAACGAAACAGCAGTCGAAGCAGTGGTTGGAAGCCGGTTTTTTCAGCGCCAAAGAAAGCGTAGTCGATCGCATCTACCGGAAAGGTGATGACCAGCGTGTTTTGGGATGCGAAAGGGATCCTGTTAATAGATAACCTTGAAAAAGGCAGAACAATTACAGGCCAATATTACTCCGCCCTTCTTGACCAGCTGGATGCCAAAGAAGAGACCTGGCTTGAAGAAGAAAAAAATAATCTTTCACCAAGGCAACGCACCGGCACACAAGGGTGCGTTGGCGATGGGAAAATTGACGGATTTGGGGTACGACTTGCTCGGCCATCCCCCCTATTCCCCTGATTTGGCGCCCTCAGACTGCTATCTGTTCCCAAACTTGAAGAAATTTGTTTCTGGGAAGCGCTTTATGTCCAATGAAAAAGTTGAGAGGGCCGTAGACGAATATTTTCACAGCCTTCCAGACTCTCACTTCCGGGAAGGAATACTGATGTTGGGGAAACGCTGGACCAAGTGTGTTGAAGTTAAGGCGGATTATGTCGAAGAATAAAATAATTTTTACTGAAAATTGCAGTCTTTCATTGTAGGCCGAGAACTTTTCACCGTACCCTCGTATAACCATAAATTGTGTTGGTGTTGCTTTTTAAGATATTTTGCTTTTAATATCCTGTTATTTAAGCCTGGCTAAGTAATGGATTTACTATCAGGTAATACAGCGCGCTGAACCTGTCAAACGGTCAGAGAAAAAAACTCATTCAGATTATGCAGCAGGAAGATGATCTCCGCAAGGAAAATTTTCTAATAAATTTACATTCCAGCACGCTTGACTGAAGTGGAAATCAATTGCCCAGCAGTTGAATAGTATGCTTGAAAGAAATAAGGATTGAAAAACATGGAGCATGTAATTCCATAAGAACGCATGCTAAGTACTAAAAGTGATTTTAGAGTTGGCAAGATATTTAAAAAATTACAAAGAGCAAGGCTAGTACTGTAAAAAGAAATGTCAGAGGTACTGGAGGTGGTCTTTTAACAGATGTAATGACAATGAGGATACAATTGTGCTCCCAACAGAGGATAATGGTTCTACTAGCACACCGCAAGCAATTACAACTCCGAAGAAGCAGAATGGAACATAGCATTAAAGCTAAAGAGGACCTCACCAAGCATGTGAACGAAAAATTAACATCCAAGAAACATACTATCAACAAAAATTGGCATTGATGAAAAGAGAAGTAGCAATATGTAGTTATATTAAAAGAGAATTTAAAGTATTTTTATTACTCTCCTTCAATGTAGTTGTTTCTAATAAAACTCAGTGTATCAAATGTGGTGTATAATTTCCAACAAAGGCGACAAAATAAAGATCAATTAATATTATACCACGTAACAAAACAATGCGATCAATCTAGTGCAAATCGTGCTGTTACAAACTAATAAAATGGTATACGGTACACATTTTTTTGCAGTCAACATAATATTGAATAACTACTTTAACAACTAATGTTGACAATAGGTCCGAATAATTTTTCTTTGCAGACTTTCAGCTTGCAGCTCAATGTTTCTATTATCTGCATCGTCTTGATAATCGTCATTATCATGCATACCAATATTGAGGTTGTCATCTTCCTCTTGTAGTTCCGGCTCAGGTACACTATAAATTGTGCATCCAATTGAACAGTTTCATCAAAATTTGCCATTTCTTAGTAATATTCAAAGCAGTGGTCGTCAAAGATCTAATGAAATTACAAACGTCAACAGTTCAAAAAACATATAGCAAGTGCGCATGTGCACTATTCAATTCTCATGGGAAAAATCATGTGAATACGTTCCAACGAAACTTTTCACACGAAGTGATTCAAGAATACCACTTGTATATTCTCATGGGTAAAATGGCGGATTCCCATTGGAACAATTTCAAGAATCGACCCTCGTGTTAAGATTTTTCTTACATCCAGATTTATCCGTGTACTTTGTTAATTAAATGTTTGAGAATGTATTTAATTGAAAATTTTCAGCGGAATCTAATTCTGTTAGAATTTTTAAAATCGGAAGACCTATCTTACATGACAAAATCCTTAGTGCTTCGATAGACCCTCATTGTGCTTCAAACATTAACCCAGCCGCACTTCCAGCTTCGGAGATATTACACCTCAAAGTTCGTAACTGGGTTACAGCTTTTTTGTTGTACAAGCACAAACGGTCGCACCGTACAAAATCCTTAATGCTTCGTTAGTGCCTCTTTGTGCTTCTAACCTCAACCCAGCCACACTTCCGATTTCGGAAATATTAGACCCCAAAGGTCGAAGCCGGAAGTTGACGACAGCATTTTTGTCATAGACGTCCTCAGTGTTTAGTTGGTGCATCATTGTGCTTCAAGCCACAACCGACCCGCACTTCCGGTTTCGGAAATATTATCCCCAAAGTTCGGAGCTGGAAGTTGGCTACAGCTTTGTTATTATGAAACATAAATGACCTTATATAACAAAATCTTTAGTTCTTCATTGTACTTCAACTCCCAATCCAGCCACACTTTCGGTTTCAAAAATATTAGATCTCAAAATTCGAAACTATAAGTTGTACTTGACACCCCTGTGTTATATTTAGTTAGCAAATAAGTAGGTGCAGGTATTATTGAAAGCAGTAGGGTCGGTGCCGGGTTTAGGCGTGTCGAATGAAATACACGTAGCCCATTTCTGTAACCTTAATATTAAATGAAGTATATATTAAACAGGTGTTAATGATGAAGTGCAGTAAGTGAATGCGTCAAACAACAGTTGCAAACGCATTAATTACATCCAGAGGCTAATTAATACAGATAAGTCCGTAGTTGTAAGGACTTGAATACACGCTGTGTTGGGGTAGGAACACTTATACTCAAATTTAATTAGAAATAAGACTTGTTAATTCTAATTCCATCATGGTCAAGACGTTTCCGTAAATGTAGGCCATCTTTTAGGTTTTTAATTATTAAATGTGTGCATCGTTGTTTGGTTAAATCGTTCAGGCCTGTAGAAGAGGTAGCAATGTAAACTAAACGAGCTCACAGGTAGCAAACATTTTGTTAGCAGGGCAGTAAATTCAAATTCGCACTTCCAGGTATTCAGGCATAAAGGGCTTGAGATGCAGCAGGAGGGATAGTATAAAGTTGGCTACCGCTCTTTTGTTATAAAAGTACAAATGATCTTACCTTGCAAAATTCTTGGTTTTCGTTAGTTCCTCATTGTGCTTCAAGCCCCAACCCAGTCACACTTCGGTTTTGCAAATATTAGCTTTTAAACTTCGGAGCTAGAAGTTGACAACAACTATTTTGTAATAGAAGCACAAATAATCTTATGTAGCAAATTCCTTAATGCTTCGTTAGTGCTTCAAACCCCAACCCAGCCGTACTTCCGGTTTTAGAAATACTAGACCCCATAGTTCGGTGCTGGAAGTTGGCTACATCATTTTTGCTATAGAAGCACAGATGATCTTACCTCGCAATATCCGTAGCACTTCGTTATTGATTCATTGTACTTCAAACCTCAGCACAATCGCATTTTCGGTTTCGGAAATATTAGACCCCAAAATTTGGAACTGGAAGTTCGCTACAGTTTTTTTGTTATAGAAACGCAAATAATCTTATGTAGCAAAATCCTTAGTGTTTCGTTAGTGCTTCATTGTGTTTCAAACTTCAACCAGTTGCACTTTCAGTTTCGGAGATATTAGATTCCAAAGTTCGGAGCTGGAAATTTGCTATATACCTTTTGTTGTAGAAGCACAAATAATGTTATAGAACCAAATCTTTAGAGTTTTCTAGTACTTCGTTGTACTCCAAATCCAAACTAGCTGCACTTTCGATTTTGAAAATATTAGATGCCAGAGTTCGAGTTGGAAGTTGGCCACAAAGTTTTTGTGATAGAAGCACAAATTTAATGATCTTATGTGGCAAAATACTCGGTGATTCGTTAACGCTTTCTTGTGCTTCAAACCCCAGCCTAGTCTCATTTCCAGTTTCGGAAATATTAGACTTTAGATTACTGAGTTGTAAGTTGCTTATCATTTAATGCAAAAACTTATCCAATACCGGCAGCATATAGGGAGCAAATAAATTTTGAATTAGTGACAATATTAAGTGATGGCATACTTTTAAAAAGGTTAAGTGACAAATTCATTTTTAGTAAACTTGATTTGAGGAATTCTTTCTGGTGCATTCCGCTACATAATAATAATTCGAGAAGGTATATAGGAGCTTCTGCAAAGGAAAAAGTTGAGGATTTAGAAGTGACACCGTATGGTTTGTCTGAAAAACAAATAGTAGAGAATAAAGTCAATCATGTGGTATTATTCCGTGAAGTAGTTGTACATATAGTGATAGTGATAGGAGAGAAAATAAGAATCAAAGTGGCAAAGTATGTTAGGAGGATAACTTTTCGTATTAAAAAGAGAGTGAGGTTCAAGAAGTGAATAGGTGTAAATATTAATGGATAGTTTGACTTAAATAATAGTGGATAGTTTGATATAAATAATAGTGAGAGGGATTATTAATAATAAGTGTACATACAAATAGGTGATAGATTTAGAGATATTTGAATACAAATCAATCACAAAAGTTTGGTCGTGATTTGTATTCAAATAGGGGGATTATTCTGTGTATTTATAGGATGTAATAAAGTAGATAAGGCAGCTAATTATTTATGGCAGGGTACCACATGTATATACAATTCACTTAAAATTTTAAGACGTTTGCCATAGGTATAGTGTAAGAATTTGCATTTTTTAAAATAGATTTCTAAGTTAATTTTGTTTCATTTTAGAGCAATTGTAAATACCAATTACAAATAGTAGTTGTAAGAAATGTAGATCCTTAACGTGCAGTGTAAACACATGCATCTTATTTAGATTAGAATGTAAGTATAGGAGTCCGAAAAGCTTTCAATTTTCTGTAATGTAGAAATCAATAATTTAAGACCGTTATCAAGGAGGGGGAACGATTAACGGATATTCTAAGTGGAAATATTCTTTGCATGCATCTTTTATAATATTTTAATAAGAAGCGTTAAAATTATCTTTATTTACGTTTCGATCCATGACCTAGGTCATGGATCGAAACGTAAATAAAGATAATTTTAAAAACTATGAGTGGTTTAATCCCCAAAGAAGATTAAGAAGAATACTAAACAAACCACAACAAACATACAGGGAGTGTTTAAGAAGCGTTAACATTTGTATAAATTTCAAAGTTATAGCAGGAGCGAAATGAATATTGTTGAAAACAAGTTCTTATTAGTAGTTTATTTCAAGGTTTTCTCGATAGCTTGGTAATGTTAGCTTTCTGAATAGTGCTGTAAACAAAATAATCGTTGCTAAATGTCTCGGTAGGCGGGAAGAGGACGTGCTCGAATAACATATATTTTCTACGAATGTAGTGACGGGTGGAACAGGCAGGGATCGATATAAGATAAGAACAGATTAATTCTAGCATGCATTTGAGTGGGATGATCGTTTATATTTTGCGGTGCTTGAAACTTAAATACCGATGCTCTTTCGGTTTTGGGACTATTAAACTACGACTTATCAGGTATTGTGTATATTGATGCATTCCCTGAACTAGTAAAAAAAGGTTTTTAGTTCTATATTGGTGCTGTGGCGTGCTCCAAACGGGAACCCATCCCATAATTGAAAAAACGTGCACACAGCCAGCTAGAGATAAAGTGATTATAGGTTCAGAAGTTCGCAACAACCTTTTTCTTATTGTATAGGGTACTATTAGCTTGTTTTGTAGCTAGATGTGTGGCTGTTTGTACTTTTGTTACTGTTTAATTTCTGGTCTCAGTACACTTTCTGATTTCTATAAATTTTACCTTCACTTTCCTATGAATACTAATACTTTAAGAACCACCTAGAAAATGAATCTACTGATTTTTACAAATATTTCAACTAAGTACAAACTACATCATATAAGAGCTTATACAGGGTGGCATTAGTTTTATATCATTAAATTTAGGAGGTTATAGAAATTGATTAGTTAAGCAAAAAACCTAAAAGGCATTTTACTCTTGGACCGCTTTTGAAATGTCCGTCCTAGGTCAACTTAAGTAAAAGTTATACGACTGCTGTTTTGTCATGTTTTTTAAGAAACAACTTACATATGCAAGTGCTATCCTGAATCACATAACGCACATGAAGTGATTTCACAATAAGTGTTTGAAACTTCCACCGTATCTGCAAGTTCGTGGTTGATAGAATTCTTGGGTTTTCGTATTTTCAAAAAACAAATCATTAAGCTACTTACGCGACAAAAACTGCAATTGCCTAGATCCAATTACAATTTAGTTCCAACACTGTGTTTAAGTGTATTATCTAAGCACGTAGTGGAACACACAAAATCAAACAGGTGAAACACACTTACAACATTTAACCCCGGTTACGAGCTATGTAATGAAAAAGTACATTTAACTGAAAGTAGGATATCTTATTCTGTATAAACGCTGAATTGAAACAAACGCAAAACTACATCAGAAACCCAACACAGTCGACCACATGAGCATTATCGAATATTATTTTTTGTGGTGATTATTATCTAAACATGCGAATTTTAGAAAAATTTTAAACTTCTTTTAGTAGCAGCTAAAGTGCATTGAGTTATTTCGCTTGGCAGCAAAAATGCACTCTATTTCACTAATTTAAGTTTGCTGAAGTTCACAACTTAATTGGCCGACACTTTAAAGCATTATGTAATTGTGTGTTATGTGTGCCCTAGTTAAAATTGCAGCGGTTTTGCAACAATTTTATTACTTTTTTGTGTGTCCATTTGTAGCTAAACTGTTTGCTTTAAACACCAGGTTTATCAACAATTATTGTTTGTCTTACCGGCCTCGACCCTCCTTTAAATTAATGACAAAACTAGTGCCACCCTGTATAATGATTTGTAAATTATCGCAATAGGAGGAAGTTGAATTGCAGTAAAACTCAACTTAATATTAGGAAGTTATGGAATTATGGGAAATCAGAGCTTAAGATTATATAAAAATTTTATTATCTAACGTGACAATATCAAGTTAAAAAAAGCTAACGTCATGTTAGGTAATCAAATTTTTTAATATTTTCCCTGTTGGGGTAGTTTCTTATACTTCGACGGGACGCGTATAAATGATATTTTGCGCGGGGATTTATGGTACAGCTTTAGAGCGGCTGTACTAATTTCAGCTCAAGACTCGACGTCCAAGTTAAAAAAAGGTAATGCCATGTTAGGACCCAAATTTTGTACTATTTTTTCTGTTGGGGGTAGTTTCTTATACTTCGACTGGGAGCGAGTAAATGACATTTTGTGTGTGGGATTACGGTAGTGCTCCGCAGCTGCTGTACTAATTTTAGCTCAAGACTAAGTCCAAGTTAAAAAAAAAGACAGTGTCATGTTAGGTAAACAAATTTTTAATATTGCTTCGTTGGGGTGCAGCAGTGTTAATTTTTTCGAGAATTCGTTTTGTGATCTTGCCGCTTGGGGGGAGGATAGATCAACAACTCAGTGCTGTAAAGGGAACCATAAAAACCTGCCGTGCCGGCGGCTAGTTTGGCTATTATCTTATGGGAGATCCTGAAAAGGACCGGGTTGAAATATCCTTTGTAAAACGATAAACAAAGTAGAGTGAAGTTAGATGCCAATGTATCTAACAACTATTAAAAGGATATGATTTTAGGGTGCATACAGAAACTCTATCCGAGTAGTTAATTTTAAAATATTTAATTTGCCCTTTTTAGAAAATTGAGCATATTAAATTCAGAAGGTATATATTAAATAACAAATAATTTTTTCCAATCAATGATATATAGAAATAATTAAATATTCAAGATGTGTTAATGATATCAAAAATTATTAATTAAACATTTCATTTCTTAGGATCTAACTGAGCATCAGACCTGATAATCACGTACAAAAACTGTAATTCAAATAATCTTAAAATAGTTATTATTGAAAATTTCAATTATACTAAATTTAGAGCAAATATTACTTTCAAGAAAATATATATTCTAAGGAAAAAGTATTAAATAAGCAGCAAGAGGTTATAATTTCTATTCAGTTGGATGCTGGGTCTTACAAACCGGAACGATGGATGTTTTCGCGGCTCGAAGCTTAGCCGTTGTGGGAAAGGGGGTTGTAAAAAATATCCTTTTGGGATCATGCAAAAATCACTCACCCTTAACCACTGGCCGCTGGATACTACCCTAAGATTGGTTGGGCACAAGTTCCAGTTGGTTGCTTACAGTGACAAAGGCGAAGGCCCCAGGCTGATGTAGGTACGTGGTAGGTGAGCTCGAGGATGATTAACGGTATTGGTTGGCTTGAGGGTACATACGTGTTACTTAGTCCTACAGCATTTTGGCAGTTTTACACATTTTTGTTGGCCTTGCAAGGTTTTATTGTTGGCAATACTTAGTTTTTGCGCTGTAATAAAAATAGATTAAGGCACTTACATTTTTCACCATAAAATCTCACTTGTGACAACTTCCTAACCTGCTCGACTCGAGGATGATGTGCAAGTGAGCGGATTCAGAAAATTACTTGCAGAGACAGTTCATCTGGGGGAAATCTAATCAGAACAAATGTTCAATGCCCACGCGCCGAGTGTATGAAACAAGTTGAATACCTTGAGGTACTTTGCGAACAATAAGGTGTTTACACAGACTCTTGGAAAGATAAATTGCTATTTCCGACTTTGCAAAATGTTGAACTTAGCCTTCTAATTGAACCCCATAGAAAATAACAAATCGCATGTTGTTTTCCGTATGGGACCAAGAACTTACTAAAAATTGGAAAATCTATCAAAATTTGCAAATTCTTGGGGAATTTTTCAGTTTATTTCTATTGCTTTAATACTTCTAGTTTCGAAAAGCATTTTTTTTCCAAAGCAAAAAAATTGTTACGGCGGTATTTTTCATACTTCTACGTGGAGCGAGTAAATGATATTTTGCGTGGGGGTTTATGGTAGCGCTCTGGAGCGGCTGTAATAATTTCAGCTCAAGACTAGATGTCCAAGTTATATAAGAAATTATACTTTTAATAATTTTGGTATTAGAGGTACCAAGTGTTTATACTTAAAATTATGATAATTCACAGGCTCTAAATGGCTGCTAGCTTTTCATCTGTAACGGCTGAAAACGGCTGGCAATTGAAAAATTTGGACAGTTAAAAATGGCCGCTAACTGAAAATTTCTGGTTGCTTTGAAAGGCTGCCAATCTAAAATTTTTGACTGCTGAAAATTGTTCATCATCAGTAGGTCTTCAGTCCTGGAACTGGTTAGACGCCTACCCTCATTGTTTCCTATTCTGTGCTAACCTACACATTTCCTTGAAATTTCCACAATCTGCATCTTTCACTATCTGTCTGGAATAGTCTGATCTAGGTCTACCTCTACTCCTTTTTCCTATCTCTGCTTGTAATATATTCTGCGCCATTCCCCAAAAATGGCTTAGAACGTATCCTGTATTTCTATTTCTCTTTTTTTCCACAGATATCGATATTCCCCTACTATTTCTATAACCTCTTTGTTATTAACTTTGTCTGTCCATGCTATCATCCTCATACATCTTTAGCACAACAGTCCAAAAGGCTTCTACCGTCTTTCTGTCTGCTTCTCCTACTGTCTCTATTTCGTAGACATACCGTGCTGTGCTCCACACAAATGCTTTCAACAAGTTTCTCTAATAGCTGTTCTCTTTCTTGATTATTGTTTTCTAATGACTCCTTGTTCACACATTGAAGACCCTTTGTTTTTTCTCAGCCCTATCGTTGTTCCCTGGTGTACTTGAGGCTTGATCAGTTTTGTCTTATTAAGCTATTACTGCTGGTTTTCTTCCTGTTTTTTCTTGCTTTTTGATTTTTTTTTCAAGAAATCAATTTTTCTTCTCGTCATCATCAGGTCTTCAGTTCTGGAACTGGTTAGACGCGTACCCTCATTGTTTCCTATTCTGTGCTAACCTACACTTTTCCCTGAAATTTGCACAGTCTGCATCTTTCACTATCTATGTGCAATACTGATATAGGTCTACCTCTACCTCTTTTGTCCTATCTCTGCTTGTAATATATCCCGTACTATTCTCCAAAAATACATTAGAACGTATCTTGCACTTCTATTTCTCCTATTTTTTTCCCACAGATATCGATATTCCCTTACTATTTCTATAACCTCTTTGTTATTAACTTTGTCTGTCCATGCTATCATCCTCATACATCTGAAGCACAATAGTCCAAAAGGCTTCTACCGTTTTTCTGTCTGCTTTTCCGTTCTGCCCCTATTTCATAAGCATACCGTGCTGTGCTCCACACATATGCTTTCAACAAGTTTCTCTTTGTTTCTATGTTTGTTGTCTTCGAACATAGCCGCTGCTGTTTCTTGTTAAATGCAGTTCGGTTCAACTTCTATTGTTTATAAATATGTACACTATTTCCCCGATGTATAGTATGTGACTGGGGTTAAGCAGCTTGCGGCTACAGAGTCTCTCCAATACTTGAATATTTGCCGAATTAATAGTTTTTCAATATATCCTTTCGCACAACCAACATTAGTTGAAAATATTTCAAAACCAACACTTGTAGTTTATAATAATCATCAGATTTAAGTGCAATTATTTTTTTCGTCATTAGGTTTTCCGTCTTGAAACTGGTTGGACGCGTACCTTCACTTATTGCTATTCTTAGCTAGCCTACACCGTTCCCAGAAATTCCCACAGCCAAGATACAGCTCGATTCCCCTTCTGTTGTTTCCTAATTATATGCCCTATTTCACCAAAATTCAGTGGTATGTGAAGGGGTTGAGCAGCCTGTGGCTGCCAAGTATCCCCCAACTCTTAGACATTTGCTGAATTAATAGTTTTCCCAGTAAATCCTTTCGCACAATTAAAATTAGATGAGAGTATTGCAAAACCAATACCTGTAGTTGCTTATAATAATCATCAGGTTTAAGTACAGCTATTTTTCTTCATTAGGTTTTCCATCTTCGAATTGGTTGGATGCGTTCCTCCATTGATTTCTATTCTGAGCTAGCCTGTACATTTCCCTGAAATTCACACAGCCTACATCTTTCACTATCTGTGTGCAATAGTCTAACCTAGGTCTACCTCTACCTCTCTTTTTTCCTATCTCTGCTTCTAATATATTCCACACTATTCCCTCATGCCTTAGTATATGGCTTATCATCCTGTCTCTCCTATTTTTTACTGTTTTCCACATACTTCTTTCTTCCTCTACCATTTCTAGTACCTCTTTATTCTTAACTTTGTCTGTCCATGATATCTTCACCATACGTCTGTAGCACCACATTTCAAAGATTTCTATCTTTTTCCTGTCCGCTTCTCTTACTGTCCAGGTTTCACAGCCGTACAGTGCTGTACTCCACGCATTTTTTAAGCTATCTTTTCCTTGTTTCTATGTTTGTTGTCTTTGAACACATAATTACTTTTTCTTGTTACTGCTAACTAAAAGTTTTGGCTGCCGAAAATAACTGTTAACTTCACATCGGTGTTCTCCCTATGAAGAGGTGAAGGTAAATTTCTATTTTCGTTTCCGATTTGTTGTGGAAGTGTATGGGGTATTGTGATTTTCGTAACAGTTTTTCAAATATTGATTGTTTTTCAAATTCGTAGTTATTTAAATAATTTTTATAGACGCATAACCAATAATTAGAAAAAATGTACAAAGCATGGTCAGCATTAATCGTAAGAATTTGGCCAAGGCTGCAATTGTTATGGACGATGCGTTTGATAATTCTCTAAATTAGCGTAAAATGTATTCTATTGTTGTATACATATGAATAATGGACAGTTAAATAATACATTGTATTTAATTTATGGCCCAAAAATTTTAAATATAAACCTTGAGTAGAGCAGTATTTGCTTAACAGCCTGACATCTCATGGCGGTTTTATGTACTTTTAATCCCATGAGCGTAAGAGCGGTAAATTACTGCATTGCCATGCACTCACCTTCTAACAAAGTTCAAAAAACCGTATACCGCCTTAATATAAATTATTACAAACAAGTTTACTAAACTACGGCAGAATATAAAATCATAACTGTTTTCAATTAAATTTTATAACTTGTTAGATTAGTTTCCAGTTCATCAGAACATTGCATTACCATAACACGATATTGTGCAGATCGTAAAAGCCTTATAACAGCATTAATACATATAAATTTCGTAAATGTTTTTGCAATTGAGAAAATGAACAAAAATTCTCTGTACATAAGTCACGTCTTCGTATAATCTTAAATAGAAGGCGGTTCTGTAACATAACCTAGATTTACAAATTAAATATTTGTCTTCTAATAACGTCACGTTCCCTAGTATTATATACCAAAGGTAATCGTTAAAGGACTGGTCTTGATGATACACTTCCGGATCTTCATTTAAATAATAACACATATTAATAGGTCATAGCAGCTCTAGATTTAACATAATCGTATTAGTGAAGAACTAAATTCATAAATCATAATATGAATGGCAAATTAATAAGATGTATGCGAGGCAACAGAATTTTATGAGGCAGATGCATTGTAAAATTGTGGAAATTCTTTTGAATTTTAAATAGAAATTATTATACATTTTTTACTTATGTTGCTTTTAAACAAGATGTGGAAAGTAAACATCGTAGAAACAATTGTGTCCGTACTCACGTATTTAGCTATTTTGCAACTAGAACCGATGCAAAAGCATCCAGAGCCTTAGACAAAAGTTTGAGGAAATGGTCCGTTTGAGAATGTAGGATTTTATAATACAAAAAAGTTAGAGGGAGAAATAGACTATTCGGAGTTGATTTATAAGGTTTGGCTACCAACGGAGGTCAAAGCCTGAGTTAAAGTCGAGGAATAAGTATATTACGTATTTATAGGGAGAGGATTGGGTGGTTGAGATAAGTGAGGGTATAGTTCGTTCGGCATTGTGGCCTGGACTGGACGAAACCCATGCTATTTGGACGAAAGGTGGGAGTGTTAGTCTATGTGGAAAATTAGGTTGGTTAAGATTACTTGGTCTAGTGGTGTTCCTAAGGGAGGCAGGAGGGCAATCGGTGTATAGGATTTAAATCGTCTGTGGGTTTGCCGGATTTTTGGACGAGTGTTATTTGCGGATTTGGAAAGGTGCCTGAGGTAAGATTTTTCTTAAATGTGATATGAATGGGTTTCTTATTATGGGCCAGAATTTTTGGAGCAGAAGATTGATGTGTAGGGGGACTTTATTAGGATTCAGTTTGTTTACTATGGAGTAAAGAAAACAAATATCTAGGGCCGTGTGGCGGATGAAGTCTGGTGGGGTTAGGGTGCTATTGATGAAGGTTTGTTGGCGTTCAGTGGGACATCTATTGTTGCAAAGGGAACGGCTGAATATAGGAGTGTCTTAATCATATTGCCGAAAGTCATAATGATTTGATGAAATCTATGACAATACACAAAATCACAAAAGTTGATTTGTATTGTCTTAGATTTAATTAATTTACGGTAGGTAGTCTAAGGAAGGGTTTGACTGTTTTTTCCGCATTATGTTGGTGTTGGATAATTTTTTGTAAAGTTTTCTATTTGTTTTGTGTTGTAACTAAATTCTATTTACAATATCAAGTTCTTTAGTTTCAAACAGATTATAAAGGGTGTCCCAAAATTTACGCAAGATTTGAATTTGCTGCCATTTGTGCAGTAAACTGTTGGCAACCCTGAAAAATAAACAGTACAACAGCTGACAGTCTAGGGTTAGTAAAAATGGAGCGTTACATGACAGAACAACGTGTTTTCATTGATGAAGAATATCTAAAAAATAATGAAAGTTTGGCGGCCACAGTTCGAAAATTTCGTACAAAATACGGTCGGAATGTTCATTTAACTTCGTCAACTGTGAAGAGAGTAATTGAAAAATTCAGGAAGACTGGATCTACTGGTGATGCTAAACATTCTGGTCGTCCAAAAACAAGCCGTTCAGATGTCAATATCGAAGCAGTGCGTGACAGTGTTGGTGAAAACCCAAGAACATCAATTCGACAACGTGGACAAGAACTGCAAATTTCAAGAAGCTCTCTACAGCGTATACTCACTGAAAATCTGCGGCTCCATGCCTACAAAGTTCAATTAACACAAGAACTTAAGCCTAATGACAATGCCCAGCGAAGAGAGTTTGTTGAATGGATTATCGAACATCAACAAGTGGACCCTGATTTTTCGAAAAAAATCATCCTAAGCGGGGAAGCACATTTTCACCTTGATGGCTTTGTTAATCGACAAAATTGCCGCATTTGGGGTTCAGAGAACCCACATGTGATTGTCGAAAAACAAATGCATCCACAACGTGTCACTGCTTGGTGTGGATTTTGGGCTGGAGGCATTATTGGACCATACTTCTTCGAAAATGAGGCTGGTCAAGCAGTGATTGTTTCTGATACTCGATATCGCGACATGATAAGAGAGTTCTTTCTCCCTCAATTGGATGATATTGATGTGGAGAACATGTGGTTTCAACAAGACGGTGCCACATGCCATATAGCCCGTGAAACAATCCAATTACTGAATGAGACATTTCCTGGTGGTGTTCTCTCTCGTTTCGGTGATCAGAATTGGCCCCCTAGATCATGCGATTTAACACCATTGGATTTTTTTTTATGGAGTTATTTGAAATCAAAGGTCTACGCCAACAAGCCCACAACAATCCGTGCGTTGAAGGAGGAAATTCAACGCTGCATTACTGAAATTGGGCCACATTTATGCACAATTGTCATGGAAAATTTCGACAAAAGAGTGCGTGTGTGCCAGCAAAGCCGTGGAGGGCATTTGCCCGATGTGTTATTTCATACATAACCCTATTGTGTGTACTTTATGATTCATTAAAAAAATTATAATTTAAAGAAAAATAAATGTGTTTTATATTTAATTCAAATCTTGCGTAAATTTTGGGACACCCTTTACAAGCCTTCGCAACAACTCGTAGCTACAATAGCATTTGCTAAAGCTATCCTAACAATTTATTTTCAGCTAATAGCTAACAATACAAGTATTATCTTCTACGATGCTATCGAAGTACTAAAATTAACTATACAAGCACTAATAATTAATTTATATAATCACTACAAGAATTTGTATCAACACTAATTTATATCAACAGTAATTATATCACATCTTTCAAAGCTTGAAACTACAATATATTGTAATCTAAGCTGTAATCGCAACTGCCCTGCAGAACTCTTTAACGGTAATTCATACATTATCCAACCGTTCTAGATTATTCTACAACATACCAGAATTTTCTAATAACAAGTCGAGTATATCTATTGTAATCTTTTAAATTCAAAGTAGCTGTCAATCAAAAGATCTCGCACTGCAGGACCTATCAATCGTCTTTTTGTGCACAAACCCTTCGTTTGCGTTCTAATGTAATTTTTCTGGTCGTAAGCAGACCAGTCGGCGCTATACTGCTCCCATCTTAAGACTGTTCTGTTCCAGAACACTCTGTGGCGGACGTTCGCAATTCCTGTGGCGGTATAGATAGTCAAAACCATTTCTACATTTGCCATGTTAAGAGAAGTAGCAATCAACACTTTTCATAGCAAGCGCCGTACCATTTGAATTGTAACCACACACTAAGATCTAGACCCCCCTTTTCTGAAACCTTACCTCTAGCATGCTTAGTACCGCCCTCCAGTTCAACCTATCAAGCCCACAACTGATCTAGGGTATGAACAACATCTTGTCTTCAAATTCGATGATTTGTTCTTCCTTTTTGGGGATTACGAATCCAGTATACCATGCTGTTGATCCTTTTTATAACTTCGTACGAACCATCACAATGGCTTTGCAGTTTCAACGACAATTCACTCTTCCGTCTGGGGGTTGTATAGCCAGCCGTAGTTGCTCTCTTGAAAACCAGATACTTTCAATTTGATGTCATATCTGGTCTTCATTCGATGCCATCTGAATGTTTTTTCTATGGTCATCATGGATGTAATGCATATTGTGCTTGAGTTTTTCGACGTAGTTCTCGCCCACGATATTACTTCCGGACTTACACCCAAACACAAGATCACAAAGTAGACGTATCTTGCGCTCCAGCATAGCACATGCATGTGTTTGTCCAGTGTTTTCATGAACTGAAGATCGATAGGTCAATAAAAATAGATGTAAATATTGGTCTAAGTCTCTCTGTTGTTGGGAGACCACCTTGGAAAGGTACGGTGCGGTTTATGCATTCTACTAATACATCCGACTGCGGGTGCAATGGTGTTGTTCGGGTCTTTCTCATCTCCAGCAACCGACAAACTTCTTGGAATAACGCCGTTTGAAAATTTGTGCTCTAATCGGCGTGCAACTCTACAGGAACTCAAATGACAGAACAGGTACTTTACCAACACGTCAGCGACGGTTTCAGCTTCTTGGTTTGGTAAAACATATGCTTCGGCCCACTTTATAAAATAGTCCATGGCTACCAAGATATACTGATTCCCAGAGTCGGTCGCAGGGAATGGACCTGCAATATTGATTGAGTCTTCTTAATGCGGAGTGTTCTCCCGAGGTACCATTATGCAGTTGTCCTAAAACGTCCGACACTCTGCTATTAGGTACCACCACCTGATGCGTACTCACGAGCCACCTCCATTCTCCAACAATCGCACCAAAATCTCATTCTCTACATTCAGGAAATCCCTTTGTGCCCAGTACGACTTCAGGGTATTATTCAACGGGCTAATCTTCTGGCAGGACAGACGTTCTCCTCTGGCTTTTCAACCCAGGAGAACACCTGGTCTTTGTCATTCTCTTGTTTTGTTTGCATCTGTAGTGGCTGCCAATCGTCATTGTTCATTGTAGGCCGATCAAGAACATCACATTTTGCCTGCGCGGCGCCGACGACCATTGTCGAGACAGAACCTGTGCAGGTCGACTTTGACCCAGTTTTGTCGACCTCCTCTATTAATTTCAGCTTCTCGTGTTCTTTATCCGTAGTTCTAACATTTTCGCCCCTTTTTCTCCGATTGCTGGTCACGTAGTACCCGTCGAATCACCTTCTAGAAATTCTCTTTGCTCCGCTTCTCTCCAGAGGGCTCTACCTTGCCGCAGATTAAATGCATCATTTGCTTTGCTGGCTCGAACTCTGAGGCCAAAGGCAAAGTGTGTTGGATACTGTTATCGCTACTGAAAAATAAACGAAGTTTATGCCTACCTCAACGATGCAGTAGTATGTGTGGAGAATCAAGCCAAACACGCCCATCGTCTTACCGTAGCTTTCCCCAAATTCAACTTTATCATTAACAAAAATGAACCGATTTCAGCAAAATGTATTACGTTATTACTACATTTAAAGCACACTCTTAAGTATAAATTGCAAGGCTAGAGGTACTCCTGAATTTCTCTTGCTTTATGATCATTTAAAGACTTGCTTGGAAATGATTGCATTCCTGTTTCAGAAGAATTTTTCGACTGGTTGGAACAAAAAAGTTTTCACCTTCGCGCTTTAGCTAAATTAGATTTTAAAAGACTGAAGTCTGAAATAGAAATATTTCCGGTAACCACAATAAAGGAAGACATCATTTATTCTGGAAGTAGATGCGTCAGAAAAGTATATCTCCACCACCCTACTCGCGGAAAGAAATTTGTTAACATTTTTTCATTGTCCTTATCAAAACGAACAGCAGCAGTGGTCAATCGAGAAAGAAGCTACTTTAACCACAATAAAAGAAGACTTATTACCATTTACTGTGAAAGCAGATGCGTCCAACCATTGTATATCCGCAACTTTTACTCACCGAGAGAGGCCTACAGCATTTTTTTTTGGGATCTTATCTAGAAACGAACATCAACAGTGGTGAATCGATAAAAAAGCTACAGCAACCACGATAAATAAAGCAAATGTTTCCTACCATTGTATCTGCACGACTCTTGGTCACAAAAGAACCTTATCAAGAAACGAACAGCTGCAGTGGTCAATCGAGATAGAGGTTGCATTAATCACAATAATGGAAGACTTATTACCATTTACCGTGGAAACATATGCATTCAACCATTGTATTTCCGCAACCCTTATTCATCAATAGAGGCCAGCAGCACTTTGTTCAGGATCCTATATTGAAACGAACAGCAACAGTGGTGAATCGAGATCGAAATTCTAGTAATCACAATAAGGGGAGTATATGCATCCTACCATTGTATCTGCACAACACTTGATCACAAAAGGAGACCTGTAGCATTTTTTCCAGAACCTTATCAAAAAACGATGAGCTGCAGTGGTCAGTTGAGAAACAAGCCTCAGTAACCATAACAAAGAGATTTACCATTTATCGTTGAAGCAGGCTCATCCACCATTGTATCCCCAGAAGCCTTAGTCAGAAACGGAAATCTGTAGCATTCGTTTGTAGAAAATTATCTAGAAACAAACGACGAGAAGCTGCAGTAACCACAATTACAATTTATCGTGGAAGCAGATGGTTCCGCCATCTTATCTCCATAACCTTTACGAAAAGGAACCTGTAGTATTTTTTTCCAGAATCTTATCTAGAAACTAACAACAGCAGTCGTCATTCAAGAAACAAGCTTTTTCCAGTGTGGAAGCTTAAGAAATGACAAAATTTCTTAATAGGAGACACTTTACGCAGTCTATTGATTTTGTGTAAGTTTATCAGTTTGCGTGCTTCGATTTTGACGTTTGTGCCGCTAGGGAACACAATACGATAACTGATGTAGCTCTTCAAATGGAGAGAATCGTTTAGAATTACATAGAACGTAATGCCTTCTGGGGTGGTCACAACAATGACTCGCTGCGAAATAGAAAATCATACCCTTTTCAACAGAAGTGAATACGAGAAATGACTTCTTCCTGTTCCATATGCTCTACTGAAATCGATTGTGATAGAAAAGACTGAGGAAATATTTATCATTAAGGCGACTGTGGATTTTCAAACACAAAATGTAGACGTTACGGGTCCATTAAAAGTTCGTCTGGTGACAAATGCACTGTCACCATAGTCAACGAGTATTCCTGTTCTATTTTTACATACCTCTGTGAAACCCACATCAGCCGGAACTTGTAGCCCGTTCTCAGTACCTTTCTCACTGTGTCACGTGGCGAATATGTAATAATAATTATTTATTAATTCAAGGACAATTACTTGTGGATTATTACTCAGACTGAACTAACTGTTGAATCGTACGGTTTATATATCGAACTACCTCATTCCATACGTTTCTAGAAATTACTAGAAACACCTCTTTTGTTTACTTTCTGTCGATTTTTTAGCTGTAACTTGTAGCTGTTAATCAATCCATTGTTCGTTTAACAGCTTTATCACTTTCAGACGCTTGGACGACAATGTTACAACATTCTGAATGTTCCTTTTTGGCACAGTCAGTTTTAGGTAGTTAAATTTATAATAAGGGTGGCAATTTCGTTCACACACCTTCACTAGGTACTTGTGTTTCGACCTTCAGGAATTGCGGATTCGATTATCTTTTTTTTGGTGTTTTGCAGTTTGAATTTTCGGGGTCAAATTCTTAGGATGCAATGTATGTTCGACATACCTCTGGTAGAAGTTATTTGAATTGGGGGGTTCTTCGATGAAAGTGTTTGATTTGAACGGATTCCTAAAGTTAAGAGTGAAAAGAATTTGCATCTTTGCTTAAATACCATTACAAATTTCTACAAAAATTATCTCTGAACAGTTTCTCATTTTTGGTTTAGCTCCTTACAAGTTAAATGAAAAGATAATGGTTCAAAATACTGTAGTCCGTAACTATTTCTGTGTTAAACTATTGATATTTTTCTACAGGCGTGAGCGTTCCAAATATTTGAATTGAAGTAACCTTGAACTGCAATGAAAAACTTGGAGGATTTGAAGGGCGATGTCCTAAACTGAGTGAGTTCGTGGCTTACCATCTGGCAGAAATAAGCTTCAATTACGGTTGTAGTTGTGAGGATATTAATTATAATGTAAATATCCTTGAAGTAATTTAATCAGTGATATATTTAAAATGGAAGACGGTATTTTTTTATCAGAGCAAATAAATAAATGAACACTCTCGCTTAGTCGAGCGATTATGGATAGAATTTCTAAGAATAACTGACACATAGTAATAAAATATTTATGTTTGTAGCATGTAATTAATAATTAATACTACGTGTCTTGTTCTATATACAACCATTGTTTGTTTTATGAAGTGTCTCAACTTGCGTCTACAAAATGTTTATAGCCTCTCTATTAGCTTTAGTGAGTCATGGCAGGTGGATTTTTATTGCAACTTTATTTTTCTTCACATTCCACGTATTCCTGATCTAAAAATAAATTGCGAATTGCTTGGCGAATCAAGTCAAGGAAACAACAAAGAAAAATTTTTATCGGGCGACGGCGATGGACGTTAGAAGGAGGGAGATAGTACGATAATGGTGATTTTGACATGTAGACGAGTGCAAATTATACATTTTGTAACAGCTATTTTTACCGCAACGTGTGTGGACGTGGAAAGCCCTAACAGCTAAACTGATCTTATACAATTTTGAGTCTCATTCTTGAACCAATAAGATTGTGAAAACAACAGCCGTGTCTCAGATCTTATTATTTTGTTTCTCCTAATATTCTGGATTTTGACAATTGCATAAATGGTACTTTGTCCTCAACGAGCACTTGTGATGAAGCGTCCGACAATTAAAAACGAGCGCAGTGGATTAAGCTACAAATTTATGATATGCCTATGATAAGAATTGCATTTGATTACATATTGATTGCTATTTTAGTCAGTCACTTCTCTACGCTTTCGGTATAACTCCAACAGTTTGCTTAGATTAACACTTTGTTTGATGGGAGGGAAGTAGGATAAATACGGGTGAATAGGTTAAATTGAGGTGTGAGCAAACTCTTTGATTTGCCCGCCTCCCACTTCCAACCTCAAACCACCCACCTCACATCTCCCACTTCTACCTGCCATCTCCCACCTCGTATAGGTAAAACCTATTGCGCTATGCCTTTGGCTACCTAGTTTAAGTTACTTTTCTAAGGCCACGGTGACATCAGTCTTCTAAAAAATAAAAACAGGGCAATGCTTTTCTAAAGCTTTATTTTAACATTAGATAAATAACAAATAATAAAAACATTTAATCAGACATGCATGGGTCCATTAAAACTTAATTTTAGTACCAAGTTATACACAGAAAACTGTCGTCTCTTTATGTTTGTTCGGAGTAGTTTTAATATCTAGTTTCATCTGTACTTTAAAATTCAAATCTATGCCTTAGCCTTCTATCTCATTTTTTAGTCAATAATTGGATACATAGAGACCGTTTTCGAATTGCAAAATGTACCGAAGTTTGTTTCCATACATATAGTCTTTCATTCCATAAACGACCAGATCTATTTGTTCGTGTAATTCTTGTAATTGGTGGCAATCTTTTAGTCGCGGTTCTCTTACTATGTCTTGCTTACATACACATACACACACTGTTGTGTAGCTGTATTTCCGCCACTTCTGGGAATATATGACCCTTGTAGGTTGTAGGATCCTAGGTTTTAAATAATCCGAAAGGTTCTTTATTAGGCAGATATACAATCTCTAGTGGAACCCCTTTTCATTGTGTATATGCCAAGGTTACGAACCTCACCTTCTTTAGTTCGTCTATGGTATCTGCCATTTTGATAAATACGTTTTTAGAAAAACCTTTTAAATAGTATACCAATTTAGTACTATCTTTTTCTGCAAGAACGTCCACATAACGAAAGAATTTTTCTTACCAACAACTACTGCATATAGCTCATAAATCCCAGATGTAACTAAATCGGTCTACCTACACAAAATAATCTTATCATTTTTCGTTTTTTTTTTAAATGTTTTTTGTTTAACACATCTTTGTATTGTTCTCGTATCGGCGCAGGTTTTTTCTTGTACTCCTTTGCATTCATTTCCTGTAATTCCACTGTCCTTTTCTCTCATATACAACGAATGCGCGCACAGTATGGGGTAATTTATTTTAGCGTAAACGGATAGATTTTGTTACCACTATTTACGCGTCGTTTACATCTTCTGGGCAAATGTTAGGTGTATTAATCAATCTCGATTCTAAAATGATTATGTCACTAGGAATTGTAGAATATGCTGTTGCAGATTGTGTATAATATGTATTACCTGTGTAAGCTTGGGTATTTTCTTCCTCTACTATCTTCAAGTAATTTAGAGGTAAATAGTTTAAACTAAAAGCCGAAAGCGCATACTTTATCAATTTTTCCCCTTCTTCTGATTTTTGGACAACTTAATTTGTAAGTCAGTCAACTTTTTTGTATTGCTGTTCACCAATATACTAAACAGCAGCTATTTTGTAGCTTTATGAAGTATAAATATTCTTCTAATAAAACTAAACAGTCTTTTAAGGGATTATATACCTGGTTCGCACTGACATAATTTCCAATTGTGCAGTTGTGTACTGTCACTTCCAATCGCGTAATAACATATTCTATAGCCAAAGTAGACGCGAATGGTTTCCTTAAACATACATATGTATAACGTAGAAAATCTAGTGTATAATTCTCAAGTTGTTTATTAACCCAAGGACTTGTTATTTGACACACAAATTTGTTGTATATTTTAATTTTTGCATTAGCTGTTGTCCACGTTAAACCATAGATTCCAGCAGTTTTATCGTTGTCAACTATCATATTGCAGTTCTCTTCGTATTCACCCTTGTAGCAAAAGTTATGGTTTGTATGAATATTTTGTTGGAATCTTTAACTAGGCGAAAATGACCCGATACTTAACGTCTAACTAGCAAACGAATAAGGATTCATATAATGGATTTTTTATCGATTGTCCGAGTACTCGATTATACACTACATTTATATCTAGTTTGGTTAAGGACCATGCTATTAGGATGCGAGAAGCAATAATATATAACTATACGGCTCTAAAGCTGTTATATGGCAGAAAATGTGTATTGTCTATTAAAATAACTTTTGTTGGAAAATGATAAATTGTACTTTCGAAATGCGTCTATTTATTCGGTATAACTTGCGGGATAACAGTTGAAGTTGTCGGTTAATATTGGTGTCGGCATGCCACAATGGGGTTTTAGCATGCCAAAATGGAACCCTTATTGCGCATTTGCCAGGTCAGGCGTTTGCAATACCGGGGCACGCGCCGGAGTTGGGGTGGGTCGCATTCTGGCGGCCGCCGACTTTGTTTGGGGCTGCCTTGACAACTTTCGGCAGATTCTAAAAAGTGCGCACGCCGTAGCTTTTCGTATGCGGTTGCGTTCTCACAGATTTGTCTATCATTTAGTTCCTCCACCTGGTACCTATCTTTGTTCGGGTTTCTTCGGCAATCTACGCCCCCACATTGTGGAGCACAGAAGAGGAAATTTTTCGTATCTAATTTAGTATTAGGCAGTAGCTAGAACGGTAAACATGAGCTCCTCCAAGGTGTAACGTTCCTCAAGTTCTTGGAAATAAAGTAAAACCAACAGGTGAGCGATTTGGATTGTTGCTGGCAAAAAATTGTACAACAACAATTTTACCAATATTGGTAATATTTATTATGTCAAAAGCGAACAAATACTGACTTGTGATTATGTTGGAGGCTTTCATGGCCGCAGTGTCATTTTATAAACTAGGTCGACGTTTCGCCCACTTTTTGTAAGGGGCCTTATCAGGACAAGAAAAGAAAATAAATATTAAAAATAAAAATAATAATAAAGGTAAGAATGATATTATTAAGTAGGAAAGTTAAAGTGTAAACAGTATGTAAAGTTATTTCTGAACTAGCAGACTCACCAGCCCATTTAAGCCAAAAGATCTTTTGTGGCAAAGTAACTGGTGAAAGTAGCGAAGGTGGTAGTTTACATAGGGCGAGAACTTGATGCATGAGTGATCACGAATAGAGAGGAGTGCCGTAGCGGATCAGTGAACGTCACGGTTCCACTTTTTGTGAACATAGGCTTGTTTTTCAAATGGGGAAAAGGTAGTAGCCATTGTCTTTGTTTATATTGTTAGAGTTTTTATTGATTTCTACGGATTCTCTGATTTTTGTATTGTAGAAAAATGGAATTCTGGCAATTAGTTTCGTCTTGTCAAAGTTAATGGTAAGTCCCGTTCCATGTTGGTGTTCGGCCATCGCTGAGCGATTGTACTGGCATGTTCTTAAGCAACGCTTTTGCTCGTTTAGTCTAGTCGGTACCGACCGCCCTGTTTCTTCTATGTATACTAAACCGCAGCTGCAAGGTATACTATATACGCCTGGGGATTTAAGACTATTTTAGGAATCTTTTGGGGTTGGTAATATTTGTGAAATTTTATTGGTGGGTTTATAGATTGTTTTGATGTTGTGTTTACGTAGAATTTTGCCAATTCGGTCTGTTACTCTGTGTATATATGGAAGGATTGCTAAAGATCGTGTATCGGAATTACAGCATGGTTTAGGGGTTCGTGTAGGATGCAGATGCCGGTTTATTACTCTGCCGATATCTGAGTTGCGACAGCCGTTTTTTATAAGACTAGTTTTAAGATGAATCAGTTCATTAGATGTGTTCTGGTTGTGAAATCTTAATTGCACGATCGACAAGAGAGTTGATTACCGATGATTTTTGTGAGGGATGATGATGGGACGATCCATGGTTATAGAATCCGCAGACCTTAAACCAAAAACTTGGCGTCGTTATGAGATGACACTTTTGTAATCTGGCCCCATGGATACCAAACGCTCAATAATTTTCTAGATCACATAAACAATCAACATAAAGGTATTAAGTTCACTTTAGAAACTCTGCCATTCCTTGACCTTCTGGTGGAGCGCCAACCCAACGAGCGACTAGGTCATTCCCTATATCGAAAACTCTCACATATAGACAGATACTTACATGCGTCTTCACATCACCATCCGTCACAAAAATAATCGGTAATCAATTCTCTAGTCCACCGTGCAATTAAGATTTCACAACACACTTGTCTAATGAATTGACCCATCTAAAAACCAGTCTTATAAAAAACGGTTATCGCAACTCAGATATCGACAGAGTAATAAACCGGCATCTGCATATAACACGAACCCCCAAACCACGCTGTAATCCCGACACACGATCTATAGCAATCCTTCTATATATAAACAGTAACAGACCAAATTGGCAAAATTCTACGTAAACACAACATCAAAACAATCTATAAACCCACTAATAAAATTTCACAAATATTACCAGCCCCAAAAGATTCCGAAAATAGTCTTAAAGCCCCAGGCATATATAGTATACCTTGCAGCTGCGGTTTAGTATACATAGGAGAAACAGGACGGTCAGTACAGACTAGACTAAATGAGCATAAGCGATGCTTAAGACATGACAGCACAATCGCTCAGCGGTGGCCGAACACCAACATGAAACGGGACATACCATTAACTTTGACAAGACGAAACGAATTGCCAGAATTCAATATTTCTACTATAGAAAAATCAGAGAATCCGTAGAAATCACTAAAAATTCTAACAATATAAACAAAGACGATGGTTACTACCTTTTACCCATTTGAAAAAGAAACCTATGTTCACAAAGGCAGAACCGTGACGTTCACTGATTCGCTACGACACTCCTCTCTATTCATGATCACTCATGCATCAAGTTCTCGCGCTATGTAAACTACCACCTTCCCTAATTTCACCAGTTACTTTGCCACAAGAGACCTTGTAGCTTAAATGGGCTGGTGAGTCTGCTAGTTCAGAAGTAACTTTACATACTTTTTACACTTTAACTTGCCTACTTAATATTATCATTCTTACCTTTATTATTTTTAATATTTTTAATATTTATTCTTGTCCTGATAAGGCCCCTTACAAAAAGTGGGCGAAACGTCGACCTAGTTTATTAAATGACACTCAGGCCGTGAAAGCCTCCAACATTATCACAAGTCAGTATTTGTTCGCTTTTGACATAATAAATATTACCAATATTGGTAAAATTGTTGTTGTACAATTTTTTTGCCAGCAACAATCCAAATCGCTCACTTGTTGGTTTCACTTTATTTCCAAGAAGTTGAGGAACGTTACACCTTGGAGGAGCTTATGTTTACCGCTCTAGCTACTACCTAACACTAAATTGGATACGAAAAATGTCCTCTTCTGTGCCCTACAAAGTGGATGCGTAGATTGCTGAAGATGCCCGAACAAAGATAGGTAGCAGATGGAGAAACTAAAATGATAGATAAATCTATGAGAGCGCAACCATATATGGAAAAGCTACGTAGAAATCACTAAAAATTCTAACAATATAAACAAAGACGATGGCTACTATCTTTCCCCTATTTGGAAAACAAGCCTATGTTCACAAAGGCAGAACCGTGACGTTCACTTATACGCTGACACTCCTCTCTATTCGTGATCATCATGTATTAAGTTCTCGCCCTATATAAAATACCACTTTTGTTATTTTCACCAGTTACTTTTCCACAAGACACCTTTTGGCTTAAATGGCTTGGTGAGTCTGCTAGTACAGAAGTAACTTTTCATACTCTTTACATTTTAACTTGTCTACTTAATATTATTCTTACCTTTATTATTATTTTTATTTTTAATATATATTTTCTTTTCTTGTCCTGATGAAACCCCTTACAAAAGTGGGCGAAACGTCGACCTTAGTTTATAAAATGACATGGTCCCCACCCGGAACCATAAATATTTATAAATACTGACTTGTGGACTACATACGCCAATTGTAGAACCATTTTGTGACAATATAATGCTAGTTAAAGTTTGCAACCTTTCTTACGCCAAGCGCAAACTGGATTTTATCCTTAAAAATGAAATTTGTGGCGCATTTAACAGCTATCTACGAGTAAAGTTCAACAGATTTGTTTCCGCTACACATGGTGTTAAAAGTTTGACTACGTGGAAAACAACACGGCGATACGAAAACAATGCAATGAGGTGTTATGCTAGACAAAGAACATCTTAGTAGCAAAAATGAGGAAGCTTTGAAAGATTACTTTATGTATCGGTGGACCTATTTAGTTGCATCTGGGATTTACGAACTATATGCATTTGTGGTTAGTAAGAAAGACTTTTAGGTACGTGGGCGTTCTTGCAGAAAGAGATGCTACTAAATTGGTATACTATTAAAAAGGTTTTTCTAAAAACGTATTTATCAAAATGGCAGATGGCATAGATTAACTAAGGAAGGTGGGGTTGGTAACCTTGGCGTACACCACACGTAAAGTGTCTTCACAAAACATGGTATATTTGCCTAGTAAAGAACCTTTCGGATCATTTAAAATCGAAAGTCTTACAACCTATAAGGGTAATATATTCCCAAAAGTGGCGGACATACAACTACACAATAGTGTGTGGGAGAATCACGATTGCCTCCAATACCTACAAGAGGAAATCGAACAAGTCAACAAGATACGTATGTATGCAGGACATGGTTGGAGAGCCACGACTAAAAGATTGCCACAAGTTGTAAAAATTACACGAAGCAATGGATTTCGTTGGTTATGGAATCAAAGACTTTATGTATAGAAACAAACTTCGATACATTTTGCAGTTTGACAATCTTGACGATCTCGATATATCCAGTTATTCGCTAGAAAAGGAGAGGAGAGGCATCGATTTGAATTTTAAACTACGGATAAAACTAAATAAAATTGAAACTACTCCGAACAAACATAAAGAAAGGAGAATTTTCCGGGTATGACATGGTGCTGAAATTTAGTTTTATTGGGCCCATGTTTGACTGGTTAAATGTTTTTAAATTATGTTATTTCGTGCTCTAGGAGGTGGTCCCGGTGGCATCCGAGGTGGAGCGGGTCTAAACTGTGTTATGGAGAGTTCCTGCGTTTTTAGCCTGGTTATAAAGAATTTATTTCATTTTATCTCGTTAGATTTGGTAGTCACAATGAGATAATCTGAAAGAAAGCCCTTAGTGCACGAGATGTTTGGCGACTGCTGTCTTGCACTATTCCTAAGTTCCCTCCATGAAATTTGGTAACTACCTTAAAAAGAGAACAATTAAGAAGTAATTTGCACTAGCCTTTGAAGCTCCTTTTATATCCTGGGTTTGTATTGTACGTTGGAACGGTTTTATAATGCATTTCGAGGGGTATCGGATTAGTACATTGTTGTTGGAGGAGTGTTTTAAGCGTGCATGCTATTTATTTGCCTGCTATGTGCTTATTGGTCAATTAGTTAGAGGTATGATTGGTTGCATACTCCTACAGCGCTTATTAATTTAATTCATATAGTTCGTCCGCTATAACTTTAGGATGACGTCACAACCGGATAAAATGCGGCATTGCCAATGTTAGTTTAAATTCTAATGTATTTAATGAAAGCTATACGAATATTTTCATTGACAAGAGGAAATAGTGGCAACACCGTACAGAACCGCCAACCTTTATTGCGTTATATGACTGTATTCTTCAAGTACAATTCTAGGTATTCATTTGCATACAGTTGCCAACACTTCGTTACTATATTTGACGTCATTCTAAAGTTATAGCGAATGGACTATATGAAAAAATCTTTCCAGGTAAGTGTTATTGTGGTAATGTAGCTTGAAATTCCACCTATTAATTTTTACATTCCATTTCTTTATTTGTTTACCTAGAGACCCACTCCCATACCGCTGTAATTGTTAGCCTGTGCATCCCGTGTTTGATACGTGATTTTTCCCCTTTTTGGGCAATTCAAAATATAACAATTTAACGTTTCATTCATCCCTAACAGCCCAGCATGTGTAGTTATACCACGTACACCTATTTGCATGTTTAGTAAAACGCTGCGGTTTAGAAGTAACTGAAGAATACATTTGAGAAACTGCAGCGGACTCAACTACAGATCACTAGATCAATCTACGCACGAAGGCACCGAGAAAAACGAACCAAAAAGGAAAATCGAAAAAGAATATTGATCAAATGAATGGGTCAAGGTTATGGGGCTTTTACGAAAGTAAACTGGAGAAACGCGAAGAAGAGAAACAAGAAAATTAAAAACCAGTCGGCGTAATCATTGACATGTTGATAGAGGTGACAACATTGTGGTTTGCCCAACACTAACAAAAGGCCATCGCTTAATTAAATCTTAAATTTTAATGATCCCGCGCAACGGGATGACATGCTATTGTACAAAAATGAATATCTTTTAAAAGCTAAATATCTTATAAAGTCTTATTGAGTACTTTGTTTCGTACAAACTGAAGCGGACATCTTGCCCTGACGAACGATAATAAAAATTTAGTTTCAAAGTCATTCGTAAATTCTGTCCTGGATACTTATCAAGAAAAATGTCGCAGTTAACAACTGGTTAAACGCCCACACCCATATAATAAAATCCGCACATTCTGAAACCTCTAGACATCACGTAGGCTGAATTCGTGAATTCGTCCTTACAAGTTTGAATGATAATTGCATAAAATGCTCGTCAATTAGCATAACAAAATTTGCACATTACGAGTCAATTTACTTTAATTATCAGCGAGAAAAACACTTCAATTAGCGCGACTTTCATGTCATATAAACCAATAAAGATAATCAATACAACTATATAAGTTGCTGACATTTGATTAAGAGCATATTAAGGGGTCTTCGTCCTAATAATGTTGCAAATGAAGTTTTACAGTGCTTTCAAATACTCGAATGCAAATTTTTAGAGCACTAAATACATATTTTTTTAAGTATGAGCAAACATGTTTTTTAATCAAAATACTTGGGCCACAATGATGTGAAATGACTGAGATATTACTGAACCTAGAGAACAAATGTTACGTGTCTGATCGTCTTAGAGACTCTAGCATTCCATTGCTTATCGCAAAAAGTGGCTTACTAAAGCAAATGTCGTTTTGACGTCTCAAAAATATTCTTTCGCCCCTTTCGGTGAATGCAAATGGTCAATTATCCGTATTTTTCCTAGGATATGCTTACGAACATGATTTTTAAAACTAGCTTACCCCAGGTGTACAGAGGCAATATATTAGAATTCCATCCCGGTCTCTATTCAAAATTTCCAGGTAGAAAAAAACTCGCTTCCTTTTCAATGTAGATCCTTCTGTTGGAGCATGGTAAAATCAAATACAGGGATAGGAGAAGACCACATCAATGATTATCTTTATAACACCAATGGTAGAAGAAGAACTGCACCAGAGCAAGAAGGCTTTTTGAATATGGGTCTCGTTTCGTTAAAGGTTCCTGTAATGTACTTAGATCTTACTACAGTAATAAAAAACTGGCATTCTGGCTTTGATGCGCTCTCGTATTTAATCTCGATTCGTTGAAACGCTCTTGTAATGTACTAAAGTTTTACTGCAGCAATAAAGCATTGCCTTTTTGTTTGACGCATCCTTTGTGCACTCTTGTATTGGGTCTCGTTTCGTTGGAACGTTCCTTCGAACTACTCAGAATTTTCTGCAGTGATAAATAATTGGCTTGGTGTTTAAGGCATTCTGTATGCGATTATGTATAGAGTCACGTTTCGTTGAAAAGTCCCTATGATACACTCAGGTCTTACTGCAGTGATAATGAACTGGCATCTTGTGTGATTTGTTGAAACGACCTTGTGATATACTTACGTTTTACTGCAGCGATAAAAACTGCCTTTTTGTTTGACTCGTATTTTATGCATTTTTGTATTGGATCGCGTTTTGGAACGTTTCTGTGATGTACTCAGGTTTTACTGCAGTCATAAAGAACTGGCTTCTTGTTTGGGGCATCCTTCATGCGCTCTTGTATTCGATCTCGTTTAGTCAGAATTCTCCTGTTATATACTCAGGCTTTACTGCAGTCAAGAAACCGGCACGTCCAAATTATTCTGGCAAACCAAGTTCAGTTTACCAATTTTAAAACCGACAGCTTTTGTAATGCTTAATATAACCGTTATACTTCCTTTTCCGACAACCGTAAGGTCCATAGCACCGAAGACGCCATCCGCTTCATTTCGACTGTTTAAGCTTTTCCTATAAGTATGTCTTCGTACTTCTTTGATGGTCCAACCTCCTAAATCAACTTAAATTCGCCAACTTTGCCCCTTATCTCTTCCTCTTAAAAAAGACGCATCTCACATCGTATTCAGTCACACTACCACTAAATTTTCACTCCATCACCAAACAATTAACTAAAGGTTGTCCATAATGATCACGCCTCTCTCCTAGCCTTCACAGCCTGTCGATCAGTCCTCTCCTAGATCTAAATATCCCACACCTATCCACTTCTTTACTCTAACAACCTCGTTTTCCTGATGTGTGGTAAATTCTGCGCATCTTTTGAATTAGCCGTCGCCCTTCTAATGAACTCCATAGAGTCCTACCCATCCCTAAACAAACTCATTTCCTCATCCAAGACCAAAACGATTCTTTTTAGAGTTCTTGGACCTCCGCCGCAACCCAAAGATCCACAGCTTTAACACACTCAGAACTTTTACACAAAAGTACCATATCTAGGTATGCTCCTTGACACCCGCCATAAAACCAATTTTTACCTCAAAAACTCTGCACCAACTTCCCATCGAATCTCTGCCTCTTCTTCACCTTCTGTTCTGCCACACTATCATCAAACTTCCATTCCAACACGAAAGAGCTAACTCAAGGTTATTCACAATGATCATACCTGTTTCCCAGTTTTCGCAACCTGTCAGTCAATCCTCTTCTAGAACTAAACATCCCACATACATCCACCTGTGCCTACGCTGACGTCCTTGCTTTCCTGATTTGTCGCAATTCCCAGCGCATCTCTTGAACCAACTGTCGCATTCCTAACGAACTCCATAGTATCCTATTTATCCCTAAACAAACAACGCATTTTCTCCTTCAAAACCAAATGATTCTTTTCAAAGGCTTTTTGAATCTGCGACGCAACCCATAGATCCGCATTCTTAACATATCCATAATTTTTTCACAAACGACACAATACATATATGCATGATCCGTGACACCCGCCTGAAAACCAATTCCCACCTCAAAAATTCCGCGCCAAAATGAAACACATTCTTATAATCTTCCTTACGCATTCCGATACCCGTTGAACTCGCCAAACTTACCCGTACCAAGTCATGATTCCAGTCATCCGATATCCCGTTGATTCCTGGCTCCTCTCATCGTCCAGACGCACACTTAACACCTTAATCAGGTTCTTCCTTTTGTATACTTCAAGAACGTAGAGAACCACTTCAAGTGGCTCGCTGTATACCCCTCCTTTTGATCCCACCGCTAGAAGTCCTCCACTCGACAATCCAAATCCGCAACTCAAGGGCACTGATATTCAAGAATAGAAGAAGTTTGATGCAAACGCACCTTGTAGTTTACATCCAACAAAGAATGATTTTGAAATATCCTGACAACCGATCGTTATTTTCAGGTCAAATGACGATTTTCAAAAATCTCTGCCAACATGTAATGTTTGTTTTCGAGATACATCCGTCCTCCGACGGCTTTTGCAGTGTTGAAGCTATTACATCTTCGTCCTCGTTGGTTACTACCCTATACCTTTTCTTTTCCTGTAGTTTTCTACATTTTTGGCTTTGTCCGGTACTTTGGCACTTTGAACCAAATAGATTTCTTTCTTTCTTTCTTTTTTTTTGATCCTTTTCTGTTGCCTAATAGGGGTTTCCTTTCTGTCTGTACTGTTATTGTATTGCTTGGTCCGCTTTTTGTTCTAATCCAGACCTTTTAATTTTGCGGGAGGGGGGGGGGGCATTTGGCATTTGTTATGTTCCATTTTGTACTTGAAAATTTTACTAGTTTCTTGATTTAAGAATAATTTCAGCTTCTATTTATTTGAATATACGACTGGACTACACTTTCATTATTTCAAGTTTGTTATTAACTCAGTTATGCAACCAACTTTGCTAGTCCTTTTATTTAATTTACGGGTCCGAATTTGATATGTTATACTTTCTGGTTCCATATATACACATGTGTCGGATAGTCAAGAATTCTCCGAATGTTACTATTTTAAATAAAAATTGGAAATTACTCCTTGCATCTTTGCCACTATATTTTTGAGTGTTGGTTTGCATGGATTCTTCTGTGATAATAATATAAACCCAATCGGGCACTCATAAAATTCTTATGATGAAACACCTGGTTCTTTTTACTTGACTGCCTGGATTTTAACGCACGTTCTTAGTTTGATATTGTACTCCCACATTCTAAGGTTCTTTGAACTAATGCTTACTTTATTGTACCACGAAAATTTCATATTGTCGAGCACCTATGCTGTATGTCTGTCACGTTTCGTCGTAATGGTAGCCTACTCGCTGATGTTCTATTGGATGGGGTTTCTGGTAACCTATCACCACTTACCTAAGGTGAATTCCTTACAATAATTGCAGAGGGAATGCTTAAAATTAGAACAAAATAAATTTAGGGTCGATAGTTATGTGCTCCCAGCCAAAATAAATGCTCATACGCCAAACCGGATAGGGCCATCTTCTGAAGAGTCGGCGAAAGGGGATATTACCGTTGTGTGATAAGTTCCTTCTATGATTGTACCAAAGTAGTGCAACCAAGACCAGAAGACTGCTTAGAAAATGCGGTAACAATTAAAGAATCTAAACGAAGCTGTCGATCGAAAGTAAGTTCTGAGACAATATGGGTGGGAGCGGAGGTGCCGCTGGCTAAAGAGGAAGGATAAACAAAATTACACAACCCATCGCGAAAATTTGTAACCCAATATACAGTTTTCCAGAAATCGACTCTAAGAACAAACTGGTGCGAAATTTCGGGGATTAGAAGGATTTCTAGGGAAATGACGGGGAGAGTAATGGGAAGAGGAACGGAGCTAGGATAGTACATTTATAATTATCATCAAGACTACAGAAAGAGAGAGCGTATGCATGAAGAGTTAAGAGAACGCAAACGGTGCCAACCGGGACCACCAAAAATAGTTCGAGTGGCCTCCGGAGTGTAGAGGACCAGTAAAACAAATATTGAAAATTTGAATTTGTAAATAAGGATGTTCGTTGTCACGGACATTAGCACATATAAAGTCGAGTAGGAATCGGGATTGTTCGTTGAGATCAGAAAAAAGAGAATTTGAGATTAAAGAATGGGTTATGTCTTCAACTCGGTCTGAGAACTTTAGCATAAGTTTAAATGATTTTTAATAAAACAGTTGGGTCGAGTGATTTCCTTCCGACCACAACCATAGCAATGTAGTACTTGCGGACGAATATAATGGGTCGAAATATGACCAGTTTGGTCGCAACTGCAACACACGACCTAACGAGTGATAGTAGATACAGGTGTAGAGGCATAAACCGAAAATGGATTAGGTCTAGTAGTGGGTGTTGGGCGATTTTTGACCGGCCGATCATGAAAAGTAGTAATAGTTTTAACAGACGTGGGAAATGAGTCACCTTCAGACGATTGGACGAGAGACGATAGGTACTCGACAATATGAAATTTTTGAGGTACGATCTAGGTATTCGTTTATCACTGTCAAAATGAAGAGAAGCTTGTAACTTTACAAAAATGCGGTCTCCAGTAAGATATCAAATCTTTACAGCTTTTCGCCTTTCGACGAAAAAATTTTTGTAAGTATTTCTACCAACAGTATCGCTTTACAACTATCCAGCGTGATAAACAAAATACATTATTGCGAAGACTTCATTGGAGAATATGTTCAACCTTATTGGAAATATTACAAAAATATTTTTGGTATGGACTTCAGACTACTCATTTTGGAGAAACATATGAGTTATGACTAGCGAGTGGGCATATTTATATTACGTTTATTGTATTTAAGCCTAGCCTCAATATTTTGGGGTTTATCGTTTCTTGAAAGTTTCTTCATCATCCCTCATTCGGTTGGATTTACGCAATATCTTTCTAAAGATTAGATAGCGTGCATTTTCTCGCAGGTTTTCAAGAAACTAATCAAAGGCCACGCCTTTAGAGAGAAGCCCGGGTTCCCTTAACAGATCTCTCGTATTCCATTTCATTTTATCTGGGATAATTACAGAACATCTATTTATCGGTTTAACAAACGTTGAAGTTTACCATAGTGTGATTTGAAGTTCTTAATATTTTGCAGAACAAGAAACTCGGTCAAAAACTTTGGTACAACTGTAGCTTGTTTTTCACACATTTTTTGATAGGAGCCCAGAAGCTTTTTAATTTTTGAAGTTTTTTTCGCAGAACGGGAAAGTTCTCGAATATAACTGTAACAAACATTATTGAGTTAATCATAAACCACAATTTTTGAAAGAGCCTCAAAAACATTTTTTGGTTTTTGGAATCCTTTTTTATATATTTTTGGAAAAGAAGTTTTCAAAAGTTCCAAGCATTAAAAGATTAATAACTTTAATATCGTTTACATTTCAACATACCTTTAGATGTTTTCACGCAAAAAGGCTGCGGTAGTATTTCTAATACTATTCACCCAATTTTGGAGCAGCTCATTCCAAACGTATGCGGGTGGTACAAGTCTGGACAAAGACATGGCATATTTACATTTGATATCCAGACTTTATTACGGCAATTAGATACATTCTTGAAGTACGGCCGGGCACTATTGTGTTTTGCGAAGAAATCGCCACTCAATGAAAGATGCAAATAGAACATGTTTGCTTGGCACATTTCGGCTATGCAGATGGGGCATGCTTGCTACGCACCTTTCGGCCATCAGTGCTACTGAATCCACAAAAATTAACTTTTTAGGGCCTTCAGCCGGAATATAGATCCTCTATGAAAGTAGGCACGATGGACAATTTTGCTGTGATCAAAGCGCTTTCCATGTGTATGTGTTTATCTCGGCCATCATTGCCATATGAATAAAGTCTTTCGACCTCTGTGAGAGAATCGTGATCCATTGCTGAAATATTCAGTTTATATTGGTACAAACCAAATTTAACGTAGTCTAGATCCTGTTGTGGGGGTGTAGCGCTTCACTAAACCTTATCCTTACTGTTTATTTACCGATTTGGTTATCATGTACTTCCTGCAAATAACTTGTGGTTCTAACAACAATATTGCGTGTCTCACAAAGTTGGTTCGTTTGCCGTAATTCTAAACTTTTTAGTAACGCACTACTGATACTGGTTGTTCGGTCTCTTTGTCGCACGTTCGCGTGGTTAATTTTAAGTTATTTAAATTTGTAGTCGTAAATCTAGTAGTAAAACTGTCATCCCTTGTTCCCTTATATCCTGCCATAAAAATTCCTTGTGCATTTGTGAATAAGGTGGACAGAGTAGTGAACAAACACTTTCTTATGGATATTGAAGCAGAACGGTCGTGTTTCTTCGTTCAGTACCCTAAGTTAGTCAAGTGCCGCAGCAGACTTTCGTTGTTAAACCCTAAAAACCTCAGTGCTAGTGTAACATAACATAGACTCAATTCGCATACAGTCCACTTGGTTAAAGGAAGAGGAACTGCAGCTTAGAAAAACAAAACACCGCGGAGGTAAGTCGATATATAAATTTATAAAACCCCCCGCGCGTGAACAAAATTGGCCTTCATTGCTGGATCTTTAATTAAATAATTAGTTCCTATCCTTTAAGCTCCTTATATTTAAATTTATAAAATTGTCGTAGTTTTTATTATGGTTAAACGTGTTACACAGAAAAGAACATCTTGCTTACACATTTAATGCTAAATACATCTGGTTATAACGGTAGATTTTACAATACATTCCTTATCCTTTGTGGCAAAAATTAGGGTCATCGTCGTCGGTATCCTTTTATGTAAACTATTTATGAGGGGTTATTGTATTGTAAAGCTTTACCTTATTTGTCACTTCAAGTTGGAGCAACCATTCGGGTTCATGCAACTTGTATAACAAAGTGGTTTTTGGTATTTATTTGAAACCTTAAAAGCTTTGTCGGGCAAGCACTGTAGTTAGGTGCATTTTTCTATTAATAATTTAATCTCGTAGATGAATTAGTAATTTAGCGTATTCGAGTCACGCATTGTGTTTACATTAATTTTTATTGTCGTTCATTAATCATTAATCAAATATGGTTATATCAATTGATAAGGCTATTCTTGAAGCTAAATTTGTAGTTAAAAGGTTGGATCACATTTACAGTAAGATAAACCAACCGGAAGACGTATCGATTGCTTTAATTAGAGCGTCGATTAAAACTGTCGAACAGATTGAAACGCTTTTCAAATCCTTTTGCAAGGATATTTTCTTTGATGAAGAAAGTGAACAATTGGATGAATTTTCGGCTCTTAGGGTGAAAATCGATGATTATCTATTAGATATTCGTATTATCGCTGAACAATGCGAATTAGATCGGGTAGAAAATAAGCCAAAGGTGGAAAATATGAATAATTCTTTTTCGTCAGATTGTACAATTCGTTTGAAACATTTTTCAGTCCCCCGCTTCTCCGGACGCATATCAGATTTTGAGAGTTACAATGCAATCTATAAGCGGTTGATTCATGATAATGTCAGTTTGTCACCCGTTGAAAAATTTTGCCATCTCGTTGATACATTAGATGAGTCGTCGCGTGCGTTGATAAAACACTTGCCATTAAATGATTATGCATACGTGGAAGCCTATAAAATCATTACTAATCGTTTTCAGTCCAAGAGGTTATTACTTTCAACATATTTTAATGCTCTCGAAAAATGCCCTAAGGTCAGTTCCTCAGACTCGCATGCGGAACTCCGGCAATTAATTAGTTGTTTTGATGAAAATATATTCGCGTTAAGGCAGATGGAAATAGATTTATTAGATTTCATGTTGTTTAATCTGTTATCGAAAAAATTAGATACAAACATTTTAAAGCGTTTCGAATTAGGAAATAATGACGAAATTCCTTCGTTTAAAGATTTAAGGTCGTACATTGAAAAACAATGTAAGGTGTTGGAAATAAATGACATTGCGTCAGGAACATGCTTAAAATCTCGAGATTCCGTAAAAGAAAGAGAAAAAGGAAGGTTCGTTAGCACTTCGGCTAAAACTTCTTTAGTTAGTACCACCAATGATGTTAAAAATTGTAGTTTCTGTCAAGCTGTGCATCCTATTTATAGATGTAAGCAGTTTCTCGATAAAACCCCTCAAGAAAGATTTGAGGTGGTAAAGCTTAAAAATCTTTGTATCAAATGCTTAAATACTTCACATTCGATGAAAAATTGTAAGTTAGATTGGTCGTGTAGAACATGTCATCAGTCGCACAATTCGTTGCTTCACTTCGATAAACGAGAAAAATCGGTGTCGCCACGCCGACAAACCCATCGTCAAAGGTCAGCGTCTCCTCGGAGAGCGGCGCCTAGACTTACTTCTACTAGTAGACCTAGTGAAGACAATCTGTCGTCGTCGGTTGTGCATGAACAACCTGTCACTAGTTCGTTGATTTCGACGTCATTAGAACACACAACCACGCTGTTAACTACGGCAATGGTGTCGGTCCTTGATTATACAGGAACATTGCAATCTGTTCGTGTAATATTAGATAACGGATCCATGGAAAGTTTTATGACTGAAAGGTGCCGTCAGAAATTAGGTTTAAGGAAACGGAGAGCCAATGTCACTGTTCAAGGACTTGGCTTGAATTCGTCGTTGGTGTCTGGTGCACTATCGTGTGTAGTCAGTCCCTCGGGAGCACGGTCTCCAGCATATGGAATTGATTGTTATATTTTACCTAACATTTGTAATCAATTACCTTCGTCGTCGATAGGGGTCAAGGAATGGTCGCATACTCGAGGTTTGGCCTTAGCTGATCCTAATTTTAATGTTCCTGGTAAAATTGACATGCTACTTGGAGCGGAAATCTTTGCTCAGGTTTTGTTGAATGAGTCTCGTTGGGGTGTCGCTAACGAGCCAGTTGCTATTAAAACAACCTTTGGTTGGGTTTTAACGGAAAGGTCGTTTCCCGAATAGTTCTATTACGTCGTTGTGTGCTTTCGTTGAGCCCTTAGACAGTGACATTCGTCGATTTTGGGAATTAGAAAATATTCCCTTCAAAAAACACATTTCTCCTGAAGAAGAAAGGTGTGAAAATCAATTTGTGGAAAGTTATAGACGTAACAAGGACGGTCGTTTTGTAGTGTCCTTGCCCTTTAAAATTTCGGAACCCTCATTTGTGGGTACGAGATCAATTTGTATTAAAAGATTTTTGTCGTTAGAACGTCGTTTGTTAAAAATCCTGAATTGTATTCAGATTATAAAAATTTATGGAGGATTATTTGACAAGCGGGCACATGGTTCAAGTGAAATCGCTTGAAAATTCGTCGGGTCATGAGAAAATGTACTACATTCCCCATCATGCTGTACATAAGCGTGACAGCACTACCACCAAATTGCGGGTGGTTTTCGATGCTTCGTGTCAGGATCAATCTGGAAAGTCGTTAAATGATAGCTTGGCTATTGGCCCTGCTTTGCAAAAGGACATTGCAGTTTTGTTATTGCACTTTCGTGTACATCCTATCGTAATTACAGCTGACATTAAACAAATGTATCGGCAGATTTTGGTTAAAGATACTCATCGTGATTATCAACGTATCGTCTGGAGATTTTCTCCGTCAGATCCTATTATGGACTTTAAATTAAATACTGTAACTTATGGAGTTTCGTCGTCGCCTTTTTTGGCCTTGCGTACTGTTCAAGAATTGGCAAGGTTAGAGTCGATTAATTTTCCTTTCGCGTCATCGGTATTGGCGAGCGATACCTATGTTGATGACTTAGTCACTGGATGCAATTCGATTAAAGCTGCTAATCAATTAATTGGTGAATTGAATAGTATTTACACTAGTGGTGGTTTTCAATTAAGAAAATGGAGTAGTAATTGCCCGGAAGTGATGTCCAACTTGAGGGAGTCCCTGTCCAGTTCGGACGCAATTACTTTTCAAGATAAAGATAGTGGTTCAATAAAAATTTTGGGCCTTTCGTGGCGTGCTCTTACAGATGCATTTTTATACAACTTAGACGTTGAAGAGCGCACTTGCACTAAGCGTAATATTTTGTCGGCTATCGCAAAAATTTTTGATCATCTCGGGTTGATAGCACCTGTAGTACTGTTCGCTAAACGTTTAGTTCAAGATCTTTGGCTTTTAGGTCTCGGATGGGACCAAGAGCCTCCATTGGAAGTCATACAAAATGGAAACATTTTTGGGTGAATTGCCAGCGGTTTCGAATATTGAGATTTCGCGTCACATCGTATGTCATAATTTTAAAAAGGTGGAGTTGCATGGTTTCTGTGATGCTTCTGAAGCCGGGTATGCAGGTGTCATCTATTTTCGGTCGTTCGATCTAGAAGGTAATATTACCATTTCATTAGTATGCGCAAAATCAAAGGTTGCTCCTACTAATCACGTTTCATTGCCCCGTCTCGAATTGTGTGCTGCCGTACTCTTGGCAGATTTAGTAGATTTCGTCAAAAATACTTATACAGATATTTTATCATTTAGTAATATTTTCGCGTGGTCAGATTCTACTGTTGTTTTGTCTTGGATTCGGTCTTCCTCGCATAAGTGGAAGACATTCGTTAGCTATCGCATTTCGCAGATTCAAGAACGTATTCCTCCATCTTCGTGGTTTCATGTTAAGTCCCAGGAAAATCCTGCGGATTGTTCCTCACGTGGACTTTTGACTTCAGAGTTGGTTCATCATCCATTATGGTGGACAGGACCTTCCTGGTTAGTGCGTCGTAATGAAGAATGGCCAGTAACATCGCTGCCAAAACTTATCGACTCATCTCAGATGGACGTCGAATATCGTACTCTGTCGTTAACAGTCGTTATGTCTGACAATTTCTTAGATATGTTGTTGGATAAATTTTCAAACCTGCAGAAAATTTGTAGGATTATTACCTGTATTCGTCATTTCATTCGTAATGTTCAATGTCCAGATTTGCGTTCAAAATATTCTGATGGTTTGTCTCTAGCTCAGAAGCAAGAGGCTATACAGTTATTGATTAAAAGAGTTCAAACAAATGCTTTTGTTCAAGACATTGCAAATATCAAAACTGGAAAACTTGTTAGTAAACAACTTCGTAACCTTAGTCCGTTTCTAGATAGTCGTGATTTGTTGAGGGTGGGCGGTCGCCTACGTAATTCTGACTTGTCGCATGATGCAAAATTTCCAATTTTGCTTCCTCTGTCGCATCGGTTAACTGAGATTATTATATTAGATTGCCATGAAAGACGTTTACATCCTGGTAGGGACGGTATCGTTCGGGTAGCTACAGTCAAGACATCCCAAGGGTTAGTTAAACGCCCCCTAGTGAAACTATGTTTACTGCCAGTTACTGGATATTTAATGGTATGTACACGTATATTCACTTATATAAGTTTGTCGGTTAGGTTTCTTAGTTAATAGCTCTAATTAGTTTTTAAATATAATATAAGTTAGTTCATACTTATTTTGGTGGGCGGGATGTTCGGTCTCTTTGTCGCACGTTCGCGTGGTTAATTTTAAGTTATTTAAATTTGTAGTCGTAAATCTAGTAGTAAAACTGTCATCCCTTGTTCCCTTATATCCTGCCATAAAAATTCCTTGTGCATTTGTGAATAAGGTGGACAGAGTAGTGAACAAACACTTTCTTATGGATATTGAAGCAGAACGGTCGTGTTTCTTCGTTCAGTACCCTAAGTTAGTCAAGTTCCGCAGCAGACTTTCGTTGTTAAACCCTAAAAACCTCAGTGCTAGTGTAACGTAACATAGACTCAATTCGCATACAGTCCACTTGGTTAAAGGAAGAGGAACTGCAGCTTAGAAAAACAAAACACCGCGGAGGTAAGTCGATATATAAATTTATAAGACCCCCCGCGCGTGAACACTGGTTTTGTACATTTTTTGGTTTTTATGGAGAACCAATTAAAACGATAGAAAAAGTCAAACGGTTACATGATTCATCTTTTCCGAAACGCTGAACATTTTTTTCCCGTATTTTTCTAAGTACTGCATACGCCTTATTGAAACACGACTCCGATTCTACATAATATTTAGTTTGATAGTGGAAACTTCTCTGAAAGAAGTTTTCATGTGCCCATATTTTTTTTTTCATTTGTACAGGAATTTGATGGAGAAGATTTCGGTGCTTTTTTCCATGTCAGGTGGTACTGTCATATCAGATAAGCTATACGTTATGTAGACGCTTAGACCACATGGCTAAAAACATATGCCTCTATAAAAGAACGTAATTTAGATGAGACTAAAGGAACAAAGCACATGAACAGCTGTGCCGTGTATGCAACTAGTGGACGATATCTATTATGGTACAAGTGTCTAATTTTTGTTTTTTGCTAAAGCAAAAAAAATTTAAAATAGTTACAGCTTGAGGTGGGCAGTAGTGGAAGAATGTGATCACTTCAAATGCAGAAAGTAAAACTCAGGTTTTGGAAGAAAAAACTGCTAAAGTAATTCGGCCAGATTTGTTGTTTATTAAAAAAAAGCTCCTGCAGGAATTTGCGGTAGAGGCGTTAGAACTTTCGATTTTTTATAGTACAATCTGTTGCGTTATATTTTGCTCGAAACCCATCAAAACGACAACAAAAGTCAAGCATCACTTCAGTTTACATGTTTCCTCTTCTTAAAGGCGCCGAGCAACATTTTTTACTTATTTTTTCCAGTACTCTGCATTTGTCTTTTTGAAACATATCTCCGATGCTACATTTATATTCACCCTCAATTTACTATCGATTGATAGTCATAGAAAAGTTTCGATGTGCACGTCAATCTGCTTTATTATTTAGGACAGCATTTGATTGAGAAGAAATGTGTGTTTTGTTCTGTCAGTTGATGATGTTGATATTCTCGTGTTTATTACCCAATGAAACACCATCTACATTCTACACGATCTTTACACCAACACTAAATGTTCTGTAAGAAGGACACTTTGACCGTACAGATCAGATCGTCTTTCCGTGGGTAATGAAAACAAGAATAGCATCACCTGACAGGACAAAAGCACGCAAATCTTCTAAATCGAATGTATTACCCAAATAATAAAACAGACAGTCGTGCACGCAGAAGATTTTTTTTAAGGAAATTCACACGACCGATCGATAGAAAATTGATTTGAATATTTATGTAGCATCGGAGATGTGTTTCAAAAAGTCATATTCAGTATTTGGGAAAATGTTGCCTAGCGTTTCGGTAATCAGGAAACGTGTAACCGATCACGCTTGGATTTTCTTATCGAGTATCCTATTGTTACACGCTAAAACCGCTTCACAAAAGATTCTAGTAAATAACTATTGGGGGGGGGGATTTTTGTATAATAAATGTAGGGGTATTACACATGTTTGTGCAATAGTTAGAAAATAAATCGCGTGAATTATCTTTAGAAATAGCTATATTATCATGTAATCGGAAATGTAGTTTTACCAACCAATCAGGACGGCGAATGAAGGAGTGGTTGTTTTCATGTCGTTGAAAGCGCGTTAACTCCTTGTGCGGAAGTAGTGTAGTGGAGTGTTTAAATGTTATTTCCTTATATCGAATCCATTATCGTACATTATCTTGTTCCCGTTTTCTGATGAAGGAATTAGCAACGAACATCACTCTACTACAACATATGGAATATAACAGGCGTTGAGCAAAACTCACGCCGTAAAACTGAGAAAAATAATTATTATTAGGTAAGCAACTTGCTAAGATGCAGTAAGCAGTGAATTAATTAATTTATATTGTAATTTGGAAAGGGAATTAGTTTATTTTATTTGTAAAGTCTGTATAATATATTGCACCCTCTATGCAAGCACGCAATTAACTACTGTACTCTTGTTTGTACGACAACAATATAGCCCAAAAGATTGATGAATAAAAAAAAACGGGAGTATTAACGTAGAAATCTTATATTTGACCAAAAATTTGGCTCCGCCGCAAATCCTCGTGGGAGTATTTTTTTATTAACAACAAATCTAGCTATAACCTTTGCACTTTTTCTTCAAAAACCTAAGTTTGCGGTTTTGCATGGGTTAAGCAATTGAAGTAATGGCATTCTTCTTCCACTACTACCAAACTCAAGATGTACCTATTTTGTTTTTTTTAAATAAAAACCAAAAATTGACGCTTATAACCTAACAGCTATCGCCCACTATTTCCATGTACTGAGGCACAGTTGTTTATCACGTGCTTTATTTATTTAGTCTCATCGAAATGACGTTTTTGTTTTATGGAGACACGTGTTTTTGGCCATTCGGTCGATGTGTCTACAGAACGTTTCGTTTTTATGGTATCGATCGTCTTTCCTTGGGCAATAAAAACAAGAATAACAAACCAGCTGACATGGAAAAAAGCAATAAATCTTTTCAATCAATTTCCTGTCCAAATGAAAAAATACATAGGCACATGGAAACTTGTTTAAGAGCAGCGTACCCTATCGACCATAGAAAAATGAATGCTAATGTTATATAGCATCGTTGTTGTGTTTTAGTAAGGCATATGTAGTACTTGGAAAAATACGAAAGAAATATTGATCAGCGTTTCGAAGATGATAGAAGATGTAAACCGAAGTGACGTATAAGTTTTGTCATTGTTTTAATTGGACTTTGAATATAATACAGTGCAAAAGATGACGGTATAGAAAAATCGAGTGTTTTATACGCCTCTAACTTTAAAACTGATGACGAAGAGAATGTTAATATATTTTTATTGTGGGTACTACTACAAATCCAAGAAACTTGATCATACAATTTCACCGCAAAAACTGGCGTTTTACATTTTGTATGAATGTCTGAACAACCAAAAAAAGAAAGCAATAAATCTATTAACTTCTTCTTCAGCACTACATTAAAATCTATTTATCTCGCATCTTTTTGGTACCTTTTTTTAGATAATGCATGCGTTCGCCCAAAACTTGCCTATAAACTTGAATCGCATTACAACCTGGTACCAGGCGCCAGGGCACAGCTGTTTGACATGTACTTTGTCCGTTTAGACTCATCGAAAAGGTAAAAGAAAAACGGAAAGAGCTATACTATGCAAGACTGGAAGAAATGTGTGCAAAACGCACCGAGTAGTTTACATGTAGCAAAAGAAGGTTTTGTAATAGGTAGACCAACTTAAACAGATATTTGATGATCACCTACAAAACCAAGAAAAGTTTGTAGCATTACAAAATACAATCTCCAGTGTGATGTTGGATCTTCTACCTATCTTCTTACAACAAATGACAAGTTTTGGATATCATTTTCCAACAATCCAGTGTCAGTGAAACTAAGCAAAATACATTATTTCGAAAATATGTTCTATCTTCTTGGGAATATTAGAAAACATTTTTGGGGAGTTTTTAAACGTATCTGGAAGCGATACGAAACCTTTTCTTCATTCACTTAACGAAATTTTTTCAGATAATGGCAAGTATTCTGATGCCAGAAACAGTTTGCAGTTGCAGCTTATTTTATCAAATGCAAGTCCAACATCTCATATTTAGTCTATTACTCGTTTTCCGCACTCTCGTCTTTTTCTTTTGTTTCCTGGACACTTATATGGTCTTGCAAACTTCTAGCAGCAAGTTTTCTATTTAAACAAAATGTAAAAGATGGTTTGAAACATTGTTGGTATTCTACATACATTTGCGCTAAAGCGTTTAGACCTTGGTCTATGTTTATTACGTCAACGAACCACGCATTACTTGCTTACTAATTGAAATGCATAAATAAATAGATTTTTAATTACATATGTCGAAAGCATGTAAATTTATAACATTAATCGGCAACTCTTAAAGTACGACGATTGAAAGGTTTAATGCTTGGATCGCAATTTAAATTTTCAACGCTTTTAGTATATGTTTATGCATCATCAGGTACTTAAGATTTAAACGAATTTATTGAACTCAATAAAAACAGCCTTGAAATATATAATTTTTAATTGGTAGCAATTTTTCCTGTATTGCAATAATGGTTACAGCTTCAAAAATGAGGCCGAAGGAAATATTAGTATAAGCATCTAAAGCACGTGGAAGAAAAATATTCTTGATGCTGTTACAAAAGAGATCTTAAGAAGAACACTCGTCAAACAAATCACACCTACTCAGTGTACTAGAAGAGACTGGAAAGTTCTCGACCGACCGACCACTGAAAGTTGTCTGCTACTGAATAGTTCCTGGATATGTTTCAACATTGTTCTCTTTTAACGCCACAACCTTTTGCCACCCGTGCTTCAAGACTATGTTCCATCCTGCATGTCAAAAATTCTTCCACTTAATCCACATAACATCATTAGCTGATGAAAATGGGTTTGAACTAGGTTGTTGCTCGAGTTTAAGGAAGAGGTGAAAATCCGAGAGGTAGAGTCTATGGAGCAGGGAAGGCGCGGGAAGGAGTTCGAAGCCACAGGACTTTATGGTAGACGTTGTAACGTTTTGCATGCCGGTGCGTTGATTTGGTGGAAACGACACGCTTCTTCAACATTTCGGGACAGTTTGACTTTATTTTCGCAATCGCTTCAAATAGAGCAGGGAGGGCGCGGAAGGAGTTCGAAGCCACAGGACTTTATGGCAGATGTTGTAACGTTTTGCATGCCGGTGCGTTATTTTGGTGGAAACGACATGCTTTTTCAACATTTCGGGACAGTTTGGCTTTGTAACTTTTCGCAAACGCTTCAAATTGATCATTGGCAAATCATCATTTTCTTGACAAAAGCCTGTCAGCGGTGAAACTGGTTTAAACTACCAAAATTAGTTTTAACCGCACTCTTGGGCCAAGGTATTTGAAAAATATTTTGATGTTTTAAAATATTTTGCAAACCTTCACACTCTCAGCGAATGTCAGCATCCAGACACTGAAGGGAATGCTTCTCTACAAGTTAATCTCGAGGCGAGGTGACATTTCTGACTTCTACATAGTCATGATTTAACCCTGACGTTTTTTTATGGAGTTACCTTAAGAGTAAAGTTTTCCAATCGCCCAAGGACAATCGCTCGCTTGAAGTTGAATATTTGACAAGAAATCACACCAACTTCGCGGTACACCCGCATTCGTGTTCCAGAATGTACGAGAGTGGAAATCACTACACTATTTAATATTCAAAACTTAAAATTTCATTCTTTATTTTGTACTAAATAAATATTTGAGAGCTAATATGGTTATTAAAATGTGCATTCGTTTATAGGCTACCCGATTTTTAACTTTTGTATGCAGCTTCATTATTAAAGTTCTAATCAAGTGCTCTTTTCTGAATATTTACGTGACTTTCTGTTGAAAAGGGTACGGATGGCTGTCAACGGACACCCGATGTTAGTCAGACAATGAAAAAGGACTCTGGCGTAAGTGGAGGGTTTGATATCATCCTCAAGAAGTACCTGGTACTGAACTGAACACTTTTTACTGATACCTAGACGTGTAAGGCGTGCACAAGCTTTTCCTTTTTCCTTGCACCTGTTTAATTATCTTGTACTTACGTTTCTTCTGCACCAAAATTGGATAGCCATGGACCCCTCCCCTCCCGAGATGGTCGTGAAGACGTCTAAACCAGACTTTCATTTAATATTAAGTATCTTCAGCATTTATATGTTACAATTTATGTTAAATATCCCAATTTTTATATGTAAAACTGGCAGACGGTCTTTTTCGAGCTGCGCTAACGCGCTTCAGACAGGAAATAGCGTTTCGAGCCATAAAAGTTCATTCACGCCCTTACCACATATTTTGATTCTAGAATTGAAAGGACGATCAGAAATGTTCGGTTGTGATTTCTAAGGCTGTTTCTGTCAGTCTTCCAACCGTACAAACATTCACAAAGCACAGCTATTTGGGCTTGAGATTGTAGAACCTTTGCTCCAGAGAAATCATTTCTAGCAATTGCATTAATTAGTTAACAGAACTCCCTGAAAGCTATTATGTAAACAATAGTTTCAGATGAGCTTGTAGCTAGAGTGTGTCCATATCTGTTAAACAAGGGTCTCTTCACCGACATTTGCTGAACTCTCTTCCTACGTATTAGCGTATTTTAAAACAGATTATTATTTAACATGCCCTACCTCGTTAAGGTGTGTTTAGATAGCTGTCGTGGCTCAGACAATAATAAAATATTGTAGTGTACTGCACTTTAGTGACTCATTCCTCTTATTAACCGATTACCCGCTAGATTACGCATTAAGATGTCTCCTCGTTGTCTAGCAGGTTCAACTCCCATAAAGCTTTGTTAATTAAATTAACGAAGTAATTCCGGCGTCTGCTATCGTTTTATGTATCTCTTCTATTGTTCAAACGACAGAAACGACCGACTGTATTATCTATCCCAGTTCAACGTCAATTGTCATCTGTATAGATATGGCTCACTAACACTCTTGTTGCAAAAATTCCAGTAAAAATAATCTCGTTTATTGATTTATTAAATTACTATAATTGTTTAGTGTTGAAATACGCAAGAGGTTGTTAAGTGTTGGAATCGATGATACAAGTGTGGGTAGGTCGAGTTCGTCGACACTTAGCATCCTTGCCAAATGTTTTTGGCATCGTCTGGATGAGCGAGATTATATTTGAAATGACCGCAGATTTTAGATTTTTATGCGGGTGGAGGTGGAAATATTAATTCTGGTTTATTTCGACGAAAAGAATATAAAATAAGAACAAATATTTAAAATAGAGTAGGTCACCTAAAGGTTTAAGAGCGCGTAATTTCCTTTATGTGAGGTAAACTGACAGTTTCAGGAATAATTCTGTTTGTTGCCTGACTGTAAGCACGAAATTGGTCGCGTGCTAATATTAGCTTTGACATATGAAAACGATTTAAAGATGGCGTTTTTGACGATGATTGCAAATCCAATTGATTGCACGTTCAGTATTTGAGAGAATGCAATTTCAACCATAAAATCAGCCTGAAAATTTCATACTGAAAACTACTAATGAATCATATATTACAAAATTAATCTCATATACAGGGCGTTTCACAGTGGATGGCCTATTATACGTTTACGGAGAACTACTTAACTCTTTCAGGGGTAGACATTTCATGTGGACAAAATTAAAATATTTCACACAACATATTCATTATGTATTATAATGCGGCGCCGATTAGTCAACCTTTAGCCAGAATAATACATCGGAATGTAAGCGAGGCGTTTATACACAAAAGATGATTGATCGGCCCTGCAGCGCAAGATCTTTTGATTGGCAGGTACAAGACTTTACATTTAAAAGATTACAATAGGTGCGTTCGATGTGTTATTTGCATAATTTTTGGTATATTCTCGAAATAACTAGTCTTTTGAATAATGTATGAATAACCATTAAGGTCTTTTGAAGTTTAGTTCCAATTGAAGCTGTGATTGCAATATGTTCTAGTTTAAAGCTTTGAACGATGTGATATAAATTACTGTAGTGATCGATATAAACTAATCAGTGCTTGGATAATTAATAACGTTGATTCGACAGTAAGTAATTAAGAAGCTAGCATCGTAATTTTAGAAGTTAATGTCTTTATTGTTAGCGATCAGATGGAAGTAAATTTTTCTGAGAGCTTTTAGAAAATTTCATTGTAGCTACGAGTTGTTGGAAAGGCTTATGTAATCGGTTGAATAAAAATAACTATTATTTGTGCAAATAAAGTTTTCGTTACATTGATATCAAGTAGTAGGATGGTAGGGAATAGAAATTTGAACGATTCCAATTTGCTTGCCTGTCACTCGTAGTCAAAAAAAGGAAATAGACAACGAAGTTCTTTTCTACTTCAAGTCAAACGTTGCGGAGAGCTTGGCTGAAAATTACGTAAAACTACTGGAAAGTTGTACAAATAATTTACAGGGAACAGCGAAATTTGAATAGCAATTACAACAACACGCAGAGATACATGACCAAAACTCTACGAGATTCGCTGCGAAATTAGAAGAAACTAACATAAGATGCACAGAAAAATACAGTAAAATACCGAAGTCTTGTAGAAAAGCTGAACGAAACCACCGTTAATCTACATGAAAACTACAGTCAATTGAGAGAGGGGTTTATACAGGAAGCTACAAAAACCGCAACAACGGTTGAACAATTAAAATAAGAGTTTTTAAAGGAAACTATAAAATCGACTGAAAATCTAGAAACCAAATTTTCCAGAGATTTGCAAAAATTGGAAACCAGGTTTTTAGATGATTCGCATAAACTGGAAGCGAGATTTTCAGAAAAATTATTAGGAAACACGCGTAAAATGGAAAAAGAGGTACTGAAGATGGAGGAACGGATACAACAGCACGCCCCAAAATTGTCGGGAGTGCGAACTGAGTCAAGGTTCAGAGTTAAACCACGCACATGTGATTGAAAGTAACCTTGGCAGACATATTTTAAACAATTGTAGGTTGTCACGAGTGCTAATGCTTTGACAATAGTGAAAAGGCAACCACGTTGATTGTCGTGTTACGAGGTGAGGCTTTGAATATTCTGTAGACCATACCGACTATGACCAAATAAGCTACGAGGTCTTAACATCAAGGCTGGAAATGAGGTACAGCGACTCATATCCGCAACAAGTGTATCACGCTCAAGTGAAGAACCGTTACCTAAAGGTCATCGAAATTTGCAAGAGTTTAAAGCGGATATTGCTTGCTTGGTGAAAGTAGCCTACTCAACAGCAACGAATATCTTTCTAGAGTTGGTGACAGTGCAGGCCTTTATTGGTGGAATATGCGACAAAGTAATCGAGCAAGCACTACGGCTTGGAGAGGAGAGGAGCCAAGAAAACGTGAAGGAAGCGATCCGGAGGGTACTACAACCTGAGAAAAGGGTGCCACGACGCTAGAAGCGCGGATTTAGGCACAGGCAGAACCTATGTAAGCGGCTCAAGAAAGAACATGAGGGGCCGAAATGAATAGGGGGACTGACGGAATGAGGCGAATATCAACCAACACAGATTCTGCTCTGGAATGGTCACCCGGGTCGCGCGGTTAAAGTGTAACTTGTTGGTCGGAGTACAGTAATCAACGGTGATTGGCAGCCTGTACAGTTGCGAACGGAACAGGAAAATGACAAAGATCTAGGCGTCATTCTGGGTTGGAAAGCCATAGTATAATGTCCATTCTGGTAGAACATTAACCCGTTGAGTAGCACCCTAAAGTCGTACTGGGCACAAAGGGATATTCTTTGAAAGTGGAGAATGGGATCTTGGTGAGATCCTTGGAGAAAGGAGACGGATCCGTAAATACACTTCAGATGATGGTGTCTAAAATCCGGACGTCGGAGGCTTTAGGACATCTACATAATGGAACCTCGATAGGACACTTTGGCTTTAATAAGACTCTGGAGAAGGTCCGAGTAAGATTTTATTGGGTAGGCTGCAAGGACGATGTTAAAGAGTGGTGCCATAAGTGTCAGCTATGTGTATCATTGGGAAACAGTAAGGCTCCAATAATGTAATATAACGGCAAGCCCCTTTGAAAAAGCGGCAATAGATATTGCAGACCCATTCCCTGAGATCGATTCCGGTAATAAGTACATCTTGGTGGCCATGGACTATTTTACAAAGTGGATCGAAGCGTAAGCTGCACCAAACCAAGAGGCTGCAACCATCGGTGAAGTGTTGGTAAAGGGACTGTACTGCCGTTGTGGAGTTCCTATGGAGTTGCATAACGATCAGGTCATAGATTAAATAGTCAGTATTATTCCAAGAAGTTTGCCGGTTGCTGGGTATGAGAAAGACCCGAATAACATCATTGCAACCACAATCGCACGATGTGGTTGAGCGGATGAACCATACCTTAGACCAGTACCTTTCCAAGGTAGTCTCCCAAGATCAGAGAGATCGGGACTAATATTGACATCTATTTTTATTGGTGTATCGGTCTTCGGTTTATGAGAGTACCCGAAAGACGCTTGTGCTATGCGATGACGCGAGATACTGTTACCACGTTACCTTGAATTTCGATGTAAGCCGAAAAACTCAAGCGCATGATGCATGACAACCATGGTAACATTAGGAGAAATAGCCAGACCTCAAGCGATTGGGTGAAGAGCATATGACATCAAGGCGTAGAAGTCTGGCTGTCAAGAGAATGACCGCGTCTGGCTATATAATCCCAGACAGAGGCGTGGATTGTCGCCCAAGTTAAACGTACAAAGATATTGGGAGGATCCCTACGAGGTTGTAAGAAAAATCAACGACGTGGTATATCTGATTCGTTAGCTCCCCAAAAGAAGAATAATAGTGATGCATGTTAACCTGTTAGCACCCTACGATAGTGATGTAGGCTTTAATGCAGAAGAAGGGCAAGCAGTGAGACGAACAAGCAGTTGCACTCGTGAGGATGAACGAAAGTCTGAACTTTTTCCAAAGATTTAACGTGATGAGATACTAAATTTACGCCAACATATTTAAAACAATTTGAACCATAAACCAATTAGTAAACAAAACAAATCATCGCTTACTTAATTATTATTCGAAGGTGAAAATCGTTGTAATAATATTACCAGACTGTATTGATGAGATATCAGATCCAAATTAGTAATGAATGACGTTCACTACCCGCCTTTTCTGGCTTTTATTTAAATATTAAACGTAAATTTGAAATTCCACGTGTATTCTTATCGCAGCTGCTTGGATATTAACTAATCAAACTGTTATCGTGTATATTTAACTCATTAGTGAAGAGATAGAAGTAGACACTAACTAAGACTCACTAAGACATTTTTATAGTGCAATTCTAAAATTGCATTTCCTTAAATTAGAACATCTTTTCGGGAATTGAAGAGGACACGCAAATCTCATAAATGTTGGTAGAGAGCGAACTTTCACTTAGGACGCTAGCGTATAAGGATACTCCTTCCACGGTGTTTCAAACGACCAACAAATGTGAATAGTAAAGAGTTTTACTGTCCGCAATTCACACAACTTACTATCCTCGCAAGTATAACTTGAAAGTGTATAACCTTTCTCAGTTAATAATAGGACCTTAAAAGATATGAAGTACTACGTACAATGTTTAAACCAACATTCTTACTATATAGAGAGTGCGGTAAATAAACTTGCTGCACAGCGTCTTTCCTAAAAAGAATAAAATCTTTAAATAAAAAACATCATGCTATAAACAAACTTTATTGCGAATTACCTCTACATCTAATAATGTCTAAGTACGACAAAACTATTATCTAAATCTGTAGCTTTGCCTAAAATCATGAGCCACCAAATAAGTCACTGTAAGAACAAATAGCAACTGAGCGAGTAAGTAACTATCGCGTACTACACGTCCGAGTGGAAGTCAAATTCAGGTAGACACTTTTCGGTAGGAGATCAAAACAGGTAGGGATAATATCAATTAATCTAGCACTCAGTCTCATAAAAATGACAAAACAAAACAACAAAGGTTTTACTATCTAAACTAGTAAATATCTTCTATTAGTGGGAATAAAACATCGAACACAAAAAAAAATTTAAACGACTGTACAAATGTATACAAGTCATAACCTTATTTATGTCTCTGTGAGAATTCAGAAGTTCATAGAGCATTGACCGCATCTTCAAAAAGACACATTTACGAAGCTAGCATCCTACTCTAAACAGACGCCCTTGACTAGCGGCAGACTACTAATCCAAAGAAACTGCCTTACCAAAACGTATATTCTAAAATTTGTGATCAATTCACTAACGTGACCAATCAGGCACCATAAACTAACTCAAACTCACTAAACGGAAGCACCTGCTTTGCTTCTCTATTGCACTTAAGCAATAACCAAATACCTGACGCGATGTATCCCGTACTGTCGCTACTCTAAAACTGTATCCCACAACTAGAGGTCTCACTTACCTCAAACTATCTATAGTATCTGCCCAGACTGGCAGTCAATTAAAATCAAAACATCTGTAATTCACCAAACCTCACCAGATCGATAACACGTCTAAGCCACCTGTCTTTATATCGAATAAACACCGCTTGGACATAAAAAAGCACCACCTCAACAAACAGGCTAGAAAACGAATCTCAAGTTAGTTCGATCTAGTGGAAATAATACTCATCCACGTAGATCTTCACTCAACCCATTTCTCTTCATTAATACGCTATTCATTACCTTTTCCCATTAGGTCAAAAGGTTACTTAACACGAAATGTGAATAATAAGGAGTTTTAGTTCCTGCAATTCACATAACCTACGATACTCGCGAGTATAACTTGAAAGTCTACAATCTTTCTCATCTAATAATGGGACTTTTAAAGATATGAGGTATATACGATGATTAAATCAAAGTTATTACAACATAGGGAGTGCGGCAAATAAACTTGCTGAAGAACGGTTGCAACATGTCCGATTTTTCTGAAGAAACAGGCGACCATTTGCTTCAATGCGCTTCTGGTACCAGCAACTTTTATTGGATGTGGCTCATTTTGAATGATCCAGATAGAGTCGACTGCAGGCTACTTTCGGATTCATATGCATAGATCCTTGATTTCTCACCTGTCACGATGGCTTAAATATGTTTGGAAGCACCGCTATCCTATTTCCTGATCATTTCTTTCGACACGTGCTTGTTTGTGTGCGATTGTCAAATTATGTTGGATTCAACCTGAACAAATCTTTTTGACGGCCAAATATTCATGCAATATTGAATACATGCTGGTCCCACTAATGGTCTAGTATGCCTAAATTTTACAAGTCATGGCAATCTCGCAATATAAACTCACGCACACAGTATCTGGAACAACAACCGATTTTGGACGATTTTCACAAAATTTGTCCTTAACCGAACTACGGCCATGATTCAAGTCGGCAAACTATCAATAAACAGTAGTCCTTGATGGTGCCTCATCGCCAAAAGTCAAATTAGGTTTATCGACGCTCTGTTGTTGGGTTGATGCACGTTTAAAGTTTTAATAAAAGAATCGTTCAAAAATATTCAACTTAATTCCATTGTTAGCTGAAATACTTTTTTTCATGTTACCGTAAACAACACAAAATAGTGCTCGTAAACTGTCAAAATGGTCAAACTTTACAATAGTGATCTGAATTGCCAGATGACAACACTAGTTGTGCGCAATCCTGAAATATAAAAGACAATCCTCATATGCAGTAACTGTAAATGTATAATATTGTTCTTTTTACAAGACATTTTATTTTTTTTTTTATTGAATTTTAATATTACAAATTTAGGGCATCTATGAAAATGACACAAATGTTGAACTTTTCTATATTTGACAGCTGCCAATTTTTTTAAATAAACTCAATTAACAGCCTCTAAACGTTCAGAATTTATGCACAAAATGGTTAATCCATGAAACTTTTTCTACAACACGAGTTACTTTCCGAGCCTTGGGAGTGGTCTTTTTAAAAACTTCTTCCAAAACTTGAAAACTTGAAAACTAAATACTAAAGAATCCAAAACACATTATTAAATCTTGCTTTTATTCAAATCCGTCTTGCTTTTGCATATTGTAATGAAAACTCATTTGCAATAACATTTCTTTATTATCAACTGATTATACAGTGAAATTCTAATGTATTTACTCAGTATGATTTATTTCCAGCCAATCGCCAACAGGTCAAATACTAACTTTTTAAGGCTACAATGCTATCTTCTTAATTACTATCGAAGCACTGTAATTCACTCTCAAACTAAGTATTAGTTTATATCGATCACTACAATAATTTATATCACATAAAGATACCACTAATTTTTTACGACTTTATACCTCAAGACTCGAATAAAAAACTAGTATTATAGTCATAGCTTGAATTAGTACTAATTAAACCCTTGAACGAGCAATTTATTATACTTAATTCTATTGTTCTAGATCATACTAGAATTATGCAAAAAACATCAAGGTTCTTATTGTAAGCTTAATAAAGTTCTTAAATACAACCTCTTGTAAACTGTCAATCAAGTCCATCTGAAGATGTCACGCCATAGAGTGACTGCTAATTACGTTTTGTGTGCAGGTGTCTTGTTTTCCTTTTGCTGTGTTATTTTGATCAAGGTTAGACTAGGCGACGCCGCATTACAATATTAATTTATATGCGACATGCAGTATCGATATGTAAACGAACAAAATGACACTCGACCAGTTTTAGTGTTTCATATTTTAGATAAAACTACTTACTATTAAAAGCCCTTAGAGCACACTTTAGAACGATTGCGAAAATCGACACAATTAATTTGCTCATAAGGATTTCCGCTACTCATGCTATTCAAATAAAATTAATTTTATTTTTTGTACAGTACGTGCTACTATTGGGTGGTGCTCTTGGATTTACAGTCACTGAGAACACAGAATATGGAAGTACAGCTCAATTTATCTAAAACTGCAGTTCGCTGATCCAGAGAGGCGCCTTCTTTCCACTGGGCTTCTCCATCGTGTTTGGAGCGTACAGGGAAACCATATTCGTCTATTTTACATCCCTAAGAAAGCATAACAACAGCATCAATTTTTTTACTTATAAAATGGCAATAACTTATTGGTTTTCTAAATGAAAATAACACCTACTTCAACTTTCTCAAAATATAAGATACTTGGTTATTTTAAATTAGGGCTTAATCACTTTTGTCAAAAAAATATAAAGAAAGAACGGAACACACTCAATATTTTTTTCATTATATCTTAACCTAAACAACGTGAAAACTTTCAAAAGCGTTAAGATGCTGCGTCTATTTTCTGAGTTTCATTATAAAGTTTTCTGAAGCCTTTGTAATTAACTGTATTCCACCAACGCAGCAACAAAATCTACACCTATACCTCAAATTTGTGGTTTGGAAATATTATAACTTGTCATCTAAAGCAAAATTATGGCAGCATCTTATATGAGACAATTTATCAAGCGTTATTCTTGGGGTTGAGCTAATTTCTGCACGCCTCAGATTAATTTGCCAAATTAGAAGTCTTAATTGTAATTTAAAAAGAAAATTGAGATTTATTATCAAGTATAATTTGCAGTATCTGCGATTTAAATGGGCAGATTTTACTTGATAAATTATTTTACCAGGCGCGTTTGTGCATATTCTAATGGTGTAAGGTTAGAACTTCTCAAACTGGAAAGTACCAATTTCATATTAGGTTAGAATACGACACGCTTTTGTTTTAATTGCGCTCAACGCTTGCGCGCGGTACCTTTCATAAAAATTGACTGTTCTACAGTGTATTAATTCATTGGTGTATGAGAAACATCTATATGTTGAATTTTGATTGTAAAAAGTCGAATTAGAAACGTTTCATATTTATTATCTGTAGTTTATTTGCGAATTTTTACAATTTATTTAACTGAATTTTATACAAATGTAACAAAAATAACATGTTAAGGGCGTGTCGCAGGATTTTCATTTCAGACCACTATTGTTCATAATGTAACATAGATCGTTTCTACAATAGTACTCTTTATTTTCTTGGGATTATTTATACTGGGTATCTGAAAATAATGTTAAACTTCGAAGGACAATTCTACAAGAAAAATTAATGTCTAAAATTCATGTAAGTTTTCAGGAACTCGAAAACAGCGGAACTACTGGACTTTCAGTTAGATTTTTAAAATTAACTTTTTTTAAATATTTTATTTTCAAATTTGATGCACATACTACCATTTGGTATAATTGTTCGAGTTTTGAAATTCCTTTTCCTATATCAAAGGTTTGAAATTATCCTTACCAATTGATGAAATTTCAATAACCTTTTCTATTATTCTTTTTTTAATAAATGTGATTGCATAAAATCAAAAAGCGTAACAAATATACAAAAAAGGCATACTTGATCTATCTCTTTAAACTGAACCATTTTCGAGAAAAACTACTTCAAAACTATCTCGCATTAAATCAATAACCTAGTCACTTTCACATATTGTCGACATTTCAACAAAGCACGTATTGGAGCAAGTAAAACCAAGACGCCTGAATTACGGAATCGAAAATTTCCTGAAAAATTAAATCGTTTCCAACTTTTGAAATCAAACCAATCGTTGCCGATTTATAGCCCTATTAAGCTAAAATCTCAAGATTTTAATATAGGTTAAACATCGTTGCTAAAACCTTTATAGATAACCAAGATGTATTTTAATTCAGAATTTCTTGCGTATTCTAAATCTTTTTGAATTTTTGAAATCGAAGCTAGAAATTTTAACCGTAGTAACATCAGAACATTCCTAGAGCCTTTTTTTTAAATATCCAAGACAATAAATATAATCAAGAATTTCTTGCGAATCCTTATGTTAGAATTTTTGAAACCAAATCAACCCATGCAGATTTACAGCCTTTTTAACACTATAAAATACCAAGATATTTGCTGCTGAATGGATTAAACACCGCTCCAGAGCCTTTTAAAATACCAAAGATATGTATTTTAATCCAGAATATCCTGGAAATCTAAAACTTTTGGTAGATTTGAATTCGAACCAATTCCTGCTGAGTTGCAGTTCTTTTAAGTTCAAAACCCCAATATTTGTGCTAATTTAGCGTAAACTCCGTTGTTAGATCCTTCTTAGACACTAAGGGTATGCATTTTATTTCAGGAATTCCTTCTAAACCTAAATTTTGTAGATTCTTTGAAATCGGACCAACTCCTGTTGAGTTACAGCACTTTTAAAAACAGAATCCCAAGCTTTTTGCTCATTTAACTTACACTCCTTTTCTAGAGCGTCTTTAGATATCCAAGATATGCTTTTTAATTCAGAATTTTTAGGGAATTCAATCTTTTGAATGCTTTGAAATCGAACCAACTCCTACCGAATTACAACCGTTTTAGGACAAGAACCCCAAAATTTTTGTTCGTTTAAATTAAGCTCCATTCCTAGAATCTTTTAAGATACCGAAGACATGTATTTTAAACCAAAATTTGCTGGGAATCTAAATCTTTTGGATGCTTTGAAATCGAACCAACCCATACCGAGTTACAGCTATTTTTTGCTCTTTTGAAGCCCGCTTTTAGAGCTATTCTAGATACCCAGGGCATGAACTTTAGTCCAGAATTTTCTAGAAGAACTAACTCTTCGGCGTTTTTGAAATCGGCTGAACCTAGACCGATTACAGCCCTGTTAAGATTAGAACCCCACGATTTTTGCTTGTTTGGATTGAACTTTATATGCGGAGTTTTCTTCGATCTCCGGGGCATGCATTTTAATTCAGAATTTTCTTGGAATCTAAATCTTTTGTATGCTTTTAAATCCAACCAACTACTGCCGAGTTGCAGCCAATTAACGCAAGAACTACAAGATTATTGCTCCGTTTCTAGAACCTATTGAGATGCCCTAGACATGTATTTTGAATAAGGTTCCTGTCGTAATTTTTGAAATTAGACCAAACTCTGCCGATTTACAGCTTTTTTAGGATAAGGACCCCAAGATTTTTGCTCATTTAGATTAAACTCAGTTGCTAAAGACATTTTGTATACCGAAGACGGGTATTCCAGAATTTTCTGGTGAATCTAAATATTTTGCAGTTTTTTAAATCTAACCCAGCGCCTGCCGATCAACAGCCGGTTTAAGACTAGAACTCCAATGTTTTTATTTATTTAGATTAAACTCTATTAGCCTTTTTAGATATCCAGCACATGTTGTTTAATCTAAAATTCCCTGGGATCCTAAATCTTTTAAATTTTTGAAATTGAACCGAACCCTACCTACTTAATAGCCTTTTTTAAACCAGAACCCTAAAATTTTTGCCAATTTAAACTAACCTCCGTTTCTAGAGCCTTTTTAGGCCCCGCGAGATATGTATTTTAATCCAGAATTTACTTGGAATCTAAATTTTTTGAATTTAAGAAGTTAGGCCCAACAACCCTACAGAGTTACAGTCCTTTAAAAACAAGAACCCCAAGATGTTTCCTTATGTAGATTAAACTCCATTCACAGAGCCTTTTGAAATACTTAATCAATGAATTTTAATCTATAATTTCCTGGGGAATCTAAATCGTTTTGAATTTTTAATATCATACCCAACCCCTACCGATTTACAGCACTTTTAAGACCAAAACACCAAGATTTTTTTCGCTCGTTTAGATTAAGGCTACTTTCATGAGGCGTTTTAAAGAATGACTAAAACATAATTTCGATCAGAATATTCTGGGAAATCAAAATCTTTTGAATTTTTAAAATCGCACCAATTCGTGGCGATTTACAATTTCTTTAAAACCAATCTCTAAGGAGTTACAGTTCTTTTAAGCCTAGAACCCTAAGATTTTTGCTCCTTTAGTTTGAACTACGTTCCTAGAACATTTTTAAATACCCGAAATATACACTTTAATTCAGAACATCCTGGGAATCTAAATCATTTGTAATTTTTTACATCGGGCCAACCCTTGCCGAATTATAAGTCCTATAGCCCAAAATTACTTAACGCATAGATTTCTGCTTATTTTTTAAATCTAAGGCACGTATTTGTAAACATCTGAAACATGTATTTAAGGCAGAACTTACAGAGGCAATTCAGTTTCGGAATTTCTTCGAGGGGAAGTATGGGAAGAAAATGAGGTTACATTCTCCTAGACCTTAGTGGTGTGTTATACTAACGGGTCACGAGTAGGAGTCACAGGATTTGGCGGGGGCATGGGTTTTCTGGAGTAGTGGGGCTCACCGGAAATTTCCTTTAGGCCGATATACAACTATCTTCCAGGAAGAGGTATATGCAATATTAAAGTGGTTGAAAGCCATAAGATAAGGGAGGAGAAGAGCGGGAGGTTTTTATCTGCTTAGATAGCCAAGCAGCACTCTAAGCAATTTGCTCTCCCACGATCAGTTGCCCATTAGTTCAGGAGTACGGAGACGCATTGGAGGAATTAGTCAGCTCTTCTTGGTTTCAGGACATCACGCTGTGCAAGGAAACAAGGAAACTGATAGATTAGCTAAGCACGAGGCAAGGGGCCCTTATTTAGGGCCTGAACCCCGCATAGGGTCAATTAGGAAATCGATTGCGTCAGGATGCGGAAGAGATGGAACGAGTGTGGAAAAGAGACGGGGCCTGTAGACAGTCAAAGATAATGATAACCTGACCGAACGAGTCAAGAAGGGCATGGCTATTAAATAACGATAGAAAAACACTTAAATGTGTTGATGGGAGTCCTCACTGGCCATTACAGGTTACGGAAACACGTGGCTCTGCCAGGTATCGGAGCAGAGTCTATCTGCCCAACCTGTGAAAGGCAGGAGGAAACTGTTGCCCACTACATAGGGGAATGCGGGAGGGAGTGTGTTTAAGATCAAAACACATGGTCCTGGGTTCATGCAACTTTGCGCAGGAGTTGATCTCCGTTCTCTGGCCAGACATGCTGGCTTTCATTAGAGGAACTGGCAAGTTTGCAACGGAAGGACAGAATAGGGCTGAAATAGAGAAATAGTAAAGACTAGGGTGGTGGTCGTATGGGATAATTTTCCTTCCTTTTCGAGAATCTCACTTTTTGCTCTTAGTATTTGTAATTGATTTATTGTTTGGTTCCTCTCTCTTTCTCCTTTAAACTAATTATGTGCACCACATATCTTTGAACGGCTTCCTGTCTGTTCTGATCTTAGCATATTTCTACCCTATTGTTCAAATTTATATTTTGGCCCGGTTCTTCCTCTAGCTTGGTTTTATGTTCTTTTCACCTTGAACATGTGTACAATGTGTGATCGAAACCACCTTCCTGTTCAAATATGACATCGGTCGTTACCGATTGCATATAGATAATTCGGTGTGTCAGATGATACCCAACATCTCCATGTTTTCCATTTATCCATGGTTTAATGTAGGCTATTAGTCTAGATGTCCACGTTCCTGTCGGTGTTGCTTCTCATCTTTCTGTCAAGTTTTTAAAAATATTGCTTTTTCTTCTTCCGTCGGTGTTTCTTGTACAGCCTTCTGTTTTGCCTATCTCTTGTTTCTAGGTTTATTATCGCCCGCAAAACCAATATGATATCCGCCGACACTATTCCATAGGCGATCGTCATTGCCGCACGTCTCTATACCTTAATCATTGCCGTTTTTCAGACCTATATTTTAGATTTGTTTTCCCAGTGGGAGCTCTGTAAAATATAATCGAGGATACCACCGACCGCTACTTGTTTCCAACTGTTTGGCATAAGGCACTCTTCTCTCCAATGCCGTTTGGGTTTTGTTTGCTTGCGTTTCAATATGCTGTTTACATACTACATTTTATCTAATATTACTCCCAAGTATCTAATACTTCCTTTTGGAATTACTGTTACTCCACGATTAATAGCTTAATTTTTCTTCTGCCAAATATTACTACAAGGCGTTAACTGCAGCGCAGTCTCTGCTATCCATATTTTTACTGTAGTAATTGCGTGATTAGTTCTAGCCACTAACTCTTCATTCTTGACTCTATTGTCAATACTAGATTATTTGCAAAGACAATTATTCTTACTTACTATATAAGTTACAACCTTAGAACACCATCACATATTAGCTTCACAGGATTGTCCTTCATACGGATCCTGTTTTATTGGCAGCTAAATATTTCATCTCCCCGTGCATATAAATACACTTGTTTTAAATATGGTACTATTTCGAAGTGCTTTATAATCCTCATTATTCTTTGCTAGTTAGCCATGTTAAAGGTTTTTTAATATAGCTTCGTTCTCCATGTGCTCTGCTTTGCGTGTTTAGCTACTCCTACTATTACTCTTCAATTTGACAGGTAGACGTACTTTAGTTCAAAGCGTAGTTGTATAGAAGGTGCAATATTCAATATAAAAAGAATAATAATTAGCAGCATAAAATATCTTACTTTTATTAATCTAAATAGTTAAGTAGAGCCAATTACTTGATCCTGGTATTACGGCAACTTTTGCGGGAATTTTGACGTCTTGGTCCTCTAACTGCGTTAGCGTGGGCCATAATAGTTCATAAACCTTTATTCAGTAGATAGCAGCTGCGAAGTTGTTGTTAACCTACAACATTTAAAATAAGGAACACAAAATATTGAGAGAAGGAAGACTGAGGGTGACACAGGCAACTTCACTGCATTATACGTTCTGACTGTTCCCTTCGTGTATTTGTTAAAATAGCCCAAGATAATCCCCCGATCATGACGTTTGTTCGCACTTGTAAAACCCCCTTTTTTATATCGCACATTCTCATTGCTTGAAACAATGATGCACATTACTTCGAAGTATGAGAAAACATCTATGCGGTAAAATACATATAATAAATTTTTAAGATATTCTCCTAACAGTGCTGGGATCTCAAAACCACATTAAAATACATCATGACTTTTACTGGCTAAATTACGGTGGGAAATATACTTCCGATTAAGGATTGGAAATCCCCTACGATTAAATATTAAAATAAAGCTTGTGAAGCCAATGAGGCGCAACATAACACATACGAAATGGATATTCTCTTCATAAATCCAAATTGCGAGAGCGATTTCACACTTTGTCCTTCTGCTTCCCCATTTTGTTTTCTATTAATTACATGCTCGACTAGCTGTTGTACCATTGTATGAAGATGATTCGGCTTCTTTTTTAAAGTCGTCGACCGACAGCATTTACTTTTAATTCAAGCGTCTACCAAAACGCCTGCCTATGTCGCTTTTGCGATGGCTTTTTCTTAGACATAACCCTATCGCAAGCTGTCGTCAGTATTTTGATTAACTTCTTATAGTCTAAGTTTGTGTTTTGCGTTTTCTGCGTTTTATTTTCAGGGTCTCTTTATTTAGTGTTCCCACGTCCAGTCTTGGTTTATATTTTGCACTGTTTGTACAGGATTTTTTCCTTTCTAATAAGAAGATGATATATGTGTGGTTGCAGAATGTTTCCTCCTCGTTCACGGTGCTGCTGGTGCTGTCGTTGTGAGGTTGATGACAGACTCCGACCTTCCTCCATTAAAGGCTCAAGGTGACTATCCAATCGGGTTGGAATTTGGAGAAATAAGAACCAATGTATACGTATACTTTAAAAAGGAAATAACTTCTTTCTAGGATCTCATATCGACCACTTTCGTAATGAATTACACCACAAAAGCTTCAACATAATTCATTTAGTATTGCCAACTTAATCTGTGTGAATAAATTTCAGTAAATTGATGGAAATACAAAGGATACTGGATAACCAAAGCGGTTCCATATTATGAAACCTGAATGCTCCCTCATACTCGAACGCGTAACTAAGGGAGCATTCTTATGAGTGTCATAAATCTGAATAATGTCTTTTATTTAACATAAATTAGCTGCCACTATAAAGCTGTTTTAACTTAAGAGTTGTTCTTTCATGCATATAAAATAATTTATCTGAGAACCGCTGAAAGGCCGCGTTACGAAGATATCAAACACCTGAAAATTAATCAAAACATGAGCAATGAATTCTGGTTACTGAAAATTGTACATTATCCCTCTACCCATCACTAACCATAAGATATTTGGGGTAAGAGATATTTTTACGCCGTAACTACGTGTACGAAGAACATAAAGTACGAAAGTTCTACGCTTGTGCTGGTTTTGCAGTATTAAAGGTTTTCTTGTAAAAAACTAATATTACTTTTTAACATCAAAATGGCTCCTCGTGCTCAAAGTTCCATTATCGTGGCGTAGTGGTAAATATTTGAACAGTTTATGGAAAACTACATAGTTCAAATAGCATATTATATGACGAGTTCAGAAATTGGAAAGTTCGATACGAATGAGGAAGTTGGGCAAAAAGTCAAGTGCAAGTTTCTAGACAAGATAATGAAATTTAAAATCTTGCATATTCTGAAAACCATTTTTGCCTAACATTAATATATTGCATAATCATTAATCTAAATTGCTGATGACGCTACGAGCTTGTCTCACATTTAATAATATTCCCTGTAAAATAACATCGATTTTTACCACCATCCTTAACCAGCTGAATGAGGCTGCATGCGTATTTAGCTGTATCCTTCCTTTGTTATCAAGACTTCTAATGGCTGCATAGGACATGTGGCTTTTAATCGTTTCAAAGAATAATGTTTAATTTTTGGAGATACGGCAGGCAAGAAAGAAAATGTCAAAACTCTCTGAACGCATGAATAACCCGTCAACTTTTCATGCATATTTAGATACTCGAAAAAGAACAAACATGATACACATACGTCAGATTGAGGCATGTATCTTAAAAATGGCATGTCCATTTTAACCGAAAATCTACGCGAAAGGACGAAGATTATCTTGCATATGAAATGTGCAACTCGTTCCAAGAACTTCATCTAAAATCAAGAATTACCAAGGATTGGAAAAAGCATTAACAATCTGCAAAACCATATCAGTAGTGGGATAGAGTCGGTTTCAACCCATGCTGCGTGCACACAGCAATAAGTTTGGCAACTCGGATACGGATTAAAAAATGAAGTGATTACGTTCCCAGTGACTCCAATACATTAAAAGAAGTTTCGGAGAGTTTACTATAAGTACTTCAAGAAGCAAAACTTTTGGTTTAATGAAGTTAACATACAGAGTTATTCACAACTTAGTATAAATATTTTAACTGATGTACAAGAAAGCGACATAGGTTGATATTTACTTATACAAAATTATTCCCTAAAAAATAAAAACCTAAAATTAAAATGTTTTTAGAAACGTGTGTACCTGTAGAGTAAAGTAAAGAGGCGATTCACCACTTACAAATGTATTTGAAAGATATTTACTCTGTTTTCTGTAATCGGCAATTCACATTACCTATTGAAGTTGTGAATTATGCATACATTTTTTGACTTATAGGGATATTTTCCACTTATGTTTGTTACGGTATTCCGTACTGAAGGGAAAGAAAAGTAAAGTAAGCAAAGGAAATAGCCTGCACCGGTTAACGCAACAAAACAGGAATCCAAGGAACACCGTGCTAGCTAAAAAGTCGCAGAGTGGGTTGGATCACACAGAAAGAAAAAGAACACCTCGAGAAAAGAATTTTATTTAGAAAACCTATAATTAAAAAACAAGTTACAAAAAAAAGGGAAACTAACCTGCATAGAAATCATTTATTCAAAACATCCCGAAGGATTTACACAGCACAAAAATCGATGCAAGAATAATTAATGCATTCCTGACTTACCTCACACTAATTTTTACACTAAAACCTAATATCTATATAAAACAAAATTAATGAAAAATATATAATTGATTGTTTTCAGTCACTTGTTTAACCCAATTTTTAAATACTTTATATTCACATAAAACAACAATTACAAAATTATATGTATATACTTACTTAGTGTCTACAAGCACCCTTAAAAGTACTAATAGTGGATGAGCAATACAGAAAACTCATCTATTGGCGAAATGCATTTCGCAGCAGCGGTGTAGAAATTGGTAATAATGTCGCACTTAAACAATAACTCTAAATTTTATATAGAAAATCTTATGGAAAGTCAATGCTAATCTTATTTTATCATAAATTCTCAAACAATAAAAGCTGTCGCGATTAGCATATTTACAACATTAAAGCTAAGCAATTAAAATTTACCAGATTATTTCTACATAAATTTTGTTTATCACAGAATGACTTGAAAGCAATCACATAACTACATTCCGTATATCAAAAAACTACATTTAATAATTAATAGAAACTTGAATTTGTAAACTTTGTCATTCAAAATTTCTCACACAATGAAACCAGATGTAAATAACTTTTTTTATCTAATTTGATTGCATGGTCCTAACCTAATTTTTATTCTAAAAAAATTAAATATTTTTGTCTTATAAATTCTAACATGACCTAAACAGATAAAACCAACCAGGTGGGCTGACTTACATACAGGCGATCCATAGCTCAGTTGGTACGCATGTGACTACTGAGCCCAAAGTCCTGGGTTCGAATCACGACACGGTCTGCTTGAATAATATAAGAAGAAGCATTTTTCATTAAAATACGCCCTCTTTCGAATGAGAGATAAAATGTAGGTTCCGTGTGTTAGTGTTGTCACGCACGTTAAAGATCCCTACTTTGCTTGGAGCAGCAAGAGTTCGGCAAAATTTAAAATTTCTCGATTAAAAAAACTCGCTTCCTGGGCAATGTAGTACTTTCGGGTGGAGCATTGGGAAATGAAATGTAGGGGCTGACTTACAGAAAATTAAAATATTAATACACAGAAAGGAAATATATAATACATATACTGATGGGATAATGCTTTCAAAAGAAGCACTTTCCGGGCGTCCTGTCTTCGTCCCTTGAAAATTCTACGACACATCCATCTTCAAGAGAATTCAGCAAAACAAACAACGCTGCCTCCTACCATATGGTCGCCCAGATTCTCTTATATGTTTCGAAACCATACACGACGACGATGTGTACAAGGACAAATCTAAAATTTGTAGCTGCAGAAAAAAACAATCTTCATGTCTCTAAGCCATCAGTTACAGTCAAACAATCTGTGATGATTATAATATCGGATAATTTGCATATAGCGATATTTTCGTTTACTCACAATCGCGTTAGCTATATTTAAATCGCTATTAGACTATGTCCAAATAATTGCTTGTAAAAATTGTAGAAATTCAAATCTGTATTTGTGTGTATACAAAACCGTTACCAAGCGCATTTAAAGTATATATGTGAATTTCATTAGAAGTATTTTGTAATTCTTACCGAAACAAGTCATAGAATGGAACTCCACTTTGAAAAGCATAACCAAACGTTTTAATATTTGGAATGGCGTGAGCTGCATTACTTGTATCATCGAAAATAATAGTCAGACACAATAACGCGTATTGTACCATTAGGATACTTAGAACGAACTACAACGCTATATCACGTAACAACATTTATTTTTATAACGGAAAAGTAATTCTTTTTCGTTCAAACAAGGAAGGCTGGTATTGTCATAGCAACGCAGCATTCATATCGTAATTTCCCTAGAAACACTATTTGTAGATAATCAAATTACATCAATGTTATTTTTCTTCAAAACCAGCCGTCTGTCTATAAGGGATCCAGAAAAACTGCTTGAATCGAACATCATGTCTTGGAAATAAACACAATAAGTTTGTATAACCAAACTTCCAATTCCATTCTAACAAGCGAAACTACAATCGGTAATGGAAAACCCGGATGACGTCCACTCAGCAGAACCGGTCGTAGCGCTCCAAACAACACGAATGTACATCAAACTTATGGAATGTATGAAAAGCTTCCCAACTTCACGCATAAAATTATAGAACATGTAACATACCAATTAATAATAATAATATATATATATATATATAATATAATAATAAAATAAAAAATAATAAAAAGTACATAATTTCATTGTAAAATTTCCAAGGCAAATGTTCTGATAACAGAATACCCTTCTTTTCAATGCTATATCGACATAGGATAGATTGAAGTACTTTAAATTATAACTACATATTCTAATAAAATCCTACAGGATCATAGGCAAGCAATTGTTTAAATTTGAGAAGGCGGTTGATATTATTAATAAATATCAAAATGCAGAAACTGCACCTAACATGTTTAAGAAAGGAACGTAGAGTAATGTTTATGAACAAATGATTTTTTAAAATATCGCGTGAGTTCGTGTTAACGATTACGAAACAAAGCAGCTGGATTGATAGCTTCACGGTAAGCAGGATCGGTACACTAACATGACGGCACCTTACTCATTTTGAGAGCACCAATAAGTAAAAGTCCAATATAGGCCAATATTTCATTACTACTTGTTGGAACAATTGTTCTTGGTTTCATAGGGTTGCAAGCATTCCATCATTCGTGGAAGTCTGTAGGCTTGCGGTTTGTTTAGGTTACACCAGAACCTAGGCAGTTAGACCAAGAGTAACATTCAATATATTTGTTCGAGGTATCCTAATTTTTATTTTTTGTTTTTTGACTATTCAGTGTCATCTTTAGCTACATACTTATATCTTTCGCTCCGTCATCAATTTCATAATCGCTTTCATCTAAACTATCATCAGAAATTTCATCATCCTCGTCTTCATCAACTGACACATGATCACATCTCGTATCTCTCTCTTCTTCTTGCAGAAAATCATCGAATTCAGGATTATCATTATCCAGTAGCATCTACATCTCCCCTTCGGTATGGTTCTTTGGATCACGTATTTTCGGAGCAGCACTTATAGCGTTCAAAACAAAAGCACCAATAGAAATCACTACTAAGCAAGCATACAACACAAGTAATGCAGCTAAACTGAAATACATACGTGGTCAAGTAGAATTCCAGGAATGGGTAGAAAGGGTATTCTCTGGATCCAAGCTCGGAAGTCCATAAAAATATGAATGTGTTGACTATATCACCATGCCCGAGCTGAACACAGAACAAACTTAAGAATTGCAGTTGACCATATCAAAGTACACGAGCTGAAAACAGAACAAACTAAGAACCGCGAGAATTTGCAATTTATTTTTTGTGGTACCCAAAAATCAGCACGCTCATTGGTCAATCAAAATTTGGAGATTCTTTTACAGTCGAAAACTGAAATACACAATTTATTGGTTAAAGACATCATAAACGTTTTTCAACACACGAAGCATAAGAAATGGAAGTGTATAAATATAATTGCAAATTCTTTGAAAGATATCCGTTAGTGCTCACCATATCCTAAGGAATCACCTTACAGTGCTCCCCATAGCCTGCAAAACCTTCAGCGAGCAGCGCTCTCCATAACCTGTTATACTTGAGCGCGCAGTGCTCTCCATAGCCTGCGTATTCTCCGACGGTGACGCTGTCCGCCGCCGTACCTAGGGCACGTCACTATAATTTATCAATCAATAATTACAAACTACGTATGGGCGTTAAGCTCCGTTCCATACTTCACCGACAAGTCGTTATTGTGATTGCGTCTGTCAACTCTACCACTGAGACAACACCCTCGTAAGTTAAACGGCGACGCACCCTACGCGACCCAAGCCACCACCACCACGACGCCTTCCGAAGGGTTCTGAAGATCACCGAAGACCTTCGAACCTCTCCATGCTGTACATACGTCCACATCATAATTCTTCATACCTTCACGTTGTCTCGCAAGAAAAACACGAAGTCTTCCGAAGAGTTCCGAAGACCACCGAAGACGTAAATATTTTCTAGCTATCGTTGTTCAAGTTCTCACAACTAAATTCCGAACCCTTCCGAAGAGTTCCGAAGACTTCTGAACTCCTCTATGCTTGTTCACTTAATAGTTTTTAATTTCATACCATAATTCTTTGTAACTTAAAGTTGTCCCACAAGTAAAACACGAAGCCCTCCGAAGAGTTCCGAAGACCGCCGAAGACGTCTGGACCTCTTCAAACTGTAAAAATTTTCTAACAACCGTTATTCAAGTTCCTACTCGGCCTCGCAAGCAAATTCCGAAGCCTTACGAAGAGATCCGAAAACTACTGAAGTCTTTCACACCCCGTTAAACTGTATATACATTCATTCAATAAGTGTTGAAGTTTATTTGGTTCCACAAGCAACCATGAATCCTTCCGAAGAGTTTCGAAGATTATCGAAGACTTCCGACCTGCTTCAAACTGTTACAATCATTCAATTTTAACTATTTCATTTTTATTTTTATGTATTTATGAAACTTATAATTATTTTTGCTTATACTTATTAAACAAATAATCAAGCCAAGCCTACCTACTTTCAGACGCCGCCCACCCGAACGATAACATATGCAGTTTCATGCTATCAGTGAATTACCAAAAATCGTACATACATGTACACGTAACATACACAATTTTAGTAGCAACTGGGGTGCATATCCACCCGTCTACAAAAATAATCCTTGTTTTAAGTATTTTTGCAACGACATTTAAACTAAAAATCAATTAAATAAAGCTACTTAAAAATTTTTGAACCAGTTTATTTAAAAAAGAAATTAAGTCTGGGGTGCTCGTGCACCCCCGTTGGCATGATGAGGGTTGAATTTTAGATTGTAATTTTTTATACGTAAATTTCAATATACCCACCTTTCTTGGGCATTAGTTAAAATATTTCTATGAAGTTGTGAATCACCACGTATAAACCGAACATTTTATCTATATTTTATTATATTCAATATTCATTTTATGGCCAATTCTTCACAATTCTCATTTATAAGATCAAATTGTTTTTGTAGAAGATGTGATCGGCGAAAAATCGTTTTAAACCGTCCCAAATATCTCGAAGTTATGTATTGTAACTATAGTACGTTTAACTAACAGATTCAGTAATTAAAATAATAGGATTGTCTTTAGTTGCGTAGTACAAACTGGGCACAAACTTGATTCACGATGAACAAATAAACGCATTGCGGTAACTACAAATATATGTGAGAAACTAATTGACATTTATAGGTTAACAATACAAAATTTAATGGGTGGTTGTGCGAACCCGGTCAACCAACACAAATTTTTATTTAAACTTGCCGCTCATTTATCGGAAGAGCACTGAATCTGTGTGTCAAACGCACTATAATAGTTGTTATAAATGTATTTTTTTTTAAACCTAAGTAAAAGCCATTAATACAAAAGTGGTCAGTAATTGCTTGTGCTTTTAAAAACCAAACAGTTCTTCGAAATCAATTTTGTCAATCATATACAGGTTCATACGCGGGGGTTCCCAGTGGCTGGCACGCGTTCCCATACGGGGACAACGTTTACAAACCGTAAAAGTAATTAAATTTCTTTATAACCATAACCTGAGCTTGTTATTCTTCCCACCAAAATTCCGCTTCTGTCGGTCATCTAGCTTTACCATTCCTAGCAAATCTAGTTGTACTCTAGGCAACTTTAACTTCAAATTCCCTCGCTTTCTATCTTTCAGGGACTCCTAACGTTCCATCTTCGATTTGTAAAGCAGCCTTCTTCTTCAGTCTGTTTTTCTTTTTCTTTCGTTTCTCCTCAGAATTAGATTGGGTACGACCTACCTATGTAGAGCGAGATTTCGGGACTATGTTTCTACTAGTCTGCGTTATGTATACGTGGAAGGTTACCATCGTGTTTCTATGATTACATTGCCCTGCCAAGCACGGAAACGGTGGTGGTTTTCTGTTACTTCATCGAACGGAGCGGATTACTTAGGGGGAATTAGGGATAGGGAAAGAGCAATTCGTTGCCTTTTACGCCGGACTGAATTTCACTTATCTTCCAGATACTTATACAACTATTTTAACAACATAGAAAAAAAAAGGACGCATTTTGAATTAAACCTTAGGAATGCATCCGATAAAAATTACTAACGCGTATACACCACACTGAAAGACCAATTTGCTTAACATACATATCCATAAACCAGCGAAAACCCCGATGAATTCTACTCCAATACGAATTTATTGACGCATTGCAGTTTTGCACATGTTTGAAAGCAACACAAGTCAAATATGCATAAAATACTAAGTGCAGTAAAATTATTGCCTATAAATGCATAATGATGCGAATTATGCTCTCCGATAAATTTAATTTTTCTTTTTAAACCACAATTAAAGTTTCTAATTTTGTAAATTAATCTGAGACGTGAAGAAATTAGCCAACGCTAAGAATAACGCTTGATGAATTACATTTCATACAAGGTGCTGTCATAATTTAGTTTTAGCTACCACCCTTGTGGTTAATTACCAAACCCTAAATTCCTGGTTTTGATGTTACACTGGTGTGGGTTTTGTTTCCACTTTCGTAAAACATAAACTACAAAAGACGGTTTAAATCCTTCACAAAGATTTGTAATAAAACTAGAAAAATAGACGTTTTTTGACGCTCAGGAAGATTTTAACGCTGTTGTCACGTTGTCTGTCAGATTTCGTTCAATTCACACAAAAAATTTTCGTTTGAAACAGTTCGTAATATTTTCAGACGTCCATATATAGAAAGATGAATTCTGACCAGATAATTTATCTCCAACAAAATTTGAACACGCAAGATTCAATTACACTAGCGCTGTAAACATAACTAGAAAGGCTTGAAAACATATTACCAGTACGCAATCTACTTTCTCAAAGATAAGCGCGATGAAACACAGTAAATACGCCTTAAAACTTTTCACCTCGCAATTTCTACGCGTTCCCTTAGAATATTAAATCCTAGACTAAGAATTATTACTTCACATTACCTAATCCTCACAGACCGGTCTGCATCCGCAGGAGAAATCGATTTAACATATCGCATCATCCCTTTTTCGACATATTCATAAACAAATTTCTCCTTTCAAAAGAGTTGCATAACCCGTAATTTGCATCTTCAGCTGACACTGTAAATTGGTATACCGATTGTCACTTTTTTGCAAGTTGACATGAAAAAGAGTGGTTGAGTTTTACAAACCCTATTAAAGGACCTTTATGTTCGTAGAATTAAGGACGACATGCCAAAACATCTTCAGTTTTAGGTCTGATTATATTTTGTATCCTTATGGGCAGCAACGCTCTTTATACTAATCTGCCGTGTGTAACAAATATTTAGAGCCCATCCAATGAAAGGGCGTTATTTTTTAAATTACCTTCAATAAGTCTACTCCCATTTAGTTCATAATATGAAGCATCAAATGCCAAGCTGGTTCACGTTCAAAATTTAATGTACCGAAAAATTCCAAGGGGAAATTGGTCCAATTTTGTTAGAAGTTAATGATTGTTACCTTATATAATTTTAAGAATTTAGCTATTTATTTCTTTTTAGTAAATGTAGAGGACAATATTCATAATTTTTCGCTATTATTAACCTTTTGAGTCTTGGCTTTTTTGTATGAGGACGTACAATAAAATGATTGCCGTATTCAAATTGTAGTATTTATTGTTTTTAGATGTTGTTCTTAACAGGGACACATTGCAGCTACCTTGGAACGACCGAAAAAATATAATTCAAGAACTTTTTAATTTTTAAAAAAGATATAGTCATTAGTAAATTAATTGGTTAAAAATGAACATTGTGTGTAGACTGAATTCTTTTTGTATTATTGTTTTTATTTAAATTTCACGAAAAAAGATTATATTTTAAAAATATCACCTCGTAAGATGTTTGACATCAAGTCGATTTTTATTCGATTTGATCTTCTCCAAAAACACATTGATCTTCTACATGTGCAGTATGTTCAAATAGCTGTAAAGGTCATAGTGAATATAATAAAATAAAGGTAAAAGTGGGGTCATTTATATTAACTTCATGAAACCAAACCTTCTCAGTTTTCAAGTACTCCTGATAAACTATAACGAAACTTTTTTAGTGTATTGGAATGGTTGTCAACGCATCCACTACGTTCTTTCGACCGTACTTGAACTATATTGCTATGTGCACGCAATTTAGTTTGAAACCGGTTCTATCCTGCTACTTATTTAGTTTTGCAATTTATTAACGGTTTTGTCAATTCATGTGACGAAGATGTGTAACTAGTTCCGAAAACTCCGTGCACCTTCAAAAACACTTAGTTTGTTTATGATAACATTTCTAATTTGGTTTAATATATCGTTTTCCTATGTTCGAAAGAACGACGTTTAATTTTTGTAAATAGTAGAAGCAAGATATGGTTTTCGTAAAGACAGAGGGACTAGAGAACCGATACTAATGATTAGGGTAATTATCGAAAAAAGGTTACAAAAAATAAAAATTTCGCGTTTGTAGATTTAGAAAAAGCATTTGATAGGGTTAATTGGATTGTTATGTTCAGGGTTTTGCAAAAAATAGGAATCTCTCATAGGGATAGAAAAATTATTTACAGTCTATATAAAAACCAAAGCGTAGTAATTAGACTTGATGAAATAGAAAAGGAAGCTACGATTAGAAATGGTGTTAGACAGGGTGTATACTGTCTCCCTTGATTTTTAATGTTTATATTGAGGAAGCTTTAAACTTAGCTAGAGAGAGAAAAGATATAGGTATTAGTGTACAAGGACAGAAAATAGACATGTTACGTTTTGCAGATGATATAGCCATTATAGCAGAGTCTAGAAAAGAGTTAGGAGAGTTTTTAAATATTTTAGATGAGATACTACGGAGTAACTATAGTATGAGAATTAACTCAGTAAAGACAAAGATAATGACAAGTGAGTTACAGCCTAGTTCTAAACCAAAATTACAAATAGGTAGTACCGAGTTAGAGGAGGTAGATGAATTTTGTTATTTAGGTAGTATAATTACAAAAGATGGACGTAGCAGAAGGGATATAGTAGCTAGAATAGCTCAAGCTAGAAAAATGTTTTTAAAAAAGAAAAACTTACTAATAGCTAATAGTATTAGCTTAGATAATAGAAAAAGTTTCTTAAAGTCGTACGTATGGAGCGTTCTACTATACGGTAGTGAGACTTGGAAAATTAAAGAAGTAGATAAGAAAAAGATAGAAGCTTTTGAAACTTGGTGTTATAGGAGAATGTTAAAGATTAGTTGGACAGATACAGTAACAAACGAGAAAGTTTATAGAAGGATAGGTGAGGATCCCTGTATGTGGAAACAATTGAAGGTCAGGAGAGATAGAATGATAGGGCACCAGTTAAAACATGAGGGACTATTTAGTAAAGTCTTAGATTATAGACTACCAAATAAAAATAGAGTAGGAAGGCCTAGACAAAGCTATATTAGTCAAATTATTAGAGATTTAGGTTGTGAAGGGTATGTAGACCTTTTTAGAATAGAAAAGAATTTAGAGCTGCGTCAAATCGACTTTAAGCAAGCTCGAAAACAAAACAAAAAAAATCAGTTAACTAAATGTCACCAGGACATAACTCACAATTAGTTAGCGGTCTGGCATGTTGGTAGCGTTTCGTTGCTGAAGCCTTACCATAACATATAATTTAATAAACGTCACCATGACATAACTCACAATTAGGTAGCGGTCTGGCATGTTGGCAGCGATTCGTTGCTTGAGCCTTAGCATAACATATAATTTAACTTTTTTCCTTTTTTGAAGCGGATAACCAGGTTATATTTCATTTCCTTATAAATGGTAATCATGTAAACATGTTAGAGTTCTTTAACAACCATCAGGTTGCTAATACCTATGTAGAGCCAGCTGGATAGGAAAAAGATAGAAGGATATAGGAAGACCTAGACCAAACTATATTAGTCAAATTATTAGAAATTTAGGTTGTGAAGGGTATGTAGAGCTTTCTAGATTAGCACAGAATAGAAAAGAAGTTAGAGCTGCGTCAAACCGACCTTAAGTAAGGTCGAAAACAAAATGATGAGAAGCAAGAAAAGTCATATCATATTACTAGTGGTGCTAGAAAGAAAATATGCGTTAAACTCTGAACGTTTAAATAATCCATCAACGCTTATGCTTGGTGTCTGTATTTAGTAGTACAGTCAAAATGATGAGAAATTATACACAGTTATGAAATTGAGGCACGCAGTTGACAAACGATATGCCTCTTTTAACCGAAAAATTTGAAAAGTAGAAGAGTACTTTCTATTTAAATTCAGTGTAAAAAGGATGTGCAACTCGTTTCAAGAACTTTGTTTCTTATTCCTGCAGACAAGAAAGAAAGCAGTGAAGTTAGTAAATAAAATCGCCTACTCCGAATACCGCAACAAAAGGGAGAAGGGTAGAATAGAAATCAAAAAAATTAGATTTGTGGCTAACTCAAAATGTCGTGGAGTGGGGTGGGTCATACAGACAGAAAAATTGGAAATCTCTAAGCGGATTTATTAATAAGCCGATTGGTGAACATAGTACAAAAAGGAATATTTACAGAGACCAGAAAAACGCACATTTACATAATCGTCCTGTGATAACGTGATGTACACCAAAAGCATCACTTGTCATATAACACAACATAAACGTATACATGTAAGCAATATAAAATCTTAGAATCTAAATATATACAAAAGAAAATTTACAGTAATTCTACCTGCTCTATGAAGTTCACTTTCCAAATTAAGAACACAACCCTAACTGAAATGAATCAAGTGTGAAACTTAATCTAGATTATTAATAGTGAACAATTTGTGACGTTAGCATTGTGTAAATCTTAATTTTAAAATAAGTAAAAAATTGTTCTACGCGAGCTTCGGTTTTATATTACTTGTGACTAGAAAACAATCGCGCAAACACTTGTGCACAGAGAGGAGAAGGTAAATTTTAACACGCAGTTAGTAATTTATTGTGCAACCACGAGTAAGAAGAACTACATCACTTATGTAGTTATCAATCAACAAAAGAAATATCTATATGTCATCGCAGCACCGAAGACTGAGTAATTGCATCTTAAGGAGTGTAGTTATTCGCCTCGGGTACCATCGTAACGGATCTGGGTATTCTATATGAAACAATTGCGCTAAACAACTATACTTTGAAGGCATGTAATTAGCAGCGCAACTTACAAGGCTCTTTTACAGAAAAAGGGGCTCGGTGTGGAATAGACGATTTTCAAAGCACGGTCTGTATTTATAAGAAAAAACAACGTGGGGGTCAAAGTGTTTAGCTTTCAAAAATATTTTTGAAGGATTAAATGTAACGAATTTTCAGACAGTACCTGCAACAGTATATTCCAGCTGCAAAGCACAGCACAGCTTGCAAATAAAGAGATAACATAACGACTACCAAGAATTGCTAACAAGAAGGACAATCTTATTGCTTTGAACGTCTGCACAGCTTTTTTTTAATAAACTTTATTTCTTATTAGTCTGTTACCTAAAAAATTAAACAGACCTGACCCGCTCCCAGACTAACCCGTTGTTGAAAGATAAAATGAAAATTTGTTGTTATTGAGGTGTTTGGAATCCCCTAGTTTGTGTGTGTGTGTACGCGCGCGCTAGTACGGAATTGTGTGTATGTGTTTGTCTGTAAGTAATGGTGTCATGGGACTGCTCCCCCTCCAGTTCACGGCCGTCGGCGACCGGAAATCAGAAACCGAGAAGTCCGCATTTCTGCGCGTGTCTTGGTCATCGACAGCCGGAAACCAGAGGGGTTACGTACAGTCCCAGTGTGATTGTGGGTTAGTAAATTTCTATTTGTGCTGGTAATGTTTGTGTGCGAATGCGAAACTATGTGTGTGTTTCTCTGAATGTAGTGATGTCGTAGAATGATGTCATGGGGCTGCTTCACCCTTTAGTCCCCGACCTTTGACAGCCGTAAATCAGAAACCAAGAAGTCCACATTCCTGCACGTGTGTCACAGCTGCAAGATAACAGAGTCCCGTTTGATAGAATTTCTTGGTATAAACCCATTACAAGTGTTCATTTACTAGGCAGGTGGTTAAGGCGGCATAATCTTTTAAAGAAAGCTATAAATGTATGTGCAGTTGTGGTTGAAACGTATTTACTTCAGGTGTTAGAACATTCTGCAACGACTTTGTAAAGCGAAGTTGATAGATGTTTGTTTTATTTGATGGATTATAATGCGACTAACCATGCAAAATATTATAGAGTAAATGCTTAATGAAATTTTATAACATGTGGCGTCCAACGTAATTGGGCCGTCTTCACAGAAGATTTTACAAACAGCGCGCTTGCAAGAACAACCAGCACGTCACATGACAACAACAGTATTGGAAATGGTCTGCCGCCTCACAAAAATCGAATAGAACGTGAAAGAGGCAACAATAAGGACAACCAACCCCATATCAGCTGCCAGACGTCCACCCACCGCAGAAGAACTACCAAGGTGTCGCTTCTGCCCTCAAAGACACTGGCACCGAGACTGTCCAATCAGGAACTCGGGAAGCGACACCCCGGACGAGCAACGCCAGACTACAGCCCGGTCGGGCGAAACGAACTGGCGCGACTAATCATCACCCACAATGATCCAATACCAAGAATCCCCGTTACCATACAAAAGATAACCTTCGACGCATTACTGGATACAGGAGCATCGACGTGCATGACTAGGGAAGAGAGAATACCCGCAGGTTTACGGGTAGAGTCTTATCATGCCGCCGCCTATTTAGCCGAAGCAGGGAGAGAAATGGTAATCAAAGGCAAGTTCTGCACGTCATTCACCCTGGGAAAGGTGACGGACCACGAAAACTTCTTGGTAGTAGCAAACCTCGCTAAGGATATCATTCTGGGTGAACCTTGGCTTCAACGCCAGAAAGTGGTGATTGATTACGAACAAGACTCCATATATTTTGAGCACATAACCATAAGACGCTCCACTGGAACAAATCATGTAGACCACGAGCTAACCACACAGCCCTCGTCGATCTGCCCGATTATGTGCAAGGCACACAATCAGAAAGGCATACCTGTGGACGGATGTCCCAAGAAATGGTAACCTTTCAATCACAACTACCCCTACCAAGCAGCAGACGACCACGGAAAGGTCTAACGCCACCACACAACGGTGACGCTCGTCACCGCCAACAGGCCACCTACGCCAACTTCAACTAACTAGTTCGCAGACGAATTCTTGCCCAGCAGCCTTCGGGAAGAATTCCAACCAGTGAGCATCAGCCGATTATCACTGGACACCAAGAGATGCAGACTACGAAGTAACCACACAGCCCGTGTCGCTCTGCCCAATTAAGTGCATGGCGCACAACCAGAAAAGCATACCTGTGGATGGATGTCCCAAGAATAAGTACCCTCTTTCGACGACAATCATTCCACCCAGCAGCAACCGATCATGGTGAAGCCCGACGCCGCCGTACAAAGCGAAAACGCAAACACCGCCACAGACTCACATATTTTGACAACAAGGACCCCGCCGCATCCTCACAACAACCCAGCTACGCTACACTCTTCACCGGGGGATGCTGACTATATCACCGAACCCGAGCTGAACACAGAACAGACTGAGGAATTGCAGTTGACTATATCAAAGTACACGAGCTGTAAATAGAACAAACTAAGAATCGCGAGAAGTTTTCAACTCATTTTTTGTGGTACCCAAAAATCAGCACGCTTATTGGTCAAACTAAATTTGGATATTTTTTACATTTCAAAATCGAAATACACAATTTCATTGGCTAAAGACATCATTAATGTTTTTCAACACACGAAGCATAGGAAATGGAAGTGTATAAATATAATTTCAAATTCTCCGAAAGACATTCGTTAGTGCTCACCATAGTCTAAGGAATCACCTTGCAGTTGCTCCCCATAGCCTGCAAAACCTTCAGCGAACAGCGCTCCCCATAGCCTGCTATACTTCGACACGTAGTGCTCTCCATAGCCTGTGTATTCTTTGATAGGTGACGCTGTCCGCTGCCGTACCTCGGCACGTCACTATAATTCATCAATCAATAGTTAACAAACTACGTATCGGCGTTAAGCTCCGTTCCATACTTCACCGACAAATCGTTATTGTGATTGCTTCTGTTAATTCTACTACTGGGACGACAACCCTGTAGAGTTCAACGACGACGCACTCGACGAAGCCTAAGCCACCACTACCACGACGCCATCCGAAGAGTACCGAAGATCACCGGAGACGTCTAGGCTTCTTAATACTGTAAATAATTTCTAACCCTCACTGTTGAAGTTTTTACTGGGCCGCACAAATAAATTCCGAAGCCGTCTGAAGAGTACCGAAGACGACCGAAAACTTCTGAACCCTCTATACTTGTATATATTGTAAATTAGTAGTTTGTAATTTCACATCATAATTCTTTCTAACTTAAAGTTGACCCACAAGTACAACACTAAGCCTTCTGAAGAGTCCCGAAGACCGCCGAGGACGTCTGGACTTCTTCAAACTGTAAATATCCTTTAACTATCGTTGTTCAAGTTTTCACTGGGCCTCATAACCAAATTCCGAAGCCTTCCGAAGAGCTCCGAAGATTACCGAAGACTTCCGAACCGCTTCAAACTATTAAACTCAATCAAATTTAACGATTTCACTTTTGTTTTTATGTATTTATGAAACTTATAATTAAATTTTGCTTATATTATTAAACAAATAACCAAGCCAAGCCTACATGCTTTTAGACGCCGCCCATCCGAACTTTTATGATTTGCAATAACAAACAAATTTTACATAAAAAAAGTTTGAATTAATATTCGTGCAGAAATAGATCGTTTGCAGGATTTTACCGTAACAGCTTCATCTAAAATTAAAACTACAATAAATTGGAAAAAGCATTAACAATTTGCAAAATCGGTTAAGTAGAGGGGTAGGGCAGGTTTCAACCCTAGCTGGGTGCATATGCAATAAGTCCTGTAACTCAGATACGGATGAAAAAGTGTATCGGTTACGTTCCATATGGTTCCGATACACTAAAAGGATTTTTGGAAGGATTTACTATAAAAACTCCAATAATGAAAAATTTTGGCGTGATGAAGTTGACACAAACGATGGTCCATCTTTATTTTATTAAATTCACTATGAATTTTATGGTCGTTTGACCACAGTGCAGTAAGACAAAAATGTTTTTGGTTATCACATCTGCGAAGAATAATCTTAAACGGCCAAATACCTTTTTCTTATGAAATTTAAGCAAATGCGATGAACACAGAGGTGGTTCAATGTTCATTTTTTAACCAATTTGATCACTAATTACTTAATGGAACAGTTCTTTTAATTCAATTTTTTTCTTTATATACAAAATTTCAAGCAGGTTGCCTTGGAGGTTGTTCTGTGCTCCCATTTAAGGGTAACATTTACAAGCTGTGAAATATTAAAATTTGAATACCCAAACAAGTTTGTTAGTGGGTACTCATATGAGGACGCCATGACCGAAAGGGTTAATAATAGTGAAAGAAAAGGTATGAATTATGTACTCTACATTTACGTAAAGGTAATTAAATAGCCAAGTGATTAGAATTATTTAATGAAGGGATCGGAATAATTTTTTCCAAATTTTTCAATAACTTAGTTCTTGCGCTGGGATCAGGTGGAAGCGGACTTATGGTACGCATTGTAAAGATATATGGACATCAAAGATATTTGCTGGAAACAGCGGATTCGCGCAAGCATTGATACGAATGAAGACCTGAACCTAATGGCTTTGGCATGTCGTCTTTAAATTCTATGAAAATAATGGTGGTTTAACGGGGCTTTTAAAACATACCACTTTTCCACGTCAACCTGCAAAAAGATATTGTTACATCAATTTACAGTGTAAACTAAAAGTTCTAATTGCGAGTTATGCAACTCTTTTGAAAGGAAAAATTTGTTTGTGAATATGTCGTAAAAGGGATGTGCGACAAGTTTAATCGATTTCTCCTGCGGATGTATACCGGCCTGTGAGGGTTAGGTAATGTGAAGCAATAATTCATAGTCCAGGATTTAGTATTCCGAAGGAATATTTACACACGCAGAAATTGCGAGGTAGAAAGTTTTGAGGTGTAGATGCTATTTTTCATCACGTTTGTCTTTGCGAAAGTAATTGCGTACTGATAATATTCCATTCTAGACCTGGTTAGGTTCGCCAAATTGTAATTGAATTTTACGTTTTCAGGTTTTGTTGGAAATAAATTTTCTGCCCAAGATTCATTTATTTTGGACACACATGGGGTTGCAAATCGGAAAATATTGGGAATTGTTTCAAATGAAAAACTTTTGTGTGAATTAACCAAAATCTGTTGTATCACAAAGCTATAGAGAATATAACTGTAATGCATAGCCTTAACTAAAAGCGTGACAACCTTCCTAAGCATCAAAAGACACGTCTATTTTATAGTTTTATTATAAAGCTTTGTGAAGGGTTCAAACCTTTGTAGTTTATATTTTACGAAAGCGGGAACAAAACCCGCAACAGTGTAACACCAAAACACGGAATTTAGGGTTTGATAATTACTACAACGTTGGCAGCTAAAACAAAATTATGACAGCACCTTGTATGAGATGTAATTTATCAAGCGTCATTCTTAGGGTTGATCTAATTTCTTCATGCCTCAGATTAATTTACTAAATTAGAAGCGTTCATTGTAGTTTAAAAAGAAAATTGAGATTTATCGGAGAATATAATTGGCATCATTTGTAGCTGAAATGCTTACATTTTTGCAGAATAATTTTATTGTACTGTTAAAATTTGTCGTATCTTTGACTTGTGCTGCTTTTGAACAATGTGCAAAACTGCAGTCCGTCAATAAATTTATGTAGCTAGCATTTGTAGAATTGACTTTTGGCTAGTTTGTAATATTTATTGAGCAAATTGGCTTTTTAAGTATAATATGTGCACGTTAGTAATTTTTATTGAATGCAAAGTTAAATTAGAAATACTCCTTACCTGTTCTTTATACGCTGTTAAAATAGTGCGTTTAAAAGAAGCGATTAGTCCTAGAATTAACCATGCCTAATGTAATAGGTGACTAACTAGTAATTATGCTTCCCTTGACATTGCTCCACTCGATGGAAAGCAACAGAAAATCTCCAACAATTTTGAGTAGCCTTAAAGATTATTCAAAATTCAGGCGAGCAGAAAGATACCCTTAGAATCTCTTTACTTTGGTAAACCGTCCCTATTCTGATTCTGAGGAGGGGCGAACAGTCATGAGAAAAGGAAAAATAAAGGAAAGGTCACGCTAAAGAGGAAGTTGCCCTTCTAGTAATAATCTATTATTATTATTATTATTATTATTATTAAAATACAACCGAGCGGTGCCAACGCTTACCAACGAGAAGTTCTAATAAGAAAGTGATATCAGAATCGCTATTGCAGTGCAACTCCATCCCCTTAGCACTGGGTCTGAACACCATCACCATGCCATTCAGTTTATCACCCTGTCTCCCCCTATATTCGATTTTTCTATTGTTCCACCCGAAGGTACTGCACTGGCCAGAAAACGAGTTTTTTTACCTAGGAATTTTAAATTTTGCCAAACCCATGCTATTCCAAGCAACGTGCGTGGCAACACACACACGGCACCTATATTTTGCTTCTCTTCCGAACAAAGGGAATGTCTTAGTGAAAAGTGCTCGTCTTACACTTTTCAAGCGCTCCGAGTCTGGAATCGTAGCCGAAACCTTAGGATCAGCAGTCATACGCGAACTTATCTGATCCACGGAGCCGTCGTTATCACTATGGCCGCTGCAATCAGCTATTGATGCTTCTGGAGATTTATAAGCGAGACTAGGTGGAAACCAGAAATCCTCGTTTATTGTTAACGAAAGTATATCCTTGTTTACTTACTCTAACCGTCGGTAGAACTTACCGAACGTGAACTGTCATCTTGAAATTTAGCGACGCCGAAAATGGGGTTAACACCGTGAACTTACTACTGCATCAAACTAAATCGGCATTTGTTGTTTTTCGCAGCCCTTATCATATACATTCCGTATTCGTTATAAATTTTTTATTCATACACGCTGACTTGCTCTCTGCATCGCTTCAAGCGATATGTCACTTGTCTAGAACTAGATCACTGTTATTGAGCTATAAGTATAAAAACCTTAGCGATTCGTTAAGTTGGTTGAATGACTTAGCACCTAGTTACTGAAAAATTGCTCATATTAGGCGTTACTCATTCGGAAAGTCGTGTAACAAATGTATTATTGACAAATACTGAATTTTTTTTTGGATAGCGATTAAGCGTTGTATCAAAGTTGATACCGGTTTTAATGTTGAGATCAGTCCTGTTATTTTAAATACGTAAGTTCTTCGCGTAACATTAAATAGTAGAAACTTTTTCGGATGTTACTAAGATTCCATTCCTAAAAGTTATGCGTATTTTAAACATTGTTGGATATAACATAGTAAATAGTTGTTTTTGCTGGCAATTTGTAAAAGGAATTTACAATGGAAGGTTTCACAGTTTATTAGTTGTTACGTTCTATTTCATATTTAAAAAAGTTACAGCCTCATTAATCTAAAAAATCCTTTGAGTTCCTACTTTTTTAATTTATATTTGCTATAACTTTCATCCGCGCAGATAGGCAACTAACTTTATGCGCTTTCCATTAAATCCATGAGTTCGGTTGTGTACATTTCTTATCTCTTACGTATACAAGTCCACTTGTTTATCCTTTCTAGTCCCTGATTCGACACGAAAACTTGATTACACGTGCTTCGCGTGTAAAATGGTTTTTCCTGTCATTCATATAGTGTAGGATTTTAAAAACAGTTCGTGAAATAAAATGATACTCTGTTTTGGATGTAATAAAATATGTACTATTTTGGTGCGGTGAGAAGTATGTTAAGTAAGTTAAGAACGAAGAGGTACTAAAAATGGTAGGGGAAGAAAGAAATATGTGGAAAACAATAAAAAATAGGAGAGATAGGATGATAGGCCACGTACTACGGCACGAGGGACTAGTGCGGAATATACTAGAAGCAGAGATAGGAAAAAGAGAAGAAGAGGTAGACCTAGGTTAGACTACTGCACACAGATAGTGAAAGATGTATGCTGTAGGAGTTTCAGGGAAATGTGTAGGCTAGCTCAGAAGAGAAATCAATGGAGGTACGCATCCAACCAGTCCCAAGATGGATAAATTAATGACAAAGAAAGTAACTGCAATTAAACATGATATTTATTATAAGCAACTACATGCATTGGAGGGGCAATATTCGCGAATAATGGTAATTGCATAAAAGCATTTACTGGAAAACTATTATTTCGGCAAATGTTTAAGTGTTGGGGGATCTTGGCAGCCACAGGTTGCTTAACCCCCTTCAATAAATCTCAGTGAAAAAGGGCATAATATTAGAAAACAATAGAAGAAACATAATATTTATTATAAGCAACTACAAGCATTGGATGGGCAATATTCTCGAATTATGGTAATTGCGTGAAAGCATTTACTGGAAACCTATTATTTCGGCAAATGTCTAAGTGTTGGGGTATCTTGGCAGCCACAGGTTGCTTAACCCCCTTCAATAAATCTCAGGGAAATAGGGCATAATATTAGAAAACAATATAAGGGGAACCGAGCTGTATTGCTGTGTGAGAATTTCAGGGAACTATGTAGGTTAGGTTTAGAAAAGAAATAAGTGCAGGTACATGTCCAACCAGTTTTAAGACGGGAAACCCAATGACGAAAAATAAGCGCAGATAAATCTGATAATTATTATAAACAACTAGTTGTTTGTTGTAAAATATCTGCAACTAATGTTGACTGTGCGAAAAGATATATTGGAAAAAATATTAAATCAGTAAATGTTCAAGTGCTGGGGGAACTTGGCAGCCACAGGCTGCTTACCCCCCTTCGCAACCACTGAATGTCGGAAAAATAGGGTATATAATTGTAAAACAATAGAAGGTGACCGAACTGCATCTAACAAGAAAGAACGGCGCCTATGATGAAAGACAACAAACATAGAACAAAAAGTTGTTGAAAACGTATGTGTGGAGCACAGCACAGACAGTATGCCTACGAAATACGAGCAGTCTGAAAAGCAGACAGAAAAACAGTAACGGCCTTTGAAATGCCGTGCTTCAGATGTTTGAGGATGGACAGACAAAGGTAATAACAAATAGGTTATAGAAAAAGTAAGGGAACAAGGATATCTTTGGGGAAAAAATATGAGAAATAGAAGGGCAGAATACGTTCTAAGGCATTTTTGGGGAATAGCATAGGATATATGACAAGCAGAGATAGGAAAAAGAAGTGGATGTAGACCTAGATCAGATAGCGATAGATGCAGACTGTGCAAATTTTGGGGAAATCTGTAGGTTAGTTCAGAATAGGAAACAATGATGGTACGCGTCTAACCAGTTTCAGGACTGAAGACCCAATGATGATGATGATGAGAAGTATGTTGGATGAGAAATAGGATTCAACAATTTTAGTTAAAGTTGTTGTTTACTTTGAAAACGAAAAATTATATTTTTCTCTACCGTTTGTTTTATCTTATACAACACCGACAAGCTTGTTCGCGGTTTTAAGCATAAAAACAACTTTAATATGACATGATGGCCAGCCAGTCTACAATAACAGAAGTGACATGAAGTGAAGGACAACGTTTAAAATGGTAAGAAAGTGATTGATTTGTTTACGTTTATATGCATGACATTTATTTTATAACAACGGATGAAGGTGTTGTCATTTTCATTTTTTATATACATATCATTTTAACGGAAGACTGTATTGAAAACTGAATCAACCCCAAAATAGTATAATTGAACTTGAACTACTATGTAAAATCCTCCGGACAAATCGATGTTGATTGTTTTTCCTTTCTTGATCACCTCCTCTACGACTAGTTAGTTAGCATGCCACTCTTCCGTTCCTTTTTTCGTAGTGGTAATCGATGCGAACTACTTACTTTGCTTTCTTTCTTGTCCGTACGGAATACCGTGACATAGTTAACATGTATCTAACCCTATTTTAAAGCTGGGAAATATAATACGCTACTGCATTATATTCATGGAAACCCTTCTTAGGATCTTGTATACGACTGAAAGAATTTAATCAAAGAATTATTCGACTTTTTTAAAAATGTCGAAATTAGTGGACGAAATGGTTAAAAAGATTTTTTCACGGTTCTTCGTCGATCTGATCTTCTCCAAAAACATTTTGATTTTCTCCTACATATACGTTAAGGACAAGTGACCGTAAGTTCATAGTGAATATAATGAATGAAGATAGAAAGTCGCATCTTTTATGCTAACTGCATTAAACCGAACCTTTTCGATCTTGGAATATTTATATTAAACTGTACCGAAACTTCCTTTAATGTATCGGAGCTACTGTGAACCTAACTTCTACACTTTTTTATCCGTATCTAAATTACGCTAAGTCAACGTAGTTTAGGTTGAAACCGATTCTACCCTACTACTTATCTGGTTTTGAATTTACGTTTTTCTCATTCTGGGTTGGAAAAAAGTAGTGGATTACTTAATCATCGCATTAAACGAAATTGTCCCGTTCTTAAAAACGATTTGCATTGACCGTAGTGAATATGTATATGTGTTAGTGTTTTGTTTTCCAATCGGGTTATCATAAGCAAATACGAGGGCCAGTCAAAATGTTCCTGAAATTTTAAATAATTAACAAATTTTGTTACAGAAAGTTTGGTAGCAGTGTAGCTGAAGCTAGGAGAGCGTGGTGATCAGTTGGCGCGATGTCGAAATTTGAGCAAAGGGCGACCAACCAATTTCATGTGAAGATCAGAAAAATCTGCTTCAGAGACTTTGTTAGCCTTACAAACAGCCTTTAAAGAAAACAGTCATTTACGAGTTGTTTTCTAGATTTCGGACGGGCATGAATTGCTGGAAGACGAAAGCCGCAGTGGAAGACCTTCAACCTCCAAAAACGAAAGGAATTATTGAGCAGGCTAAACAGTTAATCACATCAGACCGAAAAATTGCCGGTCGATGAGTTGGCACAAAAATGGGGATCTCCCGTGAATCCATTCACGGAATCCTATAAGATCATTTGAAGATCGGTGCAAAGTTTGTCTCGCGACTGCTGAACTCAAATCAAATAGAAACTCGACAGCTGACTGCTGCCAAATGTTTTGACAAAAGCACAGAAGACTCGACGTTTCTTGAGACAATCGTTACTGGTAACGAGACTTGGGCGTACGTTTACGACTCGGAGACAAAGATGCAGTCATCAGAATGGCACACAACGTCCTCTCCTCGACTAAGAAATCACGTCATGTCAAATACAAAAAAAAGTGCTGCTCGTTGCGTTTTTCGACAACAAAGGTTTGGTATTCAATGAATTTGTACCACCTGTTAACGGTTCTTTAAACGTGCAAGTTTTGAAAAGCCTAAGGGAGGCAATCTGAAGAAAACGTCCTGCCAAATGGCGTGGAGGGTGGTCATTGAATTACAACAATGCTCCCTCCTACACAACGATTGTTGTACAGAGAGGTGGCTCGCAGAAAATAACATTTCACTCATCCACCATCTGTCCTACTCACCGGATTGAGCACCAACTGATTTCTGGCTCTTCCCCAATCAAAATAGCTCTCAAAGGTAATCATTTTGACACCGTAGAAGACATCAAAACCAACGCGATTGCTGAAGTTAGGATTTTTATAGTAGTTTCGTGTAATTTGAGGAGCGTTGTTGCAAGTGTGTGTTCTGAAGAAGTCTACTTTGAAAACGATTAATTAAATGTCTATATTGTGGTAATAAAAGTTTACGATAAAAATTCGGGAATTGTTTGATTAACCCTCGTATAAGCATAGTTGGAAACTTTGATGTTGCTTGAACTTCTCGGACCGAGTTGCACATCTATTTCACATTGAATTTACATGGAAGGTAATCTTTTTCAAGTTGAATTTGTGTTGGAATGGACATTTTTTTTTAATTCATAATAAATACGATCCCAATTTTAGAGAAAAAATTATCTTCAACGACGGAGCGGACTTCAGAGTGAGCGACTTTGTAAACAAATAAATTGTTGAATTTAAGATATCAATCCACGTGAGACTTTTGCAGCCCTAGAAACTTACTATTTGGCGATTTTTGGATCGGCGGGAAAGTAATTCTAAAGATACGACAAACTGGTGGTTCCAGCAGTACAGTGGAACTTGCCACAAAGCCGATGCAATAAGCGCGATAATGCAAAAAAAAATTCCAGACAGATTTGTGGCTGTCGTTTTGTGACTAAGATCGTGTGCCTTTGGATTTTTTCTTTAGGACTACGTTAAATCTCGGTTATATGCTAATAAACTAGCAGCAGCTGAAGACTTGAAGAACCACGTCATTTGCGCTATCGGCGAGATTCAGCCCGGCGAATATTTGAGCGACATAGTTTTAACAAATGGTCTTCAACTTGCAATGAAAAGATCCGCTGTATCACAAATACAACTTTTTTTAGCTTTAAAATTATATATGGCATAATGGAATCCCCGTATAAACCTTATTTGAGAAAGCGAAGATGGGTTTGTTTACGCATGCGTGGGTGTGTAGGTGCATTCGCATGTGTATGTTTGTGAGAGTATGCGTGCGTGTATGTGCGTATGGACGCGCGTGTGTGCGTTAGCACGTGTGTGTATACTTCTGTGTCTGAGTAAGTACCTTGGGGTGAGTGGGAGATAGATTTGCGTGTGGATGTGAATAGTGGCTTTGGAAAGTTGTGCTCGTTTGGACGCCTGTGAGTGAATGTGCCAGTAGATACGCGTGCCATAGATGAAATGGGTCACCTAAAATGTGACCCATGACCCAGTGACCCAAATGAGAATTTGACCCACCACCCAGTGACCCATGGCCCAAATTGACCCAAATTGATCCAGTGACCCAAATTGACCCACATTGACCCAGTGGCCCAAATTGACCCAGTGACCCAAATTGACCCAGTTACCTAAATTGACCCAAATTGATGCAGTCGCAAAAATTTTCTTACTGTCTCAAATTGGCCCTCTGTGATGTCTTCAATTAGTGGGCGAATTTTAACGAATAACCGATTATGAAATTTGGAAATTTTATTATTAATTTTTAATAAATATGTGCTGTTCTACGAATTCCAGTTACAAAATAAATCTCAGAACTATCTGGCAGAAGGAGTAGCTGCTGTCCGAGACAATTTTAATTAGTGTGAGAATGTTTAACAATTAAATATACTAAATGGTCAAAATATTTTTCAATGACAGACGCAATAAAATATAAATTGAATAATCCCGTTTTCTGACATCGAGTTGATTGATACAGGAACATTGTTTTATATGATCTTCATCATTCTTTTAGTTAATTAGTCTTATCAAGAAAACTCGGTCTCACGGAGATTTATAAAAGTCAGCACTTATGTATAAGGTTTAAATTACAATTAAGGTGATGTTTATCCATGCTTAATGATAATGATATAAAAATTACAAAAATAATGGACACTGAAAATAACCGGGTATATAATATTAAGATTTTTGCTACAAATTATTTCAGTTCTTATGTGAAAGAATACTATTATTTGAACATACAAAATTGTATACGTTCATAACACTGCATTCTCGCGGCACAGCGCCGCAGCACGTTTTTTGAAAAACATGTAAAAATGCGTTTCATATTATATAAAAAGCGATGTATTTATTACAAAACATTTTAGCGTTTGCTTGAAATGTGAAACGAATGCTAGCAACTAACGGCACCAATAAGCTTATGCATTTGTGAAAATAGTTAATAAATTGAGCTGAAAGTATGGGAAAAAGATTTTTATGACTTCAATAATTCAATTTGTTACTGAATCAATTGGGTCAGTTTGGGTCACCGGGTCAATTTGGGTCACTGGGTCAACGTGGGTCACTGGCCAATGTGGGTCACTGGGTCAATACGGGTCAGTACACGGGACCCACTGACCCAGTGACCCAAACAAAAAAGTGACCCACTTGGACCCAGTGACCCAGTTGACCCATGACCCATTTCATCTCTGACGCGTGCTTGTCAATACATGTGTTGTGATGCATGTAAGAACCTATGTGTGATTCTGGTTGGATGATAATATAAGTCTTCAGTGCGTGTCAGCGTGTGTGCGTACTGTGTGCACATGGTATATATTCACTTAAACGTAGACTACGATAATCAATATGATTGTGGCTTCCAGAAACTGTTTAATACTTCTTATGTTTTATTTTTAAGTTAAGTTCCTCAATTTTGTTTTAAGTTTTGTTAGATTTTTGCCGTAATGAATTTAGAAATGCAACTATTCACTGTCTAATCAGTGAATAGAAAAATTATCAAGCGACGCTGTTAGGAATAAACCTAAACATTTTCTTTAAGTAAACTACAAGCAAGAACCTTTCACATAATAAATACAAAAGTTTTATGTAGCTCAAAGAAACCAATTTTCCACAAACAGAATATATCGTTCACTGCTTTAGTGTGCTTTCAGGTGCTGAAAGCTTCATACACGCACATATTGATCTGCGCATTTTATTTACAGAATCCCTAATTCGTACATCCTTTCAGCAGTAGCCTAGATTAATTTGTTTTATACGCACAGGAAAACATCGAAGCTAGAACCTAGTTTTATGGCGACAGCTAATTTATACCAAATAAAAGGCACATCTCTACGTCTTTCCATGTTTACGATACTCATCACAAAATAGCTCTCCCTTCAGTTACAAGTTTTCAGGGTATGAGGGTACATTCAGAAACCATAGTATGTGGGTCGGCTTCGCTTATCCAGTTTCCATTGTGCCTCCATCAATTCACAGATATTTGTCACGCATAGATTAATTTAGTTATATATTCAGAAGCGATTGTAGCCCCTCTAGTAGTTCGTGTACTCAGGTGTTACAGATGTCCTGAATGGCTTTTGTTTCCTTCGTTAACTATTGAATCAAATCCTAATTCGTGGCCTAAATGCTAGCTTATATTAAATTAGAAATAGTATTGTAACGTACTTCGACTTTCACTTCTTCTAAATGTCTAATAATCAACAGATATTTACAGAGAATCCTTATTCTACTGGAATGCGGTTACAGATATCTCTACTAATATTTATTGCACTGTCTGTGCTTAAATTCAACTGCATACGTTATATTGGATTGATGCACTATTAATTCGATTACACAAGCACTAATCGCTAACTTATATCATAATTTGCATGGACATAAAGGGTTTCTATTTTAACATTTTTATAAAACAATTTATTTCATTTCATTTGTGAATTAAACCCACACTGAATTGCTCGTCAGGAGCTACGGTATTTATATTTGACCATAATGTTTACGATATTACTGTAATATGTTCGTGTTTTCTTTTTGTCGCTCATTCTATGACTTCGTTAAATAAACCGTTGTAGCTAGCTATCAGTTATACCATTGTTCGCTAAATATTTAATTTAAAAAAAAAATAAATTTTCTGCGTTATCACAAAGTAGTTGGCTACAATACCATTCCAACGGAGTATTAGATATTGTGATATGTTAGAAAAACAACTTACAGTGACAATAGCGTTTTTCAATCACAACGCCAGAATTATTAAAACTTAAGTTAGATGCAACAATGTATAATTGAAGGACATAATAAAAGGTTAATGAAAGTTCAACAATCCAACTATGAGAACGGATGTAAATACCTTGTATTCTAGACGTAACTTGACACTGCAGGTGCAGGTCACAACAGATTATAAGAAACTTATTAAGATTACTAAGAATTAATACTTTGTATTGTATAAAGAAAATGGCAGACATGAGCTCTGCAGTTCCGGCAAGCAATGTGAGGGACAGGGATAGCATAAATACCCTCAGGAGCCCAAGATGACCAGTCAGTCTAGAGCTTTACAATTTTAACATTGTTGGTCGTTCAAGCTACACAATTTAGTTTAATTTAAGTAGTGAAAAGTAATTTTGATAGTTAAACGTTAATGAATATAACGCAACCACTTGTCAAATTCCATTGTAATTTCTGTTTTAATAAAAACTTGTTAGAAGAGTTTTTGGGAGAAGCCTTTTTAAAAAACTGCTCCACGAGGCCCAAAATCTAACTCATCTCATTTTTTGCAAATAATAATACAGGTTTTGTGATTGAAAACCGCAGTTGTAGTTGGAACATACTGATTTCTATCGTATCACAATTGTAACCTTCTCATGTGAATGAATTGTAACCGACTGTGAAAGATCTTTAAAAGAGCCCAAAATTGCAATAAACAAAGAATTTTCGTTTATAACAAATAGAGGAAGAAAATCATAATTTTAGATATTTTATTAATAAAAGAACATGGTTAAAGATATTCAGAGAATTTCATCTTAGAAGTAGACTGTAAAGGTTTTGATGGTACCTATTATATGGTGTTTATGTTCGATCGTATCCGATAGTTCATTATCTCTATTTTTATCATTTCTCGGTATGCACTTGCCCTGCCATTTTCGCTGATTATCTTTTCCAGTTACATGATTCTTTCGTAATTTCGATTTTTTTGAATTGTTGGAACTCTCATTTCAAGTGAATATCTGACGAACTCTTCTGGTGCTTTGAAGAAGTGTTATCTCTAGTAGGTATGCTAAGCATATCATCATCACCATTAGGTCTTGAGTCTTGGAACTGGTTAGGCGCGTACTCTCATTGTTTCCTATTCTGAACTCACCTACACACTTCCCTGAAATTTGCACATTCTGCATTTATCACTATCTGATCTAGGTCTGCATCTGCCTCCATTTTCATATCTTTGCTTGTAATATATCCCATACTATTCCCCAAAAATGCTTTAGAACGTATTCTGCCGTTTTATTTCTTCTATTATGTTCCACAGATATCCTTGTTCCCCTACTATTTCTATAACCTATTTGTTATTAACTTTGTCTGTCCATGCTATCATCAACATACATCTGAAGCACAGCATTCCAAAAGGCTGCTACCATTTCTCTGTCTGCTTTTTTTACTGCCCGTATTTTATTGACCTACTGTGCTGTGCTCCACACATATGCTTTCAACAATTTTCTTCTTGTTGCTATGTTTGTTGTCTTTTACCATAGGCGCTGTTCTTATTTGTTATATGCACTTCGGTCCCCTTCTATTGTTCTACAATTATATATCCTATTTCTCCGACATTCAGTGGTTGTGAGGGGGAGCAGCCTGTGGCTGCCGAGTTCGCCCAGCACTTGAACACTTGCCGATTTAATATTTTTTTCAATATATCTTTTCGCACAGTCAACATTAGTTGCAGATATTTCACAACCAACCCTTGTAGTTGTTTATCATAATTATCAGATTTATCAGCGCTTATTTTTTCGCCATTACGTTTTCTGTCTTAAAACTGGTTGGACACGTACCTGCACTTATTTATATTCTGAGCTAGCTTACACAGTTCCTTGAAATTCTCACACATCCTATATACAGCTCGGTTCCCTTTCTATTGTTTTATAATTTTATGCCCTATTTCACCGAGATTCCGTGAATGGGGTTATGCAGCCCGTGGCTGCCAAGATCCCCCAACACTTAATCATTTGCCGAATTAATAGTTTTCCAGTAAATCCTTTCACACAATTAACATTATTCGAGAATATTGCCCAAGCAATACTTGTAGTTGCTTATGTTTAAGTACAGTTACTTTTTTCGTCATTAGTTTATCCATCTTCGGACTGGTTGGATGCGTACCTCCTTTGATTTCTATTCTGAGCTAGCCTGCACATTTCCCTGAAATTCCTACAGCCTACATCTTTCACTATCTGTGTGCAGTAGTCTAACCTAGGTCTACCTCTACTTCTCTTTTTTCCTATTTCTGCTTCTAATATATTCTGCACTATTCCCTTTTGCCGTAGTATGTGGCCTATCATCCTATTTCTTCTATTTCTTTCTTTCCCTGCTATTTTTAGTACATCTTCGTTCTTAACTTTGTCTGTCCATAATATCTTCATCATACGTCTGTAGCACTACATTTCAAAGGCTTCTTACCTTTTTCTTGTACGCTTCTCCTACTGTCCAGGCTTCACAGCTGTACAGTACTGTGCTCCACACATATGTTTTAAGCAATCTTTTCCTTGTTTTTATGTTTGTTGTCTTTGAACACAGTAGTTGCTTTCTCTTGTTAAATGTAGCATGACCTTGTGCTAATCTTTGTTTTACATTTTTTGCACTTTTCCCATCTTGCGTTATTTGGCTGCCTAGGTAGCAGAAATCCTTAACCTCTTGTAAGTTCTTGTTACCTATTTGTAATCTTGTTTTTAATTTATTTTCCCCTCTTTTGCATACTAGTTCTTTAGTTTTTTTGTTAATTTTCATACTGTGTATCTCGGTTAGAACCGTTTCCATTTCATTAAGAGCAGCTTCTAACATCTTCTTTGCTAGATGCTAATACCGCTATATCATCTGCAAATCTCAGCATATCAGTCTTTTGTGCCTGCATAGTAATGCCAAATGTCTTCCTGCATTTGACAGTATTCATTGCCTTTTCAATGTGCAAGTTAAAAATTAATAGGGATAGGGCACATTTCTGTCTCGCCCCTTTTTTAATGTTTACTTCTCTACGTTCCTGCTCTAATTCTATTACTGCTGTTTACTCTTTGTATAAGCTATGTACTATTCGTCTATCCCTATAACTCATTCCAATTTTTTTGAGTATTTCGAACATTTTTTTCCATTTTACATTGTCGAATGCTTTTTCCAGATCTACAAACCTTATATACACGCTTTCCCCTTTTTCTATTGTTTTCTCCATTATCAGTCCCAGAGCTAAAATAGCCTACCGTGTTCACCTGTTTCGCCTCAACCTAAATTGATCTTCTCCTAGTATTTCTTCAGCTCGTTTTTTTATTCGCTTTTGTACAATTTTAGTTAATATTTTTGACACGTGTGCTGTCAAACTTATTGTTCGAAAATTTTCACATCTATCCGCGCCTTTCTTTTTTGGTATAGTTACTATGATGCTACGTTTGAAATCTTTGGGTATCTCGCCTGTCTCGTACATATAGCTTACAAGTTGGAAGAGACGTTCTGTTACTGCTTGTCCAGCAGCTTTTAGAGTTTCTGCTTGCACCTTATCTGTACCCAACCTCTTACTATTTTTTAGACCCTTTAATGCTAATTCAAATTCATCTCTAAGTATAGGATATCCCAAGTCATCATTTTCAATGTCTGATTCCTGTTCTAATGCTGTTGGTTCCTCTCCTGCATATAAATTCCCCGTACATTCTTGCCATCTACCCACTTTCTCTACATTTTCTATAATGACGTTTCCTCCCGCGTCCCTTATATTTTTGCTATACGGTTTTATATCCTTAAAATTGATTCTAATTAGTTTGTATGCTTCGTCTGTCTTTCCTACTTCCATCTTAGTTTGTACCTCTTTGCACTTATCATCAATTCATTGTTCTTTAGCTTTTCTGCTTTTGCGAATAATTACCCATTTTATGGCCTTGTATCTGTTTTCCTGTATTGTCTAATTTGTTTTTGTATTTCCGTCTTTCTTCTATTAAATTCAGGATATCCTTTGTTATCCATGATTTCTTTTTTTGTGTATACCCCAGAATATCTCTAGCCGCCATGCCTAGGCTGGATTTAATGTTATTCCATTCTGTTTCTACTTCCTTAGTATCAGTTATTTTCTCGATATCTTTCAGCAATTTATTTGACTTTTTTTCAAATTTTTCTTGATTATCTTTATCTTTTAGCTTCTCAAAGTCAAAGTGTCTGTATTCGTTTCTTTTTTTCAAATTTTTAAATTTAAGTGCGGCCTTCATAATTACGATGTTGTGGTCAGTGTCTATACGTATCTTAATATGTCTTCGATATCTTTGTAGATCGCTTCTACCTCTTCGTCACTGTAGTTACCGGTGGGCATGTATACTTGCACTATTACTGTGTTTACCGGTTTAGATTCTAATCTAACCATGAGTACTCTTTCGTTCTTTTGTAAGTAATTTTCTACATAGTATCCTATCTTTTTTCGCATAACTATCCCCACATCCAAATTTCCTTCCTCTGCTCCTGTATGAATTAAACTGAAGTCTCCACTCCCAAAATCCTCCGCCTCTGGCCATCGAACTATGTCTAGTGCTAACCTATTCATTTCCATTTTTAGGTTCTCTAACTTACCTACTTGCTTCATACTTCTAACATTCCATGCTCCGACTCGCAAAATGTTCCCGACTCTTATTCTGGATTTTCCGATCGCATCCTTTGAAGTAGTCCTTTCCCGGAGATCCGAATGAGGGACTATTTTAACTCTGGAATCTTTTACTCCAGAGAATGCTATCATGTTTATTTCAATTTAAGTACGCTGTATACTTGGGAGGTTCTGTGGTGGTTTCCCGTTGCCTTCCACATCGCGGTAGTGTGTCTTAGACTGCCATACCGACTCCTATGGTCTCTGCCAATCTAAGTACCGAAAGAGCCGCTGCCCTCTTTCGGGGACCCTTTCTTAATCTGGTTCTTCACTAACGACCCCACTACTTTGGTTGGACCTGTAGTTTGGCTCTTTAGCTCCATTAGAATACGCAAGCCATTGCACTTGTTCTAGAACTTCGGCTAGGCGCAGATCCATTCGAAATGGGCTAAACATATGCGAACACAAGAAGCGGTTTTTTACATGTATGTTCCCTTAAGAAAATCTAAAGTCCATTCTGCTATTTTTTGTATCCTTTAAGGTAATTGCTTCAAGCAACACGTGATGTCACTATGGGAATCCATTACTTACACGTTCACGCTTTTCAAATAGTTTTTAGGTATTATTTTTGTGGAATAGATTTAAGTTTTCAATATTAGACCACAAACATAAAAATCAAACTAAAAGAAATCATTAAATTGTAATCATTTAGACAATCAACATAATCATTAAAAGTAATCCTGTTCTTGATAATGGGCCGTTTAATTCCTTTTATCTTCCCAGTAACACCAAATTCTTAAATAGTAAGCGATTGACAATGTGATTCATCTTCTATTAATCGCCAGAGTTCAGCTATTTCTTCAGTCGCCTGTGAAATCCTTGTTGCATATATCGTTGATTGTATTTCAATAAATATTATCTTAAGTTGTTCACTATTTTCATCTTATCATCACCAGTGTTTTCTTATTAATAAGATGTACTCCGTAGAACGTTGTTGGATGATGATCTGATGTATCAAATGTTGGTTGCATTCCTACTTCATGGCTTTCATATGGATCGTGATTCATAATGTTGTAGATTAAACCATCTGTATCTGTTTAGATTATGTGGCATCCATCTTCAAAAACAGTGTGTTTGGGTGAAAATTTAGCGATGGTCTAACTGTCTGAAGAACTTTGTACGAACACAAACGGATCGTTTTCTAGGAACGGCATGTAAATGTTGTCTCATGCATTGTTTGTACTAATTTCCCGTAAGTATTTCACGAACCGACCAAATAATGGCTGACATTTTTTAAATCTTGGCCGAGCTCATTTTGTGGAAACCGCCCCGATGTAACATTTTAGCGCAAAGAACAACGATGTGGAAGCATTCATCAGATTTTGCTTCTTAATTTTTTTGACTGTTCTGGGAATCATTTTGATCAAAAAGACACTTTTTGGAATAGTAATATTTCGGATCTCATGTGAACAGCGTGTCGGTGTTCGTGCAGTAATATGTGTTCTACTGTAAATAAGATAAGCGTATGCGCGAATGTGTGTTTCTTTTAGGATCGCATTTATTTGTCTTTGGCACCATTTTTTACATAGATTTTTGCTTTGGTGTTAAATTACTTTTATATTTTGTGCTGCTGTAACGAAATTTTGCAATTGTTTGGTTAGGTATTTGAAAGTTTTTCGGATTGGAGGTGGAGCAACCTGTCAATTCGCATAGCTGCTCTTTCATTGATACGTTGTACAAATATCTTCGTTCCAAAGCTAGTTTTTTTTCAGTGACGGTTGCTTTATCTTAAACTCCCTTCGTTCCTTTACTAAGATGACCAAAAATGACTATCTCGTCTGTCGCAGAACGTATTTTTTACAATATTTTTTTGCAAGTCTGTTGGGTGACAAAGTATTAGCTCCACGAACAGAAGAAACCTGAAAGGGAGGCTATAGTGAAACGTCTGCAGCTGTTTCTCCTTAAGCGTTTAAATATTTTTTAATGGAAATAGGTTACAAAAGAAAGAAAAGGCAATCCACAGTAAAGATAGTATATGTCACTTAGGGAAAATAAATTTAACTAGAGTAAACATAAATAATTAATCTACATATGTTTCATTTTATAAGAAATATTTTTCCAATCTGCAGATTACTTTAACATCTGCCGTTTCAGCGTTTTATTTGATACAATGTCAAGCTCTTCGAGATCTTTAACAAATTTGCAAAATAATACGATAAGAAAAGCTCCAAAACAAGACACGTGCAAAATCAATACAAGAACATCTAGTATGTATTTGACCAACTTTTGAAAATACACCGCTGATCAACTTTTTCAAGCTCGACTTCTATAAATATTGCGGTTGTTGTATCAGTTCCTCGATAAAGACATTAATTAAAGAGAAATGTGAGCACACGGACAATCCAATCCCAGATGTTCCTTCTAAGCAAGCAATTTACAGAGTGCCACGCGGATGCTTTCAGTTTCGGATTACGGTTAGCAAATGTCTTGTAAATCGGAACCCATGTTAGGTTCATTGTCAATAGAGATAATTCAAGTTAGTACGAGTACATTTCGACTGTGAAAACGAGTGTTGGTGAGCATTCTTTTTAGGAGAAGTGTAAGTGTACAGAATAAATAATTAGTTAAGATCGAACTACCAGACTTTATTAACGATTAATATTTGTACACGGTCAACATTTCTATCGAAGTCTTAGATTGCATAATAAGGATCGACGAAATGACAGGTTATAATGTCTTATATTTTTATTATTTTTATAGCGTTTTATTGTATGCCTTAGATTTTTTAATTGAAAAGTTGTGAGATAGTTATATTGTAGAGTACACTTTATTGCCATTTGGAAATCAGGCGTGGCTGAGGTAAAGAGTAGATAAGTTATAGGCTTTCGAGCGCAAAAACAATCGGATTTTTACATGTATTGGTTTTTTGCGCTTGTACACCAATAGCTCATCTACTAGAGAGAGAGAGAGAGAGAGAGAGAGAGAGAGAGAGAGAGAGAGAGAGAGAGAGAGAGAGAGAGGGAAGAGACTTTGCAATTAACGGGAGAGGTATTTAACATAGGTCTTTTGGACCTAAGGATCAGTTGAAATGGTTATTGGGACTTCGAACGCTCTTTAATATCCGTGAACAGATCCTGGGATACATCTGAAATGTAAAAGTAAAAGGAAGAGTTCAACAATGACATTTAATAAAAATAACCTCAAATTAAAGAACATATTATAGGTGATAAAAATTGGTTTGTTTAAATGGTCCTATAGAAAACAATACAAGGGGACCGAGCTGTATACACATGCTGTGTGAGAATTTCAGGGAACTATGTAGACTAGCTCAGAATATAAATAAGTGCAGGTACGTGTCCAACCAGTTGTGAGACGGAAAACCTAATGACGAAAAAATAAGTGCAGATAAATCTGATGATTAGTATAAATAACTAGTTGTTGGTTGCGAAATATCTGCAACTAATGATGACTGTGCGAAAAGATATATTAGAAAATATATTAAATCGGGTAAATGGTTAAGTGTTGGGGGAACTTGGTAGCCACATGCTGCTTACCTCCCTTCACAACCACTGAAGGTCGGAGAAATAGGGTATATAATTGTAAAACAATAGAAGGTGACCGAACTGCATCTAACAAGAGAGAACAGCGCCTATGAGGAAAAACAAGACACATAGAACAAGAACAAAATTGTTGAAAGCATATGTGTTGAGCACAGCACAGTATGCCTATGAAATACGGGCAGTCTGAAAAGCAGACAGAAAAACGGTAGCAGCCTTTTGAAATGCTGTGCTTCAGATGTATGAGGACGATAGCATGGACAGACAAAGATAATAACAAATAGGTTATAGAAATAGTAGGGGAACAAGGATATCTGGGGAAAAAGATAAGAGAAATAGAAGGGCAGAATACGTTCTAAGGCATTTTTGGGGAATAGTATGGGATATATTACAAGCAGAGAGATGAAAAAAGAGGTAGATGTAGACCTAGATCAGATAGGTATAGATGCAGACTGTGCAAATTTCAGGGAAATCTGTTAGTTAGTTCAGAATAGGAAACAAGGATGGTACGCGTCTAACCAGGTCCAGGACTGAAGACCTAATGATGATGAATTGGTGCTTGTGACTGCAACAGTGGCTTGCTACGGCTGCAGTCAGAGAATCAGTGTCCACTTCCGATTAGAGTTTACTTACTCTATTCACAATGGTTATCTGGACGAGGGAGCATCGTGCGTTCGCAGTTGAGGAGTGTCTAAAATCGTGCGAGTGTGATATTGTCGTACACTGACGCTATCCCCAATGCTTCAATATTGGTCGTAGCGGTTCAGTACCGAAACGTGATACAATAAAAAGATGGGTGCAGAATTTTAGAACGGCGGCATCTGCAATTAATCCAAAACCTCTAGGTCATCCCTGACGTGTAAGGATTCCAACTTCCGTAGATAGGATCAACAGTAATTCAAAGTCGAGTGTGCTCTGTCCGAAAATGAGAGCATCGTGGTTTGCAGTTGAGGAGTGTTTAAAATCGAGAGCGTCTGATATTGTTATGCAGGGGCGCTTTCGTCAACGTTTCAATATTAGTCGTAGCGGTTCAGTTCCGAAACGTGATACAATAAAAATATGGGTGCAGAGTTTAGAACGACGGCATCTGCAATTGATTCAAAACCTCTAGGTCATCCCTGAAGTGTAAGAATTCCAACTTCCGTAGATAATAGAACAAACAGTAATTCAAAGTCGAGGGTGCTCTGCCCGAAAACGAGCTGCAGCACTTCGAATGAGTAATCGAACACTTTGCAGACTTTTACTCAAGAACCTTCACTTTCACTCCTTTAGGCTTATGTTAGTCCAACAAGTGAATAAAACAAAGTTTGCACAACGCCAGCAGTTCAAAAGAATGTAAATGATTTTTGCAGATAAAACTAAACCATTCATAGTTACGAGCAATGAAGCTGATTTTCATATAAGCGCTTCTCTTAACAATCAACACTATTGATATTGAGCAACAGAAACTCCCACTTCACAGTGAGAACGCCGCAGTTTAGTGCGGTGCGAGCCATCTTAGAGTGATTGAACCATATTTTTGGGAAGATGAAAGAGGGTTAACTCTAACTGTAAACTCTAAGCGATATGTTTTCATGTTGGAAAAGTTTTTGATACCAGAAATGCGACGACAAAGAAATTTTTGGTTCCAAAAAGATGGCGCCACAGTCAGATCCTCAATGGAAGTTGTGCGTCGCATTTTCCTTGAACACGTAATCTTCCATTTTGGCGATGTCTCGTGGCCCTCTCGTTCCAGGCGGCTACGTGGCTCAGTTGGTATGCGTATTACTACCTACTAAGTTCAATGTCTCGGGTTCAAATTCCGAAACAGTCCGCTTGAAAAACGTTAAACGAACATTTTTTTCACAGAAATAGACTTTCGTTCGGATGAGAGGTAAACTATACGTCTCGTGTATGACTGTTGTCACGCACGTTGAATATCTTTACCTTGCTTGGAACAGCAAAGCTTCGCCAAAATTCAAAATTTTCAGATAAAGAAAACGCGCTTCCTGGCCAATGTAGTACCTTCGGGTGGACCATTGGAAAATCAAACGTAGGGTCGCTCGTTCCCCCGACTTGATAGCTTGTGATTATTTCTTTATGAGGACACCTAAAGGCGAAGGTGTACGACGATAAACCTCTAAAGCTGCAAGAGTTGAAAAGCCATCACTACATAAGTGGTACATTTAACATCAACTTGTGTGAGAGGGTGATGAGGAACTTGAGGCTCGACTACAGTAGTGCATTTCAGAAAACGAATGTTAACTATTTGATTTCATTTTCGGAACATAATTTTAGTTTTTCCTTGTTAAATGGTAACATCTATACTTTCATTTTTCGTAATTACAATTTTTATAAGTTCAAAAACAGTTGAGATATTCTTATTTCAAAAACTTTCTTCCATTCTATCCCACCCAGGGTACTGGATTTTTACCGAAGGTTTTGGCGTGCGATTGCCAAGCCAAAACTTCCTTGATTTTAAGAACATTCACGGAAAATCTGATTATAATCTAGGTTGCATACTTTCTTGGAATACAGAACGTGGAACTTATTGATGTGATGTGACGTGACAATTCTAAAAATTCCAAATTCAAAAACAGATGACATTTGTTACACAGCACAATCGAATCAATGAAATCTATTCAAATACTACTCGCTCTTTATAAAAAAAACGCAGCTGGAAAAGTATTCAAAAATAGTTTCCCCTAAAATGTGTCGAAGCGTCCTTCATATTCATCAAAAGTTTTAAGTGAAATTTTTTTGGACTGTCTAACAGATCTTATAAAATTTTGTCGAAGCAAACAAAGTGTCCGGCAGCAGATTCACTGATAAATAATCAATTTAACTTTATCGATTCAATCTGTATCCTAGTTAGGCACCAAGTAACACGTACAAACGGTTCACATTCGAGATATGGATATGATCACTGAAAAGGAGAAAGTAACAGAGGCGTAGAACGCAAACTGAACAGCCTACAAAATAAATACTATAAACTCAACGAGCTAATGCCTAGTAAAGGAAGTATGGTGACGGCCTCATTTACAATCGACAAAAATGACGCCTAAGAATAGGTATCATAAGTGGAACCACGGATAGTGGTAGTGAGATAGTACCGGTGTTGGAGATATAACCATCGGACTGAAACATGTAATGATCCAAATCGTACCAGCGCATTTGAAAAACGTGGTGAAAAAGGGCATTTGTCAAACAAATGTCCCCAACGACTTCTGCCTAATTTGTATCCAGAGTAGGCACTGCGATGCGTACAATCGTGCTTTAAGCCATGCCAGAAGATTACGCGGCACGAGTAACTGGCAGCAAAACCTCAGCGACAACGTGACGAAGAGAAAATGGATGTGATCAACTGTGATATTTTTAATTAAGTAGTGCTTGAAAGTAGCAAACTCTGCTGAATAATCCGAAATCGAAATGTTTACACGAATAAAACAAATTTGGTAAACCTTATGCCAAGTGTATACCGCGTAGTTGGACACAAATAAGGGAGACTGCTATGTAGCTTTTGACACAACAGACTTTCGTCCGATATCAGTCTACATATTGCTTAATTGCGGAAAGAAAACATTTGTAGACTTGTTAGATAAACTACACAAACAGGTAACAGATGCTACAAGTAATTCCAGACAGGTGATAGTGGTTGGAGACCTGAATGCTAAACATAGCTCAGGGGGTGGTATAACTTGCAACATGCGAGGAAAATCCCTCCTCGACCGGATGATGTCACTCGACCTAGTAATGTTAAACGATGGAACAAAACCAATATCAATGAGAACTACGGATTACTCCTATACAGGGTGCTTCAGGAGGAATAGTAAATATTTTAGGAGGCGGTAGTATAGACGAATGGCAGTAAATAATTCCATATAGTATGTGTCCAATTTTTATTGAGTACAGAGATACAGCTTTTAATATGTAACCCAAACAGAATGAAAATGGGACGTTCAAAGTTGATTTTCAAAGCATTTTACCACTGAGTTTATTGCATTTTCGTTTTGTATGTTGGTACACCGGTTTCTATGGACGTATGTATCGATTGTCAACAGTAGTGTGTTGATATTCAAGTTGTGAAGTTGAATTTTTCAACTGTTATTGTGATTTGTTGGCCTAGTCTACTGTACCATTTACACATGCCGCACGTATCTACACATGCCGCACGTATCTACACATGCCTAGTATGCCGATATGGTATTCGTGTATGGAGTTTGTAATGAAGACGCTGCTGCTGCTTGTAGAGAATACGGCATACGATTTCCTAACCGCAGACTACCAGATTCAAAGTGTTTACTCATGTTTTCACTACACTGCATGAGACTGGCGCAGTGTCTAGCAGGGATATTTTATCTGAACGTGCAAATGAACAGAATGCGAATGAAGTAGAAGATATTATTCAGTAGGTAGAACGTAGTCCTTCTACAAGCACACGCAGAATTTCTGCACGTATTGGTGTTCCACATACAAAAGTATAGAGAACATTACGTATGCACGGGTTCCATCCGTGTCATTTACAGGTCATTCAGCACCTTCGAGCAGAAGATGAAGATATACGATTGGAATTTTGTCGTTGGATACTTGAAAATTGCCAAGTAATCTCACTTTTAATCTTCACTCGTGACGGCATCAATAACAGTCGTAATTCACATCGGTGATCCGAAGAAAACCCACATGCCACTGTGGAGACACATTTTCGAGAATGCTTCTCTGTAACTGTGTGGTGTGGTTTGATAGATAATCAGTTGATTGAACCTGTTATATTACTTCATCGTTTACTAGACTTTCTTGAAAATGAACTTCCAGTATTATTGAAAGAAATACCTTTGGCTACAAGAATGGGTATGTTCTTCTAGCATGACGTGGCTCCTGTACATTCTAGTGGTCAGGTGACACATCATCTAAGCCTAACATTACCCGGAAGATGGGTCGGCAGATATCGTCACGTTTCTTGGCCACCAAGGTCCCCGGACCTTACCCTTTATTGACTGTGGGGATGGTTGAAAAGCAAAGTCTACAAAGAAAAAGTAAACACAAGAGCCGATTTGATCGTTTGGATTACGAATAGGGCAAGTCTCATAAAAGAACGCCAAGACGACCTCAGAAGAGCTACACCTGATGTTATCAAGAGAAGTCAAAATGCATTGAAGTTGGTGGTGGAATTCTTGAAAATCAACTTTGAACGTCCCATTTGCCTTTTGTTTGTGTTACATACTAATAGCCGTATCTCGGTACTCAATAAAAATTGGACACAAGTATGATGGAATTTTTTATTGCCATTCGTCCATACTTCCACCTCCTAAAATATTTACTGTTCCTCCTGAAACACCCTGTTTAGCTGTCACTATTGTCTCAAATGATAGTAGGAGAAGAAATTCCAGATGGTCGGTGTTGAATGAGGAGAGTGGCAGCGACCGCCGATATATACCAATGGAGTTTCCCCAGCGAGAATAAACCTAGGGAAATATGGGTATATGGATGCACAAACAACACGGAACTACTCAAAGTTTTCAAAATGCAAATAGCCAAGAGAGACAACCGAGACTGGGCGACAATCTGCGTGGCGATAGCAAGGTTAGCATTTAAAATGTAGTGCAGAAAGGGAAGCTATAGGTCGATATTATTTAGGATCTTCAGAAGGCGTTTTACGAAAAGGACATGTACGCATTTTCACATTTTCTTATTATTGGCCAGGATTTTTGAAGGACCTCATTGGTGATTTGGTCGGAACCAGGGGCCTTACGAAAAAGAAGTTTAACGATAATGTTATCAAGGGTTTCAATTTCTAGGTTTGTCAGAATCATGGGGAGGGGAGGTGTAGGATCCGTTTATTAGTGCTTGTTGGGGTTTGGATGGGGCATCATAGGTTATGGATGGGATGGCGGCATCTATAGGGTTATGAGAGTGAATTGAAAGTTGGGCAGGGAGGCGCTGCTGGGTGTCGTGAGGATATGAGAGAAAGGAATTTTTATTAGCCATGGATTGAATGATATTCCTATAGTGATCTTTTTTTGCTTTCATTATTTGTTCCTTGAAGCTTCATGTTGCTGCTCTAAAGGCGCTCAGTGCGGCGTCTATGGCTTGTTGTTTTGTTTGTAATCTTTTTACTCCTTGAAGAGTCTGCTGCGCAGTGTTCATATGCTTCCTAGATGTAATAAGTCCAGAGTGTATCATGGGTTAGTTTGGGTAAATTGAATGGGTGGTTTGCTAGACAGTATTTCAATAATGAATTGATTCAGATCGTATGGGTGATGGGTAATTAAGACGTTTAAATTTGGTAACGGAGTGTACGAGTGTACGAGTGCGAAGGCATATCTGTGATGTTTGGGAAGATTTCGTAAGTATGTTTGCCAGCGCGAGAGATGTTCCAGGTCTCTTGTAAGGCGATTTATAATGGATTTTATTTCAGTTTTAGTGGGAGGGGGCATGTTATTCGTCGGGGAATAAAGTTCTGTTGTGTAGAAACATGGTTTAATTTTTCTTAAGGATATGGATTTGATGCAGGAATTGAGTGTAAGTTCCATAGAGGGAATTGGAAGGAGGTTGTAGAGTGCAGAGGTAGAAACTGTTCTCTAGGCTCGTGAGTAGTAAACATGGAAAGGTCTAATGGGTGTACAATAAATACGTGCGTTAATGGAAATAAAGTTGGTAACGTTAGTGCGACTTCATTATTTATTTGGCGAAAGTTAAAAGTGAGCTTCTAATAATTGGATTCTGAAAAATTTTTTTACAATGCTCCGTTACACACGTAAAACGAGCGGGCCAGGAACCAAAGAACGAAATCAGTAATGGAATGTTTGCACGAATTACGGCTAGAGAGGAGGGAAAGAAAGAGAATAAATGTCACGCTAACACAACACAGCCGGAGATGGGGAATGGAGGTCTAAACAACGAAACAAAAGAACACAACTCACTTCTTCCTAAAAAAAATTATTAGTATATATACACCTATATATACACCTGAACAGAACACTAGTCTGTCGATACAATAACATACAACACTTAATTAATAACAGAAAAACAAACAGAATAATTATGGGGTCTATTACAGCATTTTTATTCATATTTATACCCCGTAATACATACTAACCAAAAAATATCACATATTAAATATAAATATGACTAGAATCTTACCTAGTTGTTTACGACGGTGGCTAGACTAGCACGCCCTAAGAGAATCTAATAAACCTAAGAAACAAAGTACATATTTATAATAGTGCCTTTAGGCGTAATCAACACAACAGCTAATCAAATACCGCAACTGATAAATAATTATCAAGTCTATAGGTAATTTGGAAACAAATTCACTCAGTTATCCATCAATACAAAAAAAACGATATCACACAGGACCTACACTACTATCCATATTCTAATAATGATAATAATAGCATTAAAAAATCATCAATGAGTTGCTCATTAATTTCTTAATACTTCTACGATATAAGTAAAACACGTTCCGTAATTGAGGAAAGCTGTTTGTTACTTGCTTTTGGTGATGTTCCCTCACGCAGGCTGTAAATGGTTATCGGTAACTGCAATGCGTAGTCATTTCATCATAAGTAATCTACATACAAACGGCAGTCAGACGAAACGTGCTGTAACGACAAAGTGAGATCTTCTGTTTTAAGGCCAAGTAAGTGTTGATTCAAAGAACATAAGAATGTTGGTTAGAATCTTGGCTAAGAATGTGGGTTAAAATCCGGCCTCAAAAAGTTAAAATTAATATTAAACAAACACCACCCTTTAATTACCTACTAGTCATATATAAAGGATGCAAGTTTTCACCTTAAAGGTTTTGTAACTGCCCGGTTGGGTTTATAATATTTATCACAAAAGAAACCACGCCAATCAACATACGAAATATTGTGAACTAGTTCAACCAACGCATTACAGGATTGCTTTCTGAAGAATATTCACGGAAAACCCATTATAGAAGGCGGCGCCAAGGAACGCGGGGTGCGAGGAGGGCTGCGATAACTAGTCGCGAGATAAGTACGAGTGAACAAAATGGTATGGTACTCCGAACTTTAGCACAGCCTATAGGTGGCGCCAAAAAGTGTGAAACGCGGGTCGGATCGTAATACAACTGGTCGCGAAACAGGTGCGTTCGCGCAAAAAATATTATATAAACTCTAGCGTAGCCACGAAGTGACACCAAGGAATATGTAGCGCAATGTAGGTGTAGTGAGCCCCAAAATTTGACGAAGCGAAGCTGCGCCAAGAAGAAGCGCGGGGTAGGTTACGATACAACTAATCGCGATACAGATCAGCGCGCGCAAAAGGGTTTATCGTCGCTAGAGATGCAGACGATACAACTGGTCATGAACAGTTCTGCTTGCCAGAACTAGAAAGTCATTTCCAATGGTATCTCGGTTCCATCTCATTGCCTAAGGATGCTTCTATCTTCCTATACAATATAGCACATGTCGTTTTGCTAAACTTGTATCAGCCACAACGTCGAATTTTTTGTGACAACAAACGCCCATGGATAACCTGTGCGAACATTGTCATCAAACGTCGGTTTTTCACGTTTGAATTCTGCGAACTATTTGTGAACCACTGGCTTAGATGGCGCTTCATACCCCAATAACACATTGTTGGGTTAAATCTTATCAAAGATTATAAATGACGAGTCGAAATTTTCATTTTTCACACAACTATTCTTTTTTAGATTTTGTGAAACGAAACTGCTAGGTTTGAAATCGAATTGTCATCCGATTAATAGTTTGAAAATGTCAAACTTTACGGATGTAACAATTGCATAAAGTTAGGTGTAATTTCAACACAACTTTTATCAAAGTTGTATTACTCACTAACCGATAATTATAACTTACAGAATCATAATTTAATTTAAATCTTTTCAGTGCCCAATGGCCCAAAAAACAATATTAGAATTTTCAATAGTGTTTCTGTGAATATTGCAGTCAAGGGTATTATGAGGTTGGTATCCCTATTTAGATAAATTCAGAGGTCCATTTTCATGCGTCTTGAGAGAGAACAGTTGAAAGTTAAATTAAGTTGCTTCAATAAAGCAGTTTTATAACATTGGGAAACATCAAAACGGAATTTAAACGATAACGTGAATGTCTAGATTGATTCAAGGCAGCCTAAAAAACAATTGTGCCACCAAAAATCATATTCATTCTAAAAATGTATTAGGGGGTAGACAACAAGTCGCCGCCCTGCTGTTCTAAATCATTCCACGTGCAGCTCCGCTATCCACTATCTAAAAGATAATTTAGATTAATACAAAGGGCGTTAAAAGAATGTGTCAAGCACCACCAACATCTAAAAACAAACGTTTCACTTTAACCAAAGCAAACGCCCTATATTTATTTCGCTCCTACACGATCGCTTAAACAGTTGAATACGCGCAAGGTTTCCCACGATGACTTTTTGTAAATTCCGGACTTAAAAAAGATTGGACCTTCTTTGTCGCACACCCTAAACCAGCTCTTCTACCTTCTTTGTCGAGACATTCCACAGACTAGAATACATCTCTTGTTTCTTTCTTTGTAGCTTCTTCTACCTCAGGTAGTTAAACATGGAACAGGTAGATTTTTCGAATTGTTATGCGATGAATGTTTTCTGAACAGGGCGATGCTGGACCTACTGTCTGTCGATGAGAAGAGACGATCTGCGAGGTGCAATAAAGAAAGTAGTTAACACTTTATTAATGTTACAAATTGCTTGTAACTCATGATGACACCCCCATACAGACTCATTACCACATCTTATAATATAATAATTTTGTTAGAAACTAACGTATACCTGCTAATGAAATAGCTGGTTTTATCCAAGAGGCTTTAACGTATTAAGAAAAATATAGGCTATTAATATAAACAAGTTTAAATACAATGATCGTTGGTATACTTAAAGCTCATTGGGTACGAGTCTACCATTAAAATCTTGTCTCGATGGCAGATTTATTTTAAGAAATAAAGGTTCATTTGTATCCATGTACCTGTTTGACCTATATAAAAACAACCACATCATTACTGTGCAGCGAGGGAGGGTTTATGTTTGTTACAATAATTTTATAACGACCTACATAATTTTTTAATAAATGATTCGTGTCAAAATATCATTTAATTTACCTTACAATTAAGTCGGGTACAAATTTGATGTACGCAGGTACAATGATAATAACTGCAAAGTGCATAAGAGAAAAGTATACAATGTTGGCATGCGAAGATAAATTACAAATTTAATTGTTAACCAATCATTATTGCGATTTTTACTGGTAGATTATTTTTAAAAAATCATCAGCAGTAAGGCTCTTGAAGAGTTATTTATTTCATTAGCAATGCGTGAGATCATTACAGCGGTTAATAAAACGGAACTTTTTGGCACATGAATAAACAATCGATCTTTGTAGATTTCCTGTACCGAATTCAAATATAAAAAGATTTTCTCCAATACACCCGTTTTTTCTGAGAAATGTAATTGGAATATGAAAGAAATGGGTACATTTACATAAAAAATTAACAGTGTCTAAAAAGGAGACATCGGGAGGTTCCTAATTTTGACCATGTTTTGTCGATCTACCACTTCTAGTTAAATTTCTGGTTGTGTTACACGTTTAGATGACTGTTACAAGTCGAAACATTCATACATTTTTTTTTTCATTTAAAAGACGGTACGTAATTGGGTAGGGTCGGTTTCGAACTGCATGCACATAAAAATACATTAGGCTATTTTCAGCGTGCACTCTTGTGAAACGTTATTTAAGGCAGCCGGTCGCAAAAACGTTGAGCTGTTTTGGATACCCGATGAAGTTAAAAAAGCAACTGATGCATACAAAAATAAGGCCGGTGTCAAGTCAAATTGTGTGTGTGCAAAAATATATTCTAGGTTCCTGCTTTTGTGCAACTTGTGGGAATCTTCCACTTCTAGATAAACTTCTGGTTGTTACATGTATAGCTACTATGCCCAAGATCCTGGGTTCGAATCCCGACACGGTCAGCTTGAAAAATGTTAAGCGAGCGAGCATTTTTCACAAAATACGCCCTCGTTCGGATGAGAGGGAAAATGTAGATCCCATGTGTGAATATTGTCACCCACGTTAAAGGGTTCGGCAAAATTCAAAATTTTCAGGTAAAAAATACTCGTTTCCTGGCCAATGTAGTACCTTCGGGTGGGGCATTGGAAAATCACTTGCAGTGTTACATGTATAGACGACTCTTACAAATCAAAGCATTCAAGCATTTTTTTTCTCATTCAAAAGACGGCGAATAGTTGGGTAGGGTTGGTTTCAAACTGCATGCACGCAAAAATATATTAGGCCATTTTCAAGTCAAACAGCGTGCACTTTTGTGAAACGTTATTTAAGGCAGTCGGTCGCAAAAACGTTGAGCTGTTTTGGATACGAGATGAAGTTAAAAAAGCAACTGATGCACACAAAAATAAGGCCGGTGCCAAGTCAAACTGTGTGTGTGTGTGTGTGTGTGCGCGTGCGCGCGTGCGTGCGTGCGTGCGTGCGTGCGTGCGTGCGTGTGTGCGTGTGTAAAAATATATTCTAGGTTTCTGCTTTTGTTTATCTTGTGTGGATCTTCCACTTCTAGATGTGTGTGTGCGTGTGTGCGTGTGTGCGTGTGTGTGTGTGCAAAAATATATTCTAGGTTTCTGCTTTTGTTTATCTTGTGTGGATCTTCCACTTCTAGATAAACTTCTGATTGCTACATGTATAGCTACTATGCCCAAGTTCCCGGGTTCGAATCCTAACACGGTCAGCTTGAATAATGTTAAGCGAGCGAGCATTTTTCACAAAATACGCCCTGGTTTGGACGAGAGGTAAAATGTAGGTCCCATGTCGGAGTATTGTCACCCATGTTAAAGGGTTAGGCAAAATTCAAAATTTTCAGGTAAAAAAAAACTCGCTTCCTGGCCAATGTAGTATCTTCGTGTGGGGCATTGGAAAATCACTTGTAGTGTTACATGTATAGACCACTCTTACAAATCAAAACATTCAAGCATTTTTTTTCATTCAAAAGACGGTGAGTAGTTGGGTAGGGTTGGTTTCAAACTGCATGCAAGCAAAAATACATTAGGCCGGTTTCAAGCCAAACAGCATGCACTCTTGTGAATCGTTGTCAAATGCAGTCGGGCGCAAAAAGTTGAGCTGCTTTGGATCCACGGTGAAGTTAAACAAAGCAACTAAATGCGCCCAAAAATACATTAAGCCGGTTTCAAGTCAAACTGTGTGTATAAAAATACGTTCTAGCTTCTGCTTTTGTTTATCTTTGTCGATTTACTACTTCTAGATTCAGCTTTGGTTGTTACATGCATAGACAACTCTTACAAGTCAATGCATTCAAACATTTTTTTATTCGGAAGACGGTAAGTAGTTGAGTAGGCGGGTTTCGAACTGTATGCACACAGAAATACATTAGATTATTTTCAAGTCAACAGCGTGCACCCTTGTGAAATGTTGTTAAAGGCAGTTGGTCGCAAAAATGTCGAGATATTTTGGATCTACAGTTTCAAAAAGCAACTAGATGCGCCTAAAAATATATTAGGCTGGTTTTAGGTCAAACTGTGTGTAGAAAAATACATTCCAGGTTTCTGCTTTTGTTCATCTTTTATCGATCCACTACTTCTAGATTAACTTCTGGTTGTTACATGTATATACGACTGGTACAAGTCAAATCATTCAAACTTTTTTTTTCATTCAGAAGACGGTGAGTAATTGGATAGGGTCGGTTTCAAACTGCATATAAGCCAAACAGCGTGCACTTTTGTAAATCGTTAAATGCAGTCGGGCGCAAAAATGTTAAGTTGTTTTGGATGTACAGTAAAGTTAGACAAAGTAACTAGATGCAACCAAAAATAATTAGGCCGGTGTCAAGTCAAACTACTTGTGTGCAATAGTACATTCTAGGTTCCTGCTTTTGTTCATCTTTTGTCGATCTTCCACTTCTAGATAAACTTCTGGTTGTTACGTGTATAGTAAATGTAGTACCTTCGGGTGAAGTCTTGGAAAATCAAATTAGTGTTACATGTATAGCTACTATGCCCAAGATTCCGGGTTCGAATCCCGACACGGCCCGCTTGAAAAATGTTAGGCGAGCATTTTTTACATAAATACGCTCTCGTTCGAATGAGAGATACAATGTAGGTCTCGTATGTGAGTGTTGTCACTCACATTGCTTGGAACAGCAAGGGTTCGCAAAATTCAAAATTTTTAAGTAAAAGAACTAGCTTCCTTGGCCAATGCAGTACCTTCGGGTGGAGCATTGGAAAATCAAATGTAATGTTATATGTGTAGACGACTCTTGCAGGTCAAAGCATTCAAGCATATATTTTTTCATTCGGAAGATGGTAAGTAGTTGAGTAGGACCGGTTTCGAGCCCCATCATCATCATTAGGTCTTCAGTCCTAGAACTGGTTAGACGCGTACCATCATTGTTCCCTATTCTGAACTAACCTACAGATTCCCCTGAAATATGCACCATATGCCCCATATACGCAAAAATACATTAGGCCGGCTTCAAGCCAAACAGCGTGCACTCTTGTGAAACCTTGTTAAAGGCAGTCGGTGGTAATAACGTTGAGCTGTTTTGGATCCATAATGAAGTTAAAAGAACAACTCCATGCACCCAAAATACATTTCAACTCAAACGGTGTGTATAAAAATACATTCCAGGTTCTTGCTTTAATTCATCTTTTGCCAATCTATCACTTCTAGATTAACTTCTAGTTGTTACATGTATAGACGAAATGGGTACATCATCATCATTAGGTCTTCAGTCCTTTAGACGCGTACCCTCATTGTTTTCTATTTTGAACTAACCTACATATTTCATTGAAATTTGCACAGTCTGCATCTATCACTATCTGATCTAGGTCTACTTCTACCTCATTTTCCTACCTCTGGTTGTAATATTTATCTCATACTATTACCCAAAAATGCCTTAGAACGTATTCTGCCCTTCTATTCCTCCTTTTTTATACACATATCTTTATTCCCCTACTATTTCTATAACCTATTTGTTATTAACTTTGTCTGTCCATGCTATCATCCTCATACATCTGAAGCACAGCATTCCAAAAGGCTACTATCGTTTTTCTGTCTGCTTTTCCTACTGCCCGTATTTCATAGGCATTACTGTGCTGTGCTCCACACATATGCTTTCAACAATTTTCTTCTTGTTTCTATGTTTGTTGTCTTTGATCATAGGCGCTATTCTTTTTTGTTAGATGCAATTCGGTCCCCTTTTATTGTTTTACAATTACATACCTTATTTCTCCGACATTCAGCAGCCTGTGGACGCCAAATTTCCCTAGCACTTGAACATTTGCCGATTATAATTTTTTTCAATATATCTTTTCGCACAGTCAACATTAGTTGCAGATATTTCACAACCAACACCTGTAGTTGTTTATAATAATCATCAGATTTATCTGCGCTTATTTTTCGTCATTAGGTTTTCCGTCTCAAAACTGGTTGGACACGTACCATCTTTATATTCTGAGCTAGCCTACACGGTTCCCTGAAATTCCCACACAACCTATATACAGTTCGGTTCCCCTTTTATTGTTTTCTAATTATATGCACTATTTCACCGAGATTCGGTGATTTGTGAAGGGGGGCGGCTCCATGGCGTAGTTGGTATGTGTGTGACTACTACGCCCAGGGTCCTGGGTTCGAATCCTGACACGGTCCGCTTGAAAAATGTTAGGCGAGCATTTTTCACAAAAATACACCCTAGTTCGGATGAGAGGTAAAATGAAGGTCCCGTGTGTGAGTGTTGTCACGCATATTAAAGATCTCTACCTTGCTTGGAACAGCAAGGATTCGGCAAAATTCCAAATTTTCCAGGTAGAAAAAAACTCGCTTTCTGGCCAATCTAGTACCTTCGGGTGGAGCATAGGAATCACATGTAGGTATGTGAAGGGGGTTAAGCAGCCTGTGGCTGCCAAGAATCTCCCAACACGTAGACATTTGCTGAATTAATAGTTTTCCAGTAAATCCTTTCACACAATTAACATTATTCGAGAATATTGCACAACCAATGCCCGTAGTTGCTTATAATAATCATCATGATTAAGTACGGTTATTTTTTTTTGTCATTAGTTTATACATCTTGTGACTGGTTTGATGCGTACCTCCATTGATTTCAATTCTGAGCTAGCCTACACATTTCTTTGAAATTCCCACAGTCTACATCTTTCACTATCTGCGTGCAATAGTCTAACCTAGGTATACCTCTACTTCTCTTTTTCCTATCCCTGCTTCTAATATATTCTGCACTATTCCCTCATGCCGTAGTATGTGGCGTATCTTCCTATCTCTCCATTTTTTACCGTTTTCCATATATTTCTTTCTTTCCCTACCATTTTTAGTACCTCTTTGTTTTTAGCTTTGTTCATGATATCTTCATCATACGTCTGTAGCACCACATTTCAAAGGCTTTTACCTTTTTCCTGTCCGCTTCTCCTACTGTCCAGTCTTCACAGCCGTACAGTGCTGTGCTCCAAACATATGTTTTAAGCAATCTCTTCCTTGCTTCTATGTTGTTGTCTTTGAACACAGTAGTTGCTTTTTCGTGTTAAATGTAACACGATCTTGTGCTAATCTTTGTTTTATATCTTTTGTGCTTTTTTCATCTTGTGTTATTTGACTTCCTAGGTAGCAGAAATCTTTAACCTCTTGTAAGTTCTCTTGTATTCTTGTTTTTGATTTATTTCCCTTCCTTTGCATACTAATATACTAGTACTTTAGTTTTATTTTTGTTAATTTTCATACCGTATCTCTCTGTTAGAAGCATTTCCATTTCATTAAGAGCAGCTTCTAACTCTTCCTTGCTAGATGCTAATATCGCTATATCATCTGCAAATCTAAACACAACAATCTTTTGTCCTTGTATATAGTAATTCCAAATGTCTTCCTGCTTTTGACAGTATTCATTGCCTCTTCAATGTACAAGTTAAAATTAATGGGGAATAGCCACACCCTTGTCCCACTCCTTTCACAATATTTACTTCTCTACTATCCGACTCTAATTCTATTACCGCTGTTTGCTCTTTGTATAAGCTATGTACTATCCATCTATCCCTAAAACTCTTTCCAATCTTTTTTAGTATTTCGAACATTTCTTTCCATTTTGCATTGTCGAATGCTTTTCCCAGATCTACAAACCCTATATACACGCTTTCCTCTTTTTCTATTGTTTTATCCATTATCACCCTTGGAGCTAAAAAAGCCTCCCGTGTTCCCCTGTTTCGCCTAAACCCAAATTGCTCTTCTCCTAGTATTTATTCAGCTCGTTTTTCCATTCGTCTTTGTACAATTCTAGTTAATATTTTTGACACGTGTGCTGTCAGACTTATTGTTCGAAAATTTTCACGTATATCCGCGCCTCTGTTTTTTGGTATAGTTATTATGATGTTACGTTTGAAATCTTTGGGTTTCTCACCTGTCTCATACATATAACTTATAGGTTGGAAGAGACATTCTGTTACTGCTTGTCCAGCGGCTTTTAGAGTTTCTGCTTGCACCTTATCTGTACCCGGCGCCTTACCAATTTTCAGACCCTTTAATGCTAATTCATACGCATCTCTAAGTATAGGATATTCCGTCATCATTTTCAATGTCTGATTCCTGTTCTAATGCTGCTAGTTCCTCTCCTGCATATAAATTCCCATCTACCCATTTTCTCTACATTTTCTATAATGACGTTTCCTCCCGTGTCCTTTATATTATTGCTATACTGTTTTATATCCCTAAAATTGATTCTAATTAGTTTGTATGCTTCATCTGTCTTTCCTATTTCCATCTTAGTTTGTACCTCTTTGCACTTTTCATCAATCCATTGTTATGTAGCTTTCCTGCATTTGCGAATAATTTCCCATTTTATGGCTTTGTATCTCTGTTTTCCTGTTTCGTCTGATTTATTTTTGAATTTTCGTCTTTCTTCTATTAAATTCAAGATATCTTTTGTTATTCACGGTTTCTTAGTTTCTTTTTTGTGTATACCCCAGAATATCTCTGGCCGCTATGTCTAAGCTGGATTTAATGTTATTCCATCTGTTATACTTCTTTAGTATCAGATATTTTCCCGATATCTTTCAGCAATTCATTTGACTTTTTTTCGAATCTTTCTTGAATATCTTTATCTTTTAGTTTCTTAAAGTCAAAGTGCCTCTTTCCGTTTTTTTCCAAATTTTTTAATTTAAGCGCGGCGTTCATAATTACGATGTTGTGGTCTGTGCCTATATCTGATTCTGGGTAGCTTCTACAGTCTTTTACTTGATTCCTAAACCGTTGTCTAACGAGAATGTAATCTATTTGATATCTTCCTATATCTTTTGGCATCTTTCACGTATATCGTTTTCTAGAATGATGTTGTAATATTGTGTGTGATGATTAAATTATTCTCGTTGCAAAATTCTACCAGCCTATTCTCCTGTCGTTTCTCGTGCCTAAACCAAATAAACCTACTACCGCTCCTTCGCTACCCTCACCCACCAGTGCATTAAAATCCCCCGTAATTATTATTTTTTCATGTCCTTTTACGTATCTTACTTTGTCATCGATATCTTTGTAGATCGTTTCTACCTCTTCATCATTGTAGTTAGAGGTGGGCATGTATACTTGTATTATTTCTGTGTTTACCAGTTTAGATTCTAATCTAACTATGAGTACTCTATCGTTCTTTTGTAAGTAATTTTCTACACAGTGCCCTATCTTTTTTTTGCATAACTATCCCCACACCCGAATTTCTTTTCTCTAATTCTGTATGAATAACCCTGAAGTCTCCACTCCAAAAATCCCCTGCATTCTAGCATGATGTTGAAATAATGTGTTTGTGATGATTAAATTGTTTTTGTGGCAAAATTCTACCAGCCTATTTTCCCTATCGTTTCTTGTGCCTAAACCAAATAAACCTACTACCGCTCCTTCCCTACCCTCACCTTCCACTGCATGAAAATCTTTCGTAATTATTAAATTTTCATTTCCTTTTACGTATCTTAAGAATGTCTTCGATATCTTTGTAGATCGCGTCTACTTCTTTCTCACTGTAGCTAGAGATGGGCATGTATACTTGTATTATTACTGTACTTACCGGTTTAGATTCTAATCTAACCATGAGTACTTTTTCATTCTTTGTAAGTAGTTTTTTTACACGTTGTCCTATCTTTCTTCGCATAACTATCCCCACGCCCGAATTTCCTTCCTCTGATACTGTATGAATTATCCTAAAGTATCCTCTCCAAAAACTTCCGGCCTCTGGCCACCGAACCTCGCTGATCCCTGGTATGTCTAACGCTAACCCATCCATTTCAATTTTCAAGTTCTCTAGCTTACCTACTTGCTTCAACATTCTGACATTCCACGCTCCGATTCGTAGAATGTTCATGACTTTCCGATCACATCTCCCAAAGTAGTCCTCTCCTGGAGATAACTCCCGAATTTTTTACCCCAGAGGATGCCATCTTCATCTTTAATAACCATTTAAGTACGATGTGTACTTGGGGGGTAATGTGGTGGTTTCCCCTTGTCTTCCACATCACAGTAGTGCCATACCGATACCATCCGATCCCTATAGTCTCTGCCACTCTAAGTATCGTAAAAGATGCTACGTTCTTTTGGGGACCTGTCTAAGTCTGGTTTCTTACTAAAGACCCTACTACTTTGGTTGGACCTGTACTTTGGTACTTTTAGATCACTGGAACGCGCAAGCTATTCCACCGTTCTAGTAATCTAGAACTTCTTTAAGGTGCAGGTCCATTTGGAATGGGCATTTATTGTTAATTGATTAAAATCATTAATTGTGATAAATCTTCTTTATACTTCATCCAATAATTGCACTGGATAACTTTTATGCTACTTGTGGAACGTCAATGAAATAGATCTAAAACTGCTCATAACGTATAAGTTTCATGTCGTAATTTAAATTGCTCTAACTTACATGTCCGAAGAATTACTTCTTCACTCAAAAGTTACATCTTCGATGTCGTGAAATGAATTAATCTTGAATGTCAAATACTCTCTGCATGGCGAATACTGAATCTGAAATCTTACATGTTGTTTGACTTAAGAAAGAATGAATATACTGTTCTAATTCAGTTCCAGTTTATATACAAAAACAAAATCATTACGTTATATTCTAGATCCTTCCTGTACTATTATGAAGTATGACACACCCAGTTGATGTAATCTTTACGCCGATTTCACGGTTTTAATGGGCTAGGTGCAGTCAAAATGATTTATGATTCTCCCGAAGCGTTGTCTATTCTGTTCTATTGCACGAAGTTAATGGGCGGGGTCTCCTTCTCTGTAATACATACAGCTATTGAACTCGCTTATCTTATATATTTTATGGCTTTTAAATAGTCGTGCATTCTTTGTATTGGTGCATTTATTTATTTACGGGAAAAAATTAGCTATTCCTAGTATATTTACAAATTATTTATGACTTTATCGAATACTTTTGGATTCTTAGTTTATTTAGACAATAAATGTGGTATTTGGATTAAATGATATAATTTGTTCTCGAATAAACCCGAAATGGACTTCTTCGATAGGAAGCTGTTTTCTTTATTACAAAGTATAAAGGTGTATTTTTAACGACAATGAATATTTTATTTTTGGTTTCAAATGTTCTGTTTACACGCGGAAGTCAATTACATAATTAATTAAAGCTCTCCATTACATTTTTAATGACTGTAAATGCAATTTACCTTTCAGTAATGCAACGTATTACGTTTTCAATAAATAACATACGTATTTTTAAATGAAACTCGTTTTACTACGTATAGAATGATTACTTGCACAAGGTATCTCTCAAGAATAATTATTTTAGGCAATGAAATTGAATTATTTTTGTATTTTAAATAAAAGTTAGTTTTAAGGTATCGCTCAAGAATTATTCACACACACATACGTCTGAAATGCCGTATGTGTGTGTGAATAATTCTGAAATTCTGAAATGAATTAATTTAAAAATTGGGTTTTAAGTTTACGATTTTTTCACTCTGCAATAGATGCGGTACACGGGATTTGATTACAATTACATAATTAATACGCTTATTTTTATACAGGGCAGAGAAATTAAATATTGGGAAAGACAAACACAACTATATCGTTCATTTTGTATATATCATTGCATACAGATATTGAGCGCATATCTTTTATTGATTTTACTTCGCTCACTTTTAGTATCATTGTAATACTAACATCGTTGGAATCTACCCTCAGGTGTTCAAAACAAATTTTAGTAAATTATTTATTGCGAAGGATCACTTCAGCCTACACATGGAGGATAATATCCTTAGAAGGGTTTCCTGAACAACTTTTAATTTAAATGAGTTTTATTTTTTTAGTTTACTACCGATGATGACCACATAATGGTCGAAATACGTATTTAGTTTTAACAATATTTTTTGTGGTAAAGGGCTATTAATTATTTTAATTAAAACACTTGTTTTTGACGATGCCTTGCCATCAATGTAGTTTTTTAATCGTCGGTGTAATGATTCTTTTTTTTTTAGTCGAAAATAAACAGAATCATTGGTCGAAAATGCTTACGATTTAAATCCACGTTTCTTCGAATATTATTAATTTTAAAATTTTGCTGTAATCAAACCGTTCAATGTTTTTCTGTTTGTCCCTTTTGTTTGACAACACAAATGCCAATACGAATTTTTGTCAAGCATCTAGTCAGTCGCTTTTGCCACATGCCGAATTTCTAGTTGCAGCCTTCTTGCAAGTTATAGGATCTCTCATAATACTTCAAGATTGTTTCGTATATTTAAAATTCGTTTCTGAAACTAGTCTAAATCGCAGATTTTTAACTAGCGTTACTTTGCTTCCCACATTTATCTATTTGGAATTAAATTTTGAAGAACTTGCGATGCATGCCGATTTTATTTTTACAAATAAGTAAGTTGTGTATTGTTATGCAGATAATATCAAATTGATAACTTTGGCTGTCAATGTAATTCTTGTAGGATCTTGAGCCGTATGGCACGTTTCCCCGTTATTCGCCTTGTTTATTGCGTACTACTTTTCATCCAAAGCTTTTCAAGACCCACCCAACCATGACATAACCTTTGTACAAAATTTATGAGCTAGCACCTCTTTTCTGTATTTGAATGTTTATTATTCTCTTTCATATGTTTTTAGGAAGGTTTGTATCTTGTTTATTAAACCTAATGTTTAAGATGGAAATAACAAATGACCTATTGTCTATTATGAAAGTAGCATACCTTCTAAGAAAGTACGCGTTTCTAGCTTAATGGGTAATATGTCATTTGTTATTTCCATCCTAGTTGTTATAGACTAGTTAACGTTATTAAATTTTGCCTGGCAGTGCCTTCTTCCCTTAAATGTCGAAGATTTGAAGAAGTTTCCGATAGATAGTTGTTTATATTCGAGTATAGAGGGCGTAAGGGAAATGTTTTGTATACATTAATACACTATGATTCCCTTATAATTCAAGATCTTTGTTGGTTGTTTTGCAAAGAGAGATACGTCAGTCTGACGAACTGCAAACACAGCGAAACCAGTCATTGGATTTTTCTCTTTGTAAAATAACTTACAAATTAAATTTTTGTCCACTATACTTGAACTATTCATCTCCAGACAAAATTATGGCAACATTTAGCTAGAAGCGCCTTCTCTAGGTTTTTAGTTAATAGTTATAATTATTTTTAAATATAAAATAAGTTAGTTCATACTTATTTTGATGGGCGGGATGTTCGGTCTCTTTGTCGCACGTTGTCGTGTTTAATTTTAAGTCGTAAATTCATAGTTGTGAATCAAATAGTGAAGATGTCATCCCTTGTCTCGTTATATCCTGTCATAAAACCTCCTTTGTGCTTGTGGAAATTAAGTTGGATTAAGGGTAGTTAATTGTTTATATTCGAGTATAGAGGGCGTATGGGAATTGTTTTGTATATATTAATACACTATGATTCCCTTATAATTCAAGATCTTTGTTGGTTGTTTTGCAAAGAGAAATGCGTCAGTCTGACGAGCTGCAAACAGCAAAACCGGTCATTGGATTTTTCTCTTTGTAAAATAACCAACAAATTTAATTTTCGTTCACTATACTTGAACTATTAATCTCCAGACAAAATTATGTCACCATTGAGATAGAAGCGTGTAAGCTTCTGTCGACCGACACTCACTAGTAACTTTAGGTGTACTACTTTCTTGAAGATCTGCTAATGATATAGTGTGTGATAGGTCATTTATTATTTCCACGTTAATTGTCATAGTTAACATTATTAAATTTTGTCTGGCAATGCCATCTTCACTAAAATATTGACGATTTGAAGAAGCTTCCGATAGTTAATTAATTATATTCAAGTATAGAGGGCGTATGGGAATTGTTTTGTATATATTAATACACTATGATTCCCTAATAATTTACGATCTTTATTGGTTTTTTGCAAAGAGAAATGCGCCAGTCTAACGAGCTGCAAACAGCGAAACCGGTCATTGGATTTTTCTCTTTGTAAAATAACTAACAAATTGAATTACTCATCTCTAGATACAGTTATGTCATCAATAATGGTACGAATCTGAGTTTTAACGAAACCGTTCAATCTGATGATTGCTGTCATCATCATTAGGTCGTCAGTCCTAGAACTGGTTAGACGCGTACCATCATTGTTCCCTATTCTGAACTAACCTACAGATTTCCCTGAAATATGCACAGTTTGCATCTATAACTGTCTGATCTAGGTGTACATCTACCTCTTTCTTCCTGTCTATGCTTGTAATATATCACATACTACTCCCCAAAAATGCCTTAGAACGTATTCGCCCTACTATTTCTCTTTTCCCTAGATATCCTTGTTCCCCTACTATTTCTGTAACTTATTTGTTATTATCTTTGTCTGTCCATGCTATCGTCCTCATACATCTGAAGCACAGCATTTCAAAAGGCTGCTACCGTTTTTCTGTCTGCGTTTCAGACTGCACGTATTTCATAGGCATACTGTGCTGTGCTCCACACATATGCTTTCAACAATTTTCTTCTTATTTTATGTTTGTTGTCTTTCCTCATAGGCGCTGTTCTTTCTTGTTAGATGCAGTTCGGTCATTTTCTATTGTTTTACAGTTATATGCCCTATTTCTCCAACCTTCAATGGTTGTGAAGGAAGGTAAGCAGCCTGTGGCTGCCAAGTTCCCCCAACACTTAACCATTTGGCGATTTAATATATTTTCCAATTTAGGTATTTCGCAACCAACAACTAGTTGTTTATACTAATCATCAGATTTATCTGCGCTTATTTTTTCGTCATTGGGTTTTCCGTCTCAAAACTGGTTGGACACGTACCTGCACTTATTTATATTCTGAGCAAGCCTACATAGTTCCCTGAAATTCTCACACAACATGTGTATTCAGCTAGTTTCCTTTCTATTGTTTTCTAATTTTATACCCTATTTTACCGAGATTCAGTGAAGGAGGTTAAGCAACCTGTGGCTACCAAGATCCCCCAACACTTAGACATTTGCCGAAATAATGGTTTTTCAGTAAATCCTTTCACACCCTTAACATTATTCGAGAATATTGCCCAACCACTTCTTGTAGTTACTTATAATAATCATCATGTTTAAGCACAGTTATCTTTTCGTCATTAGTTTATCCATCTTGGGATTGTTTGGATGCGTACCTCCATTGATTTCTATTCTGGGCTAGCCTACACATCTCCCTGAAACCTCTACAGCCTACATCTTTTACTATCTGTGTGCAGTAGTCTAATCTAGGTCTGCCTCTTCTTCTCTTTTTTCCTATCTCTGCTTCTAATATATTCCGCACTATTCCCTCGTGCCGTAGTACGTGGCCTATCATCCTATCTCTCCTATTTTTTACCGTATTCCACATATTTCTTTCTTCCGCTACCATTTTTAGTACCTCTTCGTTCTTAACTTTGTCTGTCCATGATATCTTCATCATACGTCTGTAGCACCACATTTCAAAGGCTTCTATCTTTTTCTTGTCCGCTTCTCCTACTGTCCAGGCTTCACAGCCGTACAGTGCTGTGCTCCACACATATGTTTTAAGCAATCTTTTCCTTGTTTCTATGTTTGTGGTCTTTGAGCACAGTAGTTGCTTTTTCTTGTTAAATGTAGCACGACCTTGTGCTAATCTTTGTTTTATATCTTTTGTGCTTTTTCCATCTTGCGTTATTTGGCTTCCTAGGTAGCAGAAATCCTTAACCTCTTGTAAGTTCATGTTAAATACTTGTATTCTTGTTTTTGATTTATTTTCCCCACCTTTGCAAACTAGAACTTTAGTTTTAGTTTTGTTAATTTTCATACCGTATGTCTCTGTTAGAACCGTTTCCATTTCATTAAGAGCAGCTTCTAACTCTTCCTTGCTAGACGCTAATACCGCTATATCATCTGCAAATCTAAGCATATCAATTTTTTGTCCCTGCATAGTAATTCCAAATGTCTTCCTGCATTTGACAGTATTCATTGCCTCTTCTATGTACAAGTTAAAAATCAATGGGGATAGGGCACATCCCTGTCTCACCCCTTTCCTAATGTTTACTTCTCTACGTTCCTGCTCTAATTCTATTACTGCTATTTGCTCTTTGTATAAGCTATGTACTATTCGTCTATCCCTATAACTCATTCCAATCTTTTTGAGTATTTCAAACATTTTTTTCCAATTTACATTGTCAAATGCTTTTTCCAGATCTACAAACCCTATATACATGCTTTCCCTTTTCTATTGTTTTCTCCATTATCACTCTCAGAGCTAAAATAGCCTCCCGTGTTCCCCTGTTTTGCCTAAACCCAAATTGGTCTTCTCCTAGTATTTCTTCAGCTCGTTTTTCCATTCGTCTTTGCACAATTCTAGTTAATATTTTTGACATGTGTGCTGTCAAACTTATTGTTCGAAAATTTTCACATTTATCCGCGCCTTTCTTTTTTTGGTATAGTTACTATGATGCTACGTTTGAAATCTTTGGGTATCTCGCCTGTCTCATACATATAGCTTACAAGTTGGAAGAGACGTTCTGTTACTGCTTGTCCAGCGGCTTTTAGAGTTTCTGCTTGCACCTTATCTGTACCCGGCGCCTTACCATTTTTCAGACTCTTTAATGCTGATTCAAACTCGTCTCGAAGTATAGAATATCCCAAGTCATCATTTTCAATGTCTGATTCCTGTTCTAATGCAGTTAGTTCATCTCCTGCATATAAATTCCCTATATATTCTTGCCATCTACTCACTTTCTCTATGTTTTCTATAATGACGTTTCCTTGTGCGTCCCTTATATTTTTGCTATACGGTTTTATATCCCTAAAATTCATTCTAATTAATTTGTATGCTTCGTCTGTCTTTCCTATTTCCATCTTAGTTTGAACCTCTTTGCACTTTTCATCAATCCATTGTTCTTTAGCTTTCCTGCATTTTCGAATAATTTCCCATTTTATTGCTTTGTATCTCTGTTTTCCTGTTTCGTCTGATTTATTTTTGTATTTTCGTCTTTCATCTATTAAATTCACGATATTCTTTGTTATCCATGGTTTCTTATTTTCTTTTTGTGTATACCCCAGAATATCTCTGGCCGCCATGTCTAGGCTGGATTTAATGTTATTCCATTCTGTTTCTACTTCCTTAGTTTCAGATATTTTCCCGATATCATTCAGCAATTCATTTGACTTTTTTTCGAATCTTACTTGAATATCTTTATCTTTTAGTTTCTCTAAGTCCAAGTGTCTTTTTCCGTTCCTTTTATTCAGATTTTTAAATTTAAGTGCGGCCTTCATAATTACGATGTTGTGGTCAGTATCTATATCTGCTTCTGGGTAGCTTCTACAGTCTTTTACTTGATTCCTAAACCGTTGTCTAACAAGAATGTAATCTATTTGATATCTTCCTATATCTCCTGGCATCTTCCACGTATATCGTCTTCTAGCATGATGTTGAAATAATGTGTTTGTGATAATTAAATTGTTCTTGTCGCAAAATTGTACCAGCCTATTTCCCCTGTCGTTTCTCGTGCCTAACCCAAATAAACCTACTACCGCTCCTTCCCTCCCCTCACCTACCACGGCATTAAAATCCCCCGTAATTATTAAATTTTCATGTCCTTTTACGTATCTTAATATGTCTTCGATATCTTTGTAGATGGCTTCTACTTCTTCGTCACTGTAGCTAGAGGTGGGCATGTGTACTTGTATTATTACTGTGTTTACCGGTTTAGATTCTAATCTAACCACGAGTACTCTTTCGTTCTTTTGTAAGTGATTTTCTACACAGTATCCTATCTTTTTCCGCATAACTATCCCCACACCCAAATTTCCTTCCTCTGCTCCTGTATGAATTACCCTGAAGTCTCCACTCCAAAAATCCCCCACCTCTCGCCACCGAACTTCGCTGATCCCTACTATGTCTAGTGATAACCTATTCATTTCGATTTTTAGGTTCTCTAGCTTACCTACTTGCTTCATACTTCTAACATTCCACGCTCCGACTCGCAGAATGTTCCCGACTCTTATTTTAACTTTCCGATCGCATCCTCCGAAGTAGTCCCTCCCGGAGATCCGAATGGGGGACTATTTTAACTCCGGAATCTTTTACCCCAGAGAATGCCATCATGTTTGTAACAATTTAAGTACGCTGTGTACTTGGGAGATAATGTGGTGGTTTTCCGTTGCCTTCCACATCGCGGTAGTGTGTCTTAGACTGCCATACCGACCCCTATGGTCTCTGCCAGTCTAAGTACCGAAAGAGCCGCTGCCCTCTTTCGGGGACCTGTCTTAGTCTGGTTCCTCACTAACGACCCTACTACTTTGGTTGGACCTGTAGTTTGGCTCTTTAGCTCATTAGAACACGCAAGCCATTTCACCTGTTCTAGTGATTTAGAACTTCGGCAAGGTGCAGGTCCATTCGAAATGGATGATTGCTGTATGTTGTGTAAATTAAAATCGCCCAAAATTCGTTGCCACAACTTCGTTTGCTTTATGGGATACAACTCCTATGGGGGTCAGCGCTAACGCACTGCTTCTACTCGTCTTTTTGGTTTTTCTCTCGTTCAACTACATATAGTTGTGGGAACTTGAAGTATACTCACTGTTCTTTCTGACGTTTTAAATCCGTTTCTAATATTCCGTTATAAATCTTTGGCAGAAGTTTCCTAGTCTCTCTACTTCATACTCTCATGTGGGAGATTTCTGCTTTATGCATTTTACTTTCTCTGACTTCTCCAAATTCATCACCATCACCGTACTACTCCCATATATGTTAGTTGAATTTCATGTATGTTTAACAGCATATTTGATTTTACAATGGTGCACCCGAAGGAACTACATTGGTCAGGAAGCAAGTTTTTTACTTGGAAATTTTTGAGTTTTGCCGAACCCTTGCTGTTCCAAGCAAGGTGGGGATCTTCAACATGCGTGACAACACACATACGTGCGTACGCGTTTGCGCGGGACCTATATTTTACCTCTCATCCAAACAAGGGTGTATTTTTGTTAAAAACGCTCGCATAACATTTTTCAAGAGGTCTGTGTCAGGAATCAAACCCAGGCTCTTGAGATTAGTAGTCATACCCGAACCTATCTAAAGTACAGAACTGCCTTACATATATGACAGCCAGCCACAGTTCGTATGTGGTTGGTTATATTTCTATTGTTTTTATTATGCTCCAGATATTTTAAAGCCATTTCGAAAGCTTTCTTAAAAGGAAGGTTTGAAAATGGCACTGTATTTCCATTCATACTTATCGATATATTTTTTTTAGTTTTTTATATATAGAGCACGAACTTGTTATAATCAGCTACTTTCTATACAAATTATTCTTGTACAAACAATTCAATTGCGGTCCCATTATCATCTAATTAGTGTATAATTCTAACTTTGCGGAAAATATGTTATTTGCCCTTTAAAGTAGACTTAAGATGATTTTACATTATGCAATTTTGATGCAATGCAATTCAAATGGAACACACTTCGCATGCTTTCGAGCAAGTTTTCAGTCAGCTGTTGCAACTTTAAAGAAATAGAACATGTTCTAATTTCTAGCAATTTTTTGCAATAATAGTAATTTATTTTGGTGATAAATGAGATACCAAACTAAATAAAATCATCATAGGCATAAGATAACCTATATTTTATTAGCTGGTCGTTGAACAAAATTGCAACAATGTGAGAAAAGCAAACTTTCTGTTATATTGATTTGAGTACTAAATTCAAATTTGCTTTTGATGGAATGCTATTTTCTTTCATTGGTAACACTGCTCATCAAACTAAAACTGCATACAAATTGCACAAGTGTAAAAAAGGAAACGACATTACAAGTGACATGCAATGCAATGTCCTGTATTGCATCAAAACTGCATAATGTAAAGCCACCTTTAGGAGTTGAAAAGTAGCATTTGCAATGACAGTGTGTTAGTGCGGAGAACGTCCATAGTTCGTACCGATCGAATGTCCATTTTTAAAACATTTCAATATCAACTTCGTGATCTTCCAATTAGAAAACAAAATTTAACCACTCTAGAGAACATACATATGTAAATCTTTAGGATGTGGTATTATGTACATCTCAAGCTGACGTTGACCATGATAATGTCAGTGCCCTCCTTCTTGGACCATAAAATGCAGTTCACACTCCGACTGTGCTCTGCTGACCGTGTGTGGGCAAATATTAATTGTTGATAAACGTCTCCGACGGTGATCTTAACTCGTTTTCCTACTCCATGTATTCTTTCATAAAGAAATCTCTCTCTACAACCGTTACCTCGCCAGTTATACGTGACCGTACTGTATAACCTAAATTATATTTATCTTTATCGACAAGCAAGTTACAAGGGTCCGATTTACAAGACATTATTTGCTAACCGCAATCCGTAACTGAAGCTTCAGCACAGCACACGGTAAATTGCTTGCTTAGGAGGAACATCTGGGACTGGGTTGTCTCTGTGCACACATTTCTCTTTAATTAATGTCTTCATCAAGGAACAGCTACTGAAATCACAATCTTTATAGAAATAATCCTGAAAAATTATGATTAAGTGCTTGTGTTGAAATTAAATCAGATAAAATCTTCATCCGCTTAAACTTCCCCCGTCTGTAATGGCATTCGATGATTTTTCCGCATTGTAAACTTTATGCTCGTTAATTGGTTACTAGTATATTCCGAAAACTAAACCCTTTATGAGGGTTTTAAATTTTTTACGAAAGTTTAATTGGTACAAATTATTCTTTGAACGTTTAGTTTGGCAAATTTGCTTTTTTTTAGAGACATGCTTGTTGAATTGGAAAAAGTTTACCCTGTATATAATAAGCTCTTGCTAATTGTGATGGAAACAGGTCCTTTGAAATTATTTTCACTAAAGCGTTGTCGTGCAATTAAAGCTTTTTCCAAAAGTTTTCGGCAACCTGTAAGTGAACATCGTTTAAATATTGACATTAATTAATTAATTACTATGAAACGCAATTAGCCTAATATTTCCAGTGGGAAATTTTCTGTAATAAGGTACAGAATTAGTTTTGGACGAACTCTTCTTCGTCACACACAAGCGTCAAACTATTGTCTTGTTATCTTGGGCTTTCTGTCTGATTTTCCTCAATTAAAATTTTCAGGGGAGTTCGTAGTAGAATACTTTGATTGTCGGCTTTGAAACTTTGGTATCAGAATCAGTGCTACTTTACCATTATCTATATTCTATCTATCAATTTGGCAGGAATTTTATTGAACTGGACACACATTTTCGAGTCTTCACTTCCACGTTTGATTTGTATCTATTTTTTTCCTATATTTTAACGAAAAACGCATTTTAAATTTGTTCATTATTGGATCTTGTACGATGGTCTAATAAAAACACAAAAACAGAAATCACATTGGAAATACTTTTATTGGCTTTTAAAGTAGTCACGACCAGACACACCGCACTTTTGACATCTTTCGTATAGCTTCTAGAAATTGTCGGAAAAGTCTTTTTTTGGAATCGTTTTCAGAATAGCAGAATACGGTCCTGAATTTCCTTGACGTCTACAAACCGTCATCCCTTCGAGATCTCCTTAAGATGAAGGAAAAAAGTTAGCAGGAGCAATATCTAAAGAGTAGAGTGAGTGTTTCAAACCAGCCACGCCACGCTGATCAAAAAATTGGCGTACAAGGATGCTGTGTGTTATGGTACATTGCCGTGCAATGACATCAAATTTTCAGTCTGGATCATCTATAGCCTAACGGGCCGGGTGCGTTGCATCAAACATTTAAGAACCTGCAGGTATAATCAGCAGGGACGAACTTTTTATGGATGATACCCTCTTGTCGAAACCGCGATCGGCATTGTTTTTACTCTGGATTTTTGCATGCGGCCTTTTGTTTGTCACAGGGAACAAGGTGATCGTCATTATATTGACTGTCTTTTTGTTTGGGTTCGTACTTGAAACACCAAGACTCGTTCCCTGTGACAGTGGAATCTGGAAAGGATGGAACCCGGTCACACATGTCGATGAAATCCCCACTGGTTTCAAAACGTCTCGTTTTTTACTCGTCTGTTGGGACGTGTGGCACAAATCGTGAACAAATTTTAATCCAAACTTTCACGGATGATGACTCCCACTGCATCTTTACTAATTTCCTCTTACATTAATCGCCAAGTCATTTGCCGATTTTTTGCACTCGTACAGGTTGAATGTTTTTGGAGCTTGTGGCCGAACGCGGTTTGTAGTCCATCGATTTCTTGCAAGGGTGCAAACCAATCGTACACACATTTTTTTCTCACAGTATGTTGCCCGTACAATTGTACCAACATTTCATGGGTTTCCGTCATTCTTTTACCAAATTTGAAGCAGAATTTAAGGTTGTGTCGTTGCTGCATGGCTTTTTGACGCACACTGCTTGGGACACTGTTGACATGAATGCCGTAGTACTGCTTTAGTATCCTCGCGTATTTCCCGACGGACAACAGGTCCAAACGTGTCCATGCATACCTACGAATATGAGCTACCTTATTTCAAGCGTTGAATACCGATATATTAGGCCATTCACATAATTTAATAGACATACCTTGTATTATTTATCTTCTATCGACGATAGAATACACTTCTCTATGAATGTTACTCGAGTCTGTACGCGTGAGGGAAGTTGGCCTCAATTCCGGTTCCGTCAAGAAAAAAATTCGTTGTAACTCTGTAACAGAGCAAGGCAGGCGTGATTGTTGTACGTACGATTAAAACTTGCGAGCTTCGTAAGCCTTGAACACAATAAGGAAACGTTTGTAATTCAAAAGTTTATAAGCCACTTCTTCATACATCTCAATTTTTGACGCTAAAATACTTAGGTAGTAGTTCTAATATTACTAATTCAATTGCTTTTCTTTCTTTGATCATCTCAAAATTGCTCATAAAATTCACATATTTAAAAAATAAAAATTCTAGAAAAATTTTAAATTTTGCTAATTTTTTTGGACTGTATGATAACTTGACACTTCTAGTTGTCGATATAAAAGTACTGGTAATGTGCTTTGGGGATGTCTATAACTGTTTCTTATTTTCAGTCTAATGCAAAAAATAGGTTTTCGTGAAATATTAACTAATATTCTTAAGTGAATGATGAACCTTATGGTGATGTTATCGATTTTTCATATGTCCAATGAGTAATATATAACGTAATTGGGAATCCCTTTGAGGGAAAAATGGGGATAGAATGAGGTTACATTCCCCCAGTACTCAGTGGTGTGTTATACTAGGCGGCTCGTGGCGTAGTTGGTATGCGTGTGACTACTACGCCCAAGGTCCCTGGTTCGAATCCCGACACGGTCCGCTTGAAAAATGTTAGGTGAGCATTTTTCACAAAAATACGCCCTCGTTCGGATGAGAGGTAAAATGGAGGTCCCGTGTGTGAGTGTTGTCACGCACGTTAAAGATCCTTTCCTTGCTTGAAACGGCAAGGGTCCGGCAAAATTCAAAATTTTTCAGCTAAAAGAAACTCTCTTCCTGGCCAATGTAGTACCTTCGGGTGGAGCATTGGAAAATCACATGTAGGGTTGTGTTAATACTGGCGGGTCACCAATAGGAGATGCAGCATTTACTGCGGCAGGGATATCTGGAGAGTAAGGGGGCTTATTTTAGCTTCCCCGAAGGCCGATAACCAATTATTTTTCAGACAGAGGTATACGCAATATTAAAAATGGCTGAAAGCCAAAGAGAGAAAGAAGAGCGGAGGGTTATTATCTCCTGAGATAGTCAAGCAAACTGCTCTCCCAGGACCAGATGCCCGCTGGTTCAGGAGTGTGGAGTCGCTTTGGAGGAATTAGCCAGTTAGAAAAAAGTTCATTCCTTCTGGGTTCCAGAACACCACGGTGTGCAGGGAAACGAGGCAGCCGATAGGTTAGCTAAGCAGGAAGCAGGAATCCAATATTTAGGGCCTAAAACATGCATAGGCTTAACGAGGAAATCGGTGCCGTTCGAATTAGAACTTTGGATCCAGAGGAGGTGGAAAGAGGAGCGTAAAAGAGATGGGGACTGTATACTAACAAACATCATGATAGCCGTGCCGGACGAGTCAAGAATGGCATGACTATTAAATAAAGATAGGAAAACACTCAACGTGTCGGTTGGGATCCACACTGGCTATTGCATGTTCCCGAGACACCCAGCACTGCTTGGTATCGAAGCAGAGTCAGGTGCCTAACCTGTGAAGGGCGGGAGGAAGCTGTTGCTCACTACATAGAGGAGTACGAGGAGTATATGAGGTTAAGACATATAGTCCTGACATTGGAGCAGGAGTTTATTTCTCTTCCCTGGCTAGACATACTGACTTTCAGTAGAAAAACTGACAGGTTTGCAAGGAGAGAGCAGAGTAGGGCTGAAATCGATGAATCTGATAGTGAAGATTAGGGGGCTGGTCATAGGGGTTAGTAAAAAGTGTCAAAGACCTATTTGCTGAACTACTTTGGTCCCCTCTAATTTACTGCTACTGACATGATTAGGTCTTTTTTCTAGATGTTTTATAGAGATTAAATTTAAACATGCTGCGAGTTACAAAAGTATTCCTGAAATGAACCTGTGATGACGTAGGTTCTGTATAAGTATTTACGGCAGATCTCTTGGCGATGTTGATTCTACAAAAATATTTGAGATATTTTATGTTTATTGCTGGTATGCCATATGCAAGACTCTTCAGAGAGTGGGTATAGCCCAAATTCTTTCAATGCTGTTCGTATGATGGACACTAAATTTGATAGCATTGCCACCGTATATTGAGCACTTTGGCATGTTATTGTCTGCACTTAGTTTTGGAGATCGTCGATATTCTTGTTAATCTTAGGAACCTTACTGGATCATTGTTTGAGCGCGTTAAAACAGAAAGTCGTCAAATTAGTGACTAAATGGAAAGGGCGGTTTAGCGCTCGTAGTTACGTATGAAAACCTAGTTTTTGCCGTTGACCTGTATTAGATTGGGAATAAATAAATTAAAAGTTTGTTTAAATGCAGGTTTTCTATTTTAGCAAATTTGTTTATTTAAATTCGGTTATAGTTATACAAAATTACAATTTGTTAATAAATCAAAGCTTTTGTATACGGATACGGATAGTTTGATATAAGAGTTAAACATTGAAGACATTTACTCGCATATCGAGTGATTCGTAGATTTGATACATCCAACTATCGCCACAATAATAACCATTATATCACGTTATAAAAAAAGAACGACTTTCTGTCTGTATACAGGAGTGTTTGTAGGACTTAAATCTAAAATGTAATCTTATACAGTACACGTAGAGTAATTAAAAAGTTTGATATATTTGGTATGTATTAGGCAAATTACTTTTGATGATTATAAGAATCTTTTATTTTATAATCAACCCTTACAGAAACAGCATCGTTTAATTAGATCATAAAATGTTTACTACAAAATAAATCAAAATTTAATACAAGTGGTGATAAGAGAATACTTAACTCCTTGATTACGGTACTAGACTTGGGGATTGGCTTTACATTAGGAAACTAGTTAAGCTTCAACTATAGCCTTAAATAAAAACATTATTTGTTGTAATTAATATATATTTTTTATTAAAAAAAACTAGCGTTACGTATACGATGCTTGATACTGTTACGTCATTTTGGAAATGAGAAGGATTGATGACTTTTGATCTGTGTTGATTGCCATATTAGCACTATAAGGTCAATTCCGTAAAATAGAATAGAAAACAATAATCGTTCGTTATGATCAAGTTTTTTCATTGAATACGCTAGTCACCTACTTTTTTTGATAAATGTGTTGTTAGAAAGGCACTGAAGAATTTACAGTGGGAAAGGACAATGCATTCAACTAACGATGGAATGATTGACAATCATGAGGGGTGCACTAAAAGAACTAATTACGTATACAAAAGCGAGTAATCGAGAACGTTCTATAAGGTTTACAAATTATATAAAACGGTGCAGCTTACGAGAGTAGTCAGTACCAGTTGAAGCATGAAGCCGTGTTAAGAAATAAATTAGATTAAGTGTTGAAATAAATACTTTTAATGTAATATAAATTATTAGCTCTACCGGTTGAAATATATAAGCTTATGTCTATATAAATTAGACTCTAACAATTAATTAATTAGTATAAAACAAATTAATAGTGCTTTGAGTATTAATTATAGTGTGTCGCTTTTAGAAGAGAGTGTATCGTCTTAGTAATTAGCTCGTAATAATTGTCATTAGATGAATTGGTAGCAGTATCTCACTACATTGTAATAAATTATCATCAGTGCTTGAAGTTCAGTAAGTAAAGAACAGTTAAACAAACCACCAAAGTTACAGTATTTGTAATAAAGCTAATATTCAGAGCGCTGGCAAATGTTATCAGTTGAATCCTCAGAAGTATGAAAGGTTCTGGCCTAAAATTCGCAACATTGATTTATTTAACATATGAATATTCATTCAATTATCGGCGATAATTTTACCATCTGTATCTAGTATGCAGAGTATTATCGCATTTCTTCAGGACCAAGGGCTTGTAGAAATTCGGGTGCAGTTTTTGAGACGCTTGATTTTCCAATGCTCCACCCGAATGTACTACAATGTACTACATTGAGTTTTTTTACCTGGAAATTTTGAATTTTGCGGAACTGTACTATTCCAAACAAGGTACGGATCTTTAACGTGCATGACTACTCTCACACACGGGACCTACATTTTACTTCTCATCGGAACGAGGACATATTTTTTATGAAAAACGCTTGCCTATCATTTTTTAAGCGGTCCACGTTGGGATTCAACTCGGGACCTTGGGCTTAGTAGTCACTATATTTGATTTTTCAATGCTCCATCCGCCGGTACTACATTGGCCAGGAAGGGAGAAATTTTTTTACCTAGAAATTTTGAATTTTGCCGAACCCATGCTGTTTCAAGAAACGTAGAGATTTTTAACGTGCCTGACTACACTCACACATGGAACCTACATTTTACCTCATCCGAATGAGGGCATAATTTTGTGAAAAATGCTTGCCTAACATTTTTCATGCGGACCGTGTCGGGATTTGAACCTGGGATCATAGACTTAGTAGTCACACGCATATCAACTAACTTCCGGAACTGCCTAGTTTCTGAATTTCTACATTGATTTTCCAATGCTCCATCTGAAGGTACTACATTGGCCAGAAAGCGATTTTTTTTAAACTGAAAATTTTGAATTTTGCCGAACTCTTGCTATTCCAAGCACGGTAGGGATCCATAACTACACTCACACACGCGACCTCCATTTTATCTCATCCGAACGAGGGCTCATTTATGTGAAAAATGCTCGCCTAACAGTTTTTAAGCGGGCCGTGTCGGGATTCGAACCCGGGACCTTGGGCGTAGTGCCACACGCATTCCAACTACGCCATGGAGCCGCCCAAAATTCTGAGTAAGCTCAGGTTTACATATATCGCATTTACGTTTAGAATTTGATTAACAATACTTTATTCAATTAACATTGTCACATAACAACCCGGGAGAGACGACAGCAGCCATAAACATAAACCCAACGACCACAGGAGTTCTAAACTATAAGGCAGAGATTTTTTTACATCATATCTCAATTAATTTCAAGCTATATTCCTCCAAATAACGGTATGCGTAAATACCTAATCATCCTTGTTATGGAAGTAAGAAAAAATGGAAGAAAAGTGGTCGTAATGGGGACTTTCCAGGTCTGGGGAGATACACTTAACGACGAACGATGTAAACTGCTACAAGAATGGTCTATGGCCCTGTCTCCAAATGTCTTGAATGATGGACTAAAATCTACGCTGATCAGGTCGACTAGATTTTCATACATAGATGTCACTGTGCTGTCAAAAGATGTTAAAAAATATATCTCAAATGGACAGATTTAGACGAAGAAATCTTTAGTAACCATGGGTACCTACTACTAGAGTTTAAAACCAGGACGGATGAGAGAAATAGACGGATATATGGTAACACAAAAAGACTTTGAAAAAGTGGTAAGGCAATGCTCAAGACTGCGCCTCTAAAATTAAGAGGACTTTGTATCAGCCACTAATAAGATCAAGGTCCAAGAAAACAATAAAATGCGGTACTGGCGGTATGAGGAAATATAGAACAAAATTAAAGCAATCAGGGTCTAAAAGAGCTTTTATTACTGAACACCACATGACTGAGCTCAAAAGGTTGAAAGGAGAACAGACTAAAGTAGCTAAGAAAGCAGAAGACACCAAAATGACTCAAACTATACAGCGACTTCGAGTCAAATAACTTTGGTGCAACATATTTAATTGTAAGAAGTAAATTGAAGATCAAGCCCCACTCGCATTATCTTGCCTAGAGAGGAAAAATAAATATTTTTGAACAACGGTTCGTAGAAGACAGAGCAAACGAGGAAAGGGAAAAACAATATATTCGAATAATGGTCGATCTTTTCTAGGCACCCCTTCAGAGTTAAAACAAATTAATAATTTTTCTTTTCAACAGCGAATCGAAAATTGTCAAGAGTTTAGCATCAGAAGGTTTAACTTGGCATTTTGTGCCTCCATATGCTCATCATTTTGGGGGCATGTGGGAAGCAAGAGTAAAATCAACTAAATATCTCTAAAAACGTCTTTTTGGTCATCGAACCTTTATTTCTGAACAATATTCTATTATTCTTACTCTTACTTCATCTCGATCAACTGCCGTTGCCGACTATAATTTGTTCAAACGCCTCTCGATCGCCTATCTCACTTTCATCGTTTTTGGGTGCGGTGGTCAAAAGAATACGTGAGCGAGTTACAAACGCGTATGAAGTGGTGGAAAAATAATAAGCTCCAAGTCGGTGACATGGTGTTAATCGAAGACGATTATTCACCACCTCTAAAGTAGCAATTAGAATGTGTGGTACGTATTATTCCCACCAGAGACACAATTTCTCGAGTTATAGAGCTCAAAACAGTTCATGGTACGGTCAAGAGGCCTTTAGTAACAATTTGTCCTCTTCCTACAGACAATTTATTTTAGTTTTCCGGCTCGAAGGCCATATGTTAAGAATTTATTTCAAGCAAATTACTATCAGCACACATTCTTAACTTCAGGTACTTTCATTTCTACAAGGTCGAATTCTATCCTTTCCAGTAAAATAGGATTTCACAACGAGACCCCTAAAAACTGTTTTCAAGGCGATTATTTGTTGGTTTAATTTTTCAATTTCCGACAGTAGACCAAGTTATACAACAAGTTTCGGTCGCTACGTAATATTAATTGAGTATATTTCATCTGTGTAAATTTATTATTAACAGATTCATTTCAATTCTATAAAACATACAACTGAAATGTCCTTCCAGTATTAATTGCTGATACGATATCTGTTTTGGATAAATTGTCAGAATAAAAGGCACGCCTGTAATATTTCAATGCAAGCTGTTTTGTCTCAAATATCTGCTACATAATGTTATACATACCGTGAAGTAGCAGCCATTTTGCATCTTGGTATTTTATGGCACGGAATAACCACAACAAAGGCGTGTGGAAAAGAAAACCGTTTCGTGTTATGCACCTGCGGTAACTCTAAAACGCTAAAATAACAAACGTTGCATTATTTCCTTTAGTCTCATGTTTTACGACGCTGCTGGCACTAGTTAACATTCAAATTGAAGCATAACGGCTTAGCCATAAATAATTTTTATTAAGACTTCTACGTGCTTATGAAAAAACCTTTAACGACTTCTCTTTTGTTTCAGAATACATGATAGAGCTTGCAAATCAATCTGAGAATAGAACAATGTTGCTGTTTTCACGTATGTCGATTGAGTATAAAGATCCGATCAACGTACTTTATGGAGATATACGAAAATATATTCAAATCAACGCATCGCAAGCTTCTCTCACAACGACCGATATCGACGTCCGTTCTTCCATTAATCGGTTTTTCACTGATTTCTTTCCATTAGTTTATCACCACATCCTGAAAACGCTAACCAAAGACTTTTCCGACGATTATAAAGCATGTCTTAGGCAAGCTATAGGCGATGTCCAGCCATTTGGGGATATCCCACGACAACTTTCCCAATCGCTTTCTAAAAGTCTGGATGCTACTCGCTTGCTGCTTCAAGCGTTCAATGTTGGCATTGAAGTGCTTAATAGCAGTGATTTTCTCCTAACACAAGAGGGCGGACGAGGCAATGAAGAGTGCCATAACGCTTTGATGAAAATGACATATTGTCCTAAGTGTCTCGGTCTAAGTGGAAAAACGAAACCGTGTTCGGGATATTGTTTAAATGTGCTAAGAGGTTGTTTGAGTAAATACGTCACAGAACTCGACTCGCCTTGGAACTCTTACGTCGAAGCAGTTGAAAGGCTTGTTATAGCAATTAAGCAACATAATAATGAAGCTGGTGTCAATGCTGCTGCTGTAATTAGGGAGCTAGATACTAGGATATCGCAAGCCATTATGCATGCTATGGAAAAGGAACACGAAATTGATGTTAGGGTAAGTAATATTTAATTGTTTATATTGTTTTAATCCTCAAAAACCTAACAATCTACTGAATGTTTCTAACTTTTGACTAATAATACTTTTTCTGGGATTGGGCTCGTGTCATTTATAATATGAAAATCTAACGTTTCATTAATTTTTATAACTTTTTATTAGAACATGACGACTTTTGAACTGGTAATTTCACATTCAATTAAACCAAGAGGTGGGTGTGTGTGTGCCAAAGTTTTTTCTTAACAAAAGAATAGTGCTTATACGGGCTTGCTTGATTTGACAACGTTGCTTTTGTTATTTTTTCTCTCCATTTACCTCATTTAATCCCTTGTCGAGGCCTTTTTAAAGATTTTTCTCGTGCATTTCTTTATTTTATCGATTCATCTTCCAGGAAAACGACTTTTACTCGTGCGCTTTCTACTTTGTTGTTCCACCAGTCGTTCCTTGTAGTTACGGGTAACATAATCGTTAGAATATTAAACTTCAAATAGCCCAAAAGGAGCGGAAATCCCGTAACAAATTAATCGTGCACAGGCTTAACAACAATTGCAAATTGCAGAAAATTATGGGAAGTTAAAATTATTAAGTCACGGTGCTATAAGCACTTACATGAAAGATTTTTGTTACTGTTTTAAATTATGGGCGCGAAGTCGCCTGGTCTAGGGTACGATCCTCGGGAAGACGAGTTTTTAAGAAGATCCTCCTTATGTCGACCTTCTGGTGGAATGGAGTTCTTTTTCTACAGCCAATTGACAATATAAACAAAGAAAACGAACATCTTCGTCTCTCTGTGTCACCTAATTTTATTTCAACTCTAATGGACGCAATATTATCCCTGTAAACAGGTATATATAAGACAAAAAAAATTCTTAAATTACCTAAATTCATTTAATTTTGCTAGAGTATAGCATTATACTTGCAAACGGATATACATACAATGTTAATTACATACACTCCGTTCTTGGGGCTATCCTCAGGTTCAAATAACCAACTACAGCAATTTAATCAGTCAGCAACCTTTTTAAAGTAAATTTCAGTGTCTAGTGTTTTATAGTTAATGCATTAGATATTATAATCTACAATTATGGTGAACGTTTTATACTTTTATTATTATCTTAAGCAATATCAATTCACAAATACCACCACAATGAAAAATATGTACTTAGTAACTCATAGCTTTCTATCCTTTTGCGATTCTGTAAAGAAAACTCCATGAACCAGCCTTAAGTCCACAATGTGAAACGTAATGGAATTCCTACTATGTTGACCGCATCTGCTCGACCTGTTTCCGTCTGTCGGGGCGGTATACTTGAAGTCTGCGGGCATCACCACGCTGGATTCATTTGCAGTAACTCTTAGCCAAATGTGTCGTCTTCTATAACCACTAGCAACGAAGTATCTCTGCCTCACGTTTTCTGTTGACTGGTTCGCGAGTAATTAATTCATTGTTTTCCGTTCGTTGTCTAGCTCCCGTCTTTTTCTTCCACTCTCCATGTATTCAAAGGGTATGCATTTTATTACGCTCCTCCTAAGGAGCTTAAAGATATCACGTACAAATACGTGATTTCATATGATTTGATTAATGTTATCGTATATACTCAACAATCCTTCAATTAGGTGCATTGTAACCTTTAACACTGTATTGTATTTGATTATTATGTCGGATGAGACCATTTGTAACTTGATGTTTGTGATTTTCACTAATTCATCGTATGTATCTAAGTGATTAAACTAACTACACTGTTGTAATATAATTTTTATTTTGCTTGGGGTTTACTTTGTATTCTTAAAGTTAAAAAAATTATTATTTCCATAGGTCTGTTTGTATAAACTAACTACAGTAATTACTCATGCATCCATCTTTGTATTCGAATTTGTAATACATGATATTAAAATTTGCTTTCCGTTTTGTGGCTTTGAACTAAGTTCAACATTCAACTAGAATTGTACAAAAAAATCTATGGTTTTGAGGTTTAAGTTTCTAAAAATTATTGAAATGTCAAGTCTAACGAGCACTATTATTCGTGAGATCATAAGGTCAGGGTACCCCCGTATTTATTCCGCCTTTTTTAATATTAATTTTTTATTCGATTTCTATTTAAAGTAACGCGAAGACGTTACAGAGTTATGACGTGTCCAGAGTATTTTAATATTTTTGGAATAGTCATGGTTCTTTTATTTCATTAGAATAGACATACTCGTCCTTCTGGAAGTTCAAGGAACTCGAAGTGTACCTTCTTTTGGCACCACATCTCGAATACAACTCTTCGCTTTCCATCTTGTACTTTCGCTGTTCAGAATTTTGAGACATATTCCCATTCGATCTGATATTTTTCCTGGTCAGAATTCTACGTCATGTAAACCTATGGGAAATTCTAATTCGATCTTGTCCTTTCGTTGTACAGAATTCCGCGTCATATAAACTTATGGTAAAGTTCCCACCAATCGTGTACTTTTATTGTTCAGATTTCTGCTTCGTATAAATCTATGGGAATTCTCATTCTAGTTTGTGCTTTCATTGTTCAGAATTCTGCGTCATATAAAGCTATGGTAAGTTCCCGTTCGATTCTGTGCTTTAATTGCACAGAATTATGCATCATACAAACCTATGGCAATTCGATCGTGTGCTATCGTTGTTCAGAATGATACATCATACAAACCTATGGGAGTTCCTCTTCGGTCGTGTACTTTCACTGTTCAGAATTCTGTTTTATATATTCCTATGGGAAACTCCCATTCGATTCTGTACTCTCATTGTTCAGAATTTTGCATCATATAAACCAATGGATACTACCCATTCGATCTTGTTCTTTCATGAATTCTGCGTCATATACAACTATGCGAATTTCTATTCGATTTTCTGATTTCATTGTTGTGTGAATAGGGATCTATTCGTTCGTGTGCTTATTTTTCAGAATTCTGATTCATATGGGAAATTATCATTTGATCTTGTGCTGTTATTGTTCAGAATTCTACGTCATGAGATACAGACTGTGAGAATTTCCAATTCGATATTGTGCTTTTAATGTTCAGAATTCTGCGTCACATAAACTTTTGGCAAAGTTTCATCTAATCATGTGCTTTTATTGTCCAGAACTATGTCGTATAAACCTATAGGAAATGTTTATTTTAACTTCTTTCTTTTTGGTATTGTAGCTCTGATTGGTCTGCCTCTAACCAGAATAATTACATTAGAAAGTAAACGTACACAAACTGTACACAAAGAATAATTTGTGGGCACTCTGTAACGTAACATCTTCAAATAGTGTTGATTGACAGATACAAAGGTTTTGAATTTAAGAATTATTTAGTTTATAATAGAAAATCTGAAAAATATTATTTGCAAATTCTGGTATGTTTTATAACAATCTAAAGCAAGTGGATAAGCTATAAATTACCGTTAAGTGTTTCTGCGGTCAGTTCAGATTGAAGTTTTGGTTACAATGTGATCTAATTCAAAGCTTTGAAAGACGCGATAAGTGACTGTCGAAATAAAAGAAGATGATCTTTTATTTAACTTCTTTGTGGATTGAAAATTCTTTTGAGGAATAGTTGCAAAATCCATCATCAATAACTGCTACTAGCCATATAAATACATCTTGTTAGAAATTGAAAAGCATTTCCTCTCTAAAGGAATAAAATTTTTAATGCTTTTACCGAAAATGCCCATGAAAAATCATTGAAAGTACAAAAATATACTTAAAGAAGACTCAGAAAGAAAGAAAAATTGTAAGGACTTAAAAAGACTGGGCACAAACCTACGAGTTGCCATATTTCAGACAAAGGCAATGTTGCAATGGTTTTAGGTTGTATATTTTCAGGAAAGTTTATTGAATTTATTTCACTCACATTTGCACTTAAAGAAACATTCATGCTCTTTACGTACGCGCATGCGTAGTGTGTTGAGTAGTGACCGCATGCGCCAAGCGTGCTAGTAGTCTCGTAGACACTTGTGTGGAGAACAGCACAGTATGCCTATAAAATACGGGCAGTAGGAAAAGCAGATAGAAAAACGATAGCAGCCCTTTGGAATGCTGTGCTTAAGATGTATGAGGATGATAACATGGGCAGACAAAGTTAATAGCAAATAGGATATAGAAATAGTAGGGGAATAAAGATATCTGTGGAAAAAAAAATAGGATAAATAGAAGGGTAGAATATGTCCTAAGGCATTTTGGGGAATAGTATGGGATATATTCAAGCAGAGATAGGAAAAAGGAGGTAAATGTAGACCTAGATCAGATAGTGATAGATGTAAACTGTACAAATTTCAGGGAAATGCCTAGGTTAGTCAGAATAGGCAGCAATGAGGGTACGCGTCTAACTAGTTCCAGGACTGAAGACCTAATGATGATGATGATGCTTATGTGGTACGAGGATAGTCCCAGAAGAATCCATTCTGATGTAGAGATGACGGTTGTTGGATGCACAAATTACTATGGCAGTAAGTTTTAACCTTATAAAGCTGTAATTTGAAGTTTGACCACTATTTGTTGTTTAGTATTTGCTTAATAGCCGTAAATAGTGGACTCGGTCAGTTACTATGTAAACATAAAAAAGGTTGGTCACCGTTAGCTGATAGAATACTTACATATCGAAGGTCTCAGTCTTACGAATATCAAAGCCGTGCTAGATTTTACTTTAACGAAGCCATACGAGCTGCCAAGTCGAATATTGCAGTGGTCGACCAATTGAGGAGACCACGCCATACATGGTGAAGAAAATCCACAAAATGGTATTGGATAACAATCGACTAAAATGTGCGATATAGCATGCATGGTAGGCATTTCAAAAATAGTTGCACATCGCATATTGACTGAAAAGTTAAACATGAAAAAATTATGCGCAAGTTGGGTGCTGCGATTACTCACAAACGAACAAAAACTGCTCGTGAGGATGCTTCAATTAAGTGTTTGGCGAAGTTTGACATCAATAAGGCGTTGTTTTTGCGTTGAATCATAACCATGGGTTCAACATTTCACACTTGAAGCGAATGAACAGTCAAACCAATGAAGTAAAAAGGAAAATCTTCTCTAAAGAAGACGAAAACAGTTTCATCAATCAACAAGGTCATGGTGTCAGTTTTTCGGATACGTGTGGGATGATTTTCATTGATTATCATCAAAAAGGAAAAACTACGGCCACTATTATGCAAACATATTGCAGCGTTTGAGTAATGAAATAAAAAAATCGGTCGCATTTGGCGAGGAAAAAAATTTTGTTTTATCATAACAGCTGTTAGTTATCGCGATGGCCAAAATCAATGAGTTAAAAGTTCGATTCTCATGCATCCTATTTGCGAGATTTAGCCTCCTCCAATAAGTTTCTTTTCCAAAATTTCAGTGGTAAGAGATTTGCGAACAACAAAGAGGTGGAATCTGCCGTAGATGGCTATTTTGAGGAGCTCGCCGGTTTTCACCATTAACAGGGCATCTAAGCTATTTATTATTGCTGGGAAAAGTGTATCGAGCTAAAAGGAGACTATGTAGAAAAGTATCGATGTTTCTTCCCAAATTTGTTGTTTTTTTTTTGTTACGAGTGTCCGCGTACATTTACTTCTAGCCAATGGAGATTTCAAATATTGTATGGCATTTGTATAGGTGTGCGTGAGAGCATGCGTGCGGGTGCGCTTGCGTGCATACGTGGTGGCGTGATGTGCATTCACGCGTGCGTTTGTCTACGTATGCATGCGTGTATATAGACTCGAGCGTAGGTAATGATGAGGATAGAGAAGACCAGGATTTAAGCTGTGAAAGAATCGGTGGTAGCGTGATAAACGCGGACACGCGGCTTCTTATGTGGTTATGTATGCATGTTCGTATAAAATTTTGGCGTTATTTCACAATTTCTGCTTCTCGCATTTTTTATTTTTCTTATACAGGCAAAAAGATGTTAATCTTAAATGGGCGTTTGATCACTTTAAATCACAAGTCTGGGATTTGACATCCGTCCCTCCCAGTCTGTCCATTGTTGTTTGTGAAACTCTCTGGGCCATTTGCGCAGGAATTCCAGCGACGACGTGAGTGATGCGGTGTTTCTGGTCGTCAAAGTTGCGAAATTTACTGGCGTAGACCCGATTCTTGACTATGTCTCACAGACAAAAATCGCATGGCGTCAGGTCGGGTGAACTTTTTGGCCGTGGGAAAGGATCACCGTGACCAATCCCGCGTGACAAAGTTATTCTCGTCACTGACGGTCTGTACTTCAAAAAAGAAGGGTCTAATAATTGTAGATTTACTCACGACACACCAAAGGTTTACTTTAAGGGGAATTCCGCATGTGCTATAGAACTTACTTCGGATGCTCTGTCGCTCAGATGACACAGTTGTGCTTGTTCCCACGACCGCTTAGGTGAATGTTACTTCAACAAAAAGCATAAACAGAATGTTAGACTAATGCGCACCATTTCCAAGAGAATTTCAGCAGCACTCACACGTGTTTGCTTGAGCGCATGTGAGCTGCTCCACAATCTGCAAGTGGTATGACTTCATTCCTAATTCACGGTGCATAATTCTAACTAGTGACCTCTGCGAAGTGTTAGTTTCTAGGAAAGTCTTTGCGTGGCCTTGGTCGGGCTGGACAAGGATGATATTCTCTTCAGTTCTGACAGATCTCTTTTTACCGCTGTTCCCCTTGCAATCGTTTGAATAGATCCCGTCTGAACAAACTTCTCGTAGATCCTATTGATTGTCAGGTGTGATGGTTCATCTCGTACGTTCCAGGCCTTGAATTTTTCTTGTACGATGCTTGAGGACTGAAACACTTTTATCTAGGTAGCGATTTTCTTTCGTTCTTTAACGGAATATCGGGACTCTATAATCTAAAAAAAGTATTTAGTTTCCCATAAATTTTAACATCTTTTTGTCCCACACTGTTTATCACAGGAAATGACGTGGTCTTACACGTCACCATTTGATAGGTTTTGTTGATTGTCTGCCAAGTGCAGTTTGAATTTAATCTTATTCAGTTGTTAGTTTGACATGTATTATCTCTAAGTATTTACTTGTACTAACATTTATACAACTACAGCAGTGTGTATTTATTAAAGTTCTTTTGTAGGTGTGTATCTTCCTAATTGCGAAGCCGTTTATAAATCAATGCCAACTGTTTGCCATTTTAGCTGTAAATTAATTATACTGTCCAGAATAGATGTTTCATTTTCAGCATGCAGAAATACAAGCTGGGACTGTGTTGCGTATATAAATCAGCGGTTTTAAATCCTAATCTTAATTGTGCAGAAAATTACATGAGAAAATGGAAAAAGCTTACTGCTTTTACAAGCTCGATAATGGTCTGCCTTTTTTGCCATAGATTATTGCATGCAAAGCTAACTTTTGAGTCTCGGCAGACGTAGTTTTTCTACATTTATAAATTAAGTTTATTCGTTTGTATTTCATTAATTTAATTGTAAAACCTTTAATTTATTACATTTTGTAAAACGTTCGTTCCTTGCACCATAACCACTTTCCGCATCATCATTATATGGATAAGTAAAATAGTCGACATGGGAAATACATAGAAGTATTTGAAACGATGTAACACTAAGTTCGTGGTGCTATGTATGCGCCTGTATTGTCAGATTGAAACAACAACATTTAGAGACATTAGCAGTAAGGAAGTTATCTGCTTTTTGTACCTATATATATATATATATATATATATATATATATATATATATTGTAGTGGTTTTAAAGGGTTAAATTTAAGTATAAACAAGACAATTTCAAACACCCTGTATAGAGGAAACAACCATAATTTACGTGCGAAATTTATTTCATTTAGTCAATTTCAAACACCCTGTATAGAGGAAACAACCATAATTTACGTGCGAAATTTATTTCATTTAGTTGATTGAAAGTAACAAGTATTACCATAATTTTACAAGTAGGGATTAAAATTTAATAGGTTCGTAAAGAAAATAAATGGTATAAGCCAATGGAAATTATTAATTAATTTAATTGAGTTTAATTGAAAGGGTTATAACGTCTAATACGCATAAGAGCATGAAAAATCGATAATACCAAGGCGAAACGCTTTTACTAACAAACACGTCGAATACAGGAAATACCTTGAAACGCAAACTCCTAGAAATGTTATTTTAAAACGTTCGTTAATTAGGCACAGGTGCATGTTTTGAAAGGTCAACTTCTCCTTATTTGTGTAGATAAAAGACAAGATTTGAGGCATATCGTGCAAACGGTCGAATGTTTCGCATAAATGCTAACCAAAAGTTTCCTTAAAGCGCAGAAGGGATGAACAATCAATGATATGCTTCGGAATGAGACAGGCATAATAACATTTCACTTCGAAACGCACGTATTTAGTCCACGTGGGTTAGATAGCGCGCAGACAGTAATATCGATTTTCTACCACTCAAGAGAGGGTAGAAGGAAACATCTAATATGCGTAAGAGAAGAATAGAGTTAATATAGGCCGCGTTTTTAAGATGTCACTGAAAGTATCATTGGTCTAAATAGTTAGTTGTAAAACAGACAAGCACGGAAAAATTGGATGCAGATTTTTCGGAAAATATCGTATCAACGAGCTAAATTTCAAAGAATTTGAAAATGGTTATACCAAAATTTGAAGAACGAAGTAGTTGAATTAAGTGTTTCGCGTTAGGAGGGTTTGGAGAGGTTACACTCAGAATCGTATAAATACGAGAGAAGAGTTATTAAGTTTCTCTTTTGACTTCGCTCTTTGACTTCTTTAATTTGCATCGCTTACTACGTACAAAAATCTAATAACGAGCTTGTAAGTATTTAAAATTTAAATTAAATAGTACAGTGTTGGCCTCATAGTTTGAAACGCGGAAAGTGTCGAGTTTAATTTTAACTGGAGGTGCAACAGATATTTTAATAAGCTCGTAAAGTAAAGTAACGTAAATTAAATTATGCAATAATAAAAAAGTGTAATATATTTGGATTTGGATGGATCTTGAATGAATAGCATACAGCACAACTTAGATGGCGTTCATCTATAAATAGCTGGAGGCGGCAAGCAGAGCAGAACCACGAGACCGAGGGTGCAGGAACTTAACTTCATCGTCAACGGAGTAGGGATCTAAGAAATTCCAGGTAACGCATTAAAATTTGCTGTTTTTTTTATAAACTATGGAAATTATTGTGATGTGTGAGAGTGAACTTTGATGGTATTTTGCTTTATTTTGCGCATTGAAAAGAATACGTATAACTAACTTTTATTATGGTATTTGAATAGAAATCTAAAGGTGTATATAAAGCTTATTAACGTTTCTCATGAATTTAAATTTTTATTGTTAAGAGTACATGGTTTTTTTTGTGTTTGTAGTAAGAGTATGCCAAGTAAAAAGCATACATTAATAAAATAAACTGGGTTATCATGAGCTCACCATACTCCAGAGTGTACTAATTAGAAATAATTATAAATAAAAAAGAAAAAATAAGGTATTATTCAGGGCCCATTTACTCCTGTTACATTCAATGTGTTTGATATTTCAATTTAAAATCCTGGATTTTACAAAGATAGAATTTATTGAGGTGTAACTTGAGCACCGAAATATAAATCATCGTGAATTATTATTTGTTAATAGTGGTAAATAAATATTGTATGATTGTTGTATTATTTTGTGGTTTTATTGAGAGTGTGCGTGAACAGTAAAGAGTATGATAGTAAATCTAGGTATTCAAGAGGTGGCCCAACTGAGCTAGCCAGGGAGGTGTTGAAGAAATCAAAGTTGATGGAAGCAGAATCTGGGTAAGAAATATTATTTTTTTTGGAAAATTTTTCTTTTTGGTAAATTAATAAATGCTCGAATGTTTTTTTTTTACTCTGGCGAGATTTTATAGGGGTTACACGGCAATTTATATATATATATATATATATATATATATATTGATGTGTTTCTTCAGCTGACATCTAGATACCTTTCATCATACCCCCGACTAGCTTTTTCAAAGTTTTTGCTAAAACGTGAAAACAAACGAAACCTCCAAACACGAAACAAAATAAACTGGAAAATTGTTACTTTCGTATATTCGGGAACTTTATTTGAAGTATATGTACAAGTTTGTGTACTTATTCTACAATAGTATTTTCATGTAAAATAATATCTGAAAATATATGCTTATCTCTCTATATTTACAAAATCAGATATTATCAATTTTTATGTAACACATCATTCCATTTTTCTTATTCAGCAACATTTAATTTAAAAATGAAGGTGTACAATCGCATGTGCAAGGCCCTTTTAACACACCTCATTAGGTAGTTGATCAATCTTCAAAATACGGCATAAAACATAATTGAAAAATATTTGTGACAGTTTTGTAATTTTTAGCTTGTTAAAGTATTCCCCATCTTTATAGCATCTGAATTGTAATTATTGAAAGAAGAATTTATCATCTGAAAGTGCATTCCTAAACCATCGTTCTTAAAGTCTTTAATACTATACAAATACCGTAAAGAGTTCAAATCAATGAGAAAGCTGCCTTGTCTCTGCGCCGTCACAATAATGTGTTAAGTTGTTCCTTAACCAAACATACAGTAGTCAGTAATCTTGGTCAGCTATTTCTCCTTTTTAGGTATGTACTTGATTTAATTAATTTCTTCTAGCGGTAAACTATACACAGTACCAATAAATTTCTTCTAGATTATTTCCATATTGCAATATTCATTCGTTGAACACTTTTCGCTCTTCTTTAGTAAAAAGCTTTACTTCACATAATATAGAAAAATTAAAACACCCTTTTATAAGTATTAAAACGACTTATACTTCAAACTTGAACCAAAATCCTAAGTGAAGAGTTTTATTCGAAAAAGTAAAAAGCAAAAGGAGAATTTTTATGCCTTATGTCAACAGTTTTCTATCAATGGCTGTCGCTCCTCATAAATTCATGGGCTCCTTTGAATTGTTGTATCTATATCACCTTCATTCGAATCGAATTGAGTTACGAAAAGGAACCTTTATTTAGTTGAGGGAGAGTTATATCTTCAACTTAAAAGTAAACTATGCGCGAATAGGTTCCTCTGGTACGCTTGACTTGTTCTGACGAATCCGATTTCTATTACAAAAATTTACAGTTCCTTTGAAGGCTACTTGAAGGCTGCGGTTTTTTTAAGGTAAGCCGCGGGGCATTTTTGTGTTACAAGTGGCATTGAGTACCATCATATGATCGGAAAAAATGTCAAACTTCATTGAAAGTTAAGTTGATATGATTGTAACGTGCGCGATTTAAATTTGAACATTTAGCTCAGTATTCAATTGGAGTTCCATGTCCAATTGTGTTTTTTTTCTTCTTTGCATGAAACCACTAAAATCGTACATCAGATTTATAATAATACGAAATATTTTTTTACAAACAATATCTTTCCAATACAAATTAATATATCCACAACAGCTTTCAATACCTTAGATGTAATATCTATGAAATACAACTTCGTCTCAACACAAATCTTATATACAAAAATTTTTTCTTTAAAACTAGGACGATCACGCACCTATTCTATTAACCTTAATCTCGTAATTATCATCCATAAACAACTCTTTAATTAAATCTTCCGTAATATGTAGAAAATTTATAAAAATAAGTCGTATAATTTAATATCACCCTCCTTTAAAAACCGTCATTATACGTATCTGTTAGGTTCAATTATTTCCTAGTATACTGACGTAGGCTTGCCAATCTTTTTTAATCAAATTATTGACTTTTAAATACTACTCTCACTCAAAGACTTGCACACTAAAAAAGCGCATGTATCTTAACTAACTACTCTATAAGTATAAGTTCTTTTAGAAATTTAAATAAGATTTATTTTACCGTTACAAATCTGTTTGTTGTCTTTTTTCAGAACGTAATTATCAATTCATATCTCAAAAATTTTCAAATCGTTTTAAAAATACCATATAACAAATCAGTCCGATCATATATGTTCTTGTTTCAATTAAGAAATTTTATCTTGCAGTACCTTAATTATTTTTAATTATCTATTCTTTATTTTGAAACAATTGTAAGTATTTCAAATAATCTACTCACTTCCGAGTATCAAAAACTTTTTAACGGCAGCTATTTCAATAAGAATCGTCTATCTTCCATAATAACTTTGACTACTAAATACAGTACATGTTAAGTAGAACTTTAACTACGTAACGTATCATCTGATTAGCATGGTGACGTTTGAATCAGGACTATTCTTCTATTCAACATCGATTGGTTTTATAAAGCAAGCCTCTCCTGACATCACGACTTCTAAACTTTTCAGCTCTTTCTTGAACCTTGTAATTGGTTTGTTCTTGAAGGCGTGTCATAACAACATTGAAGATTTATAGTTCTACTATCGCCTCAAGCTATGTAATAATTCATGTCTATCAATATTCAACTTTTATTGCTTTAGCTTGTCTTATTTTAACGCTTTCACGAATTTTATCGGCGCTTACGGCTATTTATGTTATTCTCTTTGTTTTATTTTAGCATTTGATTATTCTAAAACACGCTCCTTACTTCTTAGAAATACAATCCTTTCAATTTAAATACTAACGTACGTTTGTTATTAATGAAACTTTCTTTTGAAATATGTAATTTTAACCTAAGCTTGAGGTGCATTTTCGAGTATCGTAAAATTGGACATGTCTCTAAATACAATGCTTTTATTAAAAAAATACGGATGAAACTTTTTTGAAGAAAGATTATTTCAGTTAAACGTTAACACGATCCTTTCGTTATTAAATTATCTAATTAAAAACGAAAACTCTTTTTAATCACGGGTTGTTATGCATTGATACATTTTTTTTTATACGAACACCTCAAATATTTTCCGTATTTAAATAAATATCTAAATAATTGCGCTTGTACTTGAATTTTTTCGAATTTTTCAAGTTAACGACGTCATTTATATATATATATATATATATACATGCATATATATTTATATATATATATATTTATATATATATATATATATATATATATATGTATGTATGTATAATTTTAATGTTGCTTATGAGTTATGACAGTACTGTTAAAACTAAAAACATTACCAATGTCAAACATCCCGCACGCACAATATTTTACACTATTGTAAACGGCTAACGCTAGTAAGGTTCACCAAAAACGCAAACTTTAAAACGATACTATTCTTAGTATTTTATCAATTCAACAGACTAAAATTCGACACGAAAGTTACTTAAAATAATTGAATTTGGACGTTCCACACACTCCGGTTTATAATTTATTAGAATTCATTTCAACAAACATCAAATGTAAATTCTTCCTAAATTTTAATAAGAGAGATTAAAATGCTGAATTTGAAGAAACAATCATTTAAGTACACATGTTCAAAAAATCTGTAGGTGTGAATTAGAAGTAACAATAAAGCGTGGGGAGGGAGGCATTTTTTTATCAATGCACGCGTGAGATAAGAAATTATCGATTCTGGATGTTTGGAAAACCAAGAAGTGTCCTTTTATGACGTCGAAATTTCAATCTATAAATAGAGGAGAATTTAATAAAATGGACCTTTTTAACTATTTGGCTTTTTATGACTCTTTTTGTAGCCTCTTGATTTTGATCCTTGTTGAACGAGGTTCTTCATTTAAGACTCGATCCAAGTTAATTGCAAGTGCTTTTAATTATTAACGGGCATTTTTTAAAGTTTATATCATGTGTGAAATGAAGCTCTAATAAAGAAAAGCAAATAGTGTATTCTGCGTATGATTTTATAGTGAGGAATGAAGTATACATTTAATAAAAATTCGTATATGAAACAGCTGGAAGAAACAATGCAAATCAAGCAAATACCTGAAATGGTAAAACAGATTATCGAGGTTGCTGTACGCACGGAAGTGGTGGTGAAAAGACATAGCTAGAGAAAAGCGTTATAGCGTTCGAGTGACAGTGAACATTATTCGTTGTACTCGCGTTTTTTTATTAATTTGGATTATATGAATTTTTGGCTTAGGACAATGGCAATCGTATAGATTTAAAAGTCAGTAGGAGCATTACTTTCATTTGCAGTTTCTATACAATTTTCAGAGGAAAAAATAAAAAGTCGAATTAACTTTCCGACAGTCTGGAAAATATAATTTATTCTGAAAGTGATTTCCATATCCTTATGATTAAAAAATAGTCTTCAGAAGGAATCACTAGTTTTCCCTCCAAAGTATGCAACAAAGTGTTCGTTCACATTTGCAGTCTGCCGAAGAATGATGAAATTATACAACTTAGAAGTACTTCTTAATAATAAGTTGCTGCCTGTATAGCTACAAAAGTTTAGAAAGTAAAAAGAACAGTAAAGAACAGTAAAGTACTAATAAAAATGAGAAGCTTGAAAATGTCTAGACCAATTTTCTTTACAGCATATACGAAAACTGGAAACGATATCATCTACAATGGATGATGCCAGAACGCCAGAACGTAAATGAGGAAATCAATACACACAAAATAAGATCTTGATGAGATCGCCTGCACAATAGATATAGACAACTAGCTTGCTACATTTTTATTTCCTTCATTTCTCGAACCTATTAAAGCTTATTTCTCTGTACTAAAATACAAGTAATTTTTATTTACACAAGTTAGAATGTTGAAACTATTTATACAGGGTGTGATTCAAAATTAAAAGCTAGGCTTTTTTTGACGATTATATATATATATATATATATATATATATTGACGTGATAAGGAGTCACGAGAGGTCATTGAAATCCAAATTCTACAAATAAAGCCCACTAAAATATAAAAGAATCTGGAAAAAATAAAATTTTTCGAAAATTCATGGTTACATCCTGTATAAGACAAGCTTGCTTTTTGCCAAGCGAAAACGCAAGTCTGTGCCTATAAATAATCACCTTGTATGATATAAGCGTATTGTAAATACATAGCAAATAATGTAAGCCGTATATGTAAAAATAATTATTTTAATATACCTTAAAACGCATTACATGCGAATGCATATCAATCGATTTCAAGCGTCAATACAAAGCAATTTATTTTCACTTATTGATTATCATAAAAAATTACATTTTCTGTTGCATAATTTAGCGTAGAAATCATATCAATCTTCTTAAAAACCAACGTTTTAATCTTAATGTGAATTAAAACACGTTTTACCGTGAAAAGCAAACTTTTATTACAACTATGAAGATGCGGGTCTTTCTTCATGTGACAAACTCGTTGATGATGCTATTAAAGCTTTAAATTAATCATATAAATTGACTTTTGTATTACATAAATTGATTTTGAAAAACATGTTCTCGAACTTTCGAGAGAATTGAGAAGAAATACGTCAATTTCGTATAACCTAATTAATAAAGAAACGTTTATTCCAAGAAGCGGCCGGAACATCAAACACCCATAAAAATAGATAAGAATGATTTATTAGCTTTCGCTATCACAGTAGGAGAGATGCGACGCCACAATAACCTTATATGTATTAGTGAAAGACGAACAGCGCACATTAAATCAACACTAACGAGGTAATAAAACGCAGCGACTTTGAACAGGAATGAGGAATTCCTAAAGACTTACGTCAGATAGGCGTGTAGTATTTGGAATGGAATCACGTATACACTAGTACATTCTAGAAAAGAGATAATTTTTATATATATACGGGAACTTTTATGAAAGGAATCAGTTGATGAATTCGCGCCGACTAAACAATATGTAAAGAATTTCGAAGTAGTTGTTTTGAAGTATGCAATACGCATATCGTAATTTAATAATTAAAATGTAACAGTGAACAAAGAAATAAAGTTAAACGTAACCTGCACATAAATATGAAAATTGTTAAGTACAGTTATTTGATTTTGTAATATACAATGAAGATGGAAAATTATTCGATACAACGTTATTTAGAGACTAACTTAAATAATTAACTTGAAGATGCACTTTGAAAACTGATGTTTCTAAATGAAGATTGAAGCAAATGGATAATTTTGTAAATTGGGATTTGATGTTGGTTTAAGCACACCACCAAATTGCTTGTGGTTTTCGATGCTTCGTGTCAGGATCAATCTGGAAATTCGTTAAATGATAGCTTGGTCATTGGCCCTGCTCTGCAAAATGACATTGCAGTTTTGTTATTGTGCTTTCGTGTACATCCTATCGTGATTACAGCTGACTTCAAACAAATGTATCGACAGATTTTGGTTAAAGATACTCATCGTGATTATCAACACATCGTCTGGCGATTTTCTCCGTCGGATCCTATTATGGACTTTAGATTAAATACTGTGATTTATGGAGTTTATCCTGGTCTTTTTTGGCTTTGCGTACTGTTCAAGAATTAGCAAGGTTAGAATCGATTAATTTTCCTTTCGCGTCATCGGTATTGGCAAGCGATACCTATGTTGATGATTTAGTCACTGGATGCAATTCGATTGCAGCTGCAAATCAATTAATTGGTGAGTTGAATAGTATTTGCGCTAGTGGTGGTTTTCAGTTAAGAAAATGGAATAGTAATTGCCCGGAAGTGATGTCCAACCTGAAGGAGTCCCTGTCCAGTTCGGAAGCAATTACATTTCAAGATAGAGATAGTGGTTCAATAAAAATTTTGGGCCTTTCGTGGCGCGCTCTTACAGATGTATTTTTATACAACTTAAACGTTGAAGAGCGCACTTGCACTAAGCGTAATATATTGTCAGCTATCGCAAAAATTTTTGATCCTCGGTGTGATAGCGCCCTTAGTACTTTTCGTTAAACGTTTAGTTCAAGATTTTTGGCTTTTAGGCCTCGGTTGGGATCAAGAGCCGCCATTGGGAGTCGTAGAAAAATGGAAACATTTTTTGGGTGAATTGCCAGCTGTTTCGAATATTGAGATTTCGCGTCGCATCGTATGTCATAATTTTAAAAAGGAGGAGTTGCATGGGTTCTGTGATGCTTCTGAAGCCGGGTATACAACTGTCGTCTATTTTCGTTCGTTCGATCTAGAAAGTAATATTGCCATGTCATTAGTATGCGCAAAATCGAAGGTTGCTCCTACTAATCGCGTTTCATTGCCGCGTCTCGAATTGTGTGCTGCCGTACTCTTGGCAGATTTAGTAGATTTCGTCAAAAATACTTATACAGATAGTTTATCATTTAGTAGTATTTTCGCGTGATCAGATTCCACTGTTGTTTTGTCTTAGATTCGGTCTTCCTCGCAAAAGTGGAAGATATTTGTTAGTTAGCAATCGCATTTCGCATATCCAAGAACGTATTTTCCCATTTTCGTGGTTTCATGTTAAGTTCCAGGACAACCGTGCGGATTGTGCCTCACGTAGACTTTTGGCTTCAGAGTTGGTTCATCATCTATTATAGTGGACAGGGCCTACTTAGTTAGTGCGTCGTTAACAGTAGTTATACCTGAGAATTTCTAAGATTAGTTATTGGATTTCTAAACTGCAGTAACCATTTTAGTGCAGCATGGTCTGTTCTCAACAGGAATTTACGGCCGTATAAGTACTTATAAAAGTGCTCTACGGATTTGACGACGGCCAACAACTCCCTTCTTGTCACACAATAGTTCCTTTCTGGCCGCGACAAGACCTTGCTGAAATACCCAATAACTTTTTCTTGTTCGTCCTGCACAACGCTTCCTATAGCTGTGTTACTGGCATTGGTATCCAACACAAATTTCCCCTCCATTCGTGGATAACTCAAAATTGGTGCTGTAACTAGTAGCCCTTTCAGTTGTTCAAATACACTGTGGCAATCGTCATTCGAATCATATTCTTGTCCATCTTCGGTTAATTTCGTTAACGGTTTGGCAATGTTTGCAAACCCAAGTATAAAACGTCGGTAATATTATGTACACAATCCTAGAAAACTGCGTAGTTGGTGTATATTTGCTGGTGTAGGCCACTCTTGTACCGTTTTTATTTTGTCAGGGTCAACTCTTATTCCGGTCTCCGAAACGACATGTCCTAGGTATTTCACCTCTTTTCCAAATAGGTGATACTTCTTGGGGCTCAATGTAAGGTTTGCTCCGCGTAATATTTGGAATATCTGCTCTAGGTTCTTAAGATGTTCCTCAAAAGACCGGCCTAACACTTTCACGTCGTCTAGGTACACCAGACAAGTTTTCCAAGACAGTCCACGCAGTATCGACTTCATCAATCGTTCAAAAGTAGCAGGGGAATTGCATAATCCAAATGGCACGACCTTGAACTGCCATAATCCAGTTCCAATTGTAAACGCAGTCTTTTCTTTATCGTTTGGCTCTAAGTCTACCTGCCAGTATCCGCTTTTCAAGTCCAAAGGGCGAAAACCATTTAGATCCGGATAGAGTATCCAAGGTGTCATCAATTCTGGGCAAAGGATAGCTGTCTTTCTTTGTCACATTGTTAAGCCGCCGGTAGTCTACACAAAACCTTATCGACCCGTCCTTTTTCTTGACAAGCACTACCAGGGATGCCCATGGACTATTCGAGGGTTCAATCACTCCCTGTTATTCCATATCGGTGATAATTTGCTCGGCTTCCTTACGTTTTGCCAAAGGAAGCCGCCTGGGGTGTTGTCTTATCGGTTGCGCATTTTCAGTATTGATATTGTGTTGCACAACATTCGTCCTTCCTTTCATCCAGTGCAAACACACTTCGATATCGTCCGACCAGTTTTTTTATCTTGCCCAGTTGGTCGCCGTTTAATCTTTGACACGAAGGTATCAACATATCCAGCAATTTCTGTGAGCAACCGTTGGTTGGTTTATCTTTCGTGTCGTCCACACAACGTTTAATATGGCATACTGGAATGCAACTTTCCACAATCCTGTCTTTCTTCAGGGTCACCGTATGCGGATTAATATTCAGCACCTTTACTGGTATCATTTTTCGAAATTTTACCAGCGTTCTTCCAATCAGTAATCCCGCCTGACCCATTCCCGATTCAGTTGCTTCCATCATGCATACTTGTCCTTCCCGGAGCGTACCATCCGGGCGTCCCATTACTATCATTTCCGCCTTCTCGGGTATTTTCATATCACAAATCATTCGAACTTTCATCGTCTGGTTACTCGTACCTTGAAATGGAATCTCATCATCATCTATCCGAAGCACATTTTCTTTCATGTTTACATGAAACCCATATTCTCTCATGAGATCAATTCCCAAGATCACTTCTTCTGTAATTTCAGCTACCAACACCCGATGATCAATTAGTTTGTCCCCAATTGCCAACGTAACGGCAGTCTCTCCGTGAGTACAAATTTTCTCACCACTTGCCGTTCGAAGACACACCGATACAGGTAGCACTTTTCCGCGACCAACCAAATCTGGTCTCACAATAGTTCTTGTCGCTCCTGTATCCACGAGTTATCGGACAATTCTACCATTAGTTCTTCCATCGATATAAATGCTGTCCAGACTTCCCATCGACGATGCAGCATGGATGCTAATCTCCGGGGCACTACGCTGTGCTGTTGACGTTCGCCCCGTTACATTGACCTGCTTTAGCTCAACCAACCGGTTGTTTCTTTGGTTGAGTACAGCGTCTTTGCATATGACCAACTTCACCGCAGCTCCAGAATCGCAGACGCCATCTCCGCGGTCGTTGTTTTTCCAGCCTTTCCGCCTTTTGTTTTTCAAACACACGGTTGATTATTTCATCTATGCTGTTCTGCGCTTGACCAGGTTCTTCTATGGCGGACCGTGCTTTGTTACTCACCCTGTGTGATGTCTGCTTAGCTGCTTCAAATTCAAGCGCATGGGCCAGTGCGTCATCTAACATTTTGGCCGTGCTAATCTTAGCGCTTGCTGTATTTCTCTGTCTTTAACGCCATCCACAAATGTTTGGACAGTTAGTTGTTGGAGGAAACTATCTGGTGCTGTTGGACATGCCAATCTAATTAATCTGGCAATGTCAGCTTCGAATTCTTGCAGGCTTTCATTTGTCTTTTGCCAGCGGTTCCTGACTTGTGCGTGGTAAACCTGTTGAAGGTGAGCGTTTCCATATCTCATCTCAAGCTTCGATGTTAAGAGGCCGTAATCATTCTGCTGGTGATCAGGAATCGTTTGTAAGATGTTAAGAGCTTCCCCCCGTAGGGCCACCATTAGAGAGACAGCCTTCTCTTTGTTGCACCAACCGTTGACTATTGCTGCAGCTTCAAATTGTTTCAAGTATGTGGGTCAAGTTATTTTATCATCGAATATGGGTGGTTTCACTTTAAATTTTGACGATATTGACTCGCTTTCTACCATGCTCCTTATTTCTGGAATGTTCTGATTTACAACTTGGTTTGCTAATTCAAGTGGCCGCATTGTTAGTGAAATTACTTGTTCTTGCAGCCTCACTACATCTTCTTCCATTTTTATCAATTTACTGTCCAACTTTTGCTCAACTGTTTTTACCTGTTCAGTGAAATCTTCTTTCAATGCAATGGAGCTTTCCATTAATCTTTTGTTCTAACGTGGCTGTCTTTTCATTCAACTTTTCTTTCGCAGCATTTTCACTTAACTTTTCTTCTATTTTCTCAGCATTTTTACTAAACTTTACTTCCATTTTCGCAGCATTTTCACTCAACGTTTCCTCTATTTTCTCAGCATTTTCACTAAGTGTCACTTCTATACCGTCTCTAAACTCTTTAAGGATCGATTCCAGTTCAACTGACCTCACTTCTAGCTCAGCCGACCTCTCCTCCATACCGGATTTAAAATCCTTGAGAAAATTCATTAAAGTTTCTGCCTCCATTTTACTTTGACTTCTTGTAACTGGCATATACATACTACTTAAATATTTTTAGACTTGTGTGTTCTCCTTTTAAATTAATCACTATAAACCCTTCACAGGCTAACACCAGTGTAGCGGGCTTCTACTACCGCGTTTCACTAATTTAAAACAAGTAATAACAAGAGTCTTTATTATTCACTGTTCACAAGTCTAATTGACAGTATTGTTGCAGGCGAATTCCTCGTAACGACATTTCTGTATTATTTTTGCGAATTCCTAGGCTATAATTCAATTTTCGTAGATCTAACTCTATTTACTAGTATGATTGGATAATTAGGAAATGTTGCATTGGTCTTGCGTGGTAATTTAAATGTTTAAATGTTATTGGTTGATTCGAATATGATGTATAATCAATTCAAATTGGATATCTAGAGCGCATTATCAGTTCAAGTTAACATTTGTTTTCTGCTTTTTCGAGATACTTCGATCCTGGTTGTTGTTTTATGCGGTTTAGCCGTTCACCATTTTTGGGATTTGTGACTTCAGGACTTTTTGAGGTAATCTATTTGGTGATACTTTGTTATGGTTGCTCAATAAACTCATTTAAGAGGATTTGCATATCGAAGTTGAAGGTAATTAATTTTTACATTCGAATCCATTGATTTTATTGTACAGGTGTTTTAGGTGCCATATGTTTCTGTTCGTATTGATCATCTGCTGATCGATGTATATGTTATCGTAGTTCATTGCCCGTTGTACGGTAGGTGAATTTATGTGTTGATATTGATTACTAATATTGCAAATTGTAGGGTTTTAGATTTCAGAATTCAGATTTTAGGTTTTAGGCTTTAAGTCTTTAACTTGAGAGTTTTAATTGTGAAGCGTGAAATCCGAATATTCATAAACTTCAAGCTTCAAGTTCAATTGGTATCCTGCGACGCTTGGCAGTTGTTGGGAATTCTGTCATTGCAACCTCCTGAGTTGACATTGGATGGGTATCGTTATGCATGATTTCTATTATAAGTTTATTAGATACAAATTAATAACGTTAATGCATGAACTTTTTAATGATATTTGTGTACATTTTATGATGAAATATTTCAGTAGTTACAATTTGAACCATCACAATTAATTATTAATTTTACAATAATCAATAACAATCAACGCTTATTTATATTTACAAGTGCACCACTGTATATAATTTATTGTGCTAATTTGAACATTGTGTAACTGATATCGGTGCACCAATATCCCCTTTTTATACAGTGCACAATTAATATTAATTATTCCGTTATTTCACATACATAAAATAATGGGTAAATAATTTACGTAAACTTGATTCAATAAGATATATATATTGAAGCTGTAGATTGTTTAGTAATTTAGTAAATATTGTGATAGTGTACTGGTATTTATTTGGGTATGTTCCGTAGTTGTATGTGTGATTTAAGTATCATTTTATGGTAGGATATTTGAGTATCTTTTCGACGGGAGAACGTCCCAATTGGGTTCGCGGAAATTCAGGTTCTTCCAATTGGGTGGCGCTCACTAATTTTCGATCTCGGATCTTTTTTTTTGGGATGGTTTCGTGAGACCCACTCCCCCCTCCACTGATCTAGTGACGGCAAACGTTCCTAGTATTTTTCGCTGTTCAGCTATACCTATTCGTCCTCGTTATTGAATGTATATTTATTTTTAGGCGTTAGCGCCTGGCGGTCTTTATCTAGCCAACGTTTCTTTTTTTAAATTTTACGAGTGGTAACAGTGGGACAATCGTGTAGCAGTATATGCCTTACTTATAGATGTTGTCAGTCCAATTAACAATGAAGCACTATCACACTAATGAATTTACAAGCACTAATATCTTCTTAAACTAACTTCTTTAGGATTGGTCCATTAACAACATTAACACAACTATTTATTTATTACAGTTTATCTATTTATGCATTCTACAAGCTGCATGTACATTAGACACGTGCACTTAACATTTTTGTTTACGCTTGGTCTTCCAAAAGCTCAACTATATAACTTTACACGATATAATTTATGTTCGACATTCTGATATAGACTAACTCTGTACTTTATCATCGGTCTTATTTATACCGTGAATTAAAAAGGATGACTCATCCTCCAGTAATTGCAAGAATCCTCTCGGTTCATGGAGAATATACAGTGCTTGCGGCGTTTGTGTGTTTGACGGGTTGCCTAATAATAGCTCGCAACAATACCTAAAATGATTATTAATGTGATTATATAGACTACCAGATACAAATGCTATTTTAAGTAAATTAAGTAATAAAATTTATAGAAGATAAAATACAATTAATCCGTAATCCATATATTCTTCAAAAATATCCATAAGTCTAGAAATGCTGCACTTTGTTTTACTGAAGCAAACTGTATTCTTAAGAACCTATTTATTCTCTTTTCAGAAGAAAAAAGCTTGAGGCTTGTAACGTGTGAATTTCTATTTCATTCATATTTTCGTTGTTTGCTGTTTCATAGCTTTCATTTTTGATACTTATTTGCATTAAGAGCCTTATTCTACAGACCTGTTCAAACCCACAATTAAGTTATCGCTCTTGATATTTACATCGATACCTGATACAGCAACTGGCTTTATCGCTATCATACAGATGTAAGGAATTTGTGGTAATTAATTTTTGGTTTTATTATGTTTATTGTTTTCGACTCGATACTTTTGTTCGTAACTTTATACGCGGAAAGTGCTTTTGTAGTTAGTTTCGATTTTGGCAATTTTCTACCTACCCCCTTCAATTAAAAATGTTTAAAATTGCAATGTTTAAGCTCATTTCACGGAAATACAGTTCCGTTCATAACCATAACGATTCGCGCGTCAATATGCTAAGAAACTAACCTTGGTATGCCATAAGGCTTATTACAAAGTCGATCATTTAAATTTGAAGTAGCAGTTAGAAAATCATCTTATTCTACAGACTGTTACAAAAGCGCAGCAGACAAAACTTTCCTGTTATATAAATTGAATTTGGGGTCTAAGCGCGCAGCATCGCACCCTCAAAATGAAAAATAACGTTCAAGATGTATCATTAATTTGCTTCCAAAGTCAGCAACAAATTGTTGGCATGGGTTTACTACCTGTTGGATAAACTCTCTCTCTCTCCCTCCTACGACTAAAAACCGTTCATCATAAATACATCCCTATATAGTTCCAAAAGACTAATGATGCAAACGAAAATGCGGATTAAGGGTTGAAAACTAAAAACCGCTTAACCCACTTTCTCCGTCATACAAGAAAATTGAAAACAAAATCATCTAAGACAGATAAAGCCTGAACATAAATAAGAAAATCGATACGCACAAAATTGAGCTTGATGAAATCACCTGCAGGAGATGAACAATGAGATACATCATTGTGGCGAAGGAGAAAGTTATTTGTTTTCCTGAAACATGCCATGTAAGGAAAATGTTACAGCGAAGTTATATTTGCTACATCTTTGTAAATAAAGTCATTTCGAAAACCAAAATGAAACACAATGGAGAAATTAATGAGATTTTCTAACACATGGCGCCCATTGACGATTATTATCTGACATTACAGTACGTGATCTATTAGTAGCTCTCATGGATTCATGATAGTAAAAACTAAAAACATCATCATTGAATGAAACGAAAACAAATGAGGAAATGGTTACGCCTAAAATACGTCTATGAGATCGTCTATGGGATGAACAAGGACCAAGAGAAAATAATATCTTTGCCTAATAATGACAGCAAAAAAAAGATTAACACTAAATTACTGAATCTGTCAATATACTTTTAAAGAAATCTGATTCTACAAAGCAATGCATGTTACGTATCATATTGACGCTTATCTAAATCCTTTTAATATTTAAATTTAAATTTAATATCATTATAACTTTATGTTTGAATTAAGCGTCTTTTTCTAAATATTGTCGTGACTTCTTGTTGAGAATTGTGCTGCTGATCGTTATAGGCTGATGAGAATTATCATCTTAGCACGTGTGGATGTCATAGCTTTCAGTGACGTAGACACTTTTTTCAGGTATTTTGAAGTCTGAGCTATGCAGAAGTGGGCTCTTGTATAATTCTTAATTGCTTTGCCTATCTGGTTCTTAGATCTTTTCTGCAGCAGGAGAATCGACTTTGGATACCACGAAACTGTACACGTTCATGGTGTTGAAATTAAGCGTCCATCCACATCCTTCGGTCCTTTGACTCTGCAATATTCATACATTGCATTTGGTGTTACGGTCGTAATTTTCATAACGACATTTGCATTTAGCAGTGTACTTCAAAAGTATATTCTTTCCAAATTAGATTGCATGAATTCGAATAGTGATAGCACGCCGTGTTATCAGGTACCGGTTCCCGGACTAGCTTTGATGGTCTCAACACAATACTCTTGATTACACTCTTTATTCGAATCGAGCAATTTTAATTACGCCGTTGGAACGTTGTATTTCCTCCTTTATTGAAAGGGTTTTGGCGGATTAATTGAAGGAAATTATTCGTTGTGATTTGAAATAATTTTCTTATTTCCTTATTGGGATTTCGGCGATTCGTAAGTATCGAAGAATTTTCAAATAGATAACTTTTATGCTATTGTAGATCTAAAGTGAATCCTCGACCGTTGTATTTGGTGACCACTTGTACATTTTCGTTTGTTGTTTTGTACTGGACCCGGAATTGACCGGTAAGAAGTCGTGAATATATTAATGGAAGTTATAGGTTATAAATTTTAGGGTTCCAAGTTCCAAGTGCCAAGTTCCAAGTTCTAAGTCTTCAAATCCCAGTTTGCAGTTTTCAGTCTCGATCTGCAGTTTTCAGTTTAGCCCCAATAATAGCTCCAGTCGTTATTTTGCCGTCGCAACCCTTAGTTGGCTTATGCCAAGATCAGCTTACAACGACTAGTGCAGCTGTGGGTGAGTCGTTCCACATTTAATTTTTCTACTGCAACCGTCTGGTTGATATTGCTTGTTGAAGATTTTTTACATTTAATAACACTTTACTGAAGACTGTTTTGTTTGCACAATTATTATAGGGTGGGTTCAGATTTACTAATTTGTAATTTACATTATTCACAATTTTAACACGTGTGTGAAGTTTAGCCAATGCACCGATCATTATAGGTATAATTATAGTTTATACCAATGCCCTCATCGTTCAAGGGTCAATCTACGAGGATCCTGGTATACCACCCTTAACATTATTTAATAGTCATTCTGTTCTGCCATCTTGGCGCAGATTTGTTTCAATAGGTTGGCTGAATTGCGTTAAATATAATAGTAAAAGTAGCAGTAAGAGTTATACAATCAGGTTATTTGCTGTTTGTTTATTGGAAATTACACCATAACAAGTGGGTGGGTAATTGGAGATGTTTACTGTTGTTATAAATATATTATATGTTTGTAGTAAAGTGTCAATACTGTATGTAAAAGATAGTTTTGTATTACTCGAGTGTGAGGTGTGAGGAGAATTTTTGCTGATTTGGGTGTTACAGGTAAGCGTGAGGATTTCCTATTTCAGTCCGTCGGAGTACAGCTGTTATAGATTTAGGTGGCGCTCATTTGGCTGGTTGCTTATGGTCTACCCCACCCGGCCTCAGTACTGGGTTGGTCCAGGGCATATGGAAGCTGTTGACTCCGACTACCCGGAAAGGTATTATTTGGCCGTTCCTCTTTTGTGATTAGTATTGAACTATATCGAGTACGTCCCTGTGTTGTGTTGTTTTGAAGCGTCACATTTTTGGCGCCCAACGTGTAGGCTTGTTTTGTTTCTGATTTATATCGCTGGTTGCTAATCAGTACATTTGTTTTGAATTGAAGTGTTGAATTTTGTTAATCGATATGGACGTAAATCGACTATTATCTGATGAAATTTCGTATGAATTGAGAATACGCGGTCTTTGTTTAACCAAAGCCAATGTAGACGATAAACGTAAATTATTAAGAGACTTACTACAAGTAAGTGTCACGTGTGAATTAGTGCCTAATGAAAATTTAAATATTATACCTGGTACAGAGCTTGCTATTTGTTTAGCCAAGCTTAATAATCTAGATAATGACTTAAACAATTTTAATTATTCTAACCATTCTAATGAATCAAAACGCATATCTACGCGACTTTCACATATTGATAACCGGTTGCAACGAATTACTTCTTCTAATGAAGATGAAATAATTCGGAAAAATGAACTGACAAACAAATGCTTAAGTCTAATAAACTTTTAACTGAAATTCAGAATAAAGCCGCTATTGTTAGACAAGTGTCAACAATTTCAGATCAAGGCGAAATGTCGTTAATGGACTTAGACATCCCGCATACTTCGGGTCATGTTTTAGATCAACCCAATTTATTATTGCCTGAAGTAACGCACAATAATAACATAAATTTAAATGACGATAACCCGTTTATTGAGACAGAACGGATTTCTCACTCTTGCCCGGTACGGAGAAATTTTCGGATGTAAATAAGAATTGCCTTCCATTGTACAAATGGAATTGCACTTTGACGGCTCTACTAGTGTGAACGATTTTCTACAGCGCGTGGAAGAACTATGCGACTCGCGCGGTGTATCAAAACACCATGTTTTCAATTCGGTAATCGAATTGCTTCAAGGGCAACACTTATATGGTATAGGGCGAATAAACATACCATTAATTCATGGCAAGACTTAGAAACTAGATTACGTCAAGCTTTTCTACCTTATGATTATGAATTCATCCTTCAAGAAGAAATTCGATCACGGACGCAAGGCCCCGATGAAAGAATTGTTATATTTATTTCGGTGATGGAAAATATGTTTAGTCGTTTGCGTCACCCTCCTCCCGAAAATAGTAGAATCCAATTAATTAAACGTAATTTGTTGCCGCACATTCAAGCGCAATTGGCATTGCACCCCATAAAGACAATGGCGGAGTTATCACAGTTAGGGCAAACTCTTGAGGAAACCCACTTGAGGGCAAGGCAATACCGCCCACCCCCGTCAAATTCACAAGGTTTACTTGAACCTGATTTAGCTTACCATAAATCGAAACACAAAGCTGTTTTGTGTCAAATCGAGGACAGTAGTCCCGACTATGCTTTTGTTAATACTAACGTGAACAATACCAATCCATTTTTAAATTATGAGTTTTCTGAGACACCAATTCAATCGGTGAACCAGATCCAACCGAACTTGTTTGCAATTAAGTGTTGGAATTGCGACAAAGAAGGGCACCCATTTCGATTATGCCTTCAACCAAGAAAGTTACGCTGCTTTAAATGCGGTACTGCCAACTATACCGTACGAAATTGTCCCCAGTGTTCGGGAAACGGACAATTGGGCCGCCGATAGATCGGTCTGCGCGCTCTGTGTCAACCCCGAATCCGATCGACCTGTCTAAGAAAAATAACCCCAACAACGATCTTAACCCTACTATTAAAGCCACCCTTAATTTTGTTTTGGCGAATGTTATAGACGACGAACGTCCTTATCTCGAAGTGGACATCTATGGAATATCCATGCTCGGTTTGCTTGATAGTGGAGCCTCCCACACAATATTAGGCCAAGCTGGTTACGACAAGCTCCGTAAATTAAATATAAAACTTCAAACTAGTAACATTCAAGCATGCCGCGTTGTTAATGGTCAAATGTGTAACATTAGTGGCACTTATAATTTACCAATTAAATTACAAAATAAAGTTGTCTGCGTAAAAGTTCTGGTGATTCCTTCCGTACCAGATCCGTTGATTCTTGGTACCGATTTTTGGTTTAGTATGGGTGTTGTACCTGACTTACGCCACGGTCTATGGCAGTTTTCTTCAGTAACACCAAACCTATTTAGTATACAATCGGATGATAAACTTAACCCAGAACATACAGCCCTACTAAATTCGACGATTGAACAATTATTTAAAGATATGCCCGACGCACTAGGTTGCACTCACTTGGTAGAACATGTGATAAGAACAAGTGCCGAACCAATAAAGCAAAGGTTTTACCCTTTGTCTCCAACCCTTAAAAATTGTCAATTCCCAGTTGGACATCATGTTAGAACAAGGTGTTGTTAGTCCATCTTCAAGTCCTTGGTCGTCACCGGTGGTTATGGCGAGAAAGAAGGATGGCAGCTATCGGTTTTGTGTTGATTACCGGAAGGTAAATAAGGTCACCGAACGCGACGCCTACCCCTGCCTTTAGTTTCAGCGACCCTCGATAAACTTCGCGACGCCAAGTACCTTACTTCGATTGATATTAAAAGCGCCTACTGGCAAGTGCCGGTAGCTGAACCGCCCGCCCAATTACTGCTTTTAGCGTTCCCGATAGAGGTCTCTTCGAGTTCAACCGAATGCCTTTCGGTTTACATAATAGTCCCGCTACGTGGCAGAGACTTATTGACCGCGTTATCGGTCTTGACCTCGATTCCTACGTATACGTCTATCTTGATGATTTGGTTATTGCTACTAACGACTTCAATAAACATTTAGAAGTAACCAAAGAAATTTTCCGTCGGTTGAAATCGGCTGGTTTAACTGTAGCTCGACAGAAATGTCACTTTTGTAGACCCGAAATCAAATATCTAGGCTACGTCGTTGATAAGGAGGGGTTGCACGTTGATCCCGAAAAGGTTTCGGCCATTTTGGATCTTCCTCAACCTAGCAATGTTCTTGAAGTCCGCCGCTTTTGGGTTTATGCGGTTGGTATCGCCGTTTTCTTCCAAACTTCTCTACGGTAGTAGCCCTATAAATAAATTAATGCGAAAGGGCCATAAATTTTATGGACCGATGAATGCGAGTCCGCTTTTACTGAAATTAAAATTTCCTAGTATCAGCTCCCATTATGAGTTGTCCCGACTTTGAATTACCATTTACTATCCAAACAGATGCCAGTGATTATGGCTTGGGCGCTGTTTTATCCCAAATTCACCCCGATGGCGAAAAGGTGATAAGTTATATTAGCAGATCTCTGAGTCCTAGCGAGCGGAAATTTACCGCCACTGAGAAAGAGTGTCTTGCGGTAGTGTGGGCTATCGGCAAGTTCAGATCTTATGTTGAAGGTTCCCACTTCACGGTTGTTACGGACCACTTTGCTTTACTTTGGCTAGATAATTTAAAAGACCCTGCTGGTCGTTTAGCGCGTTGGAGTGTCCGTTTACAACAATTCAGTTTTGATATTGTCCACCGTCGTGGCAAAGACAACGTTGTCCCCGACGCTTTATCTCGTTTTGTGCCTGTTATTAAACAGATCGGACCCCCTAGTAACCCGGAACCACATTTTAAAAATATAAAAGATCGTTGGTTTCACAAAATGTGTGATCAGATTTCGAAAGATCCCCTTATGGCGATTTGATGGGTCAAATTTATTCAAAAAGTGTAAGTCCCCATACCCTGATTTAGAATCGGCTGCTTCTGAGTGGAAGATCGTAGTCCCCAAGTCCCATAGATTGGAGATTGTGCGTAATAATCATGATGAGCCTACATCAGGCCACTTAGGTGTTTTTAAAACCTACCATCGAATTAGTTCTAGGTACTTTTGGCCGAAAGCCAAAAGTGATGTTGCAAAATATGTGCGTAACTGTCATACTTGCATTGCTTGCAAGGTTGAACAGAAACCACCTGCTGGATACCTTTTGGGCCGCCCAGATATCTCAAGACCTTGGGAACTTATTTTGTTGACATTGTTGGACCGTTTCCACGATCCACTTCCGGATACAAGTATGTGTTGAGTGTAAAGGATTATTTCAGTAAGTTTTGTATTTTCTCCCCATGAGAGGCTACTTCATCCAAGCTTGTTGAATTATTAGAGGACCATGTGTTTTGTTTATTCGGTGTCCCCGTACCATAATTTGTGATAACGGCAATCAATTTCAGGGACGTCAGTTTAAATCTCTGATGGATGCCTATCGTGTTAAGGTCAGCCATACGGCAAATTATCATCCTCAGCCGAATGCTGCCGAACGACAGCACCGTTCTCTGAAAACTATATTGGCTTCTTTTGTTAAAGACAATCAACGTACATGGGCTTCGTTGCTTCAGAAAGCCGCATGCGCAGTTCGTACGTCGAGACATGAGGCTACTGGTCTCACGCCGTACTTCGTGAACTTTGGTCGTGAAATGCATCATAGGGGTAACAGTCACGATTTACCCAAAGTCCCCGTGAGTGATGACATTGGGCAAGATCCTGTGCTTCCTGTGGATCGACCTCCAATTTTTGAAAAGGTTTTTAAAGATATTCGTGCTCGTTTAGACAGAGCTTTTGTACGTAGTAAAAAGGTGTACGACCTACGTCGCCGCCCCGATAGTTATGTTGTGGGCCAAAAAGTGTGGCACAAAAATTTTGTACACTCGGATGCCGCGGCTTATTTTACAAATAAGCTTGCACCCAAGTACGTAGGACCCTTTACTATATCTAAATGCGTTTCTCCGTGGACTTATCAGTTGGAGACTGATGATGGTCGTAGTGTTGGATTGTGGCACGCCAAGGATCTCCGTCCTGATCCTTGACTAAGTTTTGTTGTCTGTTGTTTAGTTATTTTGTTCTGTTCCGCTCATTAATTTTGGATTTCAGTATTTGGGATACGTTGCGCACTTTGGTGCCCTTCAGTAGTTTTGTCGGTTTTTGTTCCCTTTTACTGTACTTTGAGTAACTTTTGTCGTCAAAGGTTACTTGAAGGCGAAGAAACTTCGGATTTGGTGTCTTTGTTATGGTTATGCGTGGGTTCGAACCCCAGCGCTAGCTTCTTTTTTGGGTAAGAAGGGAGTTGTTACGGTCGTAATTTTCATAACGACATTTGCATTTAGCAGTGTACTTCAAAAGTATATTCTTTCCAAATTAGATTGCATGAATTCGAATAGTGATAGCACGCCGTGTTATCAGGTACCGGTTCCCGGACTAGCTTTGATGGTCTCAACACAATACTCTTGATTACACTCTTTATTCGAATCGAGCAATTTTAATTACGCCGTTGGAACGTTGTATTTCCTCCTTTATTGAAAGGGTTTTGGCGGATTAATTGAAGGAAATTATTCGTTGTGATTTGAAATAATTTTCTTATTTCCTTATTGGGATTTCGGCGATTCGTAAGTATCGAAGAATTTTCAAATAGATAACTTTTATGCTATTGTAGATCTAAAGTGAATCCTCGACCGTTGTATTTGGTGACCACTTGTACATTTTTCGTTTGTTGTTTTGTACTGGACCCGGAATTGACCGGTAAGAAGTCGTGAATATATTAATGGAAGTTATAGGTTATAAATTTTAGGGTTCCAAGTTCCAAGTGCCAAGTTCCAAGTTCTAAGTCTTCAAATCCCAGTTTGCAGTTTTCAGTCTCGATCTGCAGTTTTCAGTTTAGCCCCAATAATAGCTCCAGTCGTTATTTTGCCGTCGCAACCCTTAGTTGGCTTATGCCAAGATCAGCTTACAACGACTAGTGCAGCTGTGGGTGAGTCGTTCCACATTTAATTTTTCTACTGCAACCGTCTGGTTGATATTGCTTGTTGAAGATTTTTTTTTACATTTAATAACACTTTACTGAAGACTGTTTTGTTTGCACAATTATTATAGGGTGGGTTCAGATTTACTAATTTGTAATTTACATTATTCACAATTTTAACACGTGTGTGAAGTTTAGCCAATGCACCGATCATTATAGGTATAATTATAGTTTATACCAATGCCCTCATCGTTCAAGGGTCAATCTACGAGGATCCTGGTATACCACCCTTAACATTATTTAATAGTCATTCTGTTCTGCCATCTTGGCGCAGATTTGTTTCAATAGGTTGGCTGAATTGCGTTAAATATAATAGTAAAAGTAGCAGTAAGAGTTATACAATCAGGTTATTTGCTGTTTGTTTATTGGAAATTACACCATAACAAGTGGGTGGGTAATTGGAGATGTTTACTGTTGTTATAAATATATTATATGTTTGTAGTAAAGTGTCAATACTGTATGTAAAAGATAGTTTTGTATTACTCGAGTGTGAGGTGTGAGGAGAATTTTTGCTGATTTGGGTGTTACAGGTAAGCGTGAGGATTTCCTATTTCAGTCCCGTCGGAGTACAGCTGTTATAGATTTAGGTGGCGCTCATTTGGCTGGTTGCTTATGGTCTACCCCACCCCGGCCTCAGTACTGGGTTGGTCCAGGGCATATGGAAGCTGTTGACTCCGACTACCCGGAAAGGTATTATTTGGCCGTTCCTCTTTTGTGATTAGTATTGAACTATATCGAGTACGTCCCTGTGTTGTGTTGTTTTGAAGCGTCACATTGGCATGTTCTTTTATTCCTCAAACTTGTCACATGTCGTTCTTTCAGAACTGTCTTCACTACATCCTACCATATTTTACGCGGTCTGCCCCTTGCAGTTTTACCAGTCATCTTACTTGCATATATAACACATCACTCAATAAGTCCGTAGGATAACTAAGAAAAACACATTTTTTTGGCGAAATTCGATTTTATTCATCAACATACATTCCTTCAAGAGTGATACAATCAGTCCAACGCCGTTCTAGCATTTCGATACCTTTTTTGTAAAACAATTCGTCTTTGGCCTCAAAATAAGCTTCAGTTTCAGCGATCACCTCTTCATCCGAGCCAAATTTTTTTCCGGCGAGCATTTTTTTCAGGTCTGCGAACAGGTAGTAGTCGCTGGGGGCCAAATCTGGTGAATACGGTGGGTGCGGAAGCAATTCGAAGCCCAATTGGTGCAATTTGGCCATCGTTGCGATCGACTTGTGACACGGTGCATTGTCTTGGTGAAAGAGAATTTTTTTCTTCTTCATGTGTGGCCGTTTTTTGGCAATTTCTTCCTTCAAACGCACTAATAATGCCATGTAGTATTCGCTGTTGATTCTTCTTCCTTTCTCAAGATAGTCGATGTACAAAATTCCGTGCGCATCCCAAAATACAGACGCCAAAACCTTACCAGCCGACTTTGCGATTTTGGTCGCTTTGGACGTGGTTCTCCGGCTGCAGTCCACTCAGCTGACTGCCGATTAGACTCTGGAGTGTGGTGGTGGATCCATGTTTTATCCATTGTCACATACCGACGCAAAAGTCCTTTTATTCCGGTTGAACAGCTCCAAACAGCTCTCAGAATCATCGACACGTTGTTGTTTTGGTCCACTGTGAGCAAACGCGGCACCCACTTTGAGAACAGCTTTCTCATGGACAAATGTTCATGCAAAATAGTGTGCACACTGCCTTCTGATATCTTCAAGGTGTCAGCTATCTCACGCAATTTCACTTTTCTGTTTTCCAAAACGATTCGGTGGACTTTTTAATGTTTTCCGGTGTAACCACCTCAATTGGCCTTCCAGAGCGTTCAGCATCGTCAGTGTCTGTACGGCCACGTTTAAAATCAGCAAACCACTTCTCCACCGTTTGTCTCGATGGAGCAGAGCCCGGATAACACTTATCAAGCCATGCTTTGGCTGCGATGGTATTTTTACTCATCAAAAAGCAATGATAAATCAACACGCGAAATTGCTTGGAATTCATTTTTTTGAAAAACTCAAAAGTATCGTCACTTAAACCTCTGTAACTTGTAAACTAATCGTCGGATTGTCATGAAATTTTACCGATATCTTTTTAAGGTTAGTACTTCCTACAAATCATATGGATTATTACATAGCAACGCCATCTATGTATCATCCTACGGACTTATTGAGTGATGTAATACGCTTGGTAAGTCTGTCCTTATTCATTCTTTCCACATGTCCAAACCACCTAAGCGTGCTTCGTTGGCTCAACTCCTTAAGGGTCACTTGCACCCCACTTCTGCTTTCACCCATTCGTTTAGCACTTTGTCTCTCAATGTTTACCGCATACACTTCTTAGGAATCTTATTCCTGCAGCATTTATATAACTAACACGCTTCTTTTGCCAGACTTAAGTTTCGCATCTATACAGAACAGTTGGTACAAGCACATTGTTGTAATTGGCCAACTTTGCATTTATCCTTCATTCCTGTTCAATTCCCACATACTTCCTGACACTTTTCTTCCAGCATTTGTCCTTCCTTCCATTTCATCATCCAGCTTTTTATTACTAAAAATTTTTTTTACCAAGGTACACGAAGTCATTTACTTTATTGTGTCATTGTCTATTCTAAGCACAAAGTCCTCAATTCCGCTATATCTGTCAAAAATCATTACTTTCGTCTTATTTTTATTCACTTTCAAATGCATTTTTATTACATGTACCAATCATTTCTTCTAAAGCACATTTCACCACACCGTTCTTTAAGCATTTCTATGCTTTCCCACATCTTCAGACTTCAGAGCATCCTCCCATTCTTGTTTGCAGTCATACAACTCCCTCTCTAACATGGTTGCGTATTTTCTTTGAGTGACTCTTCCAACAAGCGTTCCACTTTCTTGATTTTCTCACATTCTGCTTTCTTATTCACACCCATTTTCGGCTATCAATTCGGGATAAAACCAGAAAATGATTGATCCCACACTCAGATCCTGTCATTACTCTCTTAAACTTTCATCAAATACAGCCAAATCAATTAAACTTCGTGCATTTCACCTTTGTCATGTGTACTTGTGTATGTCCCTATATTTATACCGTGTGTTGGATACAAACAGTTTTCTTTCTTACATATACTCACTAACATATCTCCATTTTCCTTTGTTTTTGGATCACCAAACGGATCTACCACACGTTCAGCACTTCTGCGTACTACGACCCAACTATTCATATCACCTATTAGAACCACATGGTCATTTCTTTCGCGTGTGTCTAATACATTTCCAACTCCTGTCAAAACTGCTCACATTTCCTATTGTCATTAGCTGGAGCATAACATGCCACTAAAAGATCTTTCTGAAGTCCAATTTCGTCCTAACCCACAAGATGCGATGGACACACCAATTCATAAGTACGTTTTTGCTTGATCGTTTAAAATTAAACCAACATCGGTCGCCCTGAACTCATTGCTCTCTACTTCAGACCACAAACACCCAGCACACCATAATATAGTTCAACAACATTTTCCCTTTCTGCTTCGTTTCACTCACACACAGCACATCCATGCGCCTTTCCTTCATTTCATTCATGATTACATACTCTTTACCGTACACTCCTATGACATTCCAAGTACCACATCTCCATTCCTGATTCATGCGGTCGTTATCTGATGGACCATATATTTTCCGTCTCAATCGCCCACCATGACTTTGATGGGCCGAGGCTTTCGCAAAGGTTTTGTTAGTAAGTTTTAATAACCAGATTACCAGCCTAGATCGCAACTAAACGTTGTAATTTTCCTACTAACGGTAAAGACACCTTACCGTTTAGTGTTGACATGTTTAAACCCTCTGCTACAGACGCCGCAACGATTCCCAATTCTCCAGGTGTACCTAACGTCTTTAAATACAAGCTAAAACTTCCCTTCCCAAGGGGTTACCTTGTAAACCATCAGACATTTGCTCGCGTCACGACCACTAGAAGGTATATGCTGTACACTGACACACATCTAACGCAAAGTTAGGCAAAGTTCAAAACTTTGGGAAAAGAAAACACTTTCTAGCCAATGTAATGCCTTCGGGTGGAGCATTGGAAAGTCAAAAGGTAGGGATACTTGAGCAGGGCGGTTCTGTGGCTCAGACAGGTTAATATATGCGTTCGGGTGGAGCATTGGAAAGTCAAAGGTAGGGACACTTGAACGGGGCGGTTCCGTGGATCAGACAGGTTCACGTATGGCTAATGATTTTAAGATCCTAGGTTCGAGTCTCGACACGTACCGATTGAAAAATGTTAGGCGAGCGTTTTTCACAAAAATACGTCTTCATTGGGATGAGAGGTAAACTGTAGGCCCCTGTGTAAGTGTTGTCAGTCATATTAAAGATCCCTACCTTGCTTAAAATAACAGATTTCGCCAAATTAAAATTTCTAGGTTAAAAAACTTTGGTTCCCGGTCAATGTGATACCATTGAGTGGAGCATTGGAAAGTCAAATGTAGGGACACTTCAGTGGGCGGCTCCGTGGGTAAGACAGGTTTACATATGGTTGCTGATCTCTAGCTTCCTGGTTCGGTTACTGACATGAGCCGCTTGAAAGATGTTGGGTTGTCATTTTTCACAAAAATGCGCCCCCTTTTGAATGAGAGGTATAATATAGGTCTCGTGTGTGTTGTCACGCACGTTAAAAATTCATACCTTGCCTGAAATAATAAGAGTTCGGCAAAATTCAAAATTTTCAGCTAAAAAAAATTCGTTCCCTGGCCTATATAGTACGCTCGGGTGGAGCATTGGAAAGACAAATGTAGAGAGAACACTTAAGAGCGGCTCCATGGCTTAGTTGGTTCGCATGTGACTACTAAGCCCAAGGTCCCAGGCTCGATTCCTGACACGAACCGCTTGAAAAATGTTAGGCGAGCATTTTTCACAAAAATACGCCGTCCTTCGGGTAAGAGGTAAAATATAGTCTCGTGTGGGAGTGTTGTCACGTACGTTAAATATCCCTCCCTTGCTTGGAACGGCAAGGGTTTGGCAAAATTCAAAATTTTCCAGTAAGAAAATTTGTTTTCTGACCAATGTAGTACCTTCGAGTGGAGCATTGCAAAATCAAATGCGGTGAAACTGAAACATGAGGCGGCTCCGTGGCTTAATCGATATGGCGCGTGACTACTAAGCCCAAGGTCTCGGGTCCGATTCCCGACACGGACCGCTTGGAAAATGTTAGGCGAGCATTTTTCACAAATGTACACCCGTGTGTGTGTTGTTTCGCAACTTGAAATTACAAGAATTTGGTAAAATTTAAAATTTCCAGACAATTAAAACCTACTTCCTGGCCAATGTAGTACCTTCGGATGGAGCATTGGAAAATTAAATATATAGATTGTTGATGCAGATTCTTCGAAAATTTTCATAGAGAAACTTGTTATGACTGGTTTGAAAAGTTTCATATTTTCCACCAGCATATGTTTGTGGGTTCCCACTTTTAATTAGCTACCACGTAATCTTATAACAGGTTGGTACAGCGTTATCATGTTTTGACGTTTGTGATAACGCCTACACACGGGGCCTACATTTTACATCGCACCCGAACGAGGGCGAAAAAGCGGTCTGTGTCGAGAATCGAACCTGGGACCTTGGGTTCAGCAGTTATGCGCGAACTTATCTACTCCACGGAGCGGGTCCATATATTGTGTTATTTGAAATAAGTTTTATTTCTTTCATTCTAAATTATTATTAGTGTAACGTGACGCGTTGCAATGATCGCCTAACAGTTTTTGAAGCTGTCCGTCTCGGGATTCGATCCCGAGGTCTTGGGCTTACTAGTTACACGCATACCAACCAATTCGTGGAACTGCCGAGTTTCTGAGTCGTTCCATTTGATTTTTCAATGCTACACCCGAAGGTGCTACATTGGTCAGTAAACGAGTTTTTTTATCTGTAAATTTTGAATATTCTCGAATCTATTTCTAGCAAGGTAGGAATCTTTAACGTGCGACAACTCTCACATACGTGACCTACGTTTTATCTCTCATTCGAACAAGGGCGTATTTTGCGAAGAATGCTCGCCTAACCTTTTCAAGCGGTCCGTGTCGAGACACGAACCTGGGACCTTGGGGTCAGCAGTTATGAGCAAACCTATCTGCTCCACGGAGCGGGTCCATATATTATGCTATTTCACATAAATTTTATTCTTTCACATCTAAATTATTGTTATTTTAACGTGACGCGAGTTATGTATCCCCCAATCTATGTATGTATAACAAAATAGAAATTATTAGGAATTATTAGAAATTGTCAAAGAAATTATTAAGTCAAGTGCAACAATGTAATTTAAGGATAATTAAATAAAGGTTATTAACAGTTATGAGAACGGATGCAATACATTGTATTCCAGATGATAGTGATACTGCAGGTGGCAGGTCACAGACGGTTAAGAACCGTGATTACTTATAAATTAAGATTGTTACATTGTATAATGAATAGAATTAAGAAATAAGCAGACATGAGCTCTGCAAGTTCCCACAGACATGTGAGGGGCAGGGACAACATAAATACCCCGGGAGCCCCAAGGCAGTCAGTCAGTTTTGAGTATTTCAGCTTTAACATTGCCGTTTGCTTAGGCTACTCACTCATATTAGTTCAATTATTAATTATTTTTTGATTTAGTTTAATTTTAATCCAGTTTGTTAAAATTCCACATTCATATCTGTTTAACCAAATAAATTTTGTTACGAGGTTTTGGAAGAAGTTTCTAAAAGACCGCTCCCAAGGCCTGATACGTAACTGGCGCAGTCGTACGGATCCAGTAAGGCACTACGAATCAAAAAATCGGAAGACTGGTGACCAAGAATTTCAATTCCCCATTCTGATTCTGGTAGAATCCAAACAAGAGGGACCAGGTACAGCATCGACCGAATCCAACCAAACAAACTTGGACGAGATACAAGCATCGAGACTCGAACCTGGAACCTTGGGATCAGTAGTTATACGCAAACCTGTCTGATCCAAGCGTTAACGACTGTGATTTAAAAACCAACGTGTTCGGCAATCGACTAGTAATTATTAAAAATCCAGTCACTATCAAAGAGAGGTGTACTTAAACGAATGACCTGGAAGGTGATCGAAGTTTTTGCTACTTTGTAAAAACTTTTTTTACCTTGCCTTATGCACGCATTTTGTAATAAGACGTATTTTTTCCAGAAAATACAAAACGCATACCCATAAATAATACCATTTGGGGTTTTCTTCTTTATTTCTGTCTGATTGCTTTGATAAAATGAAGCGTTATATTTTTTGCAGACGTATGTATCTTACTGTTTCTCTTTTTTATTGTAACAAAGGCGCTAAAGATCTATATTCGGAAGGTGCAATGCATTCAGCTGACAATGGAATGATTGACAGTTACAAGAGTGCACTTAAGGAATAATATAAAGTATACAAAGATAATAAATCGAGAATAATCTGTTTTTCCTAGTAATTGTCGTTCCTTTTCGCGGTTTATATAAATCATGAAATACTAGGGAAGTTTTTAGTTTTAATCGAGGTGTGAAGTCGTGATTATGGAATAAATTAGATCATGCGTTAAAATAAATATAATATAAATTATTAGAGCTAGTGGTTGAAATAAGGACGTTTATGTCAATATAAATTAGAATCTAACAGTTAGTTAATTAGTATAAAATAAATTAATAATGCTACGAGTATTAATTATTGTGTATCGTTTTTAAGAGATTACATCGTTCCTTTAGAAATTAGTGCAGTTACATTGTTAGTGATTAACAAATAATTGTTATTAGCTCATTCGTACCAGCATCTCAGCACATTGTAGTTTCTCTGTATTTGCAAGTAAACAGTTAATAACCGAAGCTCTTCACAATATGATCTCGTCGAGTTTAAACTTAGTATGAAGTCTTTCTTAGTAGTATTTTGTAGTTAATTGTTTGTAATTAAGTTCGCTTTTATTTTGTATTATAGTAATTGATGTCACATATGAATTTCTCAAATTTTAACTCTCACTTACCCTTGCATCATAAACTTTCTTAAACTTTTCGGAACTATTTGGATTTAGGCTGATTTATTATGAAGAATATTCCAACTTTCTAAAGTTTTGGAACTATTTAGGCCAAGGAGAATCTCACTTTTATAATTGCGCCATTATTCAGCAAGTTATAAATACATTTCAACAGTTTGTTGCTTGCTTGCTTTGGAGGCAAATTAATAGCCCATTCTGGAAGTTATTTTCATGCCAAGTATGTCGAAATACGCGCCTGGACTAAATTAAATTTGTAAAGCAGACAGTCAACGAAAGTTTTGATTTTCGTTTATTCTTTCCAAAACTTTTGCAAAGAATTGCAGAGTAATTTAATCTTGTTACAGCTACGAAACTAGACGATTGCCGCTGTCATGAGTTCATGACAGGCAAAGCTCTACGCTTCTTATCCCAGAGATCGTTTTGCATATGTAAATCTGCGTTATGAATGGAACTTCGTTGGTTTGAAGAGCTTTAAACTTTTGGTTTTAATACCTGTGTTAGTTTGTTTAATGTGTTCTTGCTTAATCTTTTGTCTTTGTTTAATAAGTAATGGTTGAGGCACAACGTACGCATGGTTTAGGCGTAAGATAGATATAGGTTTTATTAAATATTATTAAACATTTATTCATTATTAGAAATTGGTTGGAAAATTATTTTAGAAATGTTATAAAATCTTCTTTCAATTAATATTTATTTGTAGAATTCCAAAACTATTTGAATGATACATTTTTTTGTTTTGAAAAAAATTACTATTACAGGTATTAGCGAACTTACAGTTTTTTTAATTAGTCGGATGTTGTTTATCGGGAGATTTCACGATTTCACTCATTTTGTCAATATTCCTTTAAGGATTTATAGTTATCCCAAATTTAATTTTAATAAATAGTTGCTGAATTACCACATTATTAAAGGCATTGTTTAACATAAAAAGCTCGTGTATTTTGTTGGACCTTGCACATGAAAGAATTTTATTAAAGTAATTAATTTAGATTTGCCAGTAGTATATCTTCAAGGTTATGTATTCATTAATCTCCAAGTTGATTACATTTAGAAAATTAATACATTTTTTGCAATTCCCCAAACAAGTATTTCACTGAGCAATAACTTTCTGTTCCTTTAAAGTCTGGTCTTGGCAACAGTTACATCATAAGGCGGCGCATTCCATTGATATCAACATTTTCCTCATTTATCTACTGGTGAATATATATATATATATATATATATATATATATATATATTATAGTGGTTTTAAAAGATCAAAAATAAATATAAAAGAAACAATTTTAAAACACCCTGTATAAAGGAACAACCAGAAATTACGTGCGAAATTTATATTAGTTAATTCATTTTTAAGTATCAGGCATTAACGAAACAATGCCATTAATTTATTAATTAATTTGAATTTAATTGAACGATTATTGATGTATAATTTGCATAAAAGCGTGTAAAAACCCAATGATACCAAGATGAAGCGCGTTGCTATCTGACAAATATATCAGTGGGGTAGAAATACGCCGAACTCTAAATCGTGGAAATTTATTTAAAACGTTCGTGTAAAATTAAACACCTGCGTATTTTCTAAATGTCAAGTTCTGTTTAATTTGTAGATAACGAACAAATTATTCTAAAGTGTTCGAACGGTCGGATGTTTTAGCATGAAATGCTAATGAGAAAGTCCACGTGTAGTAGACAGCGCACAAACAAGGATATTGATTTTCTACCACTCAAGCAATGTTAGAAGGAGACGTAGAAAACGTATAAGCATGAGACCACAATAGTAGAGGAGGGATTTGAGAAACGTCATTATGTCTACGATTGGTCGATATGTTTAGTTTGACTTGATATAAACACGAGAATAGTGTAGCGTAATTTTCTTATAATATTATAACGAGGACGGAAATTCGCGGATTTGAAAATGGGGTTGAGTGCAAAATTGTTGTGAGCAGGGGATTTCGGATAAATGTGGCCAGGAGAGGTTACATTGGAAAGATATAAATAGTTTACGAGAATACTATTAAAGCCCTTATTATTTCGATCGTCCCAAAAGCACGTATGAAGCACTTCTTAGGAATCTTATTCCTGCAGCATTTATATAACTAACACGCTTCTTTTGCCAGACTTAAGTTTCGCATCTATACAGAACAGTTGGTACAAGCACATTGTTGTAATTGGCCAACTTTGCATTTATCCTTCATTCCTGTTCAATTCCCACATACTTCCTGACACTTTTCTTCCAGCATTTGTCCTTCCTTCCATTTCATCATCCAGCTTTTTATTACTAAAAATTTTTTTTACCAAGGTACACGAAGTCATTTACTTTATTGTGTCATTGTCTATTCTAAGCACAAAGTCCTCAATTCCGCTATATCTGTCAAAAATCATTACTTTCGTCTTATTTTTATTCACTTTCAAATGCATTTTTATTACATGTACCAATCATTTCTTCTAAAGCACATTTCACCACACCGTTCTTTAAGCATTTCTATGCTTTCCCACATCTTCAGACTTCAGAGCATCCTCCCATTCTTGTTTGCAGTCATACAACTCCCTCTCTAACATGGTTGCGTATTTTCTTTGAGTGACTCTTCCAACAAGCGTTCCACTTTCTTGATTTTCTCACATTCTGCTTTCTTATTCACACCCATTTTCGGCTATCAATTCGGGATAAAACCAGAAAATGATTGATCCCACACTCAGATCCTGTCATTACTCTCTTAAACTTTCATCAAATACAGCCAAATCAATTAAACTTCGTGCATTTCACCTTTGTCATGTGTACTTGTGTATGTCCCTATATTTATACCGTGTGTTGGATACAAACAGTTTTCTTTCTTACATATACTCACTAACATATCTCCATTTTCCTTTGTTTTTGGATCACCAAACGGATCTACCACACGTTCAGCACTTCTGCGTACTACGACCCAACTATTCATATCACCTATTAGAACCACATGGTCATTTCTTTCGCGTGTGTCTAATACATTTTCCAACTCCTGTCAAAACTGCTCACATTTCCTATTGTCATTAGCTGGAGCATAACATGCCACTAAAAAGATCTTTCTGAAGTCCAATTTCGTCCTAACCCACAAGATGCGATGGACACACCAATTCATAAGTACGTTTTTGCTTGATCGTTTAAAATTAAACCAACATCGGTCGCCCTGAACTCATTGCTCTCTACTTCAGACCACAAACACCCAGCACACCATAATATAGTTCAACAACATTTTCCCCTTTCTGCTTCGTTTCACTCACACACAGCACATCCATGCGCCTTTCCTTCATTTCATTCATGATTACATACTCTTTACCGTACACTCCTATGACATTCCAAGTACCACATCTCCATTCCTGATTCATGCGGTCGTTATCTGATGGACCATATATTTTCCGTCTCAATCGCCCACCATGACTTTGATGGGCCGAGGCTTTCGCAAAGGTTTTGTTAGTAAGTTTTAATAACCAGATTACCAGCCTAGATCGCAACTAAACGTTGTAATTTTCCCTACTAACGGTAAAGACACCTTACCGTTTAGTGTTGACATGTTTAAACCCTCTGCTACAGACGCCGCAACGATTCCCAATTCTCCAGGTGTACCTAACGTCTTTAAATACAAGCTAAAACTTCCCTTCCCAAGGGGGTTACCTTGTAAACCATCAGACATTTGCTCGCGTCACGACCACTAGAAGGTATATGCTGTACACTGACACACATCTAACGCAAAGTTAGGCAAAGTTCAAAACTTTTGGGAAAAGAAAACACTTTCTAGCCAATGTAATGCCTTCGGGTGGAGCATTGGAAAGTCAAAGGTAGGGATACTTGAGCGGGGCGGTTCTGTGGCTCAGACAGGTTAATATATGCCTTCGGGTGGAGCATTGGAAAGTCAAAGGTAGGGACACTTGAACGGGGCGGTTCCGTGGATCAGACAGGTTCACGTATGGCTAATGATTTTAAGATCCTAGGTTCGAGTCTCGACACGTACCGATTGAAAAATGTTAGGCGAGCGTTTTTCACAAAAATACGTCTTCATTGGGATGAGAGGTAAACTGTAGGCCCCTGTGTAAGTGTTGTCAGTCATATTAAAGATCCCTACCTTGCTTAAAATAACAGATTTCGCCAAATTAAAAATTTCTAGGTTAAAAAACTTTGGTTCCCGGTCAATGTGATACCATTGAGTGGAGCATTGGAAAGTCAAATGTAGGGACACTTCAGTGGGCGGCTCCGTGGGTAAGACAGGTTTACATATGGTTGCTGATCTCTAGCTTCCTGGTTCGGTTACTGACATGAGCCGCTTGAAAGATGTTGGGTTGTCATTTTTCACAAAAATGCGCCCCCTTTTGTATGAGAGGTATAATATAGGTCTCGTGTGTGTTGTCACGCACGTTAAAAATTCATACCTTGCCTGAAATAATAAGAGTTCGGCAAAATTCAAAATTTTCAGCTAAAAAATTCGTTCCTGGCCTATATAGTACGCTCGGGTGGAGCATTGGAAAGACAAATGTAGAGAACACTTAAGAGCGGCTCCATGGCTTAGTTGGTTCGCATGTGACTACTAAGCCCAAGGTCCCAGGCTCGATTCCTGACACGAACCGCTTGAAAAATGTTAGGCGAGCATTTTTCACAAAAATACGCCGTCCTTCGGGTAAGAGGTAAAATATAGTCTCGTGTGGGAGTGTTGTCACGTACGTTAAATATCCCTCCCTTGCTTGGAACGGCAAGGGTTTGGCAAAATTCAAAATTTTCCAGTAAGAAAATTTGTTTTCTGACCAATGTAGTACCTTCGAGTGGAGCATTGCAAAATCAAATGCGGTGAAACTGAAACATGAGGCGGCTCCGTGGCTTAATCGATATGGCGCGTGACTACTAAGCCCAAGGTCTCGGGTCCGATTCCCGACACGGACCGCTTGGAAAATGTTAGGCGAGCATTTTTCACAAATGTACACCCGTGTGTGTTGTTTCGCAACTTGAAATTACAAGAATTTGGTAAAATTTAAAATTTCCAGACAATTAAAACCTACTTCCTGGCCAATGTAGTACCTTCGGATGGAGCATTGGAAAATTAAATATATAGATTGTTGATGCAGATTCTTCGAAAATTTTCATAGAGAAACTTGTTATGACTGGTTTGAAAAGTTTCATATTTTCCACCAACATATGTTTGTGGGTTCCCACTTTTAATTAGCTACCACGTAATCTTATAACAGGTTGGTACAGCGTTATCATGTTTTGACGTTTGTGATAACGCCTACACACGGGGCCTACATTTTACATCGCACCCGAACGAGGGCGAAAAGCGGTCTGTGTCGAGAATCGAACCTGGGACCTTGGGTTCAGCAGTTATGCGCGAACTTATCTACTCCACGGAGCGGGTCCATATATTGTGTTATTTGAAATAAGTTTTATTTCTTTCATTCTAAATTATTATTAGTGTAACGTGACGCGTTGCAATGATCGCCTAACAGTTTTTGAAGCTGTCCGTCTCGGGATTCGATCCCGAGGTCTTGGGCTTACTAGTTACACGCATACCAACCAATTCGTGGAACTGCCGAGTTTCTGAGTCGTTCCATTTGATTTTTCAATGCTACACCCGAAGGTGCTACATTGGTCAGTAAACGAGTTTTTTTATCTGTAAATTTTGAATATTCTCGAATCTATTTCTAGCAAGGTAGGAATCTTTAACGTGCGCGACAACTCTCACATACGTGACCTACGTTTTATCTCTCATTCGAACAAGGGCGTATTTTTGCGAAGAATGCTCGCCTAACCTTTTCAAGCGGTCCGTGTCGAGACACGAACCTGGGACCTTGGGGTCAGCAGTTATGAGCAAACCTATCTGCTCCACGGAGCGGGTCCATATATTATGCTATTTCACATAAATTTTATTCTTTCACATCTAAATTATTGTTATTTTAACGTGACGCGAGTTATGTATCCCCCAATCTATGTATGTATAACAAAATAGAAATTATTAGGAATTATTAGAAATTGTCAAAGAAATTATTAAGTCAAGTGCAACAATGTAATTTAAGGATAATTAAATAAAGGTTATTAACAGTTATGAGAACGGATGCAATACATTGTATTCCAGATGATAGTGATACTGCAGGTGGCAGGTCACAGACGGTTAAGAACCGTGATTACTTATAAATTAAGATTGTTACATTGTATAATGAATAGAATTAAGAAATAAGCAGACATGAGCTCTGCAAGTTCCCACAGACATGTGAGGGGCAGGGACAACATAAATACCCCGGGAGCCCCAAGGCAGTCAGTCAGTTTTGAGTATTTCAGCTTTAACATTGCCGTTTGCTTAGGCTACTCACTCATATTAGTTCAATTATTAATTATTTTTTGATTTAGTTTAATTTTAATCCAGTTTGTTAAAATTCCACATTCATATCTGTTTAACCAAATAAATTTTGTTACGAGGTTTTTGGAAGAAGTTTCTAAAAAGACCGCTCCCAAGGCCTGATACGTAACTGGCGCAGTCGTACGGATCCAGTAAGGCACTACGAATCAAAAAATCGGAAGACTGGTGACCAAGAATTTCAATTCCCCATTCTGATTCTGGTAGAATCCAAACAAGAGGGACCAGGTACAGCATCGACCGAATCCAACCAAACAAACTTGGACGAGATACAAGCATCGAGACTCGAACCTGGGACCTTGGGATCAGTAGTTATACGCAAACCTGTCTGATCCAAGCGTTAACGACTGTGATTTAAAAACCAACGTGTTCGGCAATCGACTAGTAATTATTAAAATCCAGTCACTATCAAAGAGAGGTGTACTTAAACGAATGACCTGGAAGGTGATCGAAGTTTTTGCTACTTTGTAAAAACCTTTTTTACCTTGCCTTATGCACGCATTTTGTAATAAGACGTATTTTTTCCAGAAAATACAAAACGCATACCCATAAATAATACCATTTGGGGTTTTCTTCTTTATTTCTGTCTGATTGCTTTGATAAAATGAAGCGTTATATTTTTTGCAGACGTATGTATCTTACTGTTTCTCTTTTTTATTGTAACAAAGGCGCTAAAGATCTATATTCGGAAGGTGCAATGCATTCAGCTGACAATGGAATGATTGACAGTTACAAGAGTGCACTTAAGGAATAATATAAAGTATACAAAGATAATAAATCGAGAATAATCTGTTTTTCCTAGTAATTGTCGTTCCTTTTCGCGGTTTATATAAATCATGAAATACTAGGGAAGTTTTTAGTTTTAATCGAGGTGTGAAGTCGTGATTATGGAATAAATTAGATCATGCGTTAAAATAAATATAATATAAATTATTAGAGCTAGTGGTTGAAATAAGGACGTTTATGTCAATATAAATTAGAATCTAACAGTTAGTTAATTAGTATAAAATAAATTAATAATGCTACGAGTATTAATTATTGTGTATCGTTTTTAAGAGATTACATCGTTCCTTTAGAAATTAGTGCAGTTACATTGTTAGTGATTAACAAATAATTGTTATTAGCTCATTCGTACCAGCATCTCAGCACATTGTAGTTTCTCTGTATTTGCAAGTAAACAGTTAATAACCGAAGCTCTTCACAATATGATCTCGTCGAGTTTAAACTTAGTATGAAGTCTTTCTTAGTAGTATTTTGTAGTTAATTGTTTGTAATTAAGTTCGCTTTTATTTTTGTATTATAGTAATTGATGTCACATATGAATTTCTCAAATTTTAACTCTCACTTACCCTTGCATCATAAACTTTCTTAAACTTTTCGGAACTATTTGGATTTAGGCTGATTTATTATGAAGAATATTCCAACTTTCTAAAGTTTTTGGAACTATTTAGGCCAAGGAGAATCTCCCACTTTTATAATTGCGCCATTATTCAGCAAGTTATAAATACATTTCAACAGTTTGTTGCTTGCTTGCTTTGGAGGCAAATTAATAGCCCATTCTGGAAGTTATTTTTCATGCCAAGTATGTCGAAATACGCGCCTGGACTAAATTAAATTTGTAAAGCAGACAGTCAACGAAAGTTTTGATTTTCGTTTATTCTTTCCAAAACTTTTGCAAAGAATTGCAGAGTAATTTAATCTTGTTACAGCTACGAAACTAGACGATTGCCGCTGTCATGAGTTCATGACAGGCAAAGCTCTAGCGCGCTTCTTATCCCAGAGATCGTTTTGCATATGTAAATCTGCGTTATGAATGGAACTTCGTTGGTTTGAAGAGCTTTAAACTTTTGGTTTTAATACCTGTGTTAGTTTGTTTAATGTGTTCTTGCTTAATCTTTTGTCTTTGTTTAATAAGTAATGGTTGAGGCACAACGTACGCATGGTTTAGGCGTAAGATAGATATAGGTTTTATTAAATATTATTAAACATTTATTCATTATTAGAAATTGGTTGGAAAATTATTTTAGAAATGTTATAAAATCTTCTTTCAATTAATATTTATTTGTAGGGGAATTCCAAAAACTATTTGAATGATACATTTTTTTGTTTTGAAAAAAATTACTATTACAGGTATTAGCGAACTTACAGTTTTTTTAATTAGTCGGATGTTGTTTATCGGGAGATTTCACGATTTCACTCATTTTGTCAATATTCCTTTAAGGATTTATAGTTATCCCAAATTTAATTTTAATAAATAGTTGCTGAATTACCACATTATTAAAGGCATTGTTTAACATAAAAAGCTCGTGTATTTTGTTGGACCTTGCACATGAAAGAATTTTATTAAAGTAATTAATTTAGATTTGCCATTAGTATATCTTCAAGGTTATGTATTCATTAATCTCCAAGTTGATTACATTTAGAAAATTAATACATTTTTTGCAATTCCCCAAACAAGTATTTCACTGAGCAATAACTTTCTGTTCCTTTAAAGTCTGGTCTTGGCAACAGTTACATCATAAGGCGGCGCATTCCATTGATATCAACATTTTCCTCATTTATCTACTGGTGAATATATATATATATATATATATATATATATCTTTAAAACCACTATAATATATATATATATATATATATATATATATTATAGTGGTTTTAAAGATCAAAAATAAATATAAAAGAAACAATTTTAAAACACCCTGTATAAAGGAACAACCAGAAATTACGTGCGAAATTTATATTAGTTAATTCATTTTTAAGTATCAGGCATTAACGAAACAATGCCATTAATTTATTAATTAATTTGAATTTAATTGAACGATTATTGATGTATAATTTGCATAAAAGCGTGTAAAAACCCAATGATACCAAGATGAAGCGCGTTGCTATCTGACAAATATATCAGTGGGGTAGAAATACGCCGAACTCTAAATCGTGGAAATTTATTTAAAACGTTCGTGTAAAATTAAACACCTGCGTATTTTCTAAATGTCAAGTTCTGTTTAATTTGTAGATAACGAACAAATTATTCTAAGGAGTGTTCGAACGGTCGGATGTTTTAGCATGAAATGCTAATGAGAAAGTCCACGTGTAGTAGACAGCGCACAAACAAGGATATTGATTTTCTACCACTCAAGCAATGTTAGAAGGAGACGTAGAAAACGTATAAGCATGAGACCACAATAGTAGAGGAGGGATTTGAGAAACGTCATTATGTCTACGATTGGTCGATATGTTTAGTTTGACTTGATATAAACACGAGAATAGTGTAGCGTAATTTTCTTATAATATTATAACGAGGACGGAAATTCGCGGATTTGAAAATGGGGTTGAGTGCAAAATTGTTGTGAGCAGGGGATTTCGGATAAATGTGGCCAGGAGAGGTTACATTGGAAAGATATAAATAGTTTACGAGAATACTATTAAAGCCCTTATTATTTCGATCGTCCCAAAAGCACGTATGAAAGTTAACACGAGTTGTAAGTATTATAAAATCATTTAAATTATATTGCATAGTGGTAGCCTCTTAAATTAAAAACGCGGTTAGTGTGCCGAGAGTAAAAATTTTTATTGAGATATCACCTATAATTTTTTATCCACTCGTGTCGGGACATTAAGTAACGTAGATTACTGTGAAAGAAGTATAATTGAAATGAAATTTGTAATTTGGTTACACCGAGAAGGCGGCGTGGGCGGATCAACTTAGATGGAGTTTGTCTAGTAATAGCGAGAAACGACCTGCAGACCAGGGAGAAAAATACATGGCTTCATCTACAGAGCGGAGATCTTGTAAGAAATTTCCAGGTAACCATTTAAAATTGTGATTCCTATAAACTGTAAATATTGGAGTGGCGTATGAGAGTGTTTTTCAAGGTAGTGTGAATTATTTACGTATTGAACAGAATATGTGTAAATAACTTTATTACGGTATTTAACTAGAAATTTGAAGGTGTCTAGAAAGCTTTTAAACGTTCCATCAGAACGTGAAATTTCTGTGAAGAGTACATGGCTTTGTTTTTTTTTATTTTAAGAGTATGCAAAGTAGAAGGGCATACATTATGCAGAATTTGTTGGGTTATTATGACCATACCCCACAGTTTACTTAGATTATTAAAATAAATAAATAAATTATAAAGAAGGAATTTTAGAGAAGGTATTATTCAAGGTCCATTTACTCCGAGTACATTTTATGTGTTTGATGATTTTAAAATAAAATACAGGACATTACAAAATAAGAGTTACTGAAGTGTAACGTGAACAATAAAATATGGACAGTGTTGAATTGCATTTGTAAATAGGAATAAGTAAAAGATTGTATGTTGGTTGTATTCTGTGGTTTTATTGGGAGTGTGCGTGAATGATAGAATTTGAGAGTGAATATAGATATCCAAGAGGAGGTCCAAATGAGCTAGCCGGAAGCAGTTGAAGAAGGCCATTCAACCGAGGAAGAGAGGAAAACGTGTAAGAAATATTTTTTTGTATTATTTAATTTTTGAATTTTCGAGTGGATTTGCCGTGGATTAAACCTCTAGACTCGATCTCGTCTCACGAAACGGGCACCATAAAATTGCAGTGGATTACTCTTTAAACCAATCGAGCCTCAGCATTGGGCTGCATAAAATTTTTCTAAAAATTTTATCTTCCAATACCCCTGGAGCGCCTCCTTATTTCTGCACACCCCGGCTAGCTCTAAAATCTGCTTCTTCCTGGATACTTACCATCCTAAGTTCACTCTTTCTCACATATACTGTCAAATAAAATTACCACTCAAATAATGCAACGAAACATAAAACCTTTTATTTATACAAATTAACAGTTCCCCTTACCAAGAAAATATTTACACATTCGTATATACAGCTTCATAAAATATTACAATCTCAATCCTTTTAAAATTTCATGATTTCAATTTATTTCAACAGTTTTAGTTTATAAGAATAGATGGGCCCGTAGTGAAACCCTAAATTGACTTTTATTCTGGTCTATGGTGAGCCTAAATACATCGCATCTTTGTACCCTATTTCAGTCGAAAAGCTCATTTCAATATAACTGATTCGAAAATTTTGCACGTGACGGACTTGTAAAACCGAGAATTCTCATTCCACCCTGCTTTAGCCTGAAAACTGCTCAACAACATACAACGGTCGGAAGCTTCTTGAAAATTTCTAGCGTTCAACCAATCACACACCTTTACCCTATTTTTATGTCCAGCCTTTAGATATCTTTCTTCGTTTAATCAATATTTGCTGCCTCTTTTACCATCCCTCTCAAGCAACAGAAAATCGATATTGTGGTTGACCTCCAAACCTGCGCGTACTTTAAACGAGTGTTTTAGCCAACGTTTATTATACGTGCTCTCTGTCTGCTTTACACTACGGATATTCCGTTTCACTTTGCCTTCAAACCATCTATTGTTTTAGTAGCTTTTGCATCGACCGTTAAATACAATTCTACCGAATTATGTTTCAACGTTCATTTAAGTTCCGTGAACCTGTTTATTTATTTGTCAGGCCTTTCTATGAAGCAACCGTCCGTTTGAAATCGTATTTCCACGTTTTAGAATTTCTTAGGATTTGTATTTAACGAATGTTTAGTTTAGTTAAATGGAAAATATGCGTTGACATTATTGATTTTATATACCCAAAAGCTCTGTTTATTATATGATGCGCTTGATTCCCAACTTTTCAAATATTAAAGCTAATTATGCGTATCCTTGAATTTCACGTACTCCAAAGCTTCTACACGTTATGCAAATTTAACATTCCGATTTAGAAATACAAAAATATGCTATTATCCGTCCGTTTTCAATGTCAAAACTAATTAATTTGGCGCGTAAATAAATTATTCTTATTTCCTATATACCCAGTCGTTACAAATGTATTTTCTTGATCTATTTATCCCTCTTACCCTATAATTTCCACGACAATATATATATATATATATATATATATATATATATATATACATACACTACTGTTACGCCTACGTATTGGGGAAGTGGACACATTATATCTGCGACTTGGGTACATCAATGGGAAATCTTAAATTATTATCTTACTTTCTTTTTCTGTTGCTTTGCCTGGTTAGCACAACGGAAATTTATACAGAGGAATTTACAAAATGAATTGAAACAGTAATCTCAATAAACATCTATACATTCAAAAACAGTTTTGTTTTATACCAGAGAATTCATAAAATAATTTACAGCTTAAGTTCCTACAGAAAATAATTCCTACAAGTTACTTAATAATTTTTATCTTGTTAAGAGATACAAAATCCTCTTTAATTAATAGCTGGTTAATTTGCCTATCTCTTACTGCCACGCTTGTAAGCGTGTTTGGCCAAAATACTCTTTACAGATAATTTATTAAATGTCAAAATGCTTCGAACTTCGACCTCAAATGTTGAAGCAAACTATCCGCTTCCTAAATAATTAACATGGCAACTTATTCTAAATCTAAATTACTAATATTAAATGATTCTTATCAATTAACGAACAATGAAGTCTAAAATTTATACTTGCAATGGAAAAATAGCGCTTATAAAATCTCATTTCCAACGTAATTAACTGTATTAAAAGCTTTCCGTTTCCATCTTAAATCTCTATTAATTCGTTAGTTTGCAAAAGTGCATCTTCTATTCGTAATTAAAGTTTATAGAAGCTCTTGTATCGAAGAAGGTTCAATCTTTATAGTATTTTTTTTATAAAACAAATGCTTCATCAAATAATTGCATTTGATAACTTTTATGTTTCTCGTAAAACTAAATCAAACATAAACGTTTCATTACAACTCTGTATGGTCGATGTTGTTTGGCTTTAGAAAGAATCAAAACGCGAATGAAATCTTTTAATCAAGTTCCCGTTTATATATCAAAACTATGTTCTTACGTCATTCTCAGATTTTTCTGGATTTACCTAGAAAATAAGTCACCTGCGCGATGTAAATTAACAATAATTTACACCGCTTCGCGCTTTAACGATCCAATTAGTGTCGACTTTAGGATTTATGTTTTATCGTAAAACGTACTGTTTACCCTTGTTTAATGCACGAGGTTAATGGAAGTGTCTCATTCTATCCTATAGTAACCTGGAAAGCTATAAATTACTTCTTATCTATCTCGGTTTTATTTTATTGAATTTTTAGTAGCCGCGCGAGTTCCTTGAATTGAAGCGTATTCGTAATTTGCCATTTAATGGTTTATAAAACATTTCTACTAAAAGGACGTATTTTCTTTATTAATCACAAATCTTCTAGAATGTATGCTTTATTTAAATGTTATATACACACACACACACATCATTAATAAGGACTTGTTTATACTATGTAAATGCAATAAGATTTGTATGGATTTGTATTCTTAATAATTGTGAATGCAAAATGATTTGATTTTATGCAGATGTAGTAAATGGTTTTTTATTTATATCTTAGAGTGAAGCTCGTTTTTAATAAGTATAGAATGCTTTATTTACACAATGCTTAAAGTTTATATTCGTTTCACACTCTGTAATACATGTAATATACGGCAATTTAATTACTTAATAAGGGATTCTTTTTATGTTTTGTAATGACGCGATTGAAATTAGTCTCTAATACACAAATCTTAAACATATGATTATCAGTCGTTAACAACTTCTTAATTAAACTTCCCTTATAACTAATATGTACATCAGTTACTTTTAGAAGTCGTATAATTTAATGTACTTTCCCTTTGAAAACCGTGTTAAACGTAGCTGAATTCAGTATGTTTAATTTTTACCTTGTGTAATGACACATCCTGTGTGTTGGTTTGCCAGAAGCCCTTAAAATTATATTAAATTGACTTTTACACAAATTTTACTCTGAAACTTAAATTAGCAAATGAGTTCTTTTAAGTCACTCAAAATATTCAAACAAATTGATTTAATCTTTACCGTTAAGCATCTTCTTATCGTTGTTTTTGATTTTACCAGCGTTCATTCTACCAAACCTTATAAGTTAATATCAAAGCTCTATCCTCAGTTAACTTGTATTCACAAAATCCAATTTTCATACAAATTGACCTACCCAAAAACAAGTAGACCACGGAAAACCTTTACGTTATCGCCGTTGGTTTCGCTTATAAAAAAAAGCATTGAAGTGTCGGGTGGTGTTTATTTTAGCGATATCACGTCGTTCTACATAGATGGCTACATTAATGTTAAAATGTAATTTATGCATGTTCGGCGTAATCCCTAAATTTTACGCAACCTTTTTATTTAGTTAAATGTTAAGGTTATTGTAAGTGCAAATTTTATACCTATGTCTTAAAATTAAAACAATCACCGTTTTATTTCGTGATGACGGGCTTTTCGCTTCCTCTCAGGGGATGCAGTAGAGATGGAGTTCCTGTAGATTGGTTGCACGTGGTGCTGGCCAATAAGAGTTGTGCTCTAATGGGAAGGGTAGGAAGGAAGGAACAAGAACGTGCACTATATCGAGCCACTCACACTAACGACATCCCGACAAAGCACATCCTTTCTTGTTGATTCTCGGTAGTGAAGTGTCATTTTTGTTCGTGTAAAACCCCTCACTCATTCCAACACTATAGTCCATCCTCTCTGGATTGGTTCATTCCAAAGTGACCGATGTCCTACAACCAACTGGAATAGAGAACTTTGATACCTCGATAGTACGTGTTCACAATGCTTTCCCAAGAATAATAAAAAATTTCCGAAAATATTTTATCATACTTGAAGATCTTAATGGTAAACCACAAAGATTTATCATTAAGATCTTCAAGTTCATAGATAAGTGGATCGGAAACCTATCTTACACTACATAAAATACATTTTAAAGGTAATTTAACAGAAATTTTTTTAGGTACAACAAAATTTGTTTCGTTTCAAGTTTAAAAACTTAAATTTAATTTACGGAAAGAAATCTTTAAAAAATGAATAAGTAGGTAAACGAAACATGCTAATAGAAAATTTTTACAAACATTTATCAAAAATTAAAATTTTTTACCATTTAAAGGGGGAAGAACGATTTTCAAACATCGAAATCTTAAATGTATAAGAAAAAATCACTCCAAGGTAAATATTTCAAAGATTTATTATGAATTACGAGTATATGTCGTACGGAAACTTACATAAACGATAATTTAATGTAAAAAGGGAAAAATTTTATTCGGCAACGGCATATTAGAGATAAGTTATTTATGTTACGAGAAATGCTAAAATAAATACGGGGGTTTCTTAAAATAAATCACTCTACCCAAGTATAATTATGAAAATAAATTATTTATAGGTTACGTGTTAATAACAAAATTTAAATCCGTTATTGGGAATACAATTTTTAAGTTTTTCCTTCAACTAGACGCAAATTTCGTTAAATATTCGTAAAAACCGCAATTTTAATTCCTTAACCTATTAAAACTTAATTAATTAGAACTTTGAAAATCGTGTCCAAATACGATAAAATTAATATTTCTTATTATTTTATGATATTGCGCATAAATTAGGTGGCCTAGTACACAAGTAAGCCGCTAGAATTTGCCAAAAATATATTCCAGAGTATCAAAACCTATAAAAGCTTTACAACAAAGAGCGTATGTATTATCTAGATACCAAATTGAAGGATGTTTTCTCACCTGGTAATAGAATTAAAATTTCTTTAGTTTAGATAATAGTTACTATACCAACACGAAACAAATATCGACACAAAGGATACGATTGCATTCAATCGGTAAAAAATTGTTTTTTTAAATTAATTAATACAGAGGAGAAAAAAGGCAACTGTTGGCATTTTTAATTAATAAACATGTTATATCATAGGAAACAGCTCATTAGGTGAACTCCAGTTATTACATTTTAAGGGTAATTTATACATAGGCGTAAACGCCAAATTCTACGTAACCTTTTACTTAATTAAAAGTTAAGATTATTGTAAGTGCAAATTTTATACATATACATTTTAAAATTAAAACACTCACCGTTTACGAACTTTTCTGCTCCTCTCAGGAGTTGCAGTGGAGATCGAGTTCCTGTGGATTGGTTGGACGTGGTGCTGGCCGATAGCACTCATTGTGTCGTAATGGGAAGAGTATGAAGGCAGGAACAATAGCGAGTACTACATCGGCGCACTCACGATAGCGGCACTCTGACAAACCACACTCACTCGTTCTGGTTGATTTTCGTTACGGAAGTGTCACTTTTTGTTCATGTAAAACCCCTCGTTCGTTCCAACACTATAGTCTTTCCTCTCGCGGTTGATTTATTCAAATTGGGTGATGTCTTACAACCAATTGAAATAGAGAACCTTGGCACCTTGATAGTGTTCACAGTGCATTCCCAAAAATAATACAAAAACACCGAGATTATTTTAGCATATTTAAACATAATAAATCTTTTTAAACTTACAATGTAACTAACAATTTATAAAATAAACACAACCGGTTTCAGGAAACAGGAAGCTGGTTATCCAATAAATGAAAAGGCATATTACGGGTTAATTTACTTAACACGTAACTGTGTGTGATTTTCCGGCGTCATGTAATAGGTTCTTTATTTTTCTAGTACATTCACGTCATCAAAAGACGGATTGCGTCCTTTTAAAACACTTGGTTGTAACATTCTTTTCAAATGTTTATAATCATATTTCATCGTAATAGTTTCTGTATTGGTAAATATGGCTTCCGTTTAGTTTACTTTTAAAGGTCAAATTCATTGCAGTGTTTAATTGCAGTTTAAGATTCATTTGTTTTGATTAATAATGTATAATGTTGGCGCCTAAGACATCCTCGTCCTGGCATGAAGAACGTGCATACGCTAAATTATGCCGATTTAGGAAGTGGTAAAGCCCCTTCTTTGGTTCGGGAAAAAATATACGTTTGCTGGTACCTTCGCGAAGAGCATTGAAAGAAATAACATCCAAACTTGAGTGAGCACTTTTAACTTTTGAATAATTAGGTGTTTAACTTGATTAATATGATGACTCATATAATTTTCGGAATTATATCCTACCAGGTTGGTGAATTTTACTTTTAGGAAGAATTGTTCCTGGAGTAAAACAACTTCGTTTTGGAAAGGCAGGTTGATTGAGAAACGTCCAACTCATAACGAAGTTCCGGAATTTCTAGTAAGCGCTGGTTAAAACGATTGGATCGAGTTCAAGATAATTAGTTTTAGTTGTTTTCCGAGGTTTCTACAGTCAAAGATTGCTCCAAGTATTTATAATAAAAATTTGAAATTATAACCTACATTCACATTTAATTAATGAATATGTTTAACTGTATAAACTTATTAACGTACACACAGTACTTTCTTGGTATTAGTTATAAGCAAGTAGGAAGTAATTATGTTCGTCGAAAACATTTTCCGTTAAGATAAGTATTTTGATATATTTGGCGTTTGCTTTAGAATGCTTGTATAGATTGGTATTTAAATTTTGACTTGTACAATAAAGGAAAGAGTTTCACAATTTATGTAAAGATAATAGTTCCAGCCCTCATACTTGAAAATACTACCCATACCTAGACGCGTGGTTAATATACAGGCATTTGATTTTGGGAACCTTTTTTTCTTACACCTAGCAATTTTAAATAGATATGTTCGTTTCCTTATCATTACGGTTATTTATATTTGTTTTAAATTAGTGCATTGAATTATTCCTGATGTGAATTTTAGACCAGAATCACTTTCCTGATTTCGCGTTTTGGTATTTTCATGTTAATCCTTCTGGATTTATTCTCTTGGAACTCTCATATTTCAAGATTAGGTGGCGTCCAAGGTAGTTCCCATTAAGACTGGTATTTCCCACACGATAGTATTCCGAGACCCTCTTCGAACACTTACACCACCTTTCAACTGAGTCAGTCGGCAACCATTCTTGTTGGTACAGCCGATGCATTGGGCGCTTTATCGAAATACAGAATTTTAGTGAGGTACTTCACCGAGTTTCTTTGTAGATTACCTGTTAGATTTCTGGGGTCAAAACTGTACGTTACATGGGATATACTATACCATTGACATCTTAAGAAATTATAATAATTTTAATGTTTGCGTTTTCACCACTATTAATAATCGTTATCACTCCACAGTCTATTTAACATTTCTTACTAAAAAGAAACGTTTAAGGAAAAAACTGTCTTGCAACAATATTCTTGGAAAGAAACTCTTGACCTGCATTCATGATTTATTAGCACTATGATTATTCAGTAGTGTATTATGCGGTATAAATATTTGATAATTAATATAAAAAGCAGTTGTTAAGTGGCACTTTATTATCTAGCACTTACGCTTGTGATTCATGAAGCTTCAGATGCGGGCATATGAAACTTTATTAGTACAAGTTAACTTGTACATGGATTTTATAATTTTAGTACGCATTTATGTTGTTAATTAATTATTGTAGGAAATCTGTACGGTTTCGTAGTTATCTGTTGATGTTTAATAAGAGGACTCCAATGAAAATTGTCGAATAAAGCAACTATAAACTGTTTTCATGTAAAAAAATTTCAGTAAATATTAATTGCTCCATTATATTGTACATCCGTGGACAGCCTTGTTAAGTTTTTCGTCACTGTATATTTGAATATCTAATTCTTCATCCGAAGATACTATATGGTCCCTACATTTGACTTTCCAATGCTCCTCATGGCCATGAAGCGAGTTTTTTTACCTAGAAATGTTGAATTTTGCCGAACCCTTGCTGTTCCAAGCATGGTAGAGATATTTAAATACGTGACAACTCTCATACGCGGGACCTACATTTTAGCTCTCATCCGAACGAAGGCGTATTTTTTTGAAAAATGCTCGCCTAACATTTTTCAAGAGGTTCGTGTCGGGAATCGAACTCTGAACCTTGGAATTAGTAGTCATAAGCGAACCTATCTACCCAAGGAACTGTTCTGCCACGGGGTCCACGGGGCGAGTTAATTTTACGTGTAAATTTAGAATTTAACCGAATCTTTTCCATGCTCAGCAAGGTAGGTATCTTCAACGTGCGTTATCTACGCTCAACCAACCGAACAGAGGTGTATTTTTCTGAAAAATGCTCGCCGATCATTTTGCAAGTTGTTGGAAATCGAATAGGAAACCACGGAGCCGCCTATACACTATCTTCTACGGCCAGTCCATATAATCACTTACAAAGTCTTTCTCAATGCGTTATAATTAGACGTGAGACTTTAACTCTTTCAACTTTGGAGTTGTTACTTGTCAATTAGACAGTTACAAAGGTATAATACATTATTATATCACTTGCCCGTACAGAGGGCGTAATTGGTTTTACATGAATTGACTAACATTATTATTTAAATAATTTACAAAATGAGCATAAGTTTAGTATACTAGGATTAAGCTTATCTTGAGGCCTAAGTAATTAAATTACGGTAAGGCTAGTTACTGAATCCTTTATTACAGCGATACCCGCCAAAATCCTACCAAGTATTGTTCGTCTACATAAACACGGATCTGCAGGTCCAAATCCTTTTCTATATGCAAATTTAGTTGGAGTCCATTGTACTTACAACATTGAAAGGAATACTATAAAGATAAGAGCAATGAATCATGTAGGAATCAACGGGTAAACTTCACACTGTAAATAATTGTTTGACGTTGAACTGAAAAGTATTTGAATATCGGTACCAGATATTCAAATACTTTTCAGTTGAACATCAAACAATTATCTACAGTGTGAAGTTTACCCGTAGATTCCTACTTGATCCGTTCCTCTTATTTTTATCATATTTCTTTCAATGTTGTAAGTACAATGGACTCCAATTAAATTTGCATATAGAAAAGGATTACCTGCAGACCCATGTTTATGAATATCAGTATCAGCCATTCTGAACGGACCTGCATCTTGAAGAAGTTCTAGAAGTACTAGAATGGGTAGAATGGCTTGCGTGTTTCAGTAAGCTAAAGAGCCGAAGTATAGGTTTTTAGTTGAAGAACCGGACCAAGCCAGGTCCCCAAAAGTGGGTGGCAGCTCTTTCGATACTTAGAGTAGCAGAGACCATAGGGGTCGGTATGGCCTTCTATGACACACTACTGCGATGTGGAAGGGAACGGAAAGCCGCCACATTACCTTCTATGTACATAGCGTACTTAAATTGTTATTTAAGATGATGGAATCCTCTGAGTTAAAAATTTCGGAGTTAAAATAGTCCCACATTCGGATCTCCGGAAGGGGACTATTTCCAAGGATGTGATTGACAAGTTTAAAGGAAGAGCAGGGAACATTTTGCGAGTCAGAGCATGGAATGTCAGAAGCATGAAGCAAGTAGGTAAGCTATAGAATCTGAAAATTGAAATGAATAGTTTAGCATTAGGTGTAGTAGGGATTAGCGAAGTTCGGTGGTCAGAGGTGGAGGATTTTTAGAGCGTAGACTTTAGGGTAATTCATACAGGACCAGAGGAAGAAAATTCAGGTGTGAGGATAGTCATGCGGAAAAAGGAACGAAAGAGTGCGAATGGTTAGATTAAAATCTATACCGGTAAATACAGCAATAATATAAGTATACATGCCCACCTGTAGCTGTAGTAACGAGGAAGTAGAAGCGATCTGCAAAGATATCAAAGATATACTAAGATTTGTAAGAATAGAATTGAAAGTATATGTGTTAAGCACATCACTGCACGAGAAGTAGATAGGAAAAGATTGAAAGAAACCTATTGGAATGTGGTGCTTTAGATGTATGAGGATGATAGGATGGACATACAAAGTTAATAACAAAGAGGTTCTATAAATAGTAGGGGAAGGACGATATCTGTGGAAAACAAAAAATAGGAGAAATAGGACAGTACATGTTCTAAAGCATTTGGGGAACAGTGCGGGATATATTACAGGATATAGAGGAAAAAGGATAGGTAGAACTAGATCTAGTTCGTACTATTGCACGTAGATAGTGAAAGATTTAGGTTGTGTAAATTTCAGGGAAATGTGTAGATTAGCACAGAATAGGAAATAATGGACGTACGCGCTAACCAGTTCCAGGGTTGAAGACCTAACGTTGATGATGATGATTGTAAATACATTGTAACGGGCCTTTCAAAAAGAACTAAACACTAGATTAAGAAAATATAAGTTACGTATAGGTAAATTTTTATTTCCTACACTTGTCTGTTAGCAACAGTGAACTCAAAACTAACAGCTTCTAACATTTCACATGTCCTTTTCAAGCAGTAGCGCTATTCCAGTGTCCATTCGTTTCTAGTGTCTTGTCAACTATGTTGTTTTCCACGGACGAACGTGTTTTTATTATTGACACGAGCTTTAGTTTCTCAATTCTGCACTTTTTAATAAGTTGACAATGACGTGTTTGATTAATTTCGTGAAACTTCTGGTGGTGTAAATGATCGACAGACACAGGTCGATAGTCACTATCAAATATAGAAGTTTTGGAGGATGTAAAAGAACATTTGACTCGCTCATTCAGAAAATCTCGCAGGACTGGTCTTTCACTATCTACTGCTTTCAGGGCTACTAAAAAATTACATTTGGATGCTTACTGTGTCGGGTTTCGACCAAGAACAGAAACAAGTGGATCACGGAAAACTTTTACGTTATTGTCTTTTGTTTCGTGTATAAAAAAGGCATTGAAGTGTCGGGTCGTGTTTATTTTAGCGATGACACGTTGTTTTACATAGATGGCTACAATATATCAAAATGGTCATATGGAGCGTTGAAAATTTTCACGCGTTTCATGAAGGACCACTACGCTGACGTATAATTGGTGTTTGATGTTATTGCGTTTGAAGGGTAATTTATACATGTTAGGCGTAAACGGTAAATTTTTCGTAATCCTTTTACTTAGTCAAATGTTAAGGTTATTGTAAGTGCAAATTTTATACATAAGTCTTAAAATTAAAACACATCGTTTTAGCCCGCAGTGACGAGTTTTTCGGCTCCTTTCAGGGGTTGCAATAGAGATGGAGTTTCTGTAGCTTGGTTAGACGTGGTGCTGGCCGTTAGCAGTTGTTGTGCCCTAATGGGAAGGTAGGAAGGAAGGACAAGAACGAATACTACATCAATCCACTTACACTAACGGCTCCCCGACCTAACACTACCGTTCTGGTGGATTTGCGGTACGTAAGTGTCACTTTTTGTTCGTGTAAAACCCCTCACTCATTTCAACCATTCCAACATTATAGTTTTCTTCTCTGGATTAGTTTATTCCAAAGTGCCCCGTGTCCTACAACCAACTGGAATACACGTAGTCGACCTTGATACTTTGATAGTACGTGTTCACAGTACATTCCCAAGAATAATAAAAAATCCCCGAAAATATCTTATCATATTTTAACATAATTAATTATTCTAAACCTACAATGTAACCAAAAATTTATAAAATAAACAGTACCGGCTTCAGGAAATACGGGAGATTACTTTATTTTTAAACTATAGATTTATTAAATAGAAGAAAATGGAGAATAGTGATCCAATAAATGAAAAGGCTCTTTTGGGTTCATTCGCTTAACACGTAACAGTCGCGGCAAAATTATGAAGAAAAAAAAAGAAAAAAAAGAAAAAAAGGCTCTCTTGTTCCCCCAAGTGCGGACAACTACTTTAAAGGTCTTGATGGATAAATATAGGTATTAGGCATCAACTGATGTGTCTTAAAACAACCGCTACATCTGAAAACAGAAACAAAGAAGTGTTTACTACCTTAAAATTGCGCGCACGGATTTTTATTGCCACAAGTTCCTCTAACAACATATTTCGCTGGAAAGCAAGAGACATTTTCTTAACCTAATATCATACAGTTCTAACTTAAATTCTAAGTCTTAAAATATAACTTTGTTTAACTAACTATTTTTCAAAAAGTTTTGTTTTATATATATAAAACATCTGAATCGAACAAATGTTTAATACTTTTCCGTAACTGTCCTAACAAATGATAAAGCTAAAGTCAGTTAGGTTCTTTCTTTCAACTTTTACTTTTCTATTCAAGTTAATGAATTTTCTAAAGAAATTTTGTTCAATTACAAGAACAAAAAGAATAATTTCTCAAGGTAAACTGGCGATAGCAATAAGATCTCAAAGATAAGATATCCCCGAGATAAAGATAAAAACCCATAGAAAAGATAACCCCGAGATACAGGTAAAACCAAGAAAAAGATAATTTCATAGGTTTTCTAAACAACCCCAAGATAAGATAAAATTATAAAATAAGACATAGATATACGTAAAAGTAAATTCAGAGAGTGGTTCGTAGAACAATTTGATGATTAGGAATATGTTGAATGGGAAGTTTACGTTTTCATTTGGGTCAGAGGAAATCAAGGGCTGATGGAAGTCGAGAAAGGTGGCGGTGTCAATTAGCTAGTGAATCGTGCGTTCTGCACTATGTCCTGGTCGAAAACCATGTTTATTGAGAGAAAGGAGGAAATTGAGTTCAATATGCCAGTTTATTTTATGTAGGATAGCTTATTCAAGGATTTTACCAAGTGTTGGAAGTAGGGCGATAAGTCTACAGGATTTAGGGTAATCGGTTTACTTGGTGGTAGTATTAGGGTTATGGAGGCTGATTTGAATATTTTGAAAAAGTTTCTGTGGAGAGGCGTGTGGTGAAGTGCAGATGAACAGTTTCTCTAATTAGGGACGGATTTTTCTAGGATATCATTTGTTATTTGATCGGGACCAGGAGATTCGTGGGGATTGAGTTTGGTGATAAAGGAGTCTATGAGGGGGATTTCCAATTCAGTGTCTGTTTTGTTTCCGGGTAGGGTTAGTGAATTTTTTTTTAGGTTTTGCTGTTGTAGTGTAGGAACATCGTGCCGGGTTGAGAGGATGATGGTATTCGGAAGGATAGTCAATGTGGTCTTATTAATGGAGAGGATTGTGTTGCAAGGAGCCGACAGGATATGGATTTGAGAGGGTTTTATTAGCTTGCTATATGTATTCCATGGGTCGGTGTGATTTTTAAGAGGTGTGTTTTCCTTGCGGTTATTATCATGTTTTTATAATGTATTTTGTTGTTAGAGTAATCGTTCAAGAATGTATCGTCAGGGTCTGCGTTTGTTCATCTAGTTATTTGTAGGATGAGTCTTGTTTATAAGTGCTTATCTGATAGTTGTTAGTTCTGATGTCCACCAGAGTGTGGGTCGTTATGTCTGATGTCTTCTAGCGATAGCGGAAGAAGCGGTGGTTAGGATGTTTTTTACTAGTTCACTGACTAGGAGACGTGGGTTGGAATCTGCATGTGTGGTAGACGGGAACTTAGGTGTTACGTTGGCCAGGATTTCTAGAAAGGAATTCCAATCTGCTCTGCAGTATTTAACGGTTGAGGTTTTTTATGTGAACGGGCTTGGAAACTACGGAGGATGTCAAATGTAATAGGATTGTGATCACTGGTTTGATATATCTAGGAGACTGTCTAGGAGTAAATCAGGTTGGAGACTAAAGGAGAAGATAAAGTGAGGTCAATGATGAAATAGTTGTTATGAGATCCCCAAGTGGGGATAAGAATGGGTCCGTTATTGATATGTAACTGGTGGTGATTTTCGAGTGTATGGGTATACCATAATTCAACTTATTTACAGGTATCTTTGAATTTAATGCTGTACAGAGACCGCGTCTTTAAAATATTATCTTGTTCTTTTGAACGTCACGGATCCACGCGTAGAAGCGAAGGATAAAAGTGAAAGATAAATTTGGATTTTCTGTTCTTGGTCTTGAGTTTATATAATCAAAATCTGGAAATTATCATTTTGCTGATGTATCGTTTCTGGGCTGAGACTACCATTAATCAAGTCACTCATCATCAGTATTTTTATTACACGATTTCTTTGGCGAGTTGACTTTTTTTGGTACGTGTTTTTTGATGTAATATTCTCATAACTTGCATGTACCATAATTGCAAATTCTGAACAGCTGGTTAACTGGTGTTTTGGATAAGATCAATATATTAAATCACTTTATTGTAACCAGTAAAGGATTTACATTATTTTGGAGTTTTTAACATGAACATATTTTCACCTTTATGCCACTTGTCTCCTTTTTCTTACGTCTTCCTGTTTGCGTCACTTATAATAATTTAAAACGCCACTGCAGTAACCTTTGATTTATCTATATCACTTACTTTTTTAAGTTTTATACTGTTAATTAATAGGGTTTAGATCTTACATATAAATTAACGGATATTTCGTATAATTTTAATACTTCCGCCGGTAATTGCGTGCAGATATAATCATATAAACAAATTATAGTTTCTTTTTTACTTCGTTTCGTCCATATTATTGATGGGAGAAAAATAACTCTAAATCAAACGCTTTTTGTAGGAACTTGGTATCTGAATTTTTAACGCTTGTTTTTCATTTCGATTCGAAATTTGCTTGTATAATGTATCCTGAAATTAACCATTCATAATCACAGTACCTTTTAAAATTTATTTCCCAATTTTCTGCTGGTATGTTATATGGTTCATTACTTAATAAAAAGCTACCGAATGAAACTCGAAAGTGGTACACTCGTTGTCCTAAGATCTAAATACAAAATAAGGCTTTAGTATAGGCATCTTTGTTTACAACTCAGTACGAATGATACGATTACCCACGAAGAGATATATCGGTGGTCATACATAGTTGCAGTGGAGGTAAGGTTTCATTAATTTAATTTTAAATAACCATTTTTCGTATGTGTAAGTGCGTTCTGGTACAAGATAGTTAACAAAATAAATAAACAAGAACGAATTAAAATAAAACTTCACAATAAGCAACAAAATTAAGCTTACATGACAGAGAGTTTGTTCTATCTAACTTTAATTGCAACTGCGTTCCTTTTGTAATGATTGGTTCCCCTTGCACATAGATAAATCGAGTGTGTATTGAAAAAACTCGCAAAATTTGTAATATCACTTTTAAATGCGGTACAGATTATTAAAATAAGGTCTAATTTGGAATAGTTTTGATCTATTTCTGTAAGTTTTAAAATTAATTATTTACTATCAAATATTTTATATAAAATGTGTTCCTCATATTTGATTACGGCTTTCGGAATCGTTTATTTATCTCTTTATTATAGAAATGAATACAAATTAAAATTGAATACAGTTGATTGTTTTCTCCTTCGTTTAAATTAATTTATATTCCCTTAATTACGTAATAATATATATTTCCTAGCTTAGCCGTAAGTGGCACTTACGTCACTGAGACGACTTTCCGTAAGTTGCATTTACTAGGGTGACTGTGAAGCGGGACGTAAATTTTTACTTCCCTTGGGACGTAAATGATTGTCATTCAAATGGTTACAAATCCATGGTTATGGGTCTAAGCATACATTAAATAATTCTCTATTCTTATTTGAATTTTAAACTTAATTTAAGGGCATTTTTAATGATCTAGAATTTGGAGGTAGGGAAAAAATAATAAACATACCGCTGGACGTAAAGGATTTACGGTGCCTCAACTTCTTGTCACTGTAAATCCTACTTACGTCCCTTAGTATTTAATATACTATTTGCACATCATAGAATAGAGAACATCGTTACTCGAAAAACGCGTGTTCACATTATATCCCCGAGAGCGATAAAATCTTGGGGGATTTTAACGTATTTATACTTGTTTAAACCATTTTATTCTTACAAGGTAAATAATAATATATAAAATATCCAGAACCAAATTTAGGAACAAAACGATTTTATTTACTTTTGTACAAAATGCAATAGATTTAATAGATAGAGTAGACGGATACTTGGATATCCAGTAATTGAAAAGGCACGTTACGAGTTAATGCACTTAACACGTAACAATCACATGAAAACCAAAAAAAAAGATAAAAAAATCCTCTTGTTCGCCCAAGTCTGTGCAACTACTTATAACCTAAAGATTTTAATGACTAAATAAAGTTTTTTAGGCTCCTGATTCTTCTTGAAAAGCCGCAGTAAATCAGGTAACGGAAAAGAAATAGCCACTAATTGATAGACTACCTCAGTATTGCGCGCACAGTTATTTTTGCCGCAATTCCTGACAGTAACACATTTTGTCAGAAAACAACAAACCTAAAATTTTACAGCTCTAAATTGAATTTTAAATCCTAAGGTATAACTTAGGTTAACTGACTATTTTTCTCTTTTTATTTATAGAAATTTTAACTTTACTGTTTTCAATTTTCTTGAATATAAACATTTGAATATGTACGACATTCTGCACAAGATATCTACATAAAACAGGTAAGTAACCAAATTTTACCAAGCCTATTCAGCATCTGAATCAAACAAATTTTTCTGTAATCAATCAGACTAGCACAAATTTTCCATAACTGTACTAACAAATTATAAAGCTGAAGCCAGTTAGGTTCTTTTTTCAGCTTTAATGTTTCACGTGGATTATACAAAACTTGGTTTCAAAATATCAGTGAAAATTCCCAAAAAATGTCCAATTTTAAGAACAAAAAGATAGTTTCCCAGAACAAGCTTAAGATAGAGGTAAAATCCCAAGATAATGCCTAAAGATAACCCCACGATAAAGGTCAAATCCTAAGAGAATTCCCAAAATGAAAGTAATATTCCAAGATAAAGACATCGATGCTTTAAAGGCTCCCCCTTCGGAAAAGTGATACTGTCCAACCACTCACAGTGACAGCCATTCCTTATCCAAAATGAACAACCACTTCTCCATATTTTGATATATTTAAAATTAAATTTAAAGACTGGTCTCATAGGACTGTTAAAAGTGAATTTTCTTGTGTCCAAAGTGGAGGTTCGAGAAGCGATACCCGTTCTGTTGAACGTACAAGAGACCGGACTATCGTGGGTATACGATCGCCTGTGTCTAAATGTAAAGTCGACAAAATATGCCATTGGCAATCAAATTGAGAACAAGAATACTGCCACCCCTAAAGGGAATAGCAGTGGTGACGCATAGCTGAAGCGAGATCCGCACAACATGGCCTAGTGCAGTAGGTTGTCAGACCCTACTGCAACTAACACAAAAAGGTAGCTAGGTATCGGAAAAGGTGTTAAAAGAAGATAGTTGTAATCAGTCGGATGCCATAGTAGCTTCCGAGGTAGAGAGAAGGACTCGCATTGAGTAAAAGACGGTAGGCGAGGTGGATTAAGAAAGCGTTATTCAACTCGCTAAAACTAAGTCAGTAACCCGGAGTGGGGGAACATTGTTATTGTGTGGCAGACTGTAGTCTTTGGGGCTTGAAACAGGTCCGCCGGAGGAAAAATAAGGCGGAAAGGAGGCAGCGGGATGTGAGAAATTTAAGTTTTCAGACAAGCTTTCTATAGGACAGAGAGAGAAGAGAGAGAGAGAGAGAGAGACAAATGTTCTCGAATAAGAGGAACAGGAAGTCTGAAGGACCCCTGCCTAGAAACAAAAACAATACACATGCTGCTATTCTCAAAAGTAGACATACTCAACCGAAAGATATCAAAAATCGATAAGAGGAAGATATATACAGTAAATTCACATCACCATAATCAAAAGCAGTATAAAAGAAGCGATAGCGTCTCACCCATGTGTTGGACAAAAAAGAAAAAAAATGCAATGAAATTCATTTTTCACAAGTAAAAGGAAAAGGCGTGCCTAAGAAATAGAAATTTCCTGTCTTTGTAACTGAGAATATTGACTTTACCAATATAGGCATGGTTGTCGACCACCATGTTTTTTACCCTATGTGAAAAGCATCAACTCAACATTAGCTCCGAAAGTCATAGATTTATTGCGTTATTCATCTCAAAGGTATAACAATCATAAATGGAGGGATATGGTGTAGAGAAAATTGTAACCAAGAAAATATTAGAAAAATTAGTGAAGATACCTTGAATTTCCAAAGGATAAACAATAAACAATTAAAGGTATATTGTACAGATCAAACCCACAGGAACGAAAAAATTAAAGCAATTTATCAAAACAATAAAGAAACTTAGAAAACTAAAGTGTTTTACGTATTTAAATATCAAAGATAGAATAGGTTTTCAATATGAGATAAGAAGAAAATATAGGTAAAGGGAAACAACAGATATAAAACAATGTATAATACAATATGTATTTCAAAAAGGTAGATAAAAGGTATTAATTATTGTAGAGGAGCATTATAGTCAAAAAGGTTTTAGGTCTTTTATATGTGAATTCCCTTGCGGCTTTCCATCAAGATCTTCAAGTTCATAGACAAGCGGACTAACAATCCGTGTGACTAATAAAATAAATTTCGAGCTAATTTAACAAAATAGTTTTACTCGCATCAGAAAAAAACATAATTCTTTTTCTAAACATGTTCTCGTAACGCAAATGAAATATCTCGTTTTCTCAAATGACTGTGATATTTACTTTTCTAACCGACAAAAATGGCAGGCAGCAGTTATTGATCTTGATTCCAAGGAATTTTTTCGTTAATTTCATCTACATTAATGACGTCAGGAATAAAACTATAATAACTACCATCGATAGGTGTTTATTTTCCAAAAACTTGGAATGAAAGTGAAATGAGTGGCTTTGTGTTTTGTGGTGAGTAAAGTTTGAGCAATTTAAGATATTTTCGTAGCATTTACTATGGTCAAATTCAATATATGAAGAGGTAGCGGTGATAATAATACGATTAACACGCTCTGCTGGATTTACCTGAGGATGATGTCTAGCATTAGACCAAATTTTATGAATTTTATAACTTTTAACGAAGTTTTGAAACTCTTTCCAGATAAATTGCATACTATTGTTACAAAGAATAATTTGAGGAACACGGAAAATAAAAAACAGTTTGTGGCACTACAAATTTTGTAATCGCAGAAGATGTAGCCTTTACTAAAAAATGTACGAAAATAAATTTGGAAAACCAATCCGTTACAACCAATTGATTACCCTTTTTAGATTGAGGAAGTGATCCTAATAAATTAAGAGAAATTAACTTAAATAGATGAAATACTTTTCTGAATGTGAATAATTCATCTTAAAAGTTTAAATTTAATTATCCAGAAAAATCTCTAAAAACTAGAAAAGAACTATTACTAAATATCGAATCGTAAATGAATAAGTAGAAATCATTGTAAAGTAAATATTTTGAAGATTAAGATTAGTTACCTAACGGAAATTTACATAAACGATGATTATACTTTAATGTAAAAAGATTATTCGACAAAGGCAAATTGCAGATGAGTCACAGTTATTAATAAAAATGTCAAGAAAAATGCTCTGGTACTTCAAAATAGGTTAGTCTATACAATACTACTTAACGCAAATAAATTATTGATAGGTTCCCTGCTAAACACGAAATCTGAAAGCGTTATTGTGTACAAAATTTTAAAGCTTACCGTTAAGGCATTCGCAATAAGTCTCAATTTTAAACCATTAGCTTTATTAAGAGGTTTAAACATTAATTATCACTTCAAAAAACGTGTCTAACTACTGGAAAATTAATATTTCCTGTATTATTTTAAGGAATTTTACAATAAGTTACACAAGCTGGTACAAAATCGATCTAATAAAAGTCGCGCGCAAATTATTCCTAAGTATTAAAAACTTAACCAACCTTTCCAATAAAGAACGAAATGATTAGAAATTTTCCTCCTAAAAATTTAAAAAAAGCTAATGAAAGTTTTCAAGTTTTATTTTAGTACTTAACAGAATTTATTTAGTTACAAATTTTAAAGCTATTTTCCAGTTTGCTAAGATTCGTTAGCTTAGGTAGTAATTATTATTCAATCAACGTAAGTATTATATTCTGCCATGTTTGCAAAGATACAATTCTAGACTTTGATAATTTATAATGATTAACGTCATCCACAATTTAGGTTTACTTTAGTAGTTTACAATATATCAGTAGATTTTGTTATAAATAGAATGAAAGAAAGAAATCAACCTAGACTTTCATAATGAACAGGCAATGTTACATCATTGAAAACGTCCATTTTGGGTGCCATTGTTACCGTTTACCTCCGACCTCTTAATTAAAATCGGTAATTTCTAACAAGTCACAAAGTTAAAAACACTTACTGTTTATGGCTTCTCGCGGCGAAACCATTTTTAGAGTCGTAGTGATCTGGGCTTCTTCAAATTTTATAACGTTGCCTGTCGATGATTTAGTGGCCTAAAGGAAAAAGGTAAGGGCGAGAAAAATAAAACACTACGTATGACGCGCGCGGTAACTACACTCTCGAAAAACACAATCGCCTCCGTGAAATCCGGCACTAGAGTGTTAGAATCTTTTTCGTCCTTCACGGGATTGGATTGTACAAACTGGCCGATGTCTTACATCCAATTCGAATAAAGAATATCGTCATTTGGAAAGCACTTATTCACATCATTTCCTCGAAAGCGGTAAAAATCCCCGGGTGTATCTTGACTTATTTACGCATGTCGAAACCATTTTATTCTTACAGTGTAAATAATAATTTACGCAATATCCAGGACTGAATTTAGGAAATAGAAGGAATTCCTTTACTTCTATACAAAATACAATAGATTTAATAGATATAATAGATAAAAATTAAAAGGCATGTTACGAGGTAGTTCACTAACAAGTAACTTGAAAAAATTTATTTCGACTAAAGATGGAATTAACTAGTGAACAATTTCGAGCGATTATTTTTTACAATGTGGAGTAACCAAAACAGAAAATCGATGAACTTAATTCAACTTTTAACGATAAAGTACCACAAAGGACTACTGTTTATCGATGGTTTGCGGACTTTAATCATTGCAGTAGTTTTATTAAGGACGAATTTCGTGAACGTCGTCCAAAATTGGTTGCTGTTAAGGAAAACTAATGCTGTACGTGAACCGATACTGCGAGATCGTCATGTGACTAATCGTGAGATTGAGGCATCGTTGGTTATAAGAGGGTCCAACATACATTCAATACTGCAACAAGATTTAGCCGTCAAAAAGATTTATTCGCTTTGGATCCCACATAATTTTACAATCGCTCAAAAAAGGCTTGTGCAGTTAGTTGGAATAAATGATCAAAAATACGATCGCCATACTTTTCAACACGTTTACGTTATCGTGACAGCAGTCGACTATATGGGTATTTCAAAATGAGTCAAATCCATCAAAAGTTGCATGAAGTTGCACAGCACTTGCTCATATTTGCCAACTAATACAGTAGCAAGGTCATCAGCATACCCCACCGTGTAGAAGCCGGCCCCATTAAGACGATGTAGCAGGTTGTCTACTACTAGATTCCACAGTAGTGGTGACAATACGCCACCCTGAGGACAGCTCTTAGCTGCCGCCCTGCATAAGGAAGTGGTTTCCACACAGACACGTACTTCACGACAGCGTAAGTACTGTTGGATTAACTGCCTGAGGGTGTTATCCACTTCGGGTTTTCTCATAACTTTATCAATACTTTCAAAGGTGGTTTCACTAAACGCGCCTTCAATATCTATAAACACGCCTAAAGCTGACATGTTGTTCTTGAGGGATTTCTCGATCCGCCCTACCACAGCGTGTAGGGCAGACTCTGCAGACCTCTCTGATATATAGGCATGTTGGTTTGGGTGAAGAGGATGGTACTGCCCAATCCCTTCCCTGATATCAATGTCGCACAATCTTTCCAGCATCTTTAACAAAAAGGACATTAAACTGATTGGACGATAGGATTTGGCCAAGGAGTAGTCCTTTCGTCCCGGTTTGGGAATGAAGACCACCCTGACCTTCCTCCAGCTTATGGGAATATATCCGAACGCAATACAGCCTCTGAAGAGCCTTTCCGGGTGAGGAAGCAGCCTCTCCAGACCCCACTGCAGTAGGGCTGGAAAGATGCCATCCAATCCTGGGGACTTAAAAGGTTGAAAGGTTAAGATTGCCTATTTTATCTTTTCTCCCTCGACCACCTGGTTGGCTACCTCCCAGTCTGCCTCCTCTGGAGCCGGCCTGGGAGCATTCATTCTGGTAGTAGTTGATAAGGGTACATTTCCTGGGAAGTGTGTGTCTAGTAGTAATTTCGTTGTCTCTTTCTCGTTATTGGTAAACGAGCCATCCGCACGTTTCAGTCAACATGGTTGCTGACGCGGATCCTTAGACAGTATTCTATTTATTCGAGACGCTTCTTTGGCAGACTCAACTGAGTTACAGAAGGTCTTGCATGAATCTCTTTGTCGTTTTCTTATTGAAACTTTGTATAGCCTTTGGTGATTTTTATAATTCTCCCAGTCGATCATACTTTTGCTATTTTTTGTCCTATTGAACAGTCGGTTCACGGTTTTCTTCAGCTTCTGAGGCTCGCTGCACCACCATGGAGCGTTGGAACGAGTAGAAGCTGTTCGAACCGGGCATGCCTGCTCAGTAGAGGTTCGAAGGAAATCAATACCTCCTTGTAACTCCTCTACGGATTGGGCGTGTGTTGCGGTGTGTAAAGCCGTTCTTCCAGGCAGTTCACATAAACCGCTGTCTAGAGTTTCTGTATTCTTTACAGACAACATTTGTTCTCCTTATCCTAAAGCTAAGCATTCTATGATCTGGAAGGGTTGCTGTAGGCAGCACCTGTCAGTTCGATATGTGGTTAGAAATACCAATAGAAGGTGAGGTCGATAACCGTCTGACTACGGGATGTAACAAACGTCGGCTCGCACTCCCTGGTTTATGATTTCTAAATTCCTGCTTGTCATATATTCAAAAAGTGCTCTTCCTCGTGGATCGATATTAGCGCTGCCCCAGGGCGTAAGGTGCGCGTTAGAATCACATCCAATAATGAGATGTTTTTTTATTCCTCTCGCAGTAGTCAATGACCTCCATCAACTCACAGGGAGAGGGGTTATCTGCTGCTGCGAAGTAAGCTGAAACCAATACTAAATCAGTTTTGCTCCGATATTACATTCAAGCTGGATGGTCGTGACGTCACAGCCACTCAGTTGAGGCAATAATAGAGCGTTAATATGCCTAGCTATGTAAATACATGCTCTAGGCTTGGATTGGCTATTATCTGTAAAGATAGTGCGCTGAAGGCTACTCAAACCAGAGACCTTTGAGTTTACCACCCACTGAATGAGGACAATGTCCTGCTTTGTGCTCAGGTGTCTGCATAAAGTACCTGCAATCAATCAATCAGCACTTCAACGAAGCCGGTCGCTTATTTTTTCAGAAAAACTTGACATATTGCAACCGTACCTTTAGAGAAACATACAACAGTCAATTCTGAACAGTACATAACCATTTGTTTGTCAGCAGTTTTCGAAGAAATAAGGAAAACCAACCGCTTAACCTGGATCATTTTCCACCACGACAATGGGAGCTCTCACAAATCAGCTCAAATCAGTGACTTTTTGAGCACTCAAAACGTTAATCGAGTAGGGCATCCGCCGTATAGTTCTGATTTTGCTCCCAATAATTTTTTTTTTATTCCCGCATATCAAGAATAAGTTGCAAGGGCAACATTTTTTAACACCTAAAAAAGTGGTTCTTATGTTCAAAGTGCATCTTTTGGAGATGCCTCGTTCGTAGTGGAAAAGTGATTTCAAAATTTGTTCAAACGCATGCAAAAGTGTACTGATCTTCATGGAGAATACTTTGAAAAACAATAAAACTACTTTTGTCAATAAATAAGGGTTTTTTTTTTTGACAACCCTCGTACTGTATTTTTTCACCTGAATTGTCTTTAGTGATCGTGATGGCCATTCGTGGTGGTACTGGTGACCGGAAATATGCACTCATTTAAAAGTAATGGTTGCAGTGCTGTTTTTAATCGTGTGCTATTATCTCATCACCCCTCCCGCTGAAATTAGTAATGCTGGAATCCTGAATATTTATACCATTTTGGATGTTCGCTTTACTAGTGACAACTTAATGATCTACTTTATTAGATTGGCTGGTATGCAGTGATCGTTTAGACATTTACATGTTAATGCCTTAAGCAAGATTCACTCTATTAATCTAAGAATGTTGCATTTCAAAAATTATATTTGCAAAGACAGCTCTTTGGCATCTATGTTGTAAAAACATTTCGTGTACAATCAGTCGTTAATCAAGCACATTTTCCTATGCTAACCTTTCATTGGGGTTAGACTATCCGCCAATTAGGTATGACATCAAACAGCTTTCAAGCGTAATCCTTCCAAAATTGCTTAATTTATTATGGTTATCTTGTCTAAACCAATGTGTGCAATATATTTATGTATTCTCTATAAAACCGAATCCACATAAAAAACTAATAACTATTCATAGGTGCTAGAGGAGGTAACAAAACATTTAGATGACTAACACTGGGATCATCCACCATCCAACCATTCCAACGTTTTTTATTCTTTTTTACATTCCTTAAGCCAGGCGCACATATATTTTAGTATCCAAAACGGGTACCGGTGTGTATGTGTGTGTATGCAACAACTAAAGTGACCGGTTTTCTTGTTTTCTTTTGTATCATTTGCGGTCGCTGATTCATTTAAGATCTCGTACGATTACCTTTGCTATCTTTTATTTAACTGAAGCATTTAAGCTAACAGGATAAAAATAGCATTTAATTAATAGAGTCGAGTTTGTCAAAACCTTCAAGGTTATTTTACAAAGGAGCCGAAAACTTTTATAACCTGCAAGTTTGAAAGTTTCTCTCGCTGCGCTTTGAATAAATTCCTGAATTATGAATGGGTCAAGTTTTGGATCGAATAATTTGATTGCGCTGGGTTTGAACAAGTTTCGTGAGATAATACGCTGAACGAAATGAATACTTGTGGAATTCTGAACAAGGTTGGAGTGTATGAGCGCGAAATGGCTTAATGCTAGTGTAAAAAGTGAAGCATATTGGAGTGTAATTGTATCATTATACGCTATCCTCTATTGGAGCTTAATTAGTTTCTTGTATACCTACCAGTAGTAAGTGGAAACCATTATTGGTATTATGTAACTGTATCGTCTGGTTTTATCTTTCATTTATCTGGTTATCGACCAAACCCATCCGGACATTAGTAAAGTGGATACGTTTCAATTAACTACTGAATATTAATACTACACCACAGGCAATTATATCGGCTGAGCCGCTTGTAAAAAAACGCTATCAGACTTCGCCATTTTTTAAAGAGCACATCCGCCCTCTAACTTCACTACCATCGTTTTAAAACAAGCTTTAATTAAAACTGATTATAGTGGCCTTAGAATTTTACAATGTAAAGTCGCAAACAATTCATGCCATTTCAATTAGAACACTACAATCTCTTCTGATGCCCAGAAGAAAGTTATTCACGATGCAGAGGTACCCCATATGTTCACCTTAAACAATCTCAAAACCATGAAGTAAATTCATTAAGCGAACAACGCTATGATGGACAGCAATAAAAGTGTATTTGAAGCAGTGCTGAGCCGAGCTTGCTCGGTTTGACAGTAGTAGTCTCAAGCTCAACTCGAGAATTTTTACTTATGCTCGGCTCGAAGCTCGCCTCTAATTCGAGCCGAGCCGAGCCAAGCCAAGCTCGAGAGCTGGATGCTAACTTCTTTTTCTGTTTATTGCTTTACAGTAACTTTTTTAGTCCAAATTATGATACGGTTGCACGGTGGTTATGTCTTCATAAAAACCTACAGATATCAATGTCGCATATAATGACAGTAATAGATGGTAACGAGCAGTTATACATTTTTTTGTGCAAAATGGTATATGTATGTAATGGCAATTCACCGACGTCAACGTGACGTTTCAAGTAGTTATAAAAGTTAATTGTATGCCTACTACATGTTATACGGCTTCTTAGTTAATAAATACACAAATTGAGTCGGCCAAGCAGCGGTATAAATCAGCGCGCTTTTGCGAGAGAGACCAGTCTGCTTTGCCGACTCGCTCTGAAAGGTTAAAGACTCTTTTACTACTGTGCCCATGGCCAGTGTTAAATAGTTAGTACCTACCGCACCGTGCCCATAGCCGGAGCTCCGAAATCATAGAAGTCGTGTCCATAGCCGACGTCTATTCTCTTTTCTCGCTGCGCCCAAAGTCAGCTATTACCACTGCCGTACCCATTGCCAGCATTCGGCATCGCCTGGTGTCGTGTCCATTGCCGACGCCCATAACCCCGGTATAAGGTTCGCCGTGCCCACTGTCAGCGCCGCTATACTTTCCTTCACCTACCTTAGTTTCATTTTGTCACAGAGCACGTCTGTAGACTTAGACTCGCGCAACGGAGCCGGTAGGTCTAGCAACGGCTAGAACACTGTAGTATCATGTCGGATACTAGTTAGTGATCACTGTCCACTTCCACGCCGGTGACTTATGACAAGGTACCTTACATTGGTGACCTCGACGTGATAGGACATTACATTGGTGACCCCGACGAAGAAGAACGCGCCTCTTGACGGTCACTACATTACATTGGTGACCCCGGCGAAGTAGAGCACGCAACCAAAGGGTCGTTACATTGGTGACCCCGACTAAGAAGAACGCGCAACTTGACGGTCACTACATTACATTGGTGACTCCGACGAAGTAGAGCACGCAACTAACGGCTTATTACATTGGCTACTCGACGAGCGAAGAACACGAAAGACACGCAGTCAGTACATTGGCGGGCGCGACGAAGTAAAGCGCGCAACCCGACGGTTAACAAATTGATGATTCAGACAGAAAACATAACGCGAGGATAATTCCAACTCCGACAGAAAAGAACGCGCCATCACATTGGTGATCACGATCAAGTAGGTCACATAACCGAAGTCACCACGGTCACTACTTCAACCATTACTACAAAGGTAGACAAACACTATTTAAACTCGATCAACACATCGATCACCCCGACTAAGAAATACACGCAATCACCATACATTGGTAACTGCAGACCCAACACAGAATAACAGTCATTACATTAATAAACCTACGAACATGGAAACCAACGAACAGTACGCCAGTCAAGAGCCAAATGGGATTAACGGAGTTCTGGAGGGCAGCGCTGGAGCTATGGTTTCTACGGTCGGAAGCTTCATTCGCAGCTCACGGTATGCGATCCAAACAAACACGACATCGATTCTTAATAGCAAACTTACCCGCTAGTTTGTTAGAGCAATTATCAGCTAAAATCACAACACTATAAGAAAAGTAAGGGATTCAGCGATATTCTGATTTGAAAACTACGGAAGGTACTGCACGTCATACCGCTCGGCGATCAAAAACCATCACAACTGTTGGCAATGATGCGACATCTGGCCGACACAGATGCCACCGTCGAAATTATCGCGATACAGTCGAAAAACGCACTATCGTTACACGTGCAACGCATTCTAATTGTAAATACTCCCTGTATGTTTGTTGTGGTTTGTTTAGTATTCTTCTTAATCTTCTTTGGGGATTAAACCACTCATAATTTTTAAAATTATCTTTATTAACGTTTCGATCCATAACCTAGGATCGTTTTTGAAAACGTTAATAAAGATAATTTTAAAAACTATGAGTGGTTTAATCCCCAAAGAAGATTAAGAAGCATTCTAATTGTATTCGATTCCGACACACTAGACAAACAAGCATCGTTAGCGGATAAAATGATGGACGTCAACGACGAAACACGCCCATGCCGTATCAGAAGATCCAGTTAGTAGAAAGCTGCAAATGCTGACGGATCAAATGACACAGCTGCAAGAAAGTACTACAGCGGAACACCAAACAAACCAAGAACACGACAAGTAACGGCTCTGCACACGAAAGCGAGCTATACAATACATTTGCGCCAACGTGCTATTACCACTCTCGCTTCAGAGACAAGGCTATGCGCTGTAGATCACAGTGTTCCTGAAAGACCCTGAGTTACAATCCAAAAGTAAGAAATATCAGAGTTACAACGACAAACGTACGCCCACTATTCGGCAACAAGAGACCGCCAACGGCGAATAAGGACAACAATCTAGCCTTTAGTAGGCAAACAATTAGGTGGTGTATTGTAATGACAATTTACCAACGTCAACGTGGCGTTTCAAGTAGTTATAAGTTAATTGTATGCCTACTACATGTTACACAGCTTTTTGGTTAATAAATACACAAATCGAGTCGGCCAAGTAGCGGTATAAATCAGCGCGCTTTTGCGAGAGAGACCAGTCTGTTTTGCCGACTCGCTCTGTGTTCGGTCTCTTTGTCGCACGTTGTAGTGTTTAATTTTAAGTCATAAATTAGTAGTTGTAAATCTAATAGTAAAACTGTCATCCCTTGTTCCCTTATATCCTGCCGTAAAAATTTCTTGTGCATGTGTGAATAAGTGGGACTAAGGGTAGCAGTGAACAAACACTCTCTTATGGATATCGAGGCAGAACAGTTGGTTTTTCGTTCGGTAACGTAAGTTAGTCATAGTGCCGCGAAATGTGAATTTATTTGTTAAACCCCTAAAAAACACAGTGCAAGTGCAACGTAACACGGACTAAATCTTGCATACAGTCCACTTAGTTGAAGGAATAGGAACTGCAGCTTAGAACAACAAAAAACAACGCGGAGGTAAGTCGCTATACAAATTTATAAGACCTCCGCGCAATAAACAAATGGGCCTTCATCACCGGATTATTAATTAATTAATTAGTTCCTTTTCCTTTTCGCTCCTTATACTTAAATTTATAAAATTGTCGTAGTTTTATTATGGTTAAACGTGTTACGCAGAGAAGAACATCCTGCTTGCAAATTTAATGGTAGAAACATCTGGATAACGGTAGATTTTACAATACATTCCTTATCCTTTGTGGCAAAGATTAGGGTCGATCGTCGGTGTCTTTGGGTAAACAATTGATGAAGGGTTGTTATATTTTAAATTCTTGCCTTATTTTCCGTGGTTAAGTTCGAGGGACCATCGGGTCATCAACTTGGTTAACAAAGGGGTTGAAATTTATTTGAAACGTTAAACGCTTTGTCGGGCGAGCACTGTAATTAGTTGCATTTGTCGATTAATAATTTAATTTCGTAGATTAATTATTTGTAGCGTATTCGAGTTACGCATTGTTTTTATATTAATTTTATTGTCGTTCATTAATCATTAATCAAATATGGTTATATCAATTGATAGAGCTATTCTTGAAGCTAAATTTGTAGTTAAAAGGTTGGAACATATATATGGCCTTGCGTACTGTTCAAGAATTGGCAAGGTTAGAATCGATTAATTTTTCTTTCGCATCATCGGTATTGGCGAGCGATATCTATGTTGATGATTTAGTCACTGGATGCAATTCGATTGAAGCGGCTAATCAATTGATTGGTGAATTGAATAGTATTTGCACTAGTGGTGGTTTTCAATTAAGAAAATGGAGTAGTAATTGCCCGGAAGTGATGTCCAACTTGAGGGAGTAACTGTCCACTTCGGACGCAATTACATTTCAAGATAAAGATAGTGGTTCAATAAAAATTTTGGGCCTTTCGTGGCGCGCTCTGATGCATTTTTATACAACTTAGACGTTGAAGAGCGCACTTACACTAAGCGTAATATTTTGTCGGCTATCGCAAAAATTTTTGATCCTCTCGGTTTGATAGCGCCTTTAGTACTTTTCGCTAAACGTTTAGTTCAAGATCTTTGGCTTTTAGGTCTCGGTTGGGACCAAGAGCCGCCATTGAAGTCGTACAAAATGGAAACATTTTTGGGTGAATTGCCAGCGGTTTCGAATATTGAAATTTCGCGTCGCATTGTATGTCATAATTTTAAAAGGTGGAGTTGCATGGGTTCTGTGATGCTTCTGAAGCGGGATATGCAGCTGTCATCTATTTTCGTTCGTTCGATTTAGAAGGTAATATTACCATGTCATTAGTATGCGCAAAATCGAAGGTTGCTCCTACTAATCGCGTTTCATTGCCCCGTCTCGAATTGTGTGCTGCCGTACACTTGGCAGATTTAGTAGATTTCGTCAAAAATACTTATACAGATATTTTATCCTTTAGTAATATTTTCGCGTGGTCAGATTCTACTACTGTTTTGTTTTGGATTCGGTCTTCCTCGCATAAGTGGAAGACATTCGTTAGCAATCGCATTTCGCATATTCAAGAACGTATTCCTCCATCTTCATGGTTTCATGTTAAGTCCCAGGATAACCCTGCGGATTGTGCCTCACGTGGACTTTTGGCTTCAGAGTTGGTGCATCATCCATTATGGTGGACAGGTCCTTCCTGGTTAGTGCGTCGTAGCGAAGAATGGCCAGTAACGTCGCTGCCAGAACTTATCGACTCAACTCAGATGGACGTCGAATATCGTACTCTGTCGTTAACAGTCACATCCATCTATATAAGTAATATAAAACTTAGTTTTATACATCCAGTGTTTTTAATGAAAGTTCACGAATTGTTGAGAATTAGAATGTTTGTCCTAATTGACCAAAATGAGGTTTTATTCTCATATATATATATATATATATATATATATATATATATATATTGCTGTGATAAGGGGTTGCTTAAGGGTGCACGTTATAGTAAAGGTCGTTCAGGAATGAGTAATTAGAATAGGCAGCAGAAAACTGCACTTATTTAAGGAAATAATTAAGAAATAGACATAGTTTGTAGATAGTAAGTAGTCAACACCCTGTATATAAAGTAGAAATAGTTTTTGGGCGACGCAGGTAAACATAGGAAGACGCATAGTTGGCGTAGGAATGAGAAATACATGTATTAAGTAGATAGTAAATATTAAATACCCTGTAGATAAAGTTTAGTTAATTTAGGTAAAACAAATAAGGATATTTTTCAGTGGAAGCACGCGTATATTTAGGAATAAATGATAAAGTGTAATTAGACACGCATTAAAAAAAAAGAGTTCCAGACGACTAAATTAATACGGATATAGAAATAGAGTTTCAGGTAGTTAATATAAATGCGTACAAAGATCTAACCATTTTGATAAGAGAAATGATTAAAAATTGCGTGAATCGCATGTAAACATGAAAATTTAAAGTCGAGTTGCATCGGTTGTTTATGGAAAAGCAAGTATTCTATCAAAATACAGCATGTTGATAACGAAAGACAGCTGCGGGCAGGTTGTGATTATGGGGAATCGTGGAGCATTACATCAGAAACTGCTCTAAATGAAATTATTTGATTGGTCAGAAACAAGCGACGAGTTCTAGACCATACCCACGGATGGAGTGGGAATTCGAGAATATATTAGCAAGCACCTTGATAAGAAAGTCAGTTTTGAACTCAACGAAGGCCGAAGTGCGTTGCCATTAAAACAAAGTAATACGTAATAATTATAAAAGTGAAATAAAATGAGTGCGAATATGAAGATTATAATTGCCGTTTAAACGGTTTCGAGGTCTGAGGGAAATAGACTATGATTCTGATGTTAAGGGAAAAATACAGTAATACAATTTAGATGTCCAGGGGAAAAGAAGAATAATACAATTTTGACGTACAGGGGTGAAACAAACTACAATTTTAAGTCTGGGGCAAGAAGGATAAAAGTCTAAGTTTGAAGAATTGAAATAAATTGGGGTGTATAATTTAATAGTGGTGGTCCATAGTGTAATGGCAATAATTTGAATGGAATCCAGAATTGAAGAAGATCATTTTTATTAGAAGCGTCGATGTGAAAAAGATAAAACCAGGTCAGATTTTTAGTTATAAGACATTTGTTTTTCTATATAAATTTTTATTTTATTTTAATATTGAATTTGCTAAATATGATATGATTGTGAAGAAGTCAACAAAGAGGTTGCATACGTATAGAATGAGTAATATGATAACAGATTTAGAATATTCTACACTTTGTTGGTAAAGATAATAAGTTTTCTTTGGTGACTTTGGGTTTTTGAGTACATAGTAGATGGTTGTTAATAAATGAAATTTATAAGGTTAACTAATTGAAAATGTATAACAAATAATTTCAAAAGCTGTACATAACATATTGGTTTCATTATATAAAATCGAAATTTACTGAATTTTATAATTCCAAATAAATGCTAGCCGAGGTCATAAGATTTAAGTAGTACAAAGGCGGAGCCACAAGTTGAATAGGAAATTGATAACCCGCAAGGCGGTAACGTATCGAATTCTGCCATTGGTAGATAAAGTTGTTTAAAGATAAAGTCCAGTTGATAGCAATATTAAGAAGACAGCTGGAGGAGGAGATAATTACAATTAATAGTGAATATTAAAATGGTGGTCCAATAATTTAGAGTACGTAGAAAATTAATAAGGCGCACAACGAAGGGGATCAAGAATTCCAGTTCATAGTATTAAAAATAACAGCCCAAAGTAGGGGCAAGAAAATTCCGCGAATAGTATAGCAATATATATATATATATATATATATATATATATATATATATATATATTTGCTATACTATTCGCGGAATATATATATTGCTATGATAAGGGGTTATTTAGGGGTATATTGAATCATAATAGTTACCCAATATATGTGAATAGTACTACGAGTTAGAAAACCGCATTTATTTAGCATTAAAAATACGTAATTTGTAGATTATGCAAAGAGCAAGCATTTAACACTCTGTATAAGGATCGCAGTTGACTTTAATTAATGCCGGGAAGCATATCATTCAATAATAAACACACATTCAGCAAAAGAAATAACTCTACACGCAATCAAACTTGTCTCAAACCAAAAATACTCATAAATTGCAAATAAATACGCGTTAAATGCAGTAAAAACCTAGAAAATCATAATACAATTCACATTGAACAAGCGATAATGAAAGCAGATAGCATAGTGTCCTGATAAGAAACGCATCCTTCAAAATAAATACGCTTCGGAAACGCAAAAATGTAAACAGAAATATATTAATTTTCGTCACTTTGTCTGCGTGATTTTCTACATGGAGTTAATGCAAATCCCAAAGTATTATCTTGACAAACAAAGCCATAAGTGAAATTACGTGCCAAGGCGACTTAGAAATTCCTGTAACAACACCAAAACAGACGGTATAGAATAAATACAAACTAGAAATATATTAGTACCTACGTGATCAAGGAATCGTTTCGACAAGGTATAAGCAGAGATTAACCTGTAAAAGCCCAAAAATATCCAAAAACAAATGATGGTTGGTCGTAAATTTTGAACAACAGCTCAGATAAGCCAATGAATTTGGATGGGGCGTAGGCTATATAACGCGCAAGTTTGATACGCGGACAGTCTTAGTTTGAACCAAGTACAAGCTGCATCACTGATACTTATAATTTACGCGACGAATAAATATTCAAATTAAACAATAAACAAATTTTGTGAAAAAGTGAAGTTATAAAATATTTTTAATTAATTATAGTGAAAATATATGAGACAAGCTTAGCCGTTTGTTGGAAAACGTAAGTAGAAGTTTATTAATGAATTTAGCTTAAATATTTATAATTTAGGGCTCTAAGTGACAGTACGAAATCTAAGTGGCAGTACGAAATGTAAGGGACATTACAAAATTCCAAATCTAAGTCTAAATCTAAATCCAACTCTAAGCAGACAGTTCAAAATTCTAAGTAATATTACAATAATTCTGAGACACATCACGAAAATTCAAGGGACATTACAACATTATGAAAATTGAAGGAAGATCACATTAAAAGGGATGAAACTTGGAAACCAAATAAACTCAACTGAATGTAATATTGGGGTACTGATCCACAGCACGCAGCAGAAAGACGCACAAGGAAAACTACAGGTCAGAACTATCTAGCATGAGACATTATTTTCTATTTTTTAAATTTTGAACATTGATCATATTAAGGCATTATTTCTATTTATTATTTTTGAACATTGGTCATATTTTATACTAGAATATTTATGTATGGAGTCAACAAAAACTTATTTTGATACGTGAAAAATTTCGTAAACAAAGGGAAAAATCTTGAACGTTTAGATAAATTTCCAGTAGAGTACAACGTCATTTTGCTGGATTTAAAACAAGGAAAGGGAGCTTTAATTTTTGGAGATAAATAATTTAAAATTTATTGTTATTTGATTCAGGGGCTCAATTTGTCATATAGTCAAAAAGATTAAGCCGTGAAGTGTAAATCATTTTTCTTTGCTCATTATACAAATATTAATCGACTTCGTTTTATCATTCAAAGCAGGTAAAGTTTTAGGGATAAAGGGGTAAATTATTTGATTATCGTAACGTTGTGCACTGTTTCAATTAAACTGGGCTAGCCGAGGCAAATTAAAACTTCAGGAGAATAAATTACACAGAGCGGTGGTGATCAGAAGAAGACTGAGAAAATAATTACATCGACGTACAGCGTTATCATATCAATAAATATATATATATATATATATATATATATATATTGTAGTGTATAAGGGAGATACCAAGAGTTCTAAGGGTTGTTTAGTACAAGGTAGTATATGCCAAGCAAAATAATCCACATATTTGATCACATAAACTTAAAAATGTAGGTTTGCCGTATTTTATGTATACTAAAGTGCCATTCAAAATGGTAGTTGAAATTAAGTGCCAAAAGGTAATATTAAAATGACTAAATGACGTAGTAAGATGTACAGTGCTCAAGGGTTTATGCCGAGTTTGAATTTTAAAGGCCATTGAAAGTACATTTGCCGTCCAAAAACCGGATGCGTCTATGAATGTTTACTATCAACCACGCATCCAGGTTCAAGTGTGATTTATTTTGGTTTCATTTTAAATAGAATCAACTTTTGGACAATATTTGTAAGCTCAAAATTATTAGTTATAACAACTTCAAATATGATTGGTGAAATGTAAATATTTAGGACAAATAATAGAATTGTATGTGAATCAGGAAAGTGTAAAAGGACATGAACTATGGTATGTGCGACACAAACGAAATGTTAGGATGTTATTGGACGATTTTGTTATGTACTTTAAAGTGTAGTAGGCAAGAAAGTTAAAATGGTCGCCTTGGAAAGCAAACAACGGAGATTTTTTCGAAATTCATTTTGTAAAAAGACGCGTTTTTCAAACTGTGCTAATTTGTAAACAATTTTTAAAAGAAGTTAATAAAAGTATTTGATTTTAAAGAGTTTGATTAAGTAAAGAAGGGTAAAGAAGTAACAGCGACGAGAGTAATAAGTATAAAAAGTGGTGATTGTGCAACGGCGAAGCGACGGAAAATTATATAGATTTGGAGTGATATTGGGAAAGGTAGCAGGACATCGAGAGTGGTTATAGATAGGAAAGAAGTTTGATTTGGATAGCGATATTAGGTAGCAGGACATCGAGAGGAAATATACAAAGGAAAGAAGTTGGATTTGGATAGCGATTTATAGATTTGTAGCAGGACATCGGGAGGAATTATATAAAGGAAAGAAGTTGGATTTGGAGAGCGATTTATAGATTTGTAGCAGGACATCGGGAGGAATTATATAAAGGAAAGAAGTTGGATTTGGAGAGCGATTTATAGATTTGTAGCAGGACATCGAGAGGAAAATATATAAGGAACGAAGTGGGATTTGGATAGCGATATTAGGTAGCAGGACATCGAGAGGAAAAATATATAAGGAAAGAAGTTGGTTTGGGATAGCGATTATTAGGTAGCGGAGCATAGAGCAATTTTGAAGTAAGACGACGAGTAGATTTGGATAAGATACGAAGAAACGGACGGAGTAATTGAGAATACGAAGAGCGAAATTTAGGAGAACAACAATTGGTAGTGGAGGATTCGAAGCAGAAATTAGCACAGGGGAAGTTACAGCACTGGGTATTCAAAATTCTAAATTAGGGTTAATTATTGCAGGTATTGGCGAGCAGCTAAATTAAGAACAACACCTGGAGGCGGCACGAAAATTCAATCAGATAGGACAAAAGTGTAAAGACGCATACGGCGATAAGGATTTTGAGCCAGCAGTCAGAGCGGCCAAGAACGGAGTATAAACCAGGCGAGTGCTGAGATATCTTAAACGTCAAAAACAGTCATATAATTTTGGTAGTAATTTAATTTGGCACAAAGCAACTTTGATCGTAGTATAATTTTGGCATATACAAAAGTAGAGTAAAAAAATTTAGTACTAAAACAAAAGAGGTGCACTTTGGTTGGACTTTGCACATCTACTTATAACAGAACTCACTATAAGTAGTTGACCACCCTGAGATTTAAGAGCTTAAATAGTCGAGGCATTGAAATAAATAGTTAATTAAAGAACCAACCAAACGTTGCAAGTACGGGGCGTGCATTAGGTGTGCACATTTCATAAAAGGCGCGACAAAAAGGGGTAAAATAAAATAAAATTTTTTTTAAAAGAATATAGAATAAAGAGAGTGATTGAACAGACAGTCAGTAAGTAAGTGAGAGAAGGGAGATTCAATAATATATATATATATATATATATATATATATATATTACTCATATTTAGACCAGGGTAGAAAATTAAATAATCACATCAAATAATTTTAATCACCGTGTATAATGAATATTATTAGATAATACGCGTTATTAACACCGTGGAGAATAAAAATTCATTCGTTTCAGTAAAAATAAGAGATTTAAATCATGTACAAGACGCTTTATATCAAAAGAAACAGTATTAACAAGCTCTACGTGTAATGTATTTATTCCGAGGAAAGAAACAAATGGAAATTACGTGCCAAATTTATATTAATTAACCTTATTTTAAGTAACCGGTATTAAACAAAGTGTACACATAATAATTAATATTTAATTTGTATTCGCTAAAAATGAAAGGATAGAAGTCAATTTTAGTTGGAGTTAATTAAACCATTATTAATAATAAGCATAAAAGTCTGTAAAAATCCAAGATTAAAATACCAGAAAATAAAGCTCTGAGAATTAATATTATGTTTGAACACCTGCGTAGTTTAAATGTCACGTACGGCGAAAATTTTGTAGATAACAAATGGTTTTAAAGAATCTTGGAGAAAACGTAGCTTAATAGTTACGAGAAATGCTAAAGGTGGGATATTTCACACTCCACATGGACTAAAATAATCGATAATAAGGAATATCAATTTGCACTAATAAGAACAGGGTAGATAGAGACAGATAATAGGCGCAAGACCGAGACACATATAGTAAAAAGGCGTTAGTAGAGCAACGTCATGGGGTTGCGATTGGTTGAAAGTAAAAGGCAAAATTGAGAGGTAGAAATAACATTTCTGTATAAAATTTAATTAGGTATTCTCAGACGTTGCGTGCCGTGTGGAAATTTTCTGAGATTTAACTAGGGGCGAGTGCAAAATTCGTAAAATTTGCATGCCAGGCTACGGAATGGGAACATAGAATGACGAAATTCTAGAAACTGGCCGTTTTGGGGAACAGACCGACAGACAGGCTAACCGCTATATATACGGAGGTGAATATGAACAAGCTCTCGGAGATCTTCGACTTGATTGAACGCGTTAAACAGTGCTTTTTAGTTTTCCGGTTTTAATATTAAATAATTTAAACAGTTTGCTCGAATATTATATGATTTAAAACAGCTTGTTCTTTACGTGCTACAATGAATGTACGTTAGTGCACTTAGAAAAGAAGATACAAGGTAATAAAGTTTAGTATCACTGTACCAATTGGTAAAATTTACTATGACAAATAAATACACAAAAGTAGGCAGTTTTGGCGTATCTTGGTGAAAGAAGTATGAAGTTCTTTGTTATTTTTCGGGGGTATTAATACTTAAATGGTGCATAAACGGGTCTGGATCCACAAAACAAGGTTCAGATATACACAGAGGAGTTCCGGAAAAGCCCTGAAACAACTTTAAATAAATGGTGATGGAGAAAATTTTTAAAACGTTGAGAATCAGAAGCCGTAAATATAACCCAGTTGGAATGGTGTGATTAACAAAAGGGACGATGTACATTGAAGCTACGAGTGCAAGTAACCTTCAGGTAAATTATACTATTTTGTTTGAACTTTGAGATTTTGTGTGTGTTGAATAACTTTCTAATTTGTTTATTTAAAATGGACAGTAGTGAAATTGTACTAACAATAATATTTTAATTTTAAGGTGAAATTTGCTTGTTTAAGTAGAAAGGGTATTTAGTATTGATGTTCTGGATTATGATAAAAATATGGGTATGTCTTTGAGCTCAATTAGACGAACCTGGTTAATTAACGTAAAGGGGTGGTAGATGCTCCCTTTGTACTCTGCATATATTGTTATAGTAATTAGTAGGCATCCTACAAGGACTTTAATTCTGGATGCACATTAAAATGATAATAAATTTAATTTTGAAATTTTCCGATATTAAAATTTATGCTGAATATTAATTTTGAAATTTTAATGTATTGTGAATATTGATGTAAATAAAGTTGACGTTGATGTTTGTGGTAGGAATGTGTTTGTTTTTTTATGTATGAGGATGAAAGCTATCTAGAGGAGCAGCCGAGGCGATTAACAGAAGAAAATCAACAGACCAGGTAATTCAAGAGGGTTCACAGCATATCTTGACGCCCAATTCGTGAGGCTCGATTCGAAAAGCGTAGTTCACGGATTTTGTAGGTTTCACAGCAATATATATATATATATATATATATATATATATATATATAAATAGTTATTAAGATGAAATGAAAACCCAACTTTGTATTTAAAGTTGAATTACCATTTCAAATCGAACTAGTAATTGAAAACCACTAAAAGAACGGCTACAGCAGGATTTGAACCTGCAACCTCTGATTCTCGGGATCAGTGCTCTAACCAATTGAGCTATCTAGCCTAATTGTTTAGATGATGTTATACTTAATCCTACTGAAGCTTGGCCCTTGTTAATGATTTTCAATTACGTCTTGCATTTAAGGAAATTGAATCTAGTTATATACATAATTCATGTACTAATAACTCGATCATCCCATTTTTGCAACGTTCGGAATAATACAAACATGTAATTATATTATTATTAATACAGAAGAATAATCACATTTGGAATGCAAATGAATGCTTGATATATTAATAGTTATTAAGATGAAATGAAAACTCCAACTTTGTATTTAAAGTTGAATTACCATTCGATTTGAAATGGTAATTCAACTTTAAATACAAAGTTGGGTTTTCATTTCATCTTAATAACTATTAATATATATCAAGCATTCATTTGCATTCCAAATGTGGATTATTCTTCTGTATATATATATATATATATATATATATATATATATAGTAATTGAAAGAAGGAAAATATAAGGTCTTGGACAGGATTTGAACCTGCATCTCAGTTTTGCCGGAACTGTGCGTTTACCAATTACGCTACCGAGGCCGATGGCTATAATTGGGAAATTTACAAATCTAAATCGTGTACTGAGATGCAGGTTCAAATCCTGTCCAAGGCCTTATATTTTCCTTCTTTCAATTACTAGCTCGATTTGAAATGATCATTTGGGCTTTACTTAAAAAGTCTGGGTTATTATTTCATCTTAATAATTGCAATACGTTAGTATTTATCAACTTACCTTGTGTAAAAAACTACTTATAATATTTATATATATTGCTGTGATATACTCCTTTGAATGCGGGAACTGGGTCCTTTCAACAAAAAAATTCTAGTCCCACAGATTGGGCGTCATTAACGGCTGTGATCCTCTTTTCGCCTCGGCTGCTCACCTAATGTTATAAACCTCCTCATTCATAAAAAAAAACAACACATTCCTACCAAAAACATCAACGTTAACTCTATTTACATCAATATTCAGAATACATAAAAATTTCAAAATTAAAACTCAGCATAACATTTCAGTTTTAAAAGAATTTCAAGATTAATTTTATTATCATTTTAATGTGCATCCAAAATTAAAGTCCTTGTTGGATGCCTACTAATTAATATAACAATATAAGCAGACCGGAGTCTGAGTATAAAGGAGCATCTACCACCCCTTTACGTTAATTAACCAGGTTTGTCTAATTGAGCTCAAAGACATACCCAAAGTTTCATCATATTCCCGAACATCAAAACAAAATACCCCTTTTACTTAAACAAGCAAATTTCATCTTAAAATTAAACTTTTATGGTTAGAACAATTTCACTACTGTCCATTTAAAATAAATAAATTATAAAGTCATTCAATACACACAAAAAATGTCAAACAAAATAGTATAATTTACCTGAAGGTTTTGTCCTCGTAGCTTCAAAGTATCGTTCCTTTAGTTAATCACACCATTCACCATCCATTCAAAGTCGTTTCTGGGCCTTTCCGGAACTCATCTGTGTTTATCTGACCCTTGTTTCATGGATCCAGACACGTATTTGAACCATTTAATTATTAACACCCCCGAAAAATAGCAAAGAATTCATGCTTCTGTCACCAATATACGCCAAAACTGCCTACTTTTGTGTATACATTCGTCGTTGTAAATTTTGCTGATTGGTACAGTGAAACTAAATTTTATTACCTTGTATCTAAGTGCACTGAAGTACAGTCATGTTAGCACGTAAATAACAAGCTATTTTGAATCACTAAAATATACTAGCAAACTTTAAATTATTTAATCAAACTAAAATGCACGGTTTACCATCTTTAATCAAGTCGCGTATGTACGAGCTTTTAACGCATCGAATCGTCAAAAGTCTAAGAGGGCTTGTTTATATTCATCTCGGTATATATAGCAAAAAGCCGGCACGTCGCTTTTGTCCTCAAAACGGGTAATTCTAAAGAATTCCTCATTCTATGTTCCCAGTCTGTCGCTCGCGCGTCGATTTTTACGAATTTTCACTTGTCCCATTTAAATCTCAGAAATTTCAACACACGGCACGCATGTCCGAGAAAAACTAATTAATTTTGTACAGAAATTGTTGTTTCTACCTCTGATATTTGCATCCTATTTTCAACCAATTGTGACCCTCGTGACGTTGCTTAAATCCCGCCTTTTACTATATGTGTCTTTGCTTGACGCATTTTCTCTTTCCTTTTCTAACCTGTTCGTATTGGTGCAAATTGATATTCTTTATTATCGATTATATTTTAGTCCATGTGGACTGTTATCTGGGTTTAATAACCCCGTATCGCACATTCTCGTGAATATTAAGCCCCGGTTTCTCCAAGATTCTTTGAAACTATTAATTATCTACAAAATTTACGCCGTATGTGATATTTAAACTACGCAGGTGTTCAAAATAATATTAATTCTCAGAGCTTTATTTTCTGGTATTATAATCTTGGGTTTTACAAGTTTCTATTGATATTATCTGTTACTAACGGTTCAATTAACTTCAATTAAAATTAATACCCTTTAAATTTTAGTGCATCCTAATTAAATATTCAATTATTATCTGTACGTTTCGTTTAATACTCGTTGCCCAAACTTGAATCAATTAATATAAATCTTGCACGTAATTTCCATTTGATTCTTTACTTTGGAATAATTAAATTACACGTTGAGCATTTTAAAACTGCTTATTTTTATATAAAGCGTCTTGTAAATAATTTTAATCTCTTATTTTTAATAAAACGAATGAATTTTTATTCTCCACGGGTTTTAATAAAGCGTATTATCTAATAAACTTCCTTATACACGGTGATTAAAATTATTTGATGTAATCCATTAATTTTCTACCCTGGTCTAAATATGAGTATTTTCCCCCTATTTGAATACAAATAATCCCACTTATTTGAATTCAAATATAAAACATTTAGACAAAAAAAATTACAAAAAAACTGCCTATCTCTCTCTACCCTTATCTATCTAACTTACCTACTTTGTCTCCAATCGAAAAAAAAATATTTACACCTATCCTATATCCCTATCCTATTCCTAACTTTCACCTAATTCTATAAACTGAAATTATCCCTAACTTTATCCTACTCATCCATCTAATCCTATATACATCCTATATACCTATCCTATTCCTAACTTTTAACTAATCTTCACTATACTTTACTTCATCCTACCTAATCCTATATACCTATCCTATTCTTACTCTATTCCCAACTCTCCACTAATCTTATATGAAATATCTATACTTAACCTATCTTATTTTCTTCCTACCTTTACTCTTTATTCTCATCCTAAACCTATGCCTAATTATCTCCCATATTTATCCTATACCTAGCTTTATTTTCTATAAACACTTACTTCTACTCTTCTATCTACACCTATTCTATCCCTATCCTATTTAAATCTAACTCTCTTCTTGACCCTCCAAGTCTTTCTTCTCACCATCCTAATACTCTTCATCCCTATTTCTCCCCCTTCTATATCTATACTTATCATCCCTGTTATCTCACATAAAATAAACTTATCATCCCTATTATCCTGACTCTTACATATTACTTCTTCTTCAGTCCCTACACTTGTCTGTTTCTGATTTATTACTATTTCCTTTTCTGCCGACAAACCAAACGATACTACTTTAAAATTATCGATTTTTCCCTCTATGGAAAATCCTATGTACCTTCTAGAATTCTCGTGTAATGGAATCCGCCAGAATGAATCCCTTAAATCTACTTTATTAAAAACAAACTTGCCCTCTTTACTTAATTCCGCCTTCACCTGCTCCTGATATGCTGCTGTTGCTTCTACCCCCACTAATTCTGCATTTTCTTGTACTAAAGCTTGAACCTCTACTCTCCTTTCCTCTGGACATCTTATCGTGTTAATCTGTTTACCTTCATCATCTTCTACCTCTACTACATTAATACTAAACCCCGTGTCATCCTCTGTGACTTCATAACTGCCCTTCCATGGCACTACCCTATCCTTAATCCTTATTACCTTCCTTTCCATATCTATCAAAACCCCTAACTTCATCATACAGTCAACACCTAAAATGCTCTGAAACTTCAGTCCAGGTACAATTACAAACTCCTGTTCACAGCTAAAACCTCCTATATCTATCCTAAGCACCACAACACTATTTACTACAGCAAACTTCTTTTATTTGGAGCTACTAAATGGCTACGTTTTATAGGCATAATTCTATCACAAACCTTATCCCTAATTTTGCTGACGAATTCCTCCGATATTAAACTCGCCTCTGCCCCTGTATCAAGTAATACTTCTACATTATTCTCAAAAATTTCTAAATTAATAATTGGCAAACATAATTTTTCTACAGTTTCTGGCTCTACTTCCTCCTCAATTTTGAAAAATTCACGTGGATGTTCATATACATTTACACTGAAATCTAGTGGTCTGTCGCGTTCTAAAAATCCTGTCCCATCCTGTTTTCCGTGCTTGGTCCTGGTTGTCCTTCTACAACCTGTGCGTACGTCCTCCTCGTGTTAATATCCGTGTCCCTGTCTCTATTCGGCGTGCTGGTCACAGTCCTGTTTACCTCCGGTAAACTGTTCTGTCGCGTGTAACTAGGTCTTGGCGTCGGTCCCCTAGTCGCACTATTGCTCCTGTATTCCTGTTCTCGTCGTTCCCAATTCGGTCGAAAATTTCTGTTGTAGTCAGGCCGTCTCGAATAATTCGGTGTCCTGTTGTCAAACCTAACTGTGTTAACGTTTCGTTCTCGTATCTCTCTTGTCCGTCCAACACATACATCGTCATATCTCTGTAAGTATTCCAAAACGTCTCCCGTTCTGTGATGTTTTGTAAGGCCACGTGTTGTCTAATTTCCAGTTCAAAATGTCGTGATAGGTACTTGATTAATCTGTCTGTCCGTCAATGGTGGATTCAGTTGTTTGGCCACACTGTACTTGCGGATGGCATATTGCTCCTAGAACCTGCAAACTCTCCCTTAAATTTTCCTGTAATCAAGTCGTCCCTAATCTGATCCTGTTTGTGATCACTCCAGTAATGTTGTAAAAATTTGTTTTCAAAGTCCTGATACGTGTCTATGTCCTGTCCTACTAAATTGTACCATGCCTCCGCATTGTCCTTTAATAAAGCCTTTATCGTATTTAGTTTAGTCTGTTCGTCAAATAAATTTCCCACTAGATTTCTTACACTATTAATAAAAATTTGTGGATTTACCCTGTTATCGCCATAAAACTTCATGTGTTGGTCCAATGATACTCCACCTGTAGAAAATCTGGGACCTTCCCCCGTTAAATTTGACACGTTGTATTTGATACTACTAACTTCGCGTTCTACCCTGCCTAACTGATCCCTACATGAGTCCGTCACTTCAGTCATTTTATATTAATCTCTTCTTCACAAAAATGCGTACTTCGGACCTTAAATGTCCCATTTCCTGTCGAAGACCTGTAATATCACGCTCGTTTTTTTCAACCCTATTTTCAACTTCCCCCATCTTTACGGTAAGACTATTTTTAAATTCTGAAACTTCTTTATTCGTCTTATCTATTTTCTCACTTAGGGTTTCCCTAACTCCTGTTAATGTTTCATTCATTCGGTCAAATTTCTTATTCGATTCTTCACTCATCCTCTCTAACATTCTCAATATCATCTCGTTTCCTTGATCCCCCGATTCCGTCCTCGACTGATCTCTACTGCCTCCAGCTTCTTCCATTTTCGTATTTTTTTCACCCAATGCACTATCGTTACTTCCAATTTCCACTCCTTGACTCCTTAACCACTCTTTTCTCTGCATACGTTCTAATCACTCACACACACTCTAAAATACTCTTAAATTTATACACACAGAAACTCTCTCTCTCAGATCGCCAGTTTCCTGGAATAAAATAACAAAAATTTTATTTGGAACTCGAGCCCTCACGTTGTGGTCGCCAAAATTTGCTGTGATATACTCCTTTGAATGCGGGAACTGGGTCCTTTCAACAAAAAAATTCTAGTCCCACAGATTGGGCGTCATAAACGGCTGTGATCCTCTTTTCGCCTCGGCTGCTCACCTAATGTTATAAACCTCCTCATTCATAAAAAAACAACACATTCCTACCAAAAACATCAACGTTAACTCTATTTACATCAATATTCAGAATACATAAAATTTCAAAATTAAAACTCAGCATAAATTTCAGTTTTAAAAGAATTTCAAGATTAATTTTATTATCATTTTAATGTGCATCCAAAATTAAAGTCCTTGTTGGATGCCTACTAATTAATATAACAATATAAGCAGACCGGAGTCTGAGTATAAAGGAGCATCTACCACCCCTTTACGTTAATTAACCAGGTTTGTCTAATTGAGCTCAAAGACATACCCAAAGTTTCATCATATTCCCGAACATCAAAACAAAATACCCTTTTACTTAAACAAGCAAATTTCATCTTAAAATTAAACTTTTATGGTTAGAACAATTTCACTAATGTCCATTTAAAGTAAATCAATTATAAAGTCATTCAATACACACAAAAATGTCAAACAAAGTAGTATAATTTACCTGAAGGTTACTGTCCTCGTAGCTTCAAAGTATCGTTTCTTTAGTTAATCACACCATTCACCATCCATTCAAAGTCGTTTCTGGGCCTTTCCGGAACTCATCTGTGTTTATCTGACCCTTGTTTCATGGATCCAGACACGTATTTGAACCATTTAATTATTAACACCCCCGAAAAATAGCAAAGAATTCATGCTTCTGTCACCAATATACGCCAAAACTGCCTACTTTTGTGTATACATTCGTCGTTGTAAATTTTGCTGATTGGTACAGTGAAACTAAATTTTATTACCTTGTATCTAAGTGCACTGAAGTACATTCATGTTAGCACGTAAATAACAAGCTATTTTGAATCACTAAAATATACTAGCAAACTTTAAATTATTTAATCAAACTAAAATGCACGGTTTACCATCTTTAATCAAGTCGCGTATGTACGAGCTTTTAACGCATCGAATCGTCAAAAGTCTAAGAGGGCTTGTTTATATTCATCTCGGTATATATAGCAAAAAGCCGGCACGTCGCTTTTGTCCTCAAAACGGGTAATTCTAAAGAATTCCTCATTCTATGTTCCCAGTCTGTCGCTCGCGCGTCGATTTTTACGAATTTTCACTCGTCCCATTTAAATCTCAGAAATTTCAACACACGGCACGCAAGCATGTCCGAGAAAAACTAATTAATTTTGTACAGAAATTGTTGTTTCTACCTCTGATATTTGCATCCTATTTTCAACTAATTGTGACCCTCGTGACGTTGCTTAAATCCCGCCTTTTACTATATGTGTCTTTGCTTGACGCATTTTCTCTTTCCTTTTCTAACCTGTTCGTATTGGTGCAAATTGATATTCTTTATTATCGATTATATTTTAGTCCATGTGGACTGTTATCTGGGTTTAATAACCCCGTATCGCACATTCTCGTGAATATTAAGCCCCGGTTTCTCCAAGATTCTTTGAAACTATTAATTATCTACAAAATTTACGCCGTATGTGATATTTAAACTACGCAGGTGTTCAAAATAATATTAATTCTCAGAGCTTTATTTTCTGGTATTATAATCTTGGGTTTTACAAGTTTCTATAGATATTATCTGTTACTAACGGTTCAATTAACTTCAATTAAAATTAATACCCTTTAAATTTTAGTGCATCCTAATTAAATATTCAATTATTATCTGTACGTTTCGTTTAATACTCGTTGCCCAAACTTGAATCAATTAATATAAATCTTGCACGTAATTTCCATTTGATTCTTTACTTTGGAATAATTAAATTACACGTTGAGCATTTTAAAACTGCTTATTTTTATATAAAGCGTCTTGTAAATAATTTTAATCTCTTATTTTTAATAAAACGAATGAATTTTTATTCTCCACGGGTTTTAATAAAGCGTATTATCTAATAAACTTCATACACGGTGATTAAAATTATTTGATGTAATCCATTAATTTTCTACCCTGGTCTAAATATGAGTATATATATATATATATATATATATATATATATATATATATATATATATATATATATGACTTATTTGATACTGAGTAGTTGCAAATTTCCAGTGAAATTTACTTTATTATGTTTAAAGTTCAATCGAAATCACGTTTTGAAGACGTGATCAAATCTACAGTTTCTAATTTAGAACTACCATCAAAACCAAGGATGTAATCAAATAACTATTATGAAGGAATATAAAAATTGTTTTTGACGGTAAACGTGAGGCAATCGATTTAAAGTGGAATAAAAGTAGCTTTTACTATTTTTAATTAATTGAGTTTATTATATCCTTAAGCTTGTTTTATAACGGCGCTTAAAACTTTTGTACCCTAAAGGTTCGCTCTTTGCTTATTAACACTTTCAATAAATTTGCAAATTATGAATGAGTCAAGTTTGAGAGCCAATAATGTAATTAAGTATAATTTGAACAAGTTCTTGAAGTTGAACGAAATGAAAAGTTGCAAAAGCCTGAACACGTACCTCGATACACACTGGAAACGGTATAATTCTCAAGTAAAAGCGAGGTATCTTGGAATTTAATTATATCATTATACGCTAGTTGCCGTTATTGCTGCTTAATTAGGTTCTTGTTATACCTACAGAGAAGTAGCAGGAAACTATAACATTATATAACTGTTCGTCCGGTTTTATCGTTTATCTGGAATCATAACCACTTAACCATCGTCGGGTTTGTGATGTAATATGGTCATGTCTCAATTATGTTCTAATTATTGTAAATGCACCGTATAACTTTGTCAAATGGTTTTATTCTACGAAATCATACAAGAAGAACACGAACTAAATAGGGATTGCTTGATTATCGATGATATCCGTCTAAATTTTTTCTATGCTGTAATAGAATCCATTTTTATTAAACCCTTGTGTATATTAGTCAACTAAACGTAGAGCAGATACCGGGCTAGAAGAAACATCTACACGCCCAGGGTAACGGTTTCTAGAGCAAACTCAAATAAGCAGGTGAGCGTTAAGCGGAAAATAGGTAAAGTGGTAGAACGGATCGTAGAATAATTTTGTAACTTCTACTTTTCAGATGTAAACTCCTAGAAAAATTGATAAACGAGTCTTAGTGTGTCGGAGATTATAACACCAAAAAGTTGTATTAACATAACAGGGACGTTTCGGAGCAGGGACGTTTCGGCGCAGGGACGTTTCGGCGCAAAGACGTTTCAGCCCTTCCAATAACATGTGGGTGAAATGACGCCGTTCAATTCAAATCCGTTTATTATCTTGAAGCGGCGTTTCAAGTCAGTATTTTCGCCTGAACACCATCCTCGCACATGTACACTTTCGATTATTACGTTTTAGTAGTAAAACATTTCTACTTCTAACGTAAATTGAAATCACAACGCTATTTTCGCACATGTACCCATTCGACTCTTGTAACAGTAGCAAAACATTTCGCATACTAACTTAAGTTGAGACCTCAACACTATTTTCGCACATGTACCGGATCGATAATTCTCTCTTAGTAGTAAAACATTTCGACTTCTAACCAAATTGAAATCTCAACAATATTTTCCCCTAAACACTATCTTCGCACATGTACCGTTTCAATTATTATGCCGTAGTAGTAAAGCATTTTGACATTTAATCTAACTTGAAACCTCAACACTATTTTCACCTCCATATTATCTTCGCACATGTACAGTTTTGATTATTACGTCTTAGTAGTAAAAGGTTTCGGCGTCTAACCTAAGTTGAAACCTCAACACTATTTTCGCACATGTACCCGTTCGACTTTTGTCATAGTAATAAAACATTTCAAATACTAACCTAAATTGAGGCCTCGGCACTGTTTTTGCCTCAACACTGTTTTCACACATGTACCGAAACGATAATTTTCTCTTCGTAGTAAAACATTTTGACTTCTAACCTAAGTTGAAACCTCAACACTGTTTTCGCCTCAACACTATCTTCGCACATGTACCGTTTCGATAATTATGTTAGTAGTAAAACATTTTGACTTCTACCCTAAGTTGAAACCTCAACACTATTTTCGCCTCAACACTATCTACGCAGATGTACCCTTTCGATTATTTTAGTTTAGTAGTATAACAATTCGACTTCTAACTTAAGTTGAAACCTCAATACTATTTTCGCCTCAACACTATTTTCGCGCATGTACCGTTTCGATAATTATGTTGTAGTAGTAAAACATTTCGACTTCTAACCTAAGTTGAAACCTTACCACTATTTTTGGCTACACTCGCGCATGTGCACTTTCAATTATTACGTCTTAGTAGTAAAATAGAGTTGAGGGTTTAACTTATGTTAGTAGTAAAAATATTTTACTACTAACATAAGTTAAACCCTCAACTCTATTTTTGCCTCAACACTGTTTTCGCCACAACACTACAGATATGCTGTTAAGGCTACATTAGAATTTCTCTAATAGCAATTTTCATATTTTGTGTTGATTATGTTTAGTACCTAAGCATCCCAAACCATTCCTCACTAATAACCCCTCCAGTCTCCTTACCTTATTGAAAAGACATATAAGGATCTGGTGGTAGTGGAAAGAGGAGAGAGATTATTATGGTTCGATCTCGTTCGTAGTGTTGGTGGTGCATCGAGTATAAATTAGCAAATTCATTTTGGTGGTGCATCCATCATCAATTAACAATTACTTTATACAGTCAATTTAGTAGTACAGTTAACAACAAGATCAACAGCTGGAAGATTTGAGATATTATTCCTTTAGTTAACCCCTTTCCTTATGTAACTGTACATAGTATATTTTAACATATGCACAATATTGCCATATGGACAAATAGCAAGCAATTTTGTTCGTCGAAACATTTCTGCACCGTAACGTACCTTCCTCGAAACGACCTGCGCCGAAATGTCCCGACACCGAAACGACCCTGCACGGGAACGTTCTTGTGCCGAAACGTCTCTGCGCCGAATCATCCCTTTCATTCTGTGAAATATGTCGCTAGCCAGTTACGAAATAAAAATTTGCACCAGAAGACCGTTTAAAATATAGTAGAAGGAATGGGCGGGGTAGTTTTGAAGTTGCAGAAATTCAACGAAAAATGTAAAATATTTGGTTTACATTCAATAAAAAAAAAGAAGTCAAAGATAAAAGTCAGCGAATGAGGCGAATATTTCGATGATGTGAACACACTTGGTGTGAATGTGTATCTATTTTTTCTTTAACTGTAGAACATTCCCCAATTGTGTATAATAATTTGCAGGCTCTACAAGATTTTCAAAGAGGGATGCGAATTTGTCTATCTTCTCTCGCTTCTAGTGTCTATGTTATCTCACCTCATACATCTAATTAGAAATCTAGATCATTCTGTGACATGGTTAACCAAAATCTACCAAGGTAAATCAAATATAAACGGGAATTTCTTTTGTAGGCATTGTAAAGTGAACGGAGAAGAGTATTGTATATCGGAATAACTGTAAGGTATTACCTCTGTACGAGACGTGTCGTACTACTGTTTTTTTAAGTCAACATCGCGATGTCAGAGCTTGAGATACCATTATCCGTTGCACAACGAATTATTATTAAATTTGTCACCATAGAAGACTTAAAACCTTCCGATACTTTGAAAGGGATTAAACCACAGTTCGAGGGCAGCACTTTTAAAAGTACAAGTGAACGAGTGGCACAAACAAATTCCTAGAAGGTATTAGGTGTTCTACCCTTACGTAATTAAATATTTAGGTTCAAATAATGCAAGTTTATAAATACAAATTATAAAATCATAACTCACCGTCCAGTTCTCGACGAAACTCATCTCAGAGTTTGTAGTGGATCCGATTTCTTGTAGATTTTTTGACGTGGCGCTGGCCTCCGGTAAAGAGCAATGCCCAAGGGAAAGCTAAGAGAGGTTGTTGGATAGATAACGAGCACTACATGATGGCACCTACGACATTCCGAAAAGCATCCCCGCGTTTCGTCAAATCCCGAACTGAAGCGATCACTTTTGGTTCGTGTAAATCATCTCCACCGTTTCGTCCCTTGTTTATCACTGCCGGGATTGGTCCATTCAAATTGGATGATGTCCACAACCAATTTAAATAGAGAACCTCGACACTTCGATAATGCGTGTTGACAATTGCTTCAAGATCGAAATATATTACGCTCGTGCTGTACTAATCAGGAAATAAAGATTTTGAGTGCCTAGCTTACTCACTAAAAATCAGAAACGACATCTTGAGGTGTGTCATCGGCTATTGACACGCTGACAGAAAAGGGAGGTACTTTTGTACCGATCCGCGACCACCATTCTATCCCGGAATCCAAACAAGCCAAAATGGCGCAACGAAAATATTGGAATTTGCATGCACCACAGTCAAATCTCGGCACTTAGCTGAAAAGGTTTTTACAATTGTATGTTTCGATTTTAATAGTTTGGCACCTATATTTTCGCTACAATTATTCTACTACGAATGCCCGCTATTACTGACAAGTTTTTTTTCATGCACGTTAAAAATCGCTACATCGCCTGGATTGACCAGGGTTCCGATAAATTCGCTAGTAAAAAAACTCACGTCCTTGTCAATGTAGTAATTTCGGGTGAAGCTTTGGGTAATCCAAATACTGGGTGTTTCAAAAGTAAACTCATTTCTAGGTAAAATAACTTTATTTACACCAATACAATCACAGGTAAAAACACAGTTTGCTGAAGTTCAACATGCCGTACATGTGATTTTCCAATGCTCTACTCGAAGGTATTACATTGAATTCAACATGACCACGCTGCATGTCAATATAGAAACACCACCGTTTAACACACTGACATGGTGCGATTGCATTCACTGCATCAGTGAACCGTGCTTTGAGTTGTTCAACAGAGGTGATCTTGACTTTGTACACAAGAAATTTAATGTAACCCCACGCAAAAAATCCAAAGGTCTAAGGCTAGGGGATCCGGGTGCCGAAATCCGTGGTGACCCTCACCCAATTCAGGATCAGGAAATGTCTGTGAGTTAAATTTGGAGATGCTCTGTCCTGTTGGAAGATCACAGTACAAAGGATCCCATCTGACAACCATTGACGTTTCAGAAACATTGGCAATATATCCAGATAGATCGTTGAGTTAACTGTGTTCTCAAAAAAAAAAAAGAACAGGTCGTGCTCACACACTTTCATGAGACCTAACCCTTCATTTAATTTTCCAGTGCTCTGCCCGAACGTACTATATTGACCCGGAAACGATTTTTTTACCAGGAAATTTTGAATTTTGCGGAACCTATGCCATTCCAAGCAACGTGCGTAACAACACACACACACGGGATCTACATTTTTCCTCTTATCCGAATGAGGGCGTATTTTTATGAAAAATGCTCGCCTAACATTTTTCAAGCGGTCCGTGTCTGGAATCGAACCCGCATTCGTGAGATCAGCAGTCGTACGCAAGCCGGTATGATCCCTAGAACTTCCTCATGAGAGAGAACAACACGATCACTTTCGATATCGCCTTCCTAGATTTTTTATTAACTAAACACAAACCTAACAAAGTCCCTGGTCCAAACCATATTATCAACCGCATTATCCAAAAATCTTGGGCCTTGTTAGAGAATTCATCCACCTCCTCTTTGAAAATCCTATCCCAAGTAGTTTTCCCGAACATATTTAAATCTTCCAAAATCACTCTAATCCTCAAATCTAACAGACCTCTTGACCATTCCAAATCTTACAGACCTATCGCACGTCTACTTGCTCTCAGTAAACTATTCGAGCAGGTAATCCTTCACAAACTTAACTCCCACATTGAACAATACTCCTTTAACGAATGCAGATTAGGACGCAGCGCCGAACATACTATCCGCTCCTTAGTCATCACAGTCCAATCCTCCAACCATGAATACGTAATTGTCCTGTTCCTAAACTTCCAATCAGATTTCGACGTCCTCTGGTGGCCAAACCTCCTCAACCAAATACGCCTCGCAAATTTCCCAAAGAACCTTTTCCATATAATACAGTCATTCCTCACATCTCTAAATGCCACTATTTCCACCAACTACTACCAAACTACAGCCACCACCATAACTAAGTCTCTATCCCAAGGTAACCCCAAGGACCCAGACTATCTCCCACTCTTTAAAACCTATCTATATTAACCCACTTCTTGATCTCAGCATCACCAACACATCTACCTACGCCTATGTAGACGATCTTGAATTTTTAATACACGGTTACTTTCAGGCATTCCTTGAATGCCAAGTCGCCATCCTAACAACATCCGTCGAAATATGGCCCCTCATTAATCATCAACCTCTTTTCTCTTCGAAATCCAAGATGCTATTCCTGAAAGGAAGCCTATATCTCCAACGCAATCCTAAAGTCTATATTCTAAATCTTCCCACATTACCTTGCAATATTTTTAAATAATACGTACAAATTTATATAACATTAAATCCCCCTCGTCGTTAGTTCTGCATAACCTTGACGTAAAATATTCCGTCCACAAATCGGGTTGCATAACTGGCGTGGCGGGTGGTACACAAATTAATAATAAAAACTTACCGGGTGGATCACTAAAGACCCGGTTGGTTTTGCGTCTCAGGTGTAAGTCATGGGCTCGTGGATTCTTCGGCGGTAGTCTATAAATTTCATCGTCGACGAAGCACATGTATTTAAATAGAGGGAGAAGGTAATAAGGGAAAGAGCACTTCGTCCACTCGAACTTTGGAGCCACGTCCGTGATCGTCCACGGTTGATAGTCAAGTCCCGGCCTTTAAGAGCTTGGTTCTCACCATCTATAGCTCCCTTCGCAATTTTCCTTTACCCACGGCTAAAACCGCTAAACGAAGCTGCATTTTTATGGCCTGGGAACCCAACATTTGCAGTTTCTTTGCACCATAAATTGTAGGCTAATGTCCTAAAATGTGTGAGAACCTAATATTCGCGGGATTTAACGTAAAAGCTTAAATAAAAAATGATAAAGTAAAACTTCCTCGTGCTGGGCTTAAAAAATTTCCTAAAATTAAATAGTAAAATAAACCCTGAATTCTTATAGAAGAAAAAAGGTGCAACAACCTTTTTCCATTCCGCACTATACCTTGACCTACACTTCGACACCTGACTCATAATCAACAGTCACCTATTTAAACTATTTCTACTCAACTTACGTTACTTTCTCTTCAAATTAGTCCATCTAATAAACCACACTTGCAGACTTATACTTTATCAAATCATTATACCTATAATCTCCCCTCCCTCCCCGTCGGAATCAAACACCCTATCATCATATTTTTCCTTCTATATCACTGTCGAGCAGCCTGAACAACATCTACTTCCACCCACCAAACCCTGTTACAAATCCCTCCCAATAGAAATCACACTTCACGCATACGTCCAAATCCGCAACCCACAACGCATCATCTTACACGACGGGACCCTACTCCCCGATGAATATCGTATCTTATCCACAAAGAAATTAAAATTCATTATCTTCTGCTCCAAACTCCACACCTGGCAATAATTCTGAACCATGTCTCAAACCGGCAGATTTATTCATGGCATCTTCTCTACCATCTCAGACATCTAACCTCATATTGCATTCTCATATCCAAAACCATTCAATTCCTCACAGGACACCACTTCTTTCGTAGTAAACTCCAACAACTTCAAATACTGTCCCTGTTATGACCATTTCCCAGAAACCCTGTACGCGAACCGGTATGATCCCTGGAACCTCCTCGTGAGAGCTATCAACACGATCACTTTCGGCGTCGCTCGTTGCATATTGTTGCTTGTCTGCCCAGATACGGGTGTCATTACAGTTCAGCATATCACAGGTATGGGATTTCAACTCATCGGTAAACAGTACATAGCCAATGAGATTATCCGATTCCGTAGCCTGCAGGATATCGGCGAACATTTCCTGTCGTGCTGCGTAATCTGCGGCTTCCAGGTGATGCAATACCTGGAAACGATAGGGTTTGTATTTTAGGGTATATTGCAGGATGCGTCACACACTGGTATAAGAGATCTCGGGATATTACCTACTTCGGCGACGGGTTGTTGCTTTTAGGCTTCTCTCAATAGCTGCTCATACACCTCAATACGATTGTTTGCAATTGACGAATGGCCTAATCGTTGCTAATGGTGGACGCTCCCTGTTCCTTTGAATTTGTTAACCAGGAGACGGATATTCTTCCCTTCGGTGCATTGGAATGGTTCGTCACGGAAACCCTTCCTTAGTTTTACTTCAGTTTACCTTAATATTTCAAAGTTTTGTGTTTACTAAATTTAAGTGGTTAGAGATATTCTATTGTCTAAGGGCTTCTAAGTTAGAAAGATGCTTTTTGTTCTGGCAGGGACTCTGTTGACCTTCACATGGCGTTAAAGTAATGTTCACATGAACTAACATTGACATTGACCTTAACACTTCTTGTCCTGATATACTGCCATTGATGTGACACGGTTTTGTACCGACCATCTTAAAAAGTGTTCCCAAAATGCTCTAGTCATACTACTAGGATCGTTAATTGTTAAAGTAAGAATTTAACTAACTAATCAAATGTTACTAAAACGCAGTCTTTTACGTCAAAGTTTTTCATAAACCCTTTACCTTCTGTTTTGACATAATAGCTTGATTTTTATTAACTTTGAGGGCGCAATTAAGTGCTTTAAAATGCGTACATTCAGTTGTTCCCTTTTGTATGAATCCCAGTTATTCGTTTAGATTTATATTCCAGATATTATCTTATTTTTGCAACGCCTAATAAATTGGAGACCGAACACCTTTTAGACCCTGTTTATTATCTTTTATGCTTTAGAGTAATGCTAAGGCAACTTTTACGAGATACCAACCCCCTTTAACTAATAATCCAATCTTTCACCAGCGCATGTACATATAAATCAGTCTTAATTTTAAAAGATTTGGGCAAGATTGGTCCATAAATTTTAAACTAATCCATTTGCATGAGACATTTGTCACTTCTCGGGCATCCAACGTATGTTGACTATTATTCAAAAGCTTGTATGGGGAAAGTTGAGAGGCCTCTAAATCTGTTTCTCAACAAACTTTCATGGAATGCCATTTAATAACAGGGTTTGAAGATACAAAAAAACTGTAAAGTAATTGTGACACGCTAGCAAACTTCTTTGTATAGCCGCTATTTCAGAAGGAAGTCCCTACGTAAAAGGCATTTTTGGGCGGATTTTACATGAATGAATGAACAAGAATTTTCTAGGCCTTTTATTGAAAATAATCTTTTGCTTCCTGAAGAAGCTAATGTGTATACTTAAATCTAACAACTTTTGATTATCGCCCACTTCGTATCTGTTAGGTAAAAATTTGCTTGTGGATGTTATATAAAAATTTGGATCTAACAAATTGCCTGCAATTTAAATGCAGTTTTAAGACTGTAATAAATGGAAATACGTGCAGGTTTACAGTTATTAATACAACCTACACTTCAGAATATAATTAAATCCTAAGTGCAAATATTTCAAGAAGTGAGATAACTGCATCGTAGCTTTTCAACTTATTTCTTACCGTTAATGATGATGGATGCGCCTAAGAAACATTTAAAAATTTTAATTTTATTTTTGAACAGCGGAATATTTATTTTTCGAACACGTAATGTTAGGAAAGAATTATGAATGGTAAAACACACTGAGATTTTGCTGTTTCAAGATTATTTTCCGTTTGTACAATAATATATACGTGTTTTTAATGTATAAATGTGTATCCTAGAAATAGAAAGTAATAAATCAAAACAAGAATTTTTAGAACTGTTATATGTATAAAACTTAAAATACGTTTAACAAAAAAAATTATTAACCTAATGACTAACAACAAAAATTGAATACATATTCATAAAGGCGCACGCGTGTACATACGCACGCACGCACACGCGCACACATAAGAAAAATTAAATATAGGTTAATTCACACCTCTCCAAAATTTATAAGAAACGGACAAAATAATCTTCTATACTATAAAACAAAATTTTACATCAACATAATGGATAAACAATGTTTATAATTTGGATTTGGATTTGGTGTTTATTCAGTTAATTTACTCTGTAACCGTTTTAAAAAATAAGCTCAGTTGTAATTATACGGTTACCCTGCTAAAATTAAAAATGCCCTACAATACGGCGCTAGTAAAACAAGTTTTAATTAATTGAAGCGGACTTTATCACCATTATTGCACGTGAGACGCGGTAGTGCTGTATTTTTAAAAAAAATTAAAGGTTTTACGCCTACTAGATGGAAAGACTAAAAGTTTCTATGTAAATTCTTGGAGAATCGATCAGATTTCGTTAATATAAAGAAAATTACCAGAATAAAAATACATATATTCCGTAATAAATAATTTGCATCAAATAACTACGATATGTAACAAATGAATAATATCACAGATTTTAATGGTTTTTTAAAATAGTTAAACAAAATTTCGATACATGACCATTAAGTCCTTGTATGATTGTCAGATCTGGCAGTTACGTACAAATTTAATAAAAAATTGTAATTTCAAGCAATCTTAATATAAATCTAATTTCGTTATTAGTAAACTCTTCTAGGCTTTTCGTAAGTGAGAGCTTCAAATATAACAAAATTTAAAGAAAGATTTTTTACAGAAAAATATATGGTCTTGAAGAATTAATAATAATAAGACAGATTACTACAATTGAATGACGGATCTTACAAACCGAAACGATGGGGGTTGTCCTGACTAGGAACTTAACTATTCGTGTGAAAGGGGGTTGTTGAACAAATCCATTTAAAGATTTAGCAAAAATAGACTCACCCATAACCATTGGCCGTCGACTGCTACCCTTGCGTTGGTTGTGCCCAAGTTCCAACGCGGTTTCCAACTGTTTGCTTGCAGGTGTAAAATGCAACGGGCCCAGACTGATTTCAACTTAGGGAACTTATGGATCTTCTTAATTTATGGACCTTTTCATAGTCTTGATGTTTTTTCTGGACTAAAAGGTGTTTCTTCACCAGTGTAATTCTTGACCAGAGAGTATTTCTTGATTGAAACGAATAGAAATTAAGGCACTTGATTTTCTATCAATAATTGTCACCATCAACGACTCCCATCCTGCATGGCTCGAAGATTACGTGGCAGTGAGCGGATTGAGATAACAACTAATGAAAACAATCGATATGGGGAATTATTATCAGAACAAACGCTGTGAGCACGCGACGTGTTTATCAAACAAGTTGAAAACTCGGAGATATATTGTGAACAATAAGTTATTTGCACGGACTTGGAAAGATTAGAATGCTTTTTATGACTTTCTAAGCAAATTTTCAAAACACCTGAATTGTTTTCTATATTATTGTGGGTACAAAATGTGTAATTTAGACTTGCAGTTTAACTAAACTAGGAAACAACAGATCGTATGTTTCCCATATGGGACCAAGGACTTATTAAGAATTCGAATACCTACTTGGGTTTGCAAATAAATAAATTAGACGAATTTTTTCATTTTTTCTATTGCCTTAATACACACGCGCACACGCACACACTCACCCACACACACCCACGCACGCACCCATCCACGCTAGCCCGCGCGGCACGCACGCACCCACGCGCGCGCACACGTACACGCATCCACGCACGCGCGCACGCACGCGCAGACGCACGCGCACACGAATGTACACACACACGTACACACACGCACGCACGCATGCACGCACGCATGCACGCACGCATGCACGCACACTCACCCACACACACGCACGCACACACGCACACATATCTTTGCGTGTGTGTGCGTGCGTGCATGCATGCGGTGTACACTTTATTGTAAAATAGGAATTCTCAGTTAATGTTAAATAAACTTATCTATTTATTATCTATTTTGGAGTAGTTGTTACGTTCCTTTTTTCAGCGTAAATTAATTCTAATCATTTTCAACTCAAACCCCTTTTTCTTCTACAACGAAAATTAATTCCCTAAATTTAAAATAACCCTGTCCGTGGTTAATTTATTTATTTGTTGTATAAATTCGATTTGTATTGTTAAACCCTTACGCTACTTAATAATAAATACTCTTTCTCAGAATTCCTTAACATAAAATTTACGCCATAATTAGATAGGCGATAATGTTGTTCCAAGTATCCGATAATTAATTTTTATGTGTTTCCCATTGAAAGAATTCGTCGAATTAGAGCTGCGTATTATTTCAGTAAACTCGGGTTTTCCAGTTTTGAAGCCTAACAACAATATTACTGTGAGCTCTGGTTCTTGGTTAAACGAAATGAATATTCACTTGTCTTTCAATTTACAAGACAACATCCTATTCTGATTTTCTTCGTTTCGTTCGTTATAAACACTTCGAGCACTCCCTACAGCGTGGTGAGTATTTAGGGTTTTTATAAAATGGCACGTTTCGACAACAATAAATTAATCGTTACTTGTAATTGCTTTAGCTTTCTTCCGGTGGCCTTAAAGTCGCGATGAAGGGTCGTCCTTAGTTGTAATGGGAGACCAAAGGCGTTCTTTATGGGGGTAGGCCCCCCTATCCGTTGCCGCGGACCAGTTACTGACTCAACCCCGACGTCAGCAACTCTAGGGTGTGTTGTTTTTTTTGTCTTTCCTAATTACGTTGGGGCCATATTGATTGGGTGTTGGCTATGCAAGTACATGCATTTCCAAATGTAATTTGTCTATACAAAATTTACTGAACTATTTTGGGATTTATTGCCGTTATACTGAATATTATTTTTGGTATTTATTGCCGTTATAGTGAGGCATTACTGTTCAGTTTCGCATAACTAAAAATATATACTAATTGAGGAAGTGAAAATGAGTTAACGACTTGCTGACGTCGTTGAAAACGTTGTAGCCATTCTTATGTATAGATTTAGTTTTAGTTTTAGAGTTACTATACTGATTTAGAGCTGTTGGTTTTAGAGGGGAACTTTCACTTAGTTTCTTATTTTTGGTTGAACCTTAATCTAGGGAGTAACCTAAAACCGGCACCTCACCATGTGAAAATGATCTTTTGTTTTGTATTCTTTTGTTAGGGTACCGTGTACATATTTTGTGTAATTATAGGTTTCTTTTTTTAGTAGGTTTTGTTTTAATTATGAAAGCGTGAGTGTATATTTGTTTCTATTTTTATTTCAAGCCTCCCTTAATTTTCTTTCTTGGTATAATACCCCGCCCCCTCGCCGATTGAGCCAGGTCATACTTTTTTTTCGTTTTTTTTGTAGGCTACGTCACATGCACGTAGCCTAGTTAACTCAAAACCCACCAAATCATTTCGTCAAACACAATTTTCTAAGATGTGATGTTTGCGAACTTTGAATTTTAACAAAACTCTACTGTGAAAATCTATATTTTAATTAAATTGTAGTAATGCAAAAAAACACTTCAAGGGTTTTGTATGGTCAGTTAAAATTATACGATGACTTACAGTTGTTAGCGCAGGAAAACCTTGGTGCTTTTTTCAACCCATTTACTTCTTTCTCGTTTCTCTAAATGGTTTCAAACTCGTTATTTTGATTCATTTAATTTTCCTGTTGCCTTGTAATTTATGGGTGTTTATAACTTTTTTGTTCTGGTACAAATGTTACCTCTTTCAATTCTTTTATGTGGATGTATTTTAATTATGGTGGTTTTTTTATCTATTTTTGTTATTCCTTTAAGTTCGCTGTTTCACTTTTTGTAATTTTTATTTTTCAATTGTCTTCTCTGCTTCATCTTCCAAAGCTAGTTTTTTTCCGTTCATCTTTATTCTTTTTAAAAGTAAGCTACCCTTCTTTTACTGTTATTTCTTTCAATTCATTTTATATGTACATATTTTGTTTAATGTTGTTTTATTTTTTTATCTTGTTTTGTACTGTTTAGCATATGTGATATGTATTTATAGAAATAATATTTTAATGTATTGGTAATACAGAAAAAATCGGAAGGAAGACTTATGGGGTTATAGTACTCATTATTTTGCTTGGTAACTTAATTGTTAAATAGGAAGTCTTGATTAATGTTAAAGGTTAAGTTCTTATCGCAATCTATAAAAGTAATACATAAATTATTGGCTTATTTATTATTCCCCTAGAAATATATTTCTTAAAATAGGAATTTTGCAAATTAGAAATTTAACAACCCTCTCCAGCAAGCAAAATCTTTATCGTAATTGAATGGAAGAATTGCAAAAACCTTTTAAGTTGGAAGGACCATTTTAAAAGCTTGCTATTGTTGTCGGTTACCCATTCTCTGCTAAATAAACAAGCCGACAAAATATGGAATTTACTCTTAATATAATCTACTAATATTTTAAACCTTCTCTACCTGTAAAAGCCCCTGGTTTTGTAAGGTGACTAGAATCCACAAAAATGTAAAATATCTGGCGCCCAAAGCACAAAGAGCCATAAAACATCCTAAATAAGACTTTGTTCAGTTCCGCTTTATACCCTCTAATTCATAATTTAAAAGGGAAAATATACCGGCCTACTCACGTCAGAAAAGGTATTACACAAATCATTTTATCAGATTTTAAAACTGAAATGAAGTTTCACAAGTTGTCAAGTTAGCCAACGGTCTTTCAGCAGGATCTAACATTGTTCTAAAATGAAAAATTTTTAAATTTTTTGTATTGTAAACTTATTGGAATAAAATCGACATTGAAATGCTTAGTAAATATGTTTCAAAACACTTCAAGTGTGGTCTTGGCAATCAAATAAATGTGTAAAAATAGTTACTGTTTCGATAAAATATCGTTTTTATCCATCTTGCTTAACTTTTTATATTTTTAAACAAAAAGATTTATTTTATTACGAATTATTGCTTCCCCGTTTGGCGTCAATTATTAGGTCAACCCCGGGCGTAATTTATTACGCCCTAAATTTGGTCACAAATTATTGTCTTAGATAGCAATTAAAAATATGCCAAAGGCTTACCTGGCTTAAAAGCTGGATCCAATGCATCCTCCGTTTCTCTTCAGATAGATACGGATTCCGTGGAGTTGATTTCTTATGTTTGGTCTAGATTCTTCTTTCGAAGTACGTTGAACCTACACTTTTAGGAAACACCAGGCATTATTAAGGTAATTGGACAGGTATGAGGGAAAGCAAAAGATACACTTCACACTCAATTAACGCACATTCGTGTTTAATACCTAGATAATGTCCGGTAGTTGCAAGTCAAGTCTCTGTTTAAAACGCGTCGTTCTCATGAATTCGTTAATGTTCCTACCATAGAACGTCTCTCATCGCTAAATGCGATGACCGCATATTTATTTTGGCCCGAAAAGTGCATGCAACAGACAACAATAAATTAAGCTATAGACGTGCTGAACGAAAAATTTGAAAAATAAAACTACGTAAGCAGCAAAAAGTATTTTATAAACAGTAACAAGCAATACTAGTTAAATATCACAAACCCGATTAAATACGATGAGGTGGTTAGTCCTACAACGAAGAAAAAACTAAATGAAGAAGGAGCTAAGTAAATTACACTAAAATGACAAATGCAGAGTAATAAAATACTATAATGAGGAAATAGTAACGAATCCAAACAAGTCAAAAAATCGTCAGACAAGAATAGAAAACACGAAAACGTAAATAAAATGGAAAATGACTAACTACATTAGTACTAATAAGAAACTTCGATTGTTGCGTACTAAGCGCGTTTCTACACTCTTCGACTATGGCTAGTATTCATTTTTTATTTCTTTGTAAGCTTGAATAGTGTTGCTGAGAACAAAAATTTTTGCCCTACCTCTTTTAATTTTAATCTCTTTTAATTTCTAGTCATAACAAGTTCTTCTACCTATTCTTATTTTCTTCTCTATCGCGCACTCTGTTGATATCGATTACGCAATTATTTCTTAAACAGTGGCAGACCGATATTACTTTTGTTTTTATTCATTTCAGATCGTTGCTTATTCTTCGATTTAAGTAGAAGCTTATGCTATTTAACTATTTTTGCTCGCTTCATTATTTTTTATTTGTCGCAAAGTCTATTTTACAAATTCACCAATTTCTTCTCTGCTAGTCCTCAGAAAATGCAGATCCTACGTCCATACAAGATTCCACTTCGCACGAAGCGCAGTTAATTGTATTTTTCATAATTTTTTATTTACGGGTTTATTTTTCATGTTTAATATTTTCTTGGCTTCTTACATCTCGTCACAAATCGAGGATATCAGAAGCTGCCGCGTTATCCTAAATGTCTTTTTGATATACGCCCGTGGCTACTTTATTTCTCTTTTGTTTAATCACAAATTGTTTTTTACTTTTCCACTTTGATATTAGCTGTTTTCTTATATCTTTATTTAATCTTGGATGATTTCGTTTTTTTCTTTGGCCGAGGTTAGTATGATCTCATATTTGCTACTTTTGTCATCACTTATATTTTTTTCTTACTCTTTTTGTTTTGCGTGTGACTTCAATAACCACAGATGGTGCAGAATGGTGGACGTGTAAATATAAGCAAAGTTTAAAAAAGCGGAACCTTCAAATACTTGTTAGTAATAAACTGCAGCGACGGCGGCGATGCTTTGCTTATAATAAATCACGATATTAGTTCTAATTGAAGTTAAGTTCTAATGTAAAGCTTTTATTACGATATACTTTAGTTTAAAGCTTTAAAAGATGTGATATATATATATATATATATATATATATATATATATATATATATATTCATATAAATAACTGTTCGTATATATTACTGTAATGATTAGATAAATTAATTGTAGTGCTTCGAGATTAAGTTGATTAAGAAGATATCATGGTAGTGGTAAGAAGATAATACTTGTACTGTTAGTGATTAGTTCGGAAAGCGAATTGTTGTGAAAGCTTTTAGAATTTTTACTGTAGCCACGAGTTGTTGAGGAGGCTTGTATAATCTATTTGAAAAGAAAGAACTGTTGTTATTGCAAATAGAGTTTTTGTTACAATAATAAATCTTAGAAATTTTGACTTTGATTTGATCTTTATTAGAAACGAAAACTCAAAATTTAATTTTATTCTCGTCACATCGAATATTGATACCTTTTCTTAATTAAAAGTATCAAATCCGCGTAATAAAATTACATGAACTAGCAGTTGACAATTTATTAATTTATTATTGTACTTTCACAATAATTTATAGAGGTATTATCACCAATAAACTTGCTCTTTTCTCACACACAAGAACAAAATAATTACCTATTAAAAAGAGAGCCTTTCTTGAATGCCCCTCCAATTTATTTTTAAAACGCATTGACGTCACGAAAACACAACGCCCATGGTTCAATCCGAATCAACTTTTATTATAATCACGAAAATAGACAACGTCCTCTTTCCAATCAGAATCCGCTTTTATTCAAACCACAAGGAAACATATGCTGAACGCGTTTTTAATGCATGAGTGATTTAATTAATAAAATCAATTTATAAAAATAAAAGTTGTTTATTACCTCTAACATACTTGCATCTCTATATTACCTACAAGTCTTAAACCAATTAATATTACATATTTATATCTCTAATCTTGTCTGGAAACCCTTAGAATTCAGAACTAAGAGCTTGTTTTGTTATACCTCTAAATACCTGCGTTATAAACCTAATTGTTTGCATTCTCAATTAATTAAATAGACATTTCTGGTGGATTCCTCTCTTGGTTGATGTATTTGGGAACTTGATCAAAATATCTTTGCAACTTTTGCTCTTCAAATATAGCTTTTAATTTTCTAAATGATTAAATGCACAACAAGATGGTTATACTACGAAAAATGTTTGTACATGTTGGCTTTTCGGTGCAATCTTATATGCACTCGTACAGTGATGAGTCCTAGACTGTACAACAATATATATATATATATATATATATATATATATATATTACTGTGTATTTTTCGCCCCACGTTGCGTCAGATTTATACTGTAGTACTCCCCCACGCTTGAGCAGCCGGATGTAATAAACGTCCAGCTGCACGCCGCCGCTCTGTCTTTTTCTCAATCTTTTAATTATGTTATGCCACGGCTAGCCCAGTTTAATTTACACAGAGTGCACAGCGTTACGATGATCAATTTAATTTACCCCTTTAACTCTTACCCGTTTGTATTGATAAAACGAAGTCAATCAATATTCATATAATGAAAGGAAATAATATTTACACTTCACAATTTTTGTAATCCTTTAAATACACCCTACAATCAATAAATTAAAGTCACCAAAAACGACACCTTTTACAAAAATATCTGGAACGTTCAAGACCTTTTTATAATTATCACGTAAATTTCAACGTATTCAATGTTCTTGTTGACTCCTTACAAACTTGTGAGAAAATTAAAATATTCATTGTTAAAATTTAAATTTGAAAAGATTCCTTAAAACTAGTTAGCCCTGACCTGTGATATCCTGATGAGTTGTTGCGTGTTATGGATCAACGCCCCCTTATTATCTTCAATCGAAAACCAATGCTCTGCTTTGTACTCCTTCACGTACGTTTGAACCAATAATTCAGTACGGTTACCCCTTGTTTCCAAAATTCACCTCGTGCTTTATTCTATATTTTTCTGGATACGCCTTGGATCTCTTCACTTAAATACCACTTGGAATTCGTAGGTTTTTTAGTATCATGAATTATAATTATTCTACTTATCGTCGTAAATTAGAATTTCTGAATACCAGACTTAGGATCGTGAATTAGAAGTGGATTTCTTATATACACCTGAGTATCATGAATTAGAGTTGGATTAGAATTGGATTAGTATTGGACTAGAATACCAGACTTAGGAGCATGGATTAGAAGCCCCATATCATTATAAACATTTAATTTAAATTAATGAACCAATTTGTACTCACGTTTTCTGCAAAAACGGCAAAAGCTTTTTCATATATTCTTAACGCAATTTGTCATGAACTATTATTCTTACACAACACTATTTTTCACTATAATATAAAATTTATTTATTTGATATTTGATTAAAAGTATTGCAGGTTCGACGTGCTTCAAATTGAGACTGACCCTTTCCTATCAACTCTGGGCGTTATATAGCTTTTGCTCTCTACATTTGGATTGGTTTTCCAAACAGCCTTACAAAGTGTTGCAACCAACCATATTTATCTTGGACATTTCTAGTATTTTTCAAGCTGATTTCTGACGAAACTATTTTAAAGTTCCGTATCATTCTATTATTTACTATTCTTTTACGATGTTTGATCGCCTTGTTATTGTTATCGTTGTTGGACTTTACTTTAGCTTATGTCTGTTGTTTTGTGTAGATAATGCTTTTGGAGAATTGTACAAAATAAATGATATAACATGAGTGCTGTTTTAGTTTATGTATTTATTTAAACTCATCTTTGAAATTGCGTTTTTTTATCAAAGCGCTAATTGTTCCTTTTTTCTTACACGCGTAATTGCATGAAGATTTACTAGTTTTTATCTTATCTTCTGTGTATCTATTTTATACCTTAGTAAACGCTTCTTGACGAATTTTAATTACATGTATGATTATTTCTCTGCTGAATACGCGTTCTATTTTTGGAAGATATGCTTATTGGCATTGATTAAAGTTAATTACGGTCCATATACAGGGTGTTAAATGCTTTCTATTTACATAATGTGCGAATTATTTATTTTCCTGCTAAATAAATGCAGTTTTCTGATTCCCATTGCTATTTACAGTTACTACGCGACCCTTACTACTCAATACACCCCTAAACAACCCTCTTATCACAGCAATATATATATATATATATATATATATATCTGCTGTGATATTGCAAGATGAACCGCGCAAAAAAATTATCTACTGTGATATTGAAACTGAGACTCGCTTTCCTATACAACAGACGCAGAAACTCAATTCTAAATTTAAGAATCCACTTCCTTGACTAGTTCAGCTGGTAGAACATGAAAAAGCTCTCCTGCTCGAATTGATTAGTATATTAACTTTTGCTAAAAATTTTAGAATACAAATATTTACAGATAATAATAATATAGAGAAAAATATAAAAATATAAAAAAATTCCAAAGTTTCAACTTATACTCAGAATAAGTCTACGTTTAATTTTCTAGTGTCAGGTACTCTCATTACCTTGCCAACTTTAATTTTTATTCAATGAATTAATTAACGCGTACAGGACTATTTTCTCATAGCTTTTACATTAAAAATTGATGCTGCTTTTCAGTAGAGTAAATAACTCTTTGTTATTGAAACTTTTGCCTTCATGCAGAATGAAAGGTATGCGTAGAATATCCATCTATTTAGTTAATACAAAAGGTAGTCTCATATTCCGAACGTTTTTAATAAAAGATTGGGCTTTTATAATTAATCATTGCGAATTGGAATTTTGCCCTTACTGACCAAGATGACGTCTTTTCCCCAGAAGACATGATAGAGTAACGATAGATGCTTATAAATAGTTAAGGGAAATAGAAACATTTGTGCAATTATAAGACATGATAGAGTAACGATAGAGCCTTAGAAATGGTTAAGAGAAACAGAAATATTAGTTACGTAATTACAAGAAGACATGCTAGAATAACGATAGAGCCTTAGAAGCGCATAAGAAAATTAGAAATATTTGTGTAATTATATGAGGAATGATAGAGTAACGACAATGCTTTGGAAACGGTTAAGAGAAATGAAATATTTGTGTAATTTTAAAAAGGCACGATAGTGTAACGATAGAGCCTTAGAAATAGTTAAGAGAATATAAATAATAGTTACGTAATTACAGGAAGACATGATAGAAAACTATAGAGTGTTAGAAACGGTAATAAGAAATACTTATGTATTATAAAAAAGCATGATTGAGTTAAGAGAAATATAAGTTAATTATATAATTACGCAAAGACACGTTGGAGTCACGATAGAGTCTTAGACACGGTCGACCGAAGTATAAACCTTAGTTGTGGACTTAATAGATTAATGATGAGGTCTTAGAAATGGTTAAGAGCATTAGCAGCATTAACTGTGTAGCTGCAAGAAGACTTAATAGAGTAATAACAGGGCCTTAGAAATGGTTAAGCGAAATAGAAATGTTGGTGTAATTATAAATAGACATGATCTAGAAGAAATGGAACCTTATAAATTGTTAAGAACAATAGAAATACCATTGTACGTAATTACAAGAAGGCATGATAGAATAACGGCAGAGCCTTAAAAGTTGTTAAGAGAAATAGAAATACTTGTGAAATTATAAGAAGAAATTATAGTCACAATAAATGCTAGAAATGGTTAAGAGAAATAGCAATATTTGTGTAATTATATAAAAGCGTAATAGAGTAATGATAGAGCCTTAGAGATGGTTAAGAGAAATAGAAATATAAGTTGTATAATTATACAGAGACATGATAGAGTAACGATAGAAACGGTTAACTGAATTAGAAATTAGTTATTGACTTAGAAGAAGAGTAGACTAGTGACGGGATCTTAGAAATGGTTAATAGCAATAGAGTATTAGCTATGTAATTACCAAAAGATTTGTTAGAGTAACAACGGGACTTTAGAAACGGCTAAGAGAAATATAAATGTTTGTGTAATTATAAGAATGCCTGATAGAGCAACGATAGAGCCTTACAAATGGTTAAAAGAAATAAAAATATTAATTACGTAATTATAAGAAGATATGAATAAGATAATTATATATTTTAAGTCGGAGGAGTAGTTACGACAGTTATATGACACACAGCAGAATATAAAACTGATAAAGAACGTCAAAAAGCTTAAGTAGATAGGGGAAAAAAATAATAGTCCTAGGGCACTCAAAGAGCTAGCTCGGCGTAGGAAACTGTGTCTCTACCAAACCAACCTTAGAATTAAAGTTTTAGGAGTGAGATAGATTTCCTTAAACATTTCTCTGTTTCGAAATTGCAAAATTAAATTTCAAAATAAATAAGGTTTTAGGGGGTCTACAAAAAAGACTCAAACAAAGGCTTAAGACTAGTAAAATGCAATAGATTTTTCCAAAATTTCTTTATTTACTGCAACAAGCCTCAAAAGACATTTACTTTTGTAGAACTGATTTAGAACCGTTTAATTCGAAATACTGAGGTTCAAGCTTAAAAATAGAGTACTATTTACCCTAGAACGTATGCGTTTCTTATACCTACGTAGATTTACACATGCAGACTTAGAACCCTTCAAATGAAATTTTTTGTTAAATCAAACCTACTTTTATTAAAATAATACTACAAATATTTGTAAATATTAGAAAAAACACTAAATTCTAACCGTTTGCAGTGCAATGTAAACAAGTTTCGGCTTTATATCCCCGCTTAATACAATTGCAGCAAACACTTTTTGATTTTGTGTTTGTAACGTGGACATTAATAACATCTACCTTTACTTTACCGACTTAGCTGGTGGATTACTTTCATCTGAATCTTGGTGAACTTCTTTCTTCTTGTCAAGAATAGCCTGCATGTTGTCACGAAGGCTTTTGGAAATGTTTTTATTAAGACCAAGAATCGACAAAAATCTTTTAATCAATTTTGGTTGGCTGGTGTTGATATTAAAAATTACCAAAGTTTGAATGGCTACCTCTTCTAGCATGCTATAAAAAATATACGTGGCCATTTTCGAGTTTTCGGGGCAGCTGTGTAACTCTGAACCATTTAGTCAAATGTATGAATTCGCCTTTAGCGGAGTTGTAAAATTCATTTTTCGTTTCTTCGTTGACGCTTTTGGTAGTATGCACCGTTGAAAATAAGTTTTTTAAGCGTGAATGACACTGTTTTTTATTGTAAAATGCAAATTGAGAAGATCCAATTTCTTTGCTTTTGTTAGGAAGAAACGATGGTGGTACTCCACGTTTGTTATAAATAAGTGTACCTATAACACTAAGTTTGGGTTGTGTAAGCATTCCTTAAGTCAAGGGTATAGACATGAACCAATTGTCGATAGTAATATTGCGATACGTTCCATGGATTGAAGCTGTCAACGTCTTCACTAAATAAGAGGGGGTAGTTTGCTCCCTAACTTCTTTACTAATATAGGAAATTGCGCTCATCGTGTAATAAGTTCTACTATGAACATGCTTAAAATTTGCAAATCATTTTTATCGGGTTTGTTACTATGTAAATCATGAAAGAGCAATTACCTTAAAACCAAGGTTTTGCTCGTCAATAGTACAATGCAATGGAGAGTATCGTATCTGGTACAATGTTCTATGAAACTCCATAAAGCGCTCATAATCATCATTAGGTTTTCAGTTTCAGTTAGACGCGTACTCTCATTGTTTCCTATTCTGAACTAACCTACACATTTCCCTGAAATTTGCACAGTCTGCATCCATAACTATCTGATCTAGGTCTACATCTACCTCCTTTTTCTTGTCTCTGCTTGTAATATAATACTATTTCCCAAAAATGCTTTCGAACGTATTCTGCCCTTCTATTTCTCCTATTTTTTTTCCACAAATATCCTTGTTCCCCTACTATTTCTATAACCTATTTGTTATTAACGTTATCTGTCCATGCTATCATCCTCATACATCTGAAGCACAGTATTCCAAAAGGCTTGCTACCGTTTTTCTGTCTGCTTTTCCTACTGCCCGTATTTCATAGGCATACTGTACTGTGCTCCACACATATGCTTTCAACAATTTTCTTCTTGTTTCTATGTTTGTTGTCTTTCGTCATAGGCGCTGTTCTTTCTTGTTAGGTGCAGTTAGGTCCCCCACTATTGTTTTACAATTATATACCCAATTTCTCCGACATTCAGTGGTTGTGAAGAGGGGGGGGGGACGTCGCCGTGGATCAATGTAGTAAGCGTAAGACTACGGATCCCAAGGTCCTGGGTTCAAATCCGGACACGGCCGACTGCTTGAAAAATGACAGGTGAGCATTTTTCACAAAAATTACGCCCTCGTTTGGATGAGAGGTTAAATGGAGGTCCCGTGTGTAAGTGTTGTCACGCACGTTAAAGATCCCTACCTTGTCTGGAACGGCAAGGGTTCGGCAAAATTCTAAATCTCCAGGCAACAAAAAACTCGCCTCCTGGCTAATGTAGTACCTTCTGGTGGAGCATTGGAAATATAAATGCACGGTTGTGAAGGAGGGTAAGCAGCCTGTGGCTGCCAAGTTCCCCCAGCACTTTACCATTTACCAATTTAATATTTTTTCCAATATATTTTTTCGCACAGTCAACATTCGTTGCAGATATTTCACAACCTACACCTGTAGTTGTTTATAATAATCATCAGATTTATTTTCTGCACTTATTTTTTCGTCATTAAGTCATTAAGTTTCTTGTCTCAAAACTGGTTGGACACGTACTTGCACTTATTTATATTCTGAGCTAGCCTACACAGTTCCCTGAAATTCTCACATAGCCTATATACAATTCGGTTTCCCTTCTAATGTTTTATAATTTGATGCCCTATTTCACCGAGGTTCAGTGATGGGGGTTAAGCAGCCTGTGGCTGCCAAGATCGTCCAACACCGAGACATTTGCCGAATTAATAGTTTTCCAGTAAATTCTTACACACAATTAACATTATTCGAGAATATTGCCCAATCTATACTTGTAGTTGCTTATAATAATGATAATGTTTAATACAGTTACTTTTTTCGACATTAGTTTATTCAACTTGGAACTGGTTGGATGCGTACCTCCATTGATTTCTATTCTGAGCTAGCCTACACATTTCTCTGAAATCCCTATTGCCTACATCTTTCACTATCTGTGTGCAGTAGTCTAACCTAGGTCTATCTCTACTTCTCTTTTTTCCAATATCTGCTTCTAATATATTTCGCACTATTCCCTCATGCCGTAGTATGTGGCCTATCATCCTATCTCTTGTACTTTTTACCGTTTTCCACATATTTCTTTCTTCCTCTACAATTTTTAGTACATCTTCGTTCTTAACTTTGTCTGTCCATGATATCTTCATCATACGTCTGTTGCACCACATTTCAAAGGCTTCTACCTTTTTCTTGTCCGCTTCTCCTACTATCCAGGCTTCACAGTCGCACAGTGCTGTGCTTCACATCTATGTTTTAAGCAATCTTTGCCTTGTTTCTATGTTTGTTGTCTTTGAATACAGTAGTTGCTTTTTCTTGTTAAATGTAGCACGACTTTGTGCTAATCTTTGTTTTATATTTTTGCGCTTTTTCCATCTTGTTACCTATTTGTATTCTTGTTTTTGATTTATTTTCTCCCCCTTTGCAGACTAGTACTTTAGTTTACTTTTTGTTAATTTTCGTACCGTATCTCTTTGTTAGAACAGTTTCCTTTTCATTAAGGGCAGCTTCTAACTCTTGCTTGCTAGATGCTAATACCTCTATATCATCTGCTAATCTAAGCATATCAATCTTTTTCCCTGCATAGTAATTCCAAATGTCTTCCTGCATTTGACACTATTCATTGCCTCTTCAATGTGCAAGTTAAAAATTAATGGGGATAGGGCACATCCTTGTCTCATCCCTTTCCTAATGTTTACTTCTCTACGTTCCTGCTCTAATTCTATTACTGCTGTTTGTTCTTTGTATAAGCTATGTACTATTCGTCTATCCCTATAACTCATTCCAATCTTTTTGAGTATTTCGAACATTTTTTCCATTTTACATTGTCGAATGGTTTTTCCAGATCTACAAACCCTATATACATGCTTTCCCCATTCACTTTAGTTTTCTCCATTATCACTCTTAGAGCTAAAATAGCCTCCCGTGTTCCCCTGTTTCTATGCGCGCCTTTTTTTTTTGGTATAGTTACTATGATGTTACGTTTGAAATCTTTGGGTATCTCGCCTGTCTCGCACATATAACTTACAAGTTTGATGAGACGTTCTGTTACTGCTTGTCTAGCGGCTTTTAGAGTTTCTGCTTGCACCTTATCTGTACCCGGCGCCTTACCATTTTTCAGACACTTTAATGCTAATTCAGACTTATCTCTAAGTATAGGATATCCCAAGTCATCATTCTCAATGTCTGATTCCTGTTATAATGCTGTTAGTTCCTCTCCTGCATATAAATTCCCTATATATTCTTGCTATCTACCCACTTTCTCTACATTTTCTATAATGAGGTTTCCCCCCGCGTCCTTTATATTTTTGCTTTACTGTTTTATATCCCTAAAGTTGAATTCTAATTAGTTTGTATGCTTCATCTGTCTTTCCTACTTTCATCTCTTTGCACTTTTCATCAATCCATTGTTCTTTAGCTTTCTGCATTTGCGAATAATTTCCCACTTTATGGCTTTGTATCTCTGTTTTCCTGTTTTGTATAATTTATTTTTGTATTTTCGTCTTCTATTAAATTCAGGATATCCGTTGTTTTCCATGGTTTCTTATTTTCTTTTTGTGTATACCCCAGAATATTTGTGGCCGCCATGTCTAAGCTGAATTTAATATTATTCCATTCTGTTTCTACTTCCTATTAGTATTAGATATTTTCCCAATATCATTCAGCAATTCATTTGACTCTTTTTCGAATCTTTCTTGAATATCCTTATCTTTTAGTTTCTCAAAGTCAAAGTGCCTTTCTTCCGTTTCATTTTTTCAAATTTTTAAATTTAAGTGCGGCCTTCATAATTACGATGTTGTGGTCAGTGTCTATATCTGCTTCTGGGTAGCTTCTACAGTCTTTTACTTGAATCCTAAACCGTTGTCTAACAAGAATGTAATCTATTTGATGTCTTCCTATATTTCCTGGCATCTTCCACGTATATCGTCTTGTAGCATGAACCGAGATTCACCCATAATTATTATTATTTTTATTATTATTGCTTTATTATCCAGCAGAATAAATCCAATTACAGGATAAAATTAACAAAGAAAGAAAAATAAGAGAATACAAATTTACATATACAGAGGCAACGTTTATAATAGATTACGTTAGTAAAAGTAATGATCAAAACTAAGGCAACCCGTCAAGTGAAAAGTGCGTATAAGTATAAACCAAAAATTCTGACAACGACATAGCAAAGATATCGCAATTATTAAATAGCATGTTAAATGTTTGTGTTATAACATATATTGGAAAATTGGATGATAGAGTAGTATTTGATATTTTGTTATAGAATGTTATACTTGTACGTGTATTAACAGACGGAACATTAAAATTTAACTTTGCTAAAATATATGGTGCATCAATAAGTCCTTGAGTAATTTTATACAGAAACAATCGACCATTAATTCCGCGCCGCACATGGAGCTGTAGAACGTTATATTTAGGTAGTAACAAAGTCTGACTTATACCTTGGCATGGGTACGCATGGGTCTCAAGGAACGCAACAAATTTAAAATACTTAGGTTGCACTTTTTCTAATAGAACTTTATAGTGAGGGTTCCAAATAGAGCGCAGTATTCTAATTTTGGCCGCACTAAAGTTAAGTACAACTTTCTCAATACACGAATGTTGGTAATCGACTTACAGTTACGAATAATAAAGCCACAAAGTTTCGAATCAAATAGCACTCCAAGATCCTTAACACTCGTAACACGTGTCAAAATAACACTGTTAAGAGTATAGTTAAATATAATTGGTTGATGTTTACGCGTGAAGGAGATAATTTTACATTTACTAGTGTTAAGTTGCAGGTAGTTAGTGTTGCACCAGTTCTGTAGTTTATTGAGTTGTAATTGAAGCTTATGGAAATCGTCATCATGCAAAATATTAGCATACAGTTTAAGATCATCAGCAAATAGTAATAAATGGCAGTCTAAATGATCAACGACATCATTGATGAAGAGTAAAAATAAAAGCGGGCCTAAGTTTGATCCTTGCGGTACACCTGAATCGGTAACAAAGTAATCTGAGTTATATCCGTTGTAGGAAACGTACTGCTTTCGGTTATTCAAGTAAGAGGTAAAAAATTGAATTGAATTCGTAGAAAAAGCGAAGCTCTCGAGTTTTAGTATAATAATTTTGTGCAGAATTCGGAATAGTTTTATATATAGCCGAACCGGACTTCAATTGGTAAATGAGCGTTCCGCTTGCTTCAGCTATGTATAAATAACAACCCCAACAAAGGTGGTATTTCATTTGATGTAGCAGGCGATATACAGTATTGCCCGAAATAAACAGTACTGAAATTGTAATTGTTTTGTATATTTAAAAAATACATATTATTGACACTTTATTATATGTTCTAAATGTGCACCTCCTCGTTCGAGACAGACTTCATAACGATGTTCTAAGTTTCTGGTCATGTTATTGAATAAGGGTTGTCTCAGGGCTGCGAAGAAGACTCTAACGGCATCCTTTAATTCATCGATGGTTTGTGGTGCCCGTTTGAAAACGGCATTTTTAGCCATGCCCCAAATGTATGCGTCTGGAGGTGTGAGGTCTGGAGAATGTGAAGGATAAGGAAGTCAGTAAATCGTGATATGAATTTGCTTGGAAAATGTTCTTGAAGAAATTGACGAATTGCGGCAGCAGTATGGCAAGTTGCCCCGTCCTGCTGAAAAATTGGTTTCGAAATGCCAAGTTACGTGCACGACAGAATTGACGTAGATCAGGGATAAATCGTGTTAAAATTTGTCTGTACCTCTGTTGATTAAGTGTGACTTGCCTACCATTCTCTTCGATAAAGTACGGACCAATGATTCCGTGTCCGGAAACAGCACACCAGACACTCACTTTTTCACTATGTAAAGGAACCTCTTGAACCTCATCGGGTCTGGCAAAGCCCAGAAATCGATTTGTGCGACGATTCACATAGCCTGACAAGTGAAAATGTGCTTCGTCTGAAAACCAAACATTTTTCAAAAATTCAGGTTTTTCATACTGTAACGCGAGAATTCTGGCGCAATATTCCACTCTACTGCGATAATCCTGAGGATGTAGTTGTTGATGTACCTGAATCACATACGAAAATGTACCCAGCTCCTTCAGGATTCTTTGAAAGGAAGTTCTTTTTAAATCAAGTTGTAACGCTGTCCTTGCCTGGCTGACTTTCGGATTTTCTAAGATTTGCTCAAAACACGTTCATGGTTATTGTTGTTGTTAACTGTCCTGGGACGCCCCGAGTTTCCTTTTCGTTGGCACAATACACTACCTGTATTTCTAAACTTTTCAATAACCTTCAAAATTACAGCATTACTTGGAGAACGTTTATTAAACCTTTGTGTGAATTGATCAGACACGTATAGCAAACTTGCACCATTACGTCGGCCGATTCCGTATGAACGAAAATAATGCTCTACCAGAAACACTTTCTCCTCTGTACTTAACACCATTTTAAACAATTAGGCCCTACTAATTAAAAACACCGCCAACTTAGTTTCAGTACTGTTTATTTCGGGCAATACTGTATATCTGGCGTTTGTATAATTATCTTGTTTTCTACTAATTTTTTCGTTCGTGTGAAGTACAATACTTTCTAACATACGATCGGTAATAAATAAAACTTCTAACATTCGTTCTTGTGGTTTCTATTTCTGCCTTGTTTTTAGGATCAGGTACATCATTAACTAAATTTCGTTGAATTATTCTTTTTTTCGGTGGTAGTTTCAAACTCTATTTATGCACATTCTTCTCAAAAATTACTTCCGAATCATCGTTTTGGTCAAAGTTATCACTTTCATCATCCAATTTTTAGCAGACGTTGTAATTCCATGATCCAATGCATTTTTACAGTGTCCTCACATTCTGAAGAAACTTCACTCCTCTTCACTGTCACAGTTACTTTACCATTGTGTAGCTATACTGTTTCGAAATCGGGATTTGTGCATTTTATACTTTCACAAGCCATTTCCGACATACTAAAATCAATCATTAAAAATAACTATGTACATACATACAGGGTTCCATAGACACCCCAACCTACCTTTAACTTTAACTTATTAAAATAATCTGGCACTATAAACCGAGAGTCCGGTATCTTAACCTCAAATAAAATTAATAAATACCGAAACTACAAACTTTCACTTAACAAATTTACTAAAACAATTAAAACCATGTGGTGTTTCGCTGAACGCTTTTATCCGTTCTAGAGCTAAACAGCGTCAAAAATTGGACAAATTACGTAAAGCCACATAAAAAAATAATCCTGAAATGTCATATTATAAATGAACCCGACATAAAGGTGTGTGATCTCCTTGTAGCGTTATGATTACATCAAAATTTCCTTATTTAGTAGCTTTATTAACCTTTGGAATGCCTTTCAATGGCTTATTATGTCTCACAAGTTGTTTGCAAAACGAGTAAAAACAAGTTACTGCAAATTTTTAACCAGCAGGTGTCCTATTTTATCCCTGCAGCTTTTAGTTAACAAAGCTGGACATAAATTACAGCATCAACCACTAAACCAGTAACAACTTGTTTGGTAATATTTAATAACGCGGGTCATTCAGAAGGGCTGTCGAATTCCAAAACATTCCAACGTTGTATACCTGGTTGTTGGACAATAAAATAAAAACGTATACGAGACGTGTGCTCACTTGTATAACGGGAGGAATGTTGAGAATTCGATTGAAGTCCGACTTCAACGTTATTTTCAGATTATAATTAAATGAATATCATGCATTAAATTCCAGACGTTGCTAGACTTGCCGATGAAATCCTAAAATTGCGTGTTTGTTGAAATAACATTCATTGGTGCAAATTTAATTTAAAAGCTTTGTCTTATTGTATTTGCACAATGGACCCGCAATTAGCATTTAATAAGACATTTGAGGTTTATCCGGAAGTCGAGTATTTAAGGAATAGACTGATATGAATATTCCCTAAATAAACCACATGATCCCTCTTAACCGCCTAGTGGTCGCGTGGATCACTATTGTACTATGGTATACCGTACTAAAAATTGCAGTTAAATTTTTTGCTTTTACGCACATGGATGAAGATCCCAATAGCTTCATACAATAGCCTGAGATAATACGCCGCATTAGTCAGTATTTTACCTCTTGCAAGTGTTTATATATTTCAAGTTAAAGTTGCTGAAGTACAATAGTAATCCACGTGATTATTTGCGCTACAATTTACAGTAAGTAAAGCGATCTTGGTTTTTTGTTAAATTACGATTCTTGTAATGTATTCCTCTATTTTTACTAATGGTAGCTTCAAAGATGGTTAAAGTGAGCGATTTAGTCCCTCAAAACGAGGAATTATTACTTCACTGGCTCGACGAAGCTCCTGACAAGGAATTGCACAAGATAGATTTAAATAGCGATGACGAAATCGACGATCTACAGTTTAGTGATCATAATATTGAGACAAAACAAGAGACCCAAATGATAAACTATCACTTGTCAATTAGACAGGTACAAGTTACAATAGTTCCTCGCGTACTCGTAAAGAGGGCGTAATAATATTTTAAAAATTTTACCATACAAAATGAATAATGAACGCAATCAATAAATCGAAATCGCCTTTATGCATCTAGATAGTTACATTAAAGTACAGTATTTACTCAATCTTTGCATTACGGAAATTGCCGCTCAGTAAATATTACTAAACTACGTATACTTGGGTCGTATGGGTTGCCGCGGCTCTCTTCATCAGATTGCAGTGCAGTTCGTAGATAACCTACAACATTTAAAACAGGGAACAAACAGATATTCTAGGTAAGGAACGGCAAGGATTATACAGGTAACTTCACTGCATTTCAACGCACTACTTGTCACACGTTTTTTCGGTACGGTAGCCCAGTGTGGTTTTCCATTATAACGACCGAATTGTTTACTTCTCCAGGCCACCACTATCCTTGTTAAGCGTTCTAATTGGTCGAGGACAACGGTGTACATTTTTAATGCTTGGGAAACATCTTATTTAACATTCGATTCCTAGGAAATACACAATCACACTATTTGTAAAAGTTCCAAGCAGTGCTGGGAACTCGCAACCTCATGTATATAATGCGTCATAACCTACTTAATTGTACAAGAAAAAGTTCTTCTACGATAATTATTAAAATAAAATCGTTGTGGAGCCAATTGAGGTGCACAGAGCAAGAACTGCAGTGCTTTTTTTAGAAAAAGATTTGTCGGATAAATAGGCCAAACAAAAACTCAGTTGTAAGTTGCGCACTCGTGCGTAACTCATCTTCGTGGTGCTAAAGGGATAGCAAAACAGGCGAATTAAAAATATAAATGCCGAAAATTGTTTTTAGGCGATGAAATTATTAAAAAATAACGAACTATATGAATATTTATATTACAGTGAAGTCAAAGTATCTCTGAGACAGAGATGCGCGACTAACAAATGAAACTGAAATGCAAGCCCTGGTTGGGCTACTTTTTGACTGGTTCATTCAAAGTTAGCAGACGAAGTATATTACAACTTTGAGGTTATTCCAAGGGAAGCGGTTTGGAAGCTTGTCACTGGTCATTGAGCGCCCAAGTATTTTCAAGTTAAAAAAATATTATACTTTCAGTGAATGCCTCACAGTTGATGAACAACTACTCGCATTTCACGGAAACGGTCCTTTCCGCCAGTATACGAGGGATAGCCAAAAGATTCCTAAAATTTTATTTTTTACTATTTATCACTATGTAAGTACACAATATTTAATCGTCTGTAAAGTAGGTTCCTTCAAAACACAATACAGTTGCTCAACCGCTTCTGCCACTGCAGGAAACAATGATAAAAATCCTGTTGTGGTATTTCTCGAAATTCAGCCGTCGCATTGGTTTTGATGTCTTCTACGATGTCAAAACGGTTACTTTTAAGGACCATTTTGGTTTTAAGGAAGGGCCAGAAATCCCCATCTGAATCCGATGAGGAGAAAGGCTTGGTGAATGAGTGGAATAATATTTTTGTGAGCCATCTCTGCACAACAATCGTTGTGTGGGAGAAAGTGTTGTCGTGTTGCAGTGACCATAATTTATTGTCGAAAGACGCAATGAGCATCATGTTTTGGATTTGGCATGGCGTGATTTCTTTGGTCGAGAAAATTACGTTTCGTGCCATTCTGATGACTGCATCTTTGTCTCCGGGTTGTAAGCGTACACTAAGGTCTCGGCACCAGTAACGATTGTCTCAAGAAATTCAAAACATTTGCCGCAGTCAACTGCTGAGTTTCTATTTGCACCGGGTTCAGCAGCTGCGGGACAAACTTTGCACTGGCACATTTCATCTTCAAATCGTCTGACAGAATTTGCGCGAGTGGATCCTTGAAGGATTCCCGCTTGTTGTGTCAATTTGTCGACGGTCATGTTTGGTTCTGATGTGATTAACTGTTTCACTTGTTCGATCATTTCTTCCTTTCTAGAGGTTGAAGGTCTCCTACTGCGACTCTCTTCTTCCATCCATTCATGTCCACCCCGAAATGTTGAAAACTACTCGTAAACGACTGTTTTCTTTAAAGAATCTTCATCGTAAACTGCTAGTAAGACTATCAGTGTCTCTGAAGCGGATTTTCCCTATATGCACATGAACTTGATTGGTTGTCCTTTACTCAAACTTCTGAAAAGATGCTGCAGAATTGGCTAGACACGACTGTCAAGAAGAAAGCCGGAGTTAAAAATAGTGAGTAGAAAACAATGTATGATGATATATTCTATTGTATTTGTTAATTAGTCATTTTATCTTCATGCGATTTTGTACTTTTAAATAATGTGCAATGTCGCAAAATTTATACCTGTCTGTATAACCGATTATTCTAGGGTTTTCTCTGCTGTTCTCGGTTGGTCTCAATTGTTCGATTGCTTTCGATTTTTCTCCATTGTTCTCGATTGAGTAACTCCCCTGAGGTTTTTCGACGAAGTCTACTAGGACGAGTGGCCTTGATGCGATCAACTCCCCGAAGTTGTTTCGACGAAGTTTAATAGGGCGAATTGTTCTCGATGCGATCGACTCCCCGAAGTTGTTTTGACTAAATCTACTAGGGCAAAGTGGTCTTGATGCGATCCACTTCCCGTAGTTATTATTTCGAAGACTGCTAGGGCGAATTGGTCTTGTTGCAGTCGACTCCCCGAAGTTGTTTCGGCGACGTCTACTAGGGCGAAGTGGTCTTAATGCGATCAACTTCCCGAAGTTCTTTCGACGTTCAAAGCAGTATGCAAAACCTATCCGGGACCTTATATTTTCCAGTTCTCAATTACTAACTCGATTTAAAATGATCATTTGGGTTTTGCATAAAAGTCTAAGTTATTATTTCATCTTATTCACTAATCTTTTATGTATATTTAAAAATGTGTTGGTTTCTTGAGATGCATTCGTTTATAAATATTTATAAATACTACTACCGTTCGAGAAAGTACGTAGATTATATGAGTCTAGAACATCTTTCTTTTCGGCATTTGGTACCTTGCATATTCCTTATATCTAACTTAGTTTACTTATTGCTACCCTTAAAACTACCCTTACCCCTACTAAACCCACAACCTTCTACCAACTTGCCGTGTTCCCCCATGTTTTAAACTACCCTTGTGTTACATGATTTGAATTGAACTGTGACAGTGTGTGAGTTTAGTGTTTTTGTATTAATATGTGTGTGCACACGCGCGCGAGTATGTGTGTTGTAAAAAGTTTTCTGACTGTCGACAGTCGGAAGTCAGGTGTCATTCACTTGTGTTCAGGAGTGTTTGTGAACAGCAGCCATCGGCAGTCGGAAACTGTTGGCCCATCCCACTTCTGGGTGTGTAAGCGTGTGTGTTTGTGTGTGTATTGTTTAATGTTCCCACTTTTTGTCGCCCTGTTGTTGTATTTGTACCTTGGGATGTGTTTATGTGTGCTTTTGTGTATGAGAGAGGTCTAACCGTCGGCAGCCGGAAATCAGTCCTCCATGATCTGTTCCCAGAGATGTCTGTGCCCTACGGTGGTCGGCAGCCGAAAACCGCAGGTTGCACTCCATCTGTAGGATAAGCCTTTGAGTTTTCGTATTTGTGTTTTTGAGATAGATAAGTAGAGAAAAACGCCCATCAAATTAATTTCTTTTATGTAATTTCTCTTAATTTTTATTTACATTAAGCGTCTTTCTCAACCATTCGCGACTTGCTGTTGAGGACCCTTGTGATCGGTTTTCGGAGATTGTGTAACTGTTGTAAAAGATTTTACTTAAACGCGAGTGGGGTATATCGTGGGTTTCCTGGAACGAAAAAATCGTTTGTAACTGATGCCTTAAAGCGGTTAGTTGCTATGAACTGAGCAGCGAGGGCTGACATATCTTTATACCTTTTCTTTCCATTGAAGCTTTCCTAGATCTCTCGCACAGAAGACGTGCGTACTCTAAAGATAGATCGAGCTACCGCCTGCGATTATTGAGGTTATCTTAAAGAAGCATTGATTATAAATGTACGCTTTTATCGTAGAGTGTGATAATGTTATTATTTTTAACATTTTATTTTTGATTTTACCTCTACTTGTTTTAAATTTAAGTATTGCGTAACGGGAGGGTTGAGGGAAAGGGAAAGTGTGGGGTAGATAGAGAAAGCGAACTTTTGGTATAAAGAGGTCACATAAAAATTATGTTTTACATGTACATTTTATACAAGTTCTTGAAGTTTCAGGTGTCCAAGATGGTCAGATATATCAGTATCGCGCCTTTGAAACTACATTAAATTAGAACATGCACGTTAAAGGCATTTTCTCTAAGTTTCGTTACAAAATGTTAATAGGTGTTGACTAAACCGAGGGTGGGACTTACTTAGTTATTACCGGATATTGATAACCTCAACGAAAACAAGGGTTGTGGGTCGGAAATGATTTCATTACCAAACCAACCAGCAAACTGAAAATGTCCTTTCAATATTAATAAACATACCAGTCGTTCGCGATTAAAACCGCGTTTCGTAACCGATGAAGGCTCGTTTAATAAAGAAATTTTCTCTGCACCCTCCAGGGGTACACCACTCTAGCGCACAATTATGAATTTATACCGCTTTCTTCCTATAAATTCTCGCTTATTCGTCAGTGAGCATAAGGGTGAAATTTGGTATAAAAAGCTCGTTTAGACAAACAAATGTTAATATTCGCACTGTTTGCAAGCCATAATGTACTTAATGTTTGCTTGTATGTACAACAGAGTTCAACCCTTGTTTAGTAAATATAGTTGGTAGTAAATCGCTTTGTCTACCTAAATGAATTTTAAAAGCATGAGACCTTTTGTGAAGTTGGGGTTGTGAAAGTTCATAGGGTGGCTGAAAGGTAATTAGTTGGGTGTGCCTCAAGACAACTATATTTTGGGTGTATGTAAGGGAGCAATTATGTATGTTTCGCTTCCTACATTAAATATGTAAATATATGGAGAATAAACGTTTACAAAACTACATACGGTTTGAGTATGTCAAAATAAATTTCAGTCTGAAAATAATTTTTAAATAAATTTCTGCCAATTTAAAAACAAAAAAGTGTATAAACCTGACACGTTTATTATTAATATATTCCAAAATTTGTTCCTTTGGGATGTAATTTCATTAAGTTAACGTGCAAACTTGCATGATTTATTTTTATACTGTACAGAAAATTTTCAGCCGCATTCATTATTCATGTCTTTCTGACGCTGACCAGAAACTCTTTCGTAGTGTAATCATTACTTTGAATTAAACTTTTTCTATCAAGAATTATTATTGGGAGCATTTTTATAAAGATTACACAGGTCAACAGCTGTCTTGGTATCGGGAAATTTTGATCCAATTTCATATGAATTTGATGACCTGAATTTAAATATCGCATTAGTTTTTGCCTAGGAGCCCAAATTTCTAAGGTATAACATTTTAATGAAATGTTCATTACGCAATTTTAAGCTAAATCTATAGATCAAATAAAGAAACTAAACATGGAATTTCTATTATTATTATAATATACAAAAATAGAGAAAAAAGTAATCAACGAAACCAACCAGTCACTGAACAAGCTTCTTTTCCGTCACATTCTTGAATGTATTTTGGAACAGTCGTTTTTTAAATATCCAGCAGTAATCGCCCTTCGTGTGCGTATTCCATCTTCTTTTGGAGCGCTTCTCTATTGTTTTAATATTCTGGCGAAATCCTTCACCTTGTTCCTTCATTGGTGCCTAAATTTTCAGGAAAAGTTGTTACACGCCAAAAAGCGCATTTTAGTAAATAATTATGCCAGGGGATTTTTTGTATGATTAATTTGCCGATATTACACATGTTTGTGTTATAGTTAGAAAATAGGTTGTATGAATTATCTTCGGGATTTTTTAGATATAGTTTTATTATCGTGTAATACCAAGGAAAAAGAACGTTAAAATAACTTTCAAGGATTCGTAATAGGCATAACCTCCTCGACCAACGAGGACGACAAACTAAATAGTGGTGGTCGGACTAGTTGTTGGAAGCGCACCCCGATAGGATTCCTATCTTGACTACCTTATCGTTAACTTTTTGTGCGGAGGTACTGCATTGTATACTATGTAGTGAAGTGTTTACCCTTAGATTCTTTTCCTATTTCTTTATGGTATATCTTATCTGTCTTTCCGTTTAATGTTGTAGGTAACATCAGCGACTCTCTTACAAAAATATGGACTATATAGAAATTCACGACGTACAACCTTGAGATAAAAGAATAATTATGTTTTTTAGCTTGATAATGCGCAGTACTCATGTTATACCCAAGGGATTTGAAACTGTTAAACGTCTAGTTTACCAGTTCAAAATAGTTTTAAGCTTTGTGTTTGCGGGTCGTTAAATATTTCTGCTTTAATTTCTTCCGTACGTAACTGAGGCAATGTTTTCCTTATATATGTAAAGCACGATCCGTTTTTATCAAGAGCCTGCATCATTAGGCCCGGGAAGAAAGATGATTTTCTCTCGTTTAACTAAGAGGTCGATAATGGCATTATTTTCCTCAACGTTCACGTGTTCTCTTCTAGGCCACTCTTTTCTAACCCAGTTGTGTGTTTTGCCTCTGCTATCCAGAGGCACAAAAAGCAAGGATATTTGGTATGGCCACCTGGTCGTCCAAGGACGTTTATGATTTTTAGATCTACATAAATCACCCATTGATGCCCGTGATACTGTATCTTTATCAAAACCCAAGCTATGGTGTTCTGTTCTTCTTTCATTTTCGTTGAGTGAGCAATGGATATTGAACCATATTTGTTTCCATTCTGTAGGACATATTTCAAACTTCGCTTTGAGCTGTCAATAACAGACGCTCATTATCTGGAAAATAGTCAGGACAAAATTCAAGATTGTCTTCTTGAGAGAAGAAGAGTGACATCCTTTTTTTGTATACGATAAAAGGTGATTTTGGTTCTTTGTTGCAGTGATTTTTTGTTCTTTAACTGGAAGCTAACAATTTGGAAATTCCTTTTAACAGACCTATTGTGAGGTCATTTAACTTACTCCGGTTGAAACGTTGAGGAATTGATAACATCACCTCATAATCATTGTCACCTTTCTCAGTACCAGAAGGGTGATAAGGACAACACTCATCCCCACGAGCTCTGGTAGCTGGTGAAACGTTAGGATCGGCACCTTCTCTGAGTGAGAGACTAGGGGTGTTGCAGAGATTAAATCAGGTTTCGACTGACCACGGTTGTTTCAATTGATTCCAATAATAACAGTCATCTAAATAGTTTTAGGGTTTTCTCTAAACCATCACTACGACGAATTTGAGACTTTTTCTTTTCTCGGTTGTCAACTGTCGTAAATATAGTGTACAAGTTTTACAGACCAGATGCGGTTTTATCCTGATCACCCAGTTTAAAATCAAAGTATCCAAGATAAGCTAGTTACTTGTCAATTAGACAGGTATAGAAGTAATATAATTCAGCGCGTGCCGTAGAGGGCGTAATCGGTTTCACGAGAATTTCCTAGTAATATTATTTTGCTTTACAAATTAATCATGCAAAATGACTAAGCTAGGCTTAGCTTATCTCGAGTCCTTCTAAATAATTAAATTACGGTATAGCTAATTAATGAATCCCTGATTACGGCGTTGGTTCTGCAAAATACCAATGAGGTTATTCCACTTTCCATGATTCTACAGGGTACGTGTGCGATTGATGCCTATCTAGTCCTGGTTTGCAGTGGACTTCGTTGTTTATCTACTGCATAAAGGGATATAACAACGGTAGCGATATGACGATATGCATTCGACGGGTAAACACCACCACTACATTAATAAGAACTACATCTCACTAGTCATTCAGATACATAGGTACGTGTAGAATTCCATCATGGCAGCTGACTTGTTTACTTGTCCAAGCCACCATTCTTCCTAGTTATGGGTTCTCATTAGTCGAAAACGACGACGTGCATTTTTCGAAGCGTGGACTACTTCATATTTACAAATTTTAAATTATTTTTTTAACTCAAAACAAATTAAAACACTGGTTTACTAGCAAGGCAAAAACAAAATATGTTGCAGCAATAAAACTTTACGTTAATAAATGCCTTCCTTAAGGAGAAGTTCCGTGAAAGGACGCCCTTTCATAAAAACGGCACGAGGGACCAGGTAGGAATGCGGTTACAGATCCGGCACCTCTGCGTCGGGTTAAGAGAGAATCAACCCCACTTTTAATTTTCCAATGCTCCGCCCGAAGGTGCTACAATGGCTAGGAAGCGGATTTTTTTAACTGGAATTTGTCCAAACCCTTGCTATTCCAAACAAGTTGTAGAACTTATTAAGGAGCCTATCATACTCAGGTTATCATTAATATTTAATACACTTACCTTGAATGTATTCTACATAAGATAATATAACTAATTGACTTAGTTTTGTCGCTTATTTCAAATCTTTTTCGAGATAAATCAAGCATCAGGAGGCTAATATATTTTAGATACATTAATTTTATTATTTGGATCAATTTTTTAAAGTTTGCATTTATTCGACTTTGTTGTTAAGCAATCTAAAATCTCATTGGGTAATGGATACGCAGTTCTTTGATTCATGATTCTGATTGATATATACATAAGCCCTCTGCTTTGAATATTTTCATATAAATTTATACTCGATTGCGTAAGTCGAATAAAAACCCTTAACCACAAAAAATATTTAAAATACTAGATACGTATTTCGACCACTATGTGGTCATCGTCAGTAGGAATTTGCAATTAAATAATAATTAGCTGTTGTTCCGGAACACTTTAGAGGATATTCTCCTCACCACTTAGGCTGAAGTGAACCTTCCCAACATACAATTTACTATAGTGTTACTTTAAACACTATCGAGGATATTCTCCTCACCCGCAGGCTGGTGTTCTCCACAACAAACAAGTGAATTGTGATATTATAACTAAAATCTACTTAATTTATACTAATTCTAAATCTGCTGAAGCAGATGCTTTCTCATCGGTTGTTGACCAATAGGGAAAGCAAGGCAGATGGCTATATGGGCCCTTTATCAGTGTTTAAGAGGGGTCTTTTATATTTAACAATTTTAATTGATTCATAGGCATTTAAGAATGAAAACGTTGGTACCGCTTTTAATAATTTAACATTTTCTAGTTTAACAGGGTGGCTGGTTTCAAAAATATGTGTGACGACCTGAGACTTTTCGTATTAACTATATTTGAAATAACCAATGTGCTTTTTTAATCTTGTTGTTATATTCCTCTTGGTCTGACCAATATATTTTTGAAAACACCCTGGCCCTGAACAACTAATTTCATAAATCCCCGACTTTTGCAATTTTTCCACCTTGTCTTTTGGATTTCCTAGCAAATCTTTAATTTTATTAGTACTACTGAAAGCAATTTTAAAATTAATCTGTTTGAATATTTTATCAAGACCCTTTGTGGTTTTGGGAAACGGATGTTGGTTTTACATTTTTGCATAATAAGGTTAACTTAAACTTGCAGTCAGGCATAAAATCAGCATATTCTGTTATTGTGATGATCGACGCGGGGTGATCAATAACAGAGTGAAAAGTATTCATATCGCAAGTATTGCAGAATAGGCATCTTTGACGTCGTAGTAGTATCGTTAGTCAGTTTACGGTACATGTAAAGACTGTACCAACTATCTGGAAGAATTCATTACTAGATGTTGGAATTTGAACTACATGTGGTGTAACAATCACAAAAGTACAGTGGTACATCGCGTGCTCGTCTAGGTGACGTAATAATATTGCAAAAATTTTACAATCAATACTAATCGATTCGCTTTACAAAATGAGCATGCATATTAATTGTAATCAGGTTTACCTTGTGTCTATCTAAATAATTAAGTTACGGTAGAGCATTTGAGATTACCGTAATGAATTCTTAGTATTACGGCATTTGGCATAGCTGAAATACCAATTGTTCGTCCACATAAACCAGATCATGGATTATTGGGAGCCTGTTCTATATACAAATTGTTTTAGTGTAGTCCGTTGTTTACCTACAACATTAAACAAGGAACACAAAGGTAAGAGATACGATAACGAGAATAGAAAAGGATTCGACGGGAATCTTTGCACACTTTTTATAAAGCACCACTTCACAATTCTTCAAGATACCGTGTAGAATAAATCATGGCCGTCGTTGTTTTCAACGTGTAAACCACTCGCTTCTACGTATCGAGTTCTAATTGGTGGAAAAAGTCCCGTACAACGGAATTTTATTGAAATCTTTGTGAATCCAATTGAAGCGTATGAGTGGTTGCAGAATTTATTTAATCACAGCAGTTTATATGATTTTTAAAAGTAGGCCATATAGTCAAATCAAATGTGGGAATTTAGGATAGTGAGGTGTGATTGTGCTTTGAGCGATACTAGCCTAAGCTATTATAGAATCGTGTGGCTGATGAAATGAGTTGGATTTCAGATAGTTTATAGTTGAAAGAGCAAAATAAAGCCTCCCTAAACAAAAACTTAATAATAAAATTAGTGTTAGTACTTAAACTTACAAAATCACTTAGTTTCGGTGGTACAGATTTATCTTCTATGAGGGTATTCTCCATGTCGAATGGACCTGCACCTTGCCGAAGTTCTAGATTACTAGAACAGGTGAAATGGGTTGCGTGTTGTAATGAGCTAAAGAGCCAAACTACAGGTTCAACCAAAGCAGTAGGGTCGTTAGTGAGAAACCAGACTAAGACAGGTCCCCGAAAGAGGACAGCAGCTCTTTCGGTACTTAGATTGCCAGAGACTATACGAGTCGGTATGACAGTCTAAGACACGCTACCGCGATGTGGAAGGCAACGGGAAACCACCACATTATCTCTTAAGTACACTGCGTACAAAAATTGTTACTAAACATGATGGCATTCTCTGGGGTAAAAGATTCCAGAGTTAAAATAGTCCCCCATTCGGATCTCCGGGAGGGGACTACTTCGATCGGAAAGTTCAGAATAAGAGTCGGGAACATTTTGCGGGTCGGAGCGTGGAATGTTAGAAGCATGAAGCAAGTAGGTAAGCTAGAGAACCTAAAAATCGAAATGAATAGGTTAGCACTGGACATAGTAGGTATCAGCGAAGTTCAGTGGCGAGAGGCGGGGGATTTTTGGAGTGGAGACTTTAGGGTAATTCATACAGGAGCAGCAGCGGAAGGAAATTTGGGTGTGGGGATAATTATGCGAAAAAAGATAGGATACTGTGTAGAAAATTACCTACAAAAGAATGAAAGAGTACTCATGGTTGGATTAGAATCTAAACCGGTAACACAGTGATAATAGAAGTATACATGACCACCTCTAGCTACAGTGACGAAGAGGCAGAAGCGATCTACAAAGCTATCGAAAACATATTAAGATACGTAAAGGACATGAAAATTTAATAATTACGGGAGATTTTAATGCAGTGGTAGGTGAGGGTAGGGAAGGAGTAGTAGTGGGTTTATTTGGTTTAGGCACGAGAAACGACAGGGGAAATAGGCTGGTAGAATTTTGCGACAAGAACCATTTAATCATCACAAACACATTATTTCAACATCATGCTAGAAGACGATACACGTGGAAGATGCCCAGAGATATAGGAAGATATCAAATAGATTACATTCTTGTTAGACAACGGTTTAGGAATCAAGTAAAAGACTGTAGTAGCTACCCAGAAGCAGATATAGACACTGACCACAACATCGTAATTATGAAGGCCGCACTTAAATTTAAAAATTTGAAAAAAAGAAACGGAAAAAGACACTTTGACTTAGAGAAACTAAAAGATAAAGATATTCAAGATTCGAAAAAAAGTCAAATGAATTGCTGAAAGATATCGGGAAAATATCTGATACTAAGGAAGTAGAAACAGAATGGAATAACATTAAATCCAGCCTAGACAAGGCGGCCAGAGATATTCTGGGGTATACACAAAAGGAAAGTAAGAAACTATAACAAAGGATATCCTGCATTTAATAGAAGAAAGACGAAGATACAAAAATACATCAGACGAAACAGGAAAACAGAGATACAAAGCCATAAAATGGGAAATTCTTCACAAATGCAGGAAAGTTAAAGAACAATGGATTGATGAAAAGTGCAAAGAGGTACAAACTAAGATCGAAATAGGAAAGACAGATGAAGCATACAAACTAATTAGAATCAATTTTGGGGATATAAAACCGTGTAGCAAAAATATAGCATTAGAACAGAATCAGACATTGAAAATGATGACTTGGGATATCCTATACTTAGAGATGAGTTTGAATTAGCATTAAAGGGTGTTGAAAAATGGTTAGGCGCCGGGTACAGATAAAGTGCAAGCAGAAACTCTAAAAGCCGCTGGACAAGTAGTAACAGAACGTCTCTTCCAACTTGTGAGCTATATGTATGAGACAGGCACGATACCCAAAGATTTCAAACGTAACATCATAGTAACTATGCCAAAAAAGAAAGGCGCGGATAGATGTGAAAATTTTCGAACAAGAAGTTTGACAGCGCACGTATCAAAAATATTAACTAGAATTGTACAAAGACTAATGGAAAACAAGCTGAAAAACTACTAGGAGAAGACCAATTTGGGTTTAGGCGAAACAGGTGAACACGGTAGGCTATTTTCGCTATGAGAGTGATAATGGAGAAAACAATAGAAAAAGGGGAAAGCGTGTATATAGGGTTTGTAGATCTGGAAAAAGCATTCGACAATGTATCATGGAAAAAATTGTTCGAAATACTCAAAAAAAATTGGAATGAGTTATAGGGATAGACGAATAGTACATAGCTTTTGCAAAGAACGAACAGCAGTAATAGAATTAGAGCAGGAACGTATAGAAGTAAACATTAGGAGAGGTACGAGACCGGGATGAGCCCTATCCCCATTAATTTTTAACTTGTACAGTGAAGAGGCAATGAATACTGTCAAATGCAGGAAGACATTTGGAATTACTATGCAGGAACAAAAAATTGATATGCTCAGATTTGCAGATGATATAGCAGTATTAGCATCTAGCAAGGAAGAGGTAAAAGATGCTCTTAATGAAATGGAAACGGTTCTAACAGAAAGATACGGTATGAAAATTAACAAAACTAAAACTAAAGTACTAGTATGCAAAGGAGGGGAAAATAAATCAACAACAAGAATATAAATATGTAACACGAACTTACAAGAGGTTAAGGATTTCTCTTACCTAGGAAGCCAAATAACGCAAGACGGGAAAAGCGCAAAAGATATAAAACAAAGATTAGCACAAAGTCATGCTACATTTAACAAGAAAAAGAAAACTACTACGTTCAAAGACAACAAACATAGAAAAAAGGAAAAGATTACTTAAAACATATGTGTGGAGCACAGCACTGTATGGCTGTAAAGCTTGGACAGTAGGAGAAGCGGACAAGAAAAAAGTAGACGCCTTTGAAATGTGGTGCTACAGACGTATGATGAAGATTCGTGGACAGACAAAGTTAAGAACGAAGAGGTACTAAAAATGGTAGGGGAAGAAAGAAATATGTGCAAAACGGTAAAAAATACGAGAGATGGGATGATAGGCAACATACTACGGCATGAGAGAATAGTGCGAAATATATTAGAAGCTGAGATATGAAAAAAGAGAAGTAGAGGTAGACCTAGGTTAGACTACTGCATACAGATAGTGAAAGATGTAGGCTGTAGAAATTTTAGGGAAATGTGTAGGCTAGCTCAGGATAGAAATCAATGGAGGTACGCATCTAACCAGTCCTAAGATGGATAAATTAATGACGAAAAAAGTAAGTGTATTTAAACATGATGATTATTATAAGCAACAAGTATTGGTTGGGCAATATTCTCGAATAATGTTAATTGTGTGAAACGATTTGCTGGAAAACTATTAATTCGGCAAATGTCTAAGTGTTGGGGGATCTTGGCAGCCACAGGCTGCTTAACCCCCTTCACTAAATCTCGGTGAAATAGGGCATAAAATTAGAAAACAATAGAAAGGGAACCGAGCTGTATACACGCTGTGTGAGAATTTCAGGGAACTGTGTAGGCTAGCTCAGAAGATAAATAAGTGCAGGTACGTATCCAACCAGGTTTGAGACGGAAAACCTAATGACGAAAAAATAAGCGCTGATAAATCTGATGATTATTATAAACAACTACAGGTGCTGGTTGTGAAATATCTGCAACTAATGTTGACTATGTGAAAAGATATATTGGAAAAAATATTAAATTGGTAAATGTTCAAGTGCGGGGGGAACTTGACAGCCACAGGCTGCTTATCCCTCTTCACAACCACTGAATGTCGGAGAAATAGGGTATATAATTGTAAAAGAATAGAAGGGGAACTACATCTAACAAGAAAGAACAGCGCCTACGATGAAAGACAACAAACACAGAAACAAGAAGAAAATTCTTGAAAACATATGTGTGGAGCACAGCACAGTATGCCTATGAAATACGGGCAGTAGGAAAAGCAGACAGAAAAACGGCAGCAGCCTTTTGGAATACTGTGCTTCAGATATATGAGGACGATAGCATGGACAGGCAGAGTTAATAACAAATAGGTTATAGAAATAGTAGGGAACGAGGATATCTGTGGAAAAAAATAGGAGAAATAGAAGGGCAGAATACGTTCTAAGGCATTTTTAGGGAATCGTATGGGATATATTACAAGCAGAGATAAGAAAAAGGAGGTAGATGTAGACTTAGATCAGATTGTGATAGATGCAGACTGCGCAAATTTCAGGGAAATGTGTAGATTAATTTAGAATAGGAAACGATGATGGTACGCCACTAATCAGTTCCAGGACTGAAGACCTAATGAAATGAGGGTATTCTATGACATAGTTTCATGCCATAGACCCCTGTACCAATTTTTTCATCTAACGTAAATCGAAAAAAGAATGAATATTTTAATAATTCTAACTGTATCATATTTTTGTGGGCATAATTTCATTTTTCATTACTAGATTTGATCCTCAGTCCTCAATCGCATTCTCTTCTAAATTTGCAAAGCGATTAGAGATTCTTTCGGCGACCTAATACAGCAAAACAAATCAGGCAAATCAGGAATATTTTAGGAGACTATCTGCGTTTCCAGATCATTAGTTTCTGATTCTATGTAAAAATATAGTGGGTATATTTCGATTCCAGCAACCATATATAAGGAATTTCCTATTTATTTGAATTCTAGTACATTACCTACCCACATAGCAAAAGCTAGTTTACTTTCTTGAAAATGTGTTTATTTCCGTCATTGTCAATGCGTAATATGCATCGTAAATTAAAACTTAAGTGACTAATTAAGAACAGTAGTTCAGGAAACCACGTTACCCGCAAAGAGGTAATTAATTGGTTTTAATTACATCTGTCGGTGTCTTTTATACCATTACTGAATTCATGATTTGTATTCAACGTAGTGAGTCCCATATGGAGCTGTTTAATCTATTTTAATAAGTATTTTGCCTATACATATATAAATAACATAAGTTATCTAAGTTTTGGGACAAATAATAGACATTATAATAGCTATAAATGATATGCTTCTTTCTTTGGTAGTTACCTATGTCCTAATCCACCTCCAACCGTTACCTACCGCTTGATGAAAATAACAAATTTGTAACATTTTTAGACGAAATAAATTTAATTTCACATGAAGTACATTGAAATCCAGAAGCCCGCTTTAAATATTGTAGCTAAGGCGCCGCAGAGTGGAATGAAGGGGGATAAAGCATTAAACTAACAATGAATTGATTGGCCTAGAAGATGCCAGAACAATGATTGGTTAAATATATATTGCTACGATATCACCTTTTGCCAGATGTACGACGATCAATTGCCTGCTGATCGCCATCTCTCTGTGCTTTTAAAATAATTTAAAATTAACACAATTAAGTTTTATGCCTCGTCTAGCTCCTGTGATACCACGCACAGAGTGAACGACGATATGATAACAGAGAATTTTACTCACTCCTCTCAACACTCAATATTTCCGCATAAGACAAACTAAATTCACCAAAAATTGTATAATGAACTAAATAAAATTACTATTCACAAATTTGCGTCCTTTTAATGTCATTTGTTTTTTATAGAACTTTAAAATCCAATTTTAAATAAATATTCTTATCAAATTTGCTCTTTACGAATATTATAGCTTTTATACTTTATATAGCAATTAAAGCCAGCAAAAATTATTGTATTTTACCACGAATAGTTGCGTTGAACGTTCAAAGAAATATCCCCTTTCTTTTTAAACGTACCTTTACGTACTAATCAGATTTCTGTTGACATTTTACACAAAATATTTAAATTACATGCAACTTTTAAGTTTCACTTCTGAAGACACATATTATAAATAAAAAAAGTACCTCTTACCTTATATTTCTCCTGTATTTCTTGATGGAGCTTCCTGACCCAAATCGGTTGTTCGTTTTGCACTTTAGAGTATTGATCCAGTACTTTGAAATATTTAGCAGCCACTCGGAGTCGTATGCTCAATGATTTGAAGTATTAACCTTAGAGTTTTAAACCAGTAGCTTGGTCCTTTATACCAGTAACTTAGAATATTATTTGGAATACTTGGAATATTATTTGGAGTATTATTTGGTTTTACTTGGAGCCCTTATATTAATAGATTGCAAAGATTTTACATATTAATTAATTCTAGGCTTACGTTTGTTTCAACGGCGGATTTTATACACACTTATTTCAACGCACTTTATTGTTTTACGAGAAATTATTGATTTATGTTACTTTCAATTTAACGTTCACTAAATTCATGTAATAATCTTCTTTCAACTATTAAAGACGGCGCGTCGATTATGGAATGAATGTCGTTTATCTACTCAGGTTTAGTTTTATAGCCAAATTCCTTCCCGATGTTGCCCGCGTTCTCATTGGTTGACAGCCCGCTATCGGTCTTTAGTCCGGGGAAAAGCGTTTCAATTATGTGTTATATCTGCAACCTACCTGTTGGGTTTTATTAAATATTGCATTCTATATACGTTCGAATTTGCACGTACATCCAAATTTTGTAATGGAATTCGTTAATAGATGGCATAACATGTACGCTTTAAGCTGCAAGTAGCCCGTTGCCTCTTATATCTTTATTTGCATATGCTTGTTTTACCAAGACTGGCCTTTTATATACGTTTCAAATGGGACATACTCCTTCGCTTCTAATATGCTTGTTTTAAATGTTTGCCTATACAAACTGGTATCAAATACTTGCGTTTATTGACTTGCTTACCCAAAGGTGTTTAGATTGAAAGAGATTTCATTTTACGGTTATTTTTTTCAAATCTGTTAAATTTTTAGTTTGGTTTTTAAGCTTACAAATGTTTTAATGTTCTAAAGATGATTGAATTGCTTACGCAATTCTATATTTTAATGAATGCGGTGAATTTATTGGGAATGAGCTGTCTTTAATTAATTGTAGCTTGTTATTGATTTTATACAGGTACATTTGCATTTGTTTTTTGCATAATGAATGAATTATGTACATTTTTTGATTTAAATGTTTTGTTTTCGTGATTTTTATGATATTTACGTGAAGTATTCCTCCCTTGTGATTTTATATGACCTTAAATAACCCTATTATCATAGCAATATATATATATATATATATATATATATATATATATATATATATATATATTGTAACGAAAGCTTTGTTTGCACAACAATAGTTCTTTATTATCAAACTGATTATACAAGCCTTTTCAACAACTCGCAGCTACAACGAAGTTTTCTATAAGCTCTCACAGAAGTTAATTCCAGCTAATCGTTAACATTAGAATTATTAACTTCTAAAAACTACCATGCTATCTTCTTAATTACATATTATGCAAGCACTATAATTAACATCCAAATTGAATTATTGGTTTATATCGATCACTACAATAATTTATATCACATATGGCAATTTATATCAACAGTAATTTATACCATATCTTCCAAAACTTTAAACTAGAATTTATTGTGATCAAAGCTTCAATTAGAACTGCCTCCAGTATTGTTGACAGGAATTTATATACATACTCAAAACCTCTAGACTATTCTAAAGCGTACCAAAAACTATGTACCTATTATAATCTAAATAACTTGTAAACTTAAAACGCCAATGTAATTATTTTGGTCAGCGATATACTGAACGACACTACAATGCACCACACTTAAAAGTTGTTCTGTCCCAGAACACTATGTGACCCGAACGTTGGAACTCTCTGTGACGGTAAGGACAGTCGAGACCATTTCTGCAGATAAAAATAGTAATCAACACCCTCCATAACAGACACCGTACCGTTTGCATTGTAACCACACATTAACATCTGGACCCCGGTTTACTGGAACAGTTTTAGCATATTTTGTACTAGCCCCCATTCCAAGCCATCGAGCCTACAACCGATGTTGGGTATAGCCAACTTCTTGTCTTTAAATTTGATTATCTGACCCTTGAGTCCATTAACACCTTCCACAGATCCTGGTAATTTGGTTTACCAGAAGACTGTTGGTTAGTCACCAGTTAGCAGATGCCACGATGTCGCTCTTTTAGCGGTATGGTCCTTCCAACCTCTGGTTGTTGCCGACGAGGTTCATCCAGACCACCGAATTTATTTTTAAATACCCTAGCAAGTCCTTGAGACATATCAAGGTCCGCTGCTTCTTAATGTGCGATGGCACATCGAGTAGGTCACCTTGGTCTTTTCCGTTACTCCAAATCTCGCTATGTCCGTGTCGCCGTACGGAAACATAAACCAATCATAACTGGGCCCAGACATTTGTTCATCATCACACGCATAACAGTTTGTTAGTCTCACTGCTTGCTGTTTTTGGGCATTACCGTTGTTATTACTATTGTGGGAGTTTACGACTCCAATATATTACGTCGTTGATTCTTATTACCAATTTCGTACGGACCCTTCCAATGTCTGTGTATCTTCTGCGACAGTCCACGCCTTTGTCTGGGATTGTATAGCCAGACCCTGTCGCTCTCTTGAAAACCCGACTCTTGCGCCTTGATGTCATATCTGCTTTTCATCCAATCGCTTGCGATCTGGATATATTTTCTAACCTCACCACGGATGTCATGCATCTTGCGCTTGAGCTTCTTAACGGAGCTCTCGCCCACGATATCATCTCCGGGCTTACATTCAAACTCAAGATTACAAGGTATACGTATCTCACGTCCTAGCATAGCATATGTGGGTGTTTGTCCAGTGCTCTTATGCACCGAAGATGGTCCAATAAAAATAGATGTAAATATTGCTCCCAGTCTCTCATATTTTGGGAGAACACCTTGGAAAGGTACTTGTCCAAGGTGCGGTTCATGCGCTCTACCATACCACCCGATTGCGGATGCAATGGTGTTGTCAGTCCTGCTCGGCGTGCAACTCTATAGGAATTTAAAGCGGGAGAACAGTTTCTGTACCAGTAAGTTAGCGACGGTTGCAGCTTCTTGATTTGTTATAGCATATCGATTTCCACTTTCTCAAAGGAACTTCCCACTTTGTGTTCCCTTATTGGAACCTTATAGTTTTACAATGGTGCACAGAGCTGACACTTGCAGCACACCACTTTTTAACATCGTTCTTGCAGTCTACCCAGTAATTTTCCAAGGCTCATACCTAGATCCCATTTTCTACCATCAAGGAATCCCATTGTGTCTAGTACGACTTCAGCGTGTTACGCGACGGACTTATATTCTGTCAGGATGGACGTTCTCCTCCTGCTTTTCAAGTCAGAATAGCACCTAGCTCCCTGTCATTTTCCTCTCCCTTTCTCCTGCAACTGCACTGACTGCCAATCGTTGTTGATCACTGTACCCCGGCCAACAAGGTCACATTTTATCCGCACGACGCAGATGACCAATTTCGGGACAGAATCTGGGCAGGACGATTTTCATCTCGTTCTGTCGATTGCCTCTGTTAATTTCGACTTCAAATGTTCTTTGTTGAGCTGCTTACATCGGTTCTCCCTGTGCCTAAATCCGCGGTTCTGATGTCGTGGGCGGCTCTGTGGCGTAGTTGGTACGCGTGTGACTACTACGCCTAAGGTCCCGGGTTGGAATCCCGACACGGTCCGCTTGAAAAATATTAGGCAAGCATTTTTCACAAAAATACACTCTCGTTCGGATGAGAGGTAAAATGGGAGTCCCGTGTGTGAGTGTTGTCACGCACTTTAAAGGTAAAAAAAACTCGCTTCCAGGCCAATGTAGTACCTTCGGGTGGAGCATTGGAAAATCTAATTTAGGGGTTCTGATGTCGTAGCTCCTTTTCTCCGACTGCTGGTCCAACAGTATCAGCTGAATCACTCCCTCCACGTTTTTTTGACTCCGCTTCTCTCCAGAACGTCCTACCTTGCCACAGATTAAATGCGTCGCTTGCTTTGCCGTCTGGAACTCTAAGGCATGAGCCATCGCATAACGTATTTCATCAATGGAGGTCTGTTCTGTCACCAGCTGTAGAAAGCTATCCGGTGCTGTTGAGTAGGATAGTCTCATCAAGCGCGTAAATCTGCTTCAAATTTTCGTTGGGCTTTTGGTAACGATGCCTGCTTATTGATACCCGCTAAAAAAACCATACCCACCTTATCAAATTTCAAGCCAAAACAAAAATCATCCTTCATAACCTATAGCAATCCTTACCTAGATCTCTATACCTTTCCAAACCAACAAGAAGATTAATTCCTAACCAAATCATTATCCCTATAATCCGATAATACGCCGTTGATTCATGACCCCGTTTGATACCTCTGTCCGCAAGGCGCAAACTTAACACTATCATCATACCCTTCCCACAGTATACCTCCCACGCCTAGGGAACCACTTCTACAGCCGCTATTTGTATACTATCCCCCATTGATCTTTACCTACACTACTACATCTAAATTAAGAATTTTAAGAACAACCAACCCTCCCTCCATGACAGAATTCTACCTTACATGCGATTTTCCAATCCTCCACCCGAAAGCACTACATTGGCTTAGGAAGTGAGTTTTTTTACCTGGAAAATTTGGAATTTTGCCGAACCCTTGCTGTTCCAAGCAAGGTAGGGATCTTTAACGTGCGTGACAACACTCACACACGGGACTTCCATTTTACCCCTCATCTGAACGAGGGTGTATTTTTGTGAAAAATGCTCGCCTAACATTTTTTAAGCGGACCGTGTCCGGAATTGAACTCGGGACCTTGCGCGTAGTAGTGACACACACACCACTACGCCACGGAGCCGTCAGACAGAATCCTACCACACTATAAATACCAAAACCGCGCAAAAACTAATATAAAATCCCGCAAACACAACTCTCCTATACGATCGTGGCAAGAATCTTGGTCCTAGGTCTCCACCGACAAATGCACATCTTCGCCCACATTACAAACATCCCACTACCCAACCCACCCACAGTACAATTCCTGACTAGTCGTCGCAACTTCCGACACAGACTCCATCAACTTCATCTAACCCGAACACACTCATGTTCCTGTGAGAACCAATTTTTAGAGACTCCTCTTCATCTAATATACTCCTGCCCGCTCACATTTCTACTCCACTCCAATTTCAAACTAGCACTAACACTAGACCCATTTTCTTTCCAGTCACGTACCACCCACAAGAACTTAATCCATTTCTAAACGAAATCCTCTCGATCAAACCTCTCGTTACATTCCAGCAGCAGTAACTGCCTACTATACACACAACCACTCCCACACATACAGTTTTAGTTCGTACCACCACTAGTAAAGACACCTGCTCACCTTCACCAGCCAACATCACCACACACACTTTGGACGGCGGCAAGAGTAAGAACATTAAACCTAAAACAGCACCTATACCACTACAACTGTATAAAATTGCAATTTTTTGTTCTTTTCCTAGCATGTACAACAGGGTAGTCCAAAGGACTTGGAATATTTACGACAAATAAAATTGAATGATGATGAAAATAATCTCTTCAATGAGTGTATGCGTATACATTTGTAATGCAATTAGACCTAGACCAGCTCTGTCTTACGCATTGCAATTTATTCCGATTCCAGAATTGTTTAAAACCCTAAGACATTCAATTTAGAATCGTATTTTTAATATCGGCAAACACTACTGAGGTTAAAATTATCTATGTTCTCGCAGACTTTTGACCTACAAACAAGTCAATCGCTTTAAATCTGCAAGAGAGTTATCTCGACCCTACAAGCAAACTTTCCTTCTCAAGTAATGACGGCGTACCGATATAGCAGCTTGTACTTTTTTGATACCAGTCAGCGAGTTTATGGTTGACAGGCAGCAGGTAATAAAAGTTGCCATACTGTGTTGCTTTCTTTAATTAATCGTTCTCGCTGGTTTAAATTTAAAATAAAGTGCTTTTTAAAATACAGGATTCTTATTTTTGTTAATTTTCCAACGTTTGCAAGTTGTGTCCTTTCGATTGGCCACGTTAAGTTATTTTGAACCAATTAAATTTAGGTTAACCTTTACCTTGAGACCCAATATAGAAAGCACCCAGAATTCTACACAGTCCTATTAATAATTCAGTTGCAGTAAAATTCAATTAATTCAGCGATTCGGAGTTTAATTGCTCTTAACGATTTTCAAAAAGTTGTCAAGTTGAAAGTTTTTTGCGCCATTTCCAGTTTTTCGTTCGCAATTTCCATTGGGAAAGAACTATTAAGTCCAACCATTTTGAGGACATTACTCTTACATTTGCTAACTAACTATAAGGATTGAAGGAAGACCTATATGTAATAAATAAACGTTTTTCGGGCAGGTTGTTAGTTTAAAAACTTTTAGGCAGGGTATGATTTCCCTAAAATAATCACAAACCGCTAACGTTGTATGGCATTTCTCCATGCTGTTAATTAAGCACAACTTCCCTAATAATGGGCAATGTTTATAATTATTTCGTTAAGCGAACTTCTGGAGATTTTAGTCTTCATCTAATCTTATTAAAATTAACAAGTACAAATTATTTTCCTTTCAGGCCTTCGTGTAAATCTCATTACGCTAAACGCTCCTGAAGAAAATTACAGACTTGCCGCTTGTATTTTACATGCTTTATGTGTTGGTAATTAGGCACCCGTGGCCAGCACAATAATCACATCGTCGTCTACAACTCTACTGGATTTATACAAACGCATAAAAACAGCATGTTGCAAAATTAAAGACTTAAAGAGACGCCCGCCGTACATTTCTTAGGAGCGGTAATTGAATTTATTACGGATACCACGTTCAAAGTAATTAAATCGTTAAAAGTTAATTTCCTAGTTGTTTTCCCACCAAACCTGATAATCCGGTGACGTCATAAAGCAAGAAAACTAACATCTTATAATTTGTCATTAATTCTGTACTTTTTACATTATTCTTTATGAAATAGAAGTCTCTGGTGGTATTAGAACTGGAAGTACAAGTAGTCGAGACGTCTAAGTTAATTTTTATCAGCATCGTCTCTTTTCCCAGGAGTGTCTCTATGAGGAAGGATATTGCAATCATTTGCATAAGATTATATCGAATTATTTTGTTTTTAAACGATGCGATTAAGTAAAAGGATACGACGTTTTTGCTATTATACGATTTTGATCTCGGAAATTAGTATTCTAATGGAGAAACGTGACTGTTGATATGTAAATTTTAGATAAACTCAATGTGAATTAACACAAACGATAGAAGACACGAAGGCGATTTGTGCGTAAAATCTAAAAATTTGCAAAAGAAGAGAAAATCGATTGGAAGTATTTGACCTAAGTAATACCAGGTCATTTTAATAATACGTGGGTAACTTCAAAAATTGGCGGAAACAAACACACATCACTCACGTTATGTAAATCATTTGAATGGTTTTCAAAATATTCTCCTTCATAGCTATACACTTTTTGCTTTTGATAAAACCAATCTGTTACATATATAATTAATTGAAACTTTTTATACTTAAAGTTAAATGTCTTCACAGAAATTATCAAGATGGCTGGGCGTTCTTGACTATCCAAATCAACTGCGCCATCTTCTCTAGAAAAGACCGCGGTCCAAGATCCATGGAGAGGAAAAGGGAGGAAGAAAAGAGACCCGCTTTTGTCCTCCTCACACTTCAAGGCACAGTTGTAAGTTTGCTTCCTGAAACAAAACCACATACCCAATTACGTTAAACAGTCAATTCGCATTGGTTGACGATTATCGGGCGACCGTTGAGAGTCAACCGCACATTTCCCAACAGGAAGTCACTTAAATTTTCATAAAAAGGGGCTTAATTTAAACATAAAGTTGTAATAAAGGTACATATTGTAACGAAAACTCTTCCACAAACAACAGTTCTTTATTTTCCAACTGATTATACAAGCCTTTTCAACAAGTCGTAGCTATAATCAAATTCTAAAAGTTCTCATAACAATTTTTTTCCAGCTAATCGCTAACAGTACAAGTTTCTTAACACTACGATGCTTGTTTCTTAATTAAATTATATTGATGCTGTGGGATTAATCTCAATGTTGTACCTCCGGGTGGAGCATTGGGGACGTGGCCGCAAGTATAGCGGCCCTTATTCAAATTATAATGTGGGATTAATCTATCTCGATACACTATAATTAACTATCCAAGCACCAATTATTAATTTATATCGATCACTACAGTAATTTATATCACATAGGGAAATTTATTTTAAATAGTATGTATCACTAACTTATTTCACATCACGACTTACAAAGCTCTAAACTAGAACTCATTGTAATCAACGCTTCAATTAAAACTGATTTTAAAACCCATTAATCGCTAATTGTACATTATTCAATTGTTCCGATTATTTCGAAAACATACCAGAAATTGTGCAAATAATCTTCCCGAGATTTCCTATTATATTCTAAATAATTCTTAAAAATGCAAAACTCGAATACCTGTCAATCAAGTCCATCTGAAAGATGTTTTGCCGCAGGGGATCAACAATCACCTTTTGTGTACAAACGTTTCGTTTGCGTTCTATTGTAGTTATTCTGGTCAGAGGTAGACTAAACGGCGCTATAATATAAGGGTTAAATACTAAGAAGAATTTGATACGCATCAAACTGACTTGACAGACACAGACAGGCTAATCAATTTATTGAGTTGGACCATACCCAGGCCTTTGGCTCATCCTAGCTGTACGTGCTAAATTAATATAATAATAAATAAAATCAAAATAATCAAATATTGATGTTCTAGAGCTAGGGCTTCCTGCCCTTAACTCTGTCGCCTTTTCGGATTCGATAGTCTAGTACGCTGTGAGTTGTGTGCCGAAGTGGATGTGTGATTGTGGATGTGTGTGGCGGGTGTGTATGTGGGTGAGCATGTGATTGCATTTGTACGTGGGGGTGCGTTAGTGACAAGGTTTATGAATAGGACGTTTTGTGAAAAGGATTTTTCTTGTGGGTGGTAATTTGCTAGGAAATGCATGCTTTAGGGGATCGAAATGTAGACCTATTTTAAGATTGGTTTGAAGTGGAGTTGCTAGCGAGAAGGAGTACATAAGATGCACAGGAGTTGAAGGGATTGGTTAGAGCAGGGGCAGTAAGGGGAAGGGATAATGTTGAATTGGTGAAGTTTCTGGCGGAAGTTACATGTCCAATTATGAACCGGATTATAGGTCTGCTGGAGAGAGGGTTGTCAGAGGATAAACAAAATCAAAATGATTAAACACGTGGATGTTTTGAATCTGGGGCTTCCAGTCCTTTCCTCTATCGCCTTTGTGGACTCGATAGTCTAGTACGCTGTGTGTCGGAGTGGATGTGCGCGTGCTGATGGGTGTGGCGTATGTGGGTGAACATGTGATTGTGTTTGTACATGGGGATACGTTAGTGACGCAGCTTGTGGTGAAGAAGGATTTGTGAGAATGATTTCGCTTAGGAAGAGATTGCGTTCTTGCAGGTGGTGAGCTCCTAGGAAATATATTCTTGGAAGGGGAAAACGAATCGAGATGTAGGGCTGTTTTAAGGTTGGTTTAAAGCGGAGTTGATAATGGGAAGGAGTACATAAGGTGCATAGGAGTTGAAGGAATTGGTTAGAGAAGGAGCAACAAAAGCAAGGAATATAGGGTTGAGTTGGTGAAGTTTCGAAAAATACCATGTCCAGTTAAGAATTGGATTGTCAGTCTGCTGGAGAGGGGGATCTGGCAGAGGATGTTAGATATGTCAGGGAAGACGTCGCGTGAAGGATTATTGCTCTTGCTGGGAGGGTAGAAGGGAGAGTGTATGCGGGATTTGATTTCAGTTTTTGGGAGGGTTTTGTCCTGGTTGAGCTTTAATGTCCTATCATGTAGAATTATGGGTTGCTTGACCTTGAGGTTGCGAATTTGAATAGACGAGTGGAGGATTACCTACAGTGGGATTAAAAGGACACGGACCGCTTGAAAAATGTTGAACGAGCATTTTTCACAAAAATACGCCTTCGTTCTGATGAGAGGTAAAATTTAGGTCTCCTGTGTGTGTTGTCACCGACATTAAAGATCCCTATCTTGCTTGGAACAGCAAGGGTTCATCAAAATTCACAATTTCTAGGTAAAAACAAGTTTCCTGGCAATTGTAGTACTTCCCGTTGGAAAATAAAATGTAGGTAGGATCGAAAGGGGAGGGTATACTAAGAGGCAGTGGAAGTCGTTGTGATTGCTTTTAAGGAAGGGCCTGATTATGGTGTTAAGTGAGCGTCTTGATGATGGGATGAGAGGGGAGACAGGAATCAACGCCGTATCGAATGATGGGTATTATGATTTGATAAGTTATTAATCTGCGAGTGGATTTGGAGAGTTGAGTGGATTTTGGAAGTGCATAATGGAGATTATTGAGGATGATTTTAGTTTTGGCGCATTGTTTTTGAGGTGAGAATTGGTTTTCAGACGCGTGTCAAGAAGCATGCCTAGGTATAGTGCCGTTTGTGAAATAGTTATGGATGTGGATCTTTAGGAATCTTTTAGGAAGATTATTTTGGCCTCAGAGAGGGAAATGGGTTGTTTGTTTAAGGATCAGTACGCCTCTATTGAGTTCATTTGCAAAGCAGCGATGGATTCGAGATACGCGGGAATTATCATTAATCAGGATGTTTAGGTCTAGGAGCGGATTGATTGACAGGTTCCAAAGGATGGCAGAGAAGCGTGATCCTTGGATACAACATTGGATTAGTTGTTTGGTCATGGAGTCGAAGGTTGATGCTAGTGTAGATAAACCAGAGGTGAAATACAACTTAAATAAGAGGTTCGATGGGAAGTTGTAGAGTTTGAGCCGGTTGAGGAGGTTGAGTCGCCAAAGTAGGTCAAATACAGAACTGAAATCGGGGAAAAGGACGATGACACACTTATGCGGAGAGAATTGTGTTCTGGTGCTGTGGTTTTTACGAAATTCGTGTTGGTTGTCGAAAAGGAGCGAACGGAGTTATATGTGAAAATTCAGTTTTAATAAGATGGCTTGTTCAGGGAGTTTTCCGAGGGTTGGCAGAAAGGTGATGGGTCTGTAGAACATAGAATCTTATGGGTGCTTGCTGGGTTTGAGGATAAGGGATATGAATTGGTTAGGAAATGTTTCTGTTGCTATGTACTTTTGGAAAAGCAGATGGACAGGTTGTCAAATTAGAGACCAGGATTTTTGGAGAATGATATGTGTAATGTGATCGGGAGCTGACGCTTTGTATGGATTGAGTCAAGGAGGTTCTGGTCTACATCGCTAAGTGGTTCGTAGCGTTTTCCGTCTGTTGTGTGGGTGATGGACGGGTTGTGCGTTAGGATTGGGTCTGTGTTGACTCTTGGGAATCTTGATAGTCTGTGTCTAGTTTATGATAGTGTGTTTTGCAATGGTAAGTTAGTGCATCCACCACGACCTGGCTTGAAGAGTATGATATCTTCGTCGGATGGAATCCGAGGCTGACGCAAGGATGATTTATATCTTGGTGCTAGGAAGTGAGGGATCGTTGTCAGCTAACTTCACTGGAAGAAGTTGGGATAAGTGTACCTAGGGTTTCTAGGTAAAGGGGCCATTTGGCTTTTTGGATATTAAGACGAAGTTTCCCGATGAGTTCTCAGGGGAAGAGTAGGAAGGATGTCGAAGGCTATGGGGTTATGATCGCTGGTCTGGAGTATAATGGATACTGTCCAGGAAGCAAGTATATAGGAGACCGATGGGATAGTGAGTGTTAGGTCTATGTTGGAGTTATAGTTTCGGAATTCCCAACTGGAGATAAACGAGGGTGAGTTTTGGACGTGAAAATGGTAGTGGTAAATGAAGTCTCCCAATACAATTTTGTTGTCGTCGGTATTATCATTGTTCCGCAGTATGGATCTGGCGTTCAAGTCAGTTGTTATAATGATCGGCTTTGTTTGGCACCTATTTGTGTAAATATGTTGTCCAAGTGGTGTAAATAGGTGTTAATGTTGATCATCTACTGGAAGTGTAAGGATACTAGTTAGGCAGTGCCAGAAATTCACTAAAGTTTAACAAACTTTTGATTGAGAGGGAGGCAAGGCATGAGGCACCAACGAGGGGGTTAGTGGCTGAGGTAAACTTAGCGTCGTTTGGGTTAGAAGGAATGTAGGTTCGTGCGTTAGGTGCTAGGTTTGAAATTTGATTTTGGAATAAGTATAAAGGCAACAGAAAATAGATGTTCTTGAAGGATGTTGCATAGTTCTAGGGTAGCAGCGCGTGAGTGTTGAAGGTTTATTTATATGGAGCTTAATTTTGTGTGGAATTAGGACGGAGCTAGCGTCCGCGTTCGTGTTTTGTGCCTAGTAGCCATTTTCTGTGCTTAATTTAGTCATGTGGATGGATTATTTATAAACGGGACAGTCGAGACTGGTGGCAGGATAATTATGGGGTTGATTATTGAGCAGTTGGTGCATACGGGGGAGGCTGTGTTTTTTTTTTAGTGAAACCTTTCGGCAGGTGAGATCCGGCACAACGGCCGCAGTCTGTGGGGGAACGACAGAATTTGGCCGAATGACTGTAGCGCTGACAATTGAAGCATGCAATAAGATATCTGATACGGTAAGATTGTATCCGATGAAGATGTGGGTGGGACCATGAGGGTTCCAGGTTTTGGAGGAAGGTTGAGGATTAGATCATCGGTGCGGACGGTTTTGAAACGGCGGATAGCGATGGAGATTTCTGATCTGTGCCTTTCTTCAGAGATTAGGAGATGAGGTGAGCGTTAATTGAGTATATAGATAAGGGTGTCGATGGAGGAGACGTCTTTATCAATGTCGGATACTGATATTTTGAATATAAGGATTAGGCCGTAAAAGCTTGTGTCTAATCGTTAAAAATTTTATCTTGATAAAGCAGCGCGCCGCTTTTTAGTTTCTAGCCTGTAAATGTTTGGCCCGTGACAGGTTGTACGGTTGATTTAAGTTTTAAAATGACCGTGGCTTAGTAACGGTTAGCCCGATTTAAGAAACTCAAAAACATTTAAATTCTCTAAAGAATTCTAGATTACAGACACGTCTTAGATCGCCAAGAAGTTTCAGGAAACCTAGATAATCCTAATTGAGGAAAAAATTAACCAATTCAAACCTTAGCGAGCTGTAACTTTGTAGAGTTGCTCAGATAGGAAAAATTCAAACAAATTTAAATCACTTAGAAAATTCTAAGTTTCCCAAGAATCTAAAAATCCTTCAGAGGTCTTTGATATAATTTTATGCTTGTGATTGTAATATCCTTTCTCATAGAGACACACTTGTGAAAACATAAAACGTTAGAAATAGAACTAAATAACGCGAAAGAGTTTTTAAATAGGGTTTTAAGTATAAAAATCAAATAATATCCATACAAATATAATGAGTTGTAAAAAGAATAGCGACAGGAAGGCGATGTAGTGTAAGGTCGCAAGGATTAGAAGAAACAAAGGAAGTTAAATTGCAAAGTAGAACAGCACAAAGAAGAAAAGTTGTTGAGGAAGAATGAGCGATACCGAAATCTAAGGATAGCTATAGCTGTTAGGAAAAGGTTTTTGAAAGTTGTTTTTAAAGCATTGTTATATACGGTTGCCGAACATGAACAATAGACAAAAGAAGAAGTTAGTGGATTAAAAGCTTTCGAGTTGTGAAATCTTAAGAGAATGCTCAAGATCGGCTGGACAAATGAAGTTTGAGAAATGGGTCAGTAACAGAAGCATTGCAAGTATTAAAAGAAGGAGCGAGAGGATGATAGATCGTATTTTGGTAACCATAATGGAGCGCAGAGCAGAAGGTAAAGTATTCTGAGGAATGCAAGTGCTCAAATATGTGGATCAGATTAAGAAAGACGTAGGTTGAGATAGGGGTTAACACGCGATAGAAAAAATGGAGCCAAACCAACTTTGAGGTTCTGACCAAAAGGGAGAGAATAATAATTATAAAAGTCGTAAAATCAAGGCACGTCTTAGACAGTTCAAATTATGTTATGCTTTACAAGCTTCAAATATTAGTAAGATTCTTCTGTACTTTTTTTGTTTAACAAAAACTCTCAAATTCTGATTTCGGAGGTTGTATCTCTCTAAAAGTTGTTTTAGTAAAAAATCATAAGCATTCTTGATAGATCGCCGAATCAAATCCATGTCTTAGCTCTCGACAACCAAAATTGAAATTTGAATAACGCGAAATTTTACGTTTTAGAACTAACTCGATAAGGGCTGATCCGATTTAAAAAATACCAACAAATTTAAATCCCCAGAAAGTCTGATTAAAAACATGAAGGGGAAGGTGAAGACACAATGACTACTGCGTACGCTTCTACTGGAGGAGTGAATTATAATTGTAAAAAAATGGAACTGCGAAAGAAAATATTGAAAAGTTTCGAAGGGCCGGAAAAAGATTTAAAAATAGAAGTTTGGTATGCCGTTTTTATTAGAACAAATGGGCAATATATGCCAGAAGCTATTTCAGATTTGAACCGAAGATTTCTATAAAAGGAATTTTAAGAAGGATGTAAAGTGCATATACTCTGATTTCAAAAAGTAGGAACGGACGAAGTATTGAATTTAGTACCTTTCGAGAATTGGGAGTACTTTTCTGCATTTGATTTTCCAATTCTCCTCTCGAAGGTACTACACTCTCCAGGAAGCGAATTTTTAATACCTTTAAATTTTGAATTTTGCCGAACCCTTGATATTCCAAGTAAGGTAAGGATCTTTAACGTGCGTGACAATACTCGCACACGGGACCTACATTTTACCTCTCATTCGAACGAGGGCGTATTTCTGCGAAGAATGCTCGCCTAACATTTTTCAAGCGGTTCGTCTCGGGAATCGAGCCCGGGACCTTGGGCTTAGTAGTCACACGCAAACTAACAAAGCGACGGAGCCGTCTCGAATTGGGGTAACTAACAATCAACGCCGTATCTAATAACAGGAATAATGATTTGGTTTAGGATAAGTTAAGGGGTGGGTCGAGTAAGATGAAAGGATTTGGTTAGTGAGTGAAGTAAGTTGCTTATGATCGCTCTTGTTTTGGATCTAAATTTGGATAGGTGGGGGAGTGTTTTTAAATAGTTTCATAATAGATACCAAAGTAGGAAACGGAATCCGGGAATATTAATGGGGTTCATAGGATGTAAATTTTAGGACTGCGGTGAGGATTAAGGTGATCTTCTATAGCAGTATTTTGGATTCGGTGAAGGATAAGGGTTGCTTGTTTTGATGAATCAGGTCTTTAAGGAGGATTATTAGAATGTTTGCAGTGGATTAAGTGAGGAACGTGAATTGCTGTAAGTGTGGTAGGCAATGTCGTCCTCAGAAACAAAGGTAGTGGTGTTCAGAATGTTGAGGATTAGTAAGGGATTGATCGCAAGATTCCATAGAGTCGAAAATAATAAGCATCTTTAGGAGCAGCCTTGGGTTAGAGTTTTAGAAGTAAAGAACAAATTGGAATTCTGGGTAGCGGTAAGATTGGTCATGTAGGATTTAATGATGTTAAAGATATTGGAGGGGAAGTTAGCAAGTTTCAGTTGGTTTAGGATATTGCACCACAATAGAAAATCGAAGGTAGGACGAAAATCTAGGAATATAGCGATGGCGTATTTGTGAAATGAGGATTTGACTGAGGATATTAAGGAATGGATGGTTTGGTATGCGCTATGGCCTTTGTTGGTTATCGGAGCTGAGAAGGTGATCTTTTATGTTGAAATTGATTTTAGCGAAGATTTTGCCTTTGAGGAGTTTACCAAGGATTGCTAGGACTGCTATTAATCTATAGGATTTTAGATCATCAAGGGTTTGGATGGCTTAAGAATGATGAATATAGATGCTTGTTGTAGGATGTTCGAAAACGCACCGGTTACAATGCACTTTTAGAATATGAGGGTAATAGAGTCTTAGAATAGATACGCATTCTTGGAATGATGATATTTGTAGAATGATCAGGAGCAGCCTAGAAGAATTGTGTTAACTGCCATGTATGGTATGCTGATTGATGGGATTGTGTAAATGTCGTGAGTTAGTTGTTGGGCTAGGCTGTATACATCAAGAAGAGGATAACCATTGTTGGCAAATTTTTACCTCTGATAAGAGTACAAAAATTACAATAGTTTTTTTTACACTAGGTTCGATCTTTATATTGTTAGAAAAATTTATATATTAGAAAAACCAAAGGTAAATTTAATTAATTGAGTTTGTCGAGTAAAACACAGAAATTACACTTCTTTAGTCGAATGCAAACGTTTGTCGTTTTACTCGAACTTTTAGAACTGTTTGTGCACAAGAATGCACGAATAAAGTGGAAATGCCAAAGAGTTTTGAAAATTAACTTTTTTGGACTTTTGAACTTTTTGAAAGAGCAGCTGCACTCCCTTTTACTGAATTAATTGACCTATATTGGAATTGAACTGAACTTGAGTTGAACTTTGTAGAAATTTGAGTGGTTTACTTATTGCGTCTCAAGGTAAAGGTTAACTATGTAGAGTTTAATTTGTTCATAGAATAACAAGACGAGGTGAATCGATAGCATTCTGCATCCGAAACTTAACAAAGAAACAAGTCGTGTATTGTTTTTTGAATTTAAACGAAAGGACAATTGATTAAGGGGTCGCATAGTATTATAGGTTTCATTGCCCGCCAGCAGGTTATAAATTTACCGATTAGAACAAGAAGCGGTACGTTGTTACATGGGTATCTAGAAAAAGGGAAAAAATAACTTTTGTTGATTAGGTCAATTTTTTATGGTTTGATAACAACTTTAGTAATTACATTCCGAAAGTATTATAATTACACTCAAGATGACAAGTTACTACTACATTGAATAAACTGATCTAAAACATGTTGAAATGTAGTTTGGTAAATGGAAGGTTTTTATGTAATAGTGGTCTTATTAGTTTAGTGAGCTGTATGGATAAGTTTAAGATTCCGAAGTTGTTACAAGCCGCCGTCATTAGATGGGTTGCTCGCAACCTAACCTGAGAAAGTCGAGCCTGCTCTTTCAACTTATTTTTAAAACATTATTGATTATTGAATATTTACTTCCTGTTTGATAAGGTTAAAACAGATATCCGTGCTTTATTACAGTAATGAATACTGTCGCATAATTACGTATTGTGGATAGGGGTTCGATACTCTACAAGTTAAAAATGGGTATTAGAGGATTCAAATGGCGACAACTTGCAAACAGAAAATTTCAGTTATCCTTTAAATTTTAGGGTAAATTTTGACGAACAGACTGCAGAAAGAGACCCTTGAGATATTTTCAAGTCAATTTCCACAGCTCCCCACAATCGAAACTTGAACTTTTTTCTACGTCATTCGTTTGTGCATCGTAGGTGCACATTTGTGCACAGTGAACGAACGTTTGTGCACTTCTCCATACAAAGATACGAAGAAAACAAAAATGGGGGGTGGGGCTGTGGAAACGGCAGCCCTCCACCAAAGAAATTTATGATTTTTTATAGCCAACAATTTGTGCATCGTACGTGCACAAATGTGCACGGTATACGAACGTTTGTGCACACCTCTATACGGAAATACGAAGAAAATACTGTGGAGGGGCTGTAGAAACGGCAGCCCCCCACCAAAGAAATTCCGGGTTTTTATAGCCAATCGTTTGTGCATCGTAGGTGCACAAATGTGCACGATATACGAACGTTTGTGCACATCTTTATACCGGAGATACGAAGAAAATAAAGTGGAGGGGCTGTAGAAACGGCAGCCCCCCACCAAAAGAATTCCGGGTTTTTTATAGCCATGAATGGGACGTTGGATAATATCAAGTCAATTTCCACAGTCCCCCCCACAATCGGAATTTGAACTGTTTTCTACCTAATTCGTTTATGCATCGTAGGTGCACAAATGTGAACAGTATACGAAGGTTTGTGCACATCTCTATACAGAGATACGAAGAAAATAAGGTGGAGGGGCTGTAGAAACGGCAGCCTCTACCAAAGAAATTTCGGATTTTTAATAGCCAATCAATTTCCACAGCCCCACCAATCGAAATTTGAACTTTTTCTACGTCATTCGTTGGTACATCGTAGGTGCACAAATGTGCACAGTATACGAACGTTTGTGCAATTCTCTATTCAGCGATGCAAAGAAAATAAACTGAAAATATCGTGAGTTTCATGTTGATCTTGGAGATCAAAATAGTTTACTTGTATGCCTTCGTATGGTGAACAAAAGCGCATCAAAGAAGATAGATGTTTTGTTATCGTGGTTTGAAGTATCCGTCAAAAATGTAAATTCGATTTACCATGATCAACATTTAATTCTTCAATCGCTGTACGTCTCAATACATTTACTACAATAACTTCTGTTTTCGTCCGATTTCTTGAAAAATTTAACATCGAAGAACTCGAAGCGGTGACACAATCGAGACATTTACGTCTCTCATACTTTATATGCTGTTCAATATTACCGGTACCACTATGAGACACTGAATTCTGTACGTTTACACATATGACATCCTAGGGAGTATTCGTTTGCTTCATAAACAGTTTGCTTGTAAACTAATATAAATATAGACTTGCATTTCGGCATAGTTAAAATGGGAGTTTCCAAAACAAAACACTTCGAATGCGAGCGTTAGTGGAAACAACCGACAATTGAAAAAAAGGTGATAAGTAGTAAGAAGTACTCAAGGCGTGGACGGTAAGCAAACTAAGACGCCCCTCCTCTGCCGCCTATTCTTCCCGTCTCATTTTGCATTATCCCTCCACAACAAAATTTTTGTAAAAAAACGTCATTCATCTGATGGGTGCAGACACTTCGGCAGTTCTATGTTTATTTTTTTATATTATAGTTTGAGAAAGTGTACAAACGCTACGCCCTAACGAACAATTATACATAAAGAAGAGGAGAAATTTGTTTGGTAAAGAAGTTACCATTTCTGGAGTCTCCGGTCTCCGCCAATCGCTTTCCTTGTACGAAAGTGCACAAACGTTGTATGTACAATACACGCCAACAAAAATCACTAAAAACCTTGAGTATGGGGCGTAGGAAAAGTGTTGCTGTTTATGTGGACAACTCAAATTAATTTCTGCATAGCTAGTGTTAGTTAGGTGCTTCGCACTTTTCTGAATTTCAAAACATTTTTGTGGCATAATTAGGCGTTATTTTGCGTCGTTAAAACAAAATGTTGCGCTCACCTAGTAAACGAGTTATATTTAAAAAATTATTGCGAACAAGTTATTTATGAAATTTTCCTTAGATGCGTGAACCGCGCCTACTGGAGGTTTTCTAAATAACTTGCTTGCAACGAGGATGCAACATTTAATTTCAGTGGTGCCAATTGGCGCCTAAAGAGTGCCTAATTATGGCACAATTTTTTTTTTCAAAATTCCGAAAAAGTGCGGCTACTTGAACTTGGCCGGAGCAATAGTTTTTTTAATATAACGTGTTTGCCAGGTGGGCGCAAAATTTTGTTTTAACGGCGCAAAATAGCGCCTAATTGGCACCTATTTATGGCACAATTTTTTTTGGAAAAAACGAAAACAGCGTGGCTGCGTAAACTTGGCCGGGAAAATTTTTTAAAAATAACTTGAATGCTAAGAGAGTGCAAAATTTAGTTTTAACGGCGCAAAATGGCGCCTAATTATTGCACAAAACTTTTGTAAAATTAAAAAGAAAATGCGGTTAACTTCACGCACCTGTATTGGTTAGTATTTCACATCGATAGCGAGAGTGCACAAATGTTTGCACGTTGTGCACTGCTGTCAACCTACTATACGAAAGCGATTGGCTTTTAGATAATATGGGATTGCATCGGTGGTACATCACCGCTTATGTTTGGGCTACCCAAAAATAATGTTCTCATATCTTAGTATGTAGAAGTAGAAGTAGACAAACATTTGTACACTGTGCACATTTGTGCACCTACGATACTCAAACGACTGCTTATAAAAAAATTCAAAATTGCTTTGGTGAGGAGGCTGCCGTTTCTACAGCCCCATCAGTTTAATATCTTCGTATCTTTGAGAGAAGTGCCCAAACGTTGGTTCACTGTGCACATGTGTGCAAAATTCTGCAAAAATTCAACGTTTGTGCACTTTCGTACACTAAGGTAAAAGGAATGCGATTTGCGGAGACCGGAGATCGCAGAAATGGTAACTTCTTTACCAAACAATTTTTTTTCTTCTTTATGGATAATTGTTCGTTAGGCCGTAGCGTTTGTACACTTTCTCAAACTAGAATATTAAAAAATAAACATAAAACTGCCGAAGTGTCAGCACCCATCAAATGAACGACGTTTTCTTACAAAAATTTTGTTGTGGACGGATAATGCAAAATGGAACAAGATAGAATGGGCGGACAGAGGAAGGACTCTTGGTTTGCTTACCGTCCACGCCTTGAGTACTTCTTAGTACTTATCGCCTTTTTTTCAATTGTCGGTTGTTTCCACTAACGCCCGCGTTCGAAGTGTTTTATTTTAGAAACTCCCATTTTAACTATGCCGAAATTCAAGTCAATATTTATATTAGTCTGTCTACAAGCAAACTATTTATTAAACAAACGAATACTCCCTAGGATGTCATTATGCGTAAACGTACAGAGTTCAGTGTGTCTCATAGCGGTACCGTTAATATTGAACAGCATATAAAGTCTGAGAGACGTAAATGTGTTGACCGTTCACCGTTTTGAGTTCTTCGATGTTAAATTTTTCAAGAAATCGGACGAAAACAGAAGTTATTGTAGTAAATGTATTGACACGTACAGCGATTGAAGAATTAAATGTTGATCATGGTTAACAATTTTGGCGGATGCTTCAAACCACGATAACAAGAACATATATCTTCTTTTGATGCTCTTTTGTTCACTATACGAAGACATACAGGTAAAATATTCTGATCTCCACGATCAACATGAAACTTCTGATATTTTCAGTTTATTTTCTTTGCATCTCTGAAGGAGAAGTGCAGAAACGTTTTTATACTGTTCACATTTGTGCACCTACGATGCACAAACGATTGGCTATAAAAAAATCTTGAATGGGGGGGGGGGGTATTTCAGCCTCCCAACTTTATTTTCTTTGTATCTTCGTATAGAGATGTGCACAAATGTTCGTATACTGTGCACATTTGTGCACCTACGATGCACAAACCATTGGCAATAAAAAAATCCAGAATTTTTTTGGTGGGGGGCTGTCGTTTCTACAGCCCCATCCCCTTTATTTTCTTCGTATCTCGGTATAGAGATGTGCACGAATGTTCGTATTCCGTGCACATTTGTGCATCTACGATGCACAAACGAATTACGTAGAAAACAGTTCAAATTCCGATTGTGGGGGGACTGTGGAAATTGACTTGATATTATCCAACGTCCCATTCATCTCCGAAAACTGCTACTATAAACTAGTATTGCATATATTACGAACCCTGTATTTTTCTCATTTTAAAATTACCCGTCCTTTTGCTAAAAAGAGGTATCACGTTCATTAAGACCGCAACTACTAAAACAAAATTATCCCCTGAGAAAGGCGGTACTTACTTTCCTTTAAAATTAATGCAAATTTACGATTTTATTCCCAGCTCAATTACGACTTTCCTACATAAAATACTCGCTGTCCATAAACGGAATAATGAGGGAAAGCTTGTTCGAGTAAAAGCTTGCACATGCTATCTCCTTAAAAAGCGATAATAACGATTACTCGTTCTTAATCAGCATAATATTTTGTTAACCAATTTCGAGCTACAAACCTGCAAGTATGTAAAAGACCAAAGAATTTAAAGAAGAAAGGATAGGTATACTTTATTGTGACAAATTGTGCTGTTACATCGTGTTATTGTGATAAACATTAAATTAAATGTGGTCTCTAATACGATATTACGTCACTCCAACCACACTTAAAATAATCAGTGTCAATTTGTTTAAATTGTTTGTAAGAAAACCACTTTAAAAGACGTGACTCACAATGATTGATTTGCAATACATTATTAAGACTATTGTAGTTTGTACGGCGAATTGTACCACGTATGAGAACATGAGTTGGCGTTGTATAATTAATAAGTAAACCATTGGGACATTAAATTAATGGTAAGTTAAAAAGAAATTTTACCGCCTGAACTGTCAATGTATATAACCTTTCTGTTTATCTTTAGCTTTTTAAAAAGAATTAAAGTATTCACAAACGCTTTCTAGTTCAGTTTAACCAGGATTATTGAATGAGACAACTAAGTACCGTCTATAACCGTAAAGATGGCTCTTCAATCAGTTTAAAACCCAAAAATAATCAATATATAAAAGTGTTAAACGTGTATTTCTGTATAGCATTAGATTGGTGTAGTTCAGTCTTCGCCGCCAACGAAGGTCTTAAAGTCGTAATTCTGAATCACAAGACGTTTTATATATTAACTTATATACGAAATGGCTAAATATAAAACATCTTTGTCGAACTTTATAGGTTCTAAGTAGATAGATGGTTCTCGTTCCATATGTAGCTGTTATCTAGAAAGTATTTTGGTTCTTCTGTGCTTTATCTTAAACTGCTGGTGCACATATCACAAATTCATCATTGTTGATGCAAATATTAATATTTAAAGAAATTGCATTGTAGATTAAGATAATGCATGGAATTAATTATTTAAGTTTTATTCGGTTAATTTGATGAATTTGGTTTGAACTAAAATATTTTATGTAGAATTTTTCTTTCTTTTTTATGTTATTCCTCGTTGTATACTACTATGAACCAAACTGCAATTTTCACATCAATAACTATATTTAAACCAAAAGACGATAGCAAAGAATATTGTAACGAAAACTTTATTTGCAATAACAGCATTTCTTTATTGGTTATACAAGCTTTTTTCAGCAAGTCGTAGTTACAATAAAACTTCTAAAAGCTCGTCAAATAATTTATTTTCAGAGCTTTAACTAACAGTACTAGTATTATTGTCTTAACACTAAAACTACAATGTTATCTTCTAAATCATTACCGAAGCACTATAATTTATATCCAAGCACTGATTATTAATTGATATTAATTTATATGATCACTAACAGTAATTTATATTACATTATTACGTTAAATCCCTGCAATCGAGCTATTTCTTCATCCTTCATAAAAATTTTAATTTCCCAACTAGTTTGTTTCACTTCGTATTAATAAGCGCGTCCTAAAATGTCTAAACGACTGCACGCTTTTTATGTTATTCCCAAATTATACGAACTTTCATTTCACAAGTTCAATAAATACTTATTTAAACCGTCCTATACAAGTTTCCTTATGTGTTTAGTAGTTGGAATATATTCCATAACCGCGTTCTAAATTCTCTGAAATATTTACTTATCGTTGAACAATTTCGCTATATGAATTCGTTGAAATAAGCAAACAGCTACGTATCATTTTCAATAGTTTATTCTTTGAAACACGTCCTAAACCACCCGCATTGTAAAAATATAAACGCTTTTAATGGTACTGACAAATCCTATTTCGTTATCTGCACTTGTTCAGCTCGCTGAAGTTTATGTGCAATAAACCGTCTCCTCAATTAATTTCATTCTCAGAACTGTAGTTCGATATAATACAAATCGCTATTCGTTACTATAACAGTTAGGCAACCCGTTATACATTTTGCACCATATTGCTACATGAAGGGTTGCAATCCTACCTGACAATTTAAAACAGATGCGTTTTCCGCATGCGGACAACGAAATTCAGGCGAAGTCATTACAGTATATGTGCTTGAGTTAATTGACCATTCTTCTAGGAATATTTTGTAGCTACAGGGTTGGAAAATATCTACAGGTGGTGTTTGCAGAATACTTCACACATTATCACTGGTAATTGTTTTTAAAACAAAAACACGTTTCTTTTAAATACAGCCTGAGATTTTCAAAGAGAACGATTTTATACAACGTCTTTTTACGGAAAGGAAACGTAAGTCGCGTTTCTAAGATGCTTTGTTGTACTTAGTTTTACAGTCAAGTTAAATTGTGCCATCCAGAATCCAGTTCGTTGTTAAGTGCAACACACATTTTCAAATCCTTTACGATGGTACAAGAGGCGGGTAGCTTGTTTTAAGGTACATTTATTCTGTTTTCTTTTCTCTTGATGCCGCTTTGGAAGATAGACACTTCTGTTGTTGGTTGTTAAAAGGTTGTTTTCTTACTCGTGGTTGCACAATAAATTACAGATTGCACGTTACAAATGTACTTTCACGGTGCACGAGTGATTATGCAATTACTCTTCAAGTCACAATTAATATAAACCAAAGCTCGCATTAGAGTACTTTTTACTGCTTCCTTTTTTTTTAATAAATTATTGCTAACGTCAACAGTTTGTTTAACAAATGATAAGTTAGAGTATGTGAACAGTTGGTTCATTTCAGTTAGGGTTACGTTATTTAAAGTTACTGTTACGTTCTTACTTTTACGAAGTGCATTTCACAGAGCAGATAAAACTACTGTATATACTATGTCTAATTTTTTTTTTGTATATACTTAAGGTTGGAAATATTACGTAAGTATACATGTACATGTTATTTAGATTCTAAGATGTTATAATCGATATTTGCTTAAATGTATATGGTTATATTATTATGTTTTATGCACATTGACGCTTTTGTTTACATCACGTTATAACAGGACGCTTACGTAAATCTTCGAGTTGGTCTCTGTAAATATTTATTTTTATACTATGTCTAACTAACGCTTTGTAAATAAAATACTTGTTGAGGTTTCCAAGTTTTCTTTTCGTGTGACCTCCACCCACTCTACGACGTTTTGAGCTAGCACGAAATTCAATTCTTTTGGATTTTTATTCAATTCTTCTGTTTTGTTGCGGTATTCGGTGTAGGCGATTTCTTACTTACTTTCTTTTCTATCTGCACGGAATTCCGTAACAACATAACGACTTCCAAAGCTTTCAACTAGATCATATTGCAATCAACGCTTTACATTTGAAAAAGAATAACAATCAAAGCTGCAATTAGTATTGCCTTGCAAAATCTATGGCCGCGACGGGTTCAACTGTTTCCCAAACGTTCGCTTCGTTTCGCTATGTACTATATTCACGTTCGCGTTTATTCGAGAATGTAGGTATATAATTTCATATGTTATTAACATTCTAGTAGGAGTAATTTAAACTACGCTTTTCATGCCTTCTATTGCTCAAACTAATGGTTTGAACTTAATTTAACGCGTTTCTCAATTATAAATACTTACATAAATTCTTTTAGAATATTTTAATGCATTTCAATATGATCTTTTAATTATAAATCGCAAATGAAAATCTTTTAGAACATTTATTCGCGCGAGTATACATGCAATTGACATTTTTTAAGAGTAGCTATACATGCGCTTACCCATTATTACATATAATTGATTATTTGCATGCATTTGAACGTAAATTTGTCGAAACGCAATCCGTTTATTATAAAATATGGATGAAACTCGTAATAAACATTTGTTTATGCGTCGAACGTAATAAACACTTTTATTACTATCTAAAACACTATCTTTTTGTTACTAAACTCCTTTAATAATCACAGTTTTATGCGTCAAACGTAATTGATACATTTATACAGGGCATTTCACAAATGTTTTCTGAACACCTAAATATTTAAACAAATCCGTTTTTTCTCGAATTTTCTCGAATTTATTAAGATAGACGTTGAAGATGCAGTGTTAGAACACGTTGAAAATAATTCGCGAACTAACAATTGTGATGGATGTTAGTCATGGATCTGTAGGGCGAGTCCTAAAGGAATATGAATTAAAACTATTTCATTTCCCTAAAATGCAAGGTTTAATGCCAGACGATTATCTGCATCGAATGGAATATGCTCTCTGGTATTTACTTGAAATAAATAACAATCCTAATTTTGCTGAACGAGGCATACTTTACACGAGATGATTTTTTCAAAACACACCCACACACTAGCCACATTTGGAGTGACGAGAATTTTCACGCTTTTCAAAATTTTTGCAATCAGTGGAAATTTTCTGTAAATATATGGACCGGATTAGAAGATGTGCCGTTTAATATTCGTCGAAACATTTTCCAACATGATGGAGCACCAGCACATTCCGGAGTAAATGTCCCCAAGTATTTAAATGCGTAGGTTCCACGCCTTTGGCTTGGAAGAGGTGAATTTCCTTGACCTGCACTTTCTCTAGACCTAACCTCAATTGATTTCAGTATCTGGGTCATATTCAATTCATTGTTTATGAAACACCTTTATCCATAGAAGAAGAAATAGTTGCTAAAATTATTCTTGCTTTTGACGATTATCGTAACCGTCCGCAGACAATCGAAGCACTCGTCGTTCCATCAAACGTTCAAAATGGTGGTCGTAACTTTGAATAGTTTTTATAATGTTAGTCTGTTACGATTTATTTTGTGCACCTTCATATTTTAAAAATCATAAAATTCACCGTAGAAATATTGAATATCGTCATATCTCGCTTTTCTAACATTTCCGGACCGTACTTTATTATTCAAAAAGTTTAAATCTGTGGTCTCTATCACATCGGAAATTTTGGAATAGTTGTTCTGTAACAACCTGTATGTTTGCTTAAACCTAAAATTTCTGAGAAAAGTTTTTCCCCCCACGGATTACCTTATTCCAACTTCCCTTACTAGTGCTATAATGAATATTTTTGATGCGAATATTTTTTTTAATATGCTATAATATCTGAAAACAATATTCTTCAGTATATGTTTACATATGGCAAATGGTAATATAATTTTATTCTGATATAAACAGTTTCTTGTAAACCAAAAATAAAACTTGTATAAAAGTCACCACCAAAAATGTATTGCAAAAGAATATAATTTGGTGACCAGTTTTTATGTAATCAGTAATCATTAAATATTGCAAAACCGGTCATCTGGTCCTGCGTGAAAAGTATATGTCCCCCGTTTTGGTATGTGGGACTTGAACCGCTACAAGAACGATGCAACTCACGGTCGTTGCTCGATGCACATTGCATTGCATATTCCCTCATTCATGTCATTTCTCAGTTAATTTCGTATGTTTAAAACAAGTGCTTAAGCTTTGTTTATTATTATGGGATAACCGTGTATGTTATTTTAGTTATTAACAATTCTAATAGGATGATTATAATATTTGAACCCTAATTATTAATATCCATAAAAATTTCAGTACAAAATCTGAAACGATTTTGGTTACGTAATAAATTTAGAACTAACGATACTTAATACTTATGATTTCTACGTGCTTTCAGGCATTCTCGTATGACTGATTCAAAACACATTGTCTCTTTCTATAAAGATAAGACATAACTTTCACGGACAATTCATAACAATTCTTGAAATTTTATACTAGGATGCACTAAGTAATAACTAACATTTAATTTACAGGATTAACACGGGCGCGTGTTAATGAACACAAACAGGGATATCTAACAAAAATATAGCTTCTGAGTAGTCACTCACTTATTAAAATTTGAGTCCAAAGTTTTTTTTATAATCATGTTGCACGCTCTAATCTTAGATTCATATTATGTACAACATTTGTCCAGATAAGATATATAACTCAATGTCCCTTAAAATCGGATTTAAACGTATCTGATCAGTTAGGTTTAATAATTTTTCTTATATAATGGCAAAAAAACCTCACCGACTGCTGCTACTTTTTTCAATCGAATTACCAAACTTGTACACTCTCTCTTTACTCTAATTTCAAATACTAGAAGATACTCTTGTCATGGAATTATAACTAATAAATAGAAATGTCCTTTTTTAAAATTTTAAAGCAATGTAATTTTATTCTACCGTGTAAACTATGCAGGTCATTGTTGCCTCTGTTTGGCACGTAGTCATCTATCCATGTCCAAATCGTTCATATTATTAAAACTTTTTATTAAATACCATTAAACATCAAAATCGCATTCCAAAACTATATACATTTATATTCAAATTGAAACTTTATCTAGCAGTAGTCAACTATTATTTGTTCATTTTACATACTTCCAATTAATATAATATATAATATATAATATATAATATATAATATATAATATATAATATATAATATATAATATATAATATATAATATATAATATATAATATATAATATATAATATATATATAATATATAATATATAATATATAATATATAATATATAATATATAATATATAATATATAATATATAATATATAATATATAATATATAATATATAATATATAATATATAATATATAATATATAATATATAATATATAATATATAATATTAATAATAATAATATTTTCATGGTTCGACGGTATCGTGACGTTTTAATAACAACTTATCAACGGATCATTAACTGCCTCCTTAATCTGTATTTAATTGCGTTATATAGTCGAGTCTTTGTGCGAGCTCTAGTCGTCGTTTCTGTTTTCATTGGTTTTTTTCAGGAGGTGTGATGCCACAGTCAGCAATCTGTCGTTCTAACAGTCGGATGCTACTAATTAACTCCATTTACCTACGAGTTATCTTATTAACATACAAGTGTTATGGCTGCAAGTAATCTTATATTTACAACTTTCTCATCTTAATTGGATGAACGTTTATATTCCTTATTTGATAGCATGCACAAATGTATGGTATTTCATTAATGATGCAACCTTCTGTTCCATTTAAGCACTGAATTATTCTGGAATAGTAAATGAACGTTTTAAGTTATTTTTGAATTGAAATACACGTTTCTTGTTTCTTTGAATATTGACTGCTGTTTTAAACAAATACGCTCCATTATGTGCAAATATAAAAATCCTTTATAATAATTACGTATTTACTCGTAATCGATACACCATTTAGTACTTTATGGTTGAAGCTCTTCAAAAACGTCCTCTTATGCGCGAAATCTATCATTATCCTTATCTAAAAACATTTTTTCTTCGTCATTAAGAACGAAATTCTTTTAATCGCGAGTTTATGTATTTATAGTTTAATACATTGAGTATTTTAACAAATACTATGAAAATGAATATCTACATAATTTGAGCTATATATATATATATATATATATATATATAAAATACTCATATTTAGACCAGGGTAGAAAATTAAATAATCACATCAAATAATTTTAATCACCGTGTATAAGGAATCTTATTAAATAATACGCTTTATTAAAACCACGAAGCATAAATAAATTCGGTCGTTTCAGTAAAAATAAGAGATTTAAAATCATGTACAAGACGCTTTATATGAAAAGAAACAGTATTAAAAAAGCTCTGCGTGTAATGTAATTATTCCTAAACAAATGGAAATTACGTGCAAAATTTATCTTAATTAACTCTATTTCAAGTAACCGGTATTAAACAGAGTGTACACATAATAATTAATATTTAACTTGTATTCGCTAAATATGAAAGGATAGAAGTCAATTTTAATTGGAGTTAATTAAACCATTATTAATAATAAGCATAAAAGTCGGTGAAAATCCAAGATTATAATACCAGAAAATAAAGCTCTGAGAATTAATATTATTTTGAACACCTGCGTAGTTTAAATATCACGTACGGCGAAAATTGTGTAGATAACAAATGGTTTCAAAGAATCTTGAAGAAACCGTGGCTTAATATTCACGAGAAGGTGCGATACGGGGTTATTTAACCCAGATAGTCCACATGGACTAAAATAAAATCGATAATAAAGAATATCAATTTGCACCAATGGGAACAGGTTAGAAAAGGAAAGAGAAAATGCGTCAAGCAAAGACACATATAGTAAAAGGCGTGATTTAAGCAACGTCACGAGGGTCACAATTGGTTGAAAATAGGATGCAAATATCAGAAGTAGAAACAACGATTTCTGTACAAAATTAATTAGCTTTTCTCGGACATGTTTGCGTGCCGTGTGAGAATTTCTGAGTTTTAAATGGGGCGAGTGAAAAATTCGTTTAAACCGACGCGCGAGCGACGGACTGGGAACATGGCATGAGAAATTCTTTAGAATTACCCGTTTTGGGGAACAGACCGACAGACAGGCTTTTTGCTATATATACCGAGGTGAATATAAACAAGCTCTCTTAGACTTTTGACTATTCGATGCGTTAAAAGCTCTTACATCCGCGACTTGATTCAAGATGTTAAACAGTGCATTTTAGTTTGATAAAATAATTTAAAATTTTGCTCGTATATTTTAGTGATTCAAAATAGTTTGTTATTTACGTGCTAACATGAATGTACTTCAGTGCACTTAGATACAAGGTAATAAAATTTAGTATCACTGTACCAATTAGCAAAATTTACAACGACAAATGTATACACAAAAGTAGGCAGTTTCCACTCCTTGACTCCTTAACCACTCTTTTCTCTGCATACGTTCTAATCACTCACACACACTCTAAAAATACTCTTAAATTTATACACAAACAGAAACTCTCTTTCTCAGATCGCCAGTTTCCTGGAATAAAATAACAAAAATTTTATTTGGAACTCGAGCCCTCACGTTGTGGTCGCCAAAATTTGCTGTGATATACTCCTTTGAATGCGGGAACTGGGTCCTTTCAACAAAAAAATTCTAGTCCCACAGATTGGGCGTCATAAACGGCTGTGATCCTCTTTTCGCCTCGGCTGCTCACCTAATGTTATAAACCTCCTCAATCATAAAAAAAACAACACATTCCTACCAAAAACATCAACGTTAACTCTATTTACATCAATATTCAGAATACATTAAAATTTCAAAATTAAAACTCAGCATAAATTTCAGTTTTAAAAGAATTTCAAGATTAATTTTATTATCATTTCAATGTGCATCCAAAATTAAAGTCCTTGTTGGATGCCTACTAATTAATATAACAATATAAGCAGACCGGAGTCTGAGTATAAAGGAGCATCTACCACCCTTTACGTTAATTAACCAGGTTCGTCTAATTGAGCTCAAAGACATACCCAAATTTTCATCATATTACCGAACATCAAAACTAAATACTCCTTTCTACTTCAACAAGCAAATTTCATCTTAAAATTAAAATTTTATGGTTAGTACAATTTCACTAATGTCCATTTAAAGTAAATCAATTATAAAGTTATTCAACACACACAAAATGTCAAACAAAATAGTATAATTTACCTGAAGGTTACTGTCCTCGTAGCTTCAAAGTACATCGTCCCTTTAGTTAATCACACCATTCCAACAGGATTATATTTACGGCTTCTAATTCTCAACGCTTTTAAAATTTTCTCCATCACCATTTATTTAAAGTTGTTTCTGGGCTTTTCCGGAACTCATCTATGTATATCTGACCCTTGTTTCGTGGATCCAGACACGTATTTGAACCATTTAATTATTAACACCCCGAAAATAGCAAATAACTTCATACTTCTTTCACCCATATACGCCAAAACTGTCTACTTTTGTGTATACATTTGTCGTTGTAAATTTTGCTAATTGGTACAGTGAAACTAAATTTTATTACCTTGTATCTAAGTGCACTGAAGTACATTCATGTTAGCACGTAAATAACCAACTATTTTGAATCACTAAAATATACGAGCAAAATTTTAAATTATTTTATCAAACTAAAATGCACTGTTTAACATCTTCAATCAAGTCGCGGATGTAAGAGCTTTTAACGCATCGAATAGTCAAAAGTCTAAGAGGGCTTGTTTATATTCATCTCGGTATATATAGCAAAAAGCCGGCACGTCGCTTTTGTCCTCAAAACGGTAATTCTAAAGAATTCCTCATTCTATGTTCCCAGTCTGTCGCTCGCGCGTCGATTTTACGAATTTTCACTCGTCCCATTTAAATCTCAGAAATTTCAACACACGGCACGCAAACATGTCCGAGAAAAACTAATTAATTTTGTACAGAAATTGTTGTTTCTACCTCTGATATTTGCATCCTATTTTCAACCAATTGTGACCCTCGTGACGTTGCTTAAATCCCGCCTTTTACTATATGTGTCTTTGCTTGACGCATTTTCTCTTTCCTTTTCTAACCTGTTCGTATTGGTGCAAATTGATATTCTTTATTATCGATTATATTTTAGTCCATGTGGACTGTTATCTGGGTTTAATAACCCCGTATCGCACATTCTCGTGAATATTAAGCCCCGGTTTCTCCAAGATTCTTTGAAACTATTAATTATCTACAAAATTTACGCCGTATGTGATATTTAAACTACGCAGGTGTTCAAAATAATATTAATTCTCAGAGCTTTTAAATAAACCCTGTTTTGTATTTTGTGCTAACGCATCTGACCGATTCCAATATCCTTAGACTCGACATGTTTATCTACACAAATTAAACTGAAATTGCCTTTTAAAAAACATCCTACTTCTAACTAACACTTCTAGGATTTGCATTATTGGGTTTTTACAAGTTTCTATAGATATTATCTGTACGTTTTGTTCAATACCGGTTATTTGAAATAGAGTTAATTAAGATAAATTTTGCACGTAATTTCCATCTGTTTCTTTTGATATAAAGCGTCTTATAAATAATTTAAATTTCTTATTTTTACTGAAACGACCGAGTTTATTTATGCTTCAAGGTTTTAATAAAGCGTATTATTTAATGAAATTCCTTATACCCGGTGATTAAAATTATTTGATGTGCTTATTTAATTTTCTACCCTGGTCTAAATATGAGTAATATATATATATATATATATATATATATATATATATATATATATTGGTTATATATAGAAGTACATTTAGTTAATTAGTGAAAAAACACAATGTGAATATCTACAGAATTAACACGAGTGCGTGTTAATGAGCACAAACAAGAACAAACGTTCATATATTTCTATGTATATAAAGTCACAAACATCTATATGTATAACAACCCCATTAAATCACTTAATAACACATACAGTTAAATATTTACAGGACTAACAACAATATATTACATATATTTTGCAATGACTATATAATATATATATATATATATATATATATATACATATATATATATTGCTATGACAAGAGGGTAGTTTAACGGTAGATTAAGTCATAGGGGTCGTAGGATAGATATAAATAACTTTAACTTTAAGGAAATCAAATAATTCCATCAAAAAGTCAATTTCGAGGACACTGTATATAAAGGATATTTGATCTAATGCATGAGAATGAAGCTCATTTAGTAATAATCCGATATCATTGAATTAAAATAGTGATGTGTGCGTCGTATAATATGTTTAAGTATAATTTACGAGTAAAGATAAAACTTTAGAAGCAACTAATTGCAGCAAATAAAATTATCGGGAAACATTGATAATTCGGCATTCCAAACATTTAATTATTACGCGTGAAAATATCAACGCATCTATATGCAAACGCATCTTAATACGTCATTAAATACGTGACTAGAAAGAACACATTTGTTCAGAAAACCAATATTTGGTAACAAACAAATAAACACCAGGTGATTCAATTATATGATAATCGTGGACTTTTAATTGACAAACATTGAATACGTGACTGGATAAAAGCAATAATAGGAAATCCTAACAAAAGACTGTAATTTAGCAGAACGCTTACGTGACTGAGAAAGCATTTAAACCTGGGAATTTGGGAAAATACCGAGTTCTGTCAGATAAGGCAAAGTACGCGTGATTCATAAACACGCCAATGAAAACTATTGGTGGAAGGGCTTATAAATACAATAGAAAATGAATAAACATTTAGTTCATATTCAGCCAGGCACAAACTATGATTATAATGCAGTAGAAAGTTACATAATTAATTAGTGAAACAAAATTCAGAATAAGTAAAATTTGAAAGTGAGAAATTGTGCGACGAAAATAAGCCGATCTACAAATAGACGTAAGTTAAACAATTAATTAAATTTATTTTAATATTTAACATAACAGGGCTTCCTTTATTGGGACGGCTTTTGTTGAGGCTTCTATTATTGGTACGGCTTTTGCTGATGCCATCTTATTGAGACTGCATTTTGTTGATGCCATTTTGGGTTGTGACGGCTTTTGTTGAGTCGATGTTCATGTCGAGATCTAAGTCTTAACGCAAATCTAAAAATACGTCTGAAAGTGAGATCAAAAGGGTAGTCAAAGTTAATTGAAGGAAAAATACCAGAAATCAAAAGTGGATTATTCTGGCCAATAAGTAAAGCGGACACAACAAGCGATGCAGACCACAGACTATGAAGGAACTCCAGTGACCATTTCAGGTTAGCGATTTTTAAACATTTTAGTATTTAAAGACTGTTTCAAATTTAATATTTGTTATACATTATGTATTTGTGAAAGTCATTAAAAAGGTAATTTGAAAATATGAAAATAGAGAAAAGCATCTTAGAACGTTCGAAGATACTTGAGAGTAATTAAAAGATATTTTGCTGGCTTTCAGAAAAGCATAAATTTGGTAAATGTAAATATTCTATACAGGACAAAATTTTTGAGGTTACACAACATTGTACATATTATCAATTATTATATTGTGTGATTTTGAACAGCTTTATTTGAATCCATTTAAAGGGTAAAATAAGATTTATTAGGAAGTCGAGCATTCAGTGAGCTAGTCGTGGTAAACAAACAAATAAAATATAACGTACAACATTGGGGCTTAAAGGAAATAAAAATTCATATCAAATAAAAATATCACAACAATAAAAATGACGCCGATCCTAAGGGCATTTCATAGCAATAAAAATGGCACCCATCGAAAGGCTTAAAATTCCAAAAGGCTATATCATAGCAATTTAATGACACGCCAATTGTGGGGCAAAGCACAGCAATTTTAATGGCGCCCAGTTTAATTCTTCGACGAAATACTTTCTCAGTCACGTAAGCATTCCGCTAAATTACAGTATTTTGTTAGGATTTCCGATTATTGCTTTTATCCAGTCACGTATTCAATGTTTGTCAATTAAAAGTCCACGATTATCATATAATTGAACCGCCTGGTGTTTATTTGTTTGTTACCGAATGTTGGTTTTCTGAACAAATGTGTTCTTTCTAGTCACGTATTTAATGACGTATCGAGATACGTTTGCATATGGATGCGTTGATATTTTCGACATAATTATTAAATATTTGGAATGCCAATTTATCAATGTCTCCCGATAATTTTATTTGCTGCAATTAGTTGCTTCTAAAATCTTGTCTTTACTCGTAAATTATACTTAAACATATTATACGACGCACACATTACTATTTTAATTAAATGGTATCGGATTATTACTACAGGAGCTTCTTTCTCATGCATTTAATCAAATATCCTTTATATACAGTGTCCTCGCAATTGACTTTTTGTATAATAGTTGATTTACTCCTATAATTGATGGACTTATTTGATTTTCTTAAAGTTAAAGTTATTTATATCTATCCTACGACCCCTATGACTTAATCTACCCTTAAACTACCCTCTTATCATAGCAAGTTATTTACAGTCCGCGGTCCAGAATTTGTGTACGACAAAATAAGATGTATTTGTAAATAAACTTTTATGAAAATAATAAAAGCTTATTCACCTATACAAAACGAGCTAATAGTTGTATCGCCATTAACAATACGATAACTTAATTTTTCACAAGGAGAAGAAACATCCACCGACTGGTTTCGGCTTTCTTAAGCCTCGTCAAAGCGAATTAGCTTCCAACAACCCTTCCCCTTGTGAAATAATAAAGTTATTGTTTTGTTAATGGATATACAACTATTAGCTCAATTTGTATAGGTCATAAATGTAATACATGGAAATTTAATCACATAATTAATAAAGGCTTTGTATTTTAATGGCAAACATGTACGCTTATATTATACAGGGTGGAACAATTAAATATTTGGAAATTTCAAATTTTTCCCGTTTCCTTCTTTTTGGGTAGGTTTTTTATCGAACTTGGGGTTCAACGACCTCTCGTGACCTCTTTGTTACATCGATATATATATATATATATATATATATATATATATATAACTGTGCAGTAGTTACAGAAAGCGTAATAAAAAGTAACGTCATTATTTTTGTATTTCAAGAAAACCTTAACTTTAACACCTAAATGCGAAATTGTAATTTTTTAATCCAGTCTGGTGATTATACCAGGACATATGGTTAACAATCTATGAACATCTTTTGCATATTTAGAAATGGAGAGTTTACCATACACGTTATTTTCATTGGGTCTACTCATAAATCTTAACTTATTGACAAGGTATCCTAAATATTTTAAATTTTTTTCATGAACTCACACATATCCGGACTTACCGTTAGACCAACAGCTAATAAACGCTTTGCCAAGAACCTTTAAATGTGTGTCAAAATGTGGAATAGCAATGATCACATCATCTTTAAGTAAATTAAGACAAAATCTTGTAAACAAGAAATCAGCTAGATGTTTAAAAGTTCCACGGGCATTTGATAAACCGTAAGCTAGTAATGTAAATTCAAATATATCTTTGCCAGGCACAATGAAAGCAGTTTTCTTCTTGTTAGACTCCTCTTCTTAACATGTCCATAAGCATATTCGAAATCAATTGAAAACAAAACTTAGCATTCGCAACCAATCTAATATGTTTGAAATATGAGGTAAAGGATAGGCATTCTGCTTAGTAACACCGTTAACCTTCCAAAAATTTATACAAAACCATAACAACAGGAGTACCCCAAGGTGAGCTAGACCACTTGATTATTCCTAACCTAAGCATGCTATCCACTTCTTCTTCCATAACCTTTTTTATATATGGTGCGATGGGATAGGAGGTTTTATGGGTGCACAATAACCTGTGTCGATTGCATGTTTAAACCCTCTAAACGATTTAGACATATTTTCATAAAAAGAGTTTACAAAAGCTTTTAACGCTTTAATTTGTTCTGATGACATACTGCTTTTGGCAAAGATAACATTCATCTGGATTCTTTCCTAAATTGCCAATTCATGTCTTTGAATGACAGAATCAGATCCATAAATACTCAAAAATCCATACCCAAAATAAGTTCTTCAACTACTCCCGGTATCACTAAAGTTTCTATTAATATAATTTTATTATTCAATTTAATAGATAGTGTAACATACCAATAACATTACACGAGTACCCACCTACTACTTTTGTCCTTGAGAATCCCAGTTGCAAAATAAGATCAAGTTTTTCAAATTTTTGAAAACCTCTTCTCCTATAATACTTTGGGTTGCACTTCTATCCAACAAACAATTGAAAGGCACATCATAATCAACTTGCATGTAGGATCTAGGATCACCAACTTTAAATAAATAGCTATTTCCATCCCTAGGTCGCAAAATTGTCTTTTAGCGTACTGAGAGAAAGTTGATTGCTGAGGATGTTTGTGGCCGAAGCAAGATAATGTTGAAGACAAAAATTTCGTGGCTAAGGTATACACACTATTTTTTATGCAAACGCGTGCATGGTTATGTTACAGATTTTTTTTACTAATTGATAAAACCATAGTTAGAATTAGATGTTTATGTCTCTACCGTTTATAATATATTAATTTGTAGTAAGCTTAAATCATAACGTTGCTATGGAAATGATATATTAAAAATGCACTAACTTAATTTTGACAGTTCTTAAACATTCATAAAAAATGTCAGGCAGCGATAATGAAAGGTCTATTTGTTGCACTCCGCCAGAGCTTTAAAGTATTGTTAATGTGGCCCTTTCGAATTTGATTCCCGAAAAATTGAAACGGCACTATGAAAAACTAAAATAATTAATACACCTTTACCACAAAATATTTTTAAATACCATTAAATACTAAATATGTATTTTGATCACTATGTGGTCATCATCAGTAGTAAACTATAAAAAAAACAATTCGCTTTGTTTTGTAGAGATCACCAGCCTACTTGGTGAGGAGAATATCCGCAGATGTTCAAAACAAATTATAGTAAATCGTTTGTTGGGAAGGATCACTTCAGCCTACGTGGTGAGGAGAATATCATCAGAAGGGTTTCCTGAACAACTTTTAGTTTAATGATTTTTATTTTTTATTTTTTAGTTTACTACTGATGATGGTCACATAGTGGTTGAAATACGTATTTAGTATTTAATAGTATTTAAAATATTTTGTGGTAAAGGGGTATTAATTATTTTAATTTGTAACCTGCCACAGTGTTCTAATTTATTATTACTACGAAAAACGCCATAGGAATTTTAAAGATTGGCGTTGCGGACAAATCGTTAAGACAGTGTCGGAGAACATTTTGTTGGCTTATTTGATGAAGAAATAAAAAGTTGCAAAGAGTTCAACTTTATGGAGCATCTACTCTTATGTTGAACTGTATGCTCAACATACGAGATGGGATCGCTGTGAGGAAGCTTATAAAGTTAGTACCTTTTTTCATAAGAAAATCAACCAAAAAGTCAAAAGTTTTGAAGCGTCTGCAAATTAATTTTTTCCTATTAATGCAAATTATTTATTGTGGAAGGTATATATTACATAGTGGATCTATTTATTGTAATATTATTGTTATATATTGGTAGTTTTGGTAATGCGAAAATCAGGGACATTATGACAAGACAAATTAGTAAAAATTACCATTGACGATATCCAAGAAATAGACACTGTAATTAGCAGTAACAATTCCTGAAACAAAGACTGGCAACAAACGTACATTTATTGCTAATAATACGAATTATTTAAGAATTTACCGAAAATATGCAGCTCTTCGACCGAAACTTATTGCTAATTGCCACGTATTTTTGAGATATGAAAATGGAAAGTGCAATACAAAGTTGTTGGAGTACATACGATTGCAAAAGTACCCAGTATGGTTGCGAAATATCTTGGATTGCCAAATAGTGATCTATACACCGGCCACAGTTGCAGGACAAATCCTGCTACGTTGCTTACTAGTAACTGTGAAGATGTCTGTACTCCATTGAAAACAAGAAAAAAATTTCCAACTGTATTTCTGGCATTACAAAATCTAGTTTGAGTGTAATTACTTATCAGACAAATATTAATAATTATTCCGAGACACTAGATTTAGTTGCATCAACTTCAGGAATTAATGTCAGTAATAATACAAACTGTTCAATTAATATTAATATTTATCCTAAGTAAGGCATTCCTTCTTTTAGAATTTGGAAATAACCGCTACCTAATTTTGTTTAATCAAAAAATTATATAATAATTTAACTTAATAAAAAATAAAAACACTATGTTATCATATTTTAGAACCGCAAAAGTTTGAAGTGACTAAGGTCAATATCTAATAAAAGTGGCAATCGTTTTGTCGGTTGTTACTAACGGCAATGGCCGAGAAAATGAATTTCGCGTACTATGCAGGGAACGCGAAATGCCTACTTTGCGTACATTGCACAAAAAAAAAATTAACTAATTTGTCCCATCAAACCCTGTACACACAACTGTCAACCAGGACTTCAAAAAATTATCAGCCTTTCGAGTTAAGATCGCAAACTGGCTATAAGACGACTTCTCACTTTGTTTCTCAAATACTTCAGCCATGAATATTTGGTATCATTTGTGGTTCCACAACCTAAACAGAATTTATTTCTAAATTTAGAGCATGACCTGAAACGATGTTCTATTTCTCAGTAATTCTGACATTTAACTGAATTTGCAATCGGTTTACTGGATTCCTTATTTCAATATTTAATTTCCGGGTTTTCAAAAGTACATGCCAAATCGTCTTCCAATTTATTAACAATTTTTATAGGTTCATGACTACTAAATTCCAATTATTGGTTAACTTTTAGCTTCTTGCATGTGATTAACAAATCGTTTATGGATGTAATGTTGATAAATTCCAAACAATGTATATAATATGAGGCAATATTCCTTCTAACAATAGATAATCTCTCTTCTTTCAAAGGAGGGGTTGATAAGCATGCAAAGAAATTAATCATGCATGAAAAAATCTCCAAACCTTTCATTTGGACCTTGCAGTGGCAATCTTATCGCACTCAACAGTTCATGATAATAATTAAAAGGTAAATATTTCGCTTTTAATTTAGTTACAAAATCTTATCAAGAATAAATTTGAGATCTAATAGATTGGTACAGATTAAGGCACTACCAACCAGTAAATCAATTATGGAATTAGTTAAATCCCCTTTGGTTACATTTCTAGCTAAACGATATTCCTTCACTCTCTCAATAAATACATTCACACTTAAAACCCCATGTTTACCCATTAAAAAATCCCCAATTATAGGGAGGTATATTTTTACTATTATGGGATAATGATGCTGCATTATCAACAGCTATAGTACTAGTACAAGTATGTACTGCTGCTGCTATAATAACTTTGACTGATAACTGGAATTCATCCAAACATGAATCAAGTTGAAACTTGATCTAAGTGCAATAACACTTTCCAAAACATTTTCTTCCTAAATTATTTGCAAGCGAATTAAACGTCCTAACAAATGTTTCAATTTGGTAAATCTTTAAGCGGTTAACCTTAGAAATTTTAACCTTTTCCTCTGACTCCTGAATTTTTTGTGCACAGATTTCAAGTTCCTTCTTTACCTCAAGTTTAAACGATTTTGAAGTAACTAGTTGTCCAAAAGATTCTTTACCTAACAGTAGTTTTAAGTGGGGACGCAACTCAGCACTGATGGTAGCTGATAAACTTTAATTCCGCAAGCAGAAAATTTATACAGTATTTCATCTTTTGAAAGTGAACGGGATCCTCTTAAAATTGTTTAAGCAAATATGTTGAAGCACAATCAGTTCGATGCAACGCCCAGAGTATTTTATAAACTGATTAATGAAAATTTTAATCGGTTCACATTAACATCAAATAACCTTAGTTGAATTCAAATTTATTCCAACTCCCCACAAAATTAAATAAACAAATTACCGAACAACAACCTCAAGGCAGTGAGGCACCAAATATTACGTTATACTAGAGATAACGTCCAAAAAAATTTTTTGCTGGTAATGATATTTGATTGTGCATTCTGACTTGTCGGGAATCTTGAAGGAAATAAACCCTGGTCAAGAATCGCACAGAATATGGCACTGTTGCGGAACTAGCAACAGATTGATTGTGGGTGTTGAAAGTGCATAAAACTCAATGTTATGTTGATGGCGCCAATTTCGGTAGATTGGACCCAAATGTACCATACTTTAAAGGAATGCGTCGGCTTCTGCAATTAGCATGTCCGACATATGTGTTTACCAGAAAGCCCCAAATTTATAACAGACAATAAACTCACTAGTACTAGGCATCATATTTACTAAATATTTCACTTTATATGTTCCTCTGATTTTACTTCAGCTCAACTACATAAATCAAACATATTGCAACGTCTAACATGACTAACACAATATTTAGCCGTACTTGTTAACCAAAAATAAATTTTACTGCTGTAGTAGCTCGAACCTGTCCTACTTACAAGTGGATTCTTAATCCGTAAACACTAGGAGAGCGCACATTCCCATTGTTACATGTAAAACAAAACTTAATGATTCCTATAAGCGAATAAGAAGTGGTTGTAGGTTGACTCAAAGATCTGAGCGCCTGAATTTAGACCACGTACTTCACAGACATTTACAGAATCAATAAATTGCAATGTCATAAAATGGCTAAGAAACCCCCATAATATGTAAACCTTCAACTAATCAAAAACCTTTCCACTAAGTGAACTTAAGTACTTACTTAAGCAGAATTAGTTAAGCGAGTAACAACAAGTAGCCTCTTAATCCTTAGCTGCTTATCAAACCAAGCGATTTGATTAACTTAAACTTATTCAGTTTATAACTCGCTGCTTTAACCTCAGGGCTTCAATACCAGTTGGAGCTTTTAATTCAACAAACTATCTATCCAGATGGAACTGTAACAAAATAGCAAGCAATGAAGAAATTCATACTCATCTATGATGAAAGACTATCTGTTTTGTGTATAAATAACATGGATGGGTTACTCACACAATATGGATAAAATAAATATGCATTAATCTGTCATTCTTAACAAAGAGTGACATTGACCATTGACCATTGCACTAGATCCTATTAGCTGCATTCACCAATATAGTATGGGAAGCAATCCTAACTAATTCAACTCAACAAAATAACAAAACAAAGATATATACATTCGTACGAGTTCAAGTAACAGTAACCATCGAATGCATATCGTACAACCACAGATTCATAAAACAGTATAAAAAAATCTAAGACGCATGTACACCTTACAACCAAACTTACGGAAATTTTATAAAAGGAAATTATATATTTTAAATTAAATATCTATTAAAGTTTATATTAGTTTGTACTGTTAACATTTCTCAAATAAATTCGATTATCTCGAAAACTAAATGAGATATTGAAAAGTGTATAACATATTTGTAATCAGCGTAAAAACTAAACAAGGTATATATATATATATATATAAGACATATATCAATAGAAAATTGAATATAAAGTAAGATTACGTAAACAAACTCTTATGAAAATAATAAGAGCCATTGACAAATACAAATGGGTGTATATAGCCATTAACAAAACATTAGCTTTATTAATTCATGGGAGAAACATCCACTGACCAATGGTTTTGTTAGCCTCATCAGAGTGGACTGTTCCCAAGAACCCTATGAAGTAATCGAAGTATTATAATGATATAATTTCGAAACAATCACTGTACTATGGCAAAGTAAATAAAACCGCCATCAGGTGATAAAACACAACACTACTAAAGTGTGGAAGTAGATTGAACCGAAACTACATAATAAATTTTAAAAATGACTATAAAAGTACGTTGGGCCTTTGAGATTTGCGGAATTTTTAAAATTTATTATGTAGTTTCGGTTCAATTCTGTACTTCCACACTTTAGTAGTGTTGGTGTTTTATCACCTGATGGCGGTTTTATTTACTTTTGCCATAGTACAGTGATTGTTTCGAAATTATATCATTATAATAGCTTGATTACTTCATAGGGTTCTTGGGAACAGTCCACTCTGATGAGGCTAACAAGCCGAAACCATTGGTCAGTGGATGTTTCCTCCCCTATGAATTAATAAAGCTAATGTTTTGTTAATGGCTATATAACTACCAGCCCGATTTGTATTTGTCAATGGCTCTTATTATTTTCATAAGAGTTTGTTTACAGATACATCTTACTTTATATTCAATTTTCTTATTGCGGACTGCAAATAACTTGTCTTTGTTTATTTGAATTGCCTATGGGGCATGAACCCGGGTGTCGCCACGAGAAGGTTTGTTACGTTAGCAAATAAATTTTGCTGTAACATTCCGCAAATCTCAAAGGCCCAACGTACTTTTATAGTCATTTTTAAAATTTATTATGTAGTTTCGGTTCAATTCTGTACTTCCACACTTTAGTAGTGTTGGTGTTTTATCACCTGATGGCGGTTTTATTTACTTTTGCCATAGTACAGTGATTGTTTCGAAATTATATCATTATAATAGCTTCGATTACTTCATAGGGTTCTTGGGAACAGTCCACTCTGATGAGGCTAACAAGCCGAAACCATTGGTCAGTGGATGTTTCCTCCCTATGAATTAATAAAGCTAATGTTTTGTTAATGGCTATATAACTACCAGCCCGATTTGTATTTGTCAATGGCTCTTATTATTTTCATAAGAGTTTGTTTACAGATACATCTTACTTTATATATATATATATATATATATATATATATATATATAATCATTTATTGTATCATTATGGGAATATGGCAATGGACGGCGGCGGCGACGACGACGACGTAGCGATTATATTAACCTAACTTACTTCGTAAGTTTGGTTGAAATTTAATCCATTGCGAACAACGATTGACCAACTTTCGATATTAACTGAAAAGTGTCTGAATTCAACCGTAAGACAGGTAAAAAGTCTAAGAATGGCATTTTATAGGGGAGGATTGAAATATAGGACAAAATTCGAAAAAGTTGGTAAGTTAAGGTGAGAAAGAAATGTGATTTATGAGCAGCGTACGTGTGTAGGCTGTAGACTGCTGTATAGGTGACCGACGACAAATTGTGTTGAGCTTGTTAGATCTTTAGACCAGAAAGCTTAAGGATGCATATTAGCCATGGATTTCAAATTGTGTCGTTGGTACATCCAATGGTGATAAGCGGGTGTCACTCTGCAACTAAATGTTGAAATTTAAAGAATTGGAACGGGGAACCTAATGTGCCGAGGAAGTAAACAGGTGAATCTTTGGCGTTCCTGGATATGCGTAATTAATTTAAAAGTCCAAGAAGTGGAATTTAGCAGTGAGTACTGTTTGAGCTTATTCTTGTTTTATCTATGATTGATAAATTTGAATAGGTCAACTTGTAAATATAAGTTGTAATTAGTTCGTAAGGCAATAAAGTTAATTTTGTGTTACATATACGCATAATATTATTGGAAAGGAAATTTGAAACTTGTGAAACACTAACAAAGCTGTTCGTATTAATTTAAACGCAAGTTTTATTTGTGAGATGTATTTGCTTGTTAATTTATTTGTGAAAATTTTGTATTTGTAAGGGACATTGGAGTGGTTCAAGGCAGAAATTGGTCTATGTATTACTGTTAAGGGCATTTCAATGTATTTAAAATGTCATACAGAGCAATGTTGGAAATTAGAACACTGGAATTGTAGTGTTATTTACAGATAAATGTGTTTGTTTAAGTAGTTATGTTAAAGAGGGAAACGGACGTGCTTTGTTGGAAAAACCAAATAGTGTTAGTTTAATAATTAAATCTCTAGGGACGTATAAAAACAATAAAAACTCCAACACAAAACAAGTCGTTTTTATTAACCAAACTTGTCGCTTTTCAAAAGGAAATCCAACAAATCTTGGCAAGACGATAGTATTAGAAGTGTGAGATAGCCAAGTGGGTGGAAAGTGCTTTATAGTAGTTCATGCTGGATCAACGGAAGGTTTTGTAGAAGCTGCTTTTTTGTTGTTTGCTTTCAAATCGAATAGAGCTATTATCACGGTGAAATGAAGGCAGGTACATTTTTACGATGTGTTACAGAAAAGTAAATAAACAATTCAGACAAACCATCATTAATCGTGTTAGATAATGCACCTTATCGTTGAACATTACTTGACAAAGTACCAAAAGCGTTTTGAGCTAAAGCTGATATAATTCAATGAGTTTATGAGCGACCTATAAAATAAAAACAGGTTAGTTATGAACACTAAATTCTACAATAATTGAAATGAGTTTGGAAATCTAATCGAGTTGGCAATATTGCTTTTTTCTATCAAACTTTTCAATAAATGTAAGTGGATGTTCATTTGACTTCAGAAATCCATATTAATTCAGACGAATACAAATGATCGCATGATGGTTTTCCTTCCTGGTTTCTACTAATTAATAAATATAAAATAACTACCATTTTGTTAGAACTCGAACCTACCAATAACATAGAATTAGTGAGTATAACGTCCAAAACTTCAACTAACCGTAATTTTACCCGATTGTTCTTAATGGTGTTACACATAACAATATGAACATTATTGCCAAATGTCTCAGAAATGTTTTACAAAATATAAAAGTCGTAATATAGTTATCGTAAAAATTGACTTAGGGCCAAATGAAGCTGTTCAAAATTTACAATGTTATAAATTGATTGCGTTGGATAAAAAGAAATTGCACGTAATAATTCCGTCAGCACAAGGAATTGGGTAACATGGTGGATTAAAAATAACTCTGAGTGTATTAGTAAGAGGATTGCTGAATAGAAACAAATTTAATCCTCACAACCATGATTTTTCTACCATGGGAAACCTTATTTGTTTGCTAAATATTAGTGATACATCAAAAATATTTTCTGTATGCTTTTTGTAACTGTTGCGACAGATGCAGAAATGACATCTGTGATATAAAATATTTAAACCAAAGGCAATCTATACAAAATTGGAATTTGTATAATTTTTGTTCTTGTTCCATAATAATGTTAATTGAAACTTGTTTTAAATTTGTTGAATAAGGCTCTAGATGTGTTCTTGTGGGACAATCCTTGCAAGTTTTAAAGAATATTTTCAAAAAACCTGAAGATACCTATTTCCTCTTAGTATTAAAACCAACCTATACTGAAACAATTTTTAAAATACCTGAACCCACTAACAAAAAAGTAGCACTAAAACCAGGAAAAATGGCATTGAGTCTCATTGCGTTTACAAAATGAAACGAACAATATAGAGAAAGAGTGAACTTGAAAAAAATATAAATGTGGCAAGAAAAAAATAAAAGCGAAGTTTGAAAAGAGTAAGAAACACGAAGAACAGACATTTAAAACTTTTCATTTTTGGGATAATAGGTAAGGACTAGAAATTAAATATTGATGTCGTTTGTTATAATTGATTCAGCTTAAAATGTATTTTATTTTATGTCTTATTCGGTAGTTATAGATTACAAATGTAACCTGTGAATTTGAATAACTAAGTGCCTGTCATTTTGTATTAATAAAAATGTTAGTTTTGTTTTATATTATATTTAATAGATAGAAGGTTTAAGCTCATCATTGGTTATAAAATACTTTTATTCAATCATTTGAAGTTTTATCAGGATAGCTCATTAAGTGGTAAAAAATGTGGTTGGATGCTAATTTTATAATCGCCAGAAATTGCAAGTGAAAAATAGTAATGTTTTGTTTTTTAAGGTATGTTAATTAAAAGAAGCACTAAATGCACGATGGAACATTGTGTGAACATAAAACTAACATATCATAACAGTGTTTAAAAACATCCAAATTTACAGCTATTATCAGTTAAATAATCGTGGACCGCTTCTTCAAAACTGTTCCAGGTACTTATTTATGAGTTAATTTGATTACTTCAAAACGATTACTGTTTTTGCTATGATATCATACATGCATGTAACAATATACAGGCTCTTAATGGGCTATGACATGCTATAGATGGAATTTCAGTCTACAATCTTTGTTTATTTATGTTAAGTGAATTGTTTGAGGTGAATAATTGTAGCATGTCACACATTTGAATGCTCTAAGTCATTGTGATTGTTAACTATATCTTTAATAACACAAACATTCTGAATCATTTCTTGTGAACTAATTCGAATCATTTAATTTTTGAGCATGTAAACGTTTAAATTATTATTTCATCTTAACCAATTAAATGCCGAGAGGTGAAACTGTTTATATTTATTTGCCAAACGTTTTACAAATGGTTCTCAGGTATTACTTAAACATGTTTTAAATAAAAAAATTTTGTCCTCATATACTTAAAACAAAATGTTATGAATAGCAACTTTGGCATATAACCATGTAATTAACCTTAGCACAGTACTTATATATGAAATGCTGCAAAACATTCAGAATGTAAGTGGATCTGACAATTCTTTCAAAGAAACATTGTGGTGCTGTGACAAACTCTACATTGCTGCCTTGCTTTTGATAATGTTTTTCAATAACATGTGCTATATTATGAAAACGAATTTCAGCTGGTAGACTGGTTTGGGATGGCCTACTTAAATTTGTGCTTCTAGCAGGATATGGTTTTTGGTTGTTGGTACTCTCATTTTCTTTCTAAGCAATCATGTGGCTATATAAGAACGAAACTGGAATTACGACATATTTTGTTACTTATTTGTTATCTGATAAATTTTTCAAGCCTTTACCAAAGCATTTCCTAAGAAGTTGGTAAAAAGTGGCCACCACCACTTCTTGCATCGAATACTTATATGGTAATTAGTTACTTCATTGTCATGAAGGTCGATGCCTACCATGTAATCATAATCAGCAATGGTATTTAGTCGAGAAATAAAGATGTCCTTTTTTCTTTCTATTATATCGCTTGACTTTGATAACTGGTTCAATTGTTCGAACATCTGTTGCAATTGCTACAACAGAGTTATCATTCCATCGAATGGTCATTATATCAGAAAGTTGGTGAAGTGCTAAATTGAATGCTCCATTTTCACTATTTTTCAAATCTTTTCGGAGGACAATCAGAGGTTCTATTATCTCTAATTGTACCAGTGCCATAGAATCCCTTTTTTTCAGTTTTTTTATTAGTGGCAGACCAGTAAAGAAATTATCGAAGTATAGTTTGTGAAGTAAAAGATCATCCACCACCGATAATAAATTCAAGACAACATCCGTGCCTAAGTCTTAACCCCTTTCAAAAAGCTTGCTAGATTTTCCACCATATGGTTCGAATTTATACAGGTATTCTTTTGGAAACCATGCACGAAATCTTGAATCCAAATCTGATGGTTTGTCTTTTATAAATAATTTTGATGAATAGCATCGAAAATAAGGAACAATTTCTTCACCAATCGATAAATGATTCCTAAAAATGCCAAACTGCAAAAAATTTCATTTATAGTATAAAAAATTGGATTAGGCTTTGCAAGTTTATCATTTTTATCCAAGAAATCATTATCCGAAAGATGTAGGTTTCGTTTAATTCTCTAAAGCAATTACGAGACATCATTTTTCGAATTATCAAATGCTCGTTGTCTTTGTCCAATAATCAGTAGCAGTCAGATTGCGATGAAGTATGATAAGCAGAAAGAACAAGTAACCCAATGAATTTTTGAGGTCTGATAATGTAAAGTGAAGGGTGTGGCGGTTGTTAGAAGTAGCATATTTAGTGGAATATTGAACAATTTTCCGTAAAACCACGTTGTCAAAAAATAAACTGAAGCATCATATACTTTTTCTCTTATCAAAGCAGTGTTTTAATTTTCTTTTGATATAAGTTGACTAGCATTCTCTTCTTTATTTCTAATCCACTTCATAAATTCTTTATATTTCTTCAGTTTATACTTGCAATTCTTTTTTTAATAAAATGCTGGATACTATACTGAATATTTCTGTATATTGAGATAATTATAAATAGTGCCTAAATTCGAAAAACGAAATGTAATATAATATGTTGCATTTACACAACGTTGGTAGCTAGTGCGTTAAAAGTTTCGCACACATTTAAGCTAATTTTTCTGCAAGTGGTTACGAACATGAACATTTTGTACATGTGTCTTATGTATGTATACTGATTAGAGAAAAGGTTTACAATGAATTGTAATAAATAGTGAATTGAACAAATACGAATGTCATCATTCTGACCTACAACCCAGCTCGTTATTCATGCATTGGAGTTTTAGTAGTTTGAAGATACCTGCAGAGAAACAGCATACGGATCTGTTTAATTTATTTTACTTGCAAATTTGTTTTTTATTATTTATAGCTTGTAAAAATAAGTCAATTTGATCAGAAATTGTTCTTTTATCTACAATGACTAAAAATATAGTAGCCTTTTAACAAAATATAAATTCTAAAGATCATAATAATAATCAATGGGTGCCTTTATTTACACCCATACAAAAAAGAACAGCAATTCTCGATGTTATAAGAAATAAAATTAACAAGCAATACAGAAAAGTACAATGTGTCAAAATGCAAAGTTGATTGAAATTACCTGCTCTACTCTACAACTTAACATCGAACTGAATAACTACAACGCTAAGATTTAAAATATTAACTGCACTTCTAATGAATCGACGGTTTAAGTGTATATTTCAAAAACCTGTGGCATGTAAATTACGTTTTTGTATCAAAATTCTTATTGACGTTACTATGACTTTTTGCGAAACACATTGTTAGGGAGGATTCACACACAGAGAAATTTTCTTTTTATGAACGTAATTAAGGAAGTTCTTTTTATGCCAACTTTTTTTCGAAAAGTTATGTAATAACACTATGGGCATGTGACTACTCTATCAATTCAAGTTATCTCAAAGCATTTAAATAGCTTCCTTTTATTTCATTGTTTGTGATTGGAAATTTAAGCTTTATAAATTTAAAGTTGACACTTTCAAAGATTAAATGCTTTAATTTTATATCTTTTATGCGAAAGGCGTTTTCTCATGTATACAAATTTTTTTTCTATCTAAATATGTAGCAGTGGACCCCATTATTTCGAGCTTCATTACTTTGTAAAGTATTTGTATTTTAATTTTCAGTCACATAGCAAAGAATAGAATATTTTAATATGTAAATTCAAAAATTTAATTAAGCTACACCATGAATCTCTTTTTTATAGTCTGAAAATTCAACCCCCTTTAATCAATGATAACTTTTAATTACTAGTCTGTGGTAACATGATTATTATTAGGGTTGACAAAGCTTTATGGCTTCATTGTAATAATGCCATTTTGTGGTAATAAAATATTCTTTTTGTTGCAGGTGAAACGTATATGTAGCTCCCCCAAGCTTGCAAATAAAACAAGTTCTTCATTAGCATCTACCGAGACTTCTAGTAATGGAACAAATACTGTTAAACAGCGATTAATACCCAACATGCGGGTTTTCTCAACAGTTCCCACTAATCAGTTTGTCCAGTTTTTAACATCAATTGCTAAAAGTAGAGGATTTTATGGAAGTCTTGCTGATAATTTATGCAGAGAAGAAAGCTTTGCCGAACCCAAAGATCAGCATTGCTGGAATGGCGAAAGAATAGGAGAGTAAGTAGAGCTTTAGGTCTTATACTTTATGATATATGGCCGTGCAATTTGCTTAGTAAAACAATATTTATGGCAAAACTAAAATTAAGAAAACTTTTTGTTCTTTCCCAAGCTTTCAATTTAAATCAAATCTTCATCAAAATGCTTTAAAGTTACAAACATCAATGTCGGTTTTGAAAATTATAATACCTTAATTTACAAAAACTGCAGTGTAAAATAGTAATTGCATTTGAGCATCGGCGGTTAACATTGTTGATGCAAAATAAATTAACTAATAGATTAATATTAAAACTTTACATTGTCATATTTTTACCCAGATATGAAAACCTGATTAACTAACTGGTGTCGATAAATCTTGATATCAATACAAGAATGTAGAACGTTTAATTTAATGTCTCTTTCTTATTTTTGTTAACATGATCTAATTTTAAAATATAAGAATAAATCATACTTAGATTGTTTGTATCTGATTTAAAATTCAAAACGTTGTTGTTGTTATTAGTGCATACCGTTTCTAGAAAGAGTCTAACTTTGTAACTAATCTCCCTGTCTAAAATTTTAACTTTATTGAAATCCAGAAAATGATTAGCCTTTCTTGCATGACAAGTTAAAGTGCAACAATCATTTTCTATTTTACAGTCACTTGCCGAACAATCCTGGAACGTAGCCACTGCGAGGACTGTCCAATATAAATCTTATCACAATTACTGCATGGAATAGAGTATATGACATTAGAACTATTCAGCATATGAGTTAAATCGTTGATGCAGAAAATAATTGATTGATAGTAAACGGCTTACGTTTGGAAATTATGATGGAGTGATTACGTAAGACGTCGAGTAGTTTTAAATCAAATTTTTAACCATCGGTAGTTTATTTACAAACAATACAGGTGTCAAATTAGTATTCTGTTTTTTGTTATAGTTGTTGCCGAATTTAAGTTTCTTTGCTAGATTCTTTCCATTCTGAATGGACCCGTACGTAGAAGAAGTTCTAGAATACTGGAACGGATGGACTGGCTTCCGCATTTCAGTGATCTAAAGAGCTAAACTACAGGTCCAACCAAAGTAGTAGGGTCTTTAGCGAGGAACCAGACAAGACAGGTCCCCGAAAGAGGGCAGCAGCTTTTTTGGTATTTAGAGTGGCAGAGACCATTCTAAGACACACTACCGTGATGTGGAAGGTAACGAGAAACCACCACATTATCTCCCAAATACACAGCGTACTCAAATTGTTATTAAATATGATGGCATCCTCTGGGGCAAAAATTCCTGAGTTAAAATAGTCCCCCATTTGAATCTGCGGGAGGAGACTACTTTGGGGGATTTGATCAGAAAGTATAGAAAAAAGTTGTGAACGTTCTGCGAATCGAACCGTGGAATGTCAGAAGTTGAAGCAAGTAGGTAAGCTAGAGAACTTGAAAATTGAAATGGATAAGTTAGCACTAGACATAGTAGGGATCTCCGAAGTTCGGTGACCAGAGGAGGGGGATTTTTGGAGTGGAGACTTTAGGGTAATTCATACAGGATCTGAGGAACGAAATTCGGTTGTGGAGATAGTTATGAGAAAAAAGATAGGACAACGTGTAGAAAACTACCTACAAAGGAACGAAAGAGTACTCTTGGTTAGATTAGAATTTAAACCAGTAAATACAGTAATAATACAAGTATACATACCCACCTCTAGCTACAATGAGGAAGAGGTAGGGGCAATCTACAAATATATCGAAGACATATTAAGATACGTAAAACGACATGAAAATTTAATAATTACAGGAAATTTTAATGCAATGGTAGGTGAGGGTAAGGAAGGAGTGGTAGTAGGTTTATTTGGTTTTGGCACGAGAAATGACAGGTGAAATAGGCTGGTAGAATTTTCCTACAAAAACAATTTAACCATCACAAACACATTATTTCAACGTCATGCTAGAAGATGATACACATGGAAGATTCCAGGATATATAGGAAGATATCAAATAGATTACATTCTTGTAAGACAACGATTTAGGAATCAGGTAAAAGACTGTAGAAGCTACCTAGTGGCAGATATAGACACTGACCACAACATCGTAATTATGAGGGCCACTCTTAAATTAAAAAATTTGAAAAAAAGGAATTAAAAAGGCACCTTCACTTTGAGAAACTAAAAGATAAAGATATCCACGAAAGATTTGAAAAAAAGTCTAATGAATTGCTGAAAGGTATCGGAAAAATTTCTTATACTAAAGAAGTAGAAACAGAATGTAATTAAATCCAACTTAGACATGGCGGCCAGAGATTTTCTGGGGTTTACACAAAAGAAAATAATATACCATGGATAACAAAGAATATCCTGGATTTAATAGAAGACAAAAATACAAAAATAGATTAGACGAAACAGGAAAATAGAGATACAAAACCATAAAATGGGAAATTATTTGCAAATGCAGGAAAGCTAAAGAACAATGGATTGATGAAAAGTGCAAAGAGATACAAACTAATATGGAAATAGGAAAGACAGATGAAGCATACAAACTAATTACAATGAATTTTAGGGATATAAAACCGTATAGCAAAAATATAAGGGACCCTGGAGGAAGTGTCATTATAGAAAATGTAGAGAAAGTGGATAGATGGCAAGAATATATAGGGAATTTATATGCAGGGGAGGAACTAACAGCATTAGAATAGGAATCAGACATTGAAAATGATGACTTGGGATATCCTGTACTTCGAGATGAGTTTGAATTAGTATTAAAGGGTCCGAAAAATGGTTTTGCAATACTCTCAACTAATGTTAATTGTGCGAAAGGATTTACTGGAAAACTATTAATGCGGCAATGGCTAAGTGTTGGGGGATCCTTGATAGCCACAGGTTACTTAATCCTTCACATACCATTGAACCTTGCTGAAATAGTGCATATAATTAGGAAACAACAGAATGGGAACCAAGCTGTATCTAGGCTGTGGGGATTTCAAGGAACGGTGTGTGCTAGCTTAGAATAGAAATAAGTGAAGATACTCGTCCAACCAGTTTCAAGATGGAAAACCTAATGATAAAAAAATAATTGCACTTAAATCTGATGATTATTATAAGCAACTACAGGAGTTGGTTTTGAAATATTTTCAACTAATGTTGATTGTGTGAAAGGATATATTGGAAAACTATTAATTTGGACAATGTTCAAGTGATGGGGGATTTTGGTAGCCACAGGCTGCTTAACCCACTTCACACTATGGGGAAATAGGTTCTATATTTGTAAACAATAGATGAGGAACCGAACTGCATCTAACAAGAAAGAGCAGCGGCTATGTTTGAAGACAACAAACATAGAAACACGGGGGAAATTGTTGAAGACATATGTGTGGAGTACAGCACAGTACGACTATAAAACACGCCCAGTGGGAGAAGAAGGCAAAAACGGTAGAAGCCCTTTAGAATGGTGTGCTTCAAATGTATGAGGATGATAGCATGGACAGACTTAGTTAAGAACAAAGAGGTTATAGAAATAGTAGGGGAATAAAGATATCCGTGGAAAACAAGGAAAATAGGAGAAATAGAAGTGCAGGATACATTCTAAGGCATTTTCGGAGACTAGTGCGGGTTATATTTCAAGCAGAGGTAGAAAAAAGGAGGTAAAGGTAGACCTAGATCAGACTATTGCACGCAGGTAGTGAAAGATGCACTGTCGAAATTTCAGGGAAACGTGCAGGGTAGCACAGAATAGGAAATAATGAGGGTACGTGTTTAACAAGTTACAGACTGAAGTTCTATGACGATGCTAGATTTTTTGGAAAGTCATTGCTTGTTTATCTTGATTTCTGTTAACATGTTAAAATTTCTTAAATGTAACAAAGGATGTGAAATTTTATGAATTCTATTTTTTAAACCTGTAATTAGAAAAGAAGTTAATATTACCTATCTGAACTAGTAAGTTTCCTGTAGTGATGAGCGATATTTTAATACCGGTGACTTATGCTAGCGACTTTAACGGTAACCGGTATCCCGGTGATACGATTTTTCTTGAGACAGCGACCTAAGTCGCTGTTTATAATAAACCAAAAACCACTGCTCAAAGTTTACGATTATGACAGAGCTAGTGTACGACAAGCGCCGACCACCGCGGAGCGGTGACCTGAATCAGAAAGAGAACGCTGTAAATCATTAGATACTAGATAGTTTAGATACCGCTTGCTCTAGCTTGTATAAAATTATTATGGATTCTCAAGTCAATGCTCTTGCTTATTTAATAACAGAATAAATGAACGCTATTGTTTTTTTTAGGATGAAATTTTTTAGGTATAGTGATATTGTAAGCCCCAAGAGTGGAAATAGATAATAAACAACAAGATTGTTGTATTCTATAATGATTAGATATAATGATGGTCACTAAACTTCTAAACTATCGCTATTGTTATAGTTAATCATTTGGAATATTTTTTGGAGGATTTGAATCTTTAAAATAATAAACTAAATTATATTAGGAATAGTAAACAGTATAGAACTCTATCTTAATGATAATATTCTTTAAGCTGGTGTGTTATATTATTGCATAATACCTATTCCAGGATTAGATGGATGAAAGGAAAATAATGTTTTATTTGTCAACATCAGAAATAATTAATGACACTAACATGAGAAAACATATGAGAACAAATCATCCTACTATTCAAATTGAATCATACAGAAACAAAAACATAGTAAATCTCAAAAATGAAATGGTACCAATAATAGCCGATGAATCAATCCCAAATAATGCAACTTCAACAACGTCATCGGTAAGTATTTTGGATGCATCCGCAAACACAAGCACACCGCCTTCAACATCAACTACAAGTACTACAGAAAAGCAATCAACAACACTGCATTTATATCAAGAAAATTAGGAGTATCGGCAAATAAAAAAATTACCGATCAATTGTTACATATGTTTCTTGTAGATTTTCAACCATTCCGTATGGTGGAAGGTTCGGGCTTTAAACAATTTGTAAAAATTTTAAATCTATCTTATGAAATTCCTAGTAGACATACAATTTCAAAATCATTAATACCAGCTAGGTATGAAGAATGTGTTTTAAAGTGCCGTGGCATATTGGCAAATGTCAAAAAAGTGTGTGTAACTACAGACTGTTGGTCCTCTATAAATACAGAAAGCGACATAGGCGTCACCGCTCATTTTATTGACGAAGACTTCGAAATAAAATCTGTATTATTAGATTGCAAAGTAATGATTCTAAGTCACACCAGCGTTAATTTAGCACAAGTTTTAGGTGAAATTGTATGCGAATGGAATCTACAAAATAAAATTATTTTGGCAGTATCTGATAACGCAGCAAATTTAAAAAATGCTATTGCAAATGAACTTGGTTGGAAGCATTTTGGTTGTTTTGTGCATTCGTTAAATTTAGTGGTAACGGAGGCTTTAAATACATCATATTCTATTTCTGCATTAATAAATAACATAAAAACAATTGTAGGTCACTTCAAACGGAGTACATTGGCAAACCAAAAATTATTAACACAACAAAAGAATTCTGGTAAAGAACTTTTAAAATTGTTGCAAGATGTATCCACTAGATGGAATTCTACATTTTATATGATAAAAAGGTTTGTTGAATTAGAAGAACAGAGCTACAATTGCGATAATTGAAAAAGAATTGCCAATTTTAAAATCAGAGAATGGAAAATTTGTGAAGAATTGTGTCGTGTGCTTAAGTCATTTGAAACAACAACAAAGACTATTAGTGGGGAAAAGTACGCAACTGCGTCACTAGTGATTCCTTTAGTAAACGGTTTAAAATCGGTTTGTAAAAATTTAACAAAAAAGAATTTTCATCCAGATGTAGCACAAATTGTTGCTAAATTAAATTTAGGTGTGAATGAAAGATTTGCAAATGTAGAACTCAGCAATACCTTAACAGTGTGCACTTTTGTTGATCCCAGGTTTAAAATGTTAGCGTTTTCTGATGAAAAAGTTGGCGAAACTGTAAAGAAAAATATAAGTAGTTTAGTAACTAGCAAAATTTTGGAAAATAAAGAAAAATGGAAATTGATATTACAATGAAAGAACAATCTGATAATATTGAAAGTGACTCAGATGAAGAACTGTCAGTGTCGGGTAGTTTTAAGAAAACTGCAGCAATTACTACTAAACCTAAGTTATCTGCCACTTCACATGCAATAATTGAAGTACAAAGGTACATTAAAGATTAATTACTAACTAGAAATGAAAATCCCTGCAAATGGTGGTTGGAGCATACATTTTATATCCGACATTAAGTGAAATATTTCAAGAAAGATTCTGTGCTTAGCCTTGTGAAAGATTATTTTCGAAAGCGGGGCAGTTAATAACCGAACCTTGATTTTTTTGAAAGTATGTAATATTATATATTAATAATAGAAACATTTTCGTTTTTATTCTAGTACTCTTTGATAGTTTGCGAATGTAGATATTTATATTCGAATTGATGTGTAAATATAATATAAGAATTAAAAATTAAAACCACAGTACTTTTTATCTGGAAACTCTAGTGTCACCAAATATAAAGCAAAACACCTATTTTATAGATATTTCAGTTGATAACTATAATAAATAACTGCTACAACTATACCAAGTTTATTGCCAATGGCAGTTTGCCATCTTATACATTTACGTAATACTAAAAGTTGCGGTAATGGCGACTTAGGTAGCTGCTAAAGGTAACCGGTTACCGACAGTCACCGTCGCTGTTTTACCGGTGATCGAAAAGACGTCGATTAACTCGTCACTAGTTTCCTGTACCAGTCTAATATAATTACATTGTCTGTTCCTAATTAATTTCATGTTTACAAAGGAAAGTGTACTCTCATGCTCTCTTTCCAAAGTAAACTGTATGTGTTTGTTAAAGCTACTTAAGGTTTTTGAAATCTCATTTGTGTTGATTTTCAGGCGCAGTACAAACCACATCATTCACATACTTGTTGATAAACGTAGAAAAGTGTCGGTAATTGTGGAACAACCTCCTCAAATAGATAATCCATGATTATAGTAGGTGTCCCAAATATTTGTAGATAAAATTTGAAGTCAAAAATGAAATAAGTATAATTAAAAATAAATAATACCAATAATAAATAAAAATAAAGCAGAGCAAAACAAATCACATAAAATATTCAAAAAGTTTACCAGAGTATCAATTTACACTAGTCAGGCACTGATAATGACCTGTCAGGGTCAGAGTACTCTCAGCTACAATTATTACTTTAAAAATACCTTTGAACCCCACTTCCTTATAAATTATTTCCTAATTATTGAATTAATGAGATCGTACAACTACAAAGTTTATCTTAAAATTATTCAATATACAATGCACATTTCCAATTGTTTTTATCATAAAACTTATAAACCAATCTGACCTTGATCGCAGTAGTCTAAAATTAGGCCCAGTTAAACATCTTACGGACATCTATCCCAATGACTAATCTCAAAAACAAATTTTATTTTAGCAGCATCAAACCAATATTCTCAATAAAAGCAATAATTCTTGAAGAAAAGTTTGTATTATTTAAATGCTTCTTCGAAAGCTGCTTGGGAGAGTTACTTAAAACTACTTGGTGTGGTGCCCAGAATTTAGGATGGTGTCCAAAAAATAGGAAGGCTTCTAGAAAGTAGGGAGATTTGCAGAAATACTTGGGATGGTGCCCAGGAAATCCTGGAACAACCCATTACCAAAACTATTCAAACATGTAAATTTTGCTTACGATTCCTAATCGGCTAAGTCGTACTACACTTTAATTTCACTTTTCAAACATGAAATATTTTTAATTCTTATGTAGCATAGCGCTTTAGTTTTTTTCACTTTTACCGTTTATCTGAAAATAAAACATCATTCTCTCTAAGTAAATCTACTGTTATTTATAATATTTAATTTAGTTCATTAGCATTTGTTCTAATTTATAAGAGAGTTGCAGTATAGCAATACTATATGTAAATCACCATATGATACAACTAGTTACAATAGACGACCCCATAAATGAGAGTTTAATCAAATTTTACATAAACAGATGCAACAAGTTCCAATATAAATGGCACCTCTACCGAATACACAGAAATAAATATTGTTAAGAAATGTTAGGCATGTAACATGTTGACTTTAGGAAGGACAAAAGGAAGAAAAATTCACATTTAAGAATTAGTAATAAAGAAGACCATGCTAGTATTAAGAATTGAGATAGGAGAAACGACGGTCATAGAATAAAAGGAGAAATTTAATCCAGATGGGAAGGTAGCATTTGAAATAGTTCTGGTTGGTGCTTGCCATGGAGTTGCATAGGTGGACAAAAATTAAGATACAATTAGAACTAATTACTTGAAAGGCGCCAAGGATTACCACAGTAAAGCAGCTGTTACCACAATTCCAGTTGTGAATGAAAAATGAAATACAAAAAGGGGGGGACACACCGGTACAAATCCAATAAAGAGTGATTTCTGCAGCAAAGTATGTCTGTCTGTCATAAAATAATACACTTCAGAACAATAATACTCGTTACTATATTCATACAAATAAGATAAAAATGAAATAAAACATCAACATTAAACATGTACCCAAGGTCCAATAGTAGGAGATTAGTTTAGTTTGGTTAAAAGTTGGGCACACGAGCATAAAATTGCAACAATAAACGATCTTTAAATAATACAATATTAATAATCATCTCGCATAAAGATAATCTCCTTTGTTGAGCTACAGTGAAGTTTAAATATCAACAAAACCGTAGAAATGTCCTGTGTCGAAAACTACAATTAGATTGACTCATCACTACCAGTCCGATCTCCAGGTAGGAACAAAGTTAAGTTAAAAGACATGGCTATAAGTTGATTTGTACTATTTAAAATACCCGTTTTGTCTAACGATTAGAGAAGTACACTCTTCCAAATAATACCAATAGGTTGCAGCAAGTAACTACAATGCCAAAAAAACTCCGTGGTAAATGTTAACCACACCTTCCGGGTTGAAGGAAAAGCAGGAAGCGTAGTGATGTCTTCCAGATCTGACTAACAATACATTGTGAACAGTAAAAGAAAAGGTTGTTCAAGCGATCCCTTATAAATGGTGGTACGAATAGTACAAATGAGGACAACTTCTGACTGATAGAAAACTTGTAATGCCAATTAACAACCTAAAATAAATAAGAATCTATAAACTATAAACTAAATCTACAAACTAGAAAAAATTTAATACAATTATCCAATCCTAAATACAGTGTCATTATAAAACATAAAGATAATCTAGGATAACTTATATCTAAAAGCCTTTAAATATATGAAATTTTAAATTAGATGGGAAGGAAATGCATGTCGGTTCTAGAAAATTACAAACCTGAAGCATTACAATATTATGAAATTTAGGAAATGTCTGTAAATAATATTAATACATAGCAATGCAAAATTTTCTAAAAATTGTAATTTAAATTTAAATAAGATTCCATCAGTGATGTTAATACTAAAAACCGATTTAGTTGGTCTTACCTCGTGACACGTGTAGGTCAATGAAATCTACTAGTATTCTGATTGATGGAACGGATCACATGACCAAGGTTATAAATAACCAAAAAAGTGTAAGAAACATTACACATTGGTTGGGTTGTGCAGCTAAAAAGAATAAATAAGAATCTCATTATTGGAATTTCAAGCATAGAATCTTTGAGTTTGGAGGCTCGAAGCAGTGTACTAAGTATTCCAGATAATTAGAGAAAAGTGTAGTTAAAAAGTTGATATGCTTCCACGTTTCACATTATTGCGTAATCGTTAATATAACGTGATTACGCTGCAAATTGTATCAAATACCAAACATGTTTAAAAATGATACAATTCTTAATCTATGATATAAATAAAGCAATATACTCACTTAAACTTTTTTTACATCTCAGGACCCTCGTTATTTCAGGGTGTGGGTCGGCTATGCCATTGTTGAGTCCAAATTTAGTCGTCCATCCTCTTTGTTTGTAGGGGAGCGGCAAGGATAAGCAGGTAGAGGTACGATAAGGCAAGAGATAAAGAATCTACCACCTGAAAAAGGAAAAGACAGACACGCAACACAGGTAGTTGTTTTTGGCTTCAGGCCTCGTCGTATAATGATGTCGTGTCGCACCGCGCACTTGCGCCATTTACTCTGCGCCTGCGCATCTTTTCCGCAAACGCAACTGTCCGGAATGGCGGAAATTAACAAGTTTATGATTCTCAAACCCACATTTTTTGCATTTCTTAGTAAGACAGGGCATTCACATGGTCAATGTGATTTCTAACATCTCCGACATAAATATTTCTCGTGTGGTGTGCTCTGGTCATCCCTAGACTTGGATGTCTTCTTATGAAAGTTCCTTTTCTCCAAAATAGTTTGGTTGATATCACTCGTTTGTTGGAATTGTAAGCTTTGTGACTTACTTTGTTTACTGGTGCGACAAAAATCAATAGCTTTAATTAATATCAGGTTGTCAACCCTTAAAAGAGCTTCTCTTGTAGTGGGATCTCAAATACCCATTACGACTTTGTCTCGTAACGCTTTTTCTTCAGCTGATTCGTTTGGATCAACATTATTATATTTACAAGATTTTACTAAGTGTCTACAATCAGTGAGGAAATGCTCGAAACTTTCGGTTTCCTTCTGAACACGTTTAATAAAATTGTATCTTTCAAAAGATTCGTTGTCACGTGGATTTACATATTTATCCAAGAGTTTCATTGTGGCTTTATATTTATTTTCTTCTTCGTCTTTTAGTATAAACGTAGACATGATTCTTGGTGATTTGCAACCGATTATATTTCTTAAAATCAAGAGTTTTACTCGATCATCTGCCTGATGCTGCCCGGTTGCTACTAAATAGTCTTTGAAGGCAATTTTCCAGAATTTCCACTCACTGGCGGCATGTTGCACTTGTAGGTCAAAGTCTGGCGGTAATTTTACGGGACCGTTAGCGGTGGTCATTTTATACTTACTAATGGACTCGCCCAACGTGTACCTAAAATTGTTCCAACTTCTGTAGATTGTTATATAGTTACAATATTTTTCACGCAATAGGTTCTATTTCGTCTGCGCCATGTTTTAATATTACTAGATGTATTTAATTAAATAAAGTAATACACTTTGAGATACTTTATTGGAGCGACATAGCATGGCATTGATAACGAACAAGACAGGTCATGATGTATTGTAGTCTAGCTGTTCTATATTCTAAGGTATATTCTTTAAAGTCCCGGCATAATTGATAAGAAGCATTACGAAAGTTGACAACACAATAAACCCGTACGTAATATTGCGCAATAAGGTGTTACGTCATTATTACGCCACAAATTATTATCACATACAAAGAAAAAAAGATAAAAGGTACTCACGTAAAATGTGGAACTCGTCACGGCATTGCAGCTATTCTCGCATCAGGATCTAGTCCATGACGCGACGGAAACCACCACTTCCTTACCCACTCCGCGTCTGCGCATTCTTAGGTGCCGACGCAACCATCTAAAGTGACGGAAATGCACGCACAAGTTTTTCAAAATATTGGCGTGAATTCACTCGCAAATTAGAAACTTACAATGTCAATTTTGGCATGTAACAGATGAGAGAGACGATTATATATGTATACTCTTTCTATAAGTAAAGTGGTGTCTCAAATACAGCTATTGTTAATATTGTAACGATTTTTGCTTCTTGACCCACGTTGGATGGGCGCCACTGAAACGATTTTTGTTTTACAAAAGACTGAAACGTCTTTTTTCTACATTAAGGCGCTAGTGAACAAAAATCTTTCAACATAGCTAGGGGTCTATTCCTGGGTAGAGCAATGAGAAGTGGGGGGAAGTCTAATTCTGTTTGCAAACCAACGTTAAGCTAAATCAAATAGGCGCCACCATGTCCTGAGATAATTATGATAATTGCAAAGCACAGTTCTAAGGGCGGACGTGGAAACCCAAAGATAAAATGATCGCCTTCGTTAACAAAAACCTGTCTTAACAAAATAAGACGCAGCTCCTGTAAGAAATTGCAAAGATTAAATAAATAAAAAAGTAGAACACCATTTGTGTCCTATAAAAGTATATAAAAATTAAAAAAATGTATATCCATTATAATAATGGCACCAAACTATTACTCAGAATTTTAGTTTTGTGTATTTTGTGTATTTAGATTTGATCGCATTTGACCAAAATAAAAGCCTTAAATTTGAACTATTTGTTTACTAAAAAAAACTCTTTCAAAATATCGGAACTTTTTAACAAAAAATTGTCATTGTCAACTACAACAAAGTTAAAGTTTTGACTTTTTTTTCAAAACAACCAACTATACTTTAAACATGACTTGTTATAAATATTTGAGTGATAATAATTTATAAGCATAACACACTGAATTACGTTCTAACCTGGGCAGATCTTTTCAGGTAGATTACAATTACTAGAATCTTATATAACGTGGATTTGAACTTTCATATTTACGTTTAATAATTTATGTAATCGATAAGGCTGATCACAAAAATAGGAATGTTTTGTTTAAATTCCAGTACAGCTGCACGAAGCATCTGCTTTCAAAACAACATCTGTCAACTGTGCAAGACAAAAAAAATATGACGTCGAAAACATACGTTGAATTTATCGAATTTTCGAATGGAACAAAGCTTGTTATTATATAAAACTAATCTGACAAAATTTAATTCTGTGGCTTATAAAACCAGTTCAACAATAATTGAAACTTACTCAACTTACATGTTGTAACCATAATAGCAAGTTTCCGTGCTCTAACCTTTTAAACACATGCAAGAAATATCTTAAAACTAATAACGAACCAAAACTGCTTTTGTTGTTTCACGATGAATTGAGATGGAAATTACGTTCTCCAAACAAAGTTACCAGCCATTCCTAATTAAATATGACTGCATCCAAATTACATCCATAATTTCTAATCGACTGTTCCCAAATGACGGTAATTCTAAATCTTTAGATCCTACATGACGAATTATATTTGTTCCATTCTTCGTTGTCGCGCGTTAGTAGAAGATACCTCAACAGTTAATAGTTGATGCGAAGATTACCAGCTTCTAGCCGAAAAAACATCTTAATCAAACTATTGCCAGCGGCCGACTGACTTGTCGAAACTAGAACCGAGTAGTCGCGGCGTTAGAGGCGTGTAATACGAAATAAACAACTCGAGATGCGCTTGGAACTAACTTTCTGTGACACAGATATATTAACACAAGTAGATCACTAAGGGAACGATGCACACTTAGCGCATTATTCTTGTAATTCTATGCAAATAATTATTATTCAAAATAAAAATGTTACAATATTAATAACTATTATCAAACAGTATTCATATTGGAAGATTGCCCAGATAGTTGAGTTGCTAATTTGTCTGGACATTAGTTTAATAATTTTGTATAAACTGGACACACACACTTGTGTAACCGATAAGTAAAGGAAGGTGAGTCCATTACTATTTATAAGGTAGTTTTCTTATGATTTTGTTTTCCAGTAATTATATAAATATTTTTGTTTTAATGAGTGTTAAGTAGTGTAATAAAAATTAATCAGTTGATTTGGATTTAATCGTTACGAACTGATATTGAACGAGTTTGAGATATATGTATACTAAATAATTTTTATAGTAGTTAGTTACTTAGGTCAGATGAACTGTTAGCTTCTCCGATAATACCAGCTATCCAACGTTGTACAAATGGTAAAACAATTGAGAATATTGTAGAATAATAAATATCCATAGTAATTACCACGAATTCCTTGCATCTGTACGATAGTGATAAAACCAGGTCTCCATATCGGGTATTGATATAAATATCAGGAGTAAGAACTAAACTGTGGTTTTAAGCAGGTTTGTTGAATAATACTAGGAATATATCGCTCTTGATACATCTAACCCTCAAAAGGAAGGCTATGAAACGGCATACATAGAAAATATCATTGAAATAGAAATTTACTTGTTACGACAAATCAGGAGTTAACTACAATGATTTCGTAAAGCGAACGTATAAATTAAGCTTTGGTAATAATATGCCTACCTAGACTTTGACTAAAAATTCCTAAACGCAACAGAAAAGAACAATTATTAAACTTCATCAAAATATACTTCTTGTACAAAATCCGAGCTAAATAAAATACTCATATTTTAGGTTGGACTAAAACAAATTACTACAATTTTGTAGTTCTAAAATAAAGTAACAAATTGATGTGCGTAGAATAATTTACCATCAACATTAAATTTCATTACAAAGAAAGTAACAGAAATAGAATTTAATATAAGTAGTGTATATAAAGTGTATAAGTAGTGTATGATGTATGAGAAATAAAAATCCAGAAAGTAATGAAATCGAATAAAAATAATTGGAACACCTTCCCAAAAATTATAAGCTGTTTGCTATCGCCATCAGATACAGAGTATACAAAGATATTTATTTTAAATTGATCCAAGGCTAATAAATTATTCTCTTAACCTTTCCTTTTGTGTAGGTATACAAAGACGGTGGTTGATTCAGGATTAGACATGCAAAAGTACAACCCAGAAATGAAACCATCAACTAACCTTCAACATTTAAACCCACAAATAGCAAATTTAGCTGATAAACTTAGACATGTTCATCAGGTAACAGAAAATCATTCTTTTGTGCAGTTTAACTTACATTTATTGTTTATAGATGGTAATTACATCACTCGGTGCTGCTAATCTTCCAGAGTCTGAAAATTTCATGCAAAGCGATAGCGCTGATGGTTCTGGATCAGGGGCTGGGCCTGATATTGATGATTCTGATGACATTGATCCAACCGATGCTGATTCAGGTTCTGGTTCTGGTATAGGGCCTTCCATTAAGCCTACTTGTAAGTTTTTCCTTATAATTTTTTACACGGTTAATGTTGCATTACTATTTAGATACTGACGTTAACCCTCGTGTTAATGTTAACTTAAATAACAATCCAGGCGTTGTTGTACCAAAACAACCAGAGAAAGAAGTCCCAAGTGCTGGTTCCGGTAATTTGAACAGAAGTTCTATGTTATTCAATATGATATTGTTAGTTGTAACAATTTCGCGGTATTATTTTAATTAAAATTTCTGTGTTTATATTGAATAGACGATAGAGTAACTAAAGGAACAATAATTGAAAAAGGGACGGTGCTAATAAATAAACAATAGCTCTCTATAAGTTGTTCGATCATTTAAAAAACGCTTGAGTTGCTATTGCAGTATTAAATTATACATTTTTGAATACTATTATTGGCTGTTGATATGATATTAGAAGAGAAATGTTTAAATTCACCACACATCGTTAGACAGGTCAATTTACATTAGGAACCCCATGCCATGTTTGTATATAGCATTCTGTTAGCTATAAGAAGACTGTGTATTTACTAGGATTTATTAATTTATCAAGACGTTGCTAATTAGAGATTTATAAAATTTTTGAAAAAGAAATTACGCTTGGTTTCATTGTATAATAATATTACTGTCTTTCCATTAATAGTAGATTTGCTTAATTAATAACAATATTTATATCTATCACATTGTATTATAATTAGTTATGTAATTTAATTTATTAAGTGAGAGACTGAGTGATGTGTGTACGCCGTAGGTACATTTATGATTATAGGTATATCTAATATTTAGGTATTTGTGTAGTAATCTTAAAATATTTTGAGAATTATCTGTGATTGATATATTTTATTGTTTAACTAAATTACTTATAGAAGTTTGTTATATGTAAAACAAGTCAGTAGATTTAGAAATTTGTTTAAGATTGATTAATTATCGTATAGAAAATTCTATTGAAATTTTTTGACTAATGTTGATGCTACTAATAGCGATTAATAGATTACTGAGATATAGTAGCATTTCCTGTTATGACTTATTACGTTTGTTGTAACTACTGTATGTAATTATATTCTCAGTTTGCCATATCATGTGGTTGATGTGTAAGTAAACAGTATTGCACAAGAATGTAAACTAGCAATAATATGTTTGCTCACAAATTATCATAAAATATCCATTGCAATTGCATTATAAAACTAACTAGTCTTAGCTTTTTAATCTTTTATTTTAGCCATTTTGTATATTGTATACTTTTTTTTGTAGAATACATCCCATGCTGTCTTTTTCAATATTTATTATTGTTCCCATAAACAATTTCCTATTTATAAGGCTGAAGAAAATCACTTCTTGAATCAACTACGTCCATGTGATACTACAATACAAACAAAGGTACAGTAGTTTGTCGTGTGCTTGCCTAGAGGGCATAAGAGATTTCATAGATATTAGATACGAATTATTTAATTCGCTTTACAAAATAAACATGTAAATTAATTATAACTCCACTTACCTTGACCATTAAATGTTTACATTTTAAGATAAAGCCAGTTAATAAATCCCTTGGATTACCATATTTTGGCGGGCTGGATAACTGTTGGACTAAATTCATTTTTTTTTTAAGCATTCAGGTGGCCGGTTAAAAATGAAAAGATCAGTGAGTCAGTTGCTGTGGCTGTCAGAATTTTGAACTTTTAGTTTTTGCCATTACAATTACTTGTGCTTTATTATTTTTTATAATAAAATAGACAAACCACTGTGTGTGTTGCTTTTCTGTGTGAAGCAAGCATTATAACTTTACTCAGTGAACGGAAACTTGTGAAAAATAGAAAAATTTCCAACAATAACCAATAACTATTGTTTGTCTGCATAATACTGAGCGTGGTTGTGTTCATGCCTTACATCAATTTTTTGTAGCAGAGTTGTTGGTTTTCTTACAATCTAAAGGAACAAGATAAAGGTAAAGATAACAGGTAACCTCCAGAACATTATTTTATAAAGCACTGCAGTCTTTAAGATAAGGTAGTCACATTCAGAATGAATCACGGCAGCCCCTTCAACACTTATTTGCCACAACCACTTTTACATAACGCATTCTGTATGATTCATGACTGTGCGAACCATCTTTACTGCAAAATTAGATAAAATAAAAGCTATTTCTCTTAAGCATTGCCGGGAAAACTAGCCTACCATAAAAAGCGTAAATACCCTAAATCTAAAAATATTACACAAATATATGTAATAACCTTAAATTAATTATACAAAAGTTCCTTAAACATAATTATTCACCAGAATCTTTTATGAAGCGATTTTGAAGCATAACAATGATATGATAGTTCCAAATAACAATTAAAATTGTATAGCAAGATTGTTGTTAGAGAAGGAAAAAAATTGCTAGTCTGAGGGCATATTGCAGTGCATATATGTAGATGTTAATAATATTTGCCTCTATTTTTTATAAGAAAACGTGAAATAATTGCAATACCTATTTTGTGTGCATTAACTTCGATAACCACAGATGGTGGAGAAAGTGTACGTATAAATATGAGCAAAGTAAGTAGATTTATTGTATAACTCAATATAGGTTAATAAAGTATAAAACAAAATATTATACTATAAAGCAAATTATTAAAATACAGTTAATAATATAATTAGTTTTCATTTCTACAACTTAAAATATATTTTTTTAAATTACTCTTGAATTTTCTTTGAGAAGGCTGATTTGTAACTGATTTTGGTAATGTATTATATATCTTAACGCCATAATGAAATACATTTTTTGTGGTTATCATTTTATTCTTCTTGTATATATAGTAATTGTCTGCTTGTCTTGTGCTGTAGTTATGTATATCTGACACTTTAATTAAGTTGCTAACCAAGTACGAAGGCAGCAAACCATTTATAATTTTATATAAAACCATACTATTATATTTCATTTGTTCCTGAACATTTAAAAAATTAAGGCATTCTAACATTTTACGGACTTTGGCAAATCTGCTACATTTTAATAAACATCTCATTGCACGATTTTGTATCTTTTGCAATCTTTCCAAATCACCTTGGTTTGAGACAAATAAAATGGTGCTGCAATATGTTAGGTGTGGATAAACTATTGCTCTATATAAAGTTATTCGAGCAAAACTTGATAACTTTGCACTAATTCTTCTCAGAAATCCAACCTTTTTGCTTACTTTAAAGTTTAAAAAAGCGGTACCTTCAAGCACTTACTAGTAGTGAACTGTAATTTTTAATGGTGGCGATGATGGAAGGACGAAGAATGGTCACCATTTGCGAAACTCAAAAAACTTTAATCGATAGCACCATAGCTACGAATACCTGCCTACATACAACTTCGTACAAGTGGCTCGCGGCCCACCATAACAAAAAAGCACTTGAAGGTTGATCACGGTAAAACCATAGATTATACTGTATACACGATGGAGGGGAATGTACATGCAAACTACATCTTTTGCAATAATTAAAATTACAAATGGAACATGCTGTCCACCAAAATGCAAGGCATTTTTGAAAAGAAAATAACTAATTAATGTCTTGCGTGCGTTAACTTCAATAACCACATACGATGGAAAACGTGGACATGTAAATATAAGCAAAATTTTAAAAAACGGAATCTTCAAGTACTTACCAGTAATAACTTCAAATTTAAATGACAGCGGTGGTATGAGACTACTGACCTTTTGCGGCACTCAAACGTTAATATTTTTATAGCACCAACTATCACACCAGTCTATTTTATAATTTACATAAACGATATAGTGAAGGTAACAAAGATGCATATGTTTGCTGATGACACTTTAATATATGCTGAAGGTGCAAATGTAATAAACCTGATTCAATCTGTAAATAGTGACTTAATAAGAATTAGCAAATATTTAGTTGGAAATAAGCTGAAGATAAATGTTGATAAAACAAAATGGATGTTGTTAACGAATGTTAGAAGTTATCAAATGATAAAAACAGAAAATAGGAATGTACAAATAGATGGGTCCGATATTGAACTGGTAGAGAACATTAAATACCTTGGCGTAATAATCGACCGAAAATTAACTTTTAAAATGCATCTACAGATGGTTATAAATAAAGTAAGCAAAAAGGTTGGATTTCTGAGAAGAATTTGTGCAAAGTTATCAAGTTTTGCTCGAATAACTTTATATAGAGCAATAGTTTGTCCACACCTAACATATTGCAGCACCATTTTATTTGTCTCACACCAAGGTGATTTGGAAAGATTGCAAAAGATACAAAATCGTGCAATGAGATGTTTATTAAAATGTAGCAGATTTGCCAAAGTCCGTAAAATGTTAGAATGCCTTAATTTTTTAAATGTTCAGGAACAAATGAAATATAATAGTATGGTTTTTATATATAAAATTATAAATGGTTTGCTGCCTTCGTACTTGGTTAGCAACTTAATTAAAGTGTCAGATATACATAACTACAGCACAAGACAAGCAGACAATTACTATATATACAAGAAGAATAAAACGATAACCACAAAAAAATGTATTTCATTATGGCGTTAAGATATATAATACATTACCAAAATCAGTTACAAATCAGCCTTCTCAAAGAAAATTTAAGAGTAATTTAAAAAAATATATTTTAAGTTGTAGAAATGAAAACTAATTATATTATTAACTGTATTTTAATAATTTGCTTTATAGTATAATATTTTGTTTTTATACTTTAATAACCTATATTGAGTTATGCAATAAATCTACTTACTCATTTATAGCAACTTTACTGTAAAATAGTGTGGCACACAACATAAAGTACTTGAAGGTTAATCGCAGTAAAATCCTAGATTATACTGTCTACACGACAGAGGGGAATTGACCTACAAGCTACATACTATGCGAATTATCCCAGTCTCATTTCAAAGACCACAAATACTGAATTAAATGTTTTACCAAAAAAGTTATAGGAGATGAAAAATAAAATTCCTATAGGGTCGAAAATACGGGCTAAGTTAGAAAATAAGTTGTGCTTGGTACAGGCAGTACACTGTAATTGAACTAAAAAACAGAGAGTATCTGAGGTGTGATTCCATTGAAGATCTAGAACCTTCAGATGGTGAGTGTCAGGATCTACAAAGGAATGAGGTAGTGTGAATTGTTGCAAAGCTGGAATATCCTTTATTAGTTTGGGAAAATTACTGTGTTGGGATTCAAACCTGGGACCTTAGGTATAGTAGTCACACGCATACCAACTACACCATGGAGTCGCCCTATCGCAGAGACAGCGCGAGCAGGGCTTAAACATGTCTTGTTACTAGTAGCAGTAGCTAGCTTATGTGAAATGAGGTGAAAGTGCAATAAAAAATGACGTTTATTACATTGGCGGCAGGAAAGAGCGGATTTACACTTAGTCAAAACGTGTGACCTACTAAGACAGTTGATACAAAGTTGTTTTTTTGTGGAAAAAGTTTAGCAAAATCATTACAATGATAAAGACTATGATCTTGATGACAAAGCAGACACTTAATAATATTAGGACTGGTATGTACTAACATGAAAACACATGAGCGAAACATGAACATGTTGTTAGAATTAATAACTTTGTTTAAATCGACTTTATAATTTATCGACAAATTTAACAAGGAATTATGTCTTTTCTAAGTAAGCAATTACCTCTGTATTGGTTGGGATAGAGTTGGGGTTCTGATGCAATTCAAAATTGCGAGTCCTATGTACATCAAGGCAGTCTAGAATTATGCGTACAAAATGAAATTCCATTCCTGTACAGGTAGATCAAATTTCTTAAGCCCCTGCGTGCTATCGACAAAAGTGTCCACTAATTTTTATAAGTTAAACCGATGGTCAGAATTCAACTTGGGGAATTTAGTAATGTTTTTCCCAAGAGCAGATGAAATGTAGTGATTATTACAATTTTTTGCGGAGCTTATTGTATGCAAGAGGATAATTGGCGTCCGTAAGATCAAAGTTCTCTTTAGCACGGATTGAATGTATCCACAGCTCATTAATTAGATGGACTAAACTATCTAAATGGGCAATAAAACTTTCAAATAGGGAAGCATTCCCTTAAAAAATAGGGAGGGTAAATGGTGTAGAGACACTAGGCAGCTCCGTGGTGTAGTTGGTATGCGTGTGACTACTACGTCCAAGGTCCCGGGTTCGAATTCCAACACGGTCCACTTGAAAAATGTTAGGCGAGCATTTTTCACAAAAATACGCCCTTGTTTGGATGAGAAGTAAAATGGAGGTCCCATGTGTGAGTGTTGTCATGCACGTTAAAGATCCCTACCTTGCTCGAAACAGCAAGGGTTCGGCAAAATTCAAAATTTTTCAGGTAAAAAAAACTCTTCCTAGCCAATGTAGTACCTTCGGGTGAAGCATTGGAAAATTACATGTAAGGTGTAGAGACACCTTCGAGTGGAGCATTGGAAAATCACATGTAAGGTATAGAGACACTTTTGACTAAAATATCTGGGGAAATGGGTAAACTAGCTTGAGACGAGGCATGTTTACTTAGATAAAGTTTTAAATAGACCGCATTTATTAGGAATAAGTTAGTAGTGAACCTTTTTTAAATCGTCTAGTTGTTCAAATTGATTACATCGTTGTCAGTTGCCGATCCGGTGCACCAATTATGGTGTTCTGTTGCACAAAAAGCTTTCTTGTAACTCGTCAATCATATATTGAGCATGAAACAAATCTAACAGGTTGGGGTCATTTTCACATTTGTGTGCAATGTCAAAGATTCCTTTTAGCGGATTTATTGAACTGTTATGTAAAAAGTGCATGCGTTTCAGTTTTTCCGTCATAGCTAATTATATAAGCTAAACACAAACAGAAGCTATAACGAAATGAAGCCTAATAATGCCTTAGAGATCATAATTCTCGCTAATCACAACTACCGAAACAAAAGCGAACGTTAACTAAGTTTGTAAACAACTCAAAGTGGCAAGTTTTATTTTTCAAGTAAAATAGTTAATTACGGAACTAGCTTGCAGGTAATTTACACCCGGGTCAAATATGAGCAATATTTTGCATGTGTTAACTTCGATAACCACAGATGGCGGAGAAAGTGGACGTGTAAATATAAGCAAAATTTTTAAAAAGCGAAACCTTCAGCACACCAGTAGTAAACAGCAACTATTACGGACAGCGGTGATGGCAGGTCAATTATAGCATCGTAGCTACGATACACCAACCTTTTGCAACAGCTTTATTGTATCACAGTGCGGCACACACAACACTAAGTACTTGAAGGTTAATCATGGTAAAAACCATAGATTATACTATCTACACGATGGAGGGGAATTGACCTACAAGCTACATCTTATGCTATATTAAAACTATATTATAAACTTTAATTACAAACGAAACACATAAGTAGATAAATAAAGGAATGAGTACATAAATATGTAGAGCGAAGCCACTTCTCTTCCACTCAACCTCTCGAAAATAAAAGTAATAAATTAGGTAATGTGTATATAATACAACGCAACCACACTGAAAACTGCAAACCAATTTATACTCTTCAGCATATGAATCGGGCAACAACGCATTCATACTACACATACTTATGAGTATTTCCTTAAAATAAAATGTTACCCTAATTGGAAAGTTTTAAAACAACAAATAAGGATTAAAACATATCTTCGTACTTGACAATGCGGCAGATCGTTGTTTCTTTGATTTCCAAGAAACTACATTGTCATTGTACATGTATCCGGTATAGGATTTTCTGTCACCGTCGTCTTCACCCCAATCAGCATCAGCAAATCCGACAATCCCATCATTCAATTTATTAAAAACTAACCTTAGCTCAGACATATCTTTTACATTCTTTCGTTCCATACCCTCGAAGACTGTTTTAACCCATGTAATGCGTGAGCTAAAATACATACTTTTTCTGGATTATTATCGTCAATACATTCTTCCGGTTGTTCCATATAAATGTTTCGTGCAACTTGCCATTTAAAAACGACGTTTACACATCAATATGATTGATAGTCATAATTGCAATTGCAAGCAACAACCTAAAAGTACTAAATCTAATTACGAGACGAAATAGTTTCTTAATAATCTAATCCATATCGTTGAATAAAGCTTTTTGCCACTAGCCTAGCTTTATATTTGACTCTAGAATTTGTATCACGTTTGATTTTAAAAACCCATTTATTTTTTATGAAATTTTTGTCCCTAGGACGGTCAACCAATATCCACGTATTGTTTGATTTCAAGCTCACGCTTTATCACTTTTTCTCACTTATCAGCATCAAGCGTTTTTTTAGCATCATATATGCTATTAGGTTCTTCACTATTACTAACAGAAGCACAAAAGTTTTACCTCATAATCATCAAAGGATACCTTTTTTTTCCCTTAATGGATACCTTCTATTAACTTCAGCCACTGAAGTAACAACATTAAGTGAGGTTTCCTTTTCTGTATAGTTCTCTTACGTTTGAGATTGCACCTCTTCAGCAACCTTAGGAGTGTCACTGACAGTTGTAGTAAGGTTAACTGTCTTTACGAGAACCTGATCATCTGAACTAGCAGCCTTATCTACCGCTTGAATTGATTTAAGTTGCAACGATTTCTATATTCCTAAAAATGACATTCCGAGATCTAAATTACCTTACCATTATTAGGCAACCAAACACGAAAACCATCCTTTTCGTCACAGTAACCAACAAAGCGGCCCACTTTCTCATCTATTCTTGTGGAACATGAACGTAACATTCTGTTACTCTAAAGTAATTGATACTTTTGACTGTCTTTTCTTTCTAAAGGTCAATTGGGGATTTTTCTGTTACCGATGTTGGGCCTGTTCTATTGAACACAAAATTGGTGTTCACTGCTTCTGCCAATAGGTTAATTGATGTCTTTTTCATATATCATTGATCTTTCGCTTTCTACCAAGGTCCTGTTTTCCCTTTCTATTGGATTCTGCTCGGGCATGTTGGTTACATGAAAAACAATACAGTGTTCTTCTAACAGATGCCATACGTTTCCATTATCAAACTCACCGCCTCCATCTGTTAATAAGCATTTTATGCGAATTCCTGCAGATATCGCTTCTTGGATGAATATTTTTAGATATCCAGTCAGCTTATTCTTTTCGCGAAGGGAAAACACTCGACGGAACCTTGAAAAATCGTCTTTCAAGCACAGAAAGTACCTTGAACCGCCAACTGAGTTCACTTGCATCGGACTGCACAAATCTCCACACCATCTCTCCAGGGATAACAGACCATTCAGTTCTATCATGAAATGAATTCCTTTTACGCTTTCCCATCACATATGCTTCGCAGAATTCATCAATTTGTGAAGTCGAGCATGCTTTAATATTATGTTTTGTTAAGATACTTTTTACATGTGTAATTTTAAATATTGACCTACCGCGTGAGGGTATCCAATTAACAATAAATAATAAATAACAGGACCTCTAACACTATCGTACCCTCACGTTTCGGGACGTTGCCTCGCAAGCTGCAGCAGTCGGTGAAAAGGAGGGGTTCATTAAACAAACACACTGAGACGAAAACTCGATTGTTTTATTGAGTGAACTATTAACTAAAACTTCAACTAATTACATATGCATAACAAAATATAAAGTAAATAACCTTATGTACAATAGGGCGCCACCATGGGAATTAAACGGCCCATGGACCAATCGCGGTAATAGCTCTCGTCGCACTTTGTTCGTGGGCGATGAACCAAAATGGCAGAACAGAAAATAAGTCACTTATAGTCTCCGGCTAGCACAAACACAACTTAACTAAACTTAACTAACAAACATATTTTTGAATAGTTACAGTTCTAGGTGTACACACCCCAATAACAAAAATTTATTAATGCTACCCTAGTCTAACTAACTTGCGTAGTGCGACGACCCTTTTTTAACCACGGGGTCATCTACACCATGAAAAATACGACCTTCTCAAGGGTCAAATAGTACCGTAACTTGACTTCGGACCTGAGCTTTGCATTCTCAGGTAGTCTCGTGGATTAGTGATTAACGGCCTCTGACACCGTCGAAACACAATATAAAGAAGACCCTTCTAAAACGATGCGGTCTCCAAAGCAATAATCAAACGGATCAATTTACTTGAACTGGGCATTCACCCGGAGTTATATTTTATGGAAGTCGACAAATACTGTTTTTAAACAAATAACTGACTTATGCTGCATAACACAGCCTTGAGTTCATGGTAATAACACATATACTAATTACTTACTCAGAGAAATAATTAACTTAAAACATAACGGCACGCACTGACTTCAGAGAAATAAAATACTTCACACAATCGGGCAAATAAACAGCCCTTTAAACTCTAACGCGTCTGGAAATAAACAACCCTGATTCCCACCGGCTGGCATCCTTATATACATTTAAGTTAATTGAAAAATAACCCTTTTCTTGGCGCTCTTACTCGGCTTAGGATGCGCCGGTCGTAAATCTTTAAGATTAATTAAAACTGCCAATGCCTAAGATAACCACACAAGTAGCTCTCAGAATTGATTTTAGTTGAGTGCTCAGCTAATTGAAAATTGCTTCAGACCACCCTGACATAAATAGGATCCTAAAGCATGATTGACATCTAATCATAGATATCAACTAATCTGACATGTTTAGTGCCCTTAAAGTAAGTGCCTTTAGAAAAATAGATTAACTCTTGGATTAGATCTTTCTGGGAACTTCGCTGGGAAGCTACTTGGGTAATCCTGCAGCCGCTACAATTCTAATAATTAGCATGCTAAAATTAAACTAGAAACTAACTATTTTTAGGAATACTAGAACTATTAGAGCGTATTAAAACAGTATGTTACACAGCCCCTCGAAAAATTGAAATTGCTCTTAGGAATTTCAAGAAAATTGAAAAATAAATGTAGAAATTAACACATCCAACCGCAATTATGTTTAAGACAACTGAGTCTTTTCAGAAAATTGGCGGAAGGAAAAATAAAAATTGGAAAAATAAAATATTAGTGAGGTTTTAGGTCTTTGACGTGGAACACCCTAGCGGTTTTCCGTCCATGGAAGATAGTCTATAAGTGGTAGAACCTAAAACTTCCATCACCTTTGCTTCTAGGAACTTCGGGGCTAATTTTTATTGAAATGTTTAGAAGCATCTGATAATATAAAATTGCGCTTCCACACTAAATCCCTACTTTGAAATTTAATGGTCTGCGCCTTAAATTGTAAGAGTGCGTATTACGTTCATACGCCAAATGTATGTTTTTCTGAACTTCTTTAAAGATGGGCGATAATTCATTAAGGTCTTGAACCAATTGTTCTCGAGTATCAATTGCTAGATCCTCTGGATTTAAATCCTTTAATTTATTATAGAATTCCCGGTCAGAGGAAGCGTGCGTCCAAAAGCTAAAAATGTTGGGGAATATTTTGTGGATTCATGAACAGCATTACGAAGCGCATGGGCAATTTTGTGAATATTATCGTCCCAATTCTTCTGAGAATCTTGAATGTAACTGCGAATGGCAGCTCCAATTACCTTGTTAACGCGTTCTACATAATTAACTTGAGGATGGTAGCTGGCGTTAAACCAAACCGAAGGTATTTTATAATTTGTCATGAGATTGGAAAATAAATTACTTTTAAATTGGGGCCATTATCTATCATACAAATTTGAGGTACCCCATATACCAAAAATACAAAATTTTCCAGGTAATTACAAATTTGTTTTGTTGAAGCGCTGCGCATGGGATGCAATAAAGTGAATTTTGTAAACCAGTCAGTAACAACTAAAAGGTAAGTATTCCCCAATTTCGAGCGCGGAAAGGGCCCCATTAAATCAATCGACAAACATTGAAACGGAAATGAAACTTTTTTCTCTTTGCCCATAAAACCATAATGGTTGAACGTGCTGGATTTGCTTTGGCAGCACGTAACACATTTACTAATGTATTTAGAAATATATGACCGCATTTTGGGCCAGTAATAGAGCTCTTTGATTTTTGTATATGTTTTAAATACACCCAAATGGGCCGAAACTGGATCATCATGGCATTCTTTTAAAATTTGTGCACGGCATGATTTCGGCACTACTAATTTCCACTCAATTAAATTGGCTTTGATATTCAAATTATTCGGAATAAACTTATACATTTTATCATTTTCTACTCTCCAATCGGGATATAAATCTGGCTTTTCCTTAATATTATTTAACATGTTTTTGCACAAATCCTCGACCTCGTCTAAAGAAAAATTTAAAGAATTAATAGCATAGGCTCCACTAGGAGCTCGGGATAATGTATCTGGTACCACATTAAATTTACACTTCCTGTGGATAACTTCGAAATCAAATTGTTGGAGTTTCACACTCCATCTAGCTAAGCGTCCCGCAGGATCTTTTAAGTTGTGGAGCCAAATTAAAGAATGATGGTCCGTAATGACCTTAAAATGAGTTCCTTCAATATATGGTCGGAATTTTGAATAGCAAAACACACCGCCAAAAGTTCCCGTTCTGTGACTGAATAATTTTCTCTGCTGAATTTAAACTGCGAGAAGCATAAGCAATTACATGTTCTTCGTCTCCTTCTCCCTGAGTTAAAACACAACCAACGCCGTAATTTGAGGCGTCACATTGTAAAGAAAAAACTTTCGAAAAATCAGGACTCCTTAAAATAGGAGCCTTTGTAAGAACATCTTTAATTTTTCAAACGAAATAAGAGCCTCGTCCGTCCATTTAATCGCTTGCGATTTTCTTTCCTTTAGTAAATCATTAATAGGTGCTATAATTGTGGCAAAATCCAAAACAAAACGCCTATACCAAGAGCACATACCGGTGAAACGTTTTATTTCAGTGGCTGTCTTGGGTTGAGGAAAATTTACAATTGCGTCAATTTTTGCTGGGTCAGTTCGGAGACCATCTTTATTCACAATATATCCCAGATATTGTAACTCTGGTTTACAAAACTCACATTTTGAACTGTTAATAGTTAAATTAGCGCTTTTCAACTTCTCATACACTTCGTTCAAAATTCTAATATGCTCCTTAAATGTGCTTGAAATAATAATTATATCATCTAAATAAACAAATACCGATTGGGATAATGAAAAATCAAAAATAGAGTCCATGAGCCTCTGTAATGTGCCTGGAGCATTGGCCAAACCCATCGGCATTACATTATATTGAAATAAGCCGCGCCTTGGGACAGTAAAGGCTGTTTTTTCCTTGCTTTCGTCACTCAAGGGCAATTGCCAGAAAGCTTTTTTTTAAATCGATCGAACTGAGATATTTCGCATTGCGTAATCTATCAAGAATGTCATTTACAAACGGAATGGGATACGCGTCTTTTTTTGTAATTGAATTTAATCGTTTAGTGTCAAAACATACACGAAATTCACCTTTTGCTTTTTCTTTACTAATAGCATGGGGAGTTCCACGGCTATTGCTTGGGCTAATAATGCCTTGTTCAAGCATTGCATCAATTTCTTTATTAGCATGTTCCAGCATCGCTGGTGATAATGGGTAATACCTTTGTTTAATTGGTTCAACGTCTTCCGTTGTAATATGATGTGAAATTTTAGTGGTTCGGCCTAAGGTAGGACGATCCAGGGATTGAAATAAAGAAATAACCTTGTTTAATTCAAATTTCTGGTCTTCATTTAAATCGGCCATAACTTTAATGAAATTTAATTTATTCGTTTCCGCAGAATGAGCATAAAATTCATTTTTGAAAATCTACTTTCAATTCAAATAATTGACAAAATCAATCCCTAACGTTAGGGTACACTCTATTGAGTCGGAAACTAAAACATTTAAAGACCGAGTAACCCCGTTTATAGTCAAGGGCAAATTAATTGATCCTAAAATTGATTGTGCAGTGCCATCTGCGGTTGTTAATATAGACGTTTTTACATTTTTAATTAATTCTAACTTATATTTATCCAATAAACACAAACCATGTCTGCCTAAAATAGAGGTATTCGCACCGGAATCCAACAGTGCGGTATAAGTTTCCTTAAATATCCCGATATTAATATAAGGTCTTGTATCATCTTTTACTTTATAAAAATTTGAAAAAACCTTAGATGATTTACAAAAATTTTTAACTTTTACTAACCAATCCGACCACTTCTTTTTGTCAGCAGCAATATTATTAAACGAAGAAAAGCAACGACTGACTACGCGCTTCCCTTTCCTTAGTTTTTTGAATTATTTGAGCAGTTTGGACAATTTGTGGACGTAACTTCCAGCTGCCCACAAGAATAACAAAATATTCCGCGTTTCTCCGGACAAGTATGAAACGAGTGACCTCGTCTTTTACAGTTGAAACAAATAGTCGAAAATTTTGCTGTGTTTTTAAAATAATTCGAAACGCCGGACCGTGGTAAATTATTATTAGAAAATGAACTCTGTCGAACTTGACGTTCTAAGATAACTGGTACGTTGGCAGAATCCGAATGTTCCTGTTTAATAAAATGTGTAGGCTTAATGTCTTCTAAAAGCTTACAACGAGAAATCAAATGGGAAATGTCAGTCACTTCAATTAACGCCAGTTGCGTGGCATAAATAGTCTGTAAATTTCTTTTAATAATTTTTATTTGTTCCCTGACTGGAATGGAATCTTCTAATTGGGAAAATAAATTTACCATCTTTGAAATATAAATGGTAGGTGATTCATCGGCGCCTTGCCGTCTAGATTTAATTAACATTAAAAGATTCTCTGCATAATCGGCTGAAAGAAAATCTTGTTTCAATTTAAAATTAATTGTTCCCATGAATTTACTGTACACCGCGTTGCTCTATACCAATCCAATGCTGAACTGGTGAAAAGATCAATAGCCCCTTCGAAAAGGTCATCTGACGAAACTTTTCTTGCAACTTGCAGTTCTTTGACGCGTTGAATAAAATCTAAAACCGATATAGAATCAGATTCACCCGAAAATTGTAATCCCCACTTGTGGATCGGGACTGATGTCGTTGTTTTATTCAAGGACTTAATTAGCGTACCTAAATCATTACTAGAAATCGAAACCGATGGGGTATTAATGGAAGAAACCGTTGATGCTCCAGGGCAAGAAACTTCTGCTGTTGGTGTTATTGTAGGATCTTTATTACCGCTAGCCGAACAATAAAGAGGGTTATCGTTAATCTCATTTTCCCCGTTTACCTGTTCTAAAATCTCAAAAGCTCTAATGCACTTGGAATGCAGTTCTTTGTGTACTTCTAAAAATTCAATATCGAAATTGACATAATTTAGTCTCTGTGTTACATGCATTAATCTCGTGTTAAGTTTAATATATTCTTTCCTTTTAGGAAGAATGGTAAAAGAATTTAAACAGTTTTCTAATTCAAAAATCTTAAGTTTTAATAATTCAATTTCGTCCTTTTGAACGATTTCAATTTTTTCATACTTAGAAAAAACATTACTGTCGACTTTCTCAACAATGAGTTTTCTACGCAATAATTTTCGCTTTTCTAACACACTTAACTTTGTTGGTTCAACGTTCCTAATTAAAAGTTCATAACTAAGCTCGTCGCTTCTTAAGGCTTCTACCACATACATGACTAAATAAAAGGTAAAAGCCAACAATAACGAAACTTGTTCCTAAATCACTAATATTAAACTGTAATTCTGCCTAACACTAAATAGAAACAAAACAATCTAAAAATTCGTCCGTGTGTTGTTTACCATATTTACAATTTTAACCACGTTAATGCGCCAGTGTAATTTTAAATATTGACCTACCGCGTGAGGGTATCTAATTAACAATAAATAATAAATAACAGGACCTCTAACACTATCGTACCCTCACGTTTCGGGACGTTGCCTCGCAAGCTGCAGCAGTCGGTTAAAAGGGGGGGGTTCATTAAACAAACACACTGAGACGAAAATTCGATTGTTTTATTGAGTGAACTACTAACTAAAACTTCAACTAATTACATATGCATAACAAAATATAAAGTAAATAACCTTATGTACAATAGGGCGCCACCATGGGAATTAAACGGCCCATGGACCAATCGCGGTAATAGCTCTCGTCGCACTTTGTTCGTGGGCGATGAACCAAAATGGCAGAACAGAAAATAAGTCACTTATAGTCTCCGGCTAGCACAAACACAACTTAACTAAACTTAACTAACAAACATATTTTTGAATAGTTACAGTTCTAGGTGTACACACCCCAATAACAAAAATTTATTAATGCTACCCTAGTCTAACTAACTTGCGTAGTGCGACGACCCTTTTTTAACCACGGGGTCATCTACACCATGAAAAATACGACCTTCTCAAGGGTCAAATAGTACCGTAACTTGACTTCGGACCTGAGCTTTGCATTCTCAGGTAGTCTCGTGGATTAGTGATTAACGGCCTCTGACACCGTCGAAACACAATATAAAAGAAGACCCTTCTAAAACGATGCGGTCTCCAAAGCAATAATCAAACGGATCAATTTACTTGAACTGGGCATTCACCCGGAGTTATATTTTATGGAAGTCGACAAATACTGTTTTTAAACAAATAACTGACTTATGCTGCATAACACAGCCTTGAGTTCATGGTAATAACACATATACTAATTACTTACTCAGAGAAATAATTAACTTAAAACATAACGGCACGCACTGACTTCAGAGAAATAAAATACTTCACACAATCGGGCAAATAAACAGCCCTTTAAACTCTAACGCGTCTGGAAATAAACAACCCTGATTCCCACCGGCTGGCATCCTTATATACATTTAAGTTAATTGAAAAATAACCCCTTTCTTGGCGCTCTTACTCGGCTTAGGATGCGCCAGTCGTAAATCTTTCAGATTAATTAAAACTGCCAATGCCTAAGATAACCACACAAGTAGCTCTCAGAATTGATTTTAGTTGAGTGCTCAGCTAATTGAAAAATTGCTTCAGACCACCCTGACATAAATAGGATCCTAAAGCATGATTGACATCTAATCATAGATATCAACTGATCTGACATGTTTAGTGCCCTTAAAGTAAGTGCCTTTAGAAAAATAGATTAACTCTTGGATTAGATCTTTCTGGGAACTTCGCTGGGAAGCTACTTGGGTGATCCTGCAGCCGCTACAATTCTAATAATTAGCATGCTAAAATTAAACTAGAAACTAACTATTTTTAGGAATACTAGAACTATTAGAGCGTATTAAAACAGTATGTTACACATGTTGTTTATTCTGGTGGCATAAACGTTTGTGCCACACTTGAAGCGAAAGCTTGGTCGTAGCTAAGGCCTGTTCATGCACACACACTCGCATATTTAGTAAGTATAACCCATTGTTAGTTCTTACTCCCGTAAGTAAAGTTATGTCTTGTTTTTGCTATGCGCAACCTTTCAAATCAGCCACAAAATTAAAAATTTTTTCTATGGCACTTCGCACTGAAAAAATGTTTCTACAAATGTCCGGTGCAAATCAAACATTTTCTAAATGGTTCTTCTCCCATCTGTTGTTTACTTTGGTTTCGACATTCACTGCACCTCTACCATATGAAAAAATTGCTTGTCCACTTCCGATTTGTATTTCCTATGGTTGAACAAAATCTTCATACATCACAAGCCAATTTCTTTTGTTGCAGATATGAACACTTGCAGTGCCATCCATGTATCAGACTCTTGTATGTCAGACGTTGTTATAAAAGCTCCACCTCGTGGAATTCCTTTATTGTTCCTATTCTTGCCACCTCGTTTCTCATTTAATTTTGTAGGACAGTCAAACATAGCATTTCCAGAAAAAGATTAACTGTTCTATCTTTCACATGGATCGATTCCCATACACTTTTGAATTCGAAGTATTCCACCGGCAAGGTGGACATTATTCCACTCATTAACAGTAGATCTGGTAATCTATTCTTAGCCAGTCGTTCCAAATTGTCGTTTAATCCATAGAAGTTTTTCTGTAGTTTTGCTATATGGGTAGCTATATTTTCACAATACTTGTATTCATTTTAAAGAATTCTTCCATCAACCTATCGCCCCTGTCCAGAGCTTTGCTCGTATACTCTTAGCAACTTGGACCAGACTTTGTGAGAAGTTCTACATGTAGATGTTAACTCAATATTATTTTCATTTAATTTGTTGACTAAAATAAGTTGGGCTAACGCGCCTTGTTTCTTAAATTCTGTTTTTTAGTGAATTCAAGATCATCAGGATTTACTTCTGGAGCTTTTACACCAATTACATAATCGTATACATCTTGGTGTGTTAACAACAATTCTATCTGTCGTTTCCGCTTATTTAAATTTTTAATTCCTTCCAGTCTTTCAACTTGGTGCTTAAAATCCAAACTCATTTTTTGGTTCTTTTGGGATTTTATTAGACAGCACAAAAACAACTTAATTTTTTTTAAAAGCAACATGACACTTTTAAAAAATGCATGACCGGGCCCATAACCTATTGTAAGTTTGTGCAACCTTCTTTAAATAATAAGCACTCAACTCTCTTTATTATGCTAGCTTGGAACTAATCCTTTTTATTGAACTAAAAATGTTTTAAGACTCGTTTCCGAAAAAAAAATTTTAGCTGTCAGAATATATCTATGCTAGCTACTACTAACTAATTACAAAAAATGACACAGGCCAACCTTACAAAAAATACACAGGACTATTTCTAATAAAAGATGGTAAGGCGCTGGGTACAGGTGCGGTGCAAGCAGATACTGTCAAAGTTGCTGGACAAGCAGTAACAGAACGTCTCTTCCAACTTGTAAGATATATGTATGAGATAGGCAAGATACCCAAAGATTTCAAACGTAACATCATAATAACTATACCAAAGAAGAGAGTCTCGAATAGATGTGAAAATTTGTCAAACTTATTGTTTGACAGCTCACGTGTCAAAAACATTAACTAGAACTGTCTAAGACGAATGGAAAATGAGCTGAAAAAATACTAGGAGAAGCTCAATTTGGGTTTAGGCGAAACAGGGGAACAGGAGAGGTTATTTTAGCTCTGAGGGTGATAATGGAGAAAACAATAGAAAAAAGGGAAAGTGTATATAGGTATATAGGGTTTGTAGATCTGGAAAAGCATTCAACAATGTAAAATGGAAAAAAAAATGTTTGAAATAGTCAAAGAGATTGCAATGAGCTTTAAGGATAGACGGATAGTACATAGCTTACACAAAAAGCTAACAGCAGTAATATAATTAGAACAGGAACGTAGAAAAGTAAATATTAGAAAAGGGGTGAGACAGGGATATGCACTATCCCCATTAATTTTTAACTCGTTCATCAAAGAGGTAACGAATATTGTCAAATGAAGGAAGACATTTTGAATTATTATGCAGGTACAAAAGTCTGAATGTTTAGATTTGCAGATGATACAGTGGTATTAGCATCTAGTAGGAAGAGTTAGAAGCTGCTCTTAATGAAATGAAAACAGTTCCAACAGAGAGATATGGTATGAAAATTAAAAAAAATAAAACTAAGGTACTAGTATGTAAAAAAGACAAAAATAAATTAAAAACTAGTATACAAATAGGTAGTGAGAACTTACAAGAGGTTAAGGATTTCTGCTACCTAGGAAGCCAAATAATGCAAGATGAAAAAAGCGCAAAAGATATAAAACAAAGATTAGCACAAGGTTATACTACATTTAACAAGAAAAAGCAACTACTGTGTTCAAAGACAACAAACATAGAAATAAGGAAAAGATTGCTTAAAACATATGTGTAGAGCACAGCACTGTATGGCTGTGAAACTTGGACAGTAGGAGAAGTGGACAGGAAAAAGATAGAAGCCTTTCAAATGTGGTGCTACAGGCGTATGATGAAGATATCATGAACAGACAAAGTTAAGAACAAAGAGGTACTAGAAATGGTGAGGGAAGAAAGAAGTATGTGGAAAACAGTAAAAAATATCAGAGATAGGATGATAGGCCACATTCTAAACCATGAGCGAATAGTGCAGAATATAGTAGAAGCAGAGATAGAAAAAAAGAGAGATTGAGGTAGACCTAGGTTAGACTATTGCACGCAGATAGTGAAAGATGTAGTGTTAAGGCTTTATAAGTATTTTGGTTGTAGTGTAGTATGCCAATCACAATTAATTTAAGTCCTTAAACTATTCCCACCTAGAAACCCTCCATTATCCCTACCTTTAGTGCAACGACATAAAAGGGTTGGTAATGTACAGTGGACGACAATTCAACTTCGTTCTCGCTTGGCTTTGGTTCGTGATTTAGTTCGGTGCATCGAGCATCAGTAATTAGCAACAATTAGTGAACATTATACATACAGTCCATAATTATCTGATAGCAGTGCAAGTACAATCAACCACTACAACCAGTGAAAGGTAGGTGATATATTCCTTTAAATTATCATTTCCTTTGTGTGATTGTAAATGCAAATTAACATTTTGATTAACATTTTGGTCCTTTGAGCAAATATTTGGCTTATTAATTGGTTTATTATTGGCATTTATTATTGGCATTCATTTTAACTACATTGTTAATTGCTCTTCGCTTAAATTAGGGGTTGACCGCATTTAGAAGAAAAGTGTAGTCACACCACCAGTTTCATAGTCAATTGTGTAAAGTAACTTATAGTAGATGCAATCTCGCATTAAATTTGAAATTTTGTACTGATACAGAATCTTATAAAGCCTTAAAATGACAAATCTTTGTAAATTTTAGGGATAGTTAACGTAAGAATTTGTAGTCAGAAAAGTGTTTAAACAATACAGTTATTTTAAACTTGTAATTCAAGTTCGCTAGAGAATTCAGGTATTCGTAAAACCGGGTAGAATAAAACCCTTTGCTCTTTGTCATATTGAAACTTGCAAGCTCCCGTTAGGCACGTTGTAGTAAAAATTCTTTAACAGGTAGTTCAACATTACCCTTGGTATATCCTATTATTAGGTGAACAAACCCTTCATTTTGTAGCTGAAATCAATATAAAATCGATATTAGTAACCTTGTTCGTTAGGATGGCACATATTTCATCGGATAGGTTGATAGTGGATTTAAAGGTCGCACTCGATAGATTATCTGATATATCTGGTGCGATAGATAAATTGGAGCATATTAAAGGCAATTGTATTTCTGTTAATATTATGGCTGAAAGCGCCTTTGATATCAAAAACGATGTAGATACATCTTATAAAACGTGCATATTGGATGAGGACAACTCTGAATTATTAAATGCAATTACAACACTAAGAATTGAAATAGATAGGTCTTTGTTAAACATTAAAATTATTAAAGCTCAGTTTGATAATATATCCACTGCTGAAAAATGCTTGACTGAAAATATTACTAGCATCGGCTCATGTACTAATATTCGTCTCCCTCGGATAGAAATGAAAAAATTTTCTGGAAAAATAGAACATTTCCAAGAGTTTATTCAATTTTTTAATAATTTAGTTCATGAAAATAATCAATTGCTACCGATCGAAAAGTTCTATTTTTTAATTGATGCGTTGGATTTTAAGTCTAGAGAACTCATTAGACATTTGCAAATTTCGAATAATAATTATATGCTAGCTTATTCAATTATTGTGGAGAGGTTTAATTCAAAACGTTTAATTGCAAACACGCATTGGAATGCTTTAGAATCGTCACCAAAAGCAAAATTTAATTCACATACAGATTTAAGAGAATTGCTTAATTGTTTTACGGAAAATCTATCAAGCTTACGTCAAACTAAGATTGATTTGCTCGACTTCGTATTGTTTAATTTGTTATCAAAAAAGGTAGATACAAATCTTTTGAAAACATTTGAGTTAGAAAATACATCAGACATTCCATCTTATGATCAATTAAAATTATTTCTAGAAAAACATTGCAAGGCATTAGAAATTAGCAATATGGTTGTTTCCGATACACCGTCCAAATTTAATACGTCCATTAAACAAACCATATCATCTAGTGTACCTTCTAAACGTTCCTTTGAATATTCAAAACCCCAAGTTCGAAAGTCATTCGTAACAACTTCATTCGCTCAGAAATGCAGTCTTTGCAGTGGTACTCATAACTTATACCAATGTGAAATGTTTCTGAATAAATCGCCACAAGACCGTTATAACTTTGTTAAAGACAAACACTTATGCATTAATTGTCTTCGCAACTCTCATATGGTTACACGCTGCTCTTCCAAACTTGTTTGTAAAAAGTGTGCAAGGGTCATCATACTTTATTGCACTTTGAAAACCCTACAGTTGCACAGAAACCTGCAATCACTCAGGCAACAGATCAACTTCCCGAACCCACCTGCAACACTACTACAAGTACGTTGTTATCATCTAGATCGTCCAACACAATGACGTTATTAGGCACCGCAAGAATTTCAATTACAGATGGGTTTGGTAAAGTTCAGACAGTAAGAGCACTTGTAGATAGTGCATCAATGGAAAATTTCATGACTGATAAGTGTTGTCGACGCTTAGGTTTAAGAAAATCGAATATTTCAATGAAGGTTGAAGGCTTAGGTCTATCTGCTTCTCATGCGTATGGACAAGTATCGTGTAAAATTAGTCCTCAAGGTAAAACTGTTCCAGAGTACAGTATTGATTGTTTTGTTTTACCAGACATTTGTGGAACCCTTCCTTCATCAAGGATCTCACCAAATAGTTGGCCTCACATAGTTGGATTAGATTTAGCAGATTCGGACTTCGACAAACCTAGCCATATCGATTTATTGTTAGGTGCAGATTTGTTCGCGCGTGTTTTATTAAACGCAACTCGCATTGGGTCACTAGAAGAACCCGTGGCAATTCACACTACCTTTGGGTGGATATTAACAGGAAGGTTCTTTCTTCTGTTACATCTCGTATATCATTAGCTGCACTTGTAGAAGATGCTAACATTACTCGATTTTGGGAACTGGAAAATATTCCAGATTCTAACAAATTATCTCCTCATGCGGAAATTTGTGAAAGGCATTTTGTGGACACTCACAAGCAGGATGACACCGGTCGTTTTATTGTTTTGTTACCTTTCAATGGTCCTGAACCGCTATTTGCTGGCTCTCGGAAATAGCACTTCGAAGATTTCTTTCACTAGAACGCCGTTTGAAATAAATCCTCAACTGTATAATTCGTACAGAGAATTTATGCAGAATTATATCGATAGTGGTCACATGTCTCGTATTGTATCGGATTCAACTCGATCGTCTACATTATCGCCGGTATATTACATACCACATCACGCCGTGTTCAAACCAGACAGTACAACTACAAAACTTCGTGTCGTATTTGATGCTTCAGCCAGCGCTCACAGTGGAGGGTCTTTAAATGATCATTTACTCGCAGGCCCCCCTCTTCAAAAAGATATCATGGAGTTGTTATTACACTTTCGTTTACATTCTGTAGTTTTAACTGCGGACATTAAGCAAATGTATAGACAGATTCTTATTTCTACTAGCCATCGAGACTATCAACGTATAGTTTGGAGATTTAAGTCCTCGGAGTCTGTTATCGATTATCAGCTAAACACTGTTACATACGGCATCACATCATCACCATTTTAGCCATGCGTGTAATTCAAGAACTTGCAAAAGTCAATCGTTACGTTTTCCTATTGCTTCCAAGATTTTAGCATCGGATACGTACGTGGATGATTTGATTACAGGGTGTGATTCGATAGAGGATGGCAAACGACTCGTGTATGAATTAAACCAAATTTGCCAATCAGGTGGTTTTATGTTGCGAAAGTGGAATAGCAACGTGCCAAGTGTCATTGGCCATTTACCTGATTCCGTTCGGTATCAGCAAGCATTTTGTTTGAAGAGGTAAACAATACTTCTCAAAAATTTTAGGACTGCAATGGCAACCATTGAGTGATGTGTTGTTTACAATCTTAATATCGTTGATCGGCCTTGTACCAAAAGGAATATGGTTTCGGAAATTGCAAGGATCTTTGACCCTCTGGGGTTATTATCACCATTGGTCTTCTTCGCAAAACATTTGATTCAATCTGTATGGATATTAGGAATTGGCTGGGATGAACTTCCTCCCCAACAAATTGTTTTAAAATGGAATCTGTATCTTCAACAATTACCCGAGTTATTGAAAATTGAAATTCCTCGACGGATTCTTTGCGATAACCATCAAACTGTACAAATTCATGCATTTTGTGATGCATCGGAAGCTGGATATGCAGCAGCAGTTTATCTCCGCTGTGTCGATGAGAAAGGGAACATCCAAGTATCATTGGTCTGTGCCAAATCTAAGTCGCACCAACCAATCGTATATCATTACCTCGATTAGAATTGTGTGGTGCAGTGTTGTTGTCGAACTTGGTCGAGTATGTGCAAAATACGTATAGAGATAATTTAGTATTGGACGATACATTTGCGTGGTCAGATTCCACAGTAGCATTAGCATGGATTCGATCTTCGTCGTATAATTGGAAGACCTTTATTAGCAATCGTGTCTCGCATATCCAAGAACGAGTGGCTCCATCATCGTGGCATCATATTAAATCACAGGATAATCCTGCTGACTGTGCATCAAGAGGATTATTAGCTGCTGAGCTTGTTAATCATCCTTTGTGGTGGACGGCTCCACCATGGTTACTATTACCTAAAGAGAATTGGCCTGCTCATATGGAACCAACTCTTACAGATCACACTCAGATGCACATTGAAAAAAGAACTTTATCCCTTAACATACACGTTGCAGATAATTTCGTAGACTCGATGGTAAATCAATTTTCAGATTTGCGAAAAATATGCAGGATTCTGGTATATATTTGTCAGTTCATTCGTAACTTGAAAGTTCGTGCAAATTTGGATATTCGAAACTTAGAACAATTATTGGTCTCCCCGAACAGTATGCACTTCATTTATTAATAAAACGGGTTCAAGAACAAGTTTTCAGTCAGGACATTGATATCATTCGAAAGGAAAACTTAGTAATAAACAACTTCGACCTCTCAGTCCTTTCCTTGACAGTGATGGGTTGTTAAGGGTGGGCGGCCGGTTGCGAAATGCAGACGTATCTTATGATACAAAATTTCCATTGCTACTTCCTCGGTCACACCGGGTGACAGAGCTCATTATTCGAGATTGCCATACGAAATATTTACACCCTGGACTTAGAACTACTCATTTTTGTTAGTACAAAATTTTTGGATTCTGTCTGCAAAAGGGCTATTCAACAGTGCCTAAACTCTTGTATTCGATGTTTTCGTCAAAACCTATTTCGCTATGCCCTCCTATGGGCGACTTGCCCCGCTAGACTTACTGCCGGTAAAGCGTTTCTACATACTGGGGTAGACTACGGTGGACCCTTTTCTATCACCATGAATCGTATTAGAGGTGCCAAATCATTGAAAGCTTATGTTTGTTTATTTGTTTGTCTTAGTACAAAAGCGATACATCTGGAGTTGGCATCAAACCTATCTAAAGAAGCCTTTATTGCAGCTTTACGGCGGTTTGTAGCACGCAGAGGTAAATGCTTGCAAATTCATAGTGACTGTGGAACAAATTTTATCGGAGCATCTCGGGAACTAATCGAATATATGAAGCAGTCATCCGAAACGGAAGGTATTCACTTTGTTTTAATCCTCCGTCGGCTCCTCACTTTGGGGAATGTGGGAAGCTGGGATAAAATCTGTAAAGTCCCATCTCAAGAAGGTGGTAGGCGAACAAATTCTCTCGTACGAAGAATTTAACACCATTCTAGTTCAAATTGAAGCCATCTTAAACTCCAGACCTTTATGTCCAATGAGTAACGATCCCACTGATTTTTCATTCTTAAGTCCTGGTCATTTTCTGAACGTAGAACCAGTGTCTGTCATTCCCGACCCTAATGTCTTAGATCTGAAACTATCTTCCTTAAATCGTTGGCAACTGGTTCAACGTATTCAGCAATCATTTTGGAAACGGTGGCATTTGGAGTACCTGCACACTTCAACAGAAAACCAAATGGTTTTCTGCTAATTATTCGTTAATGGTGGGAACGTTGGTGTTGATTAAGGATACTCAAGTGTCTCCATTACAGTGGAAAATGGGACGTATACATACGTTGCATTATGGAAAGGACAATGTTTGTCGTGTGGCTACCGTGGCAACATTCCAGGGACTATTTAAAAGGCCCGTGGTAAAATTGTGCCCTCTCCCCATTTCAGAGGCAACTTAGTATTATAGTTAGTATATTAGGGTAAGTTAACTTTTAAATTTACGATTATATATATATATTTTTTTTTTTTGCTCGTTTAGACACACTTAGAAAATAAGTTCCTAATACTTATTTTGGTGGGCGGTATGTTAAGGCTTTATAAGTATTTTGGTTGTAGTGTAGTATGCCAATCACAATTAATTTAAGTCCTTAAACTATTCCCACCTAGAAACCCTCCATTATCCCTACCTTTAGTGCAACGACATAAAAGGGTTGGTAATGTACGAGTGGACGACAATTCAACTTCGTTCTCGCTTGGCTTTGGTTCGTGATTTAGTTCGGTGCATCGAGCATCAGTAATTAGCAACAATTAGTGAACATTATACATACAGTCCATAATTATCTGATAGCAGTGCAAGTACAATCAACCACTACAACCAGTGAAAGGTAGGTGATATATTCCTTTAAATTATCATTTCCTTTGTGTGATTGTAAATGCAAATTAACATTTTGATTAACATGTAGGCTGTGGAAATTTCAGGAAAATGTGTAGGCTAGCTCAGAATAGAAATGAATGGAGATACGCATCCAACCAGTCCCAAGATGGATATACTAATGACGAAAAAGATAACTGTGCTTAAACCTGATGATTATTATAAGTAACTACAGGTATTGGTTTTGCAATATTTTCAACTAATGTTAATTATGCGAAAGGATTTACTGGAAAACTATTAATTCGGCAAATGTCTAAGGTTTGGGGATCTTGGTAGCCACAGGCTGCTTAACCCCCTTCACATACCACAAAATCTGTGAAATAGGGCATATATTTAGGAAACAATAGAAGGGAAACCGAACTATATCTAGGCTGTTGGGATTTCAGGGAACAGTGTAGGCTTGTTCAGAATAGAAAGAAGTGGAGGTATGCATCCAACCATTTTCAAGACGGAATACCTAATGACAATAAAAATAATTGTACTTAAATCTGATGATTATTATGAACAACTACAGCAGTTTGTTTTGAAATATTTTCAACTAATGTTGATTGTGCGAAAGGATATATTGCAAAACTATTAATTCGGCAAATGTTCAAGTGTTGGGGATCTTGGTAGCCGAAGGCTGTTTAACCCCCTTCACATACCACTGAATATCGAGGAAATAGGGTATATATTTGTAAACAATAGAAGAACCGAACTGCATTTAAGAAGATAGAGCAGCGGCTATGTTCAAAGACAACAAAGATAGAAACAAGTTGAAAGCATATGTGTGAAGCACAGCATAGTATGACTATAAAATAGAGGCAGTAGGAGAAGCCTTTTGTAAGGTTTTAATAAACAATTAATTGGAGTAAACATTAAACACATTAAAACTAATGACAGCTAGGAAAGTGAATGTCTATAAACAATATCAGGCAACTAGATAATAATTATATCACATTCACCCCTGTCTATAAATTATAACATGTATTCTTCAAGGTGAGAAGGTAGTCTTTTTGTTGTACAACTTCTACATACACTAGGTTGAACGTTTCGAGAATTATTTAATTCGACTTTTGATTCAGGAGTGTCTGATTGCATTTCGTTAGTTTTTGGAGTTAAAACTTCTTTTTCGAAGTCTCTAATGTGGACATTAGGAACTGGAGCTAGATCTCGTGCAGATACAGAGTTCATTTTTCCTTCAGACTCTCCAATCTGATTATATTCAGCATTACCAACTGGAGCCAAATCCCGTGTAGATACAGAGGTAATTCTTCCTTCAGAATCTCTAATATGGGCATATTCGGCATTACTTTCGAGTAGTGTAACTTCTTTGACTATTTGATCATATTTGGAATTACGAACAAATTGTCGTAGATAAATAGGGCCTGGACTTAAAAGTCACGTTGGAATCGTTTCTCCATTACCACTTCGCCTTTGATGCTTGAATAATCGTACAGAGTAACCTTCTTATTGAATGTAGTACTTCTGGACGTGCACTTTCCTATTGACTTATATTTTAATTTTCGGATTTTAGAGCTAATTGAATTGTACGCCAGATGATACCATTGTATTTTTCAACTTGGCCATTACCGCGAGGGTTATAAGGCGTAGTTCTGCTAGAAGCGACTCCATTAGAGTTCAAAAACATTTTTAATTCATTAGACATAAATGAGCTCCCTCTGTCAGAGTGAATATAAGAGGGAGTTCCAAAGAGGTAAAAGATATTTTTGAGAGCAGCAACGATAGTTGAGGAAGTCATATTTGGACAGGCGACGGCAAAAGTATATCGTGAGTATTCGTCAATGATTGTGAGAATATAACGATTATTAGTACAGGGTGGAAGAGGGCCTTTAAAATCCACATTTAAACGTTTGAAGGCGGAAGTAGCTTTCATGAACCTTCATTTAAATATATAAAATCTAGGCTTAATTTCACAACGTACATTGCATAAGTTATCAAAGTGCTCTTCAAAAATTATTATTTTCACTGTGTGAAATACAACATTTGCTAAAACAAAAACATTTTTAATAAAGAATTAGATTCAGAGAATCCTACAAACTATTTGGAAAATCTGATGAAAAATTTGTACAGCAAATAGTCTAAATTTAAAATGATAAATGTCAAAACAATAGTTCTATACAAAATTATTACAGAATAAGTGAAATTTTAAATTTATATAATTGCTTTATATAAAACTGATTGGACAACCTATTCAACAGTAATTAAAGAATTACAAGGAACAATTAAAGATTAAACAGAAGAAGCAACCTTCGAAAGAAGAGAAAGTGACTTTCACCTGCCCGATTTGTTTAAATTCTGATTTATGTGACTGGATTATTTGTGACCATTGCAATTCCTGGATTCATGGAGAATGCGTGAACCTTTCCAATGAACAAATCAATATTCTAGAATCAAATGACGAGATCTGGTTCTGCCCTACGTGCTCTGATTTATTATCAACTCGGAAAGATACACAACCAACATCAAACCTAATTCATGTCCTTTTTGTCCAAAGGAGTTGAACTAGAAATATAAAGGTTTATTAGGACTCCGCCGCCATGTAACACATGCTCATTATGATCAACTCCCTTTCTTGTCACAGTCACAAACATTCAAAGAAATGCCTTTTCACAAAAAAATTGCAGAGTTCAAGGGAAAAATACAAATTTTAAAGAGTATTACGAGAGGAGCCCGCATAACTGCAACAAGTAAACTAGTGTCATTAATTGATGAATGCATCGCCAGAAATGACGAGAAGTCTTGGGAAAACCTTCTATCATTTGCATATATAGCTCTAAGGATCCCTGAGAAATCTGAATCAAAATCTCTCGTCACTTCAGTGCAACTCAATACAGATAAGTTTGATATGACATTACATCCTCTACGTAATTCAATCATAAAGCTTCCAGTATCTGGAAAAGAGCCGAAATGAAAGTTGGGGATGGAGATATTCGTGGAGCAGTTAGATTGTTATGTTCTTCAGCTGACCTTGCTCCTCAAGATGGAGAAACACTAAAGAAATTATAGGTGAAACACTTCCCACCATCTCGAATACTTAATTTGTCTAATCCTCCTGATCAGAACTGTCAATCAATAATTGTGTCACAGGAAGATGTATTTAAAGCAATATTTAGTTTTCCAAATGGTTCTGCTGCAGGAATAGATGGTCTAAAATCCCAACATCTTAAAGATATGATCTCAAAACTTACTGGAGACGCCAGAAAACGTTTGTTATCTACCATAACAAGACTATGTAATGAAATGTTAGCTGGACGAGTGAATACCACAATAACCAAAATTCTTTATGAAGCTTCCCTTTGTGCCCTAAATAAGAAACGTGGTGGCATCCAACCAATAGCTGTGGGTAACACTTTACGCAGACTGGTAGCAAAATTAGCATGTCTGAAAAACAGAGAAAACTAGGTACATATTTCAGACCGAAACAGCTTGGTTCCGCTACAAAAGGTGGATGTGAGACTGCAGTACATGGTCTTTGGACATATATTTCTGAAAATTAAAACTGTAGCGTGATCCCTTAAAAACTCAAATAAAGTAATATTGAAGATTGACTTTGCAAATGCTTTCAATTCCGTGAAACGAGATGTAATGTTAGAAGAGATTTTGAAAAAAGTTGCAGACATGTTTCTATTCTTGTACCAATGCTACTCGGAACCTTCGCTACTTTTTTGCGAAAAAGAAACAATTGGCTCTCAAGTAGGAACCCAACAAGGAGACCCAGCTGGACCAATGGCATTCAGTTTAGTTATTCAACCAATTGTAGAGTCCTTAAAGTCAGAATTCAATACTTGCTACTTGGATGACGGCACTCCAGGGGGAATTCCTCGAGATGTACTTTCTGATTTAGAAGTAATTATTTTACACTGCTCTCTTTTGGGATTGAAAATTAACCCTTCAAAATGCAAGATATACTTCTGTTCTGATGTTGATGATACTGTCAAAAAAGATTTTGAAGAAATTTCCCCAGGAATTAAACTTCTATCTGACAATACTCTGAATCTGTTAGGAGCAGCGAACTTTAAATCTACTTGCAAGACTTTACTAAATACTAAAATGAATGAATTAAGACTATTGTTTACTCGTTTAAAAAGTTTGAACAACCACGTAGCTTATTACTTACTATGTAATTGCTTCGCAATTCCCAAATTAACATACTTCCTCCGATCATGCCCCATGTGGAATTTCCAAAATGTCTTATGTGACATCGACTTACAAATCAAGCACTATCTAGAACTTATTACCAATATCAATTTAGGCCCAATACAATGGACTACTGCATCACTGCCAACTCGATACGGAGGTATTGGAATACGGAAAGTTGACGACATTGCACTTCCGGCCTTTTTGCATGTAGTAATTCAGCTATTGACCTGGTTAAGATCATATTATCTAATTTTTCCTTTGACCAAGTTAATATTGCTTATTATGAAGATGCTTTACAAGACTGGAATTCGAAATACTCTACTAACTCAACTCGTCATTTCGTTTTTTTCAAAAAAATTGGAACTTCATAAACATCTGCAACACACGTTCTACTTTAAGTTTCGATAACAAAATTGATAAAGCTAGATATCTAGCAACTTGTGAGAAAGAATCCGGAGAGTTAAACGCAATCCCCTCCAAAAATATCGGGACTTTGCTAGACAACAACACTTTCCGTATCTCTATCGCTTTACGCATGGGCTGTAACATATGTGTCCCTCATACATGCATATGTGGAAGTGAGGTTGACCCCACCGGAACACATGGATTGAGTTGTTCGAAAAGTGCTGGAAGGCAGACACGACATTTTAACCTAAATAATATAATAAAACGTGGCTTGTTATCTGCTGAAATTCCCTCAGTACTTGAACCAGTTGGACTCAATAGAAATGATGGAAAACGCCCTGATGGCATGACCCTCGTTCCTTGGAGAAACGGACAAATACTTGTGTGGGACAGCACATGCAGTGACACACTTGCATGTTCACATCTTGTACACTCCTCCAAAGAAGCCAGAAAAGTGGCAACTAACGCAGCTTTAAGGAAACTAAACAAATATAAAAACATTATGGAGCAAAATTACTGTTTCATCCCATTCGCAGTAGAGACAATGGGCCCCTTTTGTCAACAAGCTTTAGATTTCATCGACTCCATTGGAAAACTAATTGCTATAAAGACAGGTGAACCACACTCGAAGTCATATCTTATCCAGCGAATAAGTATTACAATACAACGAGATAATGCTGCCTGCATCATGGGAACGTTTCCTCCTTCGGTGGCCATGGAGGAAATTTTCTATTTACTCTAGATTAATAGTGAACATTGTAAAATTTGCCTATCCATAATATATTTATAACACCTAAGAATGGTAAGGCGTGGTATTTTAACTCTGCACTACACGGGTGCTTAAAACGTTCACTACTCAAAGGGAGGTTTCTTAAAACCATATTGTCGAATAATTACCGTCATTTTGGGTGAAATGAATAACCTGTGGTAAATTTTAGTACTCTAATAGGTCCTGCTATCTAGTCTGGAAACTAAATCATATTTACTTCTGTAAGTTAATAGTAAGGTAATACATCATTTTAGTAAGTATCTGTAACCGAAGTTCCTCAACTTGTTTTTCTGTAAATATTAATATTTTGTCCTGATGTTCTGTTTACATTGGAAGTGCTGTAAAACTTCCCGTGTTTGAATTATTTATAGACTTATTTTTATTGTGCTGTTTATGTTTAGTGATATGAAAGTTAATTGACAGCATGTATTCATAACTGTTATAAAGCACATAATTTTGACTTACGTCTTTTCTTTACATCTTCCATAGAATAAGGTAAATTTTTTAGTCGAATCCAATGATACATTCGAGTAATTCCAGGGTGACATAAAGTATTATGTAAATCCATAAGTCGAGCATCGTTAGCAGTTGTTGCAGAACAAATACAGGAAAGTGCATCCGCAGCAGTATTCTGAGGTCCAGGTCTATAAATAATCTCGTAACTAAAACACGATAATTCTAATTTCCACGGTATAATTTTTCGTTCTTTATTTTGCTTTTGGATTTTAGATCAAACATAAATGTAACGGAGCGTTGATTAGCTTAAAATATCTTCCCATTAGGAAATGCTGCCACTTCCTAGTTGTTTCAACAATCACATATGCGTCTTTTTCTACAGATGAGTGTCTACATTCTGATTGAGAAAGAGTCCTTGAAAAGAAGGCAACAGGACGCTCAGATTGTGAAATAATTGCTCCTATTGCTTTATTTGAAGCATCAGTTTCTACTGTAAACATATCCTCACTATGTATAGGTGCAAACGAGGCATTATCTATCTCTTTTTTTATACTATAGAAGACTTTTAGAGCTTCAAGAGATGGGAATTTGCTGAGAAAGGATACTTATTTTGTGTGAAAAACAAGGAATATAATTTGAAAAATGTGCAAATATTCCAATGACTCTTTTTAGTGAAGTTGTGTTATTTTGAGGTGGAGTTTCATGCAACACTCTGAGTCTATTAGGATCAGGCCTAATAGAATAGTAGGATATCAAATATCCTAAGAGGTGAATTGAACGTAGAGAGAATTCGCTTTTCTCATTATTTATGGTTAGGTTGAATTTCTGAATAGCTTCTATAAAACGTCGAAGATTCTCATCATGTTCCTTCTTATCCCTACCACAAACAGTGATATCATCCAGGTAAGTATATGTATCTAATCATTTTTTATTGCAAATAATGTAGTGTATGCCTTTTTGAAACGCAGCTACTCCATTCGTTACTCAAAAGGGGATCCGCTTAAACTATAAAAGTATACTGCAAGCCTCAAATGCAGTATATGGCCGGTCTGCCTTTTTGATGAAAAATTGGTGATATGCACTCTTCATGTCAATTTTGCTGAAGACTTGATATTTAGGCACACTATTTACAATATCTTAAATAGGCGGAAAAGGATATGCGTCTAACTGAGTGAATCTATTGATTGTTTGAGAACAATCGATTACCATACGTTTGCCGTGATTTTCTGAAGATGTAACTAGCACTTGCGCTCCCCACGGTCTACTTTCTTTAATTATATCCTCGGAGAGTAAGCGTTTAATTTTAGCTTCTTTGAATTTGGAATCACTTTCAGTTTGTCTGTGAGATTTTATAGCAATTGGCCTACATTCAGGTGTTAAATTTTCAAAGAGAGTTACAGGTTCAATACTAGCTGTAGATAAAGCACAAACTTTCAACGAACATTTTAAGCCACCAAATTCAACTTCCACTTTAGAGTGTTGTTTCATAAGATCGTGACCAATTATTATATCTGAGCAAAGATTAGGGAGAATAGACAGACGGACATTAGGATAGAAGTGATCTTTGGTATGAAGATTAATAATACACTGTCCAGATGTTCTAGAGTTAAAGGATGTAGATGCCATTGTAGCAGACTCTTGTGAAGACATTATAGGTAATTTTAGTTTCTTCACAGCTTGGTCACTAATAAAAGTACAGGAACTACCAGTATCTATTACCGCACAGAGAGAGGAATTATTAACTTCTACACAAATCACATCTTTTGCCAAACATTCAGGTATGGGTTTGGTATTGATAGAGCTAATTATAGAAGCAAAGTGATTTGAGTTGGACCCATTCTTTCGTGACTTACCTACCTTAGAGTAGTGACCTTTCATTTGGCATAAATTACAAAGACTATTTCGAGCTGGACATTTGGATCGAATATGCCATTTAAATCCACAGTAGAAACACTTTATATAAGTAGCCGCTAATGTTTATTTAGTTTCATTATTTGGAATGTTTTCATTTTGAACTTCTTGTTTCAAAGGAACCGCATGATTGACTGGATTGTGGGTGTGTGTAGAGTTTACATTCAGAGCTTGATTGTAAATCCTCAATTGTTGTAGAGTCATTTCATATGCCTCGCTTAGGGTCAATAGAGGACTTTCCAAAAGTCTCTACCTAATATTGGTATCAGATAAACCACGAATAAAGGCATCCCGAGTGAAATCTTCTCGATGCTTTTCAGCGGTAACAGCTTTAAATTTACAATCGTTAGCTAGAAGATTTAAAGCTTGTAAAAATTGGTCAACATTTTCTTCAGATTGTTGACTTCGAGTGGCTAACTTATGCCGATTATAGACTTCATTAACTGGCTTCACATATATATCATTGAGGATTGAAATAGCATCCTTATATGCCCCAGCAGCGCTAATGTACTGGTAGACTTTGGCAGAGATGTAATTATAAAAGATTTTAAATTTATCAGAGTCTTCTTTTACAGATGAGAAATTAAGAAATTTTCTATATCAGTGTTCCCACTCCAGAGTCCCATTATAGAGTTCGGGTCGATGTTGAATCGTTGCGGAGGTAGAAAACGATCCATTTCTATTGAGTAACTGTTAATTAGAGTAAACATTAAACACATTAAAACTAGACAGATAGGAAAGTGAATGTCTATAAATATTAGACAATTATATCATAATTATATCACAGTATGTTGTGCTTCAGATGTATGACCGACAAAGTTAACACATTGACTGCCACGATACTTTTTAAAAAAAATTACCCTGCGGCCATGCCATTTTTTTTCGAAAAATTGTTAATAAGTTCAAAATAAGTAGTTAGGTACACATAAGTAATTTTTTTGTTCTTAGAAACGTAGATATTAATTTTTTTGTATGTCACTCATATGTGGTTGACGTGGCCCACTGTGTTATATTGTTTCTTGCAGAGCCATGTCGGCCATATATGTGTGACGATATGTTAGATAATGTTTCTCTTTTATCAGCTGTAAATTTGTGTCAGTTTTATTTGTAAAGTTGTCTTGCGAAAAGTGCAGTAGAAAATGGCTAAAAGAAAATATTTAAGCGATGATGATTTGCAAATAATATTAGAAAGTGATGAATTTTTACGAAGTGATGAAGATGAAAAATGTGCAGATTTCAGTTTAGATGATTCTATAAAAGACACTGGATATAATTCATCACCAAATACATCAGAAGATGAAGATGATGATGAAGTAGTTGAAAATATTGAAAAAGTAATTCAGGATCTACAACTAGAAAAGGAAAGTGAGGAGTTAGATAGTCAGTCTCCAGAGGTTCCGGAAATTGTTAAACGGACAGAGTACGAAGGTCGTCATAAAACATTTACTTTTACTGGCAACTCAGGTTCACAAATAGATGTGGCGGAAGATATTACTCCATTTGATGTGTTTTTATTATTTGTTGATGATGAAATTATAAATATTATCGTAGTGGTAACAAACAGATACACTGAACAAAAATTGAATAATAATCAAACTAACTAAGAGTAAAAGTCGAATGAAAAAATGGGTTTCAACTGATAGAGAAGAGAAAAAAAAGTTTTTGGAGTTTCTTGTATGGATGGGGTTAGTAAGACTTGGTAGTATTCCATCGTATTGGTCAACAAACCATATTTATAAAAATAATGTGGCGGCAAAAATTATGTCTTGTAATAGATTTGACAAAACATAATTTTTGCCACCACATTATTTTTATAAATATCGCTTGTTGACCAATACGATGGAATACTACCAAGTCATACTAACCGTAAAAATTATGTCTTGTAATAGATTTGACCATTTCGAATGGACCTGCACCTTGCCGAAGTTCTAGATTACTAAAACAGGTGAAATGGCTTGCGTGTTCTAATGAGCTAAAAAGCCAAACTACAGGTCCAACCAAAGTAGTAGGGTCGTTAGTGAGGAACCAGACTAAGACAGGTCCCCGAAAGAGGGCAGTGACTTTTTCGATACTTAGATTGGCAGAGACCATAAGGGTCAGTATGGCAGACTAAGACACACTACCGCGATGTGGAAGGCAACGGGAAACCACCACATTAACCTCCCAAGTACACAGCGTACCTAAATTATAATAAGATGATGGTATTCTCTGGGGTAAAAGATTTCGGAGTTAAAATAGTCCCCCATTCGGATCTCCGGGAGGGGACTACTTCGGAGGATGCGATCGGAAAGTTAAAAATAAGAGTCGGGAACATTCTGCGAGTCGGAGCGTGGAATATTAGAAGTATAAAGCAAGTAGGTAAGCTCGAGAACCTAAAAATCGAAATGAATAGGTTATCACTAGACATAGTAGGGATCAGCGAATTTCGATGGCCAGAGGCGGGGAATTTTTGGAGTGGAGACTTCAGGGTAATTCATACAGGCGCAGAAGAAGGAAATTTGGGCGTAAGGATAGTTATGCGGAAAAAGATAGGATACTGTGTAGAAAATTACCTACAAAAGAACAAAAGAGTACTCATGTTTAGATTAGAATCTAAACCGGTAAACACAGTAATAATACAAGTATACATGCCCACCTCTAGCAACAGTGACGAAGAGGTGGAAGCCATCTACAAAGATATCGAAAACATATTAAGATACGTAAAAGGACATGAAAATTTAATCATTACGGGGGATTTTAATGCCGTGGTAGGTGAGGATAGGGAAGAAGCGGTAGTAGGTTTATTTGGTTTAGGCACGAGAAACGACAGGAGAAATAGGCTGGTAGAATTTTGCGACAAAAACAATATAATCATCACAAACACATTCTTTCAACATCATGCTAGAAGACAATATACGTGGAAGATGCCAGGAGATATAGGAAGATATCAAATAGATTACATTCTTGTTAGACAACGGTTTAGGAATCAAGTAAAAGACTGTAGAAGCTACCCAGAAGCAGATATAGATACTGACCACAACATCGTAATTATGAAGGCCGCACTTAAATTTAAGAATGTGAAAAAAGAAACGGAAGAAGGCACTTGGACTTAGAGAAACTAAAAGATAAAGATATTCAAGAAAGATTAAAAAAAAGTGCAATGAATTGCTGAAAGATATCGGGAAAATATCTGATACTAAGGAAGTAGAAACAGAATGGAATAACATTAAATCCAGCCTAGACATGGCGGCCAGAGATATTCTGGGGTATACACAAAAAGAAAATAAGAAACCATGGGTAACAAAGGATATCCTGAATTTAATAGAAGAAAGACGAAAATACAAAAATAAATCAGACGAAACAGGAAAACAGAGATACAAAGCTATAAAATGGGAAATTATTCGAAAATGCATAAAAGTTAAAGAACAATGGATTGATGAAGAGTGCAAAGAGGTACAAACGAAGATGGAAATAGGAAAGACAGACGAAGCATACAAATTAATTAGAATGAATTTTAGGGATATAAAACCGTATAGCAAAAATATAAGGGACGCACAAGGAAACGTCATCATAGAAAACGTAGAGAAAGTGAGTAGATGGCAAGAATATATAGGGAATTTATATGCAGGAGAGGAACTAACAGCATTAGAATAGGAATCATACATTGAAAATGTTGACTTGGGATATCCTATACTTAGAGATGAGTTTGAATTAGCTTTAAAAAGTATGAAAAATGGTAAGGCGCCGGGTACAGATAAGGTGCAAGCAGAAACTCTAAAAACCGCTGGACAAGCAGTAACAGAACGTCTCTTCCAACTTGTAAGCTATATATATGAGACAGGCGAGATACCCAAAGATTTCAAACGTAGCATCATAGTAACTATACCAAAAAAAAGGCAGGTATAGATGTGAAAATTTTCGAACAATAAGTTTGAGAGCACACGTGTCAAAAATATTAACTAGAATTGTGCAAAGGCGAATCGAAAAACGGGCGGAAGAAATACTAGGAGAAGACCAATTTGGGTTTCGGCGAAACAGGGAAACACGGGAGGCTATTTTAGCTCTAAGAGTGATAATGGAGAAAACAATAGAAAAAGGGGAAAACGTGTATATAGGGTTTGTAGATCTGGAAAAACATTCGACAATGTAAAATGGAAAAAAATGTTTGAAATACTCAAAACGATTGGAATGAGTTATAGGGATAGACAAATAGTACATAGCTTATACAGCAGTAATAGAATTAGAGCAGGAACGTAGAGAAGTAAACATTAGGAAAGGGGTGAGACAGGGGTATGCCCTATCCCCATTGATTTTTAACTTGTACATAGAAGAGGCAATGAATACTGTCAAATGCAGGAAAACATTTGGAATTACTATGCAGGGACAAAAATTGATATGATTAGATTTGCAGATGATATAGCGGTATTAGCATCTAGCAAGGAGAGTTAGAAGCTGCTCTTAATGAAATGGAAACGGTTCTAACATAGAGATACGGTATGAAAATTAACAAAACTAAAACCAAAGTTCTAGTATGCAAAGGTGGGGAAAATAAATCAAAAACAAGAAAACAAGTATGTAACAGGAACCTACAAGAGGTTAAGAATTTCTGCTACCTAGGAAGCCAAATAACGCAAGATGGGAAAAGCAGAAAAGATATAAAACAAAGATTAGCACAAGGTTGTACTACATTTAACAAGAAAAAGCAACTACTGTGCTCAAAGACCACAAACATAGAAACAAGGAAAAGATTGCTTAAAACATATGTGTGGAGCACAGCACTGTACGGCCGTGAAGCCTGGACAGTAGGAGAAGTGGACAAGAAAAAGGTAGAAGCCTTTGAAATGTGGTTCTACAGACGTATGATGAAGATATCATGGACAGACAAAGGAAAGAACGAAGAGGTACTAAAAATGGTAGGGGAAGAAATATGTGGAAAACAGTAAAAAATAGTAAAGAAAGGATGAGAGGCCACATACTACGGCATGAGGGAATAGTGTGGAATATATTAGAAGCAGAGATAGGAAAAAAGAGAAGGCAGAGAGAGGCAGACCTAGGCTAGACTACTGAACACAGACAGTAAACGATGTAGGCTGTAGAGGTTTCAGGGAGATGTGTAGGCTAGCCCAGAATAGAAATCAATGGAGGTATGCATCCAACCAATCCCAAAATGGATAAACTAATTACGAAAAAATAACTGTGCTTAAACATGATGATTATTATAAGTAACTACAAGAATTGGTTGGGCAATATTCTCGAATAATGTTAAGTGTGTGAAAGGATTTACTGGAAAACCATTATTTTGGCAAATGTCTAAGTGTTGGTGGATTTTCTTAGCCACAGGTTGCTTAACCCCCTTCACTGAATCTCGGTGAAATAGGGCATAAAATTAAAAAACAATAGAAGAGGAACAAGCTGTATACACATGCTGTGCGAGAATTTCAGGGAACTATGTAGGCTAGCTCAGAATATAAATAAGTGCAGGTATGTGTCCAACCAGTTTTGAGACGGAAAACCTAATGACGAAAAAATAAGCGCAGATAAATCTGATGATTAGTATAAACAACTAGTTGTTGGTTGCGAAATATCTGCAACTAATGATGACTGTGCGAAAAGATATATTGAAAAATATATTAAATCGGTAAGTGTTGGGAGAACTTGGCAACCACAGGCTGCTTACCTCCCTTCACAACCACTGAAAGTCGGAGAAACAGGGTATATGATTGTAAAACAATAGAAGGTGACCGAACTGCATCTAACAAGAAAGAACAGCGCCTATGAGGAAAGACAACAAACATAGAACAAGAAGAAAATTGTTGAAAGCATATGTGTGGATCACAGCACAGTATGCCTATGAAATATGGGCAGTCTGAAACGCAGACAGAAAAACGGTAACAGCTTTTTGAAATACTGTGCTTCAGATGTATGAGGACGACGGCATGAACAGACAAAGATAATAACAAATAGGTTATAGATATAGTAGGGGAACAAGGATATCTGGGGAAAATGATAAGAGAAATAGAAGGGCAGAATACGTTCTAAGGCATTTTTGGGGAATAGTATGGGATATATTACAAGCAGAGATAGGAAAAAAGAGGTAGATGTAGACCTAGATAAGATAGTTATAGATGCAGACTGTGCAAATTTCAGGGAAATCTGTAGGTTAGTTCAGAATAGGAAATATTAATGGTACGTGTCTAACCAGTTCCAGGACTGAAGACCCAATGATGATGAATAGATTTGAATTATTGCTGTCAAATATTCATTTTTCAAACAATGAAGAAATTCCCCAAGGAGATAGACTAGGAAAAATACAACCTCTTATAGATGCATTGCAAAAGATGTTTCATGATATAATGATTCTAGCTGAAGATTTTGTTATTGATTAAATCCTTATACCTTGGAGAGGTAGATTAGTATTTTAGCAATACATACCTAATAAAGCTCACAGATATGGGATAAAGCTTTTAAAGCTATGCACTACTGAAGGATATACTTGGTCCAGCAAAATATACTCAGGAAAATCTGAAAATTATACAAAAAGGGTTGGTTTAGGTAGAACAGTTTGTGAAGAGCTATCGCAAGGACTTCTAAATCAAGTTCGCATTGTATTTGTTGATAACTTCTATATGAGCTATGAATTAGCATTGTCCTTTTTATAGCAAGATACTCACATAGTTGGTACTTTGAGGGCTAATAAAAAATATATGCCACGAGAACTTTTATACACTAAACTAGGTAGAGGCCAAATGATAGCGAAAGAAGAACAAAATGGAATTGTGGTACTAAAATGGCGGGATAAGCGCGATGTAAAAATTCTATCAACTAAACACGCTCCACACATGAGAAATATTACAGGCCACGAGGAAGAAAATGCTGGGGCAGATGGAGGGATGTAATGCTGACCAACCATCAACCAGTTGAGCTTCAAATACTAATCGAAAATGTAAAAATAAACAAAAGCCAATCGCCATACTAGTGTACAACAGAGGAAAAGTTGGTATTGATCTATCAGATCATATGCCACGACCCTGAGGAAGGGTATAAAGTGGTACTGGAAGCTAGGCATAGAGTATTTGGTAGGTATTTCACTTGTGATTGCTTTTGTAGTATATAAAACAACAACTAAACAATCAGCTAAAATACTTTGGTTTCGAGAAGAAATAGCAAGCTTGCTAATTTACAAAAAAAATTAAAACACGTCAAACCCAATTGTCGTAATGTTCATGTTTTAAAAACTAAAATAGATAAAAGTAATAAAAAGGTACGCTGGATGCGTACTTTGTGTTATGAAAGAATAAAAAAACTTGAAGGAAGAACTGCTGATAAAAAAGGGAAAAAGTATACACATATTGCCTGGATTGCAATCATGCCCTTTTTATGTGTTTAGAGTGCTTTGGAAACCACCACAAATCTAATTAACCTTATTTTTGACGTACACTTTATGTTTTAAAAGTTATATTTGTAACTATATTATAGTTTGAAAAAATAAAGTACTAAAATAATTAAATTGTTATTTCTCTTATTTATTGAGCAGGGCCAAAACCAATATACCAAAAGTGTCGCCAAAGGCCACGCTTTAAAACACTAAAGTAAAATAGCATAGTGTCCACCATATTTGTCTGACATGATTTCAACTGAAATACGTGTCACACATATATGGGCGACAGAGCACACAGTGATGAAAGTGGTGTCGCCCATATATGGTCGACGTGGCAGTCAATGTGTTGGTTGCAGTAAGAGTAGGGAATAAAGATATCTGTGGAAAACAAATACAAAGATAGGATAAATAGAACCGGATACGTTCCAAGGCATTTTTGGGAAATAGCACGGGATATATTACAAGCAGAGGTAGGAAAAAAAGAGGTAGAGGTAGACCTAAATCAGACTATTGCATGCAGATAGTGAAAGATGCAGACTGGAAATTTCAGGTAAATGTGTAGGTTAGCTCAGAATAGGAAACAATAAGTACTCCCTGTATGTTTGTTTAACATTTTTCTTAATCTTCTTTGGGAATTAAATCACTTATAGTTGTTAAAATCATCTTTATTTACGTTTTGATCCATGACCTAGGATCGTTGTCAAGTTTTTATTATTTTGACAATGTTCCTAGGTCATGAATCGAAACTATGAGTGGTTTAATTCCTAAAGATTAGGAAAAGGGAAACAATAAGGGTACGCGTCTAAGCAGTTCCAGAACTGAAGGCCTAATGATGATAAGAACAGACAAAATATAACAATGCAGTAATAATAATCTAATAAAACAATCACAAAATTATATAATTGTTTCGTTTAGTTAAAATACAAGCATATTACTTATCTAAAAAAAATAAAGATAATTGTTTAATCAAAATACTTATATAAAAAATAATAAATACAGAACTAATTTTTCATACTGTATTACTTTGTTTCAACGCTAAGTACTGTTCTAAGGCACATACTTTTCTTTCTTCGATTTCCAATTCTTTTTCTTTCAATTTTAGTTTACATTCTTCTCTCTTTCGCTTAAGTTCTTTAGTTTCCCGGATAAAACTTAAGTACTTTTCCCTCTCTTTGCTTTTTTTAGCAACGTCTGCAATTTTACTTTTCAGGTACATGATCTTTAAGTCAACCACGCTGTTCTTCGATATATCTGCATTATCGTAATTTTTTGAGAATTTTTTACTTGTAGATGTTAAACACTCATCTTCTGTGGTATAATCGATGTAATTTGTTATTTCATCTAGATTGTCTTCACTAAACTCTAAGGCAATGGTTTGATTACCGGTAGTCGAAGCCGTTTCGATAAATGATTTGTCATTTAATTCAACCACATGATTATTACTTTTCAAGTGTGTCTTGGTATCGTTACTATCATGATTTTGTAATAAATTAGCCATAGCGTTCATATACTGAAATCTTATTTTTTCAGCAGGGCGATTACTTTGTTTAATGTTCTTGTAAGTTCGTAGTAAGTTCTTCCATTTGTTAGCAATATGAAAACAAGATTTATTTATTCCCTGTTGAGCCAAATCGTGTTGAATTAATTCCCATACCTCTTGTTTCAGCTTAGTTACACCAAAGGCTTCCTGGTGCTGTCTGTAACTAGAAAGTAATGAGTACGTTTCATAAGTTGACCATTTTTCAATTGATGTTAACTCTTCATCGATTTCAGTTTTCGCGATATCAATTTCTGAAGTAAACATCGGTTTTGATAAATCTGAAATAATGTATTTGCCATTATGAATTGCTCTGTTTACATCTTGGAGCAACTAAAAGTGATCTTACCAACTAGCCGCTTTAAAGAGAACGTTACGTTAACAAATATTGGGTCGTTGGAGTACTTGTCAGATAAAGTGATCTACGTTCTAGTAACCAGTAAAATATTAAACCACCAACCTAGAAACACTAAATTCATCTGTCTTAACCTTACACTTACGAAAAGGATAATGATATAAATCCGCGTTTGGGATTGGCTACTCTAAAATGCAAATTATTACCAGAATATATTAATTTACCAGCGTATATTTATATTAGATATTTTGATGAATCCCAAGCAGCCACAAATATTCAAGTTAAATTCACCTTTTGATTCCTACATCGTTCGGCGTATTTACCTTTTAAAAATTTTCGGAAGCGTTTTGAAAGGCAAAAACAACGTTTTACTACAGTATTGATTTTCAAAACTAGCCCAGTAAAACACGTACTCAATAAAAATGTGGACGTATTTCAGATGAGCTTATGACCTCTAAAATTTTTAGGTTTTGTAACGATACAATAGTTGTATAGTCGAAACCATGAAAGAAGTCGTCTTGCGACATCACTTGTATTAGCACGAATTAAGTTGAAAATTTAATATAGTAGAAACCACGAAAGAAGTCCCTACGTCATAGGTGCCTAACTCGATTCAAAACATACGTTTAAGATTATTTAAAAGCTTAACTAATGTATATGATAAAGACAGTAATACGATTTGTACGTGTTTTAAATAAAGACGTACGTGAACACGTTCATCTGGGAAAACGACAGAGAAAAGTATGTGTCCGTATGTTTTGAACTTAAAGGAGGCTTTAGTGCTACTGAGATTTGACGATTTGTATATTTGGAGAATGATCCTATTGGTTAAAGTGATCACGTGACACCGCCGTAAAACGTCCAAAACACCGAATCTCCGATCTCCCAAAAGTTGGTTCAGGTTCAACTTTTCTGGCTATTTTAAGATCGGAGCATGCGTGTTTGTTAAGAAAAGCACGTGATTTGTTTGTTTTGTTCTAAAACCTTAACCTTACTTTTTCGTAGTTTGCCGTTATATATTTTGAGTTTTACCTATTAAACACATTGAAAATGAATAGCAATTTATTTTTTCAGTTCGTAATTCACAACCTAAACTTAATATCCAGCAACCCAAAACAATAAAAAATGTCAGATATCAAACTATTTTCTCCAAATACCTGAAGCATAAAATACCCTAGATGATTAAAAGCGAAAATATTTAATTCCCAAATATCCTAATCGCTAAATCTCCATAGCACTAAAGGTACCTTAAGGGTACCTTTAGTGCTATGGAGATTTAGCGATTTGGATATTTGGGGAATTAGATATTTTCACTTTTAATCATCTAGGGTATTTTCTGCTTCGGGTATTTGGAGAAGTTTGACAGATGATATTTGTTATTGTTTTGGGTTGCCGGATGTTAAGTTTTCAATGTTTGTTACTAAGCTATGAGTATCTAAAAGAACAACGGATTTACTATTCATTTCTAAAATGTTCAATAGGCAAAACGCAAAATATATAACGGCGAACTACACGAAAAGGTTAGGTTAAGGTTATAACAAAACAAACAAATCACGTGCTTTTCTGAACAAACGCGCATGCTCCGATCTCAAAATAGCCAGAAAAGTTGAACTTGAACCAACTTTTGGGAGATTGGAGATTCGGTGTTTCTGACGTTTCTCGGCGGTGTCACGTGATCGCTTTAACCAATAGAATCATTCTCCAAATATCCAAATCGCCAAATCTCCATAGCACTAAAGGTACCCTAAAAGACGAACCTTTGTCAACAAGACAAAATGTTAATTTTTTTGTAAAGCACGGTTGCCAAAGTTATCGTACGGAGAAAGATTTCAATGCAGCTGCCGTAAAGAGTTTGTATTGCAGTTATTGTGAGTTTCTATTCAGATCAATTTATGAGAAAGCGTTTTATTTTGACTGAATTCATTAAACTCGTAAAACAAGAGGACGCCAATTTAAAAATAGTTAAAGCAACTACCTCTATGAAAATAAAATATTATTGGCAACCATGCTTCATTACGGTTTGCAGATGCGCGAAACTTGACGGAAACTTCCGATTCGGAATATTTATTGAGTATAGTCGAAAACATGAAAGAAGTCGTCTGCGTCATCACTTGCATTCGTACGAATTAAGTTGAAAATTTAATACCCAATAAATATTCCGAATCGGAAGTTTCCGTCAAGCTTCGCGCATCTGCAAACCGTAATCAAGCATGGTTGCCAATAATACTTAATTTTCATAGAGGTAGTTACTATATAACTATTTTTAAATTGGCGTCCTCTTGTTTTACGAGTTTAATGAATTCAGTCAAAATAAAACGCTTTCCCATAAATTGATCTGAATAGAAACTCACAATAACTGTAATATAAACTATTTACGGCAGCTGCATTGAAATCTTTCTCTGTACGATAATTTTGGCAACCGTGCTTTACGAAAAAATTAACATTTTGTCTTGTTGGCAAAGGTTCGTCTTATAAGTGTAAAGTTCAAAACATACGGCACATACTCTTCTCTGTAGTTTTCCCAGACGAACGTGTTCATGGATGTTTTTATTTAAAACACGTACAAATCGTATTACCATCTTTATCATATACATTAGTTAAGATTTTAAATAATCTTAAACGTATGTTTGATTTGAGTTAGGCACCTATAACGTAGAGGGCTTCTTTCATGGTTTTTACTACAACATTATCCGTATATGAGGTAGAAAAAGTTTATTATGCGCCAATGAAAATTAAATAATTTAATTCCTGTTTATACAACTCTATCGGTAATCGTACGTATATGCAGTTCTTGATTACGGTAAGTTAATCACACAGTTTTTAAAATACTTTTTAATTAATTTATAATTTCTTGTTTAGTTACCAGGATATCACAATTTATCATCAAATTCATGGTTGATTTAAGATAAAAGACAATACGAATTTTATGCCATTATAATAAATTGGAGAGGAGACTTCAGGGTAACTCAAATAGGAGCCGATGAAGGAAATCTGGGGGTGGGGATAGTTATCCGAAAAAGGTAAGATACTGTGTAGAAAATTACTTACAAAAGAACGAAAGAGTACTCATGGTTAGATTAGAATCTAAACCGGTAAACACGGTAATAATACAAGTATACATACCCACTTCTAGCTACAGAGGAAGAGGTAGAGGAGATCTACAAAGATATCGAAGACCTATTAAAATACGTAAAAGGTCATGAAAATTTAATAATTACGGGGGATTTTAATGCAGTGGTAGGTGAGGGTTGGGAAGGAGCGGTAGTAGGTTTATTTAGATTAGGCACGAGAAACGACAGGGGAAATAGAATGGTAGAATTTTGCGACAAAAACAATTTAATCATCACAAACACTTTATTTCAACATCATGCTATTATAGAAGCCGATAAACGTGGAAGATGCCAGGAGATATAGGAAGATATCAAACAGATTACATTCTTGTTAGACAACGGTTTAGGAATCGAGTAAATGACTGTAGAAGCTACCCAGAAGCAGATATAGACACTAGCCACAACATCGTAATTATGAAGGCCGGACTTAAATTTAAAAATAAGAAACAGAAAAAGGCACTTTGACTTTAAGAAACTAAAAGATAAAGATATTCAAGAAAGATTCGAAAAAAGTCAAATGAATTGCTCAAGGATATCGGGAAAATATCTGATACTAAGGAAGTAGAAACAGAACGGAATAACATTAAATCCAGCCTAAATATGGGGTATACACAAAAAGAAAATAAGAAACCATGGATAACAAAGGATATCCTGAACTTAATAGAGGAAAGACGAAAATACAAAAATAAATCAAACGATACAAATCCATAAAATGGGAAATTATTCGCAAATGCAGGAAAGCGAAAGAACAATGGATTGATGAAAAGTGTAACGAGATACAAATTAAGATGGAAGTGGGAAAGACAGATGAAGCATACAAGCTAATTAAAATCAATTTTAGGGATATAAAAGCGTATAGCAAAAATACAAAGGATGCGGGAGGAAACGTCATAATAGAAAATATAGAGAAAGTGGGTAGATTGCAAGAATATATAGGGAATTTATATGCAGGAGAGGAACTAACAGCATTTGAACAGGAATCAGACATTGATAAGGATGAGTTTGAATTAGCATTAAAGGGTCTGAAAAATGGCAAGGCGCCGGGTACAGATAAGGTGCCAGCAGACACTCTAAAAGCCGCTGGACAAGCGGCAACAGAACGTCTCTTCCGACTTGTAAACTATATCTATGAGACAGGCGAGATACCCAAAGATTTCAAACGTAACATCATAGTAACTATACCAAAAAAGAAAGGCGCAGATAGATGTGAAAATTTTCGAACAATAAGTTTGACAGCACACGTATCAAAAATATGAAGTAGAATTGTACAAAGACGAAGGGAAAAACGAGCTGAAGAGATACTAGGAGAAGATCGATTTGGGTTTAGGCGAAACAGGGGAACACGGAAGGCTATTTTAGCTCTGAGAGTAAGAATGGAAAAAAAACAGCGTGTACATAGGGTTTGTAGATCTGGAAAAAGTATTCGACAATGTAAAATGGAAAAAAATGGTCGAAATACTCAAATAGTTTGGAATGAGTTATAGGGAAGGACAGATAGTACATAGCTTATACGAAGATCAAACAGCAGTAATAGAATTAGAGCAGGAACGTAGAGAAGTAAACATTAGGAGAGGGATGAAACAGGAATGTTCCATATCCCCATTAATTTTTAACTTATACATTAAAGAAGCAGTGAATACTGTCAAATGCAGGAAGACATTTGGAATTACTATGCAGGGACAAAAAATTGATATGCTTAGATTTGCAGATGATATAGCGGTATTAGCATTTAGCAAAGAAGAGTTAGAAGCTGCTCTTAATGAAATGGATACGGTTCTAACAGAGGGATATGGTATGAAAATTAACAAAAATAAAACTAAAGTACTAGAATACAAATAGGTGACAAGAACTTACAAGAGGTTAAGGATTTTTGCTACCTAGGAAGCCAAATAACGCAAGATATAAAACAAAGATTAGCACAAGATCGTGCTACATTTAACAAGAAAAAGCAACTACTGTGTTCAACGACAGTTCATTTACATTACCAATGCTCCACCTGTAGGTACTACATTGGCCAGGAGGCGAGTTTTTTGTTGCCTGGAAATTTAGAATTTTGCCGAACCCTTGCCGTTCCAGGCAAGGTAGGGATCTTTAACGTGCGTGACAACACTCACACACGGGACCTCCATTTAACCTCTCATCCGAACGAGGGCGTAATTTTTGTGAAAAATGCTCACCTGCCATTTTTCAAGCAGTCGCCCGTGTCGGGATTTGAACCCGGGACCTTGGGATCCGTAGTCTTACGCTTACTACATTGATCCACGGCGACGCCTGTGTTCAACGACAACAAACATAGAAACAAGGAAAAAAACTGCTTAAAACATATATGTGTGGAGAACAGCACTGTACGGCTGTGAAGCCTGAACAGTAGGAGAAGCGGACAAGAAAAATGTAGAAGCTTTTGAAAAGTGGTGTTACAGACGTACGATGAAGATATCCTGGACAGACCAAGTTAAGAACAAAGATGTACTAAAAATGGTAGGGGAAGAAAGAAATATGTGAAAAACGGTAAAAAATAGGAGAGATAGGATGATAGGCCACACACAACGGCATGCGGGAATAATGTGGAATATATTAGAAGCAGAGATAGGAAAAAAAAGAGAAGTAGAGGTAGACTTACATTAGACTACTGTACACAGTTAGTGAAAGATATAGGCTGTAATAATTTCAGGGAAATGTGTAGGCTAGCTCAGAATAGAAATCAATGGAGGTACGCATCTAACCAGTCCCGAGATGGATACACTAATGACGAAAAAAGTAACTGTACTTAATCATGATGATTATTATAAGCAACTACAAGTATTGATTGGGCAATCTTCTCGAATAATGTTATTTGTGTGAAAAGATTTACTGGAAAACTATTAATTCGGCACATGTCTAAGTATTGGGGGATTTTGGTAGCCACAGGCTGCCTAACCCCCTTCACTGAATCTCGGTGAAATGGGGCATCAAATTTTAAAACAATAGAAGGGAAACCGAGCTGTATATAGGCTGTGTGAGAATTTCAGGGAACTGTGTAGGCTAGCTCAGAATATAAATAAGTGCAGGTACGTGCCCAACCAGTTTTGAGACGGAAAACCTAATGACGAAAAAAATAAGCGCAGATAAAACTGGTGATTATTATAAACACATACAGGTGTTGGTTGTGAAATATCTGCAACTAATGTTGACTGTGCGAAGACTTATTGGAAAAAAAAAAAATTAAATCGGCGAATGTTCAAGTACTGGGGAACTTGGCAGCTACAGGCTGCTTACCCCCCTTCACAACCACTCAATGTCGGAGAAATAGGGTATATAATGCTAAAAAAATAGAAGGGGACCGAACTGCATCTAACAAGAAAAAACAGCCCTATGATGAAAGGCAACAAACATAGAAACAAGAAGGAAATTGTTGAAAGTATATGTGTGAAGCACAGCACAGTATGCCTATGAAATACGGGCAGTAGGAAAAGCAGATAGAAAAACGGTAGCAGCCTTTTGAAATGCTGTGATTAAGATATATGAAGATGATAGCATGGACAGACAAAGTTAATAACAAATAGGTTATAGAAATAGTAGGTGAACAAGGATATCTGTAGAAAAAAAATGGGAAAAATAGAAGAGCAGAATACGTTCTAAGGCATTTTTGGGGAATAGTATAGGATATATTACAAGCAAAGATTGGAAAAAGTAGGTAGATGTAGACCTAGATCAGATAGTGATAGATGCAGGCTACAAATTTCAGGGAAATCTGTAGGTTAGTTCAGAATAGGAAGCAATGAGGGTACGCGTCTAACCAGTTCCAGGACTGAAGATTTAATGATGATGATAATAAATTAAATCCTTTTAATAATTCGGTACTCTTTGCACTATTGGACACTTTTTTAGAAAGCTCCAAAAAACTTTATTTAACAAAATGGCTATTATGTGCTTTGTGGATGAAAATTAAGAGGTCAATTCAGAAGTTAGTTAATGTAGCTCGTAGATACTTTGCGCATTATATATAGACTACCAAAAAATGTATAATAGGAAGATCATGTCTCAATTCCAATGCTTTGTTTGGTATTTGTGCAGTGAGTCTCAACAGAGTCTTTACTGACGCACATTCGATTCCATAGCTCAACATTGGTGAATGGAAGCTTTCATCCACAATTACATCTTTTTAATTCATGTTGAGTTTAAAGCAATGCGGTTATAAATAGTTGCGTCAGTCGTAAAAGAACTTAGTCTGTATAGCTTTTTTCAATTAACTTTATTTAAGTTTAAATAACGAAAATATGTAACAGAAAAACCAGATGACATTTAATTTAGAATCAGAAACGAATGCCTTTCTTGGTTTTTGTAGTGGTAAAATATTTTATATCTGCTGTATGGGACTCTTCCTTGCCGGGACAAGGACATACCCATTAAAAATCCACTTTGGCGTCGGACACAAGATCCCTTGTCATAGACTATATAGGGATCCCGTGACTAGCGTACCTGCACTAGGTCCTTCACCGCCGTTGCGAATTGGAAAAAACATGGCGTTACGCGCAGTTTATTACTTTCGGACGTCTGATGGAATCGCAGCACAGATCATTGCCGGAGCATCGCACTGGGGTGTCTATGACGTTGCCATAGGGCATCTTCATACGTTCCCAGGGCTCGTGTGAGCTGGTTTTCGTAATCTTCTACAGATCCGTAAAACCTCTCTGCGTTCGACCGCAGCCATTCATTGACGGTTTGCAGGTTTGCCTCTCTATGAAGCTGAGCGTTTCGAATAAACCAGGGAGCTCCGAAGACTTCACTTAGGGTCTTGTTCTGGATCACCTGGAGCTTACGCATGTGCGTTTCCGCTGCGTTGCCCCACACCGCTGATGCGTATGCAAATGTCGGTCCGGTTATCGCCTTGTAGAGCCTAAACTTGTTTGAAGTGTTCAGCCTACTTCGGCGATTGGTCAAGGGGGTATAGCAGAGCCATAACTCCCTTGGTCTTCTTTGCCGCATACTCGATGTGAGCTTTTCAAGTGAGCTTCAAATCAAGGATCGCCCTTAGACACTTGACGTCTGAACGCCAAGGTATCAGTTCGTCGAATGCTTTGACGTCGTCTCCAGGTCGGTGACGTCGTTTTGAGAAGAAAACTGCCGTGCTATTTTCTGGATTGTTTCTTGGTTTAATTCTAGTATACATAATTCTGTATTCCACTTCAAATTGTGAGGACGCGCATACGTTGTTACGAATCATTTTGGTATATCAAATTTCTTTGAGTATTTAATTTTCATATGTGACTTCATAATAATTAAGTTTAAGTTAAGCGGTTTTTACTGAACATTTACGTAATTCGCTTTTAGGAAATATATGATTGGCTGTCAACGGGTGCTTAATTATTGTCGGTTAGCAACAGCCGGTGGTTTAACGCAAGTGGGGATGTGATTCGATTTCCGACAGTAAAGTGGATCTTTTTTATGGGTACTTACAGTGCAGGGTGTGGCTGTTTCTGATACATTATTCCTTTACTTAATCTTATACCTAAGTCTCCTTTTGGGCAATTTTGGATAACCACGAAATCTCTTCGCTTGTATAAAAATTGTAAGTAGATATCAATAAATGTTGGGTTATGCTGGGAGCACAAAAATAACAGCTTGGAAAGGAACAGTCGTACAAGTTTTAGAACTGGTAAGAAAGTCACTTTAGAAGGAATTTTTAAAAGCTCTTTTTCGGATTTTGAATTAAAAGAGGGATATGAAGAAAAGGCTATTTAGCAATTAGGTAAAAGGTAAGGGTAAGGAATGTGATATTATACAAACTATTAACAAAAGTATTCGAAAATCTAAAAGGTTTAAAAGGACACTTTCTCTAAGATGTGCTTTATTTCCAAATTGAATGGCAAATGTGCTATGAATAGAGCTGCGGCCTTAATGCTGACTGTGCAGGAACAACACATACGTTTTATAAACCACTTCAAAAGAGTTTCAAAAGGCTGTGGTTTGTTAGTTTTAAACTGTAAATGGAGTACAGAGCCAGTCATTTTGAACAGCTCAACCTTTTACGTGTAAATTTTGAGGTGCAGCAAATTTTTTATTATTATTTAATTTCTAAAAAGGTTGCTGTTGTTTTGATTTGTTTTTATCAAGGAATTTTAGTTCAATTCCTGATTTTTTTTATTTCTATTCGTTAATAAATGTATTCACTAGTTAAATTTTAATTTGTAATTAGATCTCGAAAGATATGTTTCGTTTACCTTATAGATGTAGTTCGATAAACTTGGGACTACACATTCCGTTTCCTGGTTACCCGCAAGACGCGTTATCGGCTGAAAAAACCAGGTGGCGCCCAAAATAAACATTTACTAGAATATAAGTTGTACAAAAAAATTCTTTCTTGCTTGATTTTTTTTTATTATTAACTTTATCTTCGTGACTATCAGCTAAAAAATTTACATCTTTAAATTTCCTAAACCCTAACCTGATATCACAAGGTCGGGAATTTCTTCTTATTAATGTAAGCCCAAGGTAAAGTTGGATGGAGAATGGCTTGAGATAAAGAAAAACTCTTAAGACATAAACGGCTAGTCGAGTGTTAGCTCTGGGTAGATCATGAGCTTGGGTCATGGGTTGTCAAAAGACCAAAAATATATTAAATGAGCGCCACCGTATTTTTCAATACAATAACCAACAAAATTTAACTGTGCTTGTATAAGGGGAATGCGGAAACCTTATCTTAACACCACTAACATAGCCATAAAACCTGAATTTCACTCTTTAAAACACACTTACCAAGACCTCAAACACCAGATGTCATACAGATGTCTCGGTTTGACCTGTGAACAAACAAAGGTACAACATGGACACCATTTGTGTCCTCAAAAATATTTGCCAAAAATAAAATAATAGAATTTAGGCTTCTAAAATATATACCGAGGGAATTTGTTTTCATTACACTCTATTTCTAATCAGGGATGACTTGTAAATTTTTTTTTGAATTCTAAATAATAAAAAGTCATTCAAAACAAAATAGATTCTATTTGGCTAAATTTTCTGAATATATGTAACTACAATATTTAAGTTTGTATCTTTATAAAATTTTCTCTTAATAATTTTCTAGAACAGAAATAGACTAGTGAAGTTTTGCATTCAAAATTAGGAAGATCTCTGAATGGATCTTTTCTATAAAATTTAAGTATATTGACTTGGAATTTCTAAGTTACTCATAATACATAAATTTCTTTAAATCAATGAAGTACTTCCTTGATCTTCACAATAAAATTGAATTATCAAAGAGCTGATATTGTAGAATGTAATTATTCTAATTTATTTTTATTTAACAGTAAATACGCGAATTTCACATGTTGATGAAAAATGCAAGTTCATGACCTCAAAATATTTAAACATATTTTAAATTAAATTAAGACGACATGTGACGTCTAGATAGGACAACTGAATCTATGTTTTTTATATATCTGACATAATATGTCATTTACAGCTTTACCAAATGTACACTTTGTGTACTTGTAAACATTCTGACACACAATAGATTTGTTATATAATTTGCTGTTTCATTAAAAGCTTTTTACGTTACTCAAATTCTTAATGTTATATTCTTTATAGCAATTTAATTAATGTTCAAAGTGATTAAATCCTAAGGTACACTCACGTGCTACAAAACTGCTTTGAACGAAAGATATAGGACCTTGACCTCAGCTGTCGGAAATTTCCATAACCATCAAAGTTCTTCGGAATACAACGATTATATTACAAAACCAACCTCAGCTGGAATGAATTTTTTAACAAAACTTTAGCTCCAAAATTTCCTTATTTGATGTTATTTATTGGTGAAGTTGAAATATACGGAACACATGTGAAATTGCCTTCTACGTTACTGCATTTTATATTAAATAAGACGTAATCATATATGTTCTTGCTTTAAAATATTGCCTTAAGACATTGTCTTAAGTTATTATCGGAGATATTGCATGTATTAATGATGTCAAAAAAGGGCTTCCATCTTTTTAGGCCTGCAGGGATCAACTGAACTGCTCTGAGCGAAGCTTATAGAAAATCATGCTCACGCCACCGCTGTTAGGCTCGACCTCCAGACACCAAGAATTTATCAATTATTTTCTTTTTCTTACTCTGTTAGAGGCCACGTGTTTAAACACGACCATCTTGACTCCACTAACTTGTAGAACAGCTTGTCCGTTCGAACGCTGATAATGAAGTGCAGAAATTGACAACTCGACAGAGCTTAGTAACTAACTTTAGAGCATAAACGTAAAAGAATCTATGTGTTATTATCAATTTTATGTATTAATTTTTATTGGACGGTAATTCACAAATTAAATATTTTAAATTATAGTTGTTTTATTTTTATTTTAAAGACCGAAGTGTAACTAGAAAAAAAATACGTTACAAAGTTAGGATTTATGTAAGTAAGTAAGGCTTTAGACTTTAAGTTTCTACCGTGCTAAAAGTCTTTTCCTTTTTTTAAGATTTTTTTCTTTTATGGCTTTGTCGCGATTGTTTCATACCAAAATTGGCAATGTACATTTTTAGATTTGGATTTAATTTGTAAATAAATTCCCGCGTATATTTTTAAATAACAATGTCGACTTCCGTTGTCCCTGACAGTTGCGTCTGCGCTAAAGGATGCGGAGTGCGCGCGTGGTGCTAAAAGACGATTTGAAGCTAGAAGACCACCTGAGAGAGAAGTTCAGGTTTGGCGGAAAGGGCCCTAGAGATCCCTTCGCCAACGTAGTCTTCGAAGTGACCCCCACACTTCGAAGACGTATATTAGCTGATGCTATTAACCTCAGGTGGCGAAGAGTATGGGCCCGGGACCACTTCTCGATGACCCAGTGTTACCGGTGCTACGAGTACGGCCATCGATCGATGGAGTGCAGGGAGAAGGTACAGTGGTGCGGTAACTGTGCCGAGGTCGGGCATGAATTCAAGAATTGCCGGAAGGCAGTCCCCTGCTGTGTGGTTTGCGCTAGGGCAAACGACAGAACTGGCGGTGGCGCGAAGGTCGATACGCGCCACGACGCCAAGTCGAGTAGATGCCCCACGATGCAACGTCTGAAGCACGCAATCACACGAAACATCGATTATGGACTGTGAAGATAAAACAAAGTCCATAAGAAGCAAGAAGATTAAATTCGCGCAACTAAATCTCGGGAAAGGTAGAGGGGCAACAAATAACTTCGTAAAGTTATTCATCGAAAATAATATCGACATCGGGTTTATACAGGAACCGCACCTGTATGGCCACAAAATAACAGGTTTTGGGAGGGGGGTTACCGTCTTAAACGCGAATAGTGAACGACCGCGTAGCGGGATAATAATAAATAATGGAACGTGCGCCGGAATTATATTAAATAATTTATCGAACGAGTTTGTAACGACGGCCGAAATCAAATCAGGGAAAATGCGTTCTATGTAATAGCGTGTACCTCCCGCCGGTCGATTCCCGGCGGGAAAATCCCCAAACCGAAGACTTGATAAATGAAGTAGATAATATTATTCGTAAAATCGGCAGAAATAAAAATCTAGTCATTGGGGGAGATTTTAATGCCAAGTCGCCACTATGGGGCAGCCCTATCGAAGACGATAGAGGCTCGCAGGTTGCTGATCTTTTACGGAATGGGATCTTAGTGTGATAAACACTAATGATTTACCTACGTTTGAGACGCATAGAGGCAGCAGTTTTATAGATATTACTGCAGTCTCGCACGAAATGTTAGAAACGATTTGTAATTGGAAATTAAGGTCGGACGAGGAAACGCTCTCTGATCATAAATTAATAACATGGGACGTTGAAACCAAAACAAGTGCAAACGAGCAGCTAACTGTATTTCCGCGGTTCTGTAATAAAAAGCAAATTGGGAGCGATTTAAACAAAATTTGGCGAAAGTATCCCTGTGCTCGAAAATGAGCTATTTAACTGCCGAGAGGCAGACGAAGTAGAAACACTCGCGAAAAAATTAAACGACGCGGTGGTAGACGCGTCGTCGTATTCCATGCCGAAAAAGAAAACATTTAAAGACAGCGTACCCTGGTGGACCCGGGAACTAACCACCAAGCGGGCAGAAACGCGTAACCTAAGGCGCCGCTATCAACGCGCCTCGGGAGATATAAGAGAACAACGGAGAATACAATATAATCAAAGTTACCGCGAATATAAAATATTAATAGAAGAGACGCGAACGAATAAATTTAAAGAATTCTGCACGCAAAACTCAGAGAAAGAACCCTGGGGAACCGCATACCGCGTAATTAGAGGAAAACAACAAAAAATCGCGCTCAGTAATATAAAGAAAACAAATGGCGAATACACGGAAGGTTTTAAAACCACAGCGGAATATTTACTAGAGAAATTTTTCCCATCGGATAATCCCGAGGGGGATGAAAGGTCGCACGATTTAATACGTCGGGAAGCTGCAAAGGCGCAAGGAACAGGTGCCGATAAGGCAATCCTAGTTCACGAGGTCGTCAGGGCTCTTAGGAGGATGAACCCTAAGAAGGCACCGGGGCTTGATGGAATCACTTCAGACGCAGCTCTGCAGGCGTGCCTGTTAGCCCCGTGTGTCTTTGTTGGGTTGTTTAATCTTTGTTTAGAAAGGGCGTTTTCCGCGTTGCTGGAAAATCCAGAATGTGAAATTTATACCCAAACCTAAAAGGCGGATGCGTCAGATCCGGGCAGCTATCGTCCAATTAGCTTGCTACCGGTGCTGGGGAAAGTTTTAGATCGCGTTATGACTACGCGTGTTGAACACCTAGTGCGAGACAGCGGCGGTTTTAATAACCGACAGTTTGGTTTCGTGGAGGGCAAGTCGACTATCGACGCGTTAGAGTTCGTTGTCGGGGAAATTAAGCAGGCAAGAGATGCCAAAGAGTACTGTGTCGTTGTTGCTTTGGACATTTCAGGAGCATTTGATGCTGCCTGGTGGCCATTAATCGTTTGCGAGTTAGATCGTAGGGGTTGTCCGCGAAACTTGATGTCTTTGGTCAAGAGCTATTTCTCGGGCGATTAGCACAGGTTGAAATTCCGGGTGAAGTTCTGTCGCGTGAGGTGGAAAGGGATGCCCGCAAGGGTCATGTTCTGGTCCCACATTTTGAAGTTGTTGTATGAGAGCATCTTTAGGGTCAAGTTGCCCGCAGGATGCTCAATCGTTGGGTTTGCAGATGACACACTTTTAATTGTAAGATCGAGATTGTTAATGGATATGCGCACAAAACCGAACGAGGCGCTTAATAAATTACACGAATGGTCGCAGGCGGTAAAATTAAAATTTAACACGGCGAAGTCAGAGGCGCTTTATTTCGGCACGAAACCAGGACAGAGACCTCCTAGGTTAGAGCTAGGAGGAGAAAATCCCGTTTAAAGATTGTATTACCTACCTCGGCGTCAAGATCGACAATAAATTAAATTGGAAAGCGCACGTACAATACGTAAAAAGTAAGGGCGGCGAAATATCAAATAAAATGATGGCGGCGGCTAAAATAAAGTGGGGTTTCAGGGGCGAATCGCTGAGGACGGTTTATGCCGGAGCAATTGAGCCGGCAATACTGTACGCAGCTTCTGTATGGGCAGAAGGTTGTAAAGTCCGGGAGATGCGTCAATTGACGAGCGTACAACGCATAACCGCGGTAAAAGCGGCGAGGGCGTACAGGACCACCTCCACGGAGGCTGTCCTGGTGATCAGTAGGCTCTCCCTATCGAATATGTCGTTAGGGAGATTAGAGATAGACGATTAATAAATATAGGAAAAGGGCGCGAAATTATCGAAGATCTTAATCTTGGTAATAGGGAAATTGCAAGAAAGATTGTTGTATCTGAGTTAGAGCACCCGGCTGATATTAGAGGATCGAGTTTGTCGAAGGTGATGAGGACGCGATGGGTATCAGAATTTATACGGACGGTTCACGTATGGACGATGGGCAAGCAGGCGCGGCGTTTGTCGTGTATAAGCAGGAAAGGGAGGTGTTTCGGTTTCAAACCAAACTCGCGAACTGGTGCACTATCTTCCAGTGCGAATTGGTAGCCATACGAGAGGCTATCGATTACGTAATAAACCATACGGGCAGAGACGAGTATTATATAATCAGTGATAGTAAATCGGCGCTAACGGCTTTAACAAACATGAACACCTCGACAGATCTCCAAGCGGACGTCTGGAGGATAGCGCGTACGGCGCTAGAGTTTCGACGTTTAAAGTTCTGTTGGGTCAGGTCGCACAATGGTAACGTAGGAAACGATAGGGCTGACGAATTAGCTAAAGAGGCCGCGACGGGCGACTTTCGAATATCACATTCGTCGATACCGAGGTCTTTAATCAAAAGAAAGCTGCGCGAAAAATCAATTCGACAATGGGAAGAGAGGTGGAACAACGCTGCCACGGGCAGGTTGACCCACAAATTCATACCGAGCATAGAAGCCAGAGGTAAGATCGAGGTTAAGCTCGATCACAAAATGGTGCAGTTGATAACAGGGCACGGCGCCCTGAAGGCGTATTTACAAAGGTTCGGTCTAACCAATAGCGACCGCTGCGAATGCGGTGAGGGCGCGGAAAGCGCAGAGCACGTGTCTTCGACTGCCCGCTTGAGGCGGGAAATCGAGGGTTGGCTGATAGCAAACTAGCTATCCTAGGTCTGGCATGGCCAAAGAGCCTAGAGGAAGTCGGGGAAGTGGTTAACCAGAAGGCGTTCTGGACAGCCTTAAAAGAATTCGCGGGAAGGGTCGCGAGATTAGACAATCAATGACGACCGCGTGTAAAAATTCGGTGGGGTTGGTGGGAGGATTGAAAATTTTAGATTGACTTGGCGTGAGTAAGGATACGAGCATAACCAAAACCTGATATTAAAAAAAAAAAAAAAAAAAAAAAGATAATTATACCAAAATGTCCAATATGCACGAGAAACCCCACTCCATTAATACAATCACTGCCTATCTTCATAATTATGTGCGGAAAATCGGGAATAAATAATACCAAATAAACAATAACAAATAAATCATAAACCCTCATTAAATTAAATCAATAAAGTAAACAAGGATAATAAAACAGAGTGCAACCGCGCATCCCCAGGACTTGAAAGTGAAGTGATAGTGATAGTGATTGTGATCCCCAAAAACATTTAGTGCATACCCACCAGGACTTTAGCAGTGCACCCCGTCCCACCTTTAGAAGTAAGTTACAGACGACCAGATCTTCGGATGCTGGAGAATTTTATTATCGAGGTAAGACTTAAAATGTGGCGGCTGTACTCGCACAAGCATTGATTTACATTAATTAGTAGTTTTGAAATAATTTAAGAAGCACGTTTGGTGTGTAAAGGCGCTAGCCGACATAATGCTTGTGCGAGTGCACCTGATAAATAGGGTGATGCTTTCGCTATTTTGTGCACTGCTATATGCTTAACGCTTATTAAACATTTATTTATATATTTACATAATTATATTTATTTATATTTTATATTTACACTTTATATTTATTTATATATAGCATGTATTATGTGGCTTATTTGTTTTGTTTGACGTTCTGTCGCCATTTTGGTTGCAGTATATATTTGGGAAGGACGAGCAGAATTGCGAAGATTGTAATCATAATGTAAATCAGTTAGGGAACGATAGGGAAAGCTAGGATGGATTTAAATTGGTTAGCTAGATTTGGATAGTTTTAAGACGACCCTTCAGGTCGCACTGGTAAGCAGAACCGGCGTCTGCTATCCGGTATTACGGATCCCTCCCCCTCTCATTTTTGCTTGTTGATCGGGTACACTCGAAAGTCAGCGCTAGGATACCATTATTTACAACCCTGTTTTTAGTTTTTGTTTTGTTTTTGTTCCAGTTTTGTCAGATTTTTAGGTTTATTAGATTGTTAGAGTTTGTTAGGTTTGTTAGATTTTTAGGTTTGTTAGATTTTTATTTAGTTTTTATTTAGGGTGAATCAACTATGAAGTAAGAATAAATTAGGAGCACGACTATTTTTCGCGTTTAAACCCAATGTAGTACCTCCGGGTGGAGCATTGGGGACGTGGCCGCAAGTATAGCGGCCCTAATTCAAATTATAATGCTAAAAGACGCCATTAAGTTACGAGCCCTCGACAATAATAACTATCTTTGGTAGTGGTGTGTCTTTTCTTTTTAGAAATATGTAGGTTCCTGTATCTTGCCTTATCGTTCCTTTACCTGGTGTCGCTATCAAACCTCTATGAGGGGAAAAGTGTTTTAAGACGGATGGAAGTTGAATTCAACATGGCCTGACGCAACCCAACCTCAAAAGCCAAGGGACCCTGAGACGAATTCACGAAATGCCGCCATGTTAGTAGTTGGTTTTATTTAAATCTGGCTTGCAAATTGACTTAAAGGGCGCTTGCTTCACTCGAAAACGTGGTCGGTGCAAATTACAATATGGCCCGGAAATTTGTCGCGTAAGGCTATAACAGTTGCGCAATAGTATAATAATTGCCCGCAATAGTATAGCTAGTGGCCGGGGTATAACAATGGCGTCCATTACACGTGGTTGTGAAAAATTAAATCCGTTTTTAACCTTATTTTAACTTGTAAGATATTAGCTTGAAAAATGTTTATATTTTTTTAGGAAAAGTAGTTTGTTCACTCAAAATCGATAATTAAATGATTTATTTTAGTGACTTTAAAAAAAAAGTAATTTGGTAACACTAAATCTAGTTCCTTTTTATCTTATGCCGTGGTGACATTTGAGGGAGCTTGAAATGTCAATCTAACTTATTGAGACTGTCATTCTGAATAGTGTTTGTTTACTTTCTATTTAACCATGTTATTTTAAACCTAGTTAATTTGGATTTTTTCTTTACAAAAGCAGTGTATTTATATTTGAATTGTGTTGGATAATTACCTAACTTAATTTGGATTAAACTAAAATATTTACTTTTGGATTTAAATAATTTTTCCAGTAAGTATTGTTATTTATAGATATTTCACTAATTTAATTCTTTCATTTATTATCCCTTATCTTAAATAATTAAAAAAAACCCACATTAAGTTTGGTTAAATACTTGTCTTGACGTGCTTCTTAAGATTGTTAAAATTTGTTTTTTGTTTTAAATTTCACTACTAGAAATATATATCTGTAACTGGTACTTTTTAAAGTAAAATTTGAATAATTAACTAGACTATATGGTTCCTTTTTAGAAAAAATCTATTTTCTTAAAAAACCATTATCATGTATTTCCTTTAATCTTATCTTAGTATATCTACTTGCTAAAATACAATACTACGATGAATACGGCACACATTAAGTCTATTGAAATGATTTTTGAACTCGAATCACGCAATATTCAACCTGCATCAAATCAAAACGACAGGCGATTGCAAATAAAGGCTGTATTGCAACAAAAAACTAATGAACAACTACTATCTCGTACATTAACTTCCGATTTATCACAAAATTCCTTTGAGATTAAACAATCTCCAGACGATATTAACAATATAGTTCATAAAACCAATCCAGGACCCACAGATTTATAGCTAAAACGTATCAGTTCTCGTGTAATACATTTAAAACAACGTTTAGACTTATTATCGTTACTTAAAGATGAACAAGCTAATGATACGAAGCAACCTTTCTTATGTGACATTCTCTTACTTGAAGGAATCGTTCGCGAAAAACTTAACTTAGATCCAGATGTCAATTTGTCTCATGCTTTTGCTAATATGAACGTTTCGCAACCGAGTACCCTATCTTTGAAATCTACACCTGTGTATAAGTGGGGTATTTCCTTTTCAGGCTTTAATGTTATTTCTAGACAGAGTAAATGATTTTAAAATTTCTCGTAACTGTACAGACCAAAATTTATTTGTCTCAGCGGGCGAATTATTTTCTGGCTCGGCTTTGATTTGGTATAGAAATATACGAAATCAGATTTCTACCTGGGAAGAACTAGTTACTTGTTTAAAACGCGATTTCTTACCTCATGGCTATGTGACTGACCTTTGGAATGAAATAAAAAATCGTACCCAAGGGCCTAACGAAAACGTATTCTCCTTTATTATCTCAATGGAAGCTTTATATAGCAGATTAGATAAAAAAACTATCTGAAATTGAAATAATTGATCAATTTCTAAGAAATTTAAACCCGTATTTTTCAGAACGTTTAGCTTTACAACATATCTCTTCTTTACCTCAATTTAAAGATTTATGCCGCTTGCTTTAAGAAATAAAGTTACGTGTAGATAAATACCGCCCTCCACCAACAAAACAATCTGGCTTATTAGAACCTGATTTAGCATGTCAGTCAGAACTCTCTTGTAAAGTATCTACTATTAATCTCCCTGTTTCTCCAGCGACAAACTCAGTTACCTGCTGGAATTGTAAGAAAAGTGGACATACGTATAATGTTTGCACATACCCAAAAAATATTTTCTGCTATGGCTGTGGTCGAAACATTACCTATAAATCTAAATGTATAAAATGTAACCCTAACTTATCGGTAAACTTTGTCAGAGATATTCCTACTCGGGACGTGAATATCTCAACGAACCAAAATTGTCCTCAACAAGAACCATTCAACGTACCCAGACGACAACAAAATTAAAGCTTAAATCTACTTCCAATATTAAACCTTTATCTAACGTATCTAATAATAATAATACCACTACCTTAAACTTACAGAAAAACTTGCCTCCTTTATCTGAAATATGTCGTTCGACTCCTGCCGAATGGTCTAATTGGTTGAAAACAGTTCATTCCTTTTATGTAAAAAATTCTGCTGCTTTACAACTTGTTAAAAAACCTCTCGAAATTCGTCCACGCTTATCTATCTTTATCGGATCTCTATATGTAATCGCTTTATTGGACACGGGTTCGTCATGTTTTCTTTTGAATAACGAAAGCTTAAGGAAATTATCTGAACAAAATATTAAATTTCAGGTTGCTCCGGAAAAAACCCCTAGCAATTTAGCTGACGATAATAAAATATATGTAACTGGTTCTCTTAAATTAAAAATTCGTATAGAGTCACTCGAACGAGATGTTCTATTTTTAATTGTGCCGACACTAGCTTATTTATTTTTACTTGGCGTAGACTTTTGCCAACTTTTTAATTTATCTTTATATTTCTAGGATTTTTCTTGGCAAGCGAGTTATAGTAACCCCCATCTATTATACATATAATACTAATATCCATATTAGGAAATATTAGGAAACTAAGAAATGTTAAGACAGTGCAACAATGTCGTTGCAACATTTTATTACATATTATTATGATTATTTCAGTTCCCACGAGTGGAAACGCTACAAAGTAGCCCAAAGATAAGTGACACTGCAAAAGTCAGGTCACAGACGGTCGACGGATGTCACGTACCGTGATTACGCAGAATAAGCCTGCAACAATGTAATTTATGAATAGCTTTTAAGATAGCAACTAAGTATTACAAAGTGTAAGCGGACATTACGTCCGCAGGTTCCCACAGTATTGTGAGGGGGAGAAAGTTATATAAGGACTGGGAGCTCCACTCCTAGTCAGTTCATCAGACGTTCAGCTTTAACCTTGCAGTTCACTGGTAACTCACTGTACAAATTAATTAATAACTTCGACTTAGAATAAATTAGTTAAAATTGTAAATGTTCACATCTGTTTAAATCAAATAAATGTGTTAGATTTCAAAGAAGTCTTTTTAAAAAGGACCGCTCGAAGCCACGAACTCTAACTGGCGCAGTCGTAACGGATGTCAAAAGGGCACTAGCGAATCCAACTTCGAGGAACTGGTGGTCCGGGAATTTCAATTCCGATTTTGGCAGAACAAAAACTGGAGAAGAAACACGCATCGTTCGAATCCAGCAGTTGAAGGAGAAACAAGCATAGTTCAAATTCAACAAAAGAAAAATTGGAGGCGATACAAGAATAGATCAAATCCAAGAAGCCAAAAAGAAAAAACAGAAACAAAGAAAACAAATCAATGAAAGCAACCAAGCAAATAGTGTAAGTTCATTTTCCTAAACCAATTGAAAATTATTTTATTATTAACAAAGACAATTGATATTTGCTAGTTTATGATTTATGATTTATTTATGTATATGTTGACTATTGTTACAAATATTTTATGCCATTTTTTGAAAATAATCGACTTAGCAATTGTTAGAGATTATCTTCAAGCCTTTATTGAAATTTTATTATTATTTTACTTGTATATATGAAAAACTTATGAAAACTCGAGACAACAAAAAATTCTGAGACTAAGAACTGAGAAAAATTATTCTGAAACAAAAACTAGAGACAATTATTAAAAAAGTCGCAAAGCGCAAGAGACTAGATCACGTTTTAATTAACGTAAGAAATTTTTATAGAAACAAAATCAAACCTCTTAAGATTGCGGAATCAAATCTTAACTGGCGCAAAAAAATTTTTTAAAAAAACCTCTAACTCGACAACTTTAACTGACACAAAAATTTTTAGAATTTCTAATCTAACTAACGCAACAAATTTTAGAATTTCTAATCTAAACTAACACAAGAAATAAAGAAACTTCTAATCCCTCAACAAAAGAATTAACTGACGCACAGAAATAATTCAAATACACCAAGAAAAAACGCGAAAGCAAAACGAGCAATTAAAAAAATCAAAACCTTATAACACCACGATTCAAACGCAAGTACCATCCATAAATAGAAAAATCGCATTCTATTAATTAAAAACCACATCTTAATACGAGAATTAACAAAGCGCGAATTCAAATTGAACGTAATATCTCATCATACTTCATCAAAGTGAATAGAAACTAACCTTGAATAAACACGCATAAAAAAAATCTAATAATAAATCACATCAAAAGCTATTTAAATACATCGCGAAATCTTTCAGACTTCAAGCCTTATAAAATTACAATCGGAAACTTTATTCAAGTATCAAACTAAAACCAACTCAGGAAGAGAATAAATAAGTACGGTACTAAAACGCATATTAAACCTGAAAATTTTACTGCAATAAATTAAAGACGTACAAATTGTATTATAAAAACACTGAGAGTAATAATTTACACCCACGCAAAAATTAAATATAACTTATAATAAAGACGCAAATGCAACTAAATGACTAAGAACATCCTGTAACAGCAGATAACAACATTGTAAGCATTACAGACACCTTACAATCGCATAAACCAACGAGAGAATTAATACGCATCTAAATAAAATCGACATAATTAAAACATTAGAGAAGTAATAACTGATTCAAGTAACGCAAAACATTCACATCCGATAAATTACCACAAAAATAACCCAGCCCACTGAAACTTCAGAAATTAAAATTAAAAATCGGCAAATCGAAAGTAAACTCAACCAAACTAATACCAAGCGTAAAACTCATCAAATAACAGCAAAATCTACGAAATAAATCCAAATTTTTTTTCAAAAAAAAAAATAAATTTTTTTTACTTTTTAAAAAATTACCCAAATATTACCCCAGCCAAGATGACTAATGAAATAAAGCTGTATCTCGAAATGATCCCCAGCTTTGACGGAAATAATACTTGCTTACTCAGTAATTACATTTCGGCAAGCGAAATATTTTTAAAGACCTTTTATAAGCCAGGCGATAACGACAGAAACACTCTTCTTATCCGCCTTATAACCAGTAAACTAACCGGAAGGGCACTAACGCTAATAGCCAGTCGCGAAGACGTAGATAAGTGGGAAAGCTTTAAACGGATATTAATTTCATATTTCGGCGATCAACGGAACTTAAAATGTTTAATAAGAGACTTAACCGGACTGAGAATGGAACACAACCAGTCACCCTATCAATTTGGAATGAGATGCCAAGATGTAAGAAGTTTAATCTTGACAAAACTCAAAATCGAAGAAACCGACCCAAACGTGAGACTAATAAAAACTAAAATGTACGACGAGATGGCATTAGATACCTATCTAAATGCACTACCCGAAAGACTTTCAGATAAAATTAGATTTCAACATCCCCAAAACTTAGAACAAGCAATGAATATGATAATCGAAGAAGAAAATGTAATGTACTACAGAAACCGACTATATAACCCCAACGCGAATAAAAGCTATACGCCAATGAAAACTATACAACCCGCAAGACAAATAAATCCACAACACAAATTTAACTCATTCAATGCACAAACAAACCAAACGCGAACAAATAATCCACAATTTAATAATTCAAACTTTAACAACCAATACAAACAATTCCCAAAACCAACATTTTACCCGAACTTTACAAAACCCGCATATCAACCAACATTTAACTCGAACTTTTCAAGACCCGCATTTCAACCGAGATTTAACCAAAGTATAAATCAACAAAGACCAGCATTTAACGCGAATCCTAACAGAAACTCATCGATGATAAACAATAATAATCCCAATAATTATTACAAACCTACACCAATGGATACCTCATCTGGTAACACCAGACCCAACACAAAAATAACGCACATAAGACCAAACCCTAATCAGAAACGCACTTTCACTTCAGAAGAGCTATTTCATCAGGAAGTAGAAGAGTATGAAGACGAACAGAATAATAATCAACCGTGTACGAATAACGAACAAAATCAATCCAACCATTATGAACGCGAAGAATCACACGAAAATTACGAGGAAGACGACGAAGAGAACGCATGTTCAAATTTTCACATGGACCATTTTATAAACGACCTAACGTAATAAATCTAAATAATATGAATCACCTTGTATTACCCTATATCAAAATACCCCACGCTGAATTTAAATTACTAATCGATACCGGATCTTCTAAAACATTAATAAGCCCGCGAACAGTAAAAAAACATTATTTAAACTATGTAGAGAGAGAACCCTTTAAAATTAAAACCGCCCATCAAACAACCATACACCAATTCGTAGCAAACATACCTTTACCAAAAACCTTTAACGTAAAGATGAAACATAAATTCTGCATATTTGAATTCAATGACAAATATGACGGACTATTAGGAATGGACCTTCTAAGAAAATTAGGAGCCAACATAGATATCAAAAACCGATTATTAAGAACCAAGTATGAACGAATCCCATTAAATTTCAAAATACCCAAATAGACGAAAAATATACATTAGAACCCCGAACGGAAAAAAATAAGAATCCCGTAGATTCAAATAAAAACTTAGGAATAATAAACCACATAACTTTTCAACAAGGAGTAGAAACCCCAACCGCATTAGTAAAAATCAAAAATAATTACGCCACAACAACAATAATAAACTCAAATGATTACCCCGTAGAAATATCTTTAACAAACCCGATAAACGTAGAAGAATTAAACTTTGACGAAATGGAAATAGATGAATCCCCAAACGAAAATTATAACCCCGTAGAAAATGACGAAATGTTAAAACAAAATTTAAATAATATACGATTTAACCGCGAAATAAATCACGAAGAACAAAACGCAATACAAAAATTATGTTATGAATACCGCGATATATTCCATTGCGAAGGAGTACCCCTAACGTTTACCAATACAGTTAAACACAACATTGAGCTAACGGATAACAAACCCCTATTCACCAAAGCATACAGATTACCCCAGGCAAGTCAGGAAGAAGCTGACAGACAAGTAACCGATCTATTAGATCAAGATATTATACAACACTCCAATTCACCATGGAGCAGCCCCGTACTAATAGTACCAAAGAAACTAGACGCATCAGGAAAACGGAAATACCGAATGGTAATAGATTACCGCAAATTAAACGAAAAAACGGTAGACGATAAATACCCGTTACCGAATATCACAGAAATATTAGACAAGTTAGGCAAATGCCAATATTTTTCGACGCTAGACTTAGCATCAGGATACCATCAAGTAGAAATGGAAGAAGGAGATACACAGAAAACAGCCTTTAGCACACCTAGAGGACACTACGAGTATAAACGGATGCCATTTGGACTGAAGAACGCACCCGCAACTTTTCAACGAGTAATGGATAACATACTACGAGGGATACACAACGAAAAATGCCTTGTGTACCTAGACGATATAATAGTGTATTCAACATCATTAGTGGAGCACATAGAAAGATTAAGAGAAGTGTTCGAACGATTAAGAACCGCAAAATTTAAAGTACAACTAGACAAAAGTGAATTTCTACAGAAAGAAGTAACCTTTTTAGGACACGTAATAACACCCCAAGGAGTGATGCCAAACCCCGATAAAACAAACGCTGTATTAAATTACCCTATACCCAAAACGAATAAAGAGATTAAAGGATTTTTAGGCCTTAGTGGATATTACCGAAAATTTATAAAAGGTTATGCTCAAATAACAAAGCCTCTAACCAATTGTTTAAAGAAAGGAAACAAAATTGTACATACCCCAGAATTCATAAAAGCAGTAGATAAAATTAAAACCATTTTAACAAACCACCCCGTATTAGAATACCCAGACTTTTCGAAACCATTTATTTTAACAACGGACGCATCAAATGTAGCCTTAGGCGCAGTATTAAGCCAAGGAACAGTAGGTAACGATAAACCTATCAGTTACGCATCAAGAACCCTCAACGAAACAGAGCAACGATACAGTACGATAGAGAAAGAATTGTTAGCCATAATTTGGGCAACAAAATATTTCAGACCGTACCTATACGGACGGAAATTCTATATATAAGGTTATCATAAAGTAAGGGATATATTTTAAATTATGATAACTTTTTAACAAATTAAGTTAATAACAAGAAATAAATGAAATCTAATTGCTTATGAAATGGGATTTAGTATGCCCAAAACAGGTTACGGCAATTGCTCAATATGACCTCCATTTTGTTGTTGTAAGATCACCATCCTTACCTCCAAATTGTACACAGCATTTCGTAACATTTCTGGTTGAATTGTACCAATTTGCTCCGTAATACTGTCTTTTAATTCTTGTAGCGTAGTTGGTCGTCTTCTAAACACTAAACTTTTAAATAACCCCACAGCCAGTAATCCGCTGGGTTTAGATCAGGTGATCTTGGTGGCCATGAATTTACGAAATGTCTGCTTAACACGCGATCTTGAAAACGTTGGTTAACAATTCTGTGACTGGTCGAAAAATGTGCGGAGTGCTCCATCCTGCATAAAATGATGTTTTCAATTCCGTAGTGCTCGTTTTGCAGCTGTGGAATAACATAATTTTGTAACATTTGCAAGTATCGTTCACCATTTACAGTTACAGATACGGCTTGTCCATTCTGCATTTCCTCGTAGAAATACGGACCAATAATAAAATCAGCTGTAAAACCGCACCAAACGCTGACTTTCTTGTCATGAAGACCTTTTTGAACGATTTGTTGCGGATTTTCTGCAGACCAGATTCTACAAATTTGAGTATTGACTCCACCATTCAGAGTAAAATGTGCCTCATCTGTCCATAAAATACGGGATAACCATTCGGTTTCAATTTCCATCTGAGCCATTACTCGCAAAGAAAAATCGTACCTAGTAGCCAAATCTGCGTCCTTTAATTCAAACAGCATTTTCAGTTTATATGGATACATGTTTAGAATTTTGCGTAAAATTTTCCAAACCGTGGTATACGGCATTTGCAATCGCTTGGATATCGCATTTGCACTGCTGATTGCGAGTGAATTGGTTCTGGCTATGTCTTGATTTTCATGAAGAACCTCTGCAACTTGGACATCACTAATTATTGGTCTTCCTGATCTTGGTAAGTCAGTTACAAACCCTGTTCTTTCAAATTTTTGTATCAAATTGCGGTACGCTTTCATTTGACAGGGTCCCGCTCTCAAACCCATTCTCGTGCGAAATCTTCGTAATCCAGCGGTGTAATTTCTGCCGGATTCATAACAGCACTGAACTAAACCAATTTTTGTTTGTAAATCCATGTTATTACAGTTGAGTCGTTTGAACTCAACGTTTACTTGAGTTTTAATTTCAAAATAAAACTTCAAATTGAATAATTTTGTTTTGACACTAGTGTCAACAATTGTTATGACAACGCTTTTGTTTCTCATAGATACGGTAAAATCCCATTCATTAAGCAACTAGATTTCGTTTATTTTATGTTACTAACTTAATTTATTAAAAAGTTGTAATGATTTAAAATATATCCCTTACTTTATGATAACCTAGTATATACCGATCATAGACCATTAGTATGGCTATGCAAACTCAAAGAACCTAACTCGAAATTACAAAGATGGAGAATCAGACTAGAAGAATATGATTATGAGATCATATACAAAAAGGGAATTTACAACAATAATGCAGACGCCTTAAGTAGAATCCAACTTAACGCACTTGAGACAGAATCATTAGCAGGAAACGTAGACGAAACCGAAGTCAGAGAAGACCCAGAAGAAATGGAAACTATATATTCAACACAAAATGACGAACCGGAAACCGCAATAAAAATTTTAAACGAAGCTATTGACACGAAACCCAATCAATTTATAATCACAGAAGTTTTAAACAACCCCAACCCTGTTAAATACACGAAAGTGGACAATAAGAAAATTTACCAAGTTCAAATAACTAAAGACGACAATGAATCACAGATAATTAAAATATTAAAGGAATACACCCCCGAGAAAAAACGATTTTAGTTTTATTTTAACACGGAAAACTTGTACAAACGATTTTCAGAAATATATGTAAAACTATTTAACAATTCTGGCCCCGAACTTATAAGATGCACGAGAAAATTAATAACATTAGACGACCCTGACGAAATAAATGACGTAATAAGAAACCAACACGAAGGAAAGACCAACCATCGAGGAATAAACGAGACCCTAAAACAAATTATGAGACGCTACTATTTCAAGGACATGAAAGAACTAACGACCGACTTTATCAATCAATGCGAATTATGTGATAAAGCCAAATATGACAGAAAACCCCCAAAGATACCCTTAATGTTAACTAAAACACCAGACAAACCTTTCCAGAAATTACATGCAGATACTCTAGTAGTAGAAGCACAAAGTTACCTAACAATCGTGGACGCATTTACGAAAATAGGACAAGCAATACCAATTACTTCTAAAAATAGTATAGACGTAACTCAAGGATTTCTACACTATTTTACATTTTACGGAACACCCGAAGCAATAACATTAGATAACGGAAGCGAATTCAAAAACGAAACAATTCAAAACACTTTAGAATTACACAAAATAAAAATACACTTTATAACGGAAAACCACCCTGAATCAAACGGACTAATTGAGAGACTACATTCAACTCTATTAGAACAAATCAGACTATTAAGAATAAATTACAAGAAAGAACACAACCAATTTAATGTCATACGCATTAATCGCGTATAATAACACGATTCATTCAACTACAAATTTTACACCCTTAGAACTAACCTTAGGACATTCAGATTCACGCAACCCCTACGATATACATTATAACAAAGAAATCTACCAGCAATACGCTAAAGACCACAAGGAGAAACTAAAAATAACCTATGACAAAGTAAAGGACAAATTAGATAATGATAAAGAGCGAATTACCGCGACCCGTAATAAAAACTCAGACATAAACAAATTTTCCATAGGACAAACCGTATTCGAGAAAAATTACCAAAGTAAAAGACACAAAACGGCACCGAGAAATTTAGGACCTTTTAAAATCAAAAGAATATCAGACAAAAACGTAGCCGCGATAGACGACGGCAAGATAACAAAATATGTTCACCTCAAAAATTTAAGACACCCTGTACTTTCAGATGGACAATCGTCACCCTTACCGTCAACCTCCACCCAGGTAGAACGGACACAGAAATTATAATTGAAGACATAAAGAACAACCCCGGTATACTACCAATAAAATTAGGCAGTATGCAAAACACTATACGATACAACAATTGATAAAAAAAATCAAAACGACGTTAAAACCATAATTAGTAATCAAATATCGTTAACACAATCAACGATCATCAAATTTAATGAAACCCTTAGAAAACTAGTTAGAAATCAAGATAGTATAGCCAATCGAATAGAAACCTTAGAAAATAACATGCGAACTACTATGTTAGGCATGCGAGATTTAATCAGATTCAATACGATATATAACCAGATAATATCAACCCTAACTTTAATTCAACAAATCCTAGCAACATTAGAAAACGCAGTAACCTTTGCAAAATTAAATACCCTACATTCAAGTATCATAGAACCAATAGATTTATTAAAAGAATTATTGAGAATAAAATCTTTTATAACTAATAGTAAATTACCTTTCGATGTATTAGAATCAAACATTTTAATATTTGAAAAAATAGCCATAGTTAAAGGCTATGTAAAAAACAACGATATAACATTTTTAATAGAAATACCAATAGTAGAGATTAACAATTACAACTATTATCATTTATTTGCTTTTCCAATGAAAATGACTAGCACATACCAAGTTATTATTCCAAAAACCAAATTCCTATCCTTAAATGAACAAAGATATGGTTATACGAACGACAAATGTAATGAAGTCATACCCAATCAATACTTATGCCAATCATTAACAACCACAACAATTCAAGAAGACAGCCCTTGCGAAGTACAACTACTAAAATTTACCAATCACTATGAAAATTGTGAAACCAAACCTGTATCAATCAACAACATGAAAATTCAGAAAGTAACGGAAAATAAATGGATAGCCATTTTTCCCACCGAAGTAATCGCAACAATGTATTGCAATCAAGACGAAAGTAATTTAGCCTTAACCGGAAGTAAATTAATCACCCTTAAGGAAAATTGTTATTTAAAATTAAAAAATGAAATAATTAGAGTTTACCAAGATCCAGTACAAAGCAAGAAATTAGCAAATCTACCCGATCTGCAAATCAAGATTAACCAAGAAGAAGATGAAGCAACCCTTCAAAAACCAATGCAATTGGAACACCTGGAATTAGACAACTTAAACCACGCCATGAAACTCATGGAAGATTACAAAGAAAAATTAAACGAGATCAAGACGCCCAAAGTGCACTATGATAATATTAGTGTATGGACAATTATACTGTTTTTATTAACTATTTTATTGATCATTTATGTAACTTACAGAATATGTATTAGATTTAAGAATAATAAAGAAAACAGTTTTAGATTTAAGAAACCCAAACAAACAAACGTACCACTAGAAAATATGAATTTTAAATGAGATTAAACGAAAACGAAAATGATTTAATTAAAAATCAAGAAAAAGGTTAAAACCCTTAATTTTTAATGTACGTTGGGAGGAGTTATAGTAACCCCCATCTATTATACATATAATACTAATATCCATATTAGGAAATATTAGGAAACTAAGAAATGTTAAGACAGTGCAACAATGTCGTTGCAACATTTTATTACATATTATTATGATTATTTCAGTTCCCACGAGTGGAAACGCTACAAAGTAGCCCAAAGATAAGTGACACTGCAAAAGTCAGGTCACAGACGGTCGACGGATGTCACGTACCGTGATTACGCAGAATAAGCCTGCAACAATGTAATTTATGAATAGCTTTTAAGATAGCAACTAAGTATTACAAAGTGTAAGCGGACATTACGTCCGCAGGTTCCCACAGTATTGTGAGGGGGAGAAAGTTATATAAGGACTGGGAGCTCCACTCCTAGTCAGTTCATCAGACGTTCAGCTTTAACCTTGCAGTTCACTGGTAACTCACTGTACAAATTAATTAATAACTTCGACTTAGAATAAATTAGTTAAAATTGTAAATGTTCACATCTGTTTAAATCAAATAAATGTGTTAGATTTCAAAGAAGTCTTTTTAAAAAGGACCGCTCGAAGCCACGAACTCTAACTAGCGTCTCTCACAACAAATTCGTGTGCGTCGGCCGGTATATCTAATAAAATTTTTCTCACCGATTCACAGAACGAAATCCTTAATGCTACAATTGACAAATTTTGTAAATTAAATACTTCTGAACTTGGTTGTGTCACTACTGCAACTCATATTATTTCTGCGGGTGATCCTGTTCCGTTTAAGCAACGCCAATATCCGTTGTCGCCCGCATTATAAAAACATTTACATTCCAAAATAGATAAAATGCTCGAATCCGGTGTTATCTCTCCTTCAAATTCGCCATGGATGTCTCCCGTGTTATTGGTTCATAAGAAAAATGACGAATGGCGTGTTTCTTTTGACGGAAGAAAACTTAACTCTGTAACTATAGCTGATGCCTATCCCTTACCTCGTACTGATTCTATCCTGAGTCGGCTTCGAAATGCTAAATTTATCTCATCTATCGATGTTAGACAAGCTTTTTATCAGATCCCTTTTGATTTATCTTCACATCCAAAGACTGCTTTTTGTGTTCCAGGTTGGGGTTTGTTCGAATATAATTTCTTGCCGTTTGGTCTTCGCAACGCACCACAAACTTTACAACGTACTATGAATCAAACGTTAGGTCCTATCTTACATCAAGAACGTGCCTTTGTATTTTTAGACGACATATTGGTCAGCTCAAGTTCCTTTGAAGAACATATCGCTACAGCTAATAAAGTTGCTGAACGCTTAAATGCAGTAGGTTTTAAAATAAATTGGGAGAAGTGTCAATTTTGCTGTTCCTCTCTTACATTTCTTGGTTTTATTATCGATGGAACTGGTCTTCGGGCAGATCCTGCTAAAATTGACGCCATTATGAAATTTAAAACACCAAAGACTGTTACCGAAATTAAACGTTTATAGGAATGATTAGTTACTATCGCATTTTCCTACCTAATCTCTCAACTATTTCTACACCCATTACTGCCATAATTAAAAATAAATAAAAAGTCAATCTGTTGAATGGAATTTAGAAGCTCAGCAGGTTTTTGAACAAATTAAAACATTAATCACTTCCGCACCTATCTTAATTTCACCCAACTTTGACGAAAGATTCTATATTCAAACCGATGCCTCACTTACTGGTCTAGGCGATGTTGTTTCAAGTAAATAATGGACTAGAATACCCTATCGCTTATGCTAGTCGTGCTTTAACTTCTGCTGAACAAAAATTTACAAGCTACCGAACGTGAATTATTAGGCGTTATCTTTAGCATTGAAAAATTTAGAGGATATGTTGAAGGTACACATTTTACAGTAATTACTGATTGTGCAGCTCTCACATGGTTAAATAACTTAAAACAACCCGCAGGTCGATTGGCAAGATGGAATTTGCGTATCTCTCAATTTACCTTTGATGTTCGTCATAGACTTGGCAAATTAAATATCGTACCTGATGCCTTATCTCGTGATGTTGCTTCTTTTAACCTCCCAGATCTAATTCCTGATGCCTGGTATCTAAATATGATAATGAAAGTTTCTGAAAATCCTGATAAATTTTCCACCTTTCGTGTGAGAAATAATAGACTAAATAAATTTGTATCTCTTATCATGCAAAATTTCTAACATTCCTGAATAAAAACTTGTAGTTCCTACCGCAAACCGCATTGAAGTTCTTAAATTGTGTCACGACGATCCTACAGCTGCTCATCTTGGCGCTACGAAAACCTTAGCTAAAATATCTGAATTATATTACTGGCCTAAATAAAAACAATATGATTGCCGCTATATTAGAAACTGTAAAATTTGAGGAGCTCAGAAGAGTTCCCAAGTAGCTCGTTCTAGTTTAATGGGTAACTTCAAACGTGTATCTTATCTCTTTTAGTTAATATCACTCGACTTATTGGGACGTTAGTCACCGTGTGGTTGAGCGGGGGGTTTTCACAGACACCTGGACCACGTCTCTGGGAATCGTTCGTGAGATCATGCGGTGCCGCTGTCAGCCGCACGTGGCCGTTGACAGTGAAGGTATGTATGAGTGCGTGAATGTGAGTGTAAGTATGCACCCACATGCCTTTTTCGGTCACTCGTACCGTTTTTACAAACGGGCCTGCCTCACCGGTCGCTCTCTTCTAGGGGGTACGAGTACTTTCCCACAAAACGGCTTCAAGGAGCCACTCGCTTTTGTATCTTAACCATGGAGGACAAAACGGCTTGGTAAGCTGGAGAATTCTACGTTATATTTTAAAGTATATAGTTGTAGTATTCCTTAGCGTGCTGGGACGTTTCGAATCCATCTATTGTTATCTAGTTTTATCTTAATATCTCTATCTTACCTATTACCTTTGGTAATAACTTGAGACTTCGTCTTACTTTCTTTTGCTGTCCTAACGTTTGATATTATTGGTCAGACGTAGGGAATTTTTGTGTATTGTTAGTTTAGAAACGTAAGAAATTAGTAAGATGGTACTGTTGGTAAATTTGTTAATTCACAACCATGTCATTAAAAAGTTTTGATGTGTACTGTTTATTAAGCCAGAGTACCAACACAAAAATTTGTTAAAGTGTATAGTAACTTGCTCTCTTGGGCATGTTGAAATTTGGGCATTTTCTTGTCAAAGTAAAAACAGTTTAAATGCAATGCGTTTGTGCGTGTGCAAATAAAAAACTGTAATGTTAGCTTTTAGTTTTTGTATATATGTTAAGCGACTTGTCGCACTTGTTTTAGTTGTAGTAAAGTGTTTTGTGCTCTCCGACAAATTTGTGCTGTCGATTATAACTGCGCCACATCTAAGACTCGTGTGTGCACTTATAGATGTAGTTCGATAAATTTGGGACTACACATTCCGCTTCCTGGTTACCCGCAAGACGCGTTATCGGTTGAAAAAACCAGGTGGCGCCTAAAATAAATATTTACTAGAATATAAATTAGTTTATATGTAACTAAGTAAGGCTTTAGACTTTAAGTTTTTATTGTGCTAAAAGTCTTTTTTCAAGATTTTTTTCTTTTATGGCTTTGTCGCGATTGTTTCATACCAAAATTGGCAATGTACATTTTTAGATTTGGATTTAATTTGTAAATAAATTCCCGCGTATATTTTTGAATAACAATGTCGACTTTCGTTGCCCCTGACAGTTGCGTCTGCGCAAAAGGATGCAGAGTGCGCGCGTGGTGCTAAAAGACGCCATTAAGTTACGAGCCCTCGGCAAAGTAACAACTATCTTTAGTAGTGTTGTGCCTTTTCTTTTTAGAAATATGTAGGTTCCTGTAACTTGCCTTATCGTTCCTTTAACTGGTGTTCCTATCAACCCTCTACAAGGGGAAAAGTGTTTTAAGGCGGATGGAAGTTGAATTCAACATGGTCTGACGCAACCCAACCTCAAAAACCGAGAGACCCTGAGACGAATTTACGAGATGCCGCCATGTTAGTAGTTGGTTTTATTTAAATCTGGCTTGCAAATTGACTTAAAAAGCGCTTGCTTCACTCGAAAAGTGGCCGGTACAAATTACAATATGGCGTAGAAATTTGTCGCGTAAGGCTATAGCAGTTGCGCAATAGTATATCAATTACCCGCAATAGTATAGCTAGTGGCCGGGGTATAACACTTTATCGTTTGTGAATACGTTTGAGAGTTATTATTTGCTTAGGTTTTGACAATAGCATAATTAATAAAATTAATGTGTGAATTTTAAGGTGATTCCAATTTGTTTTACTCGCTAACTTAATAAAGATAGAAAAGGTGGATCTGCTTTCATTAAGAACAATATCTAACTTTTCTTGAGGACGTTTGTCCAAAACCTATTTGTCTTTCTGCAGAAGACTCAAGAAAGGGTACATAACAAGAAGAGAAAGCTAGCTAGAGGTGTTCCTCAGCACCCGTCACAAATACTCATCTCTTCGAGATACTCCTACAAGTGTCCCTTCACTGCCGGAAAAGCTATCACATCCTCACTCGCGCTAAAGTGCTATTTCTCGTTGCAATTTGACGACTATGTGATCGTTGGTAACCAATCACACAATTTTCAATAAAAAGTCACGTAAGTGTTTAGAAAAGGACGTTCACTTTAAATATAGTCATGAATCAGAATGAAATCACATACAAAAATTAAATACCAAAAAAGTTCGACACGCGTCAAAATGACACGGAACAAACTACGTTTAAATGAAAATTCCTTCTAGAAAAACAAATAAAAATGTTCAATGATTTGAAGTAAACTGCGTAGTGCGTATTAAATTTTAGCAGATAGTTTCTTGAAACAACTAGATTTATAAATAATTATTAACAGAGTCAAAAACGGATATATTGAATAATAGCTGTAGTTTGTTCGCCACCATATCGTAGATCTAGAGGATTGAAACTGGAAACCAAGCGTGTGGATGGAAGTAATAAAACCTAATACACTTTAGAAGGATTGAAGCAACATTAGAAAAATTTTATAGGCTTTATATTCTGTACGAGCTTTTAATTCCTGTGTAACCTGCAATTTTGTGTTTATAAACATTTTTACACTTTGCAAAGCAGCAATTGGAATTTAAGCACAAAATCAGTGTATACACTGTTGACTGTTTTTATTATCCCAAAACATCTGACAACAGTTGTATGTAAAATCAAGTATGAAAAATGTTATCTCTAGAGTTATGCATTTACTGGACCCGTGTGCTACATGGATTGTTTAACGAGAGATTTATTACATTATCAAAAAGTAATATAATTGCTTTTATAAATGGAATCATACTCTTGCAACGTTTAATTGGTGTAATGTATTGAATTAAACTTTGAGTACTATTAAAAATTATAAATCTAAAGGCGATTTTTCGCGACATAAACTAACATACTTAATTATGTGTGTATGTGTTAAACTTGCGTTTTGGCGATAAAATTTACTGGAGGGAAAATTGTACGGCACTATTCTATCAGATAAACGAACATATTCTGATCTGTACTAGGTTATGCTTGTGTATGTTAAACACTTGACTTTTACCGGGTTAATTATTCAAAGCGAGGTTAGGAAACTACAATACGTTTTCGCGGTGTCACACAAGTAAATATTTTTTAAATAGTGGGGGGATACTTCAACATACCATACTCGAACAATTCAAGTATGTCGCGAAAAATCGCCTTATATTGATAAATAGCATTAAAGACCATATCTATTATTTGTGATCATTGACACTAAAATATTTTAATGTACAAAATATAATACAGAGTATGCGGTTGCATATTGTTGCGAGCTATTACTAAACAACCCATCAAACACGCCCAAAACGACGCAAGCACTGTTTATTCTCTACGGTTCCAGAATTCTTCTAGAAAATACTAGATAATGAGTCATATCTTTAATTCAGGGTATATATAAGGTCGCTTATGAATATAAGAGTTAGTCTATACTTGAATGTCTAATATAAATTATATCGTGTACAGTAAACGTAGTTGAGCTTTTAGGAGTTCAAGAATATATACATAAAGGATATATGCTGTGTCTAATGTACATGCAGCTTGTAGTATACATAAATAAATAGAAGTGTATAAATAAATAGTTGTGTAAGTGTTGTTAATGGACCGATCCTAAATGAGTTAGTTTAAGAAGTTATTAGTGCTTGTAAATTCATTAGTGTAATAGTGCTTCATTGTTAAGTAGACTGAAAATATCTATAAACAAGGCATATACTGTTAATTAGACTTGTGAACAGTGAGTAATAAAGGCGTTTGTTATTACTTGTTTTTAAGTTAAAGAAACGCTCTAGCAGTAGCCCGCTTCAATATTTTCCCCTTATAAAACTCCCGTTTCACTTTAAATTTAATTTTTTGATGCTATTTTATAAAATAACGACAACCAATTACAAAATTGTATGCTAAGCTGCTCATCAAGGAAGTGGAAACAACAATTAATATTTTGACTTAACCTAGAAGCTGATTTTACTTTAACCTATAGGAGACAAGTGACGTCACTAGTCGCATTAATCATTATAATTTGAATAAGGGCCTCTATACTTGCGGCCACGTCCACAATGCTCCACCCTGAGGTACTACATTGGGTTTAAACGCGAAAATAACCGTGCTTCTTATTAATCCTAACTTTATAATTAATCTACCTTAAATAAAAATCTAACAAACTATCTAACAATCTAACAAACCTAAAAATCTGACAAACTGAAACAAAAACTAAAAACAAAAACTAAAAACAGGGTTTAAATAATGGTATCCCTAGCGCTGACCTTGGAGTGTACCCGATCAACAAGACACAAGCAAAAATGAGAGGGGGAGGGATCCGTAATACCGGATAGCAGACGCCGGCTCTGCTTACCAGTGCGACCTGAAGGGTCGTCTTAAAACTATCCAAATCTAGCTAACTAATTTAAATCCATCCCTAGCTTTCCCTATCATTCCCTAACTGATTTATATTATGATTACAATCTTCACAATTTTACTCTTCCTTCCCAAATATATACTGCAACCAAAATGGCGACAGAACGTCAAACAAAACAAATATGCCACAAAATACTACAATACATGCTAATAAATATAAAGTGTAAATATAAAATATAAATAAATATAATTATATAAATATATAAATAAATGTCTAATAAGCGTTAGGCATATATAGCAGTGCAGAAAATAGCAAAAACATCACCCTATTTATCAGGTGCACTCGCACAAGCATTGTGTCGGCTAGCGCCATTACGCACGAAACGTGCTTGTTAAATTATTTCAAAACAACTAATTAATGTAAATCAATGCTTGTGCGAGTACAGCCGCCACAATTTAAGTCTTACCCCGATAATAAAATTCTCCAGCATCCGAAGATCTGGTCGTCTGCCTACATCTAACTGTAACTTATTTCTAAGGGGAAGATGGGGTGCACTGCTAAAGTCCTGGTGGGTATGCACTAAATGTTCTGGGGGGATCACAATCACTACACTTGCAAGTCGGGGGGGGGGGGTCACTCTATTTTATTATCTTTGTTTATTTTATTGATTTAATTTAATGAGGGTTTTTGATTTATTTGTTATTGTTTATTTGTTATTATTTATTCCTGATTTTCCGCACATAATTATGAAGATAGGCAGTGATTGTATTAATGGTGTGGGGGTTTCTCGTGCATATTGGACATTTGGGTATAATTATCATGTTTTTTTTAACATCAGGTTTTGGTTATATCTATTCTCGTATCCTTACTCACGCCAAGCCAATCTAAAATTTTCCAACTCTCCTACCAACCCCACCGAATTTTACACGCGGTTGTCATTGTCTAATCTCGCGACCCTTCCCACAAATTCTTTTAAGGCTGCCCAGAACGCCTTCTGGTTGACCACTTCCCCGACTTCCTCTAGGCCATGCCAGACCTAGGATAGGTAGTTTGTTATCAGCCAACCCTCGATTTCCCGCCTCAAGCGGGCAGTCGAAGAGCACGTGCTCTGCGATTTCCGCGCCCTTGCCGCATTTGCAGCGGTCGCTGTTGGTTAAACTGAACCTCTGTAAATGCGCCTTCAGGGTGCCGTGCCCTGTTATCACTGCACCATTTTGTGATCGATCCTCTGTTTGAGAATTTTCCCGCCGGGAGTCGACCGGTGGAAGATACGCGCTAATCACGTAAAACGTATTTAATCCGGTTTTAATTTCAGCCGTCGTTAGAAATTTGTTTGATAAATTATTTAATATAATTCCCGCACACGCCCCATTATTTATTATTATTCCGTTGCGCGGTCGTTCGCTGTTCGCGTTTAAGACGGTAAACCCCCTCCCAAAACCTGTTATTTTATGGCTATACAGGTGCGGTTCCTGTATGACCCCGATGTCGATTTTGTTTTCGTTCATTAATTTAACGAAATTATTTGTGGCCCCTTTGCCCTTGCCTAAATTAATTTGCGCACATTTAATTTTCGAGCTTCTCGGAATATCGTCTAATGGCCTAGGATCCATAGTCGATGTTCCTGCTGATGACTGCCTTCAAACGCTGCATCGTTGGGCACTGGCTGGACTTGGCGTCGTGACGAGTATCGACCCTGACGCTACCAACCCTATCGTTCGACCTCGCACAAACAACACAACAAGAAACTGCCCGCCTACAGTTCTTGAACTCATGCCCCACTTCGGCGCAGTTACCGCAAAACTGCATCCGCTCCTTACACTCCGCTGACCTATGACCGAACTCGTAACAGCAATAACACTGCACCATCGAGAAGTGATCACGAGCCCAGACCATACGCCAACCCAGACTGACCGAATCCACCAAGAAACACCTCCTAGCCTCCGGCGACACCTCGACAACAACGCTGGCCAACGGATCGCTGGGTCCCTTGCCGCCAAACCAAAACTTTTCCTTGACCTTCTCCTCGAACCTAAGCCCCCTGAAGCGGGGGTTCTAAACAATCAATCTCTTCACGAGCTCTTCTTGCTTCATCTCCCTCTCTACCCCAGGGAGCACAATGCGCGACCTCCTCTTCTCAATGGTCCTAGCGGTCAGACCCTGACAAGCCCCGCCCACCGTCGACTGCAACCGCTTGGCGTCCTCCCGACCAGCACACTCGACAACAACGCCACCCCTACGCGTCCGACGTGCTCCGACAACAACAAACCCATCCTTGGCCGGATCAACCTTCTTCTTCAACGTCGCCATGACGTCTTTCTTGACCCCTGGATTGGCGATAACACGAACCGCGACCGTCGACTCTGCCTTTTTCGCCACTGCACCTGCATACGAAGCTACCCCTGGGACCAAACGACCTCTTAATCCCCCTTGCCCCACTACGACCTGCTCCGTCCTCGCCGCTGCGACTGCTACCTCCGCCACAGCCTCCTTCACCTCGCCTCACACCATCCTAAGACCTCTAAAAATCCCCAAAAGCTGATTCGCATCGTCTCGAAACTCGTCTGCGACGTTGCGAATCACTTTTCTGTCGTCCACGGTGATGGTTGCCAAAGTGGAAGGGACCCGCTTGTGTATAAGGCCGTGCGCCTTCCTCGCCCGGAACATCAAGAGATCCAGTTCGTCTAGATCGCTAGCCGCAACGCTTCCGTTGCTGCTAGTCGACCCGCGACGCTGGCCTCTCGAAGTTGCGGGCGACTCAGGCACGGCTCCACACACAAGGGGAGCCGGCCCTTCCGACTCCACAACCACAGACGCAGGTTCCCTCTGCGACACGACCACCTCCCCGTCGAGCTGCAACTCCGACTTTTCTTCCCTAACCACGACCTTTTTCTCTCCGACCTTATCGACTGCCCCAGCCTCTGACTGCTTAGCCCTGACTGACTCCGACCTACCACCCCTCTTCTTCTTCAGCAACGGCTCCTCATCTCGATGTACAACCATGCTGAAAAATCTGATAACAAAAACAACAAGGACAAACAAAAACCAGATCAAAATACCCTGACGACACTTAATAAACTCAACGCTAAGATGTGCAGCTAAACGGCAAAACAACAACAAGTACAGAACAAAAACGCTGCTCCAATAAAAGACCTAGATTTCAAATGACCCTTAAACTTATCTGTTTTTATTTATTTATTCAAATTTTATAAACCGCCAAATGAAATTTCAAATTTATGAGAAATAAAATAAACACTAACGTCAAAATAACAAGGAGGACGAAATAAGATAGCAAGCCCAATAAATATACGCAATTAAAAATCTACTATAACAAAACTGTATTTATTTATTTAAAATTCAAACTAACTAATTACCTCAAAAACAAATTTATAAAATACCGGACTTTAAATTTAGAAATAAACTAATTAAAACACGCGTTATTGGAATGCGGTACGGAAGCACTTACCGCTTGTTTATTTGACCTTGAAATGTTACACCACTAATTACACTCAAAGATCGACTTTTAGGAATCTTAAAGTACACGTGTACTTAAAAGAGAAAATTTATATTCAAATTATTTTAAAATTTACGGTTTTTAGTTATTTATTTGAATCAAAAGGGTCTAGATTTTGGTTTTTAAATTGTTATTTTATTACAGGCACGTTATATAATTTTCCCGAATTTATTTGCTTGTTTTACGCTGTTTTTTAACCCGATTTACTAGATTTCCCAATAAATTTATTAAAAACGCCTTTTTAAATTATTTTGAATTTATTTGGGGTGTTTGGTTATTGGTTTTGTTTTATTAGCCCGAAATTTGATTTAGTTTATTTTAAAGCGCGAATTTTAGTTTAAATTAAGTTAAAACGCGGTTTATTTAGTATTTAACGGATTAAATTATTATTTTGGTTTTATTTAATGCCCTGTATATTAAAATTAACGGCACACAATAATAAAAAATAAAATACAATAAAAAGCAAAGCTTAAACTATAATAAAATAATAATAAATATCAAAAAACTTACTTGTTTACTGCAGAAGCGGGAGCACTGAAAAACACGTCCGCTCGCTTCAAGCGGTAACTAGAAAGTCCAGTCGCATTAATCAGCTGTTTGGACTGGAGAATAAACATAAAACCCTATTTGCGTAAATGTTCTATTGATCCATGTAAAGGAGATTGGGGAGAGTCTGGACACTTTGAGACAGTGGACAGGCTCAAATATCCTAACTGCAATCGTCTGAATGCACCTCATAGACAAATAAGAGGAGATCATCCGTTGGATAGGAAAGAATGGGTCGTGAATTACGCGCATTTTCAGCAGCGCACAGAGGCGTTGCAGTATCATGGAACTATATTTAGCCTTCGTATGTCTCCGCTTATGAATGAAGAAGTATAAACAACATAACCTCTATTCTACTTGTTTTGTTTGGGAAGCCTTTCACCATCTTATAGGTAATTTTAATAATATTGTTGTTTATTACAAAATTCAAAGAATTGATGTTACTGGTATTCCATTCCATTCTTTAAATCAGTGTTTAAATTTCTAATTATAATAAAGTTTTAGCATAGTTCTCCATTTCCCAGCAATTAGATTCATGTGTTCAATACGAATAATACTGATTTGTGTGAAGTTAGCGATGACTTTTTCCAGCGATGAGTTTTGTAAGACTGACATGCACGATATGACGTGAAGAAAGAATAATGCGAAAGGCACAAATTACGATTACTATATTCTACCTGCTCGAATCGCAATCTCAATACACAAAACATAATTATTAGCATAAATATTAAATTATATTTATAGGTCCAGGCACGTAAATAACAGAGTTCATTTCATTCCAAGAATAACTACTAAAAACCATCGTAATACCTAACCTATGAATCGGAATAAAATGCTGCAGATCCCATTCCGGAAATGTGTTTTCATTATTTTTTAGAGTAACCTGCAAGAAAATATAACAAATCCCCAACAATAATATGAATTAAATTTAATACTAAAACAATTTAGTACAGACGAATGTAAAATTTCAGACTCCTAAATGTGACGGAAGATAGTTTTGATTGAGCTCCAAACCAAGAAAAAATTAAATATACGTATTTAATTTTGTTTACTTTTAAGAAGATCGAAAGTTTCAAAACTATAGGGTGTTTGTATTAACCACCCTTATGCACACCTGAGCACAAAATATCAGGTCAATATCGTTCGCGGAAAGTAGTTTTGTACACATTGAAATTCTTGGATATTCGTTTTTTTCTCAATTTTGGAAAATTCTTTGTTCGTTGTAAGAATTATTTTTCCACCAAAGTAATGGGTCATTTTTTCTTGCAATTGGTGGTTCTTCAAGATATCGCTGTACTTCAATTATCGCCTTTGATTGAGCCGTACCTGTACTTTGAAATGTTGCAACTTTTTTATCAAAACTTTTCCATATACTATCTTTATCGTCATCAATATTCATATTATCAGAGCCTGAGGGTTCTAATACTTCTAATGCACTTGAACTTGGTTTATCTGGACACTGTTTATTTATATGTGAAGTGATTTTTGAAATTGCAGCGGTTTTTGCTCTTTGTGCAGTTTGTTCACTAGCAAAACCTACATTTTTAAATCTGGGATCTAAAAACGTTGTTAAAATGAAAGAGTTGCTGTTCTCCAAACTTCCTAGTCTTGAGGTGATTTCTTTTAAAATGTTATTTATGATAGATCTTGATATTGGAAAGTATACATGGTCACCTTTTTTAAAATTAGAATAGACTTCAATTAGGCCATTAGTTAAAATAATAACATATGGTCCTGTCACGTAATTTTGTCCACTTATAACATTTGTTACACTTTCTAGTGGTTTAAAAATTTTTGTTAATTCTTTTAGAATTGCCCATTCTTCCATGGTTACAATGGGCAGTTCTTTATTTATTAAAGCCATTGTCGTTCGAATTGGTTCCTCTAATTCTATAAATCGATCAACCATGTAAAATGTGGAATTCCAGTGCGTACTTATATCATGCATTAATTTCTTTGGCTGTCTTCCAAGTTGTTTTTGGCGTTCCATTAACTTAGCCATATTTGATGTGCTTCTTTTAAAAAACCTAACAATGTTTCTAATTTTTATCAATTGTCGTATTCGCATGTTTAAGAGCGTCGCTGGAAATTAAATTGATTGTATGTGCATAACAACCAAAATGCTTTAGATGCGACATATCTTTGATTGCTTTACAAATATTATTTGCATTGTCACTCACGACCATCAAAATCTTATTTTTAAGATTCCATTTCCTTATAATACTTTGTAGACTGTCGGCTAAATTAGCACTTGTATGTGAATCATCAAATCGGGCACATTCTAACAAGAGACTTTTTAATTCATAATTTTTATTTATGTAATGTGCCGTCACTGCCAAGAAGTTTTCGTTATTGCGCGATGTCCAGCAATCTATCGTCAATGTGACGGAAGTCGCTTCTTCAAATAATTTATCTTTGGTATTATTATATACCTTTTCGAAAGCAGCAGGCAATAAACAATTTGTTATTGTTTTTCTATTTGGCAGCGAATAAGACGGATTTAAAGCTTTCATGAATGTTTTAAAACCGTAATCTTCTACAATAGAAAATGGTTGATAATCATGCGTAAAAAGAAACATCAATGAATCGTCAAGTTTCTTTCTTGTACCAGAGCCCATTTTTTTCCCTTAAAAATGAAGTTACGTCGGTTTGTTATACTGGTGTAGAATTTTTATTAGTACTTGCGGATGCAGATGCTTGTTCTAGCTGTATTATGGATGTAGATGAAGAATCAGCAGTATCGCCATCGGGGTTCTGGTTTTGATGTAATGTCGTTGCAGTTTTACTTTTCGTCGGTGGGTTGTCTGCTCGATTAAAATTAATAAGGTGATGTTTTCTGCTCATATGCTTTTCAAAATTAAATGATGTTGATTTAAAGCTAAGTTCTTGCTTACATATGTTGCAAATAGCAATACATTCCGATTTTGAGTTTTCGCGAAAAAAGTTCCAGATTTCCGAAGATTTGGTGGACTTTTTACGCGTAGTCATTGCTAATTTTTGCACAGCAAAACCTCACACTAAAATTACTATATATACACTTAAACTAGATCGAATAAAATATTATTATAAAGTACTTATTTACGAATAAATCGTTACAGCATGAAAACTAATAACTTATGGGAATAACTTTTTGGTCTCGGTTTCACAATAAAATACCCGTTCGAAACGATTCGAAGGGTAAGGGGAACTCGTAGGTGACGGTGTTAATCAACTTTCTTGTACAATTTTATTTCATTTGTGAATACACTATACCCATAGAATATGGTCCCGCACTTTACCTGAATATTATCAACACTCGTACTGGAATATATGAAAAGAATAATGTGAAATTTTAATACCATTTAGTTGGTTCTTATCTTATACGTACTTAAGTATGCTCAACGATTGTATATTCACTTAATGCCCAGAATATCAGAACCAAACATGTTTCAAAGAATATTATACCCCCGTAAACGAGGTCGCGAGCCACTAATGACAGTTGGTAGCGATATTACATAATGTGAAAATTGATGCGCAAATTATAGATGACGTCACACAATATGCAATTTATTGCAACATAATTACACAAATTTTAAAGGAAATAAATTTTAAAGATAACCCCAAAGGGGGCACTCACGTGAACATGTAGAGCTTCCTTCAGGATTACTCCATGATGGCGGTGGCTTCCTTCAGGATTACTCCATGATGGTCGGCCGTGGCTTTGCTAGTCTTTCGGGCGTCGGTTACTTCGCTAATCTCTCGGGCGTGGAAATTCTTGAGCCAGGTTGAAACCAAATTTGATTTGTCTTCTTCCTATGTAGAGGGAACGACGGGAAACTGGTTTATAAGGAACGATAATCAAAGATAATGGCAAAAGGGACCCACATAACAAAAAGATACGATAAGATACCAGACCAACTCCTCTTGTTCGCGTTTCGGAGGCTAGTTTTTGACGCCTATCCGGAAAACCCCCACTATCCTCCTTCGTCCACACGCGTCGGCGCGAATTTCGCGCAACGCACTATCTGAAGTGACGGAAATACGCACACGTCCTTTTTAATTTATGGCGCGAAATTCTCACATATTAAAACTTAATTAAGAATGTCTAGTGCCGAAATTTTCGGCACGTTATAGCCTTTTCATTTATTTTAAGGGATTTTTCCTATGAGTTTTTTTTCTATGTGACCAGCTGAAGGCACAAGAAAGTTTTACGAGGATTTCCAGTAAGTGTATAGAGCCCACGGCAAGTTTCGATGGATAATGGCTTGTAGATGAGGAAACCTCAAAAGGCTAAGCGGCTAGTCGAACTATTTGCTCTGGGTAGAACATGAGCTGTGGGTCGGGGTTGGACTGCGACCAAAAATGTAAAGAATATGGCGCCACCGAATTTTTCTATACAAAGAAAACCTTACTTAAGTCCCTTGTACAAGGCGAATGCGGAAACCTTTATTCAATTACCGCTAAACAATTTATTACTGCAACACAATCCCTAAAGTTTCTTACCTTATGGCTCGACTTTGACCTTTATAGATCACTGCTACACCTGTGAACAGATTAAACAAAGATAGCACTGTTTGTGCATTTATACCCAAAATTTAAAAATTAATTCGAATCAACCTTCATTCATTCCAATTAAAAAGAATAGTCTTGACCAAAATAAAAATTTATTCCTTCAGTATTTAGCATGTTAATTATGACATTTTTTTTCTTTAATATAAGTTTGATTAATTTAAATTCTTGAAAAATATGTACATAAGTACTTGATATTATAAGTACTTCTCACCGTTAAAATATGGTCATTTCCATTAGAAATGTCTAACAAAAAAAAAAAAAAAAAAAAAAAAAAAAAAAAAAAAAAAAAAAAAAAAAAAAAAAAAAAAAAAAAAAAAAAAAAAAAAAAAAAAAAAAAAAAAAAAAAAAAAAAAAAAAAAAAAAAAAAAAAAAAATTTTTTTTTTTTTTTTTTTTTTTTTTTTTTTTTTTTTTTTTTTTTTTTTTTTTTTTTTTTTTTTTTTTTTTTTTTTTTTTTTTTTTTTTTTTTTTTTTTTTTTTTTTTTTTTTTTTTCGGAGGCTAGTTTTGACGCCTATCCGGAAAACCCCACTATCCTCCTTCGTCCACACGCGTCGGCGCGAATTTCGCGCAACGCACTATCTGAAGTGACGGAAATACGCACACGTCCTTTTTAATTTATGGCGCGAAATTCTCACATATTAAAACTTAATTAAGAATGTCTAGTGCCGAAATTTTCGGCACGTTATAGCCTTTTCATTTATTTTAAGGGATTTTTCCTATGAGTTTTTTTTCTATGTGACCAGCTGAAGGCACAAGAAAGTTTTACGAGGATTTCCAGTAAGTGTATAGAGCCCACGGCAAGTTTCGATGGATAATGGCTTGTAGATGAGGAAACCTCAAAAGGCTAAGCGGCTAGTCGAACTATTTGCTCTGGGTAGAACATGAGCTGTGGGTCGGGGTTGGACTGCGACCAAAAATGTAAAGAATATGGCGCCACCGAATTTTTCTATACAAAGAAGACCTTACTTAAGTCCCTTGTACAAGGCGAATGCGGAAACCTTTATTCAATTACCGCTAAACAATTTATTACTGCAACACAATCCCTAAAGTTTCTTACCTTATGGCTCGACTTTGACCTTTATAGATCACTGCTACACCTGTGAACAGATTAAACAAAGATAGCACTGTTTGTGCATTTATACCCAAAATTTAAAAATTAATTCGAATCAACCTTCATTCATTCCAATTAAAAAGAATAGTCTTGACCAAAATAAAAATTTATTCCTTCAGTATTTAGCATGTTAATTATGACATTTTTTTTCTTTAATATAAGTTTGATTAATTTAAATTCTTGAAAAATATGTACATAAGTACTTGATATTATAAGTACTTCTCACCGTTAAAATATGGTCATTTCCATTAGAAATGTCTAACAAAATTTACTTAAAAATGAGTGAGCTTGAGTTTACTTTCTGAATAATTAACTATATGTAACAATTTCGGTTGGTTTGAGTAGCACTACTATAACCTCACAAAAATACTCCACTCAGCTATTAGTGAAATATAAAACGTACAAATTTAATTTCTAATGATTCGAGTAAATCATGTTTCAAATAATTAAATCAATTTTTATAAAATATAGAATTTAACTTTCCTTATCTCCTAATGACATCTTCCGTAATTTCAATGTATTAATAAAAAGATTCAAAATGAAAATTTACAGGTTCCTGTTGCTTAATATGAAAAATATATAGTCTGTCATTCACCTAACTTGAAGTTCAGAACACGTGATTAAACAAAAAATTATTTGTCTGCTATATCCATGCTACAGCTGACATACGAAAGCAAATTTACATACCAGATGTTCATCCGATGGAAAAATACCTGCTAGGCGTCTTGCTTCAGCATTTAAATAAAGGAAATCTCCAATTCGATACAAACAAATTTGCTGCTTATTGAAGTTCCAAACCATATTAACTAATTGATGCTCTCCAAATCCACATCCGTACAAAGGTTAAATTCTTAAATTTTCCTACGTTGCATGTTAATTATAATTACGTTGCATGTTAAATTAAACTACATGGTAACTAAAATTTGCATGTTATTCAAAATTTTACGTTAAACAAAAGTTCTGTTAACTAAAAGTTGCATATTGTTTCATAGTTGCACTGAAAAATCTTTATTTAGTAAGATTACAAAAGCAGTATTACTTACTGTTAACCAAAGGCCCTTCAAACAAAATTAACGTCTCGTCGTCTGCGAGTTGTTTTCCAGCGAGTGTGGACAACTAAAGTGCGCGTCCGAGACGACATTATCTCAAGAAAACAATTTAAATTTTACGTGCTTCCAACACGTGGATTCAACAAACGTCATCGTCCTTGCGTTTAAAGAACAATTGACCTCTTCTGACGACAGCTGTATTGGAAATGATCATATCACGCGGGTTACCGCTTGACAACAAGCCCAACGCTACAATCGTCTAACAGAGGGAGCTCTAAGAATGACACTAATAGAAAAGTATCTTTTGTCACCGCATAATTTAAAATTATACACTTCCGAATTAAAAGTTATTATTGGATTCGACAATATTTAATATGTATTTTTTAGATTGTGTAGCATTATTATGCATTACGTTGGTTCTTATTAAGTAAATAGATTAAATATCTGTAGACATAATGATGGAAAATAAAATCGTTACAACGTAACAAGAATTCGCTAATTACATGACATTTATGAAGAGTTATTATATAGTGCAATTCAGGAAAATGAAGAATGTGCATATAATTAAATACCATTTCGGTTGTTCTTATTTTTGTACTTTGAACGGTAAAGCACTTTGTACTTAGAACCAAATATTGTTTTGCAGAATAATGATCTGTGGTATAGGTTATAGAAAAAGAATTCGGGGACTAAGTGGATTGAAAAGAAAACATACGTTCCAAAAATAACGTTATTTTAGAACGTTATATTTTGGTAACATTACACAAATTAACGTTACTGGTTCAGAACCGTAATTCTCATCACAAGTACCAGACGCTATTCTTACAATGCACGTAAAGTTAGCAACGAAAATCAGCAACGACACGCTTCTTTATCACCTCTCACGCTTGTGTCAACCAGGAATTCCAAATGTTTAATATATAAGTACAACGTCCGTTTTGTATGATATTTGACCGTTATTTATCACTCATGGTTGAAAGATATTAACACATTCTTAAAAATATAATGTAACTCGTAATTTATATTAGCCAATTAAACAAACAATTATAAAACAATTCCCACTGCCACCAGTCACCTCAGTGTGTCCAATATAGCACTGACTGCGACTTATGCAAGTGTAATCAAGGCTCAACCAGTGCTAATTATCAAACCAGTTACCACTCAAGAAAGTAAGGACACTAAGTCCGAGATCAAAGATGTTATTAACCCTGCAGATATTGGAGTAAATGTTTCAAAAATTCGTGAAGCATCAAAGGGTGGCATCATCATCGGTTGCATAAATCAATCAGACCGTAATTTATTACAAAAAAATATTGTTGACAAGCTAGGCAGCAAGTACAATGTTCAAGCACCTAGTTTCAGAAAACCAAAAGTGCGAATTGTCAACATAAGCAGTGATGATATAGATGCAGATAATAAAAAAATTACTGAAAAGTTAATTAAGCAAAATAAGCTTAACACTGAAATAAACAATTTCCATCTGAAAATCATAAAGGTAATTAAAAACACAAAACATAATAATTCAGTAATAATTGTTGAAGCTGATCCACAAACACATGGCCACTTATTAAAAATTGAAAAAGTTGCAATTGGATGGTCTATGGGGAATATCTATAATCATGTAAATGTTATTCAATGTTATAACTGCCTAAAATATAACCATGTAGCACAAGACTGTAAGTCTAATGTAACTTGTTCATTATGCTCTGGAACACACAATTATAAGAATTGCAGTGCAAAAGTTATGAAATGCTCCAACTGTTTATATGCGAAAGCCAAGCTCAACTTGGAAGTTGATGATACACATACAGCGGTAGATAAAAAATGTCCTTGCTACCTCCAGGTACTAAAGAAGGAAACTGCTAAAATTGAATATTATCAACAGATTTAGCAATCACAGATAATTCATACAATCAATAACCCCCGAATGTCCCAATGTAATGTTAAACAAAGTCATGGATTTTAAGTCTCTGCCTTATAAATATTAGATCTCTTATTCCATGCTTTGATGAATTTGAAGCTTTTATACACACTCATGATTATGATATAATTGGTATCACAGAGTCCTGGCTTCCTACTGAATTTCCATCCTCATTAGTGCATATTCAAGGATATAACTTAAATAGAAAGGATCGTCCAACTAGAGGTGGTGGTTTATGTTGGTATATTAGATGTAGTTTGCCTCATAAAACAGTAACAATCGACTACATTGAACATCCTACTCTCGAACAACTATGGATCAACTCAAATCGAATAAACTCAATGTTGCAGCGGGTCTTATATACAGATCCCCAAGTACAAGTTTGGCCTGCCTTAGTGAACTTGAAGTAGTTCTGTCTCACATTTGCACTAAATTTGACAATGTTGTTTTAATAGGGGATGTTAATATTGATTTTACCAGTACATACTTTAGCTTCAACAAATTAAGCTCTCTACTCAGTACTTTCAAACTAAAACAAAATGTAAAGGAACCCACTCGTGTCACAGATACTTCAACAACCTTAATTGATATTATATGTACCAGTTCTAACATGAATGTTACTTTATGCGAAACACTTGACCTTCACAATATAACAGACCACAGAGCTGTTGCTTGTCAGTTTGATTTAACTATACCTAAAAGATCTATGCATAACAATATATATAGAGATTTTCAGTGTTTCGATATAGACAAATTTGAATACGATGCTAATCAAATTGCATGGGACACCGTTGAATTAATAACTTCATTAGATGAAAAAGTAGGTTTCATTAATGAAGCTATTACATCGCTATTTGACATTCATGCACCCATACGCACGATTCATAGTCAAAAAAAGACCCACCCTTATATTACTGCTACTATTAGACAGATGATACAATTAAGAAATGCCGCATACAGAAGATACCTCAAATCCAAAAATAAAATAAAATTTCAGTACTACAAGGAGCTAAGGAATTACACCACGCAAGCTATTAAAAATGAAAAGAAAGCTTACTTTGAGTATCAATGTAAATCTAATATAAACAATCCTAAGAAACTATGGCAGATGTTTGACAGATGTCAAATTCACTCCAGAGAACGAAATCAAATCTCACCTGATATTCAAAATGCAACTGATGTAAACCATTTCCTTGTTAATTCCATTCCACAACAGACAGTACCTGCAGAACAACTCAAATACTATTGGACAAATTTTACCCAAAAGCAACTGATTTTTAAGTTTTAATCAGGTAACTACAGAATCAGTGGTTAAATCTGTAAGAAGAATCAAAACTAATGCTCATGGTATTGACGGTATTAACCGTAAAATGCTGTTACTAATAATGCCTTTCTGTGTCAAGACAATCACTCACATTATCAACTTTTCACTACAGTCTGGTACTTTTCCTGCTGCATGGAAGCTTTCGGATATAACCCCTATTGCTAAAAAAGCACTGGCTATGAGCTACTCTGACCTACGGCCGATCAGCATATTGCCTATCCTATCAAAAGTTATTGAACATTTGGTATATGTTCAAATAATGGAACATATCAAGCGATGTAGTATATTACCATCACTTCAGTCAGGCTTCCGAACAAGATACAGTACTGCTACAGCACTAACCAAAGTTGTCACCGATTTAACAGCCTCAATTGACGAATCAAAGGTTACGTACCTAGTTTTCATAGATTTCAGTAAGGCTTTTGATGTTATCAATCATGATCTTATGATAGCAAAGCTTCACTACTATGGATGCAGGGCAACTGTCCTTGATTGGTTTACAAATTACCTATTGGATAGGTATCAATCTGTTAAACTAATTCAACATCAATCCCAGTTTCTTCGTATACCTCAGGGTGTACCACAGGGAAGTATTCTGGGACCTCTCCTGTTTGCCATCTATACAGCAGACCTTCCTTCAGTGTTATCTTCAGCATGCAAATACCATATGTATGCAGATGATGTACAGTTATACATATCGAGTGACATACTATCTGTCAATAACACCATTATCCAATTGAACAGAGAACTTTCTGCAGTCTGCAAGTGGGTACAAAATAATGGGCTAATCCTGAATACAACGAAAACTGAGGCCTTGCGTGTTGGTTCAAAAACAAACTGTAAACGGGCAGGCATGCTACAAAAAATAAATCTGAAAGTGAACAATACTGTGATTAATATCAGTGGTAGTGTTAAATATTTAGGGATAACGTTGGACACTGAGCTCAATTTTGAAAGTCATGTCAATAAAAAATAGCAGTATGTTATTATAAAATGCGTACTCTATACAGATACAAGCACTTACTAAAATCTTATATTAAGTGGAGACTTTGTAACAGTTTAGTTATTTGACATCTAGATTATTGCAGCGTTGTATATTATAAACATCTGACATCTTATCTTAAGAACAGAATACAAGTGTTGCAAAATGTATGCTTTAGATTCTCGTTTGATATACAACGCAGGATACATGTAACACCCTATTACAACTCAAAAGCGATACTTAAATTTGATAGAAGAACAGATTTATTACTGGCCACTCTCATATATGTAATCATAGTCACCAAAGAACCAAATTACCTTCATGAAATATTACAACCACGATCTAGCTTACATCGCCTAAATCTGAGAAACAATACTAGTCTTACGATACCTGCACATGTTACTGCTAAATTTAAATCTTGTTTTGCTTATGTTGCTCCACTGATATTTAATAAATACGAAGAATTATTTGATATCAAAACTAAAAAAACATTTCGTACAAAGTTTCATAATAGTCTATGGGACGAACAGAAAAGAACTTGATATTAGAATATACATATACCTACCTACTTGTTTATTATATTTAATATTAATAGTTATTTTATATTTTATACTGTAGGGGAGGAATTGAAAACCAGCTTTGCTGAATTCCTCGACCGTTGGTGTAATTTCTTCACCAATAAACGTTATTCTATTCTATTCTAACAATGAAACTTTGATATACTACTTTAGTACATAAGATATATTTATTCCAAGATTTTCGCAATCACTAAAATACAAGTGCATAATGATAAGGGTATAATTATAAATATATGGTAAAAAATAAACATAAAAACAGTTTTCTACGTATATATTATTTTCATACAAACCGCTTATATGAACATCTTATAAACTTTATATAATTCTAATACGAAAACGAGAGGCATCATTGTCTTTGAATATTTCTTCTGCGAAAACGAGAGGCGACATTTCCAAAATAAAACCATTTTCTGTTAGATCATTTTGCATAGATGCAACGACCCAAAAATCAGGGGCGTGCAATTTCGATAACAGGCAACAAATCCTCAAAAGCATATATACCCGTACTTTTCTTTTTACAAAATTGTTGCTTTGTACATTTCTACTGCGAAAACGAGAGGTGACATTTCCAAAGTCTACGACAGTTCAACAATACAATCACTATTTAAGCCGGTTATGTGTAAAGGCAAATCTTGAAAATTATTATTTCTGATCCATCTCTTCTACAAAGCATACCGTTTTCTTTAATATCTGTACCATAACTATGGACAGCTGCATAAGCTATAATGCTTCCATAACCGTATTTTCCAGCGAACACCTGTTGCGCGGTTAACCCCCCTATTACATACAAAAATAAAATTTTTTTCATCAATACTTTTTGACCTGGCTATGCGAGAATACATGTTTACATCTGAAAGATTATTTATTTATTTATTTAAATCTATTGAACTACAGGCAGAGCCCAAAACAGTAGCTCCGATATATAATTCAAGTAAGGAGAGAAAAAAAATCAAAATAAAAACTAAAGATAAAAAATATAAAAAATACAGTGTAGAGATACTTATTGATTTTTAACGTTTTATGTGCATTATATACAAACATACATGTATGCATACACATACATATATACACATACGCATATACATACATAAGGATACACATGCACCTACACCTCACCTACACCTCCCTGCATACACATACACACTATACATACATATATATATGTAATTGCTTTTCACAGGTTTTAGGTCAGCTGTGAAAAGCAATTATATAAACTTCAAATAAGGTCGTTACCAGAATACCTACATATATATATATATATATATATATATATATATATATATATATATATATATTGTAATGTATAAGGAAGCTACCAAGAGTTCTAAGGGTTGTTTAGTACAAGGTAGTATATGCCAAGCAAAATAATCCACATATTTGATCACATAAACTTAAAAATGTATGTTTGCCGTATTTCACATATACTAAAATACCATTCAAAATGGTAGTTGAAATTAAGTGCCAAAAGGTAATATTAAAATGACTAAATGACGTAGTAAGATGTACAGTGCTCAAGGGTTTATACCGAGTTTGTATTTTAAAGGCCATTGAAAGTACATTTGCCGTCCAAAAACCGGATGCGTCTATGGATGTTTACTATCAACCACTCATCCAGGTTCAAGTGTGATTTATTTTGGTTTTTCATTTTAAATAGAATCAACTTTTGGACAATATTTGTAAACTCAAAATTATTAGTTATAACAACTTCAAATGTGATTGGTGAACTGTAAATATTTAGGACAAATACTAGAATTTTATGTGAATCAGAAAGTGTAAAAGGACATGAACTATGGTATGTGCGACACAAACGAAATGTTAGGATGTTATTGGACGATTTAGTATGTAATTTAAGATTTAGTTGGAAGGAAAGTTAAAATGGTCGCCTTGGAAAGCAAACAACGGAGATTATTTCGAAATTCATTTTGTAAAAAGACGTGTTTTTCATACTGTGCTAATTTGTATAACAATTTTTAAAAGAAGTTAATAAAAGTATTTGAGTTTAAAGAGTTTTGATTAAGTAAAAAAGGGTAAAGAAGTAACAGCGACAAAAATAATAAGTATAAAAAGTGGTGATTGTGCGACGGCGAAACGACGGGAAATTATATAGATTTGGAACGATATTGGGTAGCGATTTAAAGGTAGCAGGATTTGGGTAGCGATTTAAAGGGAGCAGGACATCGAGAGGAAATAGATAAAGGAAAGAAGTTGGGATTTGGATAGCGATTTATAGATTTGTAGCAGGACATCGAGAGGAAAAATATATAAGGAACGAAGTGGGATTTGGATAGCGATATTAAGTAGCAGGACATCGAGAGGAAAAATATATGGGAAAGAAGTTGGTTTTGGATAGCGATTATTAGGTAGCGGAGCATAGAGCAATTTGAAGTAAGACGACGAGTAGATTTGGATAAGATACGAAGAAGCGGACGGAGTAATTGAGAACACGAGGAGCGAAATTTAAAAGAACAACAATTGGTAGTGGAGGATTCGAAGCAGAAATTAGCACAGGGGAAGTTACAGCACTGGGTATTCAAAATTCTAAATTAGGGTTAATTATTTCAGGTATTGGGGAGCAGCTAAATTAAGAACAACACCTGGAGGCGGTACTAAACTTCAATCAGATAGGACAAAAGTGTAAAGACGCATACGGCGACAAGGATTTTGAGCCAGCAGTTAGAGCGGCCAAGAACGGAGTATAAACCAGGTGAGTGCTGAGATATCTTAAAACGTCAAAAAAAAAACAGTCATATAATTTTGGTAGTAATTTAATTTGGCACAAAGCAACGCTGATCGCAGTAAAATTTTGGCATATTAAAAAGTAGAGTAAAAATTTTGTACTAAAACAAAAGAAGTGCACTTTGGTTGGACTTTGCACATCTACTTATAACAGAACTCACTATAAGTAGTTGAACACCCTGAGATTTAAGAGCTTAAATAGTCGAGGCATTGAAATAAATAGTTAATTAAAGAACCAACCAAACGTTGCAAGTACGGGGCGTGCATTAAGTGTGCACATTACAAAAAAAAAGGCGCGACAAAAAGGGGTAAAACCAAATAAAAATTTAAAGAATATAGAATAAAGAGTGACTGAACAGTAAGTAAGTGAGTAGTAAGTGAAAGAAGTGTGGGATACACATACACATACACATACACACATACATCTAAATTTATTTTAATTATCATGTTAGTCACATAATCATCTGTCATTTTCAAAAAAATAATTTGACAATTATTAATTCTATACGATACTTTTGATAAAGGCGAAAAGAGTCGCCGAAACGTTAAGAATAATAAAAATAAACTTTTAAATTTTACACCAACTTTTATTACTTGGACTTCATACCCAATATACAAACAACTTATTATTAAAATATTTATGCTATCCAGTCCATTATTGATAAATATATATATATATATATATATATATATATATATATATTACTCATATTTAGACCAGGGTAGAAAATTAAATAATCACAGCAAATAATTTTAATCACCGTGTAGAAGCTTTGGGAAAAGGTACGCGTTATTAAATAAAAGCGTGAAGCATAACAATTCATTCGTTTTATTAAAAATAAGAGATTTAAATTATTTATAAAGCGCTTTATATAAAAGGAAGCAGTATTAGAAAACTTTACGTGTAATTTAATTATTCCTAGTAAAGAAACAAAGAGAAATTATGTGCAAAATTTATATTAATTAACCCTATTTTAAGTAACCGGTATTAAACAAAATGTACTGATAATAATTGAATATTTAATTAGGATTCACTAAAAATTAAAGGGTATTATTTTAATTGGAGTTAATTGAACCGTTAGTAACAGATAATATCTATAAAAACTTGTAAAAACCCAATAAAATACCATGAAATAAAGCTCTGAGAATTAATAGTATGTTTGAACACCTGCGTATTTTTAAAAAGCTCATTCTGCGTAAATTTTGCAGATAATTAATGGTTACAGAGAATGTTGGAGAAACCGTCGCATAATAGCTACGGGAAATGCTAAAGGTGGGTTATTTCACAGTCCACATGGACTGAAATAATCGATAATAAAGAATATCAATTTGCACCAATAAGAACAGGGTAGATAGAGACAGATAATATGCGCAAGACCGAGACACATATAGTAAAAGGCGTGAGTGGAGCAACATCACGGGGTTGCGATTGGGTGAAAATAAAAGGCAAAATTGAGAGGTAAAAATAACATTTCTGTATAAAATTCAATTAGTTATTTCCAGACGTTGCGAGCCGTGTCGAAATTTCTGAGATTTAACTAGGGCGAGTGCAAATTTCGTAAAAATCGCATGCCGGGCTGCGGAATGGGAACCTAGCATGCGAAATTCTGAAGAATTGTCCGTTTTGGGGACTAGACCGACAGACAGGCTAACCTCTATATATACCCAGGTGAATATGAACAAGCGCTCTTAGATCTGCGACTTGATTCAATGCGTTAAACAGTGTTTTTTAGTTTTCCGAGTTTGATAGAATAATTTAAAGTTTGCTCGTATATTTTGGTGATTTAAAACAGTTTGTTCTTTACGTGCTACAATGAATGTACTTTAGTGCACTTAGAAAAGAAGATACAAGGTAATAAAGTTTAGTATCACTGTACCAATTAGTAAAATTTACAGCGACAAATGAATACACAAAAGTAGGCAGTTTTAGCGTATATTGGTGAAAGAAGTATGAATTTCTTTGTTATTTTTCGGGGGTATTAATAATGAAATGATTCGTAAACGTGTCTGGATCCACAAAACAAGCTTCAGATATACACAAATGAGTTCCGGAAAAGCACTGAAACTACTTTAGATGTAGAAAATGATGTAGAAAATTTTAAAGGCGACCAGCAATACGAGGACCTAAACATAACCCAGTTGGATTGGTGTGATTAACAGAGGACGATGTACATGGAAGCCCCTAGTACAGTAACCTTCAGGTAACTTATGCTTTGTTGTTGGATTTTGATATTTTGGTGTGTGTTGAATAACTTTATAATTGATTTACTCAAAATGGACAATAGTGAAATTGTACTAACAATAAAATTTTAATTTTAAGGTGAAATTTGCTTGTTTAAGTAGAAAGGGGTATTTAGTATTGATGTTCTGGATTATGATGAAAATTTGGGTATGTCTTTGAGCTCAATTAGACGAACCTGGTTAATTAACGTAAAGGGTGGTAGATGCTCCCTTTGTACTCAGACTCAGGTCTGCATATATTGTTATATTAATTAGTAGGCATCCTACAAGGACTTTAATTCTGGATGCACATTAAAATGATAACAGATTTAATCGTGAAATTTTCTGATACTGAAATTTATGCTGAATTTTAATTTTGAAATTTTAATGTATTGTGAATATTGATGTAAATAGAGTAACGTTGATGTTTGTGGTAGGAATGTGTTTGTTTTTTTTTATGAATGAGGATGAAGGTTTAACTAGGTGAGCAGCCGAGGCGGAAAAGAGTAAAGAGGCGAGTAACAGAAGAAAGTCAACGGACCAGTTAAATTAATAGCTTTTTGTAGGTTTCACAGCATTCTTGACGCCCAATTCGTGAGGCTCGATTCGAAAAGCGGAGTACCCCGATTCTAAAGAGGTTTTACAGCATTCTTGGCGACCCAAAAATGAGGCTCGAGTTCCAAATAAATATTTTGTGATTTTATTCCAGGAAACTGGCGATCTGAGAGAGAGAGTTTCTGTTTGTGTATAAATTTAAGAGTATTTTTAGAGTGTGTGAGAGTGAGTAGAACGTATGCAGAGAAAAGAGTGGTTAAGGAGTCAAGGAGTGGAAATTGGAAGTGACGATAGTGCATTGTGTGGGAAAAATTCGAAAATGGAAAAAGCTGGAGGCAGTAGAGATCAGTCGAGGACGGAATCAGGGGATCAAGGAAATGAGTTAATGATGAGAATGTTAGAGGAAATGCGATTAGCTAGGGAGGAGTCCAACAGAAAATTAGAACAGCTAAGCGATGAATCTAATAGAGCTAGAGAAGAATCAAATAGAGCGAGGGAGGAGTCCAACAGAAAATTAGAGCAGATAAGCGGGAAAATTGAACAAAATACTAAAGAATTTACAGAATTTAAAGATAGTCTTACCGTGAAACTGGGGGAAGTAGAAAATAGGGTGGAACAAAATGAGCGTGATATTACAGGTCTTCGACAGGAAATGGGACATTTAAGGTCCGAAGTACGCTTTTTTTGTGAAGAAGAGATTAATATAAAAATGACTGAAGTAACGGACTCATGTAGGGATCAGTTAGGCAGGGTAGAGCGCGAAGTTAGTAGTATCAAATACAACATGTCAAGTTTAACGGGGGATGGTCCCAGATTTTCTACAGGTGGAGTATCATTGGACCAACACATGAAGTTTTATGGCGATAACAGGGTAAATCCACAAATTTTTATTAATAGTGTAAGAAATCTAGTGGGAAATTTATTTTACGAACAGACTAAACTGAATACGATAAAGGCTTTATTGAAAGACAACGCGGAAGCATGGTACAATTTAGTAGGACAGGACATAGACACCTACACGGACTTTGAAGACAGATTTTAAAGCACTACTGGAGTGACCACAGACAAGACCAGGTACGAGACGACTTAATCACAGGAAATTTAAGGAGAATTTTCAGGAAGTAGGAGCAATATGCTATACGCAAGTATAGCATAGCAAAGCAACTGAACCCACCACTGACGGACCGACAAATTATCAAATATTTATCACGACACTTCGAGGTAGAAGTGAGACAACACGTAGCACTACAGAACATAGTGGACAGAGAAATGTTTTAGAATACCTGCAGAGGTACGACGACGTAAGTAGTGGACGACCTCGGGATAACAGGAAAGACAGATCAACACAGTTAGGTTTGACAATAGACGGGACAACTATGCTAGAAGGGGAATAGTTACGGATACCAGCGACAGAATTGGGAACAGCGACGACCATACGTTAGGAGTAATAGTTTAGGAAGGGACCTGCACCGAGACCGGAACCTACCAGAAGGAATAGTTCACCGGACATGAGGGGACTGCTAATACAGACACGGAACGAGTGGAAACGCCTAGGACATACGCTGAGGTGACGGCTAGACCAGGACCAAGTAGGGAAAACAGACCTGGACAGGATTTTTAGAACGCGACAGACCACTAGATTTCAGTGTAAATGTATATGAACATCCACGTGAATTTTTCAAAATTGAGGAGGAAGTAGAGCCAGAAACTGAGGAAAAATTATGTTTGCCAATTGTTAATATAGGAATTTTTGAGAATAATGTAGAAGTATACACTTGATACAGGGGCAGAGGCGAGTTTAATATCGGAGGAATTCGTCAGCAAAATTAGGGATAAGGTTTGTGATAGAATTATGCCTATAAAGCGTAGCCATTTAGTAGCTCCAAATAAAAAGAAGTTTGCTGTAGTAAATAGTGTTGTGGTGCTTAGGATAGATATAGGAGGTTTAAGCTGTGAACAGGAGTTTGTAATTGTACCTGGACTGAAGTTTCAGAGCATTTTAGGTATTGACTGTATGATGAAGTTAGGGGTTTTGATAGATATGGAAAGGAAGGTAATAAGGATTAAGGATAGGGTAGTGCCATGGAAGGGCAGTTATGAAGTCACAGAGGATGACACTAGGTTTAGTATTAATGTAGTAGAGGTAGAGGATGATGAAGTTAAACAGATCAACACGATAAGATGTCCAGAGGATAGGATAGTAGAGGTTCAAGCTTTAGTACAAAAACATGCAGAATTAGTGGGGGTAGAAGCAACAGCAGCATATCGGGAGCAGGTGAAGGCAGAATTAATTAAAGATGCACGAAAAATCAATCAACGGACCAAACCGCAATTCCATTGTCCACCATCCATGGACACATTTTTGACGAAGTTAAAGGGCAAGTTTGTTTTTAATAAAGTAGATTTAAGGAATTCATTCTGGCTGATTCCAGTACACAAAAATTCTAGAAGGTACATAGGATTTTCCGTAGAGGGAAAAATTGAGAATTTTAAAGTAGTATCGTTTGGTTTGTCGGCAGAAAAGAAAATAATAATAAATGAGAAACAGACAAGTATAGGGCATAAAGAAGAAGCAGTATTTAAGAGTCAGGATAATAGGGATGATAAGTTTATTTTATGTGAGATAACAGGGATGATAAGTATAGATATAAAAGGAGGAAAAATAGGGATGAAGAGTATTAGGTTGGTGAGAAGAAAGACTTGGAGGGTCAAGAAGAGAGTTAGATTTAAAGAACCTGATGAACAAAGGATAGAATAGGTGTATATAGAAGAATAGAAGTAGGTGTGTATAGAAAATAAAGCTAGGTATAGGATAAATATGGGAGATAAGTAGAAATAGGTTTAGGATGAGAATAAAGAGTAAATGTAGGAAGAAAAGAAGATAGGTTAAGTATAGATATTTCATATAAGATTAGTGGAGAGTTAGGAATAGAGTAAGAGTAGGATAGATATATAGGATTAGGTAGGGGGAAGTGAAGTATAGGGAAGATTAGTTAAAAGTTAGGAATAGGATAGGTATATAGGATGTATATAGGATTAGATGGATAAGTAGGATGAAAGTAGGGATAATTTCATTTTATGAAATTAGGTGAGAGTTAGGAATAAGATAGGGATATAGGACAGGTGTAAATAATTTTTTTGATTGGATATAAGTAAGGTAAGTTAGATAGATAGGGGTAGAGAGAGATAGGCAATTTTTTTTGTAAGTTTGTTTGGCAGTCTAAATGCTTTATATTTGCATTCAAATAAGTGGGATTATTTGTATTCAAATAGGGGGAAAATACTCATATTTAGATCAGGGTAGAAAATTAAATAATTACATCAAATAATTTTAATCACCGTGTAGAAGCTTTGGGAAAAGGTACGCGTTATTAAATAAAAGCGTGAAGCATAAAAATTCATTCGTTTTATTAAAAATAAGAGATTTAAATTATTTATAAGACGCTTTATATAAAAGGAAGCAGTATTAGAAAACTTTACGTGTAATTTAATTATTTCTAGTAAAGAAACAAAGAGAAATTACGTGCAAAATTTATATTAATTAACCCTATTTTAAGTAACCGGTATTAAACAAAATGTACTGATAATAATTGAATATTTAATTAGGATTCACTAAAAATTAAAGGGTATTATTTTAATTGGAGTTAATTGAACCGTTAGTAACAGATAATATCTATAAAAACTTGTAAAAACCCAATAAAATACCATGAAATAAAGCTCTGAGAATTAATAGTATGTTTGAACACCTGCGTATTTTTAAAAAGCTCATTCTGCGTAAATTTTGCAGATAATTAATGGTTACAGAGAATGTTGGAGAAACCGTCGCATAATAGCTACGGGAAATGCTAAAGGTGGGTTATTTCACAGTCCACATGGACTGAAATAATCGATAATAAAGAATATCAATTTGCACCAATAAGAACAGGGTAGATAGAGACAGATAATATGCGCAAGACCGAGACACATATAGTAAAAGGCGTGAGTGGAGCAACATCACGGGGTTGCGATTGGGTGAAAATAAAAGGCAAAATTGAGAGGTAAAAATAACATTTCTGTATAAAATTCAATTAGTTATTTCCTGACGTTGCGAGCCGTGTCGAAATTTCTGAGATTTAACTAGGGCGAGTGCAAATTTCGTAAAAATCGCATGCCGGGCTGCGGAATGGGAACCTAGCATGCGAAATTCTGAAGAATTGTCCGTTTTGGGGACTAGACCGACAGACAGGCTAACCTCTATATATACCCAGGTAAATATGAACAAGCGCTCTTAGATCTGCGACTTGATTCAATGCGTTAAACAGTGTTTTTTAGTTTTCCGAGTTTGATAGAATAATTTAAAGTTTGCTCGTATATTTTGGTGATTTAAAACAGTTTGTTCTTTACGTGCTACAATGAATGTACTTTAGTGCACTTAGAAAAGAAGATACAAGGTAATAAAGTTTAGTATCACTGTACCAATTAGTAAAATTTACAACGACAAATGAATACACAAAAGTAGGCAGTTTTAGCGTATATTGGTGAAAGAAGTATGAATTTCTTTGTTATTTTCGGGGTATTAATAATGAAATGATTCGTAAACGTGTCTGGATCCACAAAACAAGCTTCAGATATACACAAATGAGTTCCGGAAAAGCACTGAAACTACTTTAGATGTAGAAAATGATGTAGAAAATTTTAAAGGCGACCAGCAATACGAGGACCTAAACATAACCCAGTTGGATTGGTGTGATTAACAGAGGACGATGTACATGGAAGCCCCTAGTGCAGTAACCTTCAGGTAACTTATGCTTTGTTGTTGGATTTTGATATTTTGGTGTGTGTTGAATAACTTTATAATTGATTTACTCAAAATGGACAATAGTGAAATTGTACTAACAATAAAATTTTAATTTTAAGGTGAAATTTGCTTGTTTAAGTAGAAAGGGGTATTTAGTATTGATGTTCTGGATTATGATGAAAATTTGGGTATGTCTTTGAGCTCAATTAGACGAACCTGGTTAATTAACGTAAAGGGGTGGTAGATGCTCCCTTTGTACTCAGACTCAGGTCTGCATATATTGTTATATTAATTAGTAGGCATCCTACAAGGACTTTAATTCTGGATGCACATTAAAATGATAACAGATTTAATCGTGAAATTTTCTGATACTGAAATTTATGCTGAATTTTAATTTTGAAATTTTAATGTATTGTGAATATTGATGTAAATAGAGTTAACGTTGATGTTTGTGGTAGGAATGTGTTTGTTTTTTTTTATGAATGAGGATGAAGGTTTAACTAGGTGAGCAGCCGAGGCGGAAAAGAGTAAAGAGGCGAGTAACAGAAGAAAGTCAACGGACCAGTTAAATTAATAGCTTTTTGTAGGTTTCACAGCAATATATATATATATATATATATATATATATATATATACAGTTTGAACTTGTAGTGAAGTAAGCAAAACAGTTAATACAATTAATACAATTATTACAATATTTCCCTAAAAATACATTTTTAAAAAATTGTTCTTGATATGGCGCTTTATTAAAATAACACTGTCATCAAACAAATCGATGTTTGATAATTGCATTGTTAAGTTCATGGTGTGGCACATGCGGTTTATAGGAGAATTGCGACTATAATTAGTTTTTGATGTTGTCGGATAAAATGTAAGGGGTTTAAGCAATGTACGATTAGGGGTTAATAAGTGTTAATAAGTGCTAAAAGGTGGGAAGAGTCAATGACTGATTTTAAAATTTTAGAAAAGAAAATATTGTCTGCCAGAGTTTGTTTATCTTTTAGAGTTAGCATATTAAGATATTTGCAGCTAGAGAGGTATGAGTTAGAAGTTGATGGCGTTTTTTTCATTATGTAAGTGATCATTCTTTTTTATATTTTTTCTATTCTTTTAGTATAAACTTGATAAGTTGGATTCCAAACCGAGCTTCCGTAACTTAAAATTGATAATACGTATGCATTGTAAAACGTTAATGTAGTGTTTATGTTGTTGAAGTATCTTGTGGTTCTCATTATGAACCCCATCTTATTGGCTTTTTTGCATATGTTATCTACGTGCGTTGAAAATAACATTTTAGAGTCAAACGTGACACCTAAATCAGTGATTTTAGCTGTTGTGACTAGAATATGATTGCTAATACTATACGTGTAATCGGTTATGTTGATGTTTCTTGTAAATGAGATGCTATAACAATTAGCAAAATTTAAAAATAATTTATTCTTCTCACAGTAGTGAGCAAGTCGCTGTAAGTCCGATTGAAGTTTTTGACAATCGTCTTCACAAGTGATTTCTTTGAAAACCTTCAGATCATCAGCATAGAGTAGTATATTGCTAAAGTAGAAACACCGATGTATATCGTTTATGTACAACACAAATAATAACGGACCTAAGTGAGAACCTTGCAGAACACCGGATGTTACTGAATAAAATTTAGAACGAAATCCATTTACAGAGACTGCTTGTGATCGATTTCTTATATAGGAACAGACCCATCTCAATAAAATGCCTTGAACCCCGGATTCGACAAGTTTACGGACTAGTATCATATGATTGATTTTATCAAATGCCTTGCTTGCTAAAGTCCGTAGACACGGCATCAACCTGACATCGCCGCTCCATGCATTCAAGTATAATAAATTTATCTCTACAGATTTCCTTTTAATAAAACCATGCTGTTGTGGAATGATTTCGGAGCTTACAGAAAAATATAGTAAGTCAAATATAATTTTTTCGAATAGTTTTGGGATAGCGGACAGTATAGAAATTGGTCTGTAGTTTTTTATATCTGAGGGATCGCCAGATTTAAATATTGGAACTACAATGCACTTTTTCCATACCGATGGAAATATCCCCATTGCTAACGATTTAATGAATAGAATGGATAAAGGGTGGGTTATTCCGTTGCAGCATCGTTTTAATAAAATTGGTGGTATTCCGTCTAACCCTGGACCTTTGTTTATGTTTAGCGTGCGCAGACGCCGATGGAGACCACATGTATTGATTATGTGTTCGGCATAACTATTGTGATTACTGGAGTCACAGTCAAAATTAATATTGGCATTCACATCGTATTCATATACGGATTGAAAAAATAAAGCTAATAATTCAGCAATGTCCTCGCCTTTAAAAGCAGTTTTACCATCATAGTTTAAAGAGTGTGGAATATTTGATCTATGCGATTTTTTTAGTTTCACAAATTGCCAAAAATACTTAGGGTTTGTAAGTATGTTATCTTGCGCACTCTTCATGTAATTTTGATAATCGCTTTCGATAAGAGTTTTACTACGGCGCCGAAGTATTGAAAATGAGTAGTAATCAAGTGTATTATTGTAATTTTTCCACCGTTTATGATACCGTTTCTTTTCCTTGATTACTTTAATGGTTGCTCTTGTGTACCATCTTGGAAAACGTTTATTATGGTTCTGTTTTATTTTTGGTATTCTTAGTTCAAATATTTCGGTTAATTTGCTATAAAACACAACACCGCATCTTCTATATTTCTGCCAGAGAGCAATTCATCCCAATCAGTTGATAATAAGTCATTGTCAATTTGTATAAAGTTAGCTTTAGTGAAATTGTACATAATTAATGGATTTATAGGTAAATTGTTTTTGATATTACATGTCACGAAGATTTCAAGAGAGGGATGATGTATATCCTCTGGGACTAACGCCATCGGACTTTTAATTATGTTAATTTTAACATCTGCGTTTGTTAATACCAAATCAAGAACTGTATGATTGTGGTTACAATGTGTATTATATTGTCGTAGGCCACATAAAATCAGAGCATCTACTAATACTATGGAGCGCCGATTTGAATATCCTGTAGGTGTTGCGTACTGTAGAATATTATTATTAGATATCCATGTAATTTCCGGCATATTAAAATCGCCACATACGAATACGTTTGCGTTTGTATCAGTCATATTGCCGCATAGCTTATCTAAATAAACATTTAGTGCTGTATTATCACCTGGAGGTAAGTAGACAATGCCAACAACAATCGAAAAGGATCCTTGACCGATTGAAATCCAGATGTCTTCTGCTGTGGATGACCAGTTTATTATTCTCTTCGATACTATAGAGGTTTTGACCGCAACAAGGACTCCACCTCCAGACTGTTTTAAGGATCCTGTGGTTTCCCTATCACGTCGATATACCGTATAATCATTGGAAAAAAGTTCACTATCACTTATACCTGAAACCAACCCACTTTCCGTGATACAAATGATATCATAGTCACAACTTAGAACGTTTATGTAAAAGTTACGAGTTTTCGTTCGTAGACCGCGTACATTCTGGTAAAAAACGTTTAGAGACATTTTTAAAAAACAAGTTGCATATTATTTATTACAAAGTATGTACAAAATTAAGTGAAAGGAGACAACTATAGTTTGTTTAAATCACTTTCGGACTTGATAGGTTTAGCGGGCGAGGTTTCATTCTTGATGATGCAGTTACGAACCCAAACGAATTTATAACTTTTTTTCCTAGCTGTTTCCTTGGCTTGTTGCAAAAGTAGTTTATTTCCATTAGTCAAGTGTTCATTAATAAATATTACATCGCCTAGTTTATCGATTTTAATTCCTGGTTGTTTGGAATTAGTGGATGATCGCTTGTAAAGCTTCGGTGCAGCTAAAAATTCGTCCTTTTTGCGTCTCAATACGAACTTTACTACTATGTTACGGGGTTTTTTATTATCATTATTCATGTGCTGCACCCTGTGTGCGATACTTATATCGTTATATGAAATGTTGCAATTTATTGCTTGACCTATTGCTTTTAAAGTGTCGTATATATTTTCATTATTTGATTCAGTAACACCTTGGATTTCAAGATTATCCATACGGGAACGCTGTTCGAGTTCAGTAATTTGAGCGCGTTGTGATTGTATTATTTCTTTCATCATTATACACTCAGCATTCAAAGTATCTATAATTTTAAGTGGGGCCCGAACTTCTTTCAGTTGAATTTCGAAATCATCTATTTTATTGCAACAAAATTGAATTGAAGTTAACATTTCAGACTGAGCCGTTTTAATGACTGATATTTCGGATCTTATAGTGGTGAGTAAATTTATAATGCTATCAGAATTACCTTTTGGTAGAGAACAGCTTGTAGCACATTTCCATGAAAATCCTTTAATATCGTTTACTGCTATAGCTTCATCTGGCATTCCAATACATTTCATGTGAAACACCATATTGCATGCACCTTCGCATTGTATGCTATTACTGTGACGAGTTATCAGGCCGTTGCACTCTTTACAATTGCTAGGCATTGTTTATCTATTCGGTTCTAACAAAAATTATTATAATGATTATTTATTACTTGGACTAACTAAACACGTCTACACCGTACCGCGACTATTCGTAGTTGTTTTATTAATGAACTAAATGTGCGAATAAAAGGGAAGAAGGATTCATACATAGCCTGATAATTAACCCCTACTAAACAACTACAGAATTCTGGCTTATCTATATTGCTTTGTCAGATCTTTTGATATGAATTTTTGGGAAATTTTAGTGCAGGTATTGTATAAGCTAAACCTACTTTACTAAAATAGTTAAGAAAGGGGTCAAGTAATTCACAAATAACTTTTTGCTTTTTGTCCTATTCATGTTTCAAGTAAAAGGTTATTGGCCGTGCAGGTAAAATCATACTTTGGATACAACAGTTTTAGTAGAAGAACGGGGAGTCAGTAAGGGTTATATCACGTGTACAACTCATGATATCTTAAAACTTTGCAATAATTCACTCAAATCACTATACTGCTTAACTGATTTTGTATTATAATCAATACCTTTATGATTGTATAGGCGAAACTTTGATACTTATACATTTCTTCTTTTTGATTTCTGTAAAATATCTTTGTTGGTCGGTTCATGATTGTTAAAAGTGGATAACGGTTTATTTATTAAACAAAAAGCAGCTCGTTTATGGTGTTCGTCTTTCAAACTAGTTATTAAGTAGTGCATTGTGTTGTCTGTTTAGCAAAATTTTTGTTGAGGAAGCCAAGGCGATCTTGCCTCTTACATCTGATTTGAAACATTTGCGGCGTTACTTTTATCATTCAAACACGTTACTTCATTTATAGAATGCGTTGAAAGAAGCCAGTAAGTGGAGTTCAAAAACGAAAATTTACTAAAGGGAAAGAGGGCTAATTATTTTATAATAGAAGAAGTACTAACGATGATGCATCTAGTGATGGAAAATTCGAAACCGAGACCGCAACTATAGGGTAATGATGTAAAATTGCTAAAGTTCGTTTCCGAACTTTCGGAATGAAAGTTTGAACGAAAGTTTAAACGCCAACTTTTCTCTAACTTTTCAAATCAAAAAATTAATTTTCAAAGTATTAAGGCGAGAATTCAGAGAAGTTCCGATTACTGCATTATCAGTCTTGTAATTGTGGCACGCATAGACATTAACGGCAAATAAAAAAGGGCTTAAACGAAATTATATATGAGCAGTCGGCTGTTAAATTTGACGTGGATAAATGTATATTATTTTGTCGCCATCGGCGGCGATATAATGTTGTTAATTTCTGTAATGTGCATTTCTAATGGTACAAGAACAGGTTAATAATAACTCCTTCCTTTATATTATTTTTTAAATGGTGGCACATTTTTATCTTGACATATAGGTATGACAGTATCTGAAAAGAACCCTTATTGATAGCAAAGAAAAGAAAAACAGCAGTTCTATGTACTCTCAGTGGTGCTTTGGTAAAAAATTAGTACCAGAGCGGTTGTCAAATTTGGGTGGCGATTCAAATAACATACAATACAGTCTACAGGATTAAAAATTACGTGATGACGACATAAATAAAAGCCCCCTGTATGTTTCTTGTGGTTTGTTTAGCATTTTTCTCAATCTTCTTTGGGAATTAAACCACTCATAGTTTTTAAAATTAACTTTATTTATGTTTCGATCCGTGACGATTCTAGGTCATGGATCGAAACGTACATAAAGTTGATTCTAAAAACTGAGTGGTTTAATTCCCAAAGAAGATTAAGAAAAATAAATAAAAGTCATCGGGTTACTATTTACTGAACATATTAATACTATATTAAAAAATGCAGGGAGAGCTACTGCATCAATTGTATATTAAAATAATAAACTAATAAAAAAATGTATATCTGAAAAATAGTTTCGGAGCGGCACTCCGGACCGCTCCGGCACCAAAGCACCCACCGCTGGCTACTTTATTATTCTGCAGACAGACTAATAAACAAGTTTCATACAAACAAGTTACAAATTGGGTGTGAATAGCTTCTTCATTTTTAAATACCCACCCCTATATTGAAATTGATTTTTATGGTATTCAAATAAATACGAAGGAAATAATCACTCTACAAAATTGAACAAGGCTTAGTAAATTGACTCTTTTTAGATAATCTGATATGAATTTGAAGTGCTTTACTTGAAACTCTACTAAAAACTGCAATTTATAGAACAAAATAATTAATTATTTTTCAAGAAGGAACATTTGTAACATTGAGCCAGCTTATTAAAACATCGATTATTCAATGTGAAAATTGGGTTTTTAAGATAAAAAAGATGTTTTCTGCTGAAAACTGATAAATGCACTTCACTAATACCAAATATGGCTTGGATAGCATGTTTTTTACAGTGTTTTTTCTTACAAAATAATTAATTACATTGCTTGTATATTGCAGTGTTTAAGAAAATACTGAATACAACAATACTTGATATTACTTTTAGAACATGCCGACGGGTGGGCATACGCCAAACCTTTTTTATGAACAAAACAGATGTCATTCTTTTAGTAAAATACTTTTACCAAAAAATCATGACAATAGTATAAAGGGATTCTAAATCTTATCTTTGACAATAAATTGTTTTTATAAAAAAATATGTACCTACTTACGTAAATACTTCTTTCAACACAAATTTACTTATACATCATTTCATATTTTCTTGATAGATGTACATACTGTACAAGCGTGGATTTACAGGGGGATAATGGGGTAATTACCCCTCCCAGAACGTTCTATTGGTATCCAATTTTTCATATTATAATTTTAATGAAATAAAAAATATACAATAAGAGTCAGGCAACTTTAGTTTCAATTTTTTAATAATTTCTAAAAGTACAAAAAAACACCTGAAGCAAAATTATTAAGCGTTACTCCAATTCCTGTTATTCCATTAAAAGGAAATGGACACTCATTGCATCATATTCCTATCGCTACCGACTACCCATTGTATTCGGCATCCTTCGCTGTTGTGGCGACATTGTTGTGATTATGAGACGATCCTGCCAATGACGGTGACTTTGAGACGACCTTCTTGTAATGTTGACACCGCTATTACAGATTATTATAAGGGGTGTTTTAAAATTGCAAGGCACTATTTTAAGGGAGTGTTCTTTAGCACAAAATAAACATAAAACTTCTAATAAATATATATGTCCCCATGTTCTTTTCGCAGTAGAAATATTCAAAGCAAAAATTTTGTAAACAGAAGAGTACGGGTATCTATGCTTTATGAGGATTTTCTGCCTGTTATCGAAATTGCACGCCCCTGATTTTTGGGTCGTTGCATGTATGCAGAATGGTCTAACAGAAAATGGTTTTACTTTGGAAATGTTGCCTCTCGTTTTCTCAGTAAAAATATTTAAAGTAAAAATTTTGTTAAAAGAAGAGTACGGGTATATATGTTTTATGAGGATTTTCTGCCTGTTATCGAAATTGCACGTGCCTGATTTTTTGGTCTTTGCATGTATGCAAAATGGTCTAACAGAAAATGGTTTTACTTTGGAAATGTCGCCTCCCGTTTTCGCAGTAGAAATATTCAAAGCAAAAATTTTGTAAACAGAAGAGTACGGGTATCTATGCTTTATGAGGATTTTCTGCCTGTTATCGAAATTGCACGCCCCTGATTTTTGGGTCGTTGCATGTATGCAGAATGGTCTAACAGAAAATGGTTTTACTTTGGAAATGTCGCCTCTCGTTTTCGCAGTAGAAATATTGAAAGCAAAAAATTTTGAAAAATGAAGAGTACGGGTATATATGTTTTATGAGGATTTTCTGCCTGTTATCGAAATTGCACGTGCCTGATTTTTTGGTCGTTGCATGTATGCAAAATGGTCTAACAGAAAATGGTTTTACTTTGGAAATGTCGCCTCCCGTTTTCGCAGTAGAAATATTCAAAGCAAAAATTTTGTAAACAGAAGAGTACGGGTATCTATGCTTTATGAGGATTTTCTGCCTGTTATCGAAATTGCACGCCCCTGATTTTTGGGTCGTTGCATGTATGCAGAATGGTCTAACAGAAAATGGTTTTACTTTGGAAATGTCGCCTCTCGTTTTCTCAGTAAAAATATTTAAAGTAAAAATTTTGTTAAAAGAAGAGTACGGGTATATATGTTTTATGAGGATTTTCTGCCTGTTATCGAAATTGCACGTGCCTGATTTTTTGGTCGTTGCATGTATGCAAAATGGTCTAACAGAAAATGGTTTTACTTTGGAAATGTCGCCTCCCGTTTTCGCAGTAGAAATATTCAAAGCAAAAATTTTGTAAAAAGAAGAGTACGGGTATATATGATTTATGATGATTTTTTGCCTGTTATCGAAATTGCACGCTCTTAATTTTTGTGTCGTTGCATGTATGTAAAATGATCTAACAGAAAATGGCTTTATTTTGGAAATGTCGCCTCTCGTTTTCGCAGTTGAAATATTCAAAGCAAAAAAATTTGTAAAAAGAAGAGTACGTGTATATATGATGTATGAGGATTTTTTGCCTGTTATCGAAATTGCACGCCTCTGATTTTTGGGTTGCTGCATGTATGTTAGATGGTGTAACAGAAAATGGCTTTACTTTGGAAATATCGCCTCGTGTTTTCGCTGTAGAAATATTCAAAGCAAAATATTTTGTAAAAAGGAGAGTACGTGTATATATGATTTATGAGGATTTTTTGCCTGTTATCGAAATTGCACGCCCCTGATTTTTGGGTTGTTGCAAGTATGCAAAATGGTCTAACAGAAAATGGTTTTACTTTGGAAATGTCGCCTCTCGTATTCGCAGAAGAAATATTCAAAGACAATGTTGCCTCTCGTTTTCGTATTAGAATTATATAAAGTTTATAAGATGTTCATATAAGCGGTTTATAGAAAATAATATATACTTAGAAAACTGTTTTTATGTTTATTTTTTACCATATATTTATAATTATATCCTTATCATTATGCACTTGTATTTTAGTGATTGCGAAAATCTTGGAATAAACATATCCTATGTATTAAATTAGTGTATTAAAGTTTCATTGTTAATGTTTGTTTAATTAGCTAATATATATTACGGGTTACATTATATTTTTAAGAATGTGTTAATATCTTTCAACCATGAGTGATAAATAACGGTCAACTGTCATATCATATAGAACGAACTTTGTACTTATATTTTAAAGATTTGGGACTTCTGGTTGACACATGCATGAGAGGTGGTAAAGAGGCGTGTCGTTGCTGAGTTTTCGTTGCTAACTTTACGTGCATTTTCTTACATATCTCTATTTACATAAAATAGTTCAAGAGCTTAACAATAACTTTATATTCTCCTATGTTACCTGGTAAATTGTGAATAGATAAAATACTATAAAGTAACTTCAACAACTTATTTTTAATAAACATTTAACTTTATGTTTATTTAATGCTGTAATTATAGGGTTAATTAAGGGGTAGGTTAAGTCATTGGGGTCGTAGAATAAGTAAAGGAAACTCCCAAGTAACGGAAACATATAATTATAGATATTAGAAGAGTAAATGGGTTATTATAAAAATTATTAGTTGCGAGCACACTGTATATAGCAGTACAAACAATTAAAACACATATCCAAGAGTAGCTACTAGCAAAGATTAGAATTTAAAAAGGTAACGAAACGCATTAAAATTAAATCAGTGAAAAACCTGCATGAATTGGCTAGACAAACATTCAAAAAGTATGTTAATATATTATCGTAAAAGCACGCAGAAATTATGCATTATTTAAAAGCGTACGTGATCTAAGAGAATCACAGTTGTTCGAAAATCCAATTTATTAGGAAATAAACAAACACCAAATTTATTCGATTTAGATTAGAATAAGGCTAACAAACAAGACTACGTGGTCGATATGTACGAAAATTCCTGGGATTCCTAAAGTAGATATAAGGTATAACATTTGAATTACGTGACATAGAGCACCGCGGCATACAATTAAAATACATACAATTGGTAAATTTTCCAAAATAACAAGTGATAATATGCTTGGCTCGCCCAGCTTGTGAAGCCAGCAAATCACAAACAAAAGTGGGACGATCCTATAAATATCTTGAGAATTGAATATCGAGTTAGTATACTCTGAAACTGGGCAGTGACTATATTTGAAAGTGCCAAATATTTACGTGAATATTTGTTAACAGTGAAATTCTAGAGTGTATAATTGTGAAAATTGTGCCGTACTTCTGAGACGTAAGTAAATAAGATTTAGGAAATTATAACATTTCTAATAATAAATAAAACAGGGCTCTGAATGTCCATCTGAATGACCATCTCAATGACAATCTGAAATACGATATAAATTACAATCTTAAATTACAATTAAAATAATGTTACGATTCCTGTAGAACTTTAAATTACGAGCTATTACGATCAGAAATACAATTTTGGAGAATGCTGCCTGCTCAATCAAATTGATGGTAAATATTATATTGCGGAAGTAGAAAACCTTTCATTGAAATAAACGCACCAATAACGATTTGGATATCGACTTCAATTCTTCGGAGCACCTATGAAAATACTTCAGGTTAGAGATTTTGATATGACTTATTTTTAAAACTGCTTTATCTCAAATATTTTTGATACAATTTATTTTTAAACTGTTTTATCTCAATCATGATTTAAAGTGTAAAAGCCGACAAATTGGGGGTTTCTTGTATAAATTTTATGAAAAGCTATAGACATTTTTGAAACGTTTCAACAGGTCTTCTAAGGTAATAAAAAGCTCGTTTTGCTGGCTTGATTTTCGAATGATTTGGCATATGTATATGATTTAAAAAGGGAGAAGATATTTAAAAGGGTTGTAAATATTCAATCATTATACTGTGTATTATAGAAGTGCTTTATTTAATTGAATCAGCTAGTCGAGGCAAAAGAAAATTATAAATTAACAATTTCACAAGTGTTTGTGTGGTATAAGAGAGTTAACACGGCATTTTATGGTCTGCCCAAGTCGTGGGGATTAATATAAAGGGAATAACACAGCATTTTATTGCACCCAATCGTAGGGGCTGAGAGATATCACAGCATAATTTATGATGCCCAAGTTGTGGGGCTCGTATATCACAGAAATATATTTATTTCTTATAAATAACTAATTTACATTATTGTTTAAGCAAGCTAGCAAATAGCACAAAAACTAAAATTGGCAGTATGAACAAAACCATATTTTCTTGTATAAACCTTTTTAATCTGCAATAGTGCTTATCCACTCAAGATAAACATGAATCACATCTTCAGTCCTGGAACTTGTTAGACACGTACCCTCATTGTTTTCTATTCTGTGCTAACCTACACATTTCCTTGAAACTTTCACAGTCTGCATATTTCACTATCTGTGTACAACTGATCTAAGTTTACCTCCTTTTTCCTATCTCTGCTTGTAATATATCCTGCACTATTCCCTAAAAATGCCTTGAACGTATCCTGCACTTCTATTTCTTCTATTTTTTTTCCATGAATATCTTTATTCCTATGCCATTTGACCTCTTTGTCTGTAAGTAACAACTAATATTCATATTTTACAATAATACTTTATATTTTGTTTTTCATTTTCAAAAATCTCTTTTAACATTTTATATGCATCACTGTGAAAAAATACTTCTATAATATCTAGTGTAACTTCAGTCTTCATTATTCCCTTGCAGATTATGTTTTTGACTTAATTCTTCAGAGGTAATGATATGATTAGCAAATATAACTGAATAAAATTAATATCGTTAAAAATTCTCTGCAAAATAATTTTTTGTTTATCTTGTGGCCCCTTCTTACTAAATGCAATAGCACACCTTTTCTTTGTTGATAAGCCTACCAAGAGTTGTAGCAAACCCTTTTGGTCTTCCCCTTCTTTTCATTATAGTAGGTAACTTTATATCTCTTATGGAAATTGCTTTGTCAGCTGTTGCTGATAGATTGGCATATTTCTCATTGTATGGTAGTGAAGTAAATTCGGGTAACTTGTAGATAATTTCATTATTCGTCGGCTGGAAATGCTTTTCTTTATCTGGACTAAATTCTGGTTCCAAATATTCAATTATTATATCTGCAGTTGCTAATTATGAAACACTGTCATTTGTAACATTAGCCATGTTGGCATCATTTGCTTCAATTGGATAAGGCATATCATCCATATTGCCATATTCAAAATTACTTAATACTCGGGTTCTATTTTTATTGATTTCGGAGAATGAGTTATCATCTTGTTTTCTACAAAATTGTCAAACCTTTTTATGCATTCATAAAGTTCCTTGGTGCCCAATTCAGTTATTGCAGAACAAAATTGTTGACAACGTACTTTTCACTTTGTGCAAGAATTTTCTTCTCATTTTGGTCATATGTGAATTATTGTACGAAGTACAAATTGTCCCGATCTAGTGTGCCTTGCTCAAGAATATCATTTGCCTCTAAAGTTGATTCAGTATAACACTATATAGTTTTGTTTTTATATTTTTCCGGTATTAAGGCTTCACAAAATAGAGTTACTTGTTTAAAATGTCTCATTCTAAATAGGTGTTCGTAAGGTAAACTTAGATCTTTAAAAAATAAACATGAACACCTAGTTTCATTTACGACAATTTCAACTTGTATATTTGTAACTTTTTTTATTATCTACAGTTTCACTTTCTACTTTAGGAGGGCATTTATATTTTTTTGTACAATTAAAAATGCAAAAGGTGTAAGTAATATGCAATAATTACTTTCTGTTTCAGATAGTGTATCATAATTGTTTTTTATAAAACATGTTACTAGCTTTTGATTTTTTCTCTGTGTACATAGTTTTCAAAAAAATTAAGAACTTGTAGAACATTTTCAGATTATTAAATTTTGAGCAAACTTTTTAATTTGTTCAACGATTGTAAATGGTTTGTTGTGTATATTTTATAACTGCTTGCATCTTTTTTTTAAAATGTAACACCCACTCCTCTTTGATATTATGCCAATTTTCTAGGAAATACTTTATCACCAATGGGCAATTTAAGTTTTGCAATGAAATAAACCATTTTTCATAGTCATCTTGTCTTTGAATAGGCCATATTTTGTAGTGTATTTAAAATGCAATCTCTTTGGAAGAGCCTTTAAAGTATGACATAACCATAGTTTTAGTTTGTATACTTATATTGTTATAAAAATGAATACATGTGTGTAAGAATAGGGTAAAATATAAAGTACATAATGTGTGTAACTTTAACCATGGCCTTTTTAAAATCGGCATTTAAATTTATTAATTAAATATTCTTGTAGTATACATCAGCATTTAATAGAGGACCGCAATGCCTACTGGAAAATTGATCTACCATTGTGTTGCCAAAGGTTGCGAAAATTCATATTTTACGAAAACAACTAAAAACAACTACAGAAACAAAAAATTTGTTTGGATTTTCTGATAAAGACCCAGAGCACAGACAAAAGTGATTTGAAATAATGGATTTGCCTGTGGTTAAAGGTAGGGCATATTTGTGTGAAGACCATTTTGCAGAAGAAAGCTTTTGCAGCACAATGGTAACTCGGCTATTAAAATTTGCATTACCAAAAAAACCCACATCAAATGTCAACACTAGTAGTAATATTTTAATACCTATTTCATCGTTACATAATACACCTACTCGTAATTTTGTTCGATTATCTACAAACCGCAATAATATATCAACTGCTGGTGGCGATTTTTCGAACACATTATGTCAGAGACGAAAACAAGATTGTACATTTGTAACTCCTCCCAAAGAGAGATATGATTTGCTGTTGTCTGCTGTTGGTGAAACTCGTGTAGGTAATTTAACTCCGAAAAAGAAAAAAATTTATGAAATCAATAAAACACAAAAACGTTCAATTGCTAAATTAAAATTACGCCTAAGGGACTCAAAAAACAAAATAAAAAAGGCATTTGAGTTATCTACAACAAAAATGTTTAGAAAATTAGAATCATCTTTAGATTTTGTTGTTGCTAATTTTATTAAAAGCACTTTTAAGAATTCTACAATGAAAAAACACACTTAGACAACTTCGGATAAAGTTTTTGCTTTGGCTTTGCAGAAAAGAGGTCTAAAATGTTATAGGTTTTTAAAAAAAATGCATTCTTCTGCCATCGAAAACTACAAACTTTTAAAAAATATTCCTTTTGAGCTCAGTCTTAACTATTTACTTCTGCAAAAATTAAAGGTATGGGTATCCAAAATGAAACTTCTTAATAAATCGTGTAATTTGACGAAATTTCATTGTCTGAACAACCGGTGTTTGTTAAATTTCATGACAAAATTGTGGGCTATGCGATTTGGATATATTGAGTCGGCGAAATGAAAAAGCTAATCATGCTCTTGTTTTTATGATTCACGGATTACGAAAGACTTGGAAGCAATCTGTGGCCTATTATTTTACTAGAAATATGGTTAAAACGGAACACTTGAAAGTTCTATTGTAAGAAATAATAGAGGCATTGCAAGGTATAGGAGTGAGGGTGATGGCTACTATTTGTGACCAAGGAAGCACAAACTGTGCTGCAATAAAGCAGTTAGTTGATGATAATCTTCTCTTTGTTGTTAACAACCAACTAGTGTTTACAAGTTTTGATGCTCCACATTTATTAAAATCAACAAGAAATGCATTTTTCAAGTATAATATTCACTTTGCCAACGGTCGCGTAGCTAAAGTAGAATACATTCAAAGATCATTTGCTATAGATAAACGAAAACGCTTTCAATGGTTGAGGAAACCTTTTAAAGCAGAATCGGCTAAAAATGAAGGTGTGTGTAGCGGCACGAATCTTTAGTAACACCATGGCTTCTGCAATGGAAAGTATGATTGGAGGCAACTTACCGTGTGGGCTACCCATTCAAGCTATCTATACGGCAGAATTTATTCATAGTTTAGATTTACTGTTTGATAGTTTCAATGGAAGAAGTTTAAAACCAGAGAATAGAAAACCTTACCGTCAATGTATGACACTAAATAACCTCACCGTGCATTGTCAACACTTCCCACGTATTTCCTTTGTAATTTTCCAATTCTCGCTGTAGTTCAGAGCATACATTTGACAGTTTTGATGCTTGCGTAGCGATATCCATAGCCATATTTTTTTGGGCTAAAAATCTCATCACAAAGGGAATACAGTCTTTTAACGCTAGACTGTTCATAAATACCTACTAGAGTGTCCCACATGTCTTCTGTTTTCTCTATACGACAAATGTGGACAGCAACTTCAGGAGTAACACACATGGAAATCATCATACACGCTTTTGTGTTGCCTTTTGTCCATTCACATTGCAACTTTTCATTGTTGGTGTTATCTACTGGACAAGAAGTGACACCACTTACAATGTCACCCACTTCATGATGCATAAATTGAAAATTTATTTGACACTTGCAATTGGCCCAATTTTCTTCACCTTTTAGTTTCATCATGTGAGTATAAGCATTACTTCTCTCGAACATATTTTTCACAAACGAGTTCCTCACAAATATTAAGTGTTGTCCCAAGTGGTAAAACTCAAAATTAGCTCAAAAATTAGCAATCAAACTGAACACTTTTCTACTACTAAACTTGCACAATTACAGCTACTAGGACTGGGTCCATAACCAAAGAAAAAGTGTATTTTGGCTAATAAAATTGATACACAGAGAAAAATATAATACTCGCTATTATATTAATATAAGGTGCAAACATAACAGTTTTGTTTTTTGTGACTGATACCTTTTATCTGCTATTAGACTACCTAGTACATGTACAATCTAGAGTGCCGAGTACATAGAAGTACACATGTACAGGGTGGATTTCTCACTTGTACAAGCCCCTCTCCAATATTCTAAACGACTATACCTTATTCACGTTAAATATGGGATGACGTCATAATTCAAATAAATGCTGCATTGTCATGATTAAGTTATTTTATGTGTATTTCCTGATCAGAGTAACCATTTCTTGTGCACACGAATCCAAATGTTTAGGTATTTTAAATGTTAAATACTTGACACTTGCAATGTATAAAGTGTTTAGTTCTGAAAAAAATGTTTTAATTTGCAAATATAAAGCACAAACGATTTACTACAAAACTAAACAATGACAAATGAGAAATGTCAAAGTAATAGAAGTAAAAAATGTTGCAACACCGAACAGAACTGCAAACTGCTACACACTAAATCCTTATATCATTAAACTTACGTTCACAGTTACATTCGCATTTTACAATCGCTAACACTTTATTACTGTTTATGACGTCATCCCATATTTAACGTGAATAGGGTATATGACATTATTGCTGTTTAAAATAACTATAGCCCGCTTGCACAGTTTTTCAATTAATCCTAACTTTATAGAGCTTGGCTTTACATTTGAACCCTGTTTAAAAATAGTTAGTATTGCACCGCATATCAGAAAACCAAGCTTTATTAAGTCTGTTTGTTCAACGTATGTATGGCAACGCAGCATATTTCTAGGGATTTTTACACTTCAATTGAATACAAGACCTACTCGAGTTCTATCCATAAAATGTCAAAAAGCATTGTATAACGTAAACATTGAATTCATTACATATTGTTCATCCAAAAGATTATTAAAATGGAATTTGTTGAGTGGGACGATCTCTTGGATGATGATTTTGATGTATTAGATTTTGGTTTTCCACGACAAATCCAGTATAATCGAACTCAGGATTTTCATGGATGCCTTAAGTTTTTTTCGAAGATATCGGTTAATGAAGGCTACAGTCTTAAACGTGTTGGCGTTAATCGAGCAGCATTTAGAATATCCTAATGATATGTAGGGTTTAGTAAAATGTTAATTGTCAAGTACTTAGTATGTAATTTCAGAAACCAAAGTGTTTCGCCGATTAATCAATTGTTAACCTGATTATGGTTTTATGCATCTGGCAGGTTTTTGATAACAGTTGGAGATCTTGCCAAAATGCATTCGTCAACTGTATCCCGGATTGTGGTAAGAGTGTCTAAAGCAATCGCAAGATTACGTCCCATCTACATAGAAATGCCAAAAAATAATGAAATTGCTCAAACTCAAAGGGATTTCTACGATATAGCAGCATTTCCAAGAGTAATAGGTGTAATTGATTGCACACACATAATAATGGAATCCCGAGGTGCTGATTACTACAATAAAATATATTCTCATCGTTTAATACATTTCAGGAGCTAATGAGGGCGAAATCTTTAGAAATCGTAAGGACAAATTTTCTGTCAATGTGCAAGCAGTGTGCAATGCAAATCAAAAAATTCTTGATCTTGTGGCACGTTGGCCCGGATCCGTACATGATGCAACGATTTACAACAATAGTCGCATTAAGACTAGGATGAATTCTGGTTTATTTCATAATGGTGTACTCCTTGGTAGTAAAACTGTGTGCAACATACTTACACACTATATTGTACTGTTTTGCAGGAGACGGTGGTTATAGACTACGAGCCAACTTCTTTGCACCAGTTCGTAACCCAATAACTCGAGCAGAAGTGCGTTACAATGAAGCTCAGGCCAGAACGCGAAATTGCATTGAATGAACCTTTGGCGTTTGGAAACGAAGGTTTCCTATCGTTGCATTTGGTATGAGAGTAAAATTGCAAACTAGATTTACAATCATTGTTGCCACTGCTATCTTACACAATATAGCGCTGAATCAGAACGAAGAACTACCTCCTCCACCTGAACATATGGACTAGGGTCCAGTACTAGATCGCTTCATTGAAGAAGGTCAGTTGCCCAATTTAATTCATAATGCAGATGTTGTAGTACATGAAAGACAAGACCTGATCAACAACTATTTTGCTCATTTATAAGTTGTGTTGTGTTAAAAAAATTGAATTTTTAAGATTTTATTTATCAAACGTGGAAAATATAGTAATGTATAAGTATGCTTAATCTAAATTATGATACATTATTACAAAATTATGTGTAAATATCCTTTTATTCAGTATTCATAAGTTTTTGTTTTTTTAATAAAATATCCAATTTTAAGGATTCTATCTCTAACTTATGTTCGTTCATATTCAACTTATGTTCCTCTGCTTGCTGATTTAATTGCTGATGAAACAATGTTTGTTGAAGAGAGGCTATATTCAACCTCTTTTCCAACAATGCCTCATATTTTTCAGCAACCAATGACGATGTTAATGCCTTAACATGAACAGTGGGTCGACGCCGAGAAGCATCTCCGTTTACCTGTAACAATGTGTACAATTAAGAACACTGAAACTGTATTTATAATACATATGCATATATATTATCATTTAGTTATACCATTAATTCATTGACAAACCGCTTCTGAATATATTAACACACATATACAAACAATTCACTTACTTTGGCTAGTGTTGGTTTGCTAGGTTGTAAATGAGCTTGTGCTTCGATGTTTTTGTTTGTATCATTTTCACCGAGCAATTGCTGCAAAAACGTTGAACTACTGCAACTGGCAGTTCCAGCTTGAGAAGCAGGATCTTCATAGACAACCTCGAATTCATTTTCATCACAATTGTAGAACTCCATTGGGTCCTAAAAAGTTAATATTATAGATAATATAATTATATAGGTACGCCACTGTCATTCATTTCTTCACGGTTTTATGTCAATTTCCTCTTTACTGCATTATTATACTTACATGTCTCTCTATTTGGTTAGACACCGGAACCGAGTCAGTCTTATCACTATCAAATGGATTGACAAAGCCATATACAGTTTTATTGTTGATTATTGAAAGTACCGTTTCGTAATCGTTATCTTTTATTTTAATATCTGGTACATCTCCACCAGTTTTTATTCGTTCTTGACGTTCGGTAGCTGCATCATGCCTTGCTCTTTTTTTGGCGTTTTTCCAAAACTTGGAAATTGACTCTGCACTTCGCAAATGCGAACTTGCAGAATCTTTGTTTAATTCCTTAGCAATTTCTTCCCAAGCATTGTTTTTCTCATTATTTGAGACTGCATTTGTGCGTTTGTTTTCAAGAACGCTGGAATATTTTGCAACCAGTAAAAATATTCTGTTTCTTTCCCCAGTCTCAAACTTAGGAGCTCTACTTTTCTGACCACTTATTTCAAACAGCAAAAAACAACTAAACAATAATTATTACTTATATACCTATCCCAAAAATACACAGAAAATTAATTATGAGGTTATGTCACTTTAACAGCAGGATAAAAGTCAAAAGATCAATGTCATTTGACAGTATCGGTTTAAGCCTCCGTTGAAGTCGACTCAAACGAGGGTTTCATTAAATCTAGGTTTAACGTATGATCTAGAAGCGGTGCAAATGAATTTCAGTTGTAAAGCCCTACTTAAAATTAAATCTTGACTTTAACTATACGGTGCAAGTGGCCCTATATGTCTAATCTGATTCAAGTTTTGAGAAATGTAGTGTAACTAGTGTGCGTGTTTTATGCATAAATAAAATAATGCTTGAATGAATTTAGCTTTTATAAGAATGACACTTTACCTGGGCTTGAATATTGTTCGTCAATTTGGTGCGGTATTATAATATACATAGTTATGGATTAGAAAAAAATCCATAAGCAGCTTTCCCTACAACGTGCATATAAACTTGGAGTAAAAAGTACAGTTACAAGGAAGTTCTTTCGCTTGCGAATCTCGAAACTTTGGAGCGTCAGCGTTTAAAATTTTTCTTTAACTTGATTCATGGTATTCTGTTTCATAGAATTAATTTTAATACAAACCCAATATATAGGAAAAATGAAGTATTTATAATATATAACTCCACACATAATTATATTTATAATAGTCCATTAAGAAGAATACAAAGAATGGTAATTATATTCAAAATTAGCTCTTATAAATATTGACTAATGCATTGCTATAATAGATTTAATTAATTAACGAACATAATTTCTTTATATTGCAATTATTTGTGTTTAATTATTTATTTAATTAAATTTGATATCATGTGTACGTCTGTATTATACAGTGCTTCCCAAAGGTAACTGATATATTCGATTAAATGATTATTGACATCAATTTTTATTTTTAAATTTTCTTTTAATTATGTAATTTTAAACTCCCCCACCCTTCAACCCCTAAGCACTAGCATCTCCTACTTAAAAATTTTAAATAGCAATGTACTCCTTGTGATACCTCAATAGCATTTTTCATGCAGATATAAAATTTTACAAAAAAATTCTAAATCGATTGATAAATAACCGTTTTGTTCAATAAAAACTTATTGACTTAAGTGCCAATTATCGAGTATGCCTTGACAAACAAAATGTTTGTAAAGTGTCAAATAAGTTTAGTGAAGGTATGTTAGTTAAGTGCATGTTGCTTGTTTAATAATAAAGTCAGCAAAAATGAGACTTAACGAAGCCGAAAGGATTGAAATTTTTATGATGATTGGCTTTGGAGATAGAATTCGAACACACAAAGAAGTTCGAATTTTATTCAATGAAATTCATTCCGACCTCCCCCCAATCTTGCAATCAACGAACTGAAAATAAATTTCGGAATATTGAACATGTACGAGATAAATCTAAAGATGGACGTCCATCAGCTTTAGATGAAGATTCAGAATTGGATGTCTTGCTATTTGTGCAGGAAAATCCACATTCAAGCTTTGGGGGAGTCGCTTCACAGTTAAATGTATCAAAAAGTGCAGTTCATAGATTTCTCCGTAAGCAAAAGTTTCACCCCTACAAAGTGCAATTAGTGCAAGAGTTATCAGATGATGATTTCGATAGGCGAGCGCAATTTTGTGAGACAATGATGAAACTTTGCAATGAAAATCCTGGATTGGCAGGAAATATTATGTTTTTTGATGAGGCAACATTTTATTTAAATTTACCGTTAATAAGCAGAATTGCCGTTATTGGGCTGAAGAAAATCCGCATTGGATGATGAAAGCAAATACACAATTTCCACAAAAGATTAATGTTTGGGTGGGGATAGTGGGTAATAAAGTTATTGGATCATACTTTTTTTGAGAGAACATTCAATGGAGAACAATATCTAAATTTTCTCCAATTTGAATTAATTCCGGCTTTAGCGGTACTACATCCGAATGCAGAAGATTATGATTTACCTTGTCCCAGTATTTAGCTACAGCAAGATGGTGCGCCTTCCCACTATATATGACCAGTATCCAGTATGGGAATATCTCGACCAAGTATTTCCTATGGGGTGGATTGGTAGACGAGGACAAATTGAATGGCCTGCAAGGTTTACCGACTTAACCCCTTTGGATTATTTCTTCTGGGGTTATTTAAAATCTAAAGTGTATCTGAATAGGCCTCAAAACGTAAACGAGTTAAAGCAGAGAATTCGGAATGAAATTCGCTTAATTTTCCCTCAGATAGTAAACAAAGTTCAACAAGAGTTTGTCTCTAGATTAGGACACTGCCTAGCCGCCAACGGGCAGCACTTTGAACATTTAATTTAAATTGGGTTTGTTTTTTATTTAAGTTTTGTTTATTGAATAAAACAGTTATTTATCAACCGATTTAGAATTTTTTTGTAAAATTTGATTTCTGCATGAAAAATGCTATTAATTGAGGTATCACAAGGGGTACATTGCTATTTAAAATTTTTTAAGTAGGAGATGCTAGCGCTTAGGGGTTGAGGAGGGGGGTGGTTAAAAATTACATAATTAAATGACAAATTAAAAATAAAAGTCGACGTGTCAGAGCTTTTTACTCAGAAATTGTCAATAATCATTTAATCGAATATATCCGTTACTTTTGAGAAGCACTGTATTTATGATACATTAAGATTATTTATTGAATAGTTATATTGTACTGTTGCTAAGTGGGATGTATAATAAAGAATATTTACATTAATAAACCTTTATTATTAATTTTTCTGTTTAGCTCCCATCAATAAATATATCTAAAAAACTTATTTTCAAAACTCAACAATATGTATGGAACAGGTTGAATTAAAATTCATTTATTTACCGTATATGCTTAAATCCATTTTTATTCAACTTGTTAATACATATTGTTGAGTTTTGAAAATAAGTTTTTAGGTAAATTCTCCATTCTGAACGGACCTGCACCCTGACGACGTTCTAAAATACTAGAACAGGTAGAATGGCTTGCCCGTTTCAATGAGCTAAAGAGCCGAACTATAGGTTTAACCAAATTAGTGGGGTCTTTAGTGAGGAACCAGACTAAGACAGGTCTCCGAAAAAGGGCAGCAGCTTTTTCGGTACTTTGAGTAGCAGAGACCATAGGAGTCGGTATGACATTCTAAGACACAATACTGCAATGTGGAAGGCAAGGGAAACCACCATATTACCTCTCAAGTACACTGCATACAGAAATTGTTAAACATGATGGCATCCTCGGGGTAAAAAATTCCGGAGATAAAATAGTCCCCCATTCGGATCTCCGGGAGGGGACTACTTTGGGGATGTGATCCGAAAGAAAAGATAAAGATCCGTGAACATTCTGCGAGTCGGAGCGTGGAATGTCAGAAGTATAAAACAAGTAGGTAAGCTAGAGAACCTGAAACTCGAAATGAATAGGTTAGCACTAGACATAGTAGGAATTAGCGAAGTCCGCTGGCCAGAGGCGGGGGATTTTTGGAGTGGAGACTTTAGGGTAACTCATACAGGATCAGAGGAAGGAAATTCGGGTGTGTGGATAGTTGTGCGAAAAAAGATAGGACGATGTATAGAAAATTACTTACAAAAGAACGAAAGAGTACTCATGGTTAGATTTGAATCTAAACCAGTAAATACAGTTATAATTCAAGTATACATGTCCACCTCTAGCTACAGTGAGGAAGAGGTAAAGGTGATCTACAAAGTTATCGAAGACATACTAAGATACGTAAAAGGACATGCAAATTTAATAATTACGGGGTATTTTAATGCAGTGGTAGGGGAATGTAGGGAAGGAGCGGTAGTAGGTTTATTTGGTTTAGGCACGAGAAATGACAGGGGAAATAGGCTGGTAGAATTTTGTGACAAGAACAACTTAACCATCACTAATAAATACATTATTTCAACCTCAAGCTAGAAGATGATACACGTGGAAGATGCCAAGAGATATAGGGAGATATCAAATAGATTACATTATTGTTAGACAACGGTTTAGAAATCAAGTAAAAGACTGTAGAAGCTACGGGAAGCAGATATAGACACTGACCACAACATCGTAATTATGAAGGCCACACTTAAATTTAAAAATCTGAAAAAGAGGAACGGAAAAAGGCACTTTGACTTTGAGAAGCTAAAAAATAAAGATATCCACAAAAGATTTGAAAAAAAGTCAAATGAATTGCTGAAAGATATCGGGAAAATTTCTGATACTAAAGAAGTAGAAACACAATGGAACAACATTAAATCCAGCTTAGACATGCCAGCCAGAGATATTCTGGGGTATACATAAAAAGAAAATAAGAAACCGTGAATAACAAAGGATATCCTAATTTTAATAGAAGAAAGACGAAAATACAAAAATAGATAAGACGAAACAGGAGAACAGATACAAAGCCATAAAATGGGAAATTATTTGCAAATGCAGGAAAGCTAAAGAACAATGCATTGATGAAAAGTGCAAAGAGGTACAAACTATGATGTAAATAGGAAAGTTAGACGAAGCATTGAACACAAAAATTATTTTTTTACCTTCGTGATTATCAGATAACAAATTGCACCTTTATATTTCCTAAACCCTTACCTGATATCACAAGGTCGAGAATTTCTTATTAACAATGAAAGCCCAAGGTAAAGTTGGCTGAAAAATGGCTTGAGGAAAAGAAAAACTTTTTAGACATAAACGGCTAGTAGAGTGTTAGCTCTGGGTAGATCATGAGCTGAGGTCATGGGTTGTCAAATGACCAAAAATATAAATAATGAGCGCCACCGTATTTTTCAATACAACAACCTACAAAAATTAACTGTGCTTGTATTAGGGGAATGCGGAAACCTTATATCAACACCACTAACATAGCCATAAAACCTGAATTTCACTCTTTTAAAACACTTACCAAAATCTCAAACACCAGATGTCATACAGATGTCTCGACTTAACCTGTGAACAAACAAATGCACAACATGGACACCGTTTGTGTCCTCAAAAATATTTACCAAAAATAAAATAATAGAATATAAGTTTCAAAAATATACACCCAGGGTATTTGTTATCATTACACACAATTTCTGATCAAGAATGGCTTTTACTTGTATTTTAAATAATAAAAGAGTCATGCAAAAAAAATAGATTCTATTTGCTTAAATTCCTTGATTCGTTTTAATATAATATTTTTCAACTAATAATTTTTTTATAGAACAGAAATATAATAAGGATTTGTATTCAAAAACATAAAGATTTCTAAATGAATCTTTCTTAATAAATTTTATGAAAAGTTTGAGTTCTCTTAATTATTCATATTACATATTCTTCAGTCATAGTAGTACTACGTTGACCTAACAATCAAATTCAATTACTTAAGTTCAGATAAAATAGCATGTATCAACCTAAAGTTAGTTTTACTTAATAGGTATTAAAAGAATTCCTCATGTTGATTAAAAATCAAAGTACATGACCTCAAAATTATTAAACATATTTTAAATTAGTGTAACATGACATGTGAGGTCTAAATTGGACAGCTAAATATTTTTTTTATTTGACATTATATGTCACTAACAACTTTTTAGTTTAGTTAATGTTATCTGTTTGTGCAATAATTATGACAAGCAATGAATTTATTACGTAATTCTTTCTTTCCTTAAACGATTTTAAGTGACTTTAGTGTAAATAAAGTTTCAACCTTATATTTTCTTATTGCGATTTAAATAATAATGAAAGTGATCAAATGCTAAATAACACTCAGGTGTGGAAATACAGTACGACCAAAAGAAATCGAACTATAACCTCAGCTGTCGGAAATTCCATTAACATCTGCGTTCTGCAATGCACAAATAGAAGCCACATGAATACGTACGAAATTATTGCTGGAATTTTGAGAACTCTTCTGAATAAAACCATATTTAACGAAACCAATTTCTCCTTGATTACATCCTATGAAATTTAGTATTCCAAATCCCAAACTAAATTTTCTTGAAATTAATTCTTTAATATTACTTATAAGATATACTTATATGATATTGCATGTTTTAATGATGAGGGGGAGCTTCTATCTCCTTAGGCCTGCAGGGATCAACTGAACTGCTCTAGGTGGAACATATAAAAGAATACCATCACGCTAAAGCCGCTAGGAACAACCTCCAGACACGAAGATTCAATCAATTAAAATTCTTTTTCGGACCGTGTTACAGGCCACGTGCTTAGACACGACCATCTTGACTTTACTGCGCCGCCGATAGCAGCTTATCTCTTCAAACGCTGATAGCAAAGTGCTCGAATTGACAACTCGACGAAGCTTAGTAACGAAACTTAGACCTCAAAAGCGAAGGAGTCTATATGCTATTATAAATTTTATGTATTATTTTTATTGTATGGAAATTTACAAATTATATTTTTATATTATTGCTGTTTTATTTTATATTAATGGACGAAGTGTAACTACGAAAAAAAAACGTTACAGCATATAAACTAATTAGAATGAATTTTAGGGATATAAAACCATATAGCAAAAATATAAGGGATATGGGAGGAAACGTCATTATAGAAAATGTAGAGAAAGTAGCTAGATGGCGGGAATATATAGGGAATTTATATTCAGGAGAGAAATTAACAGCATTAGAACAGGAACCAGACATTGAAAATGATGACCTGGGATATCCTATACTTAGAGATGAGTTTGAATTAGCATTAAAGAGTCTGAAAAATGGTAAGGCGCGGGTACAGATAATGTGCAAGCAGAAACTTTAAAAGCCGCTGGACAAGCAGTAACAGAACGTCTCCTCCGACTTGTAAGCTATATGTATGAGGCAAGCGAGGTACTCAAAGATTTCAAACGTAACAACATAGTAACTATACCAAAAAAAAGAGGCACCGATGTGAAAATTTTCGAACAAAAAGCTTGATAGCACACGCTTCAAAATATTAACTAGAATAGTACAAAGACGAATGGAAAAACGAGCTGAAGAAATACTGGAAGAAGATCAATTTGGGTTTAGGCACAAACACGGGAGGCTATTTTAGCTCTGAGGGTGATAATGGAGAAAACAATAGAGAAGGGGGAAAACGTATATATAGGGTTTGTAGATCTGGAAAAAGCATTCGACAATGTAAAATGGAAAAAAATGTTTGAAATACTCAAAAAGATTGGAATTAGTATTAGGGATAGACGGATAGTACATTGCTTATACAAAGAGCAAACAGCGGTAATAGAATTACAGCAAGAAAGTAGAGAAGTAGAGAAAAGGGCGAGACAGGGATGTGCCTTATTCCCATTAATTTTTAATTTGTACATAGAAGAGGCAATGAATAGTGTCAAATGCAGGAAAACATTTAGAATTAATATGCAGGGACAATAGATTGATATGCTTAGATTTGCAGATGATATAGCGATATTAGCATCTAGCAAAGAAGAGTTAGAAGCTGCTCTTAATGAAATGAAAACACTTCTAATGGAGAGATATGGTATGAAAATTAACAAAAATAAAACTAAAGTTCTAGTATGCAAAAGAGGGGAAAGTAAATCAAAAACAAGAATGCAAATGGGTAACGAGAACTTACAAGAGATTAAGAATTTCTGTTACCTAGGAAGTCAAATAACGCAATATGGGAAAAGCACAAAAGATATAAAGCAAAGATTAGCACAAGATCGTGCTACATTTAACAAGAAAAAGCAGCTACTGTGTTCAAAGACCACAAACATAGAAACAAGGAAAAGGCTATGTAAAACATATGTGTGTAGCACATCACTGTATGGCTGTGAAGCCTAGACAGTAGGAGAAGCAGACAAGAAAAGGTAGAAGCTTTTGAAATGTGGTGCTACAGACGTATGATGAAGATACGACAGACAAAGTTAAGAACAAAGAGGTACTAGAAATGGTAGGGAAGAAAGAACTATGTGGAAAATAGTAAAAGAAGAGGGGAGATAGGATGATAGGCCACATACTAAAACACGAGGGAATAGTGCGGAATGTATTAGAAGCAGAAATAGGAAAAAAGAGAAGTAGAGGTAGATCTAGGTTAGACTACTGCACAAAGATAGTGAAAGATGTAGGCTGTGAGAATTTCAGGGAAATGTGTAGGCTAGCTCAGAATAGAAATCAATGGAGGTACGCTTCCAACCAGTTGCAAGATGGAAAAACTAATGACAAAAGTAATAACTGTACTACATGGTGATTATAATAAACAACTACAGATATTGGTTTTGCAATACTCGCAACTAATTTTAATTGTGCGTAAGGATTTACTGAAAAACAATTAATATGGCAAATGTCTAAGTGTTTGTGGATCCTTGGCAGCCATAGGCTGCTTAACCCCTTTCACTTACCACTGAATATCAGTGAAATAGGGCATATAATTAGAAAACAATAGAAGGGAATCGAGCTGTATATTGGCTGTTTATTAACAAAGGTTCTGTTTAACCGACAACGACCGCTGCGAATGCAGTGAGGGCACAGAAAACGCAGAGCACGTGTTCTTCGAATGCCCACTCGAGATGGCAAATCGAGGGTTAGCTGATAAGAAATTAGCTATCGCAAGACTAGTGTGGCAAAAGAGCCTAGAGGAAGTCAGGGAAGTGGCTAACCAGAAAGCATTCTGGACAGTCTTCAAAGAATTTTCGGGAAGGGCCTCGAGATCAAACGGTGATAACCGTACATGAATTGGAGGGGGTAGGGAAGGATTGAAAATTTTTGATTTTGACTTGGCATGAGAAACGGACATGATATATCCAAAACCTGTATAAAAAATTTAAAAAGAAAATTATAAAAAAAATATAAAAAATAAAATAAAGTAAAAAAAAATGAAAAGCAAAAACAAAAGCAAAAATCAATAACCAAAATCTAATATGCACGACAAACACCACACCACTAAAACAATCACTGTCCCACTTTATACGAGCGGAAAAATGGGAATCGGGAATAAACTAAACCAAATAAATAACCACAAAATAAATCAGTAAACCCTAATTAACTTAAATCAGCAAATAAAAAACGAAAAGAAAATAGAGTGAAACCGCGCATCCCCCAGGAGTTAAAAGTGATAGTGATTGTGATCCCCCCTAGAACGTTTAGTGCATACCCAGCAGAACTTTAACAGTGCATCATCTCCCTTTATCAGTAAGATATCAATAGACGTAAGAAGACGACCAGATCTTCGGATGCTTGTGAAATTTATATACGAGGTAGAATTAAAATTGTGGCGGCTGTACTCGCATAAGTATTGACTTGTATTAATAAGAAGATTTTGAAATAATCTAACGAGCATGTTTTGTGCGTAATGGCGCTAGCCATCTTAATGCTTATGCGAGTGCAACTGATAATTTGGGCGATGCTTTTGCTAATTTATGCACTGCTGCATGCTTTTGCTTATTTAGATATTTATTAATTTATTTATATATTTATTTTATGTTTATTTATATACTTACATTATATTTATACTTACTTTATATTTATACTTTGCCTGTATTTTTGTTCCGTGGCTTGATTTTATTTGCTAGACATTTTGCCGCCAATTTTTGGTGGCAGTATATATAGGAAAGAAGATTGTACTTATAATATGTTAGTTAGGGAATGATAGGGAACGCTAGGGACAAATTTAGGATAAAATTTGAATAAATACTTAGACCATGGAGCATAAATTTGTAAATAGCTGGATTCAGTATTAAACATTTGGCGAATGCTTAGAAAATTTGAATCCATTTTCAATATTAGCTAGCTAGATTTGGAAAGTTTTAAGACGACCCTTCAGGTCGATCCGATAAGCAAAGCTGGCAGCTGCTATCCGGTATTACGGATCACTCCCCATTCATTTATGCTTGAGTCTTGTGGATTGGGCTAACTGGCGTCGCCGTGGATCAATGTAGTAAGCGTAAGACTACGGATCCAAAGGTCCTGGGTTCGAATCCCGAGTCGGCCGACTGCTTGAAAAATGGCAGGTGAGCATTTTTCACGAAAATTACGCCCTCGTTCGGATGAGAGGTTAAATGGAGGTCCCGTGTGTGAGTGTTGTCACGCACGTTAAAGATCCCTACCTTGCCTGGAACGGCAAGGGTTCGGGAAAATTCTAAATTTCCAGGCAACGAAAAACTCGCCTCCTGGCCAATGTAGTACCTTCAGGTGGAGCATTGGAAATGTAAATGTACGGATCAGGCTAACTCCAGAATCAACGCTAGGGATACCATTCTTTAAGCCCTATTTTTAGTTTAAGTTTGTTAGATTTTTATTTAGTATCGATTAACCTGAAGTAAGATTATATTTGGAGCACGTTTACTTCTCGGATTTAAACCCAATGTAGTACCTTCAGGTGGAGCATTGGGGACGTGGCCGCAAGCATAGCGGCCCTTAATAATATTATAATGAATATCGGCTGTTGTGTGAATTGCAGGGTGTAGGCTAGCTCAGAAAGAACATAAATAAGTGCAGGTACAAGTCCAACCAGTTTCAAAATGTAAAACCCAATGACGAAAAAATAAGTGCTCTTAAATCTGATGTTTATTATAAACAACTACAGGTGTTTGTTGTGAAATATTTTCAACTAATGTTGATTGTGCAAAAGAATAAATTGGAAAAACCATTAATTCGAGAAAGGTTCAGGTGCTGGGGGAATTTGGCAGCCAAAAGCTGCTTACCTCCCTTCGCATACCACGGAATATTGGGGAAATAGGGTAAATAACTGTAAAACAATAGAAGGTGACCGAACTGCATTAAACAAGAAAGAACAGCAGCTATGTTCAAAGACATCGAACATAGATACAAGAAGAAAATTGTTCAAAGCATAGGGTGAATCACAGCACAGTATATGTATGAAATAGGGGCAGTAGGAAAAGCAGACAGAAAAAGATAGAAGCCTTCTGGAATGTTGTGCTTCAGACGTATGATGATCATACCAGGGACAGACAAAGTTAATAATAAATAGGTTGTAGAAATAGTAGAGGAATAAAGATATCTGTTGAAAATGAAAAAAATAGGAGAAATAGGACAGGATACGTTCTAAGGCATTTCTGGGGAATAGTACGGAATATACTATAAGCAGAGATAGGAAAAGAGTGGTAGAGGTAGATCGAGATCAGGCTTTCGCGCACAGATAGTGATAGATGCAGTCTGTGCAAATTTCAGGGAAATGTGTAGGTTGGTTCAGAATAGGAAACAATGAGGGTACACGTCCAACAAGTTCTAGGACTGAAGACCTAATGATGATGAGGTAAATTCTATAGCGTCTCTATTTTAAATTTCCCGCTATTAGCTCTTCTTTTCATCAGTAGTCCCTAGAGGCGTCACCGGTTTAAACCGCCATTGTTGTCTCAATTTTTTTACATAGCATGGTGAGTCTTACTGTGTTTTCTATGATGCACCTTCAGTTGCCAACAGGCAACCCTTCTATAGGGGTGTTCCTATACAGTATCGTTTGCTTATGGTATTGCAAGTGAACAAATAATTAACAATTATTGTTTGTTTTTGGTAAGTCTGATGTAATATGTTCCTCTACTCCTATAAGCTTTAAACTGAATAAGCAAATAACTATTTCAAGTTCATTTGCTGAGATCAAGTTTTAGATGTATTTGAAAGTTAGATTATAATTCTCTCAGGTGTAAATATAAACCATTTCGGATTTATAGCGCCAAATTAAAAAAAAAGTGCACCTCTCAGATTAAAATTTACAAACATGCCAAAATATTACAAAAAGAAAACGACAGGCAGTTTGACCCTGATGCTCTAAAACAAGCATTTGTTGACGTGATTCAAAGCAACATGAGCATAAGAAAAAGTGCTCAAAAAATCATGTTATGAAAAGTAGACTTTACAACTATCTACAAAAGGCACAAAGTATTGGTTTTGATAATATTGAGTTCAGCCCCAATTACCGTAAAGCGCAAATCTTTACTGCTGAAATGGAAACTGCCTTAAAAATTTATTTATTAAAATGTTCTGCTACGTTTTATGGGTTAACTCCTAAGTGAGTAAGATGTCTAGCTTATGAATATGCTGTAAAAATTCTTTGGCGGTGTCAACAAAATGGGTGGAAACTAAAAGCGCTACCGAGGATTGGTTTTGGAGCTTTGTGCACCGACATTTCTGATTGTCTGTCAGAAAGCCAAAGGCTACAAGTTTTGCTAGAATGACGAGTTTTAATAGAACGACCGACCATCAAAGATTTTCAAGATAAACTAGAGCGCGTCTTTACCCGGTACTCTTTTACACCTTACACGTGATTTTTCAATGCTCCACCCGAAGGTACTACATTGGCCAGGAAGCGAGTTTTTTTTTAACCTGAAAATTTTTGAATTTTGCCGAACCCTTGCTGTTAAAAGCAAGGTAGGGATCTTTAACGTGCGTGACAACACACACACGGGACTTCCATTTTACCTCTCATTACATTTGATTTTCCAATGCTCCACCCGAAGGTACTACATTGGCCAGGAAGCGAGTTTTTTTTACCTGGAAAATTTTGAATTTTGCCGAACCCTTGCTGTTCCAAGCAAGGTAGGGATCTTTAACGTGCGTGACAACACTCACACACGGGACCTCCATTTTACCTCTCATCCGAACGAGGGTGTATTTTTGTGAAAAATGCTCGCCTAACATTTTTCAAGCGGACCGTGTCGGGATTCGAACCCGGGACCTTGGGCGTAGTAGTCACACACATACCACTACGCCACGGAGCCGCCCCATTTTACCTCTCATCCGAACGAAGGCGTATTTTTGTGTAAAATGCTCGCCTAACATTTTTCAAACGGACCGTGTCGGGATTTGAACCCGGGACTTTGGGCGTAGTAGTGCCGTGCATACCAACTACGCCACAGAACCGCCTACTCTTTACACCAAAGAAAATTTTTAATTTGGATAAGGTAAAGTTAGTTAATAATCTAAAAATTAAATAATTTTAGTTATATTTCTAGACTGGTTTAAATATGAGCTTAAACTGAAATGTCAAAGTTGACCTTGAAACAGCCAAAAATAATTGTGTCCCAAGACGCGTGTTACAGGTCGTAGTAAATGCAAACAAGTTAATGGCAAGAAGAGAATCGAAAACGTCACTTAAGGTTAAAAAGGTCAAACGCTTATCGGAAGTTGAATTTACCATCAGTGGTATGGTTTTTGGTCGTTGAGGGAATGACGCAGTGCGATTTCCTTCAGGGGTATACTGGTACTTATATCAAAATACACGAGCTGGAAATAGAACAATTCTGAGGAACAACTAGAAAACGAACTTCTCCAATCTCAGCATTTCCATCGGTTAAGGCCCTATAGACTTCTGTTACATGCTAAAATTAAACCCTGCATTTTTATTGGTTAAACGTCTAATTCACTTTTTCTATATAGCCAGCATAGGGAAGAAAAGGGTATAAATAAAATTGCGAGTTTAACAATAAACACTCACCCAGATGAGCTTCAAAGCTCTCCATATCCCATGTGCTGACTCATAGCCTGCCAATACTTCAAGCAGCGCTACCCTATAGCCTGCCATCCGCCTTTCGTTTTATCTATGGTTACAAGAGGGTTAAAAATCTAGGTTTTTTAAAAACGGGCATAGGTTGGCCGTGATGCGCTTACCCTTCGTTTGTGTTCGGCGTTCAAGCATTTGGGAATCTATTTTGTAGAAATTTTTTTGATATATAAATTTAAGTGAACTTTTAGTCATCAAAATATGCGTTGCGAACATAAGTAAAAATGCCACTTTTAAAGGCGACCGTGGATATAAACAGAAATACATTAAACTCAACAAAAAAGATAGCTTTAGACGCACAATCTGCGTGAACCGGAAAATTGGGCAACACTCAACCTATAAAAATCGACGGATCATTAGAAAATTAGTTTTTTATTTTTAGTTATTCGAGATCAAACAGTAGAACAGAGCTACGCACCATTGTCGTGTGGATTAGGTTATAAATTGTGTAGCAAAAGTGATGGTATTTAAAATCCCTAGATTGTTAGTAGAACAAGTACTCAAACGCAAGTGTAAACGCGGTATTTAAAAACACCGTTATAGGTGAAAATGTTTATGTATTGGATGCCTTCATTCAACGCTAAGTGAAGTACCGGATTACCTGCAATTCCTTTCCTGAATTAAAAGGTCGCCCTGAGCTTTTTATAAGGCCAACAAACCTCAAGTCATTAAATTTTTGTTTTTCACTTGCTACATATTTTATGGTGTTGTATAATTAATAATTGTAATTGGTTATAATCATACAAAAGGATATAACTTATCAGTAAAAGTACTTTTTATGTTGGTGCATGCTTAGTTAAAGCGTGTTATAAACAAGACATTTCTATATGGAAAAGCATCCACCACAACTGCATCCGCACAATTTATATGTACTAGTTAATTTGGTTGAGGTCTATAATTGATAAATTTAGGATGTTTTTTAGATACACACATATTTGGCGAATTGAGGATAGAGCTTAGGTCGTTTTGTTTTGTTGTGATTGTTATAAATTGTGATATTTATGTTTGGATAATACAGGTTAGGTGAACAAGATGGAGTTTTTTTATTATTTGTATTTATTATAAATATATAGAAGGTGAAAAAACGTATCATCCATCAACCTATACTGCAGTAAATTGTCTCTCGAAACACCAATCTTTTGGGCAGACATTTTTTAGGACTACCTAGGTGGGTATGAACCCTAAGACTATCTTAGACAGAAAGTTTAAAGACATATCTAGGTAGTGTAAAGTGTTTAGTGAAAGTTTTATAATCTGTATAGGCCTAAAAAGATTTGCATTTGTTTTTAGAGAACCCCCCTCTCGTCACTGAAAGCTAGCTGACGCACTAGCTGTTGTTGCGTCACTTCGCTTTTGTAGGGTAAATTAATTCAGGTACTTAAGGTGAATTCCGCACGTAACAATCCGCATCCCAGTAAGAACGTTGTCAACTCTGAAACTTTTTTAAAAAAATCTGCTGAGTTTGAAAAACTGACGGAATTGCACTAAATGTCGATGCATTTCGAAGAATAGATATAAACATTGACTAAGTGATAGATTTATTCCCAACGAGAAAACTCTGGTTAAATCAATCTTTATAAAAAGTTGCATCGAGCTTTCTTCAAGAATGGATCGAAATAATTAAACTTATAATAATCATAAAAACAATTGATTTAACTTTATACAATTTTTTTCTAAGTACGATGACTTGAACCGATATCAAGATTGCATCAGACCTAATATTGCCAAAAATATAAATTCTGTAACAAGATAAGGATGTCTATAAATTTACAACTTGTAAATGAGTAAAAACAATTAAGCTGGTAATTAAAGCACACAAAAAATAATGTTAAATAAAGATTTGATAATAAACTTTCTGATGAAACTAAGTACGTAAATCATGTTAATATTATATAAGATAGTGTATATTTTTAGTTTAATTAAATTACATATTATCGTATTGTATACTATTAATTATCATATTTGTCATCTACTTGCGAAAAATATGAAGAAAAGACCTTGGGACCTTTTGTTTGTGAAACCTGAATAAAAAATCATTTAATTCAATAACAAATTTTATATGCTTATTTCTAGACATTATTCTTAAGTAAGAATCGTTTTATATAAAAAGAAACAAGAAAAATCTTTTTAAAATCCTTGTAACATACTGTTTTAATACGCTCTAATTAGTTCTATGATTTCTAAAAATAGTTATTTTTTAGTTTAATTTTAGCATTCTAATTATTAGAATGAAGGTCTGGTAACATAAATATGTCTGTAATTGTAACGGTTGCAAGACTACCCAAGTAGCGTCCTAGCGAAGTTTCCAGGAAGGTCTAATCCAAGAGTTAATCAATTTTTCTAAAGGCACTTTACTTCAAAGTCACTACACATGTCAGATTAGTTGCTATCTATGATTAGATGTCAATCATGTTTTAGGATCCTATTTATGTCGGGGTGGTCGGAAGCAATTTTTCAATTAGCGGAGAGTACTCAACTAAAATTAGTTCCGAGATCTACTTGTGTGGCTATCTTAGGGCATTGGCAGTTTAACTAATCTTAAAGATTTACGACCGGCGTATCCTAAGCCGAGTATGAGAGCCAAGAAAGGGGTTATTTTTCAATTAACTTAAATGTATATAAGGATGCCAGCCGGTGGTAATCGGGGTTGTTTATTTCCAGACGCGTTGTAGTCTAAAGCTCGCGGACTTGCAAGATTGAGTAAGTGTTTTATTTCTCTGAATTCAAGTGCGTGCCGTTATGTTCAAAGTTAGTTTATTTCTCTGAGTAAGTAATTATTATATATGGTATTACTATGATCTCAAGGCTGTGTTATGCATCATAAGTCATTTATTTGTTTAAATACAATATCTGTCGACTTTCATAGCATACAACTTCGGGTTAAAGCCCCGTTCCAGTAATTTAATCCCGTTAAGTTATTGTTAAAGACCGCATCTTTTGAAGGGTTTCTTATTTTATTGTGTTTCGACGTTGTCCGAGGCTTGTAATAATTAAGCCACGAATTCCGTTACTGTACTATTTGACCCGTGTGAAGGTCATGTTTTTCCTGTCATTGATGACCCCGTGATTAAAGGAAGGTCGTTTCAGTATGCAAGTTAAGTAGACTGCGGTAGCGTTAATTAATTATATGTATTGGGGTGTTTGCACCCAGAACTGTTGTTAATATTCATAAAATAAGGACTTTAGAATTGTTTAGTTAAGTTGGGTTTGTGCTAGCCGGAAACTTTATAAGATTTTCCCCTGTGAAGTGAAGTATTTTCTGTCCTGCAATCTTGGTTCATCGCCACGAACAAAGTGCGACGAGAGCTATTACCGCGATCGGTCCATGGGCCGTTTAATTCCCATGGTGGCGCCCTATTGTAAATAATGTTAATTACTGTATAATTTTGTATGCATATGTAATTAGGTTAAGTTAGTTAGTAGCCCGTTTAATAAAACAATTGGAATTTTGTCTTAGTGTGTTGTTGTTTAATGAACCTCCCCTTCTCACCGACTGCAGCAGCTTGCGAGGCAATGTCCCGAAACGTGAGGGTACTATAGTGTTAGAGGTCCTTCCCATTTATTATTTATTGTTAATTGGATACCCTCACGCGGTAGGTAAATAGTCAAATCACATCCTAACCTAATATTTTCATAATTTCTACCTATATAAAGGCACTTATCGCATCTCACATGCCCACGTAGAAAATATTGAAGAAGTAGATCTTACCATGACATATCTAATTGATAATGCTTGGTACAGCCGCCCTGTATCAATGTTAGGATACAATGGATGCTTGCTTAATATAAAATGTGAATTTGTGCTCTTTTTCCTGCTTGGCTAGCTCGGCGACAAATATGCTGTGGAATTTACGAAAATGAAATAAAACAAAAAAATTTAAAAAAAGCATTTATAAACAATCCTCTAACATTAAAAAAAATCCTTTTACACATTAACTAAATATTATACTTACACGAACAGGCATAAATAACGCTTATACATGCAATTTACAAAGAAAAATTATCTTACCACTACTTACGTATTAAAACAATTTTCACTTAATCCTTGTTAATAATTTAGAGAACCCTCAAAATATTTTATGCGTAAGTCACATTTCCTTTAAAATTCTCATAATAATTGAAATATTCTGATATTAATCCGCGTCAATGTAGTTGATCAACGACGCTGAACAAAATATTTTTGGTAAGGGCCAAAATGACTCGAGCTCTGGCTTCAAGATTGCTAAAATTAAATTATACATTTACAAATAATTTTTATACGCAAAATAAAAACATATCCTAGCTTAATCCACTTATTAATACACAAATGTATATTTAGGTTTAAAACAAATTTATACTGCGGTTGGATCGTCAAATTCTTGCGGATATTCTTCTTTACGACAACCTGTCTTTGCTTATAAAAATATCGTTTCCATAGGAAATAACTGCATCGAAAAATTCCTTGTTTCGTTTCAGATTTCTATTTTTAATCAATCTTCAGACGTAGGACCATCAGTTCATTTATTTTTAATAGATTAAAATTAGCGCGTGATCTTTGTAACTTGTGGTTTTCTGCAACGTTTACTTGCTAGAAACGTGTGCATGAATGACCCTCAGCTATTGTACTTATTTAATCTTTCTTACTTAAATCTCCAGAGAGACCTAATCATCAGGGCTAAACAGTGGGTTCTTTGTTTTATCCCTATGGTAGCATACACATGGAAATAATTTACCTAACAAGACTTCACTGATTCAGTTTTCAATAAGACAACAACATGTGATATAATTACGTATAATAATTTAATTGAACTAACAAAGTAAACAAACTTTGGATTATTTTAGTAAAATAAAAAATAAATCTTTAATCAATTTTAATTCTCTTAAGTTTGGATGCACTATCAATGGTCAGTTGGTGAGATTTGGGTAGCTGCATGCTGACTGGAATGGTGTGACTTGCCTTGAGAGTGGTTCCATAGCTCTGAGGCATCGTAAACGGCAACAATATCGAGAGCTGGAATGCAATTGCAGACTGTGTAGTGGTTACCAGGTAACGGATTTTTTTTAAAACGTTGAGTTATTTGACGTGTTTTGACACTTTGTGCTTTTTGGGTGCTTATTTTATGAATTTTATGGACTTACAAATTTATTGAACTGAAAATATGTTTATATAGAAAAAGGATCATTACTATAATGATACAAAGTAAAGGGGACTTTTGTTATTGCAGTGCTATAATTTTTGCATACAGGTTTAAAAAGGTTTTACTGTGAGCTCATTTTAAGACAAAGGGTTAAAGCCAGGTATGAGATTAGCCCATTTACTTTAAATACGGTATATGTATAATGAAAAATATTTGATCCAAACACATTTTAAAAATGAATTGTTTTCTTCACAAAAATATGTGATTTTATGTATGTTAACTGTTATAATGGACAAAGTTTTGGAAGGTAATTTGTTCTTATTTGTATAAATAGAGTGTGATGTATGTTGGTAACTGCGTTTTTTGATAGGATTGGATAGAAGTATTTTTCAGATTAGAGCTTAGGGACAGTTAGGCGAAATTGATTTTCAGCGGTCCAGGTAAGCTTCTTTGAAAGATTCATAAGACGTTGAAAGTAGAGAGAGCGGAGCAGCCAGGCTTCCCAAGTGAGGGTTTTTTCCCCCGAGGACTAGTGACTAGTGACTAGTGACTCGGCGAATCATTCAGGACTCCACAATAATATATATATATATATATATATATATATTATTGTGGAGTCCTGAATGATTCGCCGAGTCACTAATTCGAGCCCCACAAATTTGGTGCCATATCATAAGTAGTTTTTTACACAAGGTAAGTTGATAAATACTAACGTATTGTAATTAATACGATTGACAAAAATGCTAAACGTAATTGAAAGTTAGGTTTATATATAGTACTGTACACGATTTAGATTTGTAAATTTTCCAATTATAGCCATCGGTCTCGGTAGCGTAATTGGTAAACGCACAGTTCCGGCAAAACTGAGATTCAGGTTCAAATTCTGTCCAAGACCTTATATTTTCCTTCTTTCAATTACTACCTCGATTTGAAATGATCATTTGGGCTTTGCTTAAAAAGTATAAGTTATTATTTCATCGTATTAATTATATATAATTTGCTGTGAAATGCTCCTTTGAATGCGGGAACTGGCCCTTAAAAAAAAACCTTCGAGCCCCACAGATTGGGCGTCATATTTGCTGTGATACCACCAAAATCCGGGTACTCCGCTTTTCGAATCGAGCCCCTACGAATTGGATGTCCAGAGTGCTGTGAATCCTACGAAAAGCTATTCATTACTTTAACTGTGTTGGTCCATTGACTTTCTTCTGTTAATCGCCTCGGCTGCTCCCCTAGATAACTTTCATCCTCATTCATAAAAAAAAACAAACACATTCCTACCACAAACATCAACGTCAACTCTATTTACATCAATATTCACAATACATTAAAATTTCAAAATTAATATTTAGCATAAATTTTAATATCGGAAAATTTCAAAATTAAATTCATTATCATCCCAATGTGCATCCAGAATTAAAGTCCTTGTAGGATGCCTACTAATTACTATAACAATATATGCAGAGTACAAAGGGAGCATCTACCACCCCTTTACGTTAATTAACCAGGTTCGTCTAATTGAGCTCAAAGACATACCCTAAATTTTCATCATAATCCAGAACATCAATACTAAATACCCCTTTCTACTTAAACAAGCAAATTTCACCTTAAAATTAAAATATTATTGTTAGTACCATTTCACTACTGTCCATTTTGAGTAAATCAATTATAAAGTTATTCAACACACACAACAATATCAAAGTTCAAACAAAATAGTATAATTTACCTGAAGGTTACTTGCACTCGTAGCTTCAATGTACATCGTCCCTTTTGTTAATCACACCATTCCAACTGGGTTATATTTACGGCTTCTGATTCTCAACGCTTTAAGAATTTTCTCCATCACCATTTATTTAAAGTTGTTTCAGGGCTTTTCCGGAACTAATCTGTGTATATCTGAACCTTGTTTTGTGGATCCAGACCCGTTTATGCACCATTTAAGTATTAATACCCCCGAAAAATAACAAAGAACTTCATACTTCTTTCACCAATATACGCCAAAACTGCCTACTTTTGTGTATATATTTGTCGTTGTAAATTTTTACCAATTGGTACAGTGATACTAAACGTTATTACCTTGTATCTTCTTTTCTAAGTGCACTAACGTACATTCATTGTAGCACGTATAGAACAAGCTGTTTTAAATCACATAATATTCGAGCAAACTGTTTAAATTATTTAATATTAAAACCGGAAAACTAAAAAGCACTGTTTAACGCGTTCAATCAAGTCGAAGATCTAAGAGAGCTTGTTTATATTCACCTCGGTATATATAGCGGTTAGCCTGTCTGTCGGTCTGTTCCCCAAAACGGGCAATTCTAAAGAATTTCGCATGCTAGGTTCCCAGTCCGTAGCCTGTGCGTCGGTTTTTACGAATTTTGCACTCGTCCCAGTTAAATCTCAGAAATTCTCACACGGCACGCAAACATGTCCGAGAATAACTAATTAAATTTTATACAGAAATTGTTGTTTCTACCTCTCATATGTGCATCTTATTTTCAACCAATCGTGACCCTCGTGACGTTGCTCATATCACGCCTTTAATTATTCGTGTCTTTGTCTTACGCACATTATCTTTCCTTCTCTAACCTGTTCTTAGTGGTGCAAATTGATATTCCTTACTATCGATTATTTCAGTCCATGTGGACTATCTGGGTTAAATAACCCCGTATCGCGCCTTCCCGTGAATATTAAGCCCCGGTTTCTCCAAGTTTCTTTGTAACCATTAATTATCTGCAAAATTTACGCCGAATGAGCTTTTTAAACTACGCAGGTGTTCAAACATACTATTAATTCTCAGAGCCTTATTCCGTGGTATTTTAATCTTGGATTTTCACAGACTTTTATGCTTATTATTAATAATGGTTTAATTAACTCCAATTAAAATTGACTTCTATCCTTTCATTTTTAGCGAATACAAATTAAATATTAATTATTATGTGTACACTTTGTTTAATGCCGGGTACTTAAAATAGGGTTAATTACTATAAATTTTGCACGTAATTTCCATTTGTTTCTTTCCTCGGAATAAATACATTACACGTAGAGCTTGTTAATACTGTTTCTTTTGATATAAAGCGTCTTGTACATGATTTAAATCTCTTATTTTTACTGAAACGAATGAATTTTTATTCTCCACGGTGTTTTAATAAAGCGTATTATCTAATAAAATTCCTTATACACGGTGATTAAAATTATTTGATGTGATTATTTAATTTTCTACCCTGGTCTAAATATGAGTAATATATATTGTTATGTAAAGGGGGGGGGTACAAGGCTTCTAAGAGTAGATTTGTGTTAAAAAGGGTGTATGCCAAACGACATAATTCATATATAAGATCCAGTAATTCAAAAACTATATTTTGCCGTACTTTACATATGCTAAAGTATTTACCATTTTAGTTTGAAACGTATGAGCCAAAAGGTAAACAAGATGACTTAATGACGTTGATACAATGCACGGTACTCAAGGTTTTATACTAAGTTGAAATTTTATAAGCCATTGAAAGTACATTTGCCGTCGGAAAACCGGACGCGTCTATGGATATCTACAACCAACCAAGCGTCCAGGTCTTGTGTAAATATTTTGGCTTTTCATTTAAATAGAATCAACTTTGGACGAATTGTAAAATCAAAATTATAAGTGAATAGAAATATAAAATATTATTGGAGAATTGTGAAGTGTTTAGGACCAATGGTAGAAATTATGAATGTATATAAAGACTATAGTGAAGGTATTTTGGACACTAGAGTAAAGACGAATTGTTATTGGATATTGTATGCGTTTAAAAATGTAATTAAGTAAGCTGATGTTGTAATGCTTATTGCTTAGCGAAGAAAATAAAGGGATTCTTTTTCGATTATATTCAGTATAAAGACGTGTTTTGCAAACCTGCGTTAAAAGTTGTATTATATTTTGATGAAATAAATGTTTTGTTGATTTAAATAGTCTGATTTAGTCAAGTGAAAGTATAAGAAGCTTCGATAGTACAAAAGCGGCGATTATAGAAGAATATTTAGAGTGGTTAATAGTGCGACGGGAAAGCGACGATTTATTTAGGTTTGAACGAGATTGGTATTGGATTTGGGACGATTGGTTAAACGGCAGCAGGAGATTCGAGTGGATATACAAAGCGACGGCGAAGCAACGACGATATTGATAATTTTGAAGTGATTTGGATAGATTAAAGGCAGTAGGACATAGAGTGGATATTGAAGGAATAGCAGGGAATAGATTGATTTGGAACAGTACGGCAGGATAGATTGGAGATTGGATACGGAAAGGCGAAAGGACTGATTGGAGCACGAAGAAGGAAAACAGGAGAGCAGCATATTATAAGGAAGAATTAACGCAGGGGAAGTAGATACAACGGTTTATTCAAAATTCTAAAATTAGGGTAAATTATTTCAGATTTGGGGTCAGCAAAATTGTTAAGAACACCTGGAGGCGATACGCAAGTGAACATAGATTGTGAATCCTTGTGAAGGTGCGTACGGTGAATACGATTTTGAGCCAGCAACATTTAAAGAAGGCATTCAGCGCAGTATAATTCAGGTAAGTACCGTGTAATATCTTAAAACGTCAAAATTAAAGTCAGAAATAGTATACATAAATTAATTTGGCACCAAGCAACATTGATCATTAAAATTTGGCATATACAGTAAATAATTCCATATTAAAAAGGTAGTAAAACAAACGAGTGTGCAGTTTGGTTGGACAGTGCACATCTACTCACGATTGAACTCACGGTGAGTAAGTGAACACCCTGAGATAAAGGTTTCATATAGTCGAGGCATAAAATATAGTGAACAGTAAATAGATAACCAACCAAACTTTGCTAAAAGCACATCATATAGAAGTCATATTATTGAATACTAAAAGTAGGGCGACGACAAAGTCGTGTATCAGAATTTATAATATATATATATATATATATTACATATATATATATATATATATATATATATATATATATATTGCTGTGAAACCTACAAAATCCGTGAACTACGCTTTATAATCGAGCCTCACTTTTGGGCGTCAAAGAATGCTGTGATACCTCTCATTCTGCAGGTACTGGCCCTAAAAAAAAATATTCGAGCCTCACGAATGGGGCGCCAAAGAATGCTGTGAAACCTACAAAATCCGGGTACTCCGCTTTTCGAATCGAACCCCTACGAATTGGATGTCAAGAATGCTGTGAATCCTACAAAAAGCTATTCATTACCTTAACTGTGTTGGTCCATTGACTTTCTTCTGTTAATCGCCTCGGCTGCTCCTCTAGATAGCTTTCATCCTCATACATAAAAAACAAACACATTCCTACCACAAACATCAACGTCAACTCTATTTACATCAATATTCACAATACATTAAAATTTCAAAATTAATATTCAGCATAAATTTTAATATCGGAAAATTTCAAAATTAAATTTATTATCATTTTAATGTGCATCCAGAATTAAAGTCCTTGTAGTACAAAGGGAGCATCTACCACCCCTTTACGTTAATTAACCAGGTTCGTCTAATTGAGCTCAAAGACATACCCAAATTTTCATCATAATCCAGAACATCAATACTAAATACCCCTTTCTACTTAAACAAGCAAATTTCACCTTAAAATTAAAATTTTATTGTTAGTACAATTTCACTACTGTCCATTTTGAGTAAATCAATTATAAAGTTATTCAACACCCACAAAAATATCAAAGTTCAAACAAAATAGTATAATTTACCTGAAGGTTACTTGCACTCGTAGCTTCAATGTACATCGTCCCCTTGTTAATTACACCATTCCAACTGGGTTATATTTATGGCTTCTGATTCTCAACGCTTTAAAAATTTTCTCCATCACCATTTATTTAAAGTTGTTTCAGGGCTTTTCCGGAACTAATCTGTGTATATCTGAACCTTGTTTTGTGGATCCAGACACGTTTATGCACCATTTAAGTATTAATACCCCCGGAAAATAACAAAGAACTTCATACTTCTTTCACCAATATACGCCAAAACTGCCTACTTTTGTGTATATATTTGTCGTTGTAAATTTTTACCAATTGGTACAGTGATACTAAACTTTATTACCTTGTATCTTCTTTTCTAAGTGCACTAACGTACATTCATTGTAGCACGTAAAGAACAAGCTGTTTTAAATCACATAATATTCGAGCAAACTGTTTTTTATTTAATATTAAAACCGGAAAACTAAAAAGCACTGTTTAACGCGTTCAATCAAGTCGAAGATCTAAGAGAGCTTCTTCATATTAACCTCCGTATATATAGCGGTTAGCCTGTCTGTCGGTCTGTTCCCCAAAACGGCCAGTTTCTAGAATTTCGTCATTCTATGTTCCCATTCCGCAGCTCGGCATGCGATTTTTACGAATTTTGTACTCGCCCCAGTTAAATCTCAGAAAATTTCCACACGGCACGCAACGTCTGAGAATACCTAATTAAATTTTATACAGAAATGTTATTTCTACCTCTCAATTTTGCCTTTTACTTTCAACCAATCGCAACCCCATGACGTTGCTCTACTCACGCCTTTTACTATATGTGTCGCGGTCTTGCGCATATTATCTGTCTCTATCTACCCTGTTCTTATTGATGCAAATTGATATTCTTTATTATCGATTATTTCAGTCCATGTGGACTATCTGGGTTAAATAACCCCGTATCGCACCTTCTCGTGAATATTAAGCCACGGTTTCTCCAAGATTCTTTGTAACCATTAATTATCTGCAACATTTACGCAGAATGAGCTTTTTAAAAATACGCAGGTGTTTAAACATACTATTAATTCTCAGAGCTTGATTTCATGGTATTTTATTGGGTTTTTCAAGTTTTTATATATATATTATATGTTACTAACGGTTCAATTAACTTCAATTACGATTATTATTAGTACATTTTTGTTTAATACCGGTTACTTAAAATAGAGTTAATTAATATAAATTTTGCACGTAATTTTTATTTGTTTCTTTACTAGGGATAATTAAATTACCCGTAAAGTTTTCTAATACTGCTTCCTTTTATATAAAGCGTCTTATAAATAATTTGAATTTCTTAATTTTACTAAAACGAATGAATTTTTATGCTTCACGCTGTTATTTAATAACGCGAGTTATGTATCTTTTCCCAAAGCTTCTACACAGTGATTAAAATTATTTGATGTGATTATTTAATTTTCTACCCTGGTCTAAATATGAGTAATAATATATATATATATATATATATATATATATATTGCTGTGTAAATAAGGTCATTTAGGGTAGTTAGCACCAATAGTATAGCTCACTTTATATAAAATACATGAGGGCTCAGAAAACGAGACAATTTTCTGAAGAAAACAAAAAATACGATGATTAGACTGGAAAGTAAATAATAATGCCCTGTATATAAACTATAATCATAATTAATTCAGGTAATGAAAAATAGTTTGAAGATTTATTTAAATAAACAAACGTTGGGCGCTATAAGATTGCCGTGGAACCTCGTGGGATTCTCAGTGGTTTCGAAAATTAATTTATAAAAAATCAAAAATTTCACCAAAAATAAAAAAAAAATAATTTCTTACCCGTTTTCCTCTCTTCCTTGGTTGAATTGCCTTTTTCAACTGCTTCCGGCTAACTCAGTTGGACCTCCTCTTGGATATCTATATTCACTCTCATATTCTATCATTCACGCACACTCCCAATAAAACCACAAAATACAACAAACATACAATCTTTTATTTTTCACTATTTACATATAAAATTCATTATTATCCACCTTGCAGTGATCAAGTTACACCTCAATAAATCCTATTTTGTAATGTCCTGTATTTTTAATTTAAATTTATGAAACACATAAAATGTACCCGGAGTAAATGGGCCCTGAATAATATTTTATTTCTCATTCCTTTTATCTAATTTATTTTAAATCTAAGTAAACTCTGGAGTATGGTGAGCTCATGATAACCCAGTTAATTATGAATAGTGTATGTCCTTATACTTTGCATACTCTTACTACAAACAAAAAAAAACACCCATGTACTCTTCACAAATTGTACCTTCCTGATGGAACGTTAATAAGCTTTATATACACCTTCAGATTTCTATTTAAATACCATAATAAAGTTAGTTATATGTATTATGTTCAATACACAAAATAATGCACAATACAAAATCATTCTCATACGTCACTCAATATTCATAGTTTATAACCACAATTTCAAAGCGTTACCTATAATTTCTAGAAATATAAGGGTAGGTCCTGAAACAAAGTTCTAACCCAACAAAGCTGCATAGGTGATAAAAAACCTTTCATGGTTAACTGATGCGTCTTTGAAAATTTTGCTGGTATTTCCCAGGAAGAACAAATAATCCTTCGAAAGATTGCCTCAAGCAGCCGGCTGTACCAACATCCAGGAGAATTACAATGACTCTCTCAAAGTATCTTAAACGCTGTTTGTAACAACTCGAAGATTTTTTCCTACCAAGTACATAAAATTTAAAAAAAAATAATTTCAAAATTTTGGATGTCTAAATTTCCTTGCAACAATAAGGTTAAACTCATGGAACGTTTAGGAATAAAACTAATTTTTAGGAAACTGTGGTATTTGTGTACGAGAGAATAGAGTTATTTTCCAAAAAATTACAACACAAAGTTATACCTTGTGTATTTTTCCTTAACCTTAGATTACTAAGTTTTTATTTTTCCAAGGTCATGGACCCTTAGTAACAAAAACAAATGTTGATTATATAAATCTTTGTACACGTTGTTGTTATCCACAACCTTTACCCTTGGTAAAAACAAAGTATTACAGACTGTCAGTTTTATATTTTTATAATATAGACTAGAAAACCTGCAACGGAAAATTTCCACTTCTTAATTCAGTACGAATTATCTTCATCACTTTTTTATATCGAGATGAGTTCATCTTCAAAGTGCAAACCTTTAGGAGAAAGTTGATATCGCGTTGATAAGGAACTTTATTGCAGTAGTTTTTGATAAAAAAATTGAAGTTTGGACATTTGTAGCTTATAAAAGACGGTGCTCCTTGGAAACAACCACTTTACCTTCAAAATGGGGTATAGTGCAAGTGTTTGTTTGCTGCTAGGTAAGTACAAAATTTTTGAAATTCTCTAACCTCCGTATTCTAAAAAAACTAAACTTTCACGTTGTAACTGATATTAAACTCTTCTTTTTCTTCTTTTTCTTCTGAATCACCATTCTCTTTAGTTACTTTTTGAGTCCTCTTTAGAAACATAATAGAGTCGATGGTTTTCAATAATTGACTTGCGCACAATGATTGTGAGATTAATTTATACAAATTTGGCAGCAAAAATTAACAACGCATAAAAGTACTTTTTGGTACAAAAGTTGGACCTATTTACTGGACGGTTGCAAAAATATGGAGGCATGTAGCGAAATTAACGTTACGTTTCTGAATTAATTTTAGTTTACGAGGAGAGACGGAGTGTAGTAACAGTAAAGCAAATATACTACTTTAGGTGTATATAAATCCTAACACTTTTACGCTTACATTGAAAGGTATATGACCACTTTGACTATGTAAAGCCCTTGAGCGTTAACCCACCTGAGAAGACAAATAAAGCCTACCCGGAAGATGGGTGTTCTGAGTGATGGTTTTTCGGTTCTTTCTATTGTTGGAGGTTACTGAGCCTCACTTCCACTTTTATAACCTTGTTCTATTAATTAACTACAAAAAATAGACACAAATAAAAAAACTTTATGTTTTACTTAACCTATATTGTATAACAAGATTTTCAAAACAGTAAATAACAACAAAAAAACAAGAACTATGATCTACCTTTAATTTGGACAAACACGCGATTAGCTAAAAAACATACTTTGGAATAACAATGACACAACTTCATCAAGAATTAATCAATGTAAATTTTACTTGCTACCTTCCTTCTACAATAATGAGCTTCTATGGTTAAGAATTCAATACAGTACGCATTAACTATACATAAGCGTACATCAACGTTAGTAGTCCTTCGTACTACTAAGCTCCACACGTTTACATATACTAACAATCAATTCCCCTTAATCAAAACCACAAACAGCAAGTGATGGTTACAATATGGATAACAAGAAATTCATTTAGCTTACAGTTTTTGTTTTATTCTCTCGGAGATTCCGTAGGACTCGTCACAGGTAAAAATCCAACCTGTTTTGGTTGATAAAAGATCCCAACAGTAATCATTTTTCAACGATAACAGTATTTATATTCGCGTTCTTACGCCCGAAAGCCTGTTTCTTCGCTAAGTTTTGGGGTTTTGATACCGTCTCGTAAACTTTGCATACATGCTTTTCCAACGACGTTACGCACCGCAATCGAGTTCGAAAGTTTGCTGTCTGCTATCCAATGTTGATCCGTTTTCTCTCTCTTATTATCCGTAGGTTTCTATAAGTTTTACGTCACAAGGTGGTTGCATGTTATTTTTTGTTCTGATGGATTGTGTGTCTTAACTAACCTAATTCAGAGGCTAATATCGTTTTTATCGGGTAAATACTTACGTTGTTCCCACACTTTTAATATCAAAAGCTGCGTCATTCGTCGTTCGTAACGCATTAATTTTGTGACTGGTTTTATGCGTATGTGGTTATTGGAGTGTTTGTTCCTATGGTTACTATTGCTTGAATCACAATTTCATTTCCATCGTAATTAATAGTCTTAAATACTTCCTGATTGAATTTTTAAATTAACGTTAAAATCCTAGTGCAGAAGATTATCCATATTAGCTTAAATCTCCATCAGTTTGCAAAGTATATCGATTAATTTTAGCAATAACTTTTGTATCGAAGAATGCTCAATCTTCATTGTATTTTACAAAACAATCATATTGCAATTAATAACTTCTATGTCTGCAACTACTCAAACGTACTAATTTACAGCATACAATTCTGCTCTAAATCGTACATAACGAATGACGAATGGTGAATAATCTTCAATCTTACATGTTACTTGGCTTTAAAAGGAATCAAACGCGAATTATATCTTGAATGAATGAATCTTGAATAAATACCTCTAATAAAGGTTCCAGCTTATGTATAAAAATTATCTCTATACGTCATCGTTCCAAATTTTTTGTGATTCATTTGGAACATAACATACCCCGGTGATGCAATATTTCCGCGAATTTCAGGGTTTTGACGATCTAATAGCGTCAAGCTGTGATTTATGTGTAGTAATACGTGTCGTTTGTCCTCTTCTAATGCACGAAATTAATGATCGCGCCTTACTCTATCTTATAGTGACCCCGAAAACCATATATTATTTCTGATCTATCTCGGCTTTCTTTTAAGACTTTTTAATATTCGCGAGTTTTTTTTTATAGACTTTTAAAACATTTCTAGTAAAGGTACGTATTTTTCTTAATAAAAAAATTCTAGATTAATATTTAAAACTCATAAAATGAATATTTTATTATTGATATTATATACACATAGAAAAATAATTAAAGTACGCGTTTGCTTTCTTTATGGTTGATTTGTATACTAATGAAGTAGAGATTACCTTATAGTTACAAATTAATTGAAGCTTCAATTGCTTTCTTAACGATTTTGCAAGTACAAAAAGATTTGCATGGATTTGCACAGTGTGGGAATGCATATTTTTAAATATTAAAGCGTAATTTTTAACAGAAATGAATGTAATTTTGGTTTTAAATAAAATTTCGGTAAATTGACACTATTTTATGCCAAATGTGTTCTATAGCATCTTTATGCACAGAAAATTAATTTAGTATTTTAATTAATAAGGGCTTCGTTGATAAACGCAATAGCTTTGTATTTTATCTTTTAGTAATGAAAACTCGTTTTTATTAAGTATAGAAAAATTATTTACAACATGGGAATATGCCTTAAAAGTACATGCGGCTTCTTTCAGTCTACACGGAATTATATTAGGTTTTGCTTTTATATCTACACATGGGAAATTTAATCATATAATTATAAAGAGCTTTATCTTTAATGGCAAAGAAGTACGGTTGTATTATTTAGGGTAGCGACATTAAATATTTGAAAATTGCAATTTCTCCTGTTTGTTTCTATTTGGGTGGGTTTTATTTATAGAATTTGGGTTTCCATGACCTCTCGTGACCTCTTTATCACATCAATATATGTACATATATACATATATAATATATATATATATATATATATATATATATATATGTATTGCTAGCTTAAAGCTTCCCAATCGTTGGAAGTCAATAAAGGTGCAGTGAATTGTGTTACTATAAAAATGTGCCCCTATGCTGAGTTTCGATAAAAGATATTATGAAAACAAAATTGGTCTGATACGATTTATTGCCTGAAAATGCCCGTACTAGCTAGCTCAGATGGAACGGAACAACGAAATTTCAACATCACAATTGTAATAAATTATGTATAAACAATCTTTCAAAGTATAATGATCGCTACACTCTCTACATCTTTCTTAACACACATTATCCATAAAAATTACTTACGCACAAGCATTAAACCTACAATTGCAATCTACAACTTAAGCCTAAACACAACATTTCATAACCAATAAATATTAATATAGAATTTACTCAGTCCTAGTTTATACTCAGTAATTCCAAAACTTTTTTTAATATGTCATAAAAATTTGCTTAACTAAATGAGTATGGATAATTTGTATACTCTTCGATTAACACGTCTAAGTGTGACTGATCAATCACCTTTTGTAAATATCAAATTAACTCAAAACAACTTCAAAACATCAGAAAATTGCCCATTCACTAATAACATCTATACAGTAAAATCTTATACAAGTTTAACCTACTTAAAAGAAAACTATATCACATAAACGACTTTCTAAAGATTTAAAAAGATATACTAGCGTTTTTGACCATTATATTATGCAGGGTTCCTAATTCTTCAAACCAAGTGGTTCATCAAATTTTCCTGTCTATTCTGTACCATAATAATTGCATCAGAAAATCAGTTTTTAATTCCTCCATTTATGTATACATTAGTACGTTAATTAACTCCATAATTCTGCTTCCCCTTTAAATCGTTCGCATCTTAATAGAATTTACTTTTATACATTGAAATTTACTTCATACGTTTAAAAAAATCGTTTCAACCACGACCTTGCATGCAATTTAAATTACAACTCTTACGATCCGTGGTTACCAATAAAAATATCGTTGGCAAGTACTTTAGAAATAGATCGACTATTATGAATGACAGATCTTGAATCAATTTCCCTTTTGCATTCTTTCGCGGCTTTATATAATACAATTTTCAATACGTGATATGTTCTAGAAGACTTTAACGCCTTTCCTAGGTGATATGACTAGTAACAGATGTAAAAATAACCCGAAATTTCAGTAGCTGTTATACTAATTTATTAGGTTGTACAATTTTTACCTTTGTTAATTGATGTGGCTACAAGAATCAATGGAAATGCTTATTCGTTATCACGCTCGATTATGATTTATGGGCTATTAAAAAAGTCGTATCGCATCCTACTAATTTGATGCAAACTATCCGCTTACACAAAAAATGATATGATTAAGACTTATTCTAGCTTAAATTAAAAAATACTTAAATATTTTTATCAGTTACAAACAAAGAAATCCAAAATTTATACTTGCAATACTTATGGTACTATAGCGCTTATTCAAAACTCACTTCCAACGTAATTAACGGTACTAAACGTTTCTCATTTCCATCTTAAATCTCCATCAAAAGGTGCATCTTTTACTTTTAATCAATTAACTTCAGAGAAGCTTTTGTATCGTAGAACGTTCAATTTTCATTGTGTAAAAAAAGAAATGATGATTCATCAAATAATTGCATTTGATAACTTCGATGTTTGAAACTATTCAAATTTATAAGTTTCATGTCGTAAACTAATTTACGGCATTTGATTCTATTTTAAATCTTACTTAATGGATGTTACATATTGTTTAGTTTAGAAAGAATAACGAATTGCGAATGAATCGTTCTAATCAATTTCCAGCTTATATATATAACATTATCCCAATACGTCACATTCCATTGTATTCTCGAATCTTAGTCACCACTGAATGATGTAATATATATTCCTATTATATGCCCTATTTTAGGATTATCGAGCCCCTACGGTGGGTGTCATATTTATTGCTGTGATATTCCTTTTATTATTTTAAGCCCCAATGCTATGAAATGTTAAATTAGGATTTTTACCCCGACTAGCTTACTGAATGAATTTTATTGAATCAAATAAAGCAATTCTAGAACACACAATATAATAATTGATAATAATTACAACACTCAAAATTCTTTTTTTTGTACAAAATATCTACATATACCAGATTTATGCTTTTCTAAAGGTCAGCAAAAATATCTTTTACTTATTTTCAGGGACCATCGAACGTTCCAAGATACCTATTCCATTTTTATAAATTTTTTAATAGACCTTTTTGATGACTCTTACAAATATACAATGTATGGCAAATATTAAATTGAAAATAGTTTTTCAAGAATACAGTGTATTAAAAATTGCTAACCTGGAATGGATTCTGGAGTTCCATCCTAGTCTATGATTTGAATCCCTTTGCTGTGTCCGCTTCGCTTATTGATATGCCGGCCCCATATAAGAATCGCCTCCCATAAATCACTTCCAATTAAAATCGTACCAATTTACAGTACATCCAAAATTAGAACGTCCCAAATCGAAATATGTTCAAATTAAAATATGTTCATTTTTAAAATATCTCCAAAACTAGAATATCTCCATTTTTAAAATATCACCAAAATTAGAATATGTCCAAAGTTAAAAGTCCCAATTTGAAGGTCCCAAATTAAAGCCATCTCAAATTAAAGGTCCCAAATTAAAGGTCCCAAATCAGAGCCCTGTTTTGTTAATATTAGAAATGAATTTAATTAAGTTGTTTAACTTACGCTATAGATCGGCTTATATTTCGTTGCACAAATTCTCGCACTTTTATATCTGATTTGTTTTAATTTTTACTTCACTAGTTACATGAGTATTTAACACCTTCGAACATAGTTGTTGCTCAGTTGAATATAGACTAAAATGTCGTTCCGTTTCTATCGTATATATAAGCCCTTTCTCCAATTGTTTTTATTGGCGTGTTTACAATCTAGGCAGATACTTTTGCCTTATCTAGCAGAACTCGTAATTTTTACAAATTACTTAGTTTAAATTTTTGATGAATGCTCTGTTCGTCACGTCCGCATTCAACATATTGCAGTACTATTCCAGGATTTCCAACTTTTGGTTTTCATTACCTCACGTAATTGGATGTTTGTTAATTTATCATATAATTGAACCGCTTGGTGTTTATTTGTTCCTACAGAATATTGGTTTTCTGAACAAACGTGTTCTTTTCCAGTCACGTAACGATTTTCTAATATTAAATTATTTAGGATGCGTTTACGTTGATACTTTCGACGCAATTGTTAAATATTTGCAATGCCAATTTATCTATGTTTCCCAGTGATTTATTTTTGATGCAATTTATTGCGTTTTAAAATCTTATCTTTACTTGTAAACTACACTTAGACATATTTATGTTCTCATGCATTTAATTCCGTATATTTTATATACAGTATCCTCTTAATTAACATTATGTAGAGTGACCTATTTACTCTTATAATTTCTGGAATTATTTGCTTTTCTTAAAGTTGAAGTTGTTTATATTTATCCTACGACCCCTATGACTTAATCTACACTTAAACTACCCTATTATCATAGCATTATATATAATATTTTTCACCTGCAAAACCGCCACATCCTCAGTTTTCGACTTCTGTAAAAAACGTTCGCCCTCTATAAAAACTTCAAAGCCCCCACGTTGAATACGACACATATAACATACCCTCTTCCTTAAAAAATTACTTTACTTATAGAATTTCTCTGCTAATATACCCTTTTATATTATTCTGGAGAGATCTTAGATTGCTTTAATTTTATTTATTTTGTCATGATTTTTTTTAAACTGTTTGATAAAAATCCACCTTTGTGGGTTCTGTAAAAAATGAGCATTTTTATTTAATTTTCCTTTTACACTATTAATGCTCTCTGTCGAAACCTTGTTGTACTTGTCAAACCAACCAACCTTAGATTTACTGTATATAATATCGACTGTTCGTAACTCTGTCTCTCGAACTTCAGCAGCACTTTCCTATCGTTTCGATAAAAGCCCTGATCAAAATTCCTGACTCGTCTCTTCTCCGGACTACTAATTTCATTTCTAATTCTTTGTACATTTCCTTCAAACCCATTAAATTTCTCGTACAAATATTTCCTAAATTGCGTCCGTCGTTAACACCTTAATATCATCAAATTCGGCTCTGACTATACTAATAATAGGGACTTAGTATATATAAAGTAACCAATTACAAGAGTTTAGACGAAAAATACTGCAAAATAAAGGGTGTGGCATTTATACGTACTACACCAGTAGGAAAAGCAGACAAGAAAAAGGTAGAAGCCTTTGAAATGTGGTGCTACAGACGTATGATGAAGATACCATGGACAGACAAAGTTAAGAACAAAAAAGTACTAGAAATGCTAGGGAAAGAAAGAACTATGTGGAAAACAGTAAAAAATAGGAGAGATAGGATGATAGGCCACATACTAAGACATGAGGGAATAGTGCGGAATATATTAGAAGCAGAGATAGGAAAAAAGAGAAGTAGAGGTAGACCTAGGTTACACTACTGCGCACAGATAGTGAAAGATGTAGGCTGTGAGAATTTCAAGTAAATGTGTAGGCTAGCTCAGAATAGAAATCAATGGAGGTACGCTTCCAACCAGTCGCAAGATGGAAAAACTAATTACAAAAATAATAACTGTACGTAAACATGGTGATTATTATAAACAACTACAGATATTGGTTTTGCAATACTCCCAACTAATGTTAATTGTGCGAAAGGATTTACTTGTCTAAGTGTTGGGGATCCCTAACAGCCACAGGCTGCTTAACCCCCATCACATGCCACTGAATCTCGGTGAAATAGGGCATATAGTTAGAAAACGATAGAAGGGGATCGAGCTGTATATCGGCTGTTGGGAGAATTGCAGGGAACTGTGTAGGCTAGCTCAAAACATAAATAAGCTGAGGTACAAGTCCAACCAGTTTCAAGAGGTAAAACTCAATGACGAAAAAACAAGTGCCAGGTGTTGGTAGTGAAATATTTTCAACTAATGTTGATTGTGCGAAAGGATAAATTGGAAAAACTTAATTCGACAAAGGTTTAGGTGCTGGGGGAACTTGACTGCCAAAGGCTGCTTACCTCCCTTAACATACCACTGAATATCGGGGAAATAGGGTATATAACTGTAAAACAATAGAAGGTGACCGAACTGCATCATACAAGAAAGAACAGCAGCTATGTTCAAAGACAACGAACATAGATACAAGAAGAAAACTGTTCAAAGCATAGTGTGGAGCACAGCACAGTACATCTATGAAATAGGGGCAGTAGGAAAAGCAGACAGAAAAATATAGAAGCTTTCTGGAATGCTGTGCTTCAGATGTGTGAGGATGGTAGCATGGTCAGACAAAGTTAATAACAAATAGGTTGTAGAAATACTAGGGAAATAAAGATATCTGTGAAAAATAAAAAATAGGAGAAATAGAAGGACAGAATACGTTCTAATGCATTTCTGGGGAATAGTACGGGATATAGTACAAGCAGATATAGGAAAAGAGAGGTAGAGGTAGACCGAGATCAGACTTTCGCACACAGATAGTGATAGATGCAGACTGTGCAAATTGCAGGGTAATGTGTAGGTTGGTTCAGACTAGGAAACAATGTGGGTACCTGATGATGATGATGATGACACCATATCTAACAGTAATTATTTTTCCCAAAGAGGGAATTTACATGTCTTGATCCAATGATTTTCACCATTTAATATTAAATGAATGTTACGCATATCTCGGAATTCAGTTTATTCCATAATTCACCTCTACATTTTCAAAAGTATGAATTTGGTTTCGCACAATATTAGAAAATTGGTTTTACTTCACTCATCTGTAACCCAATACCATTATTGTTATGCTAAAAATTTGAGTCTAGTTTAGTAACTTTTGTCCTTACTTTTAGAGAGTTCTCGTTTTTATGACTAAAGTCACAAGCGATGTGAGATTAAATTTGTTTATTTAACGTAGAGTTAATTTTTAACATGTAAGAATTGCGACATTTGTGTACAAAGCAAACCCAACAGCTGTCGCTACCTCAACAAAGTCTAATTTATATATTCTTTGTATAAATTAATCTTGTTTTTGCAACTTATTATTTCTAACCCCAAAGGTTAACTCACATATCAATTACGATATCGAAATCGAAGTCCCTTGTTATTAATATACTTAAAGCGTTGTAATAATCTTTCAAATATACATAATTGAAGGTTAATACATAGAACCCTTTTCAAAGTCTCTTTTTTTCTCAAGTAAAATAACTTCGATGTTTAAAACTGACTTTCCAAAATAGGTCTTGTTAAAAATTTTGTTAAAAATTCCTCAATGAGCGCTATCAAAGTTATAGAGTTTTCTGAAAATAACTTCAACAGCACCTTCCATTGCATACACTTTTTTCATTGTGAACTTTAAGGACTTTTTATTTAAAATTTGACACCGAATTTAAATTATTTTTATTTTTTTTCTAACTAGCTTGTGGATTTTGTAGGAATTGTGCTTAAAAAAGCACTCCAGCTTCAAAATAATAAATTTAATTCCATTTATACACAAGTATGTGTATGCAACTAACACAACTTTCCAACCTTTGAACTTATTTGAAAGAGAATATCAGTCTTTTAAATTATTTTGTACACTAGACAAGAATATACGAACAAAGAAATTTCTGCAACGTATGATTAATTTTGCCTTATCATGCATTATAGTATCCAGACAAAGGGTCATCATAAAAGTGCAAAGTTTTTCGAGAAAGTTCCCTATCGCTTTGATTAGTGAGTTAGTAAATAGATTAGTTGTAGCTTTTACTCCCGATAAAAGGTTAAAGTTCAGTTCTTTACAATTTATAAAGAATAAGTCGTCTTAGGAACTCTCAGTTTGTCTTCGGGATGGGGTTTTGTGCAAGTGTGTGGTTGTTTCTGAGTAAGTACAATAATTTTGAAAAACTTAGATCTTTTTGTTAGTTTAATGGAAAGATCTGAAAAAATTTAATTATAATATGGCACAAACTGAAAACAGTTCTTGAGTGTCCCAATAAGGGTGGAAACATCCTATTTAAAGTTGCGAATTTGTTTTTTAAATTCGTTGATTTTGGACTTGCAATTTATTTATGCACTCAATATCACTATATTCTGCTCATGTAACAATCATCTACAGCAGGTGACGAGTACTCTAATGACATTTGGAAGTTTAGAACTTTGCCAATACTTTCCTGTTCTCATTTGGGGAGTTTTGAAGGCGTAAAAACCTAGTTAGCTCAATCCCACATTTTCAAGAAGGTACACGGAAGACTCGTGATGCATTATTGAGAGTTGTGGTGTCTAAAGAATATAGAACTTAGACTAAACGTTAAATATCTACGAAACGCTTTCTTCTATTCCATTCTTTAAAAATATCATCCTAAGGTTCTAGTTCTTTAATACCTTCGTTTATATTCATTTTTGCCCATCAATTTTTAAGAACTCCTAAAAAATTATTTAACGCAAACGTTCAGAATAAGAAATTTTATATAATACAGCCCTTTTTGAACAAATATTTTTATCTCAAGCTGCCAGGATTATTTTTGAATATAAATTTCGACTATTGTTTATTTATTTACTAGTAGTTTAATGTAGGATAATTTCTACAAGAGTCTACTGTTCCTAAAACGCAAAGTACAGATTTTGACTTTGCGATAATCATCATCGACGTGTTTTGAAGAAATCTAAACTTATATTATCATTGTCAAAAAATGCTAAAGAAACTCCGTAGCTAAATGATATTACGATCATCCTTATAGACATGCTTTGAATCCTTTTATGGTAATTACCAAAGACAATAATAAAGACAAATTCTGAACTTAGAGATCCTTTTTCTGATAACAACATAATACAAACGAAGAAGTGGCACGAACTTGACCTTGCACAGAAATGAAGGAATCTTGCGTTTTTCGTTGTTTGAACTGTACATTGAAAGTTAAATGTCTCACATTTTGTAGTTGCTATGACTCCAGAGTCAGCCCATTTTTCATCCTGGTTGGAGTCAGTAATGAAAGGTCTAGAATGATATAAATTTTTGATGATTTTAAAGTTATCAAGTTGTGACCGTTTGATTGTAGTATACAAAACAAGTTCACTGTCACCACCTTGACCAACCCTCTGATAAATTTTTATATAAACTAATCTTGTTTTTACAACTTATATCTTTAACCGTAAAGGTTAAATTACATGTTAATTATAATATTATAATATTGAAATTTCTTGTCGTTAATTATTTGATAAGTCGTTATCTTTCTCTAAGCATAACTAATTGAAAGCGGAGGATTTAAGTTTTTTTTAGTGAACTGTGGCACTAACAATGTGTTTTTGAAAAATTGATTATGCAGAAATGTCGTTGACAGTCTTTGCTTTAAAATGCATCTAACGTATAAAAGTAACACATTAACGACTTTTCCAAGCTTGTTTCTGATTGGTGTTGAAAGTCTTAAGATAAAAGTTGCATGGGGAAATTTTTAGTTAAGGTTTAACCGATTTGTGGTTTTATAAAGCGATTTGTGAGTGCCACTTCAATAAAAAAAGAATAATTTGCGGTTCGAAATTGATTTTATTCAATTTCTCCCTAGAAATAAAAAGTCAAAAATCCAGCAACAAAGTAGGAAAGTTAGGATATTCTGAAGGCTGATCTGTAAGATGTCAGGCTCAAACACTGATCCATCGAAAATATTTTAAAGTAATCGTAACGCGTTCGAGTTACTTTAGATATAAACTAGTTGTGTAATTCAATGACAGGCATCTAGAAAATCATATTTCATATGCGACTGTGAGAAATGTAATTGCTAAATTTAAAATAACCGCGTCTGTTGATAATAAATTCAAGAAATTCTATAAGCGAAGGGTTAATAACGAAGAAAATCAGTTACTTATCATGCAATATGTTGTAGAAGAACCGAAAACCTCGTCAAATAATGTTGGAGAATCAATAGTTTCCATAAATTTTTAGATCTAACAAATTCGCTCAAACCAAAATTTGTTGATACGCTCAAACCCAGAGATTTGAAATCTCAATTCAACTTTTGTGTCTGGTTTCAAAGAATATCAGAAGATGATCTTTTTTTACTAGAAAGATACTTTTCATTGATGAGGCAATGTTCACATCTAACCGAGTTGTGTATTCCCAAAATACTCGTTGTTGGAGTTCTAAAAATCTGAACTTTGTGCTTGAATGCCGTGATCAGTATTCGTTCAAGACATACGTGTGGGCTGGTATTTTTAATGATCTAATAATTGGACGTTATTTTTTTCGACAACCTCGATTCGGAAACATATTACCAATTTCTGAATAATTATACTTTTGATGTTTTGCATGCATTTTCTATGCATTTTCGATACACTTTATGGTGTCTGCATGACGGAGCTCCATGCCATAGTTCCAGAATTATCAACCAATATATTGACAGATTATTTCAAGAACGCTGGATTGGAAGATATTCTGCAAATCGTTGATCAGCTAGATCACTTGATTTGACACCCCTAGATTATTTCGTCTGGGGCTATCTAAAGGAAAGAGTGTACTCTGAGAGACCTCCGTAAGATATTGATCATTTGAAAAGGATTATCACATTACATGTGATTTTCCAATGCTCCACCTGAAGGTACTACATTGGTCAGAAAGAGAGATTTTTTTACCTGGAAAATTTGGAATTTTGCCAAACCTTTGCTGTTCCAAGCAAAGTAAGGATCTTTAACGTGCGTGACAACACTCACACACGAGACTTCCATTTTACCTCTCATCCGAACGAGGGTGTATTTTTGTGAAAAATCCTCGCCTAACATTTTTCAAGTGACCATGTAGGGATTCGAACCCGGGATCTTGGGCGAAGTAGTCACACATATACCAACTGCGCCACGGAGCCGCTTTCAAGCGGACACCCTACATGTGATTTTCCAATGCTCCACTCGAAGATACTACATTGGCCAGGAACCGAGTTTTTTTACCTGGAAAATTTGAAATTTTGCCGAACCCTTGCTGTTCCAATGCTGGATCACTAATTCGAGTCCCACGCTTGGGAACCCAGAAACACCCTGTCTTCCTGTATAGCTGGAAAAAGCCCCACACATTAATTCTTTGAAGTCTTCCTTGAATACAGTCCCAACATTGGGCCGTCATAAATTCTGCGAATCTTACCTCGGCTGCTCCGCTCCTTCCTATAAAAATCTTAGGAGTCGTTCAAAGAAGCTTACCTGGACTGCTGAAATCAAACTGCACCTAACTGCCCTTATGCTATACTTGAAAATTTCGTCCCTATAATCCTATAAAAAAAAAACTACCAAAATTCATCACAATCTATTTACACAAAAAAATTACTAGCTCCAAAATGTTGTTCATTACAACGGTTCACATACATAAACTTACAAATCTTTGATATGAAATCAATTCATTTTTAAAATGTGGTTGAATCAAACTTTTCCTATTTTACAGATATTCAATTTAAAGTAAGTGGGCTAACCTGTGTGCAAAATTATAGCACTGCAACAATAAAAATCCTCTTTACTTTGTACAAAACAGCCTTTCTATCATTATATTACATATCCCTCTCGACATAAACATATTATCCTATAAATATAAAGTTCAATAAATTCTTGGGTTCATAGGATTCATAAAAATAATTACTCAATATGCACAAAGTGTCAACACACATAAAAAAACTTAACAACAATGTTTGTAAAAAGAATAAGTTACCTGGTAACCCTCACACCACCTGCATCCGCAATCCAGCCCTCGATGAAGATGTCCTCAGTACTGACTCTGGATCTCTTCGAAACGGGCACATATTAACCGTGATGCTTCCAGTCCTGCTCATTTGTATTTGGCGTTCAAGCATTTGGGAATCCATCCTGCACAAATTTCTTTTATATCTGAATCAACGTGGACTACAGAATGGACGCGTTTATATGAAGTATTTAGTGCTTTAGCTATATGTTTCAACCCAATTCGGTTCTAATAATATAATGTCATGAACTGCATCAATATTTATCGGGGTGGACACCAAAAATCGATCTTCCTGGTCGGTTCTCACTTTAAGTGGATAGTTTTCTTCCGTTGAATTACGCAATCCAATTGTTCACAATTGCATATAATGGGCATTGATCGACAAGTGTATTAAACCTATCATCATAATTTTGCTTGCCACCTATCCCCTTCAGATACAGTACTACGTGTGAAATTGACACTAATGACCTTTTGAAATTTACGTTACCACGGAGACATAATAGAAAAAATGCGCCAGCTAGCTTACAGTGGTGAGGGGGTGTGTTCTACAAAAGCAGTTCTTTTAAAGGTGTACAACTCTAACACGTGCATCTATCTACCTGGTCCAGTCCAATAATAAAATGTTGGGCGCCAACTAATCTGGAACTGATCTAATCTCGCTAGAACATGATTGATCTCCGAAATGTTGATAAAAATAGTAATTAAATTCTTGCAAATCAGATTGCCAGAGTCTCGTGTGCACTGGTTCTTTCCCTACAACTACTTACTTAAAATATACACAAATAAAAACTTCAAGCTGCCCACCTAACCTATATTAAAACATGAATAAAATCGTAACAAAACAAATTGGTTAAATTAACCATTTTTATTTTCTATATAAGGTTCCAACCAAACTAAATATGTATCTCTCAGTTTCCATAATCACAAGTGTGGTACCTTTCCCGGGTATAAAATGCTTTAATTTAAGCATGCATCAACGTAAATGTTGGCTTAAAAAGAAAGTGAGTTGCAGGCGTTTAAATATTAATAACAGTTTAAAATATGCAGCAGGTGAAAAAAAATTCAACGACTAACAGCTCTTCTTTCCAAGACTCGAGCGACCTTGTGCAAGACAAGTAATTCTATAAATCTAACTAATGTTGATGAAAACTTCCTTTAGTATCATCAGTTTGTAAATATTACACAAGTCGATTTTTTTAAATAGCAAGTGTGCATTATTTAAACTATTTATTATAATATTAAAGATAATTTATTTCAAAAGAAACGCTCATAATTCAATTCCAATAATTTTATTGCAATATGAAAGCTGCAAAATATATTTTAATCTGCATATGTAGTTGTAAAAAATAGCCTACTTTTATGTTCTTTCATATGTGGTGTAGCATATATTTCAGTTCACCTCCATATCGAAGGCAAAAGCTTAAATATTCTGCTATTTTAAGCCAGGTATAGAGCAAGCCTTCTTAAATAGTGTCATTCTGATATAAGGCCAATAAAAGTAAAAATTATAAAAAACGATATTCAACATTTGTTTTAAAAAGTTTATTAAATTTTCTTATTTGTTTGGTAATGTGAAATATTACACATGTTGAGAAAAGTTTCAGTGTAATAGAGATTCCACAAAACCCACGTCTAAAATTCCTAGAAATAGGGAGACAGAACGTCTAAAAGGGGATTTTGTTCTGTGATATACAAGTGAAAATAAACTATACAGCACACTAGTATGCATAAAAGTTAATAAAATGAGTAAAATCTAAATAAGAGTTAAATATTTGTAAGCGAAGTTAGAAAGTTTTTATAATTTTTACAGAACGTTGTTTAATTAAACGTAAGGGAAAAATTTATTTTAATTCTTATTTATTCAAATTTTATAGAGTTTTCATTTTGCTTTATAGACACGCTTTGAATGCATATCCTTTTATGATAATTACCAAAGACACCACTATAGAAAAACTTTGATCTTAGAGGTCCTTTTGCTGATAACAGCATGAAGTAGAAGAAGAAGTGGAACGAACTTAATCTTGCACAGAAATGAAGGAATCTTACGTTTTTTGTTGTTAATTAAGCATGTCATATTGATAATTTTTAGTTCTATAAAGGGAATGTAGGTAATAACCTTAAACCACAAAATTAGAAACTAATTTTTTTGTATAATATGTAGTTGAACGTAACTCAGATCAATAACTTATTTCAAAACTACAAAAAGAAAAAAGTTGTCAATATTACGCGTTACGAATCCGAATACAAAGTTGCAAGTATGGGTAATTACCGCAGTAAGTTTGGATAAACATACTCAACGCAACAGTTAATTTTTATAACGTCATCATGTTACTATAAGAAAGCTTTTAAAATAAATAATAAGCTAACAGAGGGATTTTCAATATTTATACTTCATACAATAATTACCCTATAAATAAAAGAGCTTTTAACAATTTTCAGTAGAAATGAGTAAAATTAAAGTTGCAGGAAAACAAGTGATAGTAGCCCCAAATAAATAAAAGTAATATTAGTTTAATCACCTAGATACACACAATGACTTAGTGGAATTCACAGATATGATACGAACGATAGAACCAGGCAATACAATACATATCTACAAGCCGTTGAATACTTAAGATAACAATGATCATTTAACAAACTACAGAGATTCCCATGTTTTAATATGAAGACCATGATGTAATGACAACTTACATGTGATTTTCCAATGCTCCATCCGAAGGTACTACATTGGTCAGGAAGCGAGTGTTTTACTTGAAAAATTTTGAATTTTGCGGAACCCTTGCTGTTCCAAGCAAGGTAGTGATTTTTAACGTGTGGGACCTTTATTTTATCTCATCCGAACGAGGGCGTATTTTTGTGAAAAATGCTCACCTAACATTTTTCAAGCGGACGTGTTGGAATTTGAACCCATGACCTTGGGCGTAATAGTCATACGTGTAATGACATACCCTCGAAGACAAAGAATGGAGAGCAGGATAACGGAAACTAGACTGTGGGTGAAAACAATGAATCAATTACTGGCGAGTCTATAATGAGAACATATGTAGAGGGTTGCAGTTAATATGGTAGTCGAGGAAACCCCTTGGGCTCTGAAATTATCCAACGGGAGTTAAACATGATGATATCTGCGAATTATTCGAAAACGACCCGACAACAAGCAAAAATTTGAACCGGTTCCAAACTAACACATGTAGGAAATTATTTATCCGTCGGAAAGTGAACTCAGTACTGGCTCAATGGAACTCTTTAGTCTCACGGCGATTCAACTGTAAGTTTTATTAGCTATTAATTTTTTATTGTTTGTTGGTGGCATCTATACACGAAACTTAAAGGGAATAAGTAATATTCCAAGGATACTAAACTATGATATATCCAAAAACATCTAAGAAATTTACTTACACAGTCATAAAAATTTATACATGCAATTTAGCAACATAAGTCTAAATTAAAAACATCTCATAACTGCGAAATATTAATACAGGTTTAGCACAGTCCTAGTTAGTAATTAGTAATCTCATAACTTTTCTTATCTAAGTCACAAAATTTTCTTTAAGAGCAACAGGGATAATTTAAATACTCTTGTTCAACCCGCTTGCGAGTAACTGATGGATGACACCTAAAAAAAACTTCAGTAAGGATCAAATCATCTCGAAGTATGACCTTTAAATTGTATAAAATAAAATTATCCACTCGCAAGTAATTTTCTATGCGCAACAATCTTATACTAGCTTAATCTACTTAATAATAACACAAATTGTCTCTCTAAGAGTTTAAAACAATGTTTTACTTGTGTTTCTGGACCTACAAATTGTAGGATTGATACTTGGTTGATTAAATCCCCATCGCCAAATTGTTCCATAAAATTATTCGGAAAAATCAAATTGTTCCATTATATACTTCGATTTACTCTAAATAAAATTTTATATTATAAGCTTCAAAATATATTATTTTTAATAAATATAACTGCCGTGCCCTTGCACGAAAATTCGGCATTCAATACAGTTTGTCTTTTATCGACCAAAAGTATCGTTGATAAGTATTTTTATAACCAACAATTTGTAACGCTCCATCAACTTATTCTTATTATTTCCTCATTATTCCTCATTATTTACGTCACAGTTTCTCGAATGCTTTCACCATATTCCAACAGGTTTGACTCATCGCGTGATCTAATAATTAACTGTAATGTTATTCATTTTATAGCTATCGTAGTCATTTATTGCGATCGTAAAATAGTCTCTTAATTGATGTAAGTCCGCGATTTAATGGCAAACTCGCTTGTTATTGCTGTTATCTTATCTAAATTATGGTCGCTACAAGGCTTATCTAAATTTTCTGTTAGTTTATATTTATTGCGCAATAAAAATCTTACTATTTGTTTTATCAAATAGCTGGTTGTCTTTCTCTATTAAGAAGTCTTATCGCACTCTATTAATTGGGCCGTTCATTCATATTGCTTATTAACGTAAAGACAATGGATTCTCGAACGATCTGGAAAAGTAGTTTGTTTAAAAAGAAAATATTTTATTCACACTTTGCGTTAGATACTTGCAATTGTGTTATGACTGAGGTTACAAATAACGTTTTTTAAGAGGAGTACTTGATGTTAAAGATATTTGGTATTTTTTAAGGTGGATGAATATTCACACATTAGAACTCGTTTTATGGCAATTTCAGTCTGCATAAAGTGCATTAAAGATTTGCTTCTAACTGATATTTTTAAAGGGGATGAATATTTACACAGGGGTTTCATATATACTAAAAATTACTATAGGATGTTTCTTACAGAACTTAAATATTAAAAAGTTTTTAGTTTCTTTGCCGTCATCACTTAGCGAATGGAAACAAACAGAAGATATAAAATATAATCTTACAGTTACGAATTGCACAATAAAATGTCAATGTTGAAATATAATATAAAATAAATCACTGACCTTTGTTTGTTGCGTTTGTTTTAATCAGTTGTTGTCCTTGATGCGCCTCGCGAAGATATAATTTGAATTATGTTCTATTCAGAACCGGTGACTTGTGATCAATAATTTTCTTCGAGAGGTATTATTAAAAATGCAGAATTTAAAATAGTGAAATTTAAATAGTACTAAAACAGACAAAGATTAAAAATATGTAGAATTTAAAATAGTTTTAACCAAGACGTAGACACAAAATAGTAGAATTTAAAATAGTGAAATTTAAAGATGTAGAATTCAAATAGTACAAACCTGATGTAGAACCAAAATTTTGAAGTTGCCATAAATGTAAAACCAAGAGTTTTATAAAATCTGTATAAATATGAATTAAAATAAATTCTTACTTTTACGTTTAATTGAACAGGTTTGTGTATACCGTTGAAAACTTTTCTTACATTGCTTGTAAACATATGACTTTTCTTTAAGTTCCACAAATTCTTTTATTTTATGCAAACTAACGTCGTAATGGCATATTTTCACTTGTATATCACAAAACAATCCCCATTTAGACGTCCTGTCCCCCTATTTATATGACTTTTAATCGTGGGATTTGTGGAATATCTATTCCATTGAAACTTTACCCACCATGTGTGATATTTAAAATTACTAGACAAATAAGGAAATTTAATAGCTTTTAAAGACTAATGTTGCATATAATTTTTAAGCCTTATATCAGAATTACAAGATACTAGCTGACTTGTAATACCTCTGACTTGAAAAATGCACAATGTTTAAACTTTTGCCTTGAAAATTGAGATTAAATAAAATATGTGCTACATACCTTCGAAATAACCAGCTATTTTGTACAGCTATCTATACAGATTAAAATTTATCTTTGTTGTTTGATTTTGCTAGAAATTATTGGAATTGACATATGAGCTATTTTCATGAAATAAATTATCATTAATGTAATAAGTGGTATAAATAATGCAAACCTGCTGTCAATAAAATTCGACTTATGTAATATTTACAACCTGATGAGGATGAAAGATGATTAAGCTCTAACATCACAGAATAAATATTCTTAGCCTAATATATTGGTTTCTAACAATAGAAATTAGAATAAGAAATGCAATTCATGAGATATTTACAGACTAATATCCACAAAATTTACTAAGCTTTAAACGACTAAGCTATTTAATTGACTTTTAACGATGAAAATGTGTCAAAAATGCGATTTGTGGATTATTTACAAACTATGATGCTGGAAACATTACTAACTACTAAATTTCACATCATTTTGCATAAATTAAAACACTCGTGAACATGATGGCGCCTCTTCACCTTCTCAAATGTAAGTTTGTATGCCAGTGGCGAGTAATTTATAAATAACGGAGTGTAAATATTTCAATAGGATAGCTTAGTATTCGTTATTAGTTACTGTCTTTTTTCAGGTTTGTCCGCGTTGGCCAATGGGTTGGGATCTTTTTTTCCAAACGACAAAGAAGTTGTTTTTGACTACGATGCAGTAATAAAAGCTGGTACTACTGTCCTCAACAAACCTCACGACTCCGTTTTCGTCCTGTCTGGCAAACTTCACATCCAATCACCTAAAGATGACTATTTAATTGCACAACTAAAAGATGTATCTTTCGGACTATACAACGGCGAAACCAGTTATGGTTATGAAAAGAGTATTAAACAACTACCAATTCCAGAACATGCCGCCGATCTTACAAAACCATTTAAGGTTATGTACAGCAAAACTGGGCAAGTCGAAGCTATTGCAACAGATAAAAGTGAAAAAGTGTTTGCCCGAAACATGCATAGAGCCATAGCAGGAATGCTCCATGTTAAAAAGGATAGTATTGACTTTAACTCTGAAGTTGCGCACGGATTTGTAACTGACGAAAATTCGATCTATGGTACAAGTCACACTGTTTATAACGTCTTACCACGCAAGAAAGAAGTAGTTGTTCAAAAAATGCACGATATGAAGTCTACTAATCATATGTATCACACAGTGGTTTCTAGTTTAGGTTCTCTTCAGTGTGATGCTCCATATGAAGAACCTATTTCTCACGATAGCCAACAGGTTTATACATTTAGAAAAGAAAATGGTAAGATGGTTCCATATAAAATTCAAGCTACGGGAGGATTTTATTTTTACCCGTATATTGCTAAAGCTAATGTTCATTATATGCACACAACTGTCACTCTAAACATGATCTCAATGAATCCAGTTAGCACTCTGCTAAAAGTTGATAACGAGCTTATCGAAAATCGGCTTTTGTACAACGTAATTGACCCCAACCACGAAGAAGATATTTTTGATGTATTCAGCATGAACCACAATCTTGATTACAAAACGGTTTTGTCAAAGATAGAACAGATGATGAAAGAAGCACACGAATATTATCACATGAACAATAATTTTGATATAGACACTTTCGATATCAAAAAATCACAAATTCTTTATGAAGTAATAAAACTGTTAACGCCTTTAAAACTTACAGATTTGGCAAAACTGTATTCTGAGTTAAGTGACAAAACTACAGGAAGTGGCATTAAAAATTTGAAAACATTCCACCAAGTTCTTCCCTTAGTAGGGTCTCATGCATCTATCGTATTAGTCAGTAAAATCGTTCGCGATAAAAAGGTTCAAAATCCAGTAGCATTGAATATGCTCCAAACTATGTCTGGATATGTACAATTTCCAACCGAGGAATTATTGAAAGATACAGAACATATGCTAAATTGGGGAAATGATATAGACTCAAACGTGCAAAGAGCGGCACTGTTAAATTTTGGCATTCTTATCAAAAAAACGTTCATCTATGAGAAATTGTTGTATGTGCGACAAGACCAACAAGGTGATGAATCCGAAATTGTCCGTCGATTTTTGGATAAACATCCCATTTATAACAATTACATAAACACTTTTGCTGCTAAAATGAAGGCAGCTACAGATACATCAACACAAGTTCTGTACGCACAAGTAATATTTAACACAGGAGTTCCTAGTCTAATGACACATCTGTTACCCATCTTGACAGGAAAGGTTCCTGCAAGTCATGATCTACGAGTAGCAACTATGAATGGGGTCTTCACTGTTGTCATGATCGATTATGATAAAATAGTTGAAATATTCTGGCCCATTTTTACCGACTGGGAAGAAAACACCGAGGTAAGAATAATCGCATTCTGGTATATTGTGGCTACAAATCCACCTGCTTCAAGACTTCTAAACATTTTTTGGGAAATGCAAGGTGAACCTAATGTGGAAGTATACAACTTCTACTACACGTTCATGCAGGCAACGTCACGCTCAACAGACCCTTGTAGTCAAATGATCAAAGTCCATGCAACCCAACTTCTGAAGTACTCACGAAAACCTATGCACTTTGGACGATCTTACTACTTCCAACGTAATATCCACAATGAAGAGTACAATTTTGGACGAGAAATCAGTGGCGGTTACATGGCTACTGATAAAGTGAGGGCGTTAGGCGTTGATGTATATAGTACAGCAGCTAATTACAAGGTGAGCGATTTTTCACTACTCCTCAGAATATCAGGTCTATCAGGAGAGTTAGATAAAATAGTAGAGTTGAACTTAAAAGAACCTGAAAATGTTATAAATTTCCAAAAATGGATTGACACAATTAAAAGCATTCCCAAAATAAAGGTATTGAAATTGATGTAGTTTTTTCAAGGAGCTTTGAAATAGTACAATCCTACCATTTCGACAAAAACAACATGGACGATTTGTTTGAGATGTATAAGTACATTGCGAAAGAACAATTTTTAGAGAACGAAATGCCATTTGATATGTTTTATGGAACTGCGACCCGGATGATGATGCCAACTGAAATTGGTATTCCAGCATATATGGAAACTCTGGCACCAGTTATAGATCATAGACATACACGCCAGTAAAGAAGTGCAAAATGGCGTTACTATTTACCATCTCGACAATATGTACCACATATCAAGAAATGAACGTCTTGGACTAAGATTTTTCAATCCCATTGCCAATATCCAACAAGGAGTTGTTAGAAACACGCTTTTGACTTAGTTATTCCAATAAAAGGTGACTTTAGTTTCAACCAGCAGTCACTTACCATTAAGGCCTCGTTGAGAATGCATCCTGAACAGAACAAGAACGTAATAGGGTTACGAAGCTTTACATCTAATCACGTTTATGCTGAAACGTATTTGGAACAGGGTTTCTTGAAAAAAAGTTGTGAAAGATGTATAGACTGGCATCAAATTACTAATGGAGAGTATTATCGCAATAACGTAAGTAGCAAACTTGCAATTGAACGCTTCTATACTATTGTTTTAGGAAACGGTCATCTACAATAAGGGTACCATCACAGGATTTGCAACGAAAGCGGTTATTTTTGATAGTGAAACTTATGGAAAGACATCCAGTATTTTGAGCAAAAGGTTAGGACGCAGCAACAATGGATTACTTATCACGAAGTCTTACGATGCACATGCACGACCTCTATTTAGGGGCAATGCTTCCTTCGCCATACACCCAGGGTTACGTATTAACTATATATCCAACGACTGAGCTTCCAGTGGATCAGATAGATATGACTTTGCGTTTTGCGCCTAAAGTGACTCAAAAGCGTAACGATTTCTTGCCTGCGATGAAGTTTGCACCTCGCCTAACTTATGCATTAAAAAGCAAAGACAAACCACTTAAAACCTGGGATGTCAGTTTAAATGTAGAGCTAAATTCCGGGCATACTACGCAAAATACTAAGCTTGAAATCACTCGTGTTATTCCAGACAAGAAGGATTACAAGTTTTGCGTTGACAGTGTGAAGGAGTGGGCTAAAGATGGTCTTACTAGTCAGACACATATTTGTATGGGAGAAACTACAGAAGGTTTATGCAGTAATGCCACGACTGTGGACATTTTAATGACTGGTAAAGTGATGGACGAGCAAAAATCCCCCTACCATTTATACGGGGTTTGTGATTTGTACTCACAACATTCTGATCGTTACTCTGTGGGATGTGCTGCGGCACACACTTCGATTCGAAACTACGTCTACGATGTCAAAATGAAACATATGCCATCTGAGTATCTAAACGTATTGAGTAACTTTGTTTTCACTACCTTTAGAACGTACATGCCGTATTACCGTTTCTATTCTACCCACGATCCTACAGTTTTCGAACCAAATCATTTCAAAATTGAAGAAGAGTATCTGACAAATGACAATGAAGTTAACGTTAAGTACACGGATAAAGATTATACTCAAGAATTTATTGGAATTCCGGCTCATGAACTATCCCTTGTAACTTCACATCCGGATAACACTCACTATTCTGAATTTTACACGCATTTGTTTAATATAGGCATGGTACACGCCTGCACAGTTGAAAGCGATAGACTACAACACGAGTTTAATGAAGAAGCAAAGGTCGTAGCACTTGACATTCCAGATAAATGGACGTACATACTGGGAGATGCCACGCAGGAAGCCACAAATGGTGTTTACGTTAAAAAACCGAAGCCTAGTTCAAAGATCATGGTAAGTAAATATTAGTTCTTAAAACCTATTAACAATTGTTAAGTGCAGAATTGATGTTATGTTTCTGAATTAATTTGACCCTACGAGGTGAAAGAAGGGGGGGGGGTAGTGACATAGCAGGGTGAGTTCTGTGAAAGCAAATATAATATTTTTGGGGTAAATTAATTGTGACGCTTTTACTAAATACGTGTACGCTTACCTTGGAAGATCTTGAAACTTCCTTGACTATATAAAACCTTTGAGCACTAACCACCCGAAGAAACCCAACACAGATAAAGCCTACTTGGGAGTTGGGTATCACGGGTAACTGTTTAGGCGGGTTCTACTGTAGCTAGAAGTTGATGGAGCTTCGTTACACTTTTCTCACTTTCTGCTAGTTTAAAATAAGCACAAATATATATACCTAACCTATATTGTAAAACATGATTATAACAGTGAATAAAAACAAAGAAAAGTGAACTATGATCTACCCCTAATTGGTCAAATACGGGTGTAGCTAAAAAATACGAGTTAATATTATTGGTGATAGAAATTCAACCAATTTAATTTTACGTGAAATTTGGTTTTACATTAATGAACCTCCTCATATAAGAATTCTGTGTTTCAATACGCTTTAAATAAACGTGCACCAACGTTAATAATTCTTCTTAATAGTAAGTTCTACACATTATTATTATTACCATCAATCACAGTTACTAAATACAACAAGATATCATGTGAAGTTTATACGAAGGATAACAAAATTTCAATCGATTCACAGTTTTGTTCTTATCAAAGCTCTGTCAATACTCAGTCGCATGTAAAAATCCAACTTATTATTGCACAAAAACACGCAACACGGACCGGTATATCACATCCGCGTTTTTTTTACTCGCGTTCAGAAGGAATAGTGTTTTCACTAACAGTTCTGAGGTTTAGAAACCGTTTCGTTAACTGTCTGGTTCTCAACCTCGTCCCGTACTAGGATGGTGGTCGCTTTATCGATCGAATTCGAAGCCTGCTGATTTATGTCCGGTATCAAATAACTACAGAATGAGTCCTTTCTTTTACTATCAGTGGGTTTTTATAAGTTTAAACGTCCCAGAATTATCGCTCGCTGTCCTCGTTTTTGCAATTACTTGGCTTAGGTGGTTTGCGTGTGAGTACTAAGCCCAAGGTCCTAGGATTGAGTCCCGACACGGTCCGCTTGAAAAAGGTTAGGCGAAAATTTTTCTCAAAAATGCGTTCTCGTTCGGATGAGGTAAAATGTAGGTTCTGTGCGTGTGTGTGTGTGTGGTGTGCGTGTGTGTGTGTACAATATCCCTACCTTGTAAAAAAACTTGCTTTCTAGCCAATTATGTTAGGGTGGGGTATTGAAAAATCACGGATAGTGCGTCTAAATTGTACTATTTTTGTGGTTAAAGTCGTTTTTGTCTGTATGTACCCTTAAGTTGTTCCCACAGTTTTACATTTACAACTTACGGTTGCAGCATTCGTTCGTTCTCAACGCATTAATTGTATAACTGTTTTAGGTGTTGTTTTTTGGGGTGTATCGTTCATGGTTATTGTTTCTTGAACCCTTGTGAATTTGTACAAATAATTATTATGAACGATTATTTCCCGGTTTGTAGTTGTAATTTATTTAATTTAATACAAAGGAGCGTAAACATTGTAATCTATTATTTATATTTAATGCAGTGAGTGATTTTCTATTTTGATTCTTCATCCTAATTTAATATTACATTGATATAGCTTCTGAACTTCACAAGATGAGTTTGTGGAAAAGCTCATTAAAATAACATATTTTAATAAATTCTTTGCTACTAAATGCTTCCTTAAGTAACGTGCTAATGCTACACAATGTCTGATAGTTTCTAAAAACCCACATAAATCTCGTTATCTAATTTAATTAAGCATTCACATCTGTTTTTTGAAATATCAGGTAGCTCTTTAACGCATCTTTTTTAATCACGGTTCAATACTGTTATGTATTACATAAGTTACAGAGTTCTTTTATGTTTGGAATTTAAGAGCAAGAAACCTACCTATGACTAACACAGCTTTTCCAAGTATAGTCGAAGTTGGAGTGTTACTATCATCACTTAGGCGTTAATAGATATTAAGACAAAAACAAGTTTTGGTACAAAATCTCAGAAATCGATTGGTGGATTGATATTTTACACAAACTGTTGCTTTTGTTTCCGAAAATTAATCCAAATCGACATTTAGATAATTTTTAGAGAGTTGATAAATGGTGATTTGCGACAAAGTTAGTTCATTTTATTATCAAAAAATCAAAAAAGCTTAACACTTTGTAGACTAACCCGAGCTTCCCATGTTCGAGCTAAATTCATACTTACTCATCATCATTAGTAGGTCTTCAGTCCTGGAACTAGTTAGACGCGTAACTTTATTGTTTTCTATTCTGAAACTTGCACAGTCTGCATCTATCAGTATCTGCGTGCGATAGTCTGATCTAGGTCTACCTCTACCTCTTTTTTCATATCTCCGTTTGTAATATATCCCGTACTATTCCCCAAAAATGCCTTAGAACGTATTCTACCTTCATCTATAGTATACATTTATTAAGCAGTTAAGCTAGAAATTTCAAATCTGATCAAAATATGCAGGAGCTTGTTTATATTTTTATACTTATCTAAGCAAATGTTATTCTTATTAAATAGAATAACGACCTTTAGAAAAGCTACTTGACAAACACATGCATGAATTTGTTATCAGAAATATGTGCAATTCTTCAGAAAGACTAAAAAATTCCCTTGTTTCATAAATTATTCTTAATGACAAACCAATTCGAATTAAAGTAAAATAATAATAATTCAAATATTTTCTATTTGCAAAGAAAATTAAAAAAAAAGTAATAAATTTTTCCAAAACTTACGTAAATGACGCTCATACACAATGCGACTTCTACAGGGTATCCAGAAACTTGTGGATAAAATTTTAGGGTGTGGTAGGGGAGGTCATTCATTACCAAAATAACCATGTTGTAATCTAATCGTTTGTGGTTTCAAAGTTGTTTCAATGTTTTTGTTTTTTTTATAAAAATGTACCTACCTATCGATTATTAATTATCAAAAATAGAATACTGCCTCTTTTTTTTTGCGGAGTAGGTCAAGGTTGCATCTTCCATAAATGGTAGCTATTTTAAAAGATCACCCATAATCACAAGAGAAAATCGAAGTTGTCGGCGTTTCTTCAGTTTTACGAAACGTACCTCGTGTTATTCACATCAAAATTCTTCAAAAAAAAACCTCTTACCAAAAAGTGTACTCATATCTAGAAAACATCCTTGGTTTATCCCCGTTCTTTAGAGGTAAACTTATAAGGTGCAAGCGTAAAAACTAGTGTTAATGACAAAATGTGCAGAACTTTTTGCTAAAACATGAAACAAACTAATATGCAAGGTACAATTTTTAAATAAATTTATTTAAACCGTGAAATAAAACAAACCGCAGTAAATGATGTATTTATGTAATTATTTTCTGTTGTAAAATTCATATAAAAAAATTTACAATCTTTTAGACTCAAATATTTAAATATGAGAATTTTGATAATCTCTACTTTGAATCAAAATGTCAACAATAAACTAAATATAACCGTAAAGTCTTTAAATATCCAAAATACACAGATCTGTTTACATTGGTTTACAAATATTTGTTATATATTCAATGCCAAATAAAATTAGTTCTCATAATTACTTTATGTCTTACTGAACTTGAATGAAATATTTTTCCGGATTAAATAAAGAAATTGATAACCTTAATTATTTGCAGAAAAGGCTAATGTAAGCAATAATTTATACAATAATGAAATCCAAACGATAAAAGTTCACTCGACTTCCTCGTAAAACAATCTGAGTAATCGTTACCATTTTAGATTCAAACATTCGTCTCGTTGTCAAGTTATTCAGAACAGCTGTTGTCAGATCATGTCCTTAGGCTAACGCTTACCTTAGTAACCGGTTATACTTTGCAACTTCATTACAACAATACTTTGTTGAGACCACAAGTATTAGTTTGCGGTTCTTGGACAAACAAATGACGCCAGCAAACTTTACACATCTGCATCTTACGAAAGCGTAAATTTGAGCTTTTTCTTTTGAACTACCGACGAATTGAAAGCATGACAGCGTATTATACTGGACCAATATAGAAAACCATTTTCATGAACTTGTTGTGTAATCCATCGAAGTAAATCGAAACAAAATAAATGCATGGAAAAGATTATTCGAATAAAACGGTAAAACGAACTATTGAATGTACATCATTTTCGGTTCTCCTTTAATTTATCTTAAAGCGAGATTATCTAATGGTAAACTGAGAAATTAAAACGTGATATCTGAACTCGTAAATTCGTAAGCTTATAAACTGTGAATTAGTGATATTAAAAATTGGTAAATCTGTGAGCGCTTTAAAATCAAGGTAATTTCCGTTATCTTTTTGTAAAGGGTTTCATGTGCTCTTCGGAAAGCCAGTTGGTACTGGACAAGATACTGTGTAACAGCAAGTCGAGTAAGAACATTTTTCCACCTTCGTTTTTTTAGAGCAATAATGCTTTGACTTTTATGGTCTGCCGTCATTTCTACGTTAAGCCTTCTTTTCGCCTTTGTCAACTTTTCATTATATTCTAGGTGGTAGGGAGAAGTTTCGTAGCGTGACTGAATCGTTCCAATGTGCGTCAAAACGCTGTCTTCGTTTTCATTCCATAAGGTTATGTCGGATCCTGTATTGCTAAATATCTTGCAATAAAAACAATACACAGTATTATTATTTAGAGAGTACACCAGCAAACGCCTGTCAATTTTTTGACTATTTTGAGCCACCCTATAATAAAATAAGTTAAAATTTTTTATTTCTGTAAGTAATTATGATTCTTTTAGGCACTAAAACTGGTTCATGATAAGCACTCGTTAGATATATCTGTGACTGACCAAGACAACGAAGCCTTCAAAATTTTGGTTGATGGCAAAGAAGTTTCTCAAGAGTCAGACAATTATCACGAAGACTGGTTCAATTACGTTGTACGCTCAAACATACACAGCGTAGTTATTACCAACTTTAAATTCAAAATGCATATGATTTTCGACGGCCGTAAATTAACGATCTACAGCCCAGTTGTCAACGGTGTTGAATATTATGGTCTTTGTGTACCTAAAAAATAAAGTTGTTATTTAATGTTATAATATGTAATTAAAGCTATAAAACTAATTCGAGTTGTATTTAACTATTTAAGTGATATAGTTTAATAGATTTTTAAACGTTGTTGATGTTTTTCAAGAGGATGGCTGTGTTTTGGTATTTTTATTGTGCATCTTCCTATTAATAATAAAGCGGAATAAATTAGACAGGATTTGCTTCTTTAAACATGTATCTCATTTCGGTAATCTAAAAACTCCAATTTGATTGGACAAAAGATTATGTTGATGTGTTCTAGAAAGTTAAGAATCTAATGATTGTGAATTAAAAAATGGTACAAAAACGAATAATGAGTGACAGTTGCAGTCAGACTTCGAGAGAGTAAACATAGTAAACAACACGACTTGACACTACAATTAACGAGAAACTTCAGATCATCCCCTGCGCTTTTCTACGAAGGCACGCGAGTTAGTTGAGCTTCAAACTGCAGTGGTCAACATTACGGACCCCCGGCAGTTGATCTACACCAACGTTATTAACCGCATTTTTTAGAGCGAATCCTGAGGCAATCGACAACTACTCGTTTTAGGGCAAAAGGAAAGCATCAACACTTGACAATGCCGGAAACAACAGTCAGGACTTTTTGAAGAAACGAGCATGTCACCATGGAGGACGATATGGACTACGAAACCGTTTCAAACCACAGACGTCGAGACGATAGGTCAGCATCCGAGAGAGAAACGAGAAGAGCAAAAAATCCAACAACTTCAAGCTAGGGACACAGCACGACAACTCCACTACCACTATTTCTCCAGACGGGGACAAGCACACACCCACCAGAAGCTACGTAAACGTTGATGTCATCACCTCCATGGTTACATTAAACAACGAACAGCAACGGCAACCCGGAAAAAACACAAGCAATCACATCAAACCAACATTTATAGAAAAACAGACTAACTTCCTGGCATACTAAGGTATTATACAGGACACACAACAAACGAACGGTGGACATCAGGGTTTCTGGGAGAGTTTGCATACTAGCGATAGACAGCAATGAGTTCAGACTCCTACATGACTACCGTAAAACAAACTAAATCAAATTCCACACTTATACAACAAAGAACGAAAGCGAATTCAAGGTCGTCGTCAAAGACAAAGGCTAATACTACGACGGAAGACGTCAGCATAAAACTCACTGACATGGGCTACACAATTATCTACGCAACCAAACTACAAAACAAGAACACACAATTCAATAACACCTTCCTCTTGACATTAGCAAACAATCAGAAATCGAGTAAAATTTATCAACTGATGAATCTCTTTTTTTGCAATCGGATCAAAGTCGTCGCATTTAAATCAAGGATGGAGCGTCACCAATACTTCACGTGCCAACGGTTCGAGCACTTCAGTATAAACTGTAGATTTAAACCACGCAGTAAGGAACAACTTTTTGCCAAAAAACTAGAAAGACATCAGCCGCATTTATCAACTGCAGCGACTTGCATCCTGCGAATTACCATAAGTGTCCGGCGTTCCAAGAACAACTAAAAAAAAAGAGCACGACGACGAACTGCTTCAACCGCTCCTGAAATTGTTGAAGATGGCCTCACAAGAATTAAAATTACACGACGTTCGTAGACATCACACCACTGTAAACATGGACACCGACATTGACACCACTATTACTGACGACAAAGGGTAATCTAGCACCGACGTCAGAGGGGACAAAATTTCCAACAAAATCAAAAGAAGGAGGAAAGGAAATGATACGGAAACAACCACAAACCAGCTTTAGCATCGGCCACAACCAAAATCGACAAAAACCAACAACCAGTCACGACAACAACCAAATCAACAACAGCCCCACGACAAACAAGATCTTACACAAAATCAACAAAAAAGAGAACCAAGATACTCAGCAAAATATTTCAATGGGTCGAGAGATTATATTACTCATATATGGCTGGAAGCTTCAAAGTCACACCACTGTGTAGAAGGCAATGCGACATTTTGCCACCTTTCAATAGATAATACATCATCAACGAAAAACCTAGTGATCCTCTTTTGGAACGCTAACGGACTACAAAACAAACAGAACTAAGACACTTTTTGCCAGAGCACAATGTGGAGATCGCTAAGATTGGCAAAAGTAAAATACCCGTAACCAAATCACTTAGCCTGCAAACTACGAACAGAACGGATTGCGATTCCAATTCAGAACAACTAAACCGTAGCGTACTTGCCGTGTTGATATGAAATCAATTACTCTAGACGAGTGACTCATACTACCACCAACCACCACTCGAGTTCGACTTGAAGCAAATTCTCATTTCATCCGTGCAATAGCTGTTTACTGAAGTCCTGTGACGTTCCTTACCTGTTTACTTGGAACTTATCGTTGCAGCAAGAGGCTTGTGGGCGCCTTATTAAAAATTAAAAGTTCTATCCACATGAAACCACTTAATTATAAATTCAATAAGTGGCGGGTTCGATCTCACAGTAAAACAGTGAAATAATTCTTACAAAACGTAACTAAATGGGCCTAAGGCCAATATTAATAAACAGAATAAAAAGGTTACTCACCCCAAATACATCGACATAAACAACTTAATTTAACACCGTGATACTCGCAAAACCGTACAGCTTCAAGTGTCTACACCTATCTTCCACCACACTCTAGACGACACTGACTGGTTAAACACATCCACTTAGCGCGCCCCATTCCCTCTAGCCGCATCAGGTAACACTTAGAACCTTGCACTCTTAAGACTAACACAACCATTCGCTGAACATAAAATACTTATAATTAAATTAAGGGAGACCTGCTACAGTCCCAACAACATAGACATGCGCTCGAAAGAAATAGATAATTTACTGTAAGACAATACGCCAACAATAATCTCGGGAGATTTAAACGCCAGACACCGGGCTTGAGGAGCAAAGGCAACCCACAAGAGTAGGTGCATCGTCCCCACGCACTCACTGGGCAAGGTCTTCGACTTAGTTGCACCCAACACTCCGACAAGAATTCATCCGGAAAGACGTCAACAGGCAGATATTCTAAACATCTGCATAGTAAACAACATGCCCTACACAATGGAGACAGAAGTAATTCTAACTTTAGCTCGGACCATTTACCGGTGATCACCAAAATTTCAATATAACCCCAGACAGTTCACACCTGCACAAGAACAAGATATAACTAGCGTACACTCCAGCGGAAACGTAAACTCGAGCATACAAAACATCGATAAATCCTTACAAAACTTGACCAACGCTCTCAAAGAAGTACTACAACAATACTCGGAGGTGATTCACGCGCAGAACAAATGGCCCTATCTTTCTACATACATCAAGGAGGCAATCAGAAGCAAGGCAACAATCGTTAGAAGATGGCAAAAAACACGCAACCCTAAGTGAAAATAGCTCTACTGAAAACAATAAGCCACCAAACTAATGATCGACGAATTTAAAAATAAATTCTGCGCAAACCAAGAAGGCAACTTATACAGACTGAACCGAAGACTAACGATATGGTAAAACCCTGGCCTTCGCTTCTGCAAGCACAAAATGGTATGTAATACAGCGCCGAAGACAGCGCTGCCAAATGCAGAGAAGTCTTGCAAAGAACATTTATAACAAACACGACAATATACAAACTTTGTGGACACAGCCCTAAACCAGATACACATGCAACCAGACAAAGTCGAACAAACCATCAATGCATAAAGTAACAGAAAAGTACAAACAAAGAACGAAATCACTCGGAAGGTTTGGAAATATATTACGAGAAAGGCTGTGGCGTTCATCGCCAAAATCTTCAGCACCACGATTAACTTCAGATACTTTTCCGATACCTGGAAGACAGCCGTAATCGTGATGTTTTTAAAAGCAAGGAAGAAGGGAAAGACCTCGAAACCTACAGTCCCATTTCACTACTAAGCACAATATCCAAAATTTACGAACGACTACTACTAACAAGACCCAAACCACTGCTAAAACACAGAAGAGTACAACATTTGACAACACTACAAGCAATCGGCACTAACGAACAACAGAAACAGATTCAATTAGGGATTAACCACCATAGCCGTTGCTACAGACGTCAAAACTGTTTTTGATAAAATATGGCTTAACTGGCTGCTGTTTTAAGTCGTCACCAACTACAAGCTATCAAATTCGTACATACACATACTACACAGCCATCTATCCAACAGAAAAATACAAGTCAAGGTAGGAAACACATTGTCCACAGAAGCACCTGTTACTGCCTTAGTTTCACAAGGAGGGTGCCTCTCCCACACACTGTTTAATACATATATCCAAGATACACCATGCCTACCCAAAGATACATGCGTGCTATATGCCGACGACACGCTGTTTCTAATAATAAGATGAAACTCCAAAGGGAGTATCCAAGATCCAACCACAACTCGACAACCGGTTTGATTGGTTTCAACCATGGAAAATCAAACTCAACGCACAAAAGAAGCAAGTCATAAATTTTCGAGGTGATTGATCAACACACAAAACTCACTGACACTGGAAGATCAGCAACTGCTATGGAGTCCATTTATAAAATACCTTAGGATACACATAAACAAACGGCTAATCTTAAACAAGCACGTTACCGTGACAAGGAACAATACCTCCACGAAATTCTCAACAACTAGAACAAAATATCTATGGACTCAAGAGATACAACACCTACATACGACTAATTTTGAGTTACGCACCGGCGGTATGGTATACCTATATCTCAAACAGCAACAAAACCAAAATAGAGAGCTTCCAAAACAAAACCTTTAAAGGAGCTCTCTGATTTGTCAGAAATAAGACGCTAAGGCAGGATCTACAACTACAAACGTTAGAAAAACACACCAATACGCGCTCTGTATACAAACATCTACAACAAGATATACAACGCCTGGACAAAAACCCATACAGAAGAAATGAATATCAATCAACATATTAAAATTCTATCCGTCAGCACAACTGGCGGGGATACCCTGTGCGAGCAGAGAACCGAAAAATTTATGATGCAGTAACACTAACGTGACCATACGCCCCTCTTTGGGCGAGACGGTCTCGCTTTCACATTGTCTGTCCCGTTGTCCCCAGTAAGAGCAAAAAGTCCCGCTTTAGCTTTAGGCTAAATGAATGCACTATTGATCACCAAAACAAACATCAACAAATCACGTTATCAGCTACATTCTTACTTGAAAACGAGAGCCGATATTTTGAAACAGATTTGCTGCTCCGACAAATATAAAACAAGTCTCTAGAGACGATATATTAAGTAAATTCATTCACTTTCTTATTATTAATAAATAAAAAGCAGTTAGAACAGCAATTAGTTCTTGTTTTGTTAAAAATTTTGCAGGTGTCCCGCTCTTACGAAAAAAATAAACGGTCACTTTAAGTAGCACCAGCACCAGATAGAGACAAGACAGCCAGGATTGTCCAGAAAGTTGGACCTTAGAAGTTCAGGATTGATATATTATATATATATATATATATAAAAATATAAGCTTCACTCTTAGTTAATGGACTGGTCTAATATTTTATGTTTTATAAATTATTTTTATTGATGAAAAATTGGGATGATGTAGTCCAAATCAAAATGCAATATTGTATTTAGCACAACATTTAATTAAGACCTTACGTTTCGGCAAAGGTTTTTGCCTTTTTCAAAGGTATTAAAAGTTGTTAATGCAGAAATACATATATATAGGTAAACATCACCATAATTGAAATGGCGAGGTCACAAATTAAAATAACAAAATGGAGCACTCTCTGGGGTGTAAAATCATTCTAGTAGAAGATTGTCATTGTACATATTATAATGTCTTTTGACATTATATATGTACAATGACAATCTTCTACTAGAATGATTTTACACCCCAGAGAGTGCTCCATTTTGTTATTTTAATTTGTGACCTCGCCATTTCAATTATGGTGGTGTTTACCTATATATATGTATTTCTGCATTAACAACTTTTAATACCTTTTTGAAAAAGGCAAAACTATTGTTCGAAGGAGCGTAAGGTCGTTAATTAAATGTTGTAAAACAGATATTTGCATTTATGATTTGGACTACATCATCCCAATTTTCATCAATAAATTAATAAATTTATTAACATAATTTATATATATATATATAATATTATATATATATATATATATTCCATGTAATAGAGTGGGATGGCGAACGACGGTTTTTAACGACGGTTCGTAAAACGAGGATATTAATGTTGTAAGGTGCATGATTAAGGAATCGGTTTGTTGGTTGAGTAAACCAGACGGTTTGGTACACTAAAGTTAATTAAAGTTATTACAACTAGTGTTTTAATATTTAAATGTAAAATGACGAATGGAAACTTAATAATATTCCCAAGGTAATAACCATTCAAACATTTGGGCGACGGAAGTCGGTTTTAGGTTAATCCACAGTGAGTGCAAAAATCTTGATTGTAACGTTCGCGGTCAAGGTCCAGTTGAAGGCACGTTCCGGTTAAAATTGTTGGTTCCGGAAGTTAAAAACAGTCGGTTTTGGTGAATGTTTTAAGTGTTAATTAATTATTCACTGTTTAATAAGTTTATTAAATATTTAAAATGGATAAAAACGACGGAAATGGAAACACAAGTTATAATGTAGCTAAAGTTCCACAGTTATTTGGGATTTGAATGAACCATTCGCAATTTAATTATTTAGGAGCAGCTGGAACTGTTTTTTGAGGTTAGTCACACAAACGAAACAGAAAAGGTTGCTACACTGTTAGTGGTAATCGGTCCAGAAATCTATGGTGTACTGAAAAATCTGATGGTTCCCGTGGAACTTAAAAATAAAACGTTTCGGGAGTTAGTTGAAGAGCTTAAAAAACATTATGCTCCACCGCAATTAGAAATAGTTGAACGCTTTAAATTTTACACGCGGCGTCAACAAAAAAATAAATCAATCAAAGATTTTATTGTTAGCTTAAAGAAGTTATCAAACACGTGTAATTTTGGCGAATTTTTAAATGATGCCCTCAGGGATATTTTAATTGCTGGTTTAAGAGACGAATCAATGGTGCGATAACTTCTTTCAGAACCCAAGTTGGATTTTGAAAAAGCTCAGAAATTATGCATTGACATGGAGTTGATAAAAATGCAAAGTCAAGTTTTTCAAGAGGTATCAAGTTCAAATGTTAGTAAGGTTTCGAAAGTGAACGCAAGGTCCAGTTACGTTCCTGCAGTTGTTCAACATCCGTTGAAAAATTTTTCAGGTCCCACCCATACAAAAACAAAAGTTGTTTGTTCAAAATGCGATCGCAATCACCGTGTGTCAGAATGTCCTAGAAATAAATGGAGATGTTTTGTTTGTAATCAATATGGTCATATTGCTAAAGACTGTAATAAAACAGTGAAAAACATTACAGCAGATGGCAACCTGAATGTGCAGATTGTTTCCCAAGCAATAGAACCAGTTGTTGTAAGTTTAGGAATAAATGGAATTCCCATAAATTTCGAAGTTGATTGCGGATCAGCAGTTACGTTGATACCAAATTTTTGGTACATAAAGTATTTTAAATCATGGCCATTAGGTAAGATTGAAAATTTAAAGTTAACGGCAGCTAATAGCGAGCCCATCGTAGTAATAGGTATGTTCAAACCTCAGGTATCTTATAATGATAATCATTTTAAGTTAACATTAATTGTTACTAACAATCGATTACAAAGACCCTTATTAGGTCGAGATTGGTTGGAAATGTTAAACCCTAGTTGGAGAAATTTGTTATTAAAATGTAACGTAGTTACTGACAAAAGTTCTATTGTTGAGATTTTAAAAAGTAAATTTCCAAAAGTTTTTAATGTTGAAAATTTTGAGCCTGTAGAATCTTTTGAAGTTAGCATAGCTACAAAAGATAATGCTCAACCAGTTTTTCAAAAAGCTTATAATGTTCCATACAGTTTAAAAGATAAAGTTACTACCGAAATTAACAATTTAGTTAATCAAGGAATTATAAGTAAAGTTACGTCTGATTATAGCCCATGGGCCAGTCCGTTGGTATGTGTTACACGTAAGGATGGAAAGTTACGATTATGTGCAGATTTACGAAAAGTTAATCAGTGTATAGATATAGCACAATATCTATTGCCCGTAGTCGAAGAATTGTTAAATTCTTTTCATGGCTGTGCTATTTTTTGTGAAATTGATTTACGTAATGCATATTTACAGGTTAAAATTCATGATGCATCTAAAGAATTATTGACAGTCAATACTCATTTAGGTCTGTATCGCTGGAATAGATTATGTTTTGGTTTAGCCAGCGCCCCAGGTCTATTTCAATCAATAATGGATCAAATTCTCTCAGGTTTGAGTTACACACGTTGTTATATTGATAATATAATCATAGGAGGTACTAATGTAAGTGAGTGTGAAACACGTTTGTTTCAAGTGTTTACACGATTAAACCAATTTAATGTTAAAGTTAATATTGAAAAATCTCAGTTTTTTTGTAAAAGTTTATCTTGTTTAGGTTATATGTTAAGCGAAAAAGGTATTTCACCTTGTAAAGATAAAATTACAGATATTCAAAATACGCCCAGACCTGAAAATGTTAAACAAGTAAAGGCTTGGTTGGGTTTACTTACATTTGATCATAAATTTTTACCTAGAGAGTTACCAGTCATCTTAGAACCGTTACATAATTTGACTAGAAATGGTGTATCCTTTGAATGGACAAAGGATTGCCAAAAAGCGTTTGAAACAGGCAAACATTTATTGTCTGAACAAACCCTACTTATGCTGTACAATCCCACACTACCGTTAGTGGTGACTTGTGACAGTAGTAGCGTTGGAGTTGGAGCAGTTTTAGCTCAGTTAGTTGATGGAATAGAAAGACCTATTCTGTTTGCTTCCTCCACTCTATCTCCTACAGAAAGGGGATATAGCCAAATTGAACGGGAAGCGTTAGCAATTGTTTTTGCTGTTAAAAAGTTTGCAAAATATTTAATCGGTAGACACTTTACTTTAGTCACCGATCACCAACCGTTACAAACTATTTTTAACCCCATGAAAAATATTCCACCAGTTACAGCGGCAAGATTGCAGCGTTGGGCAATTTTACTGTCAGGTTTTAATTACTCTATAAAGTATAAAAAGGGAAGTAACATCCCTAATGCTGATGCATTATCGAGGTTACCAGCTAATCAACCCACGTTAATTGATGATAGTCGAAATATTGAGTGTTTTTTTGTTGCTCAAAAGTTTGTTTCGTTTCGAGAGGTTGATGAAGCCACGGCTCATGACCTTATTTTACTGGAAGTTAAAAATTACATTGTTAAAGGATGGCCAAAGAAAGTTAAATACGAACTTAAACCATATTTTAAAGTTCGTACAGCACTATCAATTAAAAATAATTCGATTCTGTTTGGGAATAGAATAATTATACCCACAACGTTAAGAAGTAAAGTTATAAACCTACTTCATGAAGACCACACTGGTATTGTTCGTACAAAAATGTTAGCCAGATCAGTTTTATGGTGGCCGGGTCTTAATGACGATATAGACAAGATGGTTCGATCTTGTGAAAGTTGTCAACTTACCCAAAATGATAGTGAAAGGAAAGTTTACATTCCTATGTCCAAGTCTACACAAGCTTGGCAAATAGTGCACACTGATTTTTTAGAAACACATCAAGGGAAATTTCTATTACTAGTTGATGAGCACTCGAAGTGGTTGGAGTGTTGGGTTATGAAAAATACTACTGCTGAAGCAGTAATTGAAAAATTAAGTCAAGCTTTTGCTTGTTTCGGGTTTCCACAAGTGGTGATATCCGATTGTGGACCTCCGTTTACCAGTTATGCTTTTAAATCGTTTTTAGAAAGTAATAATATAAAGGCTGGGAATAGCCCCCCATACCACCCTAGTTCTAACGGGTTGGCAGAACGTGGGGTGCAAACAATTAAAAGAATGTTACTAAGGTTAGTAATTTCTAGTAGGAACAATGATTCCTTGGAACTGAAACTGTTAAAATGTTTATTTACATACCGTAATACACCGTGTACTGTTACAAAGCGCACTCCAGCTCAAATCATGTTTAATTATGTAGTTAGGACACCTTTGTCCATGATCCACCCTCAAGATAAATTTCATCCGTTGTCTTATAAGGATAATAAAGTGTTTTCCCGTTACGTTGTAAATGACAGAGTTCTTGTTAAAAATCCAAAAAAGGAGATAAGGAAATGGATACCAGGTAGGATTTTTGAAGTAGTTAGTAAACTTACCTACCTAGTCCGTTTAGAAAGTGGTGTAGTTCGTTTGGTTCATCGTAACCAAATACGAAAAAGTTATTTAGGCGATGATAATCACCCTCCGTTGTGTCCCGGTTTTGAGGATGACTGGTCAAATTTAAAAGTTATGGTTGATAATTCGCCCAAACCTAATCCAGTACCTGTAGAGCTTAAACGCCCAATTAGAACCAAAACTGTACCTATTAGGTTTAAAGACTATTTGTAATTTATTTAAAAGGGAAAGGAGTGTTATGTATAGAGTGGGGAGCGCGCAAGTGACGGTATTACGACGGTTCGTAAAACGAGGATATTATGTTTAAGTGCATGATTAAGAATGGTTGTGTGACCAGACGTTGTACACTAAAGTTAATAAAGTTATTACAACTGTGTTTTTATTATTAATGACTGTTAATTAATAATATCCCAAGTAATAACATAACATATATATATATATATATATATATATATATATATATATTTGTTTGAAGTCTATTTATAACATAATTCCTGTTGCAGAAGTATGCAATATACATCATTATATTAGTTCACGAGTACAGAAAAAAATCATTAGGAAAATACACGTGCCCTATTTCATCATTGTAACGATGTTATTATCTTGTCTATATTATAAATAATTTTTATTCTAGAATAGAAATTAATACAATATTGCAATTGCAAGTTATTACAAACCTTGCAATTTTCAATAATGATATTTTGAAATACATTACAAAGCTATCTTGTTCATTATTAGTCATTGATTAGAAAGAAATTAAATAAAACATTTGTTGGAGTTTGAACTTATTTTGAGAATAATTTCTAAACATTTCTTTATTCCATTACTTCATTATATCTTAAAAATAGTTCAATGAGTTCAATGGTTTATGTGTTCAAAGTTTAAATCATATCGTGTTAAAAGACTCAACCAACCATACTTCTAGTTATCTGTCCAATTGGCACGCAGCGTGCAAATAATTATTTACATGCTGGGTGCCCATTGGTGTATGAATGCTAGTAGAGGATAATTGGGGGAATCATGACCTCTTTTCCTCCAGCATCCTCATTTCCTCACACATTCTGGACCAAATTTACATGTAATTTCCCATAAGTAGGGAAGCAAGGAGGGGAGCAAAAAGGGATTCCCTCCTTGCTCTCCTTCTTGCTCGGACACCCCCATATCAACCATTTTGATTACGTCACACCCACCTTCTTTCCACCCGCGAGATAAATCTTTCTCCACATTTCCACTCACTTGTTTGGTGTCAGTTAATATTAGATTTTTCTCAGCTACCTGAATTTCTAGGAGTTTTTTTAGATAGCATCATTCCCAGGGAGCTACCCTCATTTTAAGAATTTTTACCGGTAACATTCTGAACCAAATAGTTTTCTTAGACTAGCCATTTCATCTTTCGCGATAAATGTACCTTGTTTGGTATCAATTAATATCAGATTTTTCTTAGCTATCCGAATTTTTAGGAATTTTTCAGATTGCATCATCCTCGAGGAGGCTACCCTTATTTAAAGAATTTTTACCGGCAACGATTTTTGTCCGTCCTTATACATTTTTTAGCCATGCGATACATCAAATTAGTCTAGAATTTTACAGATTAATCCGACCTAGGTCGAATTTTCATCCGACCTAGGTCGGAGGCAATTTCACCCTAAAAGGTTATTTCACACTATAAGGCAATTTCACCCTATAGGGCAATTTTACCCTATAAGGCAATTTCACCCTAACCTAACATCCTACATATATCCGACATATATCCGGACATATGTCAATGCGCACCCCTGCCTAGTTCAACTTAGGTCGGATTAAATCCGACCTAGGTCGGATAACAAAACTGCTCCTAAACAAGAGAATGTAAGCAATATGACGGTGTCCGACATATTCGGGTATCTTCTGCAATATACGCCCCCCCCACCACTCCATAGGGTACATAAGGGGCAATTTTTCGTATTCAATTTAGTATTCGGCAGTAGTTAGAACGGTAAACATGAGCGTCTCCAAGATGATTAACGTTCCTCAACTTCTTGGAAATAAAGTGAAACCAACAAATGAGCGATTTGGATTGTGGCTGTTGGCAGAAAATAAGTGCAACAATAATCTGGTGACAGATATTGGTAATATTTGTTATGTCGAAGGCGAACAGATGCTGGTGGGTGGACTACGCACACACCAATTACAGAACCATTTTGTGACAATATAATGTTGGTTAAAATTTGCGACTTTCTGACGCCGAGCAAACATCTGCAAACAAAAGGATGTTTATCCTAAAAAAAGAAATTTGTGGTGCATTTAACAGCTGCCTACGAAGAAAGTTCGACCGATTTGTTTCCGCTAGGCATGGTGTTAAAGCTAAGCTTCCGTTTTCTCTGGCAAGCACTAGAAAGATGGGCGAGGGAGTAAAAGAAATTATCGGAAAAGACGACCTCGAAAGCATTAATAAAAAATTCCAAAATCCTATGTGTTCCATACAAAGTGGAACTAGCAGATGTTAAGCTGGAAACTTTATTGGAGGAACTACCAGATATATTAGACGGACTCAAAAAAGATTATTACTATCCTTTTGACATGGATGTAACCCAAGATTTTGCTGGCATATTTAGCAAGATGGAGATGTGTTATTATTTAACTACAAACCAAAACTTTTGCTATAAGGGCGAATACGAAGAAAACTGAAATATTATAGTTGACAACGATAAAACTGTAGGAATCGATTTTTAACATGGCTAACAACCAATGCAAGAATTAAGATATACAACAAATTTGTGTGTCAGATAACAAGTCCTGGTGTTAATAAGCAACTTGGCAATCATATACTAGATTTTTTACGTTGTCCAGATGCACGTTTAGGGAAACATTTGCGTCTACTTTGACCAAAGAACATGGTATTACGCGATTGGAAGGGACGATATACAACTGTACAATTGGAAACTATGTCAGTGCGGAACAGGTGTATAATCCCTTAAAAAACCTTATTGGAAGATAGTAAGTTATACTTCCTAAAGGCGCCAATGTACTCGGTACACATGCCAAAATGTGGAGTAAGCTATCGGACAATATACAAAATAGCTGCTGTTTAGTGTATAATAACCTACTACAGTACGTGTATTGGGGGAATAGCAATATAAGGAAATTGAGTGGCCTGCAAATTAAGTTGTCCGAAAAATCAGAGGAAAAAGAAAAATTGATAAAGTATGTGCTATCGGCGTTTAGTTTTAACTATTTACCTGTAAATTATTTGGAGATTGTAAAGGAGGAAGACAGCCAAGATAAAATAAAAATCTTACACAAGTGCTACATTAAAGCAGGTAGTACATATTTTACACAATCTGCAACACCATATTCTACAATTCCAAAAGAAATAGTCATTTCGGAATTGGGATTGATAAATACACCTAACATTCGCCCAGAGGTTGTACGACAACGCGTAAATATTGGCAGTAAACTCTATCCGTTTACGCTAAAGGAAATTGCCCCATTATATGCATGCCATACGCTGTAAGTGGAAGAAAAAGACAGCTGGAATTAGCGGAAATGGATGCAAAAAAGCGAAAGTTGGACAACATGGAAAACGCCGTGACAATACGCGAACAATACAAAGATGTGTTAGACAAAGAACATCTTATTAGAGAAAATGAGGAAGAATTAAAGATTATTTTATGTGCCGATGGACAGACTTAGATACATCCGGGTTCTATAAGCTGTATGTATTTGCGGTTAGTAAGAAAGACTCTTTTAGTTATGTAGGCGTGTTTGCGGAAAGGATGGTACTAAATCCGTATACTTTTTAAAAGGTTATTCTAAAAATGTATTTATCAAAATGGTAGATAACAAAGACAAACTACGGAATGTGGGCTTCGTAAACTTGGCGACACCACACGCAAAGGGGTTCCGCTAAGCATAGTATATTTGTCTAGTAAAGAACCTCTCGGATCATTTAAAACCGAAGGTCCTACTACCTATAACAACCATATATTCCCAGAAGTGGTGGACATGCAACTACGCAACAGTGAGTGGGAGAATAAAGATTCCACCCAAAACCGACAAGAAGAAGTCGATTATGCTAGATACCTATGCAGGATACAGTGGGAGAGCCGCGATTAAAAGATTGTCGTGGAATTAACGACTTTATATATAGAGACAAACTTCGGTACATTTTGCAATTCGAAAACCTAGACGGTCTCGATGTATCAAACTATTGGTTAGAAAAAGAGATAGAGAACTTGGGTATCGATTTAAATTTTACGCTGCAAAGAAAATTAGAAAAAATTAAAACCACTCCAAACAAACATAAAGAAACGACTGTCTTCTGTGTATAGCTTTGTATTAAAATCAAGTTTAAATGGCTCCATGCTTGGTATTAAATATTTTTAAATTTTGTTATGTATAATGTCGGAATAAAAATTTTAGAATAGTATTACATTGCTCTTTATAAAAGGCTATGACATCACCACAAAATAGTAGTCGCATAGAGAGGGGTGCGCATGAGCAGTGCGCATGGGCAGGGATGTGTCTGGGCGTACACAAGGGAAGCGGAAGTTAACAGTCACCAAGCATCTAATTCTTTATTTGGGTGGTATGGGGTAGTTGCCGGCTCTAGAAATAATTACGTGCTACCGATCGCTATGCGGAAGATTTGATTCTAGAAAATGAGCAACCTACGAAAGTACAGAATACTCGGTATTAATGCTAATTGGTTTAGTGACCGCGCTTGTGCACTCTTCTAGTGTCTTCGGCAATCTTCGGTTGCTTCCAAAGTGTATATAGAGCATGGCGGTACATGTAAATTATAATTCATACTCCTTGGAAACTGGCAGAAGAAAAATGTCATCCGAAAATATTTTTAATTACAACTGCCGTCAGCAGCAAAGTACTTAAACTGTAGGTCTTGCGGTATTGCTTTTACGAGAATGGATAACTTACTGCGGGACAACGAACAACAGCACGGTAGTCATTAAGCCGTAAACGTTCAGCTCCGCCAGCTGTTAAAGGGTTTTGTACGAAAAGGTCTTATATGACTACTAAGCCCATGGTCTCGGGATCGATTCCCGACACGGATCGCTTGAAAAATGTTAGGCGAGAATTTTTTACAAAAATACGTCCTCGTTCGGATAAGAGATAGAATGTAAGTTCCGCGTGTGAGTATTGTCACGCATGTTAGAGATCCCTACCTTGCTTGATCACCAAAGGTTCCGCAAAATTCAACGTTTCTAAGTAAAAAACTCAATTCGTAGCCAAGTAGCTTCGGGTGGAGCATTAAAAAATCAAATGTAAGAGAGTACTTCACCGAGTATCTCTGTGGATTACTGGCTAGATTTTCTAGGACCAAAACTGTACGTAACAACTGTAGACACGAGACAATAATATGAATGTTAGGGTATACTTACTTGTCATATAGTTTTAGCACTATTAACAAGCCATGTCAGATGTAGTGATGTGGCATATCGAAATATAGATGCTGTGTACCAAGAAATCCACCAATTTTCTCCTCAGTAATACCATGGTATGACTGCTGGCAGAACGAAACAACCACAAATTCTGTGTAAAGTATGCGATTTCGAAATGGAAAAGACTACGTATGCCGCACACTTGACGAGAAACAGGCATAAAAATGCAACAGTTACCGTCACTGGCGAGGATAGTGTAAAAATGGTTAGCACAGCGTTTAACAACCGTATAGCTAGCTATCGCATAAAGAACGCCAGAGTCGACGATGGAGTGTCCAAGTTCCTTTGGAAGCAGAAAGAGCGGTTTATTCGATTAATTAATGAAAAAAGAACACAACATACACTAATAAAAGTTAATCGTGAACTCTACGGCGTCTACACAAAAATGGGAGAAGAGACTACCGATGTGAAATCCTTTAACACAAAAAATATGGTATAGTATATCTTCTAGTAATCTGAAAATGTACTGCATATGTACGAGGTCTTAAGCGAAACCATGAGAACAAAATCAGAGCAATTTGAAACACGTGGGTCCGGTTGGTCTTTGGAAAAGGTGCTCTATTTAGAAATAAATATTAATAAGTATAAGCCAATGTGAGGAGTTCTAGGTTAAGAATAAAAATTGTGAATATGTATTTAAAAATGTGATTTACAAAATTTAAACTGTATCAGTAAAAATTGTCTGTAATAAAAAGTTTTAAGGATGGTTTTTAGATTTTATTTTAGATATGAGCTGTAGGAAAGTTATATTTTAGAGGGTATGTGTGTAAAATGGTAAGGAATGACCGGATTTTAAATCTATTTACAGATCCGGATTTTGCGTAAAATTCTAGACTAATTTGATGTGTCGCATGACTAAAAAATTAATAAGGATGGTCAGAAATCGCTGCTGGTAAAAATTCTTAAAATGAGGGTAGCTCCCTGGGAATGATGCTATCTAAAAAATTCCTAGAAATTCAGGAAGCTGGGAGAAATCTAATATTAATTGATACCAAGCAAGATAGATTTATCTTGAAAGATGAGGTAAACCAGATAGAAAGTACGATGTGACATTAAAAGCGAATAGTGGTGCGGTGGCGGTACGTTCGCTAGAGGGTATGTGTGTAAAACGGTAAGGGGTGGTCAGATTTTAAATCTGTTTGCAGATTCGGATTGCGCGTAAAATTCTAGACTAATTTGATGTATCGCATAGCTAAAAAATTTATAAGAATGGTCAGAATCGTTGCCGGTAAAGATTCTTAAAATGAGAGTAGCCTTCTGGAGGATGATGCAATCTAAAAAATTCCTAAAAATTCGGATAGCTGAGAAAAATCTGATATTAATTGATACCAAACAAGGTACATTTATCGCGAAAGATGAAATGGCTAGTCTAAGAAAACTATTTGGTTCAGAATGTTACCGTTAAAAATTCTTAAAATGAGGGTAGCTCCTTGGAGGATGGTGCTATCTAAAAAATTCTTCGAAATTCAGGTAGCTGAGAAAAATCTAATATTAATTGACACCAAGCAAGTGGGTGGAAATGCGGAGAAAGAATTATCTCGCTGGTGGAAAGAAGGCGGGTGTGACGTAATCAAAATGGTTGATATGGGGTGTCCAAGCAAGGAGGAGAGCAAGGATTGGAGTCCTTTTTTGCTCCCCTCCTTGCTTCCTTCCTTATGGGAATTTACATGTAAATTTGGTCCAGAATGTGTGGGAAAATGAGGATGCTTGAGGAAAAGAGGTCATGATTCCCCCAACATCCTCTACTCATAGCACGCTTAAAACACCCCTCAAACAATAATAGACCCCTCCGACATCCCTAGAAAACTATAATAGAATGGTCCGAACGTATAATATCAACAAACCAAGAATATAAAAAAGCTTTAAATGGCTAAAGTAAATTACAACTTAATTGTTCTCTCCTAAAGGTAGTAACCAAACTTTGCGGAGAGAACTTAAGCTTAGTACAAGACGGAAGTCACTAAGTTTCTCCTGCACTAAGGTTCAGATCATCTCGTGGTAGCCACCAAATCTAACGGGATAAAATGAAGTAAACTCTTTAACAACACTACACGCAAGAGTCCGTCATACACACCTTGGATCTGTTCTACCTCCGAAGTCATCAGGACCACCTTCTAGAGCATGTGACGCCAACAAGCACGTTAGGATCAGGAGCATGCCGCAATCAGCTCGTTCCAATTTCTACAACCAAGAATGTTGTTTGATGCCAGTATCTCCACCTACCAGCCGCAGAGTATCTAAGCATGGAAATCCTATCCTGTTACTGCCGTTAGATGCCGCATTGTATTGAGCTTGTTGGATATCATCCTCTACACAACACAGATCCAGATCTTCGTCATGAAGTAGCATTATTCAATTCTTTAACGTAGAAGCGCAATAATTATGCACACAAAAACTTTTGTAAATATTCTCTTTGTGCACCATGCTTTTTAATGTATAATTAGATCATATTTTTAATTATAGATAAATGCTATCGCTGTTGCTACTAAACGTTAACTGTTTAACATTTTTAATAAAATTAATATACTCGATCGATGCTTGTAAACTTTATTAATATGGATATAACATTTCAAATTGTAACATGTCAATTCGTCGTCGCCTTGCCATGTTACATTGCACGTCCCATTTCTTTCCACATAAAAATATTTTTCATTTTAATTTTATATTAATACCGTTAACAATCACAAGTTAGTTTTGATTTGTGTAACATTTCCCTTTAGTATTATAAAATAATACACTAAATACGTCGATCATTAGTTTTAATTTAATGCTCCTTCTTTTGTATAAATAATATAAATAATTATAATCTTATGTAATTTTCTAATTGGTAAACCTCTGAATAATGTCCATAAATACACAACTGGTGTATACATAAATCTGTTATTTAGGATGGTCTTCTTGTTTGTCCCTCTCTCAAAATGTGGGGTTATCTTCAAACCAGAATAAATTTTCGTTCTCTCAATATCTGACTGCCTTCTTGAACACACGCCGTTTCCCGATAAAGAAGTTTTTCTAAGGCCAAGATGTCGTACCTGGTTTGTAAAATGTGATTTTTCTTTTATTCTTGTTGAAATACTAAAATATCGTCTTAGAATAGGAGTAAAATGTGAACGGAGAAAGTCTACCTGAATTACCCATTCAAAATGTGTATGAATGGTAAGTTGTTAACAGATAAACTTTCAAATCGTTCCTCGTGGCGTATTACAATACTTATTTCTTGTAACACGTTTGCTTTCTAGGGTTCTCTGGTGGAGTATTTAACTATACATGCTAGGCTATCTAAGCCTAATGCATTAATTCTACTACCTACAAATATTATCTATTATCGTACAAGAATTTTATGTTGCCGTTCAATTACCTTTTAAAAATAAATTGAATATCCGTTAACAAAACATGTGGTTGTGGAACAAAAGGATTGGGTGTTACAAATTTGAAGTTTGAGGTTAACAACCAAACTAAATATGGATGGTGTTTGTCTTAACAAGCCGTAAGAAGAAACTAAAAATTCTATAATTTTGAACAAGCCGAAGCTCGAAACTTAAGTATACGTTTTCTTCATATTGCATACGTACAGGTATGAGCTTTATCTTAATTACTTTTGTGACGGAAGAATGTGCAATGTTTCATTTTTAATCTCAAATATCTAGAAAAATAATGCATTTAAAATATAAAGTCATATTTTTACTTACCTATTATTTTGACTAATTTATTGCTACATTTGCTTTTCTGGTATAACCTTAAGAGTGTAAACATAAAAGCTTTCATGAAACTTTTTGTGGATTATGAGGTTATGTCCAATTTAAATGTTTAATGCAAATTCTCTTAACTATGTTAAATACAACAAAGCGTATTTATGATTTCTTTTTTACTTAGAATGTTAATTTGAAATTGTGTCTAAGTACAATAATAATTTTATATTTTTTAATATCTTATCTGGTAGAGTGATTTTATCACATGAAAATTTGATTGTAAGAAATAAAGGTATATATTTTGTTTTTCTAATGTTATTAACTAAACGTAATATATAAGTTGTATTAAGGTATTTCTTTTGCCATTTTTTAAATTACATCCCTATAACTTGTCTGGGTAAAACTTAACTTTGTTCTCAAAATATCTAAGAGTAAAAAAACCCCTGAGATATAGTCTTTTGCAATCTACCGCAGCCACCAAAGGTCGATGCTAGTCCCGCCAGAGTTTTGTTTAGACTCTGTAGTACACCCATTCTTACCTGTAAAAGGAAGGGTGCACTTTGGCGCCCAACGCCACTATCTTTTCTAAATTTTTACCTCAATAGACAACACTTTGGCGCCCAATGATTATTTTTTCTAAATTTTTACCTTAAAGTTTAACACTTTGACGCCCAACGTCCTTAATGGTCAATAATTTAGCACTCAACCCTATTTTTTTCTTTTTCTTTTTTTTTCTTTGGCGCCCAACGTCACTATTTTTTCTACATTTTTTCCCTAATAGTCAACACTTTGACGCCCAATTTTAAATTTACCTCTTTTCGCCACGGTACATTGGCAACCTACTTTACAATTTTTTTTAAAACATTTTCCTAAATGCCAATACTTTGGTGTCCAATATTTTTTCACTACATATTTTCCGTTAGACAACGTTCCTTCATTTTTCAAACTTTTCTGTACAATACCTTTTGTACATTGATGGGAGATAAATAGATGCTTGTTGAATGTATATTTGTATTAACATAGGTCAAGGACCGCATTAATTTAGGTATTAATGACACCAGATGTCAATGTCTGGCAAATAACGTAAAACATAGTTCTATGCAATAAAGCACATACCTGAATCCGTATTCTGGTTCTCCACTGCGCACTCTTCGTGTGTTATCTTGCAATGGTGGTGCACCTTACCCGTCAACAGCAGTGAGATCACGCACCAAAAACAACTCCACTCTTGAATTTTAGTTGTTCACACTTAATGTCAACTGTTTTTACTTACACACGCAATTCGTGTCTATAACGTGACGGAACATACCGCCCACCAAATTCAAAGAATTTAGGGAGATGGGAACGGTAATGAAAACAAACAAACAAATAAACGGTATATTGTAAGAGAAAAAGACGCATGAGAGAGAGAAAGAGATAGGAGAGAGGGTTACATACAAAAAAAATATAATGAGATAAAAAAGGGACAAACATATAGGAAATTAAGCAATGGGTAGAGGAGAGAGCTTGACTAGGGGTCGACCGAGAAGGCCCTTAGAGGTTTTGACCTCAGCAACACTGACTGTGCCATCCTTTTCTGGAAAAAGAGTTAAAATATGGCCTAGCCTCCAGCTTAATGGTGGAAGTAGGTCATTCTTAATTAAAACTAAAAAGCCTATGCCGATTGTATCAGCGTGGGAGGTGTTCCATTTGGAATGTTGAGTGAGAGTATGAAGATACTCGTGACTCCAACGTGATCAGTAAGCCTGGTGGAGGCCTTGGAGTAATTTCCGGCGCTTTAATAATGAAAGCTTGACCTTGGTTAGATTCTCCTCCGGATGAGCTGTGAGAGGTTCTAATTTTAAAAAATGGCCTGGGGTCAGGCATTGAAGTTCATTTGGGTCAGAGCTTAATGCACAAAGTGGCCTGGAATTGAGCAAAGACTCTATTTGCGTCAACAATGTGCAGAGCTCCTCAAAGGTTAAAATTTGATCACCGATGACCCGGGAGAAGTGGGTTTTGACGGACTTAACACCGCTTTCCCAGAGACCGCCAAAGTGTGGACCGCTAGGGGGATTAAAGCTCCATGTGATTCCCTCGATAGCAGTTGCATCATGAAGATGTGAGGTAAGTTGACGTATAGCGCCGACAAAATTAGTGCTACAATCGCTAAAGATACGTGAGCATCTTCCACGCCTAGCTATAAAGCGACGCAAAGCGGCAAGAAAGGAATGTGCACCGCCTTAGTAGCGACACACACAAAAAGATCCTCTTAAGTGACTCGCCTTAATGTTGAGAGAACCAGCAAAGTCTACCCCCGTACAGGCAAAGGGCTTGATTTGATTGATACGATATGAAGGTAAGTCTCCCATTAAAGGAGTTACCGGTGAAAGATTAGTACGAAAACATTTTACACAGCTATTCAAAATTGTTGTTGAATAAGGTATGCAGTAGTGTTAATACTTGCATGCCAGTATTTTGCATGAGTCGCACGATAAGTTCTGCCGTTTAGTCAATAGAGCAGGGTGTTTTTCAGAATAAGGCGGTGACAAGTGGGACCGCCCACCCTCAAAATACCTGCAGAATTAATAAAGGGCAATAGTTTACGGAGAGTCTACGGAGGTTTGCGGTTAAACTTTACTAACTTTATTTCGTTAGCGAAGCAAGTTTGTTGAACATGTTTAACAACGATCGCCAAAGAGTCATATAACCCCAGATTTGCTAATGGTTCAGATGGACGCTGGGTAAGTATACCTTGTAGTTTTCTTAATGAGGAGCAAGATTTGCGCAACCGATCAATGATGTTGGACTCGATTCCTTCCTTTAAAGATATGAAGGTTAAAATCCTCTGTTTAGGGATTGCTTCTGGGCTAGAATTAGACAGCATGGGTTCTATGGGCCACGAATCAGGTTGAAATAAAAGCCAAGTTGGCCCGCCCACCAAAGGGCACGTGACAGAACCGCTCTGGGAAGTAGTCGCCTGGAAGCCGGATCAGTAGGGTTGTGTGTAGAACCAGCGTGAAACCACCTGCTCGACGAAATGGTTTGTTGTATTTGACTAACTCGGTTAGCGACAAAAGTCTTTCAGCGAAATGGGGCTGATCGAATCCATGAAAGTGTTACCAAAGAATCACTCCATGCAAAAATATTAGGGAAGTTAATTGTTCCTTGATATGTTGTTAACACAAAAGAAACTAAATCAGTTAATAGCACAGCAGAGCATAGTTCTAGCCGTAGAATAGAGAAGCGTTTAATTGGGGCAACTCTAGTTTTGGCAGCAACGAGTCCCACAGAAACCTTATCAGGAGACGTTGTTATAAAACGAAAATATATGACGGCTGCATAACTTGTCTCACTAGCATCGCAAAATCCATGCAATTCACAGCTGTATGGACCCAGTGGGAGCAAACAGAGCGGAAGCCTTAATGAGGATAGTACGTGTAGTTCATCTAGATATTGTTGCCATTGCACCTGGATATCGGCTGGACATTCCTCATCTCAAGGTAACCCAGAGGTGTTGAATGTGGCGTTTGACTAACATAGTAAGAGGCCCCAAAAACCCTAGAGGGTCGTAAATTCGAACTACTTAAGCAAGAATTGCTCGCTTGGTACATGTAGCTACTAGAGATTTAACAATGAACAGGAAAGAGTCCTCTATATCAGACCATTGAAGTCCAAGCAGCTTAATAGCTTCACGGGTCTCAAACTCTAAATTCTGAATCTGACAGTGCGCTTTTAGAAAACCTTACAAAATGGTACTATTATTAGTCGTACATTTGCGCAGTTCCAAGCAGGCAGATGCAAGTAGATGGGTTAAGCCATTTCGAAGGCTCAGAGCTGATTCAACATCAATGGCATCACAAACGAAATCGTCCATATACAGATTCGACCGAATAACCGCAGCGGCTAGCGGAAATTGAGAATCTCCTTCTTCAGCTAATTGCTGGAGGTTTTTGTTCGCTAAATACGGGGAAGACTTTACACCATATGTTATAGTATTCAGTCTACAAATTTGAATGAGATCATCAAGATTGAATCCCCACAAAATTAGCTGGAATCGTTGATGCTTTGGATCAATCAAGGTTTGGCGATACATTTGTCGAATATCGCATACAAAAACATACGGATGTGTTCAAAATCGTAATAGAACTGAAGCAATATCACTTTGAAGACTGGGCCCAGCCAATTGGGTGTCGTTAAGTGAAAGATGATTCTTGGCCTTAGTAGAGGCGTCAAAAACAACTCTAATTTTAGATTTATCACCATCTTGCTTATAGACAGCATGGTGTGGTATGAAATAATGATCGTTGCCCTCTAGGGCACAGTCCATCAAAGTCATATGCCTCGAATCTAGGCAATCACCTCATTAAATGGTAGACTGACAACAAAACATCCAGTACCGTCTCGACGTGCAGTGCTCTTGAAAATACGATCTGCCTTTTCCTCATCTGGTGAGGTAAGAGACCTATTTGGGAGCTCTTCGATTTCCCAGAATCGACGAAGGGTTTGGTTGATAGGGTCTTCGAGAGAAGCAAAAAAGCTTGAATAGTGATAGACTGTAAGCCCTTGGTAGGTCCTAGAATAGTCCACCCAAAAATAGTATTGATTGCTGCTGGCTGAAGGAACCTTCCTTGTATTACTCCGCCATTGACTATGAAAGGATAAATATCCGCACCGAGGAGTATATCGATTGGATCCGGTACATTCCAGCTTGGATCTGCAAAATGGAGACTTCAAATGGTCGAAATTGTTTGTTACCTTGACGCTAGGAATCTCAACTGCGATTGATGATAAAATAAATGCGGTCATTTCTAAAGATTTATCGGGGTTTAACATTGATCTTGTAGTGCAAATAGTGGCACCTCTATTAGCAGCGGATAATTGTATGACCTATCCCAAAAATAGAGACTTGTGAACGGCGGCGTGGAAGAGCTAACTGACTTACGCATTCGTCCTTAATAAAGCTGGCTTGCGAGCCAGTGTCCCGTACTATCTTAAACTTCTACTGAAGCTGTAGCAAGTAAGACAGTAACACCAAAGTCAGAACCAGTCGTTGCTGACAAGGCATTAGCCAGAAGAAGCGTTTCTGACCGCGGTTTGTGTTGACCTGATTGCACCATGGTGTTTTCAGAAACATGTAACGAAGAAGTAGCTTTGGCTTCAAAATGTAATAAAGTGTGATGAGGTTTACCGCATTGACGGCAGGTAATCCGCGACGGCATTGTTTGAACGTGTGTTCACGTAAGCATCACTATCACTCTCGGCACGTTATCCAAATCTCTCCTCATTTATAATAAACCCAATACATCCAAACTTCCAAAAGTTCGTATCAGATTTCAATTTATAAAGGATCCATCAATAAATTCTGCATTCTTCATTCAATTTCAAATTTTAATAATTTTGGTACGCTCCAACACCGAAGTAGCAGTAGTTTTGTACTTACATTACAAGCTTCGTTCTGAACTCTTTATTCATATTTAGATTATAATAAACTGACTTCACATCACAACGCACTAACTTGTGCAATTATTATTACTTATATAAACTCACTTTATGCATTCACAACTAGAAGTAATCTCGATGATGAGCGAAGAAATTAAGAGGACGACACCTCCATTTAAGGTGGTTATATAGGGATCATGCATCCCCCTGTTTACCAAGTTGAGCACGTAAAATCACAACGGACAATACTCATTCTACGTAAGATACCAACTGTCCACGCGTTTCTCAAAATCGCCGGCCTTACCGTCGTCAATTTCAACGTAAAATTTCTAACGGTTCTAAATTTTCGCTGAACTACGATACACAAAAACTAAATTTACTCGGAACACCTACAAAAATCGCCAACCGTTGAAGCTCTTCAGCGAAAACTAGTCTTAACGAACTCCAATTATAACAACATTCACGCTTCCAAACTGACCAAAACATATTTCGTTTCCCTTCCTCGTATATTTTGTCTTTTTCCCACTTATGCGTCTTACTTAGAAATCCCCCGTTGAATAGCTGCCCTACCTAACTTACGCGTATACTTGCAACGTCTAATCGTATTCCTTCCTTTCTCTCCTTGTCTTCGATCCATACAAACAACTTCCGTCCCACTCTATCCACAGGCTATAGAACTGTCTTTGTTACCGTGTTTACTACAAAGTCTAACTGATATTTACTTTTGCATCACTGTCCTTCCTGTACTTTACTAAAATCCGTTTTCGTCTGTTGATATCGACCCGTGTCAGCGTGTAACGAGCGTTTGCATTCTTAGAAGTTATTGATTTTCTTACCCTAACCAAAACAACCTCGTGTTTAATATGCTATATTTGAAACGTTTCGTTTGTCGTTAAAAATATCGATCCTATGCTAACGAATAAACAAAGCTTTTATATTTTCATACACTATTTTAAATAAAAGCTGTACTTTCGCCTAGTTGCTTTTAACCTATAGTTTCTTATTTTATAAATATTATGCTATGTCCTTTTAAATAAATGAATGCAACCAAAATTAAATTAATCTAAATTCCTACTTTACGTTGACTAAGCACTATTTTAATAATGTTAAATACGTAATTAATTTTCTCGTAAATAACGGCTACATACTGTAGCTTGACCTATGACCTATGCATTATTAATCTACAAATTACACAATAATATATATATATATATATATATATATATATATATATATATATAGAAGGAAAGAGAGAGACTAGGTAGCGCGTTTTCGTTTCAAAAATCAATTCCTATCGATAAAATGTAAAGTATTTTAAGAACATCACCTGCAAAAGTATTTTCAAGACAACAGCAGTAAAGCATTTGTAGAACACGGTTTGCAAACAAGAGCCAATTAACGAAAGCAAAAGGCCTCCATACATATATCGACTTCCATGAATTTGTCCGCATGAGAAAACAATGTCTGTTCAAATGTTTGCAACCTGCATTTAAGGATTTTGGAGTAAAGTGTATGACACGTTTGCCTATCTCTTTGTATAAAACCATAGCGATTTACTATTTCTAATTATTAGAAACTAATAATTATGGGACAATTATATTGTTTGTAAACGTGAACATTTACGCCATAACAAAATCCCGCGTTTATTATTTCGTAGTGAGAACATAGTTAACAAACAATTATTTACGATATGCAGGTGTTTGCTTATTTCAGAGAATTTATTAGGCAAAGCTTTTAACCTTTGATAAACCAAAGCAAACTATCATAAATAGATTCCAAGTATTTAACGTTGCACTGAACACTTAATGAAATGATACAGGTCGTTTAAATACGTACTCATTTCAATTGAAAAGTAATTGAACTTGTTAAATGAACATTCGTAAGACTCAAAATAACGTAAGGAGTCTAGAGTCGTTTAAGTTAGAAGGTTTATAAGGCATTTCTTAATAAACCTAAAACAAACTAATTGTAAATTAATATTTATATACATCATGCAGAAATCTATCGATTTCAGAAATTTAACATAACACACCTAACCAGAAATAGGATTTGAGAAAGTGAGGTTAGGGTTTCTTTCAGCGTGAAATTTTTTTTTTTAAAAAGATACTCTGCCAGTAAGCAAGAGAAATAAATAGAGATAACATTGTCACTATCTATTATATACGGCTATTGCTATATTAAAACTAAAACGCCACGTAGCGTCAATTCGACTAGTAATAATTATTAGAAGTATCATACACTATGCAAAAGTAAATTATCCAAGAAGTGATGAACTATATTAAGCATAAGTCGTATATATAAACTAACATTAGTTTTTACTATTTCAATGCCTTGTATGAATTAGATTACAAAGACTACAAAAGAGATCACTTTCAACTTTTTAGGGACGTTCACAATCCACAAAATCATTTATTTATATTTTATAGGAACTACATATTATATTGTACAATATTTCTATTCTTTTACGATACAAGGTCCATAGTACTCAATACCATCGACATTCGGAACTTGTAAGATTAATATTGAGCCTTTAAACTCCAAGTGCATTTTAAACTTAATGTGTGTTATTATCGTTGAGTGCATATGAGGTCGTATAATAAAATTAAACCAGTCGTCATTATAATTATCCGATAGTTGAGACACTTCTTTACCGTTGACTAGAATTCTGTAGTCACTCTTAGAAATATCGTCTGTGTAAATTTCTACAGATTGTTCATTATGCGTAACCTTCAAATCCTACAAAAAAAATCAGGTAGATTATAGAGTTAAAATAAATTTACAATAAGGTGTAACAATTTATTTTGTTTGTAACAAAATTTCCTTACAGTATAACAAAGCTGTATTAAGGCAAGTTGAAGAAATGAAAAAATTTGCTAAAAGTTATTTGCAAATCAATATAAGTTTTCCAATTCTCTATAAATCTATGACCCATATGTAAAACAACAAACGATCTGTTATTTCCTAGTTTACTTAAATTGCAAGGCTAAACGCCGCATTTTGTACCAATAATAGTATTAATAATAATTCAGATGTTTAAAACCTTGCTTAGAAAGTTTTAAATAGCATTCTAATAATCAAAAATCCGCGTAAATAACTTATTATGCACATATATCTCAAAGTGTTCAATTTGTTTCGTAAACACGGCGCGTGGTTACCAAGCATTTGTTCTGATTAGCATAAAATTCCGGAAGATGAAAATTACCCACATCGAATTGTCTTCGTATGTTATTTTCCTAATCAGCTCACTTCCACGTTAATCTTCGAACCAAGCGGGATGGGAGTCGTTGAAGGTGGGAATTAGTTGTGAAAAATTGAGTGCCTTAATTGATATTTGTTTAAACACAGAAACCCATAGATCAACAAAAACCCTTGAACTGGCAAACACCTTTAAGATAATGAAAAATATCCTCAGGTCAGCAAACACCCTCTGATCAACTAAAATACATCGAGGTCAAAAAATTTCACGAGTCAGTCTCGGGTCCATTGAATACGGCAGGAAACGAGCTGAAACCGAATCATAACCAACGCAAGAGTAGCAGTTGGCGACCAGTGGTTAAGGGCGATTCTTTTGTGATACCAAAACCGTTTTGTTATATTTGAAGCTTAAAACAGTTTATGCTATACCAGTAACGAAATAAGATTTATATTAACATTGCTTAAAATTTCAATTTTTTATTAAATTTGTACATGACTGCCAGATATGACAATTATTAACGAACATGACGATTATGTAACGAGATTTTGTTCAAGTTTTTTACACTAGAAAGCCTGTGCTATAATTTACTTGTAAATAATAGCTGTTATTTGATTAAAATTATGTTATGGAATAGAAATACTATTAGTCTGGTAATTTTTTTTTGTTAAAGAGGTCTGATCAATTATCCAAGAATTTAAGTAGACTACTTTAGGATTATCAACTACGAAAGGGTTTTCTGTATCTACCCTACAATATTTTTTTATTATTAATATTTGCTAGATACAGTGGCGTCCAATTCTAATTTAAATTATTTTCGATTTAAGTAAGGAATTTTCAGTCCACATCTATCTCTAACTCTCCCTTGGGGTGATAGCTAAGTTAGTCGTCGGCAAAACAGTTTTTAATCATACCTTCTAGTAAGCATAGAAACTTTAATTTTCTTTAAAGTACATTACTATCGCATGTCATATGCAATAATTGTGATTAAGCCCGCTTCAATTGCCACATTAACATTGCATCATAGGGCATTTTTAATTTTAGCAGGTTAACCGTACAATAAGCACGCCTAAAATAATAGAACCTCGTTTGCGCGTTACATACACGTTACGTACACATAACGTTGTAGAAATAATTTTGTATAACTTAGTTCAATAAGCTTCAGCAAGAAATCAGCTTGAAAAATTTATAGAAGTCTGGGTAGTTAACATTTTATAAAGGAGCTATTTTAATATGAAATTAAAGGAGGGCAAAAAAAATTACCGATAAAAACCGGGACCTTCACCGTTCACAATAATATTTGTATAAATCCACTGGGGTTTAAAATACGACAGAATCAATAAAATTAATGCGTTGAAACGGACAGAATGCTACTGACCTCGACCATAAAACAGTTTTAGACACACAAGGTGTGAGAAGAAAATTTTTAAAAGAAGGGAAGAAGATTGAAATATAAGACAAAGGTCGACAAAGTTGGTAAGTATATTTAAGAACGAAATGTGGTTTAAAAATCCCCTAAAATAAAATGTAAAGCTTTTTAGAAAAAAGGCACTCCAATGATCACAGTGTTTTCATTAATTCTAGTAGATAAGAATCCAGAAAAAGAATTAAAGAGCTTGCAAAAATAATTAGACAATGGGAAATTAAAAACATTAATCATCACAGCACTTTTATTGACGCCCAACGCTGGGAAATTATATATATATATATATATATATATATATATATATATATTGTAGTGGATTTAAATGGTTAAATTTGGGTGGTCAACAATGCAATTTTAAACACCCTGTATAGAGGAAGGAACCATTTATATACGCGCAAAATTAATTTCATTTATTTAATTTAAACTAACAAGTAATGACATAATTTTATAATTAGGGATTAAAAAGTAATAGATTCATAAAAAAAATCAATTGTATAAGCCAATAAAAATTAGTAATTGATTTAATGTAGTTTAATTTAAGAGATTATAACGTCAGAAAAAACATCAGAGCATGTAAAATCAATAAATACAAGGCGAATAGCTTTCGTAGTAACAAACAAATATATCGGTTGGGTTGAATACCATGAAAAAAAGCTCCGAGAATTGTTATTGTAAACGATCGTTAATTGAGCACTGCTGCACGTTGAAAAGGTCATCTTCCGGTTATTTGTGTAGATAACAACGCAAATTTTATAGAATATTGTGCAACCGACAGTTGCAAAGCACGTACTCAATCTACGTGGACGCGGGCAGCTATATCGATTTTCTACAACGCAAGCAAGTTTAGAATGCGACATCAAATATGCATAAGACGGGAATAGAGATATCACAAGCGGGGTTTAAAACGTCACTGAAATGTAGGATTGGTCTAAATAGATAGTTTTAGAATACACGAGCATGGGACAGGTGGATGTGATAGTTTGTTTGAGAGCGTGTTGACGCGGGAATATTTCTAGAAATTTAAAACGGTTATACAAAATTAGGAGAAATATTATTTTACAATTAGGTATTTCGCGCAAAGTGTGGCCAAGGGGGCCTAGCTTGATGATATAAATACGGAAACAAAATTAATAGGGTCTCTTTAATGTGGCATCGCATAACGACATACAAAAATCAAATAACGAGGCTTATAAGTATTAAAATTTGTAAAGTTCAGTATTAGATTGTTTGTGACCTTATAGTATAGGCGCGAATAGTGTCGAGTTTATTTAAATTTAACTAAGGTCCAACAAATACTTTAACAGCTCGTAAATTAATAAGGCGATAATAAACAAGTGTAATATACATGGATTTGGATATTGAAATTGACATTGGCTGGGTAGCAGGAAGCGCAGCTTAGATTGTGGTCATCTTTAAGCATCTTGTGGATCCGCACGCTTAACCACTAGGCCGAGGAGTTCAGAAACTTAATACATCGTCAACGGAGATGGAATCTTTAAGTTTTTCCAGGTAACGCATTTGAATTTGCTGTTATTTTTTATAAACTGTTGAAATTGTGATGTGTAAGAATGAACTTTAATGGGTATTTTACGGTATTTTACGTATTGAAAAGGATACATATAACTGACTATTAATATGGTATTTTAAATATGAAACACAAGGTGTACGTAAAGCTTATTGAATTGCTTGATGAATTTAAATTTAATTGTTAAGAGTACATGGGTTTTTTTTGTGTTTGTAGTAATAGTATGCAAAGTGGAAAGCATACATTAATAAACTGGGTTATTATGAGCTCACTATACTCCAGTGTAGTAATAAACAAAGGGAAGGTATTATTTGGGGCCCATTTACTCCTGTTGCATTAAATGTGTTAGAAATTTCAATTTAAAAAACCAAGGACTTGACAAAATTAGGATTTATTGAGGTGTAACTTGAGCACCGAACTGTAAATAAGTTTGAATTATTATTTGTAAATAGTGGTTAATAAATATTGTATGATTGTTGTATTATTTTGTGATTTTATTTGAATGGTGTGTGAACGGTAAAGAGAAAGAGAGTAAATTTAGGTATACGAGAAGAAGCACAGCTGAGCTAGCCAGGGAAGCTGCTGAAGAAATTAATTTGATAGAGAAAAGTCTGGGGTAAGATAAATTTTGTGAAAATTTAGATTTGTAAATTGTTTTTTTTGTATCTGTCAAGTATCAGAGCGTGAGTGTTTTTTTTTTGAGTACCAGAGCATAATTAAAAAGGTACCACGACAATATATATATATATATATATATATATATATATATATATAATTGCTTAGATTTTATGTAGATCAAGTAGGTTTCCTGTCTCTTTTCTATTATCTGTACTTGCTTATACTCAAAATTTAGAGGTAATTTTTCTAAAAGCATCAGTTTCAATAAAGATAATTTCAAAAACTTACAAATTACAGTATAATATAGAAATGGTACTTACCATTAAGTTAGAAACATTTGCCTTTTTAACAAATACACCATTTTTGGCATCAGTTTCTGAATCTCCAACGACCATTGTCCACTCAGGCAAAATTTGGAATGTCTTTAACTCTCTTTCTTCATTAAACCCAAATTGTATTCTGTCGCTGAATAGAGTACAAGTATTTACCAACCCCATGTGATACATCCACATATACAATTTTGAATAGTGGGTGTTATCTGGATGTGAACTCCAAAAAGATAAGTCATCTGCAAGCAAACGGTCAAATCTGTGTGTACCTTCTGAAGTTACAATTTCTAAGTGCGCTTCATTTCCAGTGATTGGGTACTCCACAAAGAATTTTAGGTTATTTTTATCTACTGGTATAGATTCGATGTTGGAAGTGTGGGTATAGTAGTCCATGTTTGCCTTCCAAAATATTGTACTAAGAGTTTTTACCATTTTTTCGCACTCTGGAGGTATATTTTGGTATTTAATGTCGTAGTGGTACTTTCTAATAGAAGTGTGCGTGGCCGCGCAACGTACGGAGTGGAAATCAGGTCCAAATCGATGAGAATCGGGGTCACACACAGCATACTGGTGATATGGCGTATTTTGATTGTCTGCCATTTTCCCAACCATGCTAATATCAACTGTAGTTTCATTTTTACAGGTCCCATCAGATGTCAATCCCATAGTTACATTCGTATGACCAACTACACCTTCCTTTGTCCACGTTTTATCACTGTCAATGCATACTTTAAAATATCTTTCTTCAAGGTCAATGTGGGTAACATCAACCTTTGTGTTTTCCAAAGTATGTCCGGCATTAAGTCCAGATACTACGTGAACGTGCCAAATGCTGATCGGCCTCGTTATATTCTTTAAGGTGTACGTTATACTCAGTGTTAGTTTCATCGCCGGTAAAAATTCCCCTTTCTGGTTATCTATACTATTGCGCAAACGCAGGGTCAAAAACGCTTGATTCGCATTATGATCAGAAGAAGGATATGCGGTAATTAGAAAACCTTTGGTTTCTAGAGTAGGTCTTAACATTCCGAGATTAAGATTTTGAAGGTATTTTACAAGATATTGCAATAGTATCCTAGAATTTTCACTCATAGAGATGTCGAAGTTTTTGACTGAACTATCAGATTTTTTATTATTGTCGTAGTCTTCGCTATCAAAAAGAATTCCTTTACTGGCAAAACCGGCGTTGCAGCTTTTGTAGTAGAACAATGTTTGCTAAAAGGTTAAACTTTAGATACTAACATTTAAAACGCGCACACGGTGTTTAAAAATTTGCTGACTAAGTATATTGAGTCTCTTTCTCTTCACTCTCTCCACCTCCACTTCCTTCACCCCAACCCTCCTCACTTTCTCCACCTCTCCTCCTCTATCCCTCTCTCCTTCCCTTTCCTCTCTTTTATTCTCTCACTCTTTCATTCCTTCTCACCTCATTTCTCTCCTTCTTCCCCCCTCTCTCAACATTGGTCTCTTTCCCTTCCTTTATTTCCCTCTCCACTCCCTCTCTCACTTTTCTCTCCCTCATAATCAATCGTTACAGAGAATTTGATCATTTGATATATTGGAATAGGGTGCGGAATGTTGTTTGATCTACAGTTACAGTTTGACATAATTACTTGGGTTTAATCCATTTATAGCATTTTGTTGTAACTTCAGTATTTTTGGAGATGTCAAGCTGCTACGAGTTAACTTTGTTACATGCCAAAATTGCCAATGTACATTTTTAGATTTAGTTATAATTTATAAGGTAATTCCTGCGTATTTTTTAAATTAAAAACAAGAACTTCCGTCGTCGCAAGGATGTGCAAGTGTCAAAAGCGGGATCAAGCCACGAGCTCTCGAAGAAGCAACAACTATCTTGGTGTGGTGCGTGTTTTTCTTTTAGGTATGTAGGTTTCTTGTACCTTTAACCTTTGTGTACCTGTTACCTAATCCTTCCGACCCCCTACGAGTGCAATAAAAGGAAGGACGGATGATAATTTGATTCAAAATGGCGTAACTGAACCCAACCTGCAAATCATCGCTAGACCCTGAGTAAGTTCCGAGATGCCACCACGTGAATAATTTGATTTTATTTGAATTGTGCTTGCAAATTGAATTAAAAAGCGGTTGCATCACTCTTAACGCGTGGTCGGTATATATTATAAAATGGCGGGGAAATTACATGCCGCCCAAAAGTATAACAACATGACACGTACTAAACCCTTTTAGAATTTAATTGTTACATGTATTTTATACATAATTTGTATATGTAATTTTACATGTAATTTACGTATAATTTTTTGTATAGTTTATATATTATCATATAATTTTATTAAAATTGGGCGCTTTTTATAAAAATTAAACAAAGTTGCTATTGCAAATTGTGTTGTTGACTTATAGCGATCGTGTGATCGTCGTAAGCCAATAAAAATAGACTCTTTGTTGAGAATGAGAAAGACAATAGTTTTCCTTTTAATAGTACTTTAAAAAGGTGAACTGTACAGAAGACTTCCTTATTTTACTCCTTATTTTACATTTTCTTCCGTCTCTTACGTAGACTGCAGCAGAATCTGCTGATGGCCACGGATCCCACCCTGAGGATTTTCTTGAGAACGTTCCTAGTACCGAGAATTATAACTGTAAGTACTTTATTGTATTGTGTCGCGGTATTTCAAGCCGTTTAATTATACCATTTACTAGGATATGATGTTAATTATTTATTTTATCCTTACCGGAAATATGTTGCACAATGTGACGTAATTTGCATCCGTTAAATTATTTTGAAGCGTAAAAATGGCGGTTATAAATATAACACTCGTTGGGCGCCAATTGCTATATATTAAGGGTCAATTGTCACACTTTAAAGGTACAATATGACGGTTGTAAATTACGACATTGAGTAATTTTTATGCTAAAATCGGATAAATCTAAAATGTTTAATATCACTATATCCTACTAAACAACGTATCTCTAGGCTTACAATATCGTTGTGCTATTATACTTAACTTTTCCAGTAAACACCCGGGTAAAGAAATAAAGTTTTAAAACATTTATCCCGATATTTACTGGCGTCGATGTCTTCTGTTGTGGATCGTTGCTCCTGCTAGTAGGGCTTTGACGATACAATATTAATAGAGGTAAAAAGCTGGGGACGGAAGTACACTGACGCCAAAACTACCCGGTAAACAATACAATAATCCTTCTTTCACGGAAGTCGGTATGATAATTCCCCAGCTAGGCGGCGGTGTTCGCCTTAAATGTTTCTCCCCTCCAACAGAGATTGATGTGCTTCCGCTTGCGTTCGTGGGAAGATGAACTTCTTCTCACTTACAAAACCTTACGCCAGCGCTTACGATTGTAAAGATAAGCAACTGACGCCAACACCCGTGTGAACGCTAAAAATCCCGGAGTTTCACAGCGTCATCAAAATTGTGGTATTTAACGGGGATTTTTCCGAATTCTAACAAAGGTCTTTAACTTTAAATTAATAAACTTAATTTTTAGCTTTACAATAAAGTGTAACAACGCAAAATAATAAGGTACATACTTAATTTTTAGCTTTACAATAAAGTGTAACAACGCAAAATAATAAGGTACATACAGTTTTAATCCTCCATACTGAGATTTCTCGAGAAAATCTTTAGGGTGGGATTCGTCTCCATCGAGAGATTCCGCTGCACATCCCTCATAGGCAAAGATATTATATTTCCCAGTCGCTGCAACGAATCAATTGTCGTTGACTTACGTTGGTCATCTGATCGCTGAAAGCCACTCACACAATTTGCAACAGGAAATCACGTAAATGTTTAGAAAAAGCGCTTAGTTTAAATATATGTTTATATAAAATTATATATTAAATTAAATACTAAAAGGGATTTGATGTTCGTTAACATAGCCGTAGCAATATTTACTGACTTTAGAGCAGATCTGCATTAACTTTCAAGGGGTTGAAGTATATGTGATTTATCTTTACGGCGCAGTGTTCCAGTGTTAAATTGTTTTTGAATTGGCTTTACCAAAGCATGGGATTGCATGCGTTCCGCGTACGCTAAAAACTATATATAAATAAACATGTAAACATTTTGTTAGTTTTGTTCTATTAATAAGGATGTCATCAGTGTACTGGACTGGTTAGGATAGACAACAAATAAAATCATTCAACTTCTTTAAATATTTACGTAATTCTCAACGTGTACTTAAAAAAAAAAAATCCTTGCCGACCCCTCACATAAAATATCATGATAGCAATTTTTAAAGTATTTAAATTAGAAATATTCAATGAAATGTTAATTTTTAAATCATTCAGTTTAGAAATGCACAACGAAATATTCACAAATAAAATAATAAACATTCAGATTGGCTAACCTGTTGTTTTCAGTTCGAATCAGTCCCTGTTCCAACTGTTTTAGATATTGTCTGCATTCCTCTTAGCATAGCCTCAAATCACTTTAGCGTCCTCCGTTAAACTCCTTGACAATTCATATTTGAAGTAAATGCTTGTTGCGTTTCCTTATTTGATCCAGTAATTATTTATAATCGCTTATCCATTAATTATTTAGAATTGTTTTTCAGTGATTATTTAGAGTCGTCATCCATCCAGTAATTATTTAGAGTCCTTTTTATTAAGGTTAATATTAGAATTTAAATTAAAACAACTTTTAGTTACTTACGCCTTTTGAAGGGTAAAACGACAAACCTAATTTTCCATAATTACAATGGTATTATTTCACACTTCACAATAAATCACTTTACGAAAATATTTACGTTTTAAGTGACGTGAACTAAGCCTTACTTCATGTTGAAATCATTTGTTTACAAATCCGATCGTATTTAAATGCATTGTCTATCTATTGACAAGTGCAAAGTTTGTTGTTGTGCATGTTACCTTCATACCAGGTTTTTGGTCATTCCATTGTATTATATTGTATGTTAACATCAACGCGTTGCTTTTATCACGTACCATTTCGAGTTAATAGCATTGATTCGCTTGGATTTTCATACTTCTAGATAAGTAAACCATTGTTTGTTCAAATAAATTTGGTGAACTTTAATTTTATTCACCATGACTTGCTTGTTTCCAATAAATCAGATGTCGATTTTAACTTTCTAGTCACGTAGACTTAATACAATTTATGCATTAAATTATAGGCGTTTGCTATTTTACACATTATTAAACCTGCTTGTTTTAATTGGGATCCTTGACATAATAATGATGTGTTATCCATGCGTGTCCGTTTCAGCTTGCGTTTATGTTGTTTAACGACTTGCGAATTTGTTTATTCAAATAAATCTTCAAAATATTTGTCCTTAACTAAATTAATTATGATTATGGTTTATATACAGGGCGTTGTCATTTACTTTCCAATCTAATCATAGTATTTCTTGTTTTCTTCAGGAAACTGTCTAATTTTCTGAGCCCTCATTTATTTTATATGAAGTGCGCTATACTATTGGTCCTAACTACCCCTAAATGATCTTATTAACACAGCATTTTATATATATGTATATATATATATATATATATATACATGTTCTAATTATCTGTAATTACTGTATGTATATATATATTGTAGTGGTTTTAAAAGGTTAAATTTAACTATAAATAAGGCAATTTCAAACACCCTGTATAGAGGAAACAACCAAAATTTACGTGCAAAATTTATTTCATTTAGTTCATTTTAAAGTAACAAGTATTACCATAATTTTACAATTAATGAATAAAATTTAGTTAGGTTCGTAAAGAAAATAAATTTTAGAAGCCAATGCAATTAATTAATTAATTTAATGGAGTTTAATTGAACGGATAGTTACGCATAAAAGCATGAAAAATCCATAATACCAAGATAAAACGCATTGCTAACACATAAACAGCCGTTGAATATAAAACACCTTGAAAAGCCAACTCTTAGAAATGTTGTGTTAAAACGTCGGTTAATTGAACACCTGCATGTTTTCGAAATGTCAGGTTCACTTATTTTTATAGATAACAAGCAAGTTTCAAAGAATATTGGCAAAACGACAGTCAAAAGGCACGTATACAAGTCAACATAAAGTAAAAAGAACGCGGACCGTAATATTGATTCTCTACCACTCAAACAAGGTTAGAAGGAAACATATAATATGCACAAGAAAGGGACAGCGTTAATATAGGCGGGATTTTAAAGACGTCACTGCATATACTATTGGTCGATATAGTTAGTTCTAGAACAGACAAACACGGGAATATTTGAAGTCTGGTTTATTGGAAAATATCGTAACCACGCGCTAAATTTCGGAGATTTCGAAAACGGTTTAAACAAAAGTTGAGGAAGTGTTATTTTAAATTAGCTTTTTCACGGGAAGAGTGGCCTAGAGGTGGCATTCGGAATCATATAAATACTCTAAAAGATTTAGCATGGCTCTCTCTTTTAACTTCGATCGCTTAGTATTTTCACCGCTTCAGAATACGAGTTTGTAAGTGTACATATTTTTAAATTAAATAGTACAGTGTTGGCCTCATAATTTGATACGCGAATAAGTGTCGAGTATAAATTTTAATTTGAGGTGCAACATTTATCTTAAACAACCTCGTGAAGTGACGAAGTAACCTAAATTTAAATTAAATTAAACTAAAGTACGCAATTATGAAAGAAGTGTAATTAATTTGGATTTGGATTTGGGATGCACCGTAAAGGCAGAGCAAACAGCACAACCTAAATAGGGTTCATCTACAAACAGCTAGAAGCGGCCAGCAGAGCAGACCGAAACAACTGAACGGCATCGTCAACGGAGTAGAGATCTTCAAGAAATTTCAGGTAACGCTTTAAAATTGTTGTTGTTATAAACTATGAAACTATGAAAATTGTGTGACGTGTGAGAGTGAATTTGAAGGTATTGTGCATTATTTTGCGTTTTGAAAATAATACGTATAACTAACTTTATTATGGTATTTAAATAGAAATCTAAAAGTGTATATAAAGCTTATTAACGTTCCATCAGGAATTTAAAATTTTTATTGTTACGAGTACATGGGTTTATTTGTTTGTTGTAAGAGTATGCGAAGTACAAAAGCATACATTATCCATAATTAACTGGGTTATCATGAGCTCAACATACTCCAGAGTATACTAATTTAAAATAAATTATAAAGAAAGAAAGAAAATAAGGTATTATTCAGGGCCCATTTACTCCGGGTATATTTAATGTGTTTGATATTTTAAATTAAAATCCAGGACAGTACAAAAATAGAATTTATTGAGGTGTAAATTGATCTTTGAAAAGTGGATAATCTTGAATTTTATTTGTAAATAGTGACAAAATAAATATTGTATGATTGTTGTATTATTTTGTGGTTTTATTGAGAGTGTGCGTGGCTTTTACCGGGGTTCCACGGCAATATATATATATATATATATATATATATATAAATATTATAAGTAGTTTTTTACACAAGGTAAGTTGATAAATACTAACGTATTGCAATTAATAAGATGAAATAATAACCTAGACTTTTTAAGTAAAGCCCAAATGATCATTTCAAATCGAGTTAGTAATTGAAAGAAGGAAAATATAAGGCCTTGGACAGGATTTGAACCTGCATCTCAGTTTTATATTTTCCTTCTTTCAATTACTAGCTCGATTTGAAATGATCATTTGGGCTTTACTTAAAAAGTCTAGGTTATTATGTCATCTTATTAATTGCAATATATATATATATATATATATATATATATATATATTGTAGTGTCAGGTGGGAGCTACAAGGTTTATAAGGGTAGTTTTGTGTTAAAGGGGATGTATGCCAAATAATATGATCCATATATCAGATCCCGTAATTCAAAAATTATGTTTTGCCGTACTTTACATATGCTAAAGTATTTACAATGGTAGTTGAAATGTATGTGCCAAAAGGAAAATTAAAATGACTTGATGACGTTGATAAAATACACAGTGCTCAAGGTTTTATACTGAGTTACAATTTAATAGGCCATTGAAAGTACATTTGCCATCCGAAAACCGGATGCGTCTACGGATGTCTACCATCAACCACGCATCCAGGTCATGTGTGAATTATTTTGGCTTTTTATTTAAATAGAATCAACTTTTGGACGAATTTGTAATTTCAAAATTATAAGTAATAACAGTGTCAAATGTGATTGGAGAATTGTGAATTATTTAGGACCAATGATAGAATTATGTACAAACTAGGAAAGTGTAAAAGGACAACAGTGAAGGTATTTGTGACACAAAATAAGGGATAAAATGTTATTGGATGTTTTTATTTATGTAAAATGTGATTAAGTAAGCTGGATTTGTTGTAGTAATCGCCTTGGAAAGTAAACAACAAAAGATCTTTTTCGATTTAATTTTGTGTAAAGACGTATTTTTGTAAACCTGCGCTAAAATTGTTTAAATATTTTGAAAAAGAAATAAATGTGTTTGAATTTGAAGAGTTTAATTTATTAAAGTGGAGTAACGAGAAGCATCAGTGGTTAGTAAAGAATAGCGACGACGAATTAAAGAGAAGATTGGTGTTAGTGAAATAGCGAAGCGGCGAAAAGTAAGATTGTTTAGGAACGGATTTGATAAAGGCAGAAGGCATCGGTGAAGTATTGTAAGCGTGAATAAGATTTGGATTGATTTGGTTACGGATTTATGGTTAATGGGGCATTGATTGGATTGATTTGGATAGAGATTTATGTATAGCGGGTCATTGAGTGGTTTTTAAGATAAGGAACGTGAATAGATTTGGATTGAGCTGAAAGGAGAATAGGTTTGGATTGAGCTGAACGTGGAATAGATTTGGATTGAGCGATTTGAGAGCAGCAATTGGAAGAATTAAAGGCTACGAAGAAAGTAATACGGAAGAATTAGCGCAGGGGAAGTAAACAAAACGGTTATTCTAAATTCTAAAATTCGGGTTATTTATTTCAGATTGGGGATCAACAAAATTATACTACGATACCTGGAGGCGATACAGAAAATTCAAACAATAGTGAATCCATGTAAAGACGCATACGGCGACGAAGATCTTGAGCCAGCATTAAAAAAAGGCCAACAACGAAGTATAATCCAGGTGAGTACTGTGAAATATCTTATAACGTCAAAGTAAGAAATTGTGTGTATTAATTAATTTGGCACAAGGCTACGTTGATCATTAAATTTTGGCATATACAGTAGTAAATTCAGATAAAAGTAGTAAAACAAAAGATAGTGCAGTTTGGTTGGGAATTGCACATCTACTTACCACCGAACCCACGGTAAGTAGGTGGACACCCTGAGAAAAGAGTTCATATAGTCGAGGCATAGTAATAAACATTTTGATTAGATAACCAACCAAACGTTGCAAAAGTACGTGGCGTGCAATAGGTGTTTGCACATTATACAAAAAAGCATTGAAATTTAGAAGAAAAGGCGCGCGACGATTAAAATAAAATAAATAAAAAGGGGTGGCCAGAAATATATATATATATATATATATATAAAGACAAGTTATTTGCAGTCCGCAATAAGAAATTGTATAGAACAATATATAAAATAAGATGTATCTGTAAACAAACTCTATGAAAATAATAGAGTCTATTGACGAATACAAATCGGGCTGGTAGTATATATATAATTTAATTATTCAAACTGCCAAAATAAAATCAAACCTCATTGTTATACAGATATTGTTACATAATATTTTGTTATCAGAAGCCCACCCGGATAACATGCAGTTGACTATATCAAAGTACACGAGCTGGAAATTCCGATTCATTTTTAACCAAAAATCTGTACTTTTATTGGACAAACTAAATTTGGAGATTCTTTTACATTCAAAACTCGAAATACATAATTCAATTGGTTAAAGACATCATTAACGTTTTTCAACACAGGAAGAAAAGGAAATGGAAGTGTATACATAAAATTTCAAATTCTCCGGAAGAAATTCGTTAGTGCTCGCCATAGCCTAAGGAATCCTCTTGCAGTGCTCCCCATAGCCTGCAAAATCTTCAACGAGCAACGCTCTCCATAGCCTGCCATACTTCGAAACGCAGTGCTCTCCATAGCCTGCATATTCGCCGACAGTAACGCTGTCTGCCGCCGCACCTGGGTCACGTCATTATAATTCATTGTAAATAGTTATAAAATCTACGTATATGTGGTAAGGTTCGTTTAATACACCAAGCAAATCGGAAGCAAGCACAGAACGCCCTTCGACGTGCGATCCGTTCAATCCGACCGCACCCAAAGCTTCTATCGCTTATGCCATCATCGCCTAGAGAAGATATTCAAATCACTTTTACTGCAAGTACATCCCGAGAAGTGGATTACTGTGATGTTGTCGACTGTATCTGCCAAGTATACCTCCGGGACAACACCCCCGTAGAGTTTAACGGTGACTTCCTCAACGAGGCGTAAGGCACCACTTTCACGACGTCTACCGAAGGGTACTGAAAATCATCGAAGACGTCTGGGCCTTCTAAACCTGTAAATATTTTCTAATCATCACCATCCAAGTTCCTATTGGACCTTACATACCAATTCCGAAGCCTTCCGAAGAGTTCCGAAGAGAACCGAAGACTTCTGAACCCTCTATACTTGTAAATATTGTAAGTTAGTAGTTTTTAATTTCAAGTCATAATTCTTTATAACTTAACGTTGTGTCAAAAGTAAAACACGATGCCTTCCAAAAAATTCCAAAGACCACCGAAACCGTTTTCACCGCCTTCAAGCTGTATAGACATTCAGTTAATAAGTGTTTAAGTTTATTTTGCTTCCACAAGCAAGCACCAAGCCTTCCGAAGGGTGCCGAAGGTATTGAAGACTTTCGAACTACTTCAACAATTAAAAATCAGTCAATTATACTATTTCATTTTTATTTTCATGTATTTATGAAACTTATAATTATTTTTGCTTGTACTTATTAAACAATTAATCAAGCCAAGCCTACCTGCTTTCAGACGCCGCCCACTCAAACGATAACAGCTTGTGGTTTGTCTTTTATTAGGTCACCGCATTTTTGGTACCAAATTGTTCAAAGTTTTGTTAGTTAAAGAAATTTATATGGAATTTTTGATTCTCCTTTGTTGATAATGCAATTGATGTATTCTCTTGTGAATTGAAAGTGCCGACTGCACTAAATTGTATCTGTTAGATTGTACTTAAAAGTATGTTCCAAAGTAAGAGCTATCAGAATATTAATTTGACGAAAAATAGAGATGCTGGAAGAAGTGAGTTCGTAATCTTCAATTACGGTACTCAAGTTCAAAAATTAATTGTTTATGCTTTGATAAGACTAAATTAAGTGATCCTGAAACTGTTTAAGGGTGATGCCGATAATTTAAATATGTAAGTAAATTTATATGAGTCGAAGTAACAAATCTCTTACTCTAGTGATAATTGAAAGATGTTAAAGAAATGAATTACTAATTAACTGTGCACTAATAATAATGAACTTTTTTGTTGCTAGATCATTCCACAATTTTTTTTTAATTGAAGTTAAACATTATGTTTCAATAATAGACAATTGTTACTTCAGTTTTTTTATTTTGATAGATAACTAGTGAAATTCTTTTGTTGGCCAGACCAGACCAATGCTCAAACAAAGGAGACGTTGTGATCTGAGGATCTACTCCGACATTCTATTTTTGAGTAGAAGTGAATTCTATAAAATTTAATGCTGTCAGACACAGATAGTGTTTGCTGTTATAGAATGCAGTTATTTTTCCGGGCTAATAGAGTAACTGAATTAAAATATCAACCCTTGAGAATTTCTGTATTAATTCTCTGAATTGAAAATCACACTTTTTGAATGTAGTGGTGATCATTTCTCATTTTTTCTGTCGGTTTTAACCCTTTTAACTCGCAGATTAAATGCCGCAACACAAAGATGTCTGCCTAAGTTTTAATACTTACCCACAGCCATTGTAAGAGTTTGCCAACAATTACGCTAAATAATTCAATCTAAAAATGCCCTTACTGTCTTTTGGCGAAAAGACTGTTTTGGTCTGGCCCATGGCGCAAGCATTGTCGTTTTAATATCTTCGCTTATACAATCACGGGGAATTATTTGATTTGTAGTTTCAATATTGTCAAAAACAATCCCATAAAATGGAAAAACACTGTAGAACACGCTTCAAGGATGGGTGATGAGAGTGACATCGATCTCAAGTTAGAAACCAACTTTCTTTCACAAACTATTGACGCTAAAACTGTGATTGCAAAATGAACATGGTTGGTTGCCTATATGTATACACGTTAAGCTTTAACATAGTCAGCAAATTCTTTTAACAACCATTACCAAAATAAACGTTAAGCAATTAAGGTTATACTTACATTATGACGGTAAAACTCTCCCTTAGTAATTCGATACCAATTCTCACATTGTTTACAACTCTGCTGTAGAATATCCTTCCCAATAGATCCCTCGTCATTAACATAAGTTAAAGTTACAGAGTAGCTTCTGAAACCTACCACATTCTTAGTCACATCTTCATCCATACCCCAAATCAATTTTATGATAAATGGATTAGTGAAGTACATGAAATCTAAGTTCAAAGGAACTACCAGATCAAGGGAGTGAACACTGTCAATCCCTTGGTACAAATGAAGTACAGGATTATAGAAACTTAGCCCCCAATGAATGTTTCTAGATAGAAAATATCGACTTTTCAGGGTGTAGTGGTTTATTCCGTCATTGATGGACTTACTGATACCTCCGCGTTTTTCTATAATAGTAGGGATTTTAGCCTCCATATACGCAGGCATACCAATTTCAGTCGGAATGGACATTGCAGCAGCAAAGTCGTAGTACATTTCAAACTTTTGTAAATCTTCTGAAAAGTCTTCATTGAAAATCGTATTAAATATATGGTGAATTTCACGAATGTTTTCTTTATTTACGTTGAAGGATTGGATTATATAAAGGTTTTTGGTGATGCACATTATAACTTCAACGTCTTTGACTTCTGTTATATTTTTGACAAAGGCCCAAAGCTCTTCGTAGTTAAAAGTCCATTCATCTTTCCTTAAATTTAGTTGAATTTTGTCGCGGACGGTTTTGTCTAAACCACCGATTTTCAAAAATAACGAGTAGTAGTTTATCTTAACGTTGGCAATTTGAACGTTTATGTCTAGCAAAAACATTCTTGTTCGAGGAACAGCTAGATAAAGGCCGCTCATTTCACCTCCTAGACCGAAATCGTGGACGAAAAAATCGTTTTGGTAAAAGAAAGAAAAGGCTTGTTGATTTGGCTTTCTTGTATACTTCAGTAACTGTTCGGAATGTCTCCTAAGAGTTTGGAAACAGGGGTCAGTTGTACGTGACAAAGCTTTAAGGTATGTGTAGTGGAACATGTACAGCTCAGAGTTGGATTCGTGTTGCATTTTCCAGTAGATATTAAGCATCCTCGGCATTGAAGGTCGCGACTTCATTATGATAAAATAAGCAACGATCCTCAATTCAGTTGGTTCTGATACGTCTGTAAAAATCGGCCAATATACTTCGATAACCTTCTCGGGGTTGCCGAATATAGTATGACTAACAACCCACAAAGCCATTTCGCGTAAATCCTGATCCATACAAGCCTCCCCTGTGACATAGGGAAGTACAGACCTCAGGGCACTTTCTATTTTGATATTGAACAAAGCTTCGATGTACAACATCTGTGTTGCTATATCAGTTGCTGCGGTTAATTTAGCACTAAAATATTCTACGTACTTGTCATAGATAGTGCTCGTGTTCAAAAACTGGCGTATGTATTCAGGAACATGAGAGAGGTCGTGAATTCCACGTTGCTGAAAATTTGTATGGCCATTGGAATCGCAGTCGCGACAAGTTGCTGCAAACTTTTTTTGATGTTCAAACGTCTTATGGACAAGTATCCCGAAATTTAGTATAGCAGCTCTGCGTACATTGACGTCAAAATCGTCACTCCAGTATAAGATATACTCGATGTCTTTTAATAGGGTTTCACTAGGTGCGCGTACATAGGTAACCATCGATTGAAGCATACCTACTGCCACTTGGTTATCGACTTTTTTTTCACTCACTATCTTCGTTGTTAATCGAATTGAAGCATCGGTTCCCAAAAGAGGGATCAGTTGGTGAAATATTTTCAAATTGTCGTAAGCTTTGTTACGTAACCCGGAGTAGATACTTTCTAAACTGGCATAATCAAAATGTATCAACAACTCTACCATACGTTTGACAACTTGGGATTTTTTTATACTAATTGTGCTCGTCTCCAAATGGTTGAGGTTTAAATAGCTACGCATTTCTTCCATCATTTCCTCTAAAATCGCCAAGCTTGTCTTAACGTCATGAGTATGAAACCTAGCCAGAACCTCAGAAATTTGATGTGGTACGTTTGGGTCGAGCATACTGTAGCTAAGCTCCACTTCCCAATATTTATTTTTAACCTCAAACGATAGCTCAATTGGTTTTTCAGATAACCAATTAAGAGTCACGTCTGCATGGATATAAAGGACGTTGTATCTGGCTAGAAATGGATAGAAATAGAACCCTCCACTGGATACAATACGTCGCAAGACATATTCGCTCCCCTCTCTATTAAACGTATAAAGTTGTTGACTGTCGTGAGAAAGAGGTTCCTCAAAATCGGCTTCACAGAGTTCTGGTTGAACGTTGGTGATTATCGATCGATACAAATGTTTAGTGGATTGCATATCGTTAACTTTTTGCACAATTACATGTTCTTTCTTGGGCAAGACAGTGTAAGCGATTCGTGAGTTCCCATAGATAGTGTTCTCCTTAGTTACAAACGTATGTTTGTGTTTAGACTCGAAGGTAGTACTATCACTTTTTAATTGAAGAAGCGCCACTAGCGCTTTATGCATATTTCGGGCAAACACACTCTCTGTTTTTTCTGTAACTATTGATTTTACTTGCCCATCTTTATTGTACAGAATCTCGATTGGTTTTTCAAGATCGTTAGTTTCGCTAGAAATCGGCAGCTGATTAAGTTGATGTTCGTGTGCGTACTTAATTTTGCCATTAAATAACTTGAATGTGATGTTTCTTAGCTGTGCTTTTAAATAGCCTTCTTTGGGAGATAGAATATGCAATTGGGCAAAAAGGGTGAATTGTGAACCATATTCGTCGATTGATATTGCGCCAGCTTTAATAACGGCGCTGTAATCAAAAACGGTTTTTTTGCCTCTAGGCAGAACGTTTGATAGGCCATTTACTGAAGACAACACCCACAGAACTAAAAGAAAAAAGTGTTAGTGTTTTCATGCTTAAACAACGTTATTTGGTTTAGGTTAGTTGTAAAATCAATTTGTGAAAATTACCTGATTTCGAACAACTAATTTCATAAATTTCCCACTTATGCAACTTATCCGCTTTGATTTTAAGTAAACTAACAAATTGTAAATCATGTTTGTACTAGGTACGAAAAAGAATTCAAATATTTTAATAAAACTCTTAGTAGTTCCACGAAAGAAAAGTTCTTGCACCTTTTAACTTCACCAAATTTTATTTTAATATTAGAATTGGGGGAATTTTTAAATCCGACTAAAGAAAGCTTTTTTCCAGCTTTAAAATAATTTATTGCATGAGAAGTTCATGAATATAGTCTCTCAAAACCCGAGGACAATCGCTCCTTGATTTATGGCGTGTAAGGCGCATAAAACCGCATTTCCAAATTTAAAAAAATGCGATGTGGCTAGGGCGGTTGTCTGTGAGAAGCATGGAATGCAGTGGGCGCCACAGACTTGTGGCAGAGACGCCTTAAAAAGCAAGAGACTTGACTATCGGCAATCGACGAGATCGAGGCATGTACACGTTAGTTTTTAGCAAAGTAATTCTTTCCTATCTCCATACCTTTCCTTTTTACCTAAAAAACTATTTTGTGTTTCGCTAAGGTATATGTACATTCACTTTGCGCTAGGATTTGTCCACACATAAAAGAGACTACCCGGCGGCGTGCCTGATTGAAAGATTAGCGGAGGTGGCCTTTGGTTCCAGCAAAAACCAGGTAAGCCTTTAGTTTATTGTTATTTTGTTGGCTTTACCCGTGACGGTAGCACTTGCAACTAAATTTGGGTATGTAATAATTTAAGCCCAGGGTTATGCAATGATTGGCAACGCGGGGAAAGCGTAAACGTATTTCAATCTGAATTTTTGGAATAGCGGCGCTTTAACGAAGGGACAGGTTCTACTGAAAAATGTGTATTTAAAGAAACTTTTTCTTACAATTAATTTGATTATTATCAAAACGTCATCCATATTTTATATTCTTCGTTCATCAAGTCTCTAAATCAAAAACATAAAATTTTATCGTTAAAGCTAAAAACATCTTTTAAATTTGCATGTACGCTCCTTTACTTACTAGCTCTAAGGTTTTTTGACAATTTACAATATATTACTAGCGCCATCTATTCATTTATACCGAATGTAACCTATATCACAGTACTTTACAAAAAACCACACGGCTGCCTTCCTATAAAGCACGTGTTTTAATATTCTAATTACTCACACAGAAAATGTCAATATTGGTTAATTAAAATTTTGGTTTTGTGTGGAGATTTTTAATTGTTTTGGCAGAAGAACTTTATATAAATAGTTCGTTTAATTTGCGTTATTGAAATAATGGATATATTATCATTAACGTTGTAGGTAAGTCTTAATTACTATATATTCCAAATAAACATTTACTTGTAGCAATTTCCGCTAAGTTATGTAATATAGATTCTTTTTCTGTGTTACGGTACTCCGTGCTGACACGAAAGAGAACAGTAAAAGTCAGTAAGTAAATCGCCTACACCGAATACCCCAACAAAACGGGGACAAAATGCTAGAATCAAAATTCAAACGAATTAGATTTTGGGCTAGCTTGAAAACGTCGGAGAGTGGGATGGATGATACAGAAAGAACACATTGGAAACCTCAGTAAACCTATATTATCTACATACAGTTCTCAAAAGACTATTTACAAAAGCCAAAATAATATTTACGTAATCGTTCGCCACAACGTGATGTACTCAAAGCGTCCATTTACATATAATACAATATAAACCTAAACATTTACAATAGCGGGAATAAAATCTTATTATCTAAATAACACTTACATATCAACATACCAGTATAATGTTTGCAGCCCTTAATATGTTCAAGAAGAAATTATACATAAAATTTTCAGTAACATCTGCTTTGTCGAATGCACCTCGTATAATTTAAGAAATAACTAACATTAAATTTTTATATAACTTAATCAAGTAGTAACCGGCAAGTTGTTGACGTTAACATTAATTTACATACAAAAGTAAACAATAGAAAGTGCCATAACGCTAGCTTTCAGAATAAAGTACATAATTGTTCGTGTTGTGAGCGTACACTTGGTATCGTATAGTCTGCAATTTAGTACGGAATCAATCCAAAAAAAGAAATGTATATCTTCCAAAACGGCAACACAAATAAAGCAAATAGAAAAATTCACGGTATTATGAGCTATCGACTTCTTTCTTGTACCATCTTAAGGTGAGGAAATGCGGCTGCATTTTTCTACGACTGGGTGCCGAAACCACCAACTTAACTTATACTAGCACATAAAGCATTTTAATCTCGCGACTCACAATACCTTGCTTTGCTACAAGGATGCTGTGTTGACTGTCCCGCTTTCAAATCACGGTTTATACTTGTAAAGAAAAAAACTATGTAAGGGGTAATGTGTTTCGCTTTTAAAAATATTGCCAAAGGATCAAGTGCGAAGAATTCTCAGACAGAAGATGCCAAAATATCAGCTGTTATAGCTTGCAAACCAGGAGATAATGTAGGCGGCCAAGAATGGTTAACAAAAGGGGACAATCTTAATGTTTTGAACACATGTAAAGCTGCAGGATAACAGTATGAACTTGGTATAGATAACAAACCCATTCTAAGTGTTCATTTACTAGGCATATGGTTAAGCGGATTTGTCTTTTAAAAGAAAGCCATGCATTTAGATGCAGCTGTTGTTAAAGCGTATTCACAGCAGGTGGTAGAATACATTTGTATTGACTTTGTAACGTGAAGTTGCTTAGCAGCTGTTTGATTTTATGAGGCAAAATTTATAAGATAAATACTTGATAAAATTTTATAGAATAGCACTAATTTCAAGTGGTACAAAATCGAGCTTGTTGATTAGCTTTTATTTGTTTAGAAATTTTAAGGCGTTTTTAAATAGTAGTATGAATTAATATTCATACAGAAAAGAATGCTTATGGGGTTTTGAACGTAACAAATCCCCCCCACTTTAACAAAATTAAAAGGTCGGGAAAGAAAGCAGAAGTAACGGAGCAGGTAGTAATACTAACAAAACAAAGCAAAATAAAATTCGTTTAAGAAAACTACAGGAAAAGCCCAAAACCAACAAAAGAATTTTTGTCCAGCTTAAAGGACTAATACACCCAAATAGGATAAATTAAAAAAATCGCCTTACAAAACTAGAAGAAAAACTCGAAGTAACATAAGAGTTTTATTCGACTGAAGGACCAGTACACCAGAGCAAGTCAAGAAGTGTAAAGGATAAAGGAAAAGGAAAGGTATAAGGTAGCAATCACTGAGGCCAAAGATGGAATGGCCTAACATTGCAAAAGTCGTTGGACGACGGATATCTCTAGTAAAAAAACAGTAAAGTGTTTTCAACCTCAAGAAAAGAAATTGGTTTCTCGCGAAAAACTCAAAGTAAGAAAAAGAACGAGGAGAAAAACCAACAGTACAAGCAACAAGACCTGTCAAGCCTAGGTATAACAAGAATAGTGGATAGAAAGTTGAGATACTTCTAGCTGTGGTAACAAACAATCGTATTAAACGAACAACCGAAGAAAAGTATAGCTAACTAGGCCTAAAAGTCGACTAAGTCGTAGTTTTTGAAGTAAAGAAAAAAGGTCTAGAGAGCACAAACCCTACATATGATATTTTTCCAATGTTCCACCCGAAGGTACTACATTGGCTAGGAAGTCAGTTTATTACCTGAAAATTTTTTTTAAATTTTGCCGAACCCTTGCTGTTTTAAGCAAGGTAGGAATCTTTAACGTGAGTGACAACACTCACACACGGCACCTCCATTTTACCTCTCAACCGAACTAGGACGTATTTTTGTGAAAAATGCTCTCCTAACATTTTTCAAGCTGACCGTATCGGGATTCGAACCCGGGACCTTGGGCGTAGTAGTCACACGCATACCAACTACACCACAGAGCCGCCAGAAAGCACCTACTACAGGAAGTGGATCAAAAAATTTCATAAAGTCCGTATGAGAACAAACAGTAAGAAAACCAGCAGAAAGAACGGGAAAGGAAAGTAGACCAAAAGGAACGGAGAAGCAAAACTAAAAATAAAATACTCTAACCTAAAAATAAAACTAAGAAAAATAAATACCCAAAAATATGTACGTGTGTGAGGAGGAGCGCGCGTTCGTGTGTGTGTGTGGGTGTGTGTGTGTGTGTGTGTGTGTGTTGGATCGCTTTAGTCGCTTCTTACGACAGGCAAGTCGTACCGTGGGAATATTCTAATCCGGACCCACACGGGGTTAGGTAAGTACAAGGAGCAAAACGAAAAAAAAACGAGAACCAAGCAGAACAAAAAAATTATTTAGAAAACAAGAAATCGTAAAGCCCAAAATTAAGTCCTATGGAAAAAGCGGGGTCAGCATAGAAATTGGGGACGAAGAGGACTGGTAATGGGGTTTAAGATGTGTGCGTCGCCAGCAGGAAAATGAAACAAGATCAAGAATATTAAGGTTTTGCCGACTTAGTCTTCGGATTCTGAATCCATATAGAATATTTTCTGCCTTTTATTTCTTTTGTTAATCGTTTTCGTTGGTTGAGACACCGTAGCAGAGGGTAGTATTGGTTGGGCTTTTTAAATAAAAGATTGCTTGCAGGGTTTCGAACGTAACATCTGTAAATGGAACTTGACTTGTTAAAAATAATACAACTTAATCTAGGTGTTTTTGTTATTTTTCTCTCTATTTATACCATAAATATTGCAATTTTTCTACTCAGAATATCGATTTACAAGTATATACATTAGTGACCGAAAAAAGTGTATTAGAAACAACAACAATGGCTCCAATTTCGTTTAGTCCATAAATATGTGTAGCTAACTGCCTTTATTAACTGAAATATTTACCCTCAATACCATTCTCTTTTTTGAAACCTATATAAATTAACATTGCAGGAAAACTTAGATAAAAATCACCTTTATTTTAAAATTGAAAATGCCACAAAATTATTTTCTGTTTAATACAATTAACAATTTCTATCAAAAACTAACGATTAATAATGCGTTATGTAAATTATATTACATTGTACACTCATTAAATTTTAAATTACACAATTTTAATCGTAAATTTCGAAAAGTATGACAAATAAAAGATTTGCAATCTGCTTTCTTCACTTTAACGACTAATAAAATTGTTATATCTGTCGTCTTACCCTTAATTACTTAAATATTTCTTGTCGGCTCTGTCTAATTTAATTTTTTTCTTGTGATGTTACCTTCCCCACCTAAATATATCTTATCGTTGAACGTTCGTATCGTTTACTCCTACGTAAATTCATTTGATAATCTTTGACTTATCGTATATTTAAATGGATTTTTATCTTTGAACCTTGTAGCGTTTCAAGCTTTGTTATATCATAAATAGATTTTTCAGTTCGAAAAGATGGATCTTGTTTTTCTGGTTACCAAGTTTTTTATAATAGTTCCATGTTTTGTAAATTTCCATTTTTTATCTTATTACTATTCGATAACTCAAGTGCCTTAAAAATAGGGAAACTTCTTTTATATATATTTCTAAATAGAAGAAATGTAATGGTGACATATTGGTAATCCTTTTTATAGTGTTTTCTGGCAGATTTAGTCGGTAATACTACTTTGTTTTTATATTAGTAAGAAATTAAAACGACAAGGTCTTTTATACCCTTGTTTTGCGTAGTGCTCAAGTAGCTCCAATTGTGTGGTTTGATAATAGATGTGTTTTTATTTACATACGGTGATTTTATATGTTGTTCCTTTTACAATAGTAAAGTAGTAAAGTCACGCATCTTATCTCCTTTCTTTGCTCTAACTATATTGTTTTATTACAGGTGCAGTGCGCTCCTTTTTGATAATAGTGTTTACACAGCGAATGCGATATTTCTTCTGAGAGTTTCCAAGTTCTCCCTTAGAGTACATCTTGTTTTCTTACGATCATAAGACTTAGTGGCGTCCTATTTAGTGTTGTTCTAATTTTAGTTCCTATAGGGTGTTGAATGAAGCATAGCTTCTGAAGACTGATGACCATTTTCTATTGCCCTCCCAGAAATAGACCCCTAACTACGTCGGAAGACTGCTTTCCTTTAACTTCTTCTCTTAGGAAAGGGTTTTTGTAGTCACCCGCCCATTTCAAGATGCGATTGTAATTTTTGTATCAGGACTAGAATTATACTAATTATAAGCATTTTAAAGTTATAATTAAGAATAGATAATTTTAAATAACAGTTTCCACAATAGCATCTGAGTGCAATAATTTTAGCAGTGAGTTTGTAGTTTGTTAATGTGGTACTCATTGTAATGCAATAAACAACATCAAGTTTAAAGAAAGGTTTATTTAAATATGAATCAAGCTAAGCGACTACACATCATGAAAGCTTCTTACGTTCCTCTTATATCTCTAAACAACAAGTTACAGTAACCCCTTACTTACTTTCTCTACTACCCTTAGGTCTATCGACGCACGCAGAAGGCCTGAAATATTTTACACATTCTCCGGCGCGGCGGCACAACTTAGCTTATCACTTCTTACTTCTAAAGGATACAATAATTGTATTGGGCGCCTAATTACGGTGCCATTCGTAATCTTAATGTAACAGGCACGCACTTTGCCATCACGGCCGTTTATCACGTCTTTCACCAACCCTAATTTCCACAATAACCGTCCCTTATCATTTCCATGTATTAATACGACATCCCCTTGCTTAATCGCAGACTCACGCGCATTCACGTTGTGATGAGCTCCTCTTAATAATTATAAATATTCTGCGCTCCATCTTTTCCAAAAGTAGTCTATAGCGTTTGTTCTCTGCTTCCATAGCCTACGAATCTCATCTCCATTAATAACACGGTCAACAAAAGGAATAGTAGCCAAAGCGGGTTCCAATAAAAATTGCGAAGGGGTTAACGGCATTAAATCTATAGGTTCACTACCTAGGTATGTGAGCGGGCGGGTGTTTATTGTTGCTTCAACCTCGGTTTAGTTGATCTAAATTTAGTAAAGAACGTCCTATCGTAGCCTTAAGGGCGTCTTTTACACTTTTTACAAGTCGCTCGTAAAATCCTCCGTGCCAAGCCGCTCGCTCTACTATAAACTTCCACTGTTCACAAACTCGATCAATTCTGTACTCGCCATCACTTTGTTTAAGGTCGATATTTCACGTGATATTCTTTTAAATGTTTTAGCGTTATCTGAGTAAATGACCTTAGGAATCCCTCTACGGGCAAAGAACCGTTTACATGCACTGATTGGAGAGGCAACATCCATTTTCAAAACAATCTCTAGATGAAGTGCTCGTATAACAGCGCAGGTAAATAAAAGCACATAACATGACTTTGAGTGATAACTATCTTTAAAATACAACGGTCCGGCGAAGTCTAAACCTGTCACTTCAAAGGGCTTTGTTTGCTGTATTCGATCTTTAGGTAACGGCGCGAAGGGATGCAACCCTGATTTTTCACAAAGTCGTTTACAGATAACACATCTTGCTAAAACGGACTTTATTAATTGCCGTCCTCGTACAATCCAAAATCGTTTACGTAATTCATAAAGTGTTGCATTTACACCACTATGATGAAGAGTTTTATGAAACTTCATTATTAGTAGTTTACTTAAATGTGCATTTTTCGATAGAATAACGGGAAGTTTGAGGTCGAAATCTTCTCTTAAATTATAAAGAGGTCCACCCAAACGCAGCAATTCATGTTTATCTAAGAAAGGGCTTAAAGTTGAAATACTCGATTTCCGTTCAATGCCCTGACCCTTTTTTAAACTGTTAACCTCCGAATAACAAACTTGCAGCTGCGCTTGCCGAAGTAAACATATTTCGGCCCTTTCAAAATCGTTTACGGTTAAGCTCTTCATTTCTTTATTATTTCGGGTTTTTAAATTTTTTATAAATCGTAAAACATACGCCGTTATCTTTACTAAACGATCAAAATCACTGTATCTGGAGGAATCTATAAATTGATTGCTACCTTTTATAGTGTCGTTAATTAGTAAATACATTTTCTATACTATATCTGTCGTTGACGTAGCTTTCTCTATCGTATTATCTGGCCACGTTTGTTCACTTTCTAGCAACCACCTAGGACCGTGTAACCAAGTTTCGGAATTTATTAAAGTACTTGAACTTATTCCGCGGGTTAATAAGTCCGCAGGGTTCTCGCAACCCGGACAATGTTTACATGTTATATCTTTCGATAAGGTCTGAATTTCTTTAACACGGTTAGCCACATATGGTTTCCACTTTGACGCATCACCTTTAATCCAATGCAACGCGATCAGAGAATCTGTCCAACACCCTACCTTTTAGATTTTAATTCTATCGTTCTGATTGTACCAGTTAATTCCTAACACCTTTTGAATTTGTGCATTTTGTGATTCAACTTTGCTGTTTACTTCGAAATCGTTAATCGTCCATTTGCGTAAATTTATGAAGGCTCCTTGAAAAAGCTTACTTGTAAAATCTTTTAAATGTTCTGCAACATTTCGATTGTTTACACTGACCACTAGGTCGTCTACATAAAATCCCCTTTCTAAGATTTCAATAAATGCAGGGTTTTGTTTTCGATTATTGATTAAATGTGTTCGTATCGCCGAATTTAAAAGAAACGGGCTACATGTAACTCCGAATGTTACTCTATTCATACGGTACGTTTCCAGTTCATTGTCGTTATTGTACCATAAGAATCAATGTGCGTCTTTATCGTCAGAATGTAAATAAATTTGTAAAAATGCTTTCTCAATGTCAGCCGTAATTCCGATCTCGCCTACACGAAAATTAAGCAAAATCTTAATTAAATCTGGACTTAAATTAGGCCCCTTTTCTAATAAGTCATTCAACGATTTTTGTCCCGGGGTATGTGAAGAGGCATCGAAACCCACTCGCAAACGCGTTGTTTGTTTATCTTCTCTAAAAACAGACCTGTGCGGCATGTAGTAAACACGATCGCCATTTGTTGTTTCAACATCACCGCGGGAAATTAACTCGGCATAATTATTATCTAACATTCCTTTGATAGCAGCGTTATATTCACATATTTTGTTAATATTGGTCAATTTAAACTTTAGCCTCTGAGCACGAACTCGCGCACTAATTAAATTATCATCTTCAATCACTGCATCCTCATTCTTCCACGGTAACGCTATTAAATATCGATCATCGCATTTACGAACGTTATTTTTCAAAAAATTATCGAAAAATCTCTTTTCATGGTCTGCTTCTTTGGTTATACCTATTGTTTCCTAATCCCACATACTTTCAATCTCGGCTTCTGTCTTTATAACTGTCGCATGTAACACTGTCTGCAGATTTATTCCTATTGTTGTAGCATCAACTGGTATGGGACCATGCAAAGCATAACCAAATTTCGTGTCCACTGCTACTAAACCTTCGTTAAGACGAATATTATTTCCTGTCACTACTGCCCAGTAATTGCCCGCCCCTATAAGTATATTAATTCCATCAACAATTAACGCTCGATCTATATTAAACGGGATATTGTCAGCAAGCTGCAAGTTTTGATACTCTACCACGCTTTCTTTAGATATATGTAAATTATCCATGCAAATGTCTGGAACTTCCACAGCCTCAATCATTAAAATTTCATCTGTATATTGTTCCTTCAAAGTAATTAAAACGCGGTTGTAGAGTTTAGACGGTATTGATGAAATATTTCCCAACGCGGCAATACGAACCCTATGTTGTCTGACAACAGGTAAATTTAATACCCTTGATAAATTCTCCTTAATAAATGAAAGTTGACTACCGCCGTCCATTACTAATCTAATTAATTTCTTTGAATTTTCGCCAAAGGCATAAACACAATCCGTTTGCAATAGCACATTTTTGTTTATGTTTGTCATCAAACTAGACACCGACGGCGCCGAAGTGTTCATTGAACTCTCGCCTTTCGTTAACTTCACTGTAATATCTGTCGTCTCAGCGTTGTGTCTATCTTTACCTGGCTTAAAGTTTGGGTCGCATATTGTTGTTGCGTGCCTACCTCTGCATTCTTTACATCTTAAGAATCTATTTTTACAATATTTAGCACTATGGTTATTTCTCGTACAACGGTAACAATTTCCTGCTGCCTTTAGAATTTCTCTCTTCCTCGCCAAAGGTACATCTGCGTCACACACTTCGGTTTTATGGTATTTGTTGCAGAAAGCACAGCATTCAAGACGTTTGTTCGGAGTGACTAATAAACTAGACGCAGTTTCTTTGTAATGAGTTCTCTTTTCTGTTGGGAGCATCTTTTCTTTACAATCTGCATTCGGTTTTAAAGCTTGTTCCAACGACTCGAGTTCGTTTTTAAGAAACTGCAACAAATTCTTTACCTGGCGATTTGCATCTTCCTCTGACCTTGATGATGAACTTTCTAAATTATTTGTAATAATTTTTAGATAATTGGATGATTTCATTTTCATTTGTCGATAAAATCCTAAACGCAATTCCGTTGGCAACGACTTCATGAGAGTCGACTTTACGATTATGTCATACTGAGAACTAGATACTTCTAAGATTTCAAGAGCACGCATAGCTGAAGTGATTAGATTGTAATTTCTCATTAAAGTGCTTACGTCATTTCTGGATTTTACAGGTTCGATTTTCATAATGCTATCAATATATTGTTCAGTTAGCCGTTCCCCATTTCCAAATTGATCTTTTAATATATTCAAAGCTTCTTCATAGAATGCTCCAGATGGAGAAAATCCCTCAATTGCTTCAGCGGCTCTTCCCGTGACATACATTCGCAGGTAGTTGAATCGATCTCCGTTCGCTAATTGTTGATTGTCATGGATCATACTTCTGAATTGTTCCCAGAAAGGAAGCCAGCCCTTTGCAGTACCATCATACTTTGCTAACTGTACACGTTGAAGCTTCACTGACGTAAAGGACGGCCTACTTGCTTCGTTACTTACTGGTACCGTATTCGTTAAATTCGAGTCAACCTCTATCTGCAATTTTTCTGGGAGTTTTAATCTTAATTCCAACTTAGACATCGTAGTTACAGCAACCTCTTCATATTCATACCTTTTCATTAACTCGTCCTCTAGATTTTCTTTAAGCAGAGGTTCAATTTGCTTATCAATTTCTTTCAGATTGTCACTTGCAAGCTTTAACTTTGACATAGCTGTATAAATGTCTTCGACACTGAAACTATTTTCTAGCATAGAATTTATATTATTAACTGTTTTAGTTAAGTGCGTTTTACAGATTGTCCGTTTTACTTGTTCCATCATGAATCCTCGATAGTATAGCCGTTTGTTAAATATTCGCGTTCACGTTCCGTTATTCCGAATATTCACGTTAAAACTCGTTTATATTTATCACCAGATCTTCCCGGGTTTCGGCACCAAAGTTGATGTAATGCAATAAACAACATCAAGTTTAAAGAAAGGTTTATTTAAACATAAATCAAGCTAAGCGACTACACATCATGAGAGCTTCTTACGTTCCTCTTATATCTCTAAACAACAAGTTACAGTAACCCCTTACTTACTCCCTCTATTACCCTTAGGTCTATCGACGCACGCAGAAGGCCTGAAATATTTTACACACTCATGTTGAAAAGTTAAATGATTATATTTTATAAAAACAAATTAATCGAGCCTCATTTCGTTCAAGAATGAATATTCAAATAAATTATTTTAAACAGTGGGAATAGTCTTTGATGATGTAAATAGTTAAACTAATAAATCAATACTAATTAACTGTGCATTGATGATAATATAACTTTCTTATTTATTGCTAAACTGTTGTACAGTTTCCTTTACTGGAATACTAAGCTGGGAAATCTTCTCGCAGTTTTAAATTCAAACTCAATATAAATGTCTAAAAATTATCTACAAATTGACACAACATTTAACTTTGAATAAAAAGAACTGAACAACAGTTTAGCAATAAAAATTATATTGTTATCAACGCACAGTTGATTAATAGTAATTTATTTCATTAACATATTTAAATCGTAACCACAATCATAAATATATTTCTACAACATACAGGAATTTATTTGCGTTACTAAATTCTTTTGAGTTTTTAGAAAATAGAGACAACGATGTTCACACAAAAGTAGAAGCTGTGAAGAGCGGTAGATACGACTATGAGTAAAAATGTATTCAAAGGAATTCACTGCGAATGCAACATTTGAAATTAATTAGTGTTTCCAGACACAAATAGTGTTTATTGTTATATAAATGCTGTGCAGCTTTCTCAGGTTTAATAGAAAGACTAAATTAAAATATAAATTATTGAGGATTCTGTTTTCTACCTCAAGCTTCCTAAAGTGATCAACATTTTCTGCACAAGCCTAGCTTTATCGTTAGCTTGAACTCTTTTTGTCACTACTGCCTAAGTTGCCTCTACTCTGTATAAAATCTTCCTAAAGTAACTTCCAATCTAACTCGTTATCAGCAAAGTACTGGCTACATTTTAATAACGTAAAATTTACATAAATTTTCGTGTATTTTTGATACAACTGCATTTATTTATTTTTTTGGTAGTGCTTATCGATTCCAGTGGGTCTTTGCAGCTTCCTCCACGAGTACCAGTCCTTTTTGGTTAATATAAAAGATGTGGTGGCGTTCAACGTCTCTGTCTCACTAATAGCTTAGAGTGACCCGGAGCTAACTAATACATATATCAAAAGGAACCCCTTCCCTAAGGTCTGTTAACATTTCAAATTATCCTCAGCTATATTTTTATACAAGAGATTCTTAACAGCCAAAAAGATTGCCGTAAACATTAAAGAATTCTTAATTAATGACTAGTACTAGATCAAAAATCAACGGACAGTAAACTATAAATAATTCTTGAAAAACACTTTTGATAAGTGCGTTATCAGTAAAGGTCAGAGTTACTTACCAGCTAATAAAAATCTGTATGCCATGACCACATAGAATTAACGATTAAGTCTGTAAATTTTGTATATAATGGATTCAACTTTGGCCACCTTATCGAATCTGTTAAATGCATTCATAATACGTTGGCAATAATACAATTTATGATGTAAATTATAGGGGAGAGAGAGGGTGATTGTGGAAAGTTGTTCGTAGCAACAAGATAGTACTATAAACGAAAGCACGGTCTAATTAGTAAAGTTGGTATCAAGATACTAATAAATTTTGTTGTTGGTACGATTTAAAAACCCTCGCAGAAGCAAAAACCCATAATAAGAGAAGGAAATCAAAACGAGAGCAGCTTAGCAATAAAAAAACAGCCACCATGACAATTACTGTCAACTTGGTACAACTTACTAATGAGTTAAGCCATGCGCAAATCAAATCATTCGTGTAACTTTTGTAAAGAGTAAACAAGTGAAAATTGGTCGATTTAGACAGTGTAATAAAGTTTTTGCAAAGAAAGATAAACACATGAAAGGACAACAAGCTACGGTGACTATTATCTATCTTTCTTATTACTCACAGCATCAGCTTTATATTAGGCAGCGTTTGACTTCTTCCTTTGCTTTATGCGACCAGACGATTGTGACTATGACAATTTTTTTCTCACTAATTACAACCTCGGGGATGGTTCAATGCAACTCTTGACTGTTTCCCATGTTTTACGCGATCGAACGAGAGTGACTGTCTCGGAGTTGGTTCAACACAGTTTTCGACTGTTTCCTATCTACATGATCGGATGACTGAGGCCACAATTTTGTATTTCTCTGCATTAGTTATACTTTAGGATTGGTTTAACGCGGCTCTCCACTTGCGACGTTTCTTAGAAATCATTACGAACACAGTTTCTGTATTAATAAATTCCACCAATAGGATTGAGCTATTCCTTTTAACAAATATAATTTCTAGGTTACTATAAGTTTTAATCTAAAATAAGATTATTTTGTGTCATATTTGATCCATATTCAAAAGTTGTTAAATTCATTTGTCCAGGTTTTAAAAATTAGAATCATCGTTGTAATTAGTACAGCCGTGATTTTGTTTTGTCTATATAGAAATAATGGAGCCAGACGATCTTATCGTCTGAGAACAAAGACAGGTTGTAAATACCTTTGTACCGACTGAAATAAGTGTAAAATCCTGATTTCTGACTTTAGGTGGGCAATACGTAAATTTAAAGGTATATAGGTTAAGTAGGAGAAGACGATACCAGGTATGTCCATTTCTATATACTTGGTTCATCCGTTCGAAGTTTGTCGAGAATGCTTCGAATGATTTTAAAAAGAGTAGATTCAATCTTTAGAAGGGATTTTGTGGTTAACATTCGAACGCTTAACATACCGCTTTGGTAGGTCAAGTAGCTTGCCCAGAGATTATCGTACAAGGTGAAGTAGCCTAAGAATGTTCGGATAATTCCCTGCCAAGTGGTCCAGTTTTATTTTAGGGGTAAATTGGTTCTCAGACATTCGACTCTTGTATTGGAAGTAACCGTCTTGGGATAGACGAAGCCTTTATCTATCTTCAATGGAACAATAGACAATATCAGAAAAAAATTTAATTGAAAAAGAAAACTTATGGAATTATACTGGAGTCGAGGTTAAGACATAAACACCCTTAGTTAAATGCATGAACTGAACGCACTGATAGTACGTCTGTGTATAGATTATTTTAATTATAATATTTACCACATAGTTGATTTTTAATACTTGTTTAAGACGGTATTGTGTATTTATAATGAAAACGTGTTTGGTGTATAGTTAGAATTATTATATTAAATTGTGCAAATACTGTGAATATTTGGTTTTTCCATTATTGTAAACGGTATAGTTACAGTGTTGCTGTAATAAATCGTTTTGTGATTATATAGAAGCATGGTTGAGTATTTCAGGTTATTTAACATTTTCTTTTAAGAATCTTCGTTGCAGTTAGCAGTCTTAAATAGGTTGACGTATTTTTAGGTTTCATATCTGTTTTAGGTTTAAAATAATATTGGTTTTAATGAATTTTCAAGTATAGTTTCAAGCCCTAAACACTCTAGTAATCTCAGATTTTGACACCCTTTTGTAATTCTGTCTAATGCTTTATCCTAGCAACCCTTCGAGATTAGGTGACGTCCAAGGTATTTCCCGTTCATGACCATATTTCATAACTAATAGCATTCTGGAACCCTCGACAAACACTTACACCACCCGTCCCATTGAGTTAGTCTGTAACTAGCTTTGTTAGTACAGTCGAGGTTTTCGGTATTTTACTGAAATGGGATTTCTAGCGAAGTACTTCCTCGGATGCTATGTGGTGTAGTTGATATGCGTGTGACTACTATGCCCAAAGTCCAGGGTTCAAATTCCGACAAGGTCCGCTTGAAAAATGTTAGGCGAGCATTTTTTATAAAAATAAACTCTCGTTCGGATGAGAGGTAAAATGGAGGTCCCGTGTGTGAGTGTTGTCACGCACGTTAAAGATCCCTACCTTGCTTGGAACAGCAAGGGTTCGGCAAAATTCCCAATTTTTCCGGTAAAAAAATCGCTGCCTGGCCAATGTAGTACCTTCGGGTGGAGCATTGGAAAATCACATGTAAGGAGTACTTCATCGAATTTCCTGTGAATTACCTGCTAGATGTTCTGGGGGCAAAAATTGTACGTAACACACCGTTCCTTAACTTGAGCTAACTGCTTCAGCGTCCTATAACGATTTTAACTTATGTGTTTCTAAAGGTACTCTTTGACATCTACATATTCAATCTTCTGCTATGTACTCCATTACTATTTTATCCTCTCCTTTTGGCCTCATTAACCTTTTGTGCCGTCTTTTAATTAGACTTGTGGTCTTTTTGTTTGGGAACCACTTTTAGACCGTCGATAACTTCATCTGTCTAGCTGCTGTATCATATGTCAAAACTTTCTAATCTTTAATGTCCATCTTTCACAGTCTTAACATACTGCCCTCCAAACATAGGTTTTCAATAAACTTGTCCTTTTAGCTACGGCTAGCTTCGATTTTAGTGCAGCGCCAGGTAGGTTTTGGGCCTCTTGGAGCGACTTTTCAAAAAGGCTTTTCCAAAAAACTTATTCTATCAAATTTATTGTAAACTGAATTACAATTAATTTTTAATTTACAAGTGGAGATCGAAACAATTTTAAGTTGAAATTCACTTTAATTAAATAAAGTAAAATTACGGTGAGTAGCTTGAACAACCAACAATGTAAAAGTTGTGAAGCTCTAGACTGACTGGCCATCTTAAGCTCTTGAGGGTATTTATGCTATCCCTGCCCCTCACATTGCTTGTGGGAACTGCAGAGCTCATGTCTGCTATTTTCTTTATTCATTTATACAATATAAAGTAACAATCTGAATTCTAATAATTGCTGTTTAATAATCTACTGTGACCTGCACCTGCAGTATCAGGTTACGTATGGAATACAATGTCTGTTTCCGTTCTCACTGTCTGGCTTGTTGAACTATTATTAACCTTTTTATTATGTCCTTTAAGTTTACATTGTTGCATCTAACTGAAGTTTTAATAATTCTTAATTCTTAATAGTTCCATTTAATACATATATATTCTAATTAGCGGGATATGTAACTCGCCTTGTAGCAAAAGGTTTTTTCTTTGGGTTGTTTCTTTTTTTACACCCTTTTACTTTCATTGCCATTTGTGGTCCAGCTTGCTTAGTAGCAAATCTTCGTTACTTCTTCTAATCTATCAGATCTCAGATGTATTATCATCTTTCTACGAGTATCCTGTATATTACTGTTGTATCTTGAACTAGAATAATGAATAATTCAAAATACGTCTTAGAATTTATTGAACCTTGAACTCTTGAATCGAAATGAATAATAGAATTGCCTTTAATACCTAGGCGTATTTAACGAACAGTATAATATCCAAAAATAGAATACTACTTTAGGTATGGCTTTTTTACAATAGCCATTTTGCAAGAAGAAAAAGAATTGACCTTTGTATTGACACGCTTATTGTCCTGTGAATCTTAGTTTACAATTTACATCAATATGACAATATAACACCTCTCCACTAATTTTTTAAGCATTTTACATTGTTGAACAAGCAAAAAGATTAACATACTATTTTAATACATTTTTTTTTCACGATGAGAAATATCGTTGAGGTGCTCTGGTTTTTAGCTTTATTTTTGGCGTAGAAGATGAATTTAACTGACTTCCTCCTGGATTAGCATCTACTTCTTAGGGATCGTTTCCCGTTGTTACTATTGCTTGTTTTTCTATTTTTTTTTGCGATATGCCACTAGAATTAGTAAGATCTATCGGTTTATGAAGAAGGTTAACGATTTCTTTGGTGAAGTATTTGGTTTTGGTAAGTCGATGGGCTCTCTAATAAAATCTTGTCGTACTCTAATTGAGGTGAAAGACATATTACCCGGAAAATCTGGAAAATAATTTTTTCCAAAATTATTCAAATCTGCTCTTGCAGCTATTATGTGGTTAATATCTCTGTAAACAGTTGTATTCTTAAATTTAATGATGTACAAAACTTTCTTTAATTTTCTACAATTTTCCCTGGCAGCAACTTATCTGCATGATTATGATCAGGTCTTCAGTCCGGGAACTGGTTAAACACGTACCCTCATTGTTTCCTATTCTGTGCCAACCTACACATTTCCCTGAAATTTGCACAGTTTGCATCTTTCACTATCTGTGTGCTATACTCTGATATAAGTTTAGCTCTATCTCTTTTTTCCTATCTCTGCATGTAATATATCTCGCATTATTCCCCAAAAATGCCTTAGAACGTATCCTGCCCTTCTATTTCTTCTATTTTTTTGTTTACCACAGATATCTTCATCCTCCTACTATTTCTATAACCTCGTTGTTATTAACTTTGTCTGTCCATACTATTATCCCCATACAACTAAAGCACAACATTCCAAAAGGCTTCTACCGTTTTACGTCTGCTTCTTTTACTGCCCCTATTTTATTGGCGTATTGTGATGTGCTTTACACATATGCTTTCAACAATTTTTTCCTTGTTTCTGTGTTTGTTGTTGTTGAACATAGCCACTACTCTTTCTTGTTAGGTGCAGTTCGGTTTCTCTTTTTTTGTTTATAAATATTGAGTTTATATTCAGTAGTATGTGAGAGGCTACCAAGATCCTCTAACACTTAAACATTTTCCGAATTCATATTTTTCCTATATATCCTTTTGCACAATCAACATTCAAAACCAACACCTGTAGTTGTTTATAATAATCATCAGATTTAAGTGCAGTTATTTTTTTGGTCATTAGGTTTTCCGTCTTGAAACTGGTTGGATGCACATCTTCACTTATTTCTATTCTGAGCTAGCCTACACCGTTCCCTGAAATTCCCACAGCCTAGATACAGCTCGGTTCCCCATCTGTTGTTTCCTAATTATATGCCATATTTCAACAGGATTCAGTGGTATGTGAAGGGGATTAAGTAGCCTGGACAGTAGAAGAAGCGGACAAGAAAAAGGTAGAAACCTTTGAAATGTGGTGCTCAGACATATAATGAAGATATTATGGACAGACAAAGTTAAGAACGAAGAAGTACTAAAAATGGTAGGGAAAGAAAGAAATATATGGAAAACGGTAAAAAATAGGAGAGATAGAATGATAGGCCACATACTACGGCATGAGGGAATAGTGCGGAATATATTAGAAGCAAAGATAGGAAAAAAAGGAAGAAGAGGTAGACATAGGTTGGACTACTGCACACAGATAGTAAAAAATATAGGTTGTAAGAGTTTCAGGGAGATGTGTAGGCTAGCTCAGAATAGAAATCAATAGAGGTACGCATCCAACCAGTCCCAAGATGGATAAATTAATTAGGAAGAAAGCATCTGTACTTAAAACATGATGATTATTATAAGCAACTACAAGAATTAGTTAGGCAATATTCTCGAATAATGCTAATTGTATGAAAGGATTTACTGGAAAACTATTATTTCGGTAAATGTCTAGCTGTTGGGAGATCTTAGTAGCCACAGGCTGCTTAACCCCGTTCACTGAATCTCGGTGAAATAGGGCATAAAATTAGAAAACAATAGAAAGGAAACCGAGCTGTATACATGCTGTGGGAGAATTTCAGGGAACTGTGTACGCTAGCTCAGAATATAAATAAGTGCAGGTACGTGTCCAACCAGTTTTGAGACGGAAAACCTAATGACGAAAAAATAAGCGCAGATAAATCTAATGATTATTATAAACAACTACAGGTGTTGGTTCTGAAATATCTGCAACTAATGTTGACTGTGCGAAAAGATATATTGGAAAAAATATAAATCGGTAAATGTTTAAGTGCTGGTAGAACTTGGCAGCCACAGGCTGCTTACCCCCCTTTACAACAACTGAATGTCGGAGAAATAGGGTTTATAACTGTAAAACAATAGAAGGAAACCAAACTGCATCTAACAAGAAAAAACAGCGCCTATGATGAAAAACAACAAACATAGAAAATAGAAAAGTGTTGAAAGCATATGTGTGGAGCACAGCACAGTATGCCTATGAAATACGGGCAGTCTGAAAAGCAGACAGAAAAACGGTAGCAGGTTTTTGAAATGTTGTGCTTCAGATGTATGAGGATGATAGCATGGACAGACAAAATTAATAAAAAATAGGTTATAGAAATATTAGGGGAACAAGTATATCTGGGGAAAGAAATAGGAGGCATAGAAGGGCAGAATACGTTTTTGGGAAATAGTATGAGATATATTACAAGCAGAGATAGGAAAAAAGAGGTAGATGTAGACATAGTTCAGATAGTGATAGGTGCAGACTGTGCAAATTTCAGGAAAATCTGTAGGTTGTTACGTGCCGAAATCGGCCGTAAACATTTCGAATTTTAGTTTTAATTTGTAAGGATTTCGCGCCAATAAATTTGAAAAGACGTGTGTGTATTTCCGTCACTTCAGACAGTGCGTTTGCGCGAGATTGCGCCAACGTGGAGTGCCAAGAAGGGTCGTGGTGATTTCCGGGAGACGTGTCGAGACTGGTGTCGTGATTGGTGACCGAGACGTGAACGAATGTAGTTATTTTTGTGTCTTTTTTTGAGACGTAGGTTTCCTCCCATTTCTACCAATTATCGTTTCTTTTACCCGTTTCCTGTGGTTCCGTTAATAAATAGAAATAGACAAATTGGAATTTGGTTTAAACCGGGCCCAACGAACACCCGCGCCCGTAAGATCAACGGAGCCCCGCTGCCGCCATCATGGAGTAATACTGTGAGAAGCCCTACAGTTTACGTAAGTACTTTTCTGGTTTTTTATGTGATGTAGTAATTTTGAATAAGTATATGACGTAATTCCTTATTTGCGCATCGTTTTTGCAATTATTTAACATTGCTACCAACTGACTGTAGTGGCTCACGTACCTTACCGCCGGCGCTATAATAGTGGCGCAATCCAACGTTTTTCCAGGTTGAATAATTTCTTTTCTTATCTTCCTATATCTTATAATGTATTAATTAACTATATTTGTAGTTTTTTCACTTAAAAAATAAATAATTATTTATATTTTTAATAACTGTTAATTTATAAAATATAAGTTGGTAACACTATAAGTTACTATGTCAATCATCTGAAATGAAATGACAGCTGTTATGCTAATTTGACATGAGTTGTCATATTGATTATTGATTTTTCTGTTTACGTTCATAAATGTATTGCAAATCCAGTTAATTCTCTTGTAACTATAAAAATAGTGTGTTTTATTCTAAATTCTCTTAAATAAGTACCTAATTCGGTTCGGAATAAAATTAAAAGTGCATATCTTTCAGGAGTGTCTATTACATAACATAACCTCACTTATACACGTGTTTGGATTACATAATTTTGTTTGTAAGTATTCTAACTGTAAATAAATAGATTTATTTTCTATCCATTATGAAGAAAAAGAGGAAAAAATTTCTTAAACTGACATTAAGTTTAGTTAAAATAATCATTTTACTTCTGAAATTTTTTTTTAGTCTATTTTAACTTGTTTTCTGGGTTAAATTTTCAAAGCTGCCCTTTAAATAATTCATCTAATATATGGTACTTCTCTATGATTTTAAGTGTTTCTTAGTAATTAACTATAACTTACAAATTCCTTTTAAAGAAAGTTTTGCTGTTAAATACAGCTAACGCAACTAACTGAGTTTTTTCGTATATCTTTTACCTTTCAAAACGCTGTAATAAACTGGATTTATTTATATCTGCTCCTTTAAACACTGCAATAATGAAGGGTTAATAACGTTTTGTATTTAAGCTCGTTTACGATAGTTATTGATAAATCCCGCGATATCATAAGAATATTTTAATAATTTGGAATACTGTTTTCTCTATACAAGTATTGTAAAATATTTCTTTTGTGTAGCGAGTATGATTTTGTTTTGATTACATATTTTTTATTTAGACATATCGATATTCCAACGCAGCATTTTAAAATCTATTTGGTCTAGGCGAGATTTTTCTTCCAAGTTGGTCGCGCAGCTGTATGTAAGTCTAGACGAAACTATCAAGAGTTGGTCGCTCAGTATTACTTGTCTAAACGAGACTTTGGAGGTAAGTTTGTCGCTCTAGCAGTTTGTGAATAATTTTTTTTAAGAATGATGTTGGAATTTTTCTTCATTAGTCTAGATGAAGGTCAAACGAGAGCTCGTCATCCTAGCAAGTATATGTGTTACAAGATATCTTTCCGTTCTTCAACAATTTTATTAGTGAATCGAGTTTTGATTACTGTTATCTCTTCATATATCTATTTAAACCACACTAGGTGGCATAAAATTATCTTTAAAATCGTTCAACCCTACGTACATCTAAAATTTTTTTACGTTTTATTTCCTTAACGATTTACCGAATGCTTTTTGTCTTTACTATAAATTAGTAACTTCAATTACTTATTCCTTCTCTTATACAGCATATACCTTTTGCATGTTTAACTTATTTACCTTAAACTACCTATTTTTTGCTTCTGGTTGACTTTTCCTTGAACTTACCGTTAGTTATGTATCGCTGTATTCTATAGATCTCCCAGTATAACTCTGTCGCTTCAATTAATTAATCCTTGCACCTTTTTCTACAACAGATTATTTTGTTTTTAGTATTTATCTTACATCGTTTAATTGTGTGGTAATTGTCGTAACTTTGGTTGTAATAACTCATTGAATTTTTATGATTGGTTTTAGCTGATGTTTTGAGTGGATGCTTTCTTCTTTGGGCTCATATAGGAGCCGCGGCCTATGCCATTGTAAAAAAATAGTTCATATTCGCAGTTGCAAAAAGCGAGGACTTTCTATTCCATGCGTTTTTCCTCTGAATTATTACAGTCGCCCACATTATCCTATATCATTATTTGTTTCTTTTTCTACTAAGTCATCATAACATATAAACATTTTTTTCGTTGTTTTTTATTGAACTTCGTGGTGAGGTGCTATCGCTTCTTTATTGATATCTTATCAAATTCTCGGTTGTTTTAGCATATTGGGACAGTGTGTCTGTATTTAACTGCTGTGTGTTTAGGGCGTTACCGTTTTAAAAAATTACCTTGAAACAGTTGGTTTTTTTTGTGTATGTATCTGTAGCAATACTTTTAAGTTGTTGTTTCGACTTTTGTCTGATTTTCTTATCGTAGTGGATGCACTTGTTAGGAAAATGATTGTACTAGTTCTCTTAAGAGTCTAGTGGATTTTTTAACTTATGATATACCTTAAGTTGTCGGATTAATATTGCAGGTGGTCCTTCAGACCGATTTGTGTTTTATAGGGGTAACTCTCTACTTTCTCTCGGACGCTTGTCCAAAAACTTTACTTTTTCATATCCCGCTGTTTCCGTTTCTGCTTTATCTTTCTTTCGGTAGACATGTTCTCGTTCCGCAACACCCGTCTACCACATAAGAGTGATTTTTCTCTCACTCCGGGCTACTGACCACATTGGCTGGTTGAGTAGTGCTTTGCTATCCATCTTTTCTGTCTCTTTAGCTCAATGCGAGCCCTTCCTCTATTTTCTTCTACCTGGAAGTGCCTCTTATGCATTCCAAATACCTACTTCCCTCTTTCTACCTTTTCTATTTCTACTGCCTTTTCATTTCCGTCAGTCGCCGTGTGGTTGCGCGGGGGGTTTTCACAGACACCCGGACCACGTCTCTGGGAATCTTTCGTGAGGTCATGCGGTGCCGCTGTCAGCGCATATGGTCGCTGACAGTGAATGTCTGTATGAGTGTGTGAATGTATGTAGAAATATCGTGTGGATGTCGTGTGATTATCTCACCGATATCAATTAACGCCGGGTGCAGGGATGTACCCAAATTCCTTTGCCGGTCCCTCGTGCCGTTTATTGCAAACGGGCCTGCTTCACAGGTCGCTCTTTTTAAGGGGCACGAGAAATTCCCATTTAACGGCTCCACGGAGCCACTCTGTCGTTATCTTATCTATTATCTTTGATAATAACTAAGTTAATATCTTTATCTTATTTATTATCTTAGATAATAACCTTAGTTTAATATCGTTATCTTACCGATTATCTATATTAATAACTTTAGTTGAATATCGTTATCTTACCGATTACCTTTAGTAATAACTTTTGTTTAATATCGCGTTACCTTACCTACTATCTCTAATAATAACTTTAGCTTAACATCGCGTTATCTTACCTAGTATCTCAAATAATAACTTAAGCTTGATACCGTTATCTTATCTATTACCTTTGATGATAACAATTTAAGCTTAATATCGTTATTATATTATTATTATCTATTATCTTCAACAACAATTTGAGATCTTTGTTCTATCTTTTTATCTTCCTAACCAGACGTGGGAATTATTTTTCTTGAAATTAAGTGAAAAGCTAACCTGATGAAGAAATGTAATTTGTTAGGTTAGTAATGTAAGGAATTAGTAAGATGGTACTTTTGGTAAATTTGTTGATTCACAACTGTCACGGACAAGTTTTGATGTGTATTGTCTATTAAATCAGAGTACCAGTACCTATAAATTTGCTAGAGTGTAGAGTAACTCACTCTTTTGAACATTTTTAAATTTGGGCATTTTTTTGCCAACGAAGAAACAGTCTAGATGCAACGCTTATGTGCGTCTGCACTTAGGAAACTGTAATGTTAGCTTTAGTTTAGTTTATAGGTTAGGCGACTTGTCGCATTTGTTTTAGTTTAAGTAGTGTTTCATGCTCCTCGACAATATTGTGCTGTCGATTATAACTGCGCCACATCAAAGACTCGTGTGCGCACGTTTCCGTTTTCTGGTAATCCGGAAGACGTGTTATCGGTCGGAAAAACCAGGTGGCGCCTGAAATAAACATTTTGTAGGATTTAAGTTAGGATTTATGTAGGTTAGTTAGGATTTAGATTTTAAGCTGTTACTGTGCTAACAGTCATTTTCTTTTTTTAAGTTTTTCTTTTATGGCTTTGTCGCGATTGTTACATGCGTAAATCGACACTAAACATTTTTAATTTTAGTTTTAATTTAAAAAGACGTGTGTGTATTTCCGTCACTTCAGACAGTGCGTTTACGCGAGATTGCGCCGACGCGGAGTGCCAAGAAGGGTGGTGGTGATTTCCGGGAGACGTGTCGAGACTGGTGTCGAGACTGGTGACCGAGACGTGAACGAATGTAGTTATTTTTGTGTCTTTTTTTGAGACGTAGGTTTCCTCCCATTTCTACCAATTATCGTTTCTTTTACCCGTTTCCTGTGGTTCCGTTAATAAATAGAAATAGACAAATTGGAATTTGGTTTAAACCGGGCCCAACGAACACCCGCGCCCGTAAGATCAACGGAGCCCCGCTGCCGCCATCATGGAGTTATACTGTGAGAAGCCCTACAGTTTACGTAAGTACTTTTCTGGTTTTTTATGTGATGTAGTAATTTTGAATAAGATATGATGTAATTCCTTATTTGCGCATCATTTTTGCAATTATTTAACATTGCTACCAACTGACTGTAGTGGCTCGCGTACCTTACCGCCGGGGCTATAATAAAGTTAGTTCAGAATAAGAAACAATGGAGGTACACGTCTAACCAGGTCCAGGACTGAAGACCTAACGATGATGATGATGTTACGATTATTAAAATACAGACTAAATATTGAATATGTACCGGGTAGGGATATGCTAGTGGTTGATGCACTAGTCCGAGCAAATATTAAGGAAAAGGTTGACGATAATCCTAAAATGGCCTATATTATTCAATGATATTCCAATGCGTAATAATAAAAAACGAATATTCATACAAGGAACTAAAAATAATGATACTTTAAAGACAGTTAAAAGTTATATTGAAACACAGAGGCCAGATCAAGTTAATGTAGATTTAAAAACTATAGAAAAATTAAGGATAAACTTTTTTTATCAAATGGCATAATATTCTTAAACAAAAAATAGTCGTTTCAAAACCTTAAAAATAGAAATGTTGAAACTTTTACATGACTCATGTCACTTTGGAATAACCAAATCTAGGTAACGAGCAAGAGAAATTTTTTACTGGTATAACTTAGGGAAAGACATCAAAGTATATATCAATAATTTACTGCTTATACACGAACATTAACAACCCTTGTTATTACTACGGTTGTAAATAAAACGGGTGTAAATGGTCGTGTAAACATCAATTTACACCGGTTGCAAGTACAACCGATTAACGAAGGTACACCCGTTTCCGATGAGGTTTGGAGTATTAACTACGGTGGTTAAGAATCGTGTATACGGGTAAGGTGTAATAAACACCGCAAAGAAATATCTAGATTCCCTAAAATTCCTAACCTAAGATATTTATTTGTTTTTTTGATTGTGTTATACATAGAAACATAGAGTAATATTCAGAGAGTCAAACTTAATGCTAATTATTTTAACCGCCGCAAGATAGACAGAGATATCAATTTTTATATACTTTCGTCTTTCTTACACAGTTTCAAAGTGTACTGAGGAGACACCACAAATTATTAGGCGCGGAATTTGGCGTGAATTTCAAATAAGCTGTAAGAAAAAATGTATATGAAACCTCAAATACAACTCAAGATCAAATCACCATGCAATGTAAAATTTTAATTTCCCTTATATTCATTATTAAAATTTTACATATGGTGATTTGGTCTCGAGTTGTATCTAACGTTTCAACAATTTGCTGTTTTCAACTTTACTCAGTCAATTTAAACCCTGCAAATAATAAACTCCAGCGTTGAATAAACTTAATGAAAAATAATTATACGTGATCTTCATTATGTATTTTAATCATCATCATCATTAGGTCCTCAGTCCTAGAACTGGGTGGACGCATACCCTCATTGTTTCCTAGTCTGAACCAACCTACACATTTCCCTGAAATTTGCACAGTCTGCATCTATCACTATCTGTGTGCGAAAGTCTGATCTCGATCTACCTCTACCTCTCTTTTCCTATCACTGCTTGTAATATATCCCGTACTATTCCCCAGAAATGCCTTAGAACGTAGCCTGTCCTTCTATTTTTCCTATATTTTTATTTTCCACAGATATCTTTATTCCTCTACTATTTCTACAACCTATTTATTATTAACTTTGTCTGTCCATGCTATCATCTTCATACATATGAAACACAACATTCCAGAAGCCTTCTATCTTTTTCTGCCTGCTTTTCCTACTGCCCCTATTTTATATATGTACTGTGCTGTGCTCCACACTATGCTTTGAACAGTTTTCTTCTTGTATCTATGTTCGTTGTCTTTGAACATAGCTGCTGTTCTTTCTTGTTTGATGCAGTTTGGTCGTCGTCTATTGTTTTACAGTTATATACACTATATCCCCGATATTCAGTGGTATATGAAGGGGGGTAAGCAGCCTTTGGCTGCCAAGTTCCCCCAGCACCCGAACCTTTGTCGAATTAATAGTTTTTCCAATTTATCCTTTCGCACAATTAACATTGGTTGAAAATATTTTATAACCAACACCTGTAGTTGTTTATAATAATCATCAGATTTAAGATTTTAATGCAAAACTATTTTTTAAAAGACACATACAATTCTAAATGGTGAAAAACATAACAACTTGCAGTTAAATTTAAACGCACCTTTCTAGCGGAAATATTAAGGCGCTATTATTTAGTTCAATACAACAAAACTAAAGAATAACATATACATAAACAAAGCAATAATATAAACATAAACCAAAAAATTATCATAAACATTAAATATAAACACAAAAACGTAATAAACAGCAGGAACAACTTTGTTTATAAGATGGTTTAAATTTTTAAACACCGATTGCTGTCAATCTGACAGTTACACGCCAGATATCATCTTGAAATCTGTCAAACTTTGATTACATTTCACGCCCTCTCAGTATACGTTACATATTGATGGATAAAGATAGTATCATCCTTCAATCTATATAATGAAGTGAGATAGATTTTTATAGCGTCTGGACAAATTTTCCTATTAAGATAACACTCTGAAGGTTACTCTATGCATAAAAATGAAGCGTATTAGATAAACGTGGGATGTCAAGAAGACGAGATTCTTTTTGCGGCTTGTAAGAGAGGACTAAGTATTAAAAAACTTAGATCGAAAAAAATTGACGTTTGCTCTACGAATTCAAGCACATTATTTTGTTTTGGTGAACCTGAATGAATAATGCAACTTCCAGAAGCTGTTACTACGCTATTAAATTTTACACCGTTTCTGATGTGTATACGCTACAGTACTAATTACTTCGGTTGTACTTGCCACAGACGTAATCGCTCGTGTATATGCAATCATTGTCAAATTTGTGAGACACACAGAAAAAGTAATACCAAACAGCCACTAACAAATTACGATATTCTCCACAGGCCATGGTAAATATTAGCGTCAGACATTTTAGAACAAAATTGTAACTACCTTTGTTTGTTAGTATATTACTATTCCAGCTACGAGCGTCTCACGACAGTAATGCCGTAGCTGCAATGACAGGTTAGGTTACTGTTAGAAATAGATATCATTATTAAAAAACACAAATTAGATATCATTATTAAAAAACACAAAACACTTAACACGCATTTCAGAACAGTCTGCAATAGTTATAGCAACAACTGTTCTGATATGCGTGTTAAGTGATTTGTGTTTTTTAATAATAATATTACTAACAGTAACCTAACCTATCATTGCAGCCACGGCATTACTGCCGTGAGACGCTCGTTTACAGCTGGAGTGTAATTAAAAAAATTAAAGAAAAATCAGTCGAAAGTGTGCGAAATTTTTTTGAAAATACATTTGTGCATTATGGCATTCCAGAAAAAGTTGTGGTGGATAATCATCCATATAATAGTATAGTATTAAAAAACTTTGGAGATAATTTAAACTATGAACTAGATTATATATCACCATATCACCATTAATCGAATGGCTTAGCCAAAAATGCTGTACAAATTGTTAAAAGAAAAAGGTAGGATATTCGCCAGCACAGCTGTTATTAAACAAAACACAAAAAACTAAACTTCCGGTCTTTTCAGGATATCTGGAACCACAAACAATTTCACATAAAAAAAATACTAAATAAACTACAACAGAAACAAGTAAAATAAAAATATTATTATGTTAGGAAATGCAAAAAATTAACAGAATTACAAAAAAATTATCAGATAATGATTGAAACACCACTGAGAGGATTATGGAAAAGAGGAGAGGTAGTTGGTAAATTAGGAGAAATGGATTATAAAGTTAAAAATGAGCTAGGACACACTTATGAAAGAAACCGGAAATTTTTAAATAAAATAAATGTAACTAAAAATAGTTTACAAGCATGAGATTTAATTTATAATGATTTAGACACTGACATATTGTTAATTACCAAGATGGTACCTGTTCCCAATATGCCAATTGTAAAAGAGGAATATAACGTAAACAAAAATGCAAAGATAATTAGAGATCTATTAGATTATGAGTTGTATTAGTTGTGCTCACACGAAGTTTTTACAGATTAATTTTGAAACAAGCATTTATTTAATGATCTGTTGAATACAAGATTGCAGTTTCAAATAAAACAACGTTTTACAACTAATTGTAGCAGATAATAGTTGTTAAACTACAATCTTAACATTTCTTCGTTTAGATATGTCCGTAAACTAAAAACGTATGACAACACTGTTCAGCTAATTGCTATACACTTTCGTAGTGTCGTGTAGAGTAGAATTATCATTGAATGGCGGGTGACGTCATGTGCGCAATAGTCTAAAATAAACTTATAGCATTATGATTCACGCGCAGGTTTGATCAAGCTCACCCGCCTTCCCATAATAATACTACTATACTAATGTTTAAAATAAATAATTTCTAAACTTAATTCTATCTTTCTAGTGGCACCTCCAATTGAAGGCCATGCGCCTACCTATCCGTTATTACCAACGAGTAAAATAATGAAAATTTAATTTTAACAAATCTAACACTATAAGTACCCATTCATTAATTATAAATAGAATGCGTAGGATAGATTCAATGTCGTCAAATGTACGTTTTCTTCACATGGTTCAGGAGGGCACGGGAAGCATCGTACATCATTCTAGTATTAAGTTTTTGATTACAAAATTTGCAAGGAATATTGCTACCTGGATTGCGCCAATTTCTTTACATCCTGTATAGTATCTTGCCACTTCCAGTAGGTATTTAGAATGCCGTATACACTTGTATATGCAGTTATCTGTTTGATGTGAAATAATCACATAAATTGAATGTCAAGTGACGCTCGTTAATATGCATTTGAATAGGTCTTCACAATGTATGATGTTGATATAGCAGCATAATTACGTAAAAAGCATGCAATTGAAGTTAGTTAGTATGAAATCGTACATGTGGTTTTAGAATATTTTTTCCCACGCTAAATAATCACAGACTGCAAAAAATAGGTGTTCATCACTATAGCACTGCATATGTCTCTGTAAAAAACGTTTTTGTTGCAGAATTATTACACAAATGGACATCACTAATTATGCGATAGCAAATGGTTTATTAGAGTAGTTTTCTATTGAGGAATAGCCACATAAACGACAGGCAAAAGGACGTTGCGCAGTATACAATAACATGTATGTGTAAACGAAGCCGAGTATTCACGCAAATTGCATGCAAAATTTCATTCCTTTATATGAGCCAATAATTTACTCTTAAAAGCATTTTTTAATGCCGTAATAGTTACACAAATTGCAAGCGAAGACTAACGCATTCCTACTCTCAACATAATTTTACAAGGTACAGGATAGTAACATAAATGGCAACGCAATGGGCGTTCAGTAGTACACGACTGCAACTGTTCTTGTAACTGAGTTTTTGTGATGACGTATAATTACACAGATTACATGCAAAAATTACTTCTTTATGGTGCGATATATTCGCAATAAGTGTTATGCATTAGTATGCGATTGCAAATGTAGTTTTAACTCACTTTTTCGCGATGCTGAATAATTACACAAATTGCATGAAAGTAAACGTTCCTTAATATGCGACAGCAAATGTCTTTGTAAATGAGTCTTTTGTAAAGCAGTATAATCACACAAATTGCATGCGAATGGACGTTCGTTGGTATGAGTTCGTACATGTTTTCTTAAATAACTTCTATGTGATGCGGTATACTTACAAAAATTACATGCAAATGGACGTTTGTTAATATGCGTTCGTATATGTTGTACTAAGTCACTTTTTCGTGAAGCAGAATAATTACACAAATTGCATGAAAATGGCCGTTCCTTAATATGCGACAACAGATGTCCTTGTAAATGAGTTTTCTGTGAGGCGGTGTAATTACACAAGTTGCATTGGAATGGACGTTCGTTGGTATGCGTTCGTACATGTATTTTTAAATGACTTCTATGTGATGCGGTATAACTACATACATTACATGGGAATGGACGTTCGTTAGTATGTGTTCGTACATGTGCATTTAGAGCCTCTTTTCGTGATGCTTTATAGTTACACAAATTGCATGGAAATGAACGTTCCTTTGTATGCGACAGAAAATGGATCTTTAGAAAACTCTTTTGCGATGCAGAATAATCACACACATCACATATGAATGGACGTTCGTTAGTATGTGTTTGTACATGTTTTCTTAAATTACTTTTTTGTGGTGCAGAGTAATGACACAAGTTGCATAAAAATGGACGTTCCTTAGTATGCGAGAGTAAGTGATATTTTAGACTACTTCTCTGAATTGCGGAATAATTACACAAATTACACGAGAATGGACGTTCCTTAGTATGTGTTCGTGTATGTTGAATTAAAACACTTTTTCGTGATGCAGAATAATTACACAAAGTGCATGGAAATGAACATTCCTTGGTGTGTGATTGAAAATGATCTTTTAGAATACTTTTTTGTGATGCAGAATAATCACACAAATTGCACATAAATGGACGTTCGTTACTATGAGTTTGTACATGTTTTGAGAGATTACTTTTTTGTAATGTGGAGTAGTGACACAAATTGCACACAAATGGACATTCCTTGGTATGCGACAGCAAATGGTATTTTAAACTACTTCTGTGTGATGCGGAATAATCACACAAGTTACATGAAAATGGACGTTCCTTGGTATGCCTTCGTGTATGTTGTATTAGATCACTTTTTCGTGAAGCGGAGTAATTACACAAATTGCATGGAAATGTACGTTCGTTAATGTGCGTTAGCAAGTGTTTTTGTAGATTGCATTTTTGTGAAGCAGTATAATCACACAAATTGCATGCAAATGAACGTTCCTTGTTATGCGTTCGCACATGATTTTGTAAGTAATTTCTATTTGATGCGGTATAATTACAGAAATTACAAGCAAATGGACGTTCGTTAGTATGCGTTCGTATGTGCGCATTTAAAACATTTTTTCGTGATGCAGAATAATTACACAAATTGCACGGAAACGAACGCTCCTTAGTGTGCAATAGAAAATGGTCTTTGAGAGTACTTTTTTGCGATGCAGAATAATCACATAAATTGCATATGAATGGACGTTCGTTAGTATGTTTTTTTAAATTACTTTTTTGCGATGTGGAATAATCACACAAATTACGTGTGTTTCGAGGTTCATTGGTATGCGACTGCATGTCTTTGCAAATCTCCTGTTTGTGATACGGAATAATCACACAAATTGCATGGATATGAATTTTTCTAACTACGCGAAAGCAAATGGTTTGTTAGAATACATTTTCTTAATGCTGAATAATTGCATAAATAGCATGGGGATGTATGGTGGTTAGTATGTGAAGGCTCATGGATCTTGATAGAATCCTTGCAGGATGTACAATAATTTCATAAATTGTAGGCCAATGGAAGTTTTTTTTAGTACGTGACCGTTTATGTATTTGTAAATTACTTTCTTGTTTTCCAAAAATCACAGAAATAAATAGTATTTGGGGACGAGACTACACAGTTCTTATTAGCTCAAATATTGGTGTGATGTACAATAATTCTGTCTAAGCAAATGGCATGTTCCAATAATCTTCTTTTGCATCTATTTGTTGGAAGGTGCTTAAGGGTATTTTCTTTTAGTACCACACATCTGTTAAAAATACATTAAATTTAGAAGACAATTTGTTAGGCGCAAACATGACGTTGCGTTAATTACGTAAACTATCATATACGGAGCGTAACAATGTAAAAGTTTCAAGGATGCATTCGCTAGCTATAGTGATACGAAAGAGGTGCTTATGAAAAAGAAAGAATGAAAACGCAGTTTTGCAAATTTAAGGTATTCCTCTATTAGCAACTTACTTCAATTATCCCCTTAAATACCAACACCACCCCAAAATCCGCTTTTGGTAATCATACGCCACCACGAAACCATAACTTCGAATTTCTAGAGATGGTACAGATCACAACTAACTACAATAATTATTGATTTAATCATAAAACTTTACAATATGTTGCTGGACATTAGTCAACCTTAGAACTGGTCCTATCTCGTTAGACGATGGGTGATCTACAAAATAATTGTAGGATTATTTTTTTATCTCGACAGGTTGATGGGATCCTGTGTACACCCTGTTTCTCCAACTAATTTAAACTACGCACAAATAATAATAAAACTCCACGCTGTTTACTTAACATATATTAGAACATGAATATCTTGTAACCAATAGAAATAAACTAAACTTTACTCTAACCGGCCGAATTGCGTTTATCTAAAAATACATCTTAAATTATTGCTGTTTAATTATCAAACGAATTTTTACGAATACAATTCTCGCGCTGGTTTTTCTTACATTACGCTTATATAAAGCGTGCACCAACGTAAAAGTGTACTCCCTAATAAATTATTTTGCAAATAATGGAATATACGTCAACCAAATGTGAACCCGGTAGAAAGTTAAAATTTTATCACCTAGAGCTATTGCTTCGAGTGTAAAAATCCAACCGCCCTTTTTAGAGCAGAACAAGCTTTGGTACCAGTAATGCATAATCCAACCGGTGTTGATCGAAAGTATTTACTACAGAAATACTTTGCAATGTTACGGCAATTTATATAATTTCACGATCACTTTCGGGTTCGGGAGATTTTTCCAGTAGCACGAATTACTATAAACCGGTTCATCCGCTTGATGATTGTGCTTGTCACTCTATAGAAGCTAAAAGCCTGTATTCAATAAATCCGAATGAATGCGAATAAATGAATTTTTTCATTATGCGATGGAGGTATTTAAAATCTATATTTTTCACATAGTTTGTACGTTTGAACTGATTTAGATTTGCGTGCATCAACGTAAAAATGTACACCCTAATAAATTACTTTGCAAATAATGGAATATTCGTCAACAAAATGTGAACCAGGTAGAAAGTTAAAATTTTATCATCTAAGACTATTGGTTCGAGTACAAAATTCAACCGGTGATGATGGAAAATATTTACTACAGAAATACCTTTACAGTGTTACGGCAATTTATATAATTTTACAATCACCCGTTCGGGAGATTTTTTTCAGTATCGCGAATTACTATAAACCGGTTCATCTGCTTGACGATTGTGCTGGTTACTCTACGGAAGCTAAAAGCTTATAAATCCGAACGAATGCGATGGCGGTATAATTAATCTATATTAGTGACACGGTTTGTACGTCGTGAATTGATTTAGATTTGCGGTTGAAGTCAAGAGGTTTTCAGTACTTGAGAATATTATGTACTCCCACGGTTGCCATTTAATATTGACATTTGCGTCATTGAGTGGACCCAATACGCCTTAAATTATATTATCTTAAGAACTTCTGTATGTTTGAGTAATTTATAATAATTTCGGTCCTTTTCAAGAGATAAGGATTCACATCCACGTTCGTAGGATGATTAGTCATGGAAAATATGATAGTGTTTGTCTAATTGGGTATTTCTATACTGAAGTTTCGGTTTTTAATTTCTAGTTGTAAAGAAAGTACTAAGTAGTTTACTGTTTATATCGGTATTTTACTTTAACAATACAATTGAATCGAATTATAAATGTTAACTGTCGAACTTCTATCAAATTTTTAAGGGTATTTTTTTATAAAAGCTCCAGAACTAGCTAAAATTGATAAATGTGTTTTTTATATACAAATATGTGCGTAATTAATGCGCGAGCTTCACAAACAATTAATTCTTTCCTAAAAATCTAGATTGTTAACCATTGGCAGTTAATTTTCATTCTATTAATTTGTAAATCATCAGTTCAAGTTGGTCACAATTCGTGACTGATCCTCCGGCAGTACTCCATATAAGCTCCATTTGTTTTTACTATCGTTTGTTCTTGATTTAATACTGTCATTGTAATTTACTTTTTTTGGCAAAACAGCTTTCTTAACATACATTAATTTGTTCATCGAGAATAATGTCCACCAAGAATAAATTTTAGTTATTTTGAATATTGACTTGGGCTATCACCCACAACACATTTTCGTGATAGATTTACCAGCAAGTACCGATTTTGCTATATTCCTATTTATTGTACGTCACCAGCATTTAGTATTCTTGTTTTGGTTTTATGCAATGTGCCATGTATACGTCATGCTGAGATTGTTATTCATGTATCGAAATTTGTAATTATCAACTTATTTTGAGTTGCAAGTTTGGTACATAAATCCGACATGTCTATATTAAGAGATACATTAAACTGATTTATATATATATATATATATATATATATATATATATATATATATATATATATATATATATATATATATATATATATATTACTCAAATTTAGACCAGGGTAAAAAATTAATTAACGACATCAAATAATTTTAATCACCGTGTATAAGGAAGCTTTGGGAAAAAGTACGCGTAATTAAAATGCCTAGTGTGAAGATTTAAATCGTTCAATTAGAATGTAGGGTTTGTATAGAAATTTATTAGATAATACGCGTTATTAAAACCGTGGAGCATAAAAATTTACTCGTTTCATTAAAAATAAGGGATTTAAATTATTCACTAGACGCTTTCTATAAAAAGAAGCAGAATTAAAATGCTCAACGTGTTTTTAATTTAATTGTTCCAAGAAACAAATAGAAATTACATGCAAAATTTATATTAATTAGTTCAATTTTTAAGTAACGGGTATTAAACAAAGTGTACAAATAATAATTAATATTTATTATTTGTATTCGCTAGAAATTAAAGGGTAGAAGTCAATGCCATTCATTATTATTTTAATTGGAGTTAATTGAACCATTAGTAATACATAATATGCATAAAAGCTTTTAAAAACCCAATAATACCAAATATGAGACGCGTTGCTAGCATACAAATCTATCAAGAAGGTTAAAATACGTAGAATATCCAAATCGTAGAAGTATTACGATTGAACACCTGCGTATTTTTAAATATCAAAGTTCTAATAAATTTGAATAGATAAACATGAAAATTCTACGTATATTGCAAACGGTCGGATGCTTTAGCACGAAATACAAAACAGCGTTTATTTAAAAGTCGCGTCGCAAGTCCACGTGGATTTAAATAGCCCATAATAAAGAATATCGATTTGTACCACTCAGACCAAGGTAGAAAGGGATGGACAAAAGCGTAAAGCAGAGACACAGATAATTAAAGGCCGGATTTGAGCAACGTCACTGGGTTTGCGATTGGTGGAAATAAGATGCAGATATGAGAGGTGTAAACGTAACGATTTCTATACAAAATTAATTAGCTGTTCTCGGACGTGTTTGCGAGCCGTGTGAAAATTTCTTAGATTTTCAACTAGCGCGAGTGCAAAGTTTGTAGAATCGCGTGCCGAGCTGTCGAAAAGGGAACGGAGAATGCGAAATTCTAAAAACTGGCCGTCGCGGGACAAAACCGACGTGCAGGCGAGCTATCATATAAACCCGTGTTTATAGGAGTTTCGCTCTCTTAGATTTTCGGTTTTATTCAATACTTTAAACAGTTTGGCTCTTAGATTTTTGATTTTATCGAATACTTTAAACAGTTTTGCTCTTTATTTTTTGATGTGATACCATACTTCAAGCAGAATACGTGCTACGATACAAGTTATTATGCATTAGTGCACTTAGAAAAGAAGATACAAGGTAATAAAGTCTAGTTATATTTGCGAGTATTACTGTACCAATTATCCAAATTAGTAACGATAAATGAATAAACAAAAGTAAGCAGTTTTGGGTATAGCGTGAAAAAATTATGAATTTTAGTGCTATTTTTCGGGGGTGTTAATAATCAAATGTTATTCGTAAACGTGATTGGATCCACAAAACAAGATTTAGATATACATAGATGCGTTCCTGAGAAGCCCTGAAACTTTTTAAAGGAATGGTGTTGTAGATGAATTTTAAAAGGCGACCAGGAATCTGAGGACGGAAACATAACCCAGTTGGAATGGTGAAATTAGCAAGGACGATGTATCTTGAAGACACGAGTGCAGTAACCTTCAGGTAAATTATACAATTTTGTTCGAACTTTGATGTTTTGATGTGTGTTGGATATCTTTATAATTTATTTGATAAAAAATGGACAGTAGTGAATTTGTATGAACAACAACTTTTAATTTTAAGGCAAAATTTTCTTGTTTAAGTAGAAAGGAGTATTTATCAGGTTTATGTTTTTGATTATGATGAAAATTTGGGTCTGTCTTTGAGCTCAATTAGACTAACCTGTTTAATTAACGTAAAGGGGTGGAAGATGCTCCCTTTTATTCAGACTCAGGTCTGCAAATATTGTTAAATTAATTAGTAGGCATCCTACAAAGACTTTAATTCTGGATGCAAATTAAAATGATAACAAATTTAAACTTGAAATTTTATGATACTGATATTTATGCTGAAATTTAATTTTGAAATTTTAATGTATTATGAATATTGATGTAAATAGAGTTAACGTTGATGTTTGTGGTAGGAATGTGTTTGTTTTTTTTATGAATGAGGATGAAAGTTTTAACTAGGTGAGCAGCCGAGGCAGAAAGAGTAAAGAGGCGATTATCAGAGGAGATTCAACAGGGCGAGAATCACAGCAAATCTTGGTGCCCAGTTCGAGTGGCACGAATATTTTTTTTTACTCTGGTGAGGCCTTTTGTAGGTTTCACAGCAATATATATATATATATACACATATATATATATATATATATATATATATATATATATATTATTATATTACTGTGATCCTACCTTATTAGTGATAGGCGTAATATATCTATCTGTCACTCCTTGTCTTATTTTAGAGCCTTGTTGAGTTATGCCACACAATTTATCTTTAAATATTTAACACGGCAGCTGCACTTAAATATTTTACAGGGCCGTCAAACACGTAGCGGAATCTACCTAGGGTGGGTCCGTCCTAGGCAAACACCTCTCAACTAGACACCCAAACAAATATCCAAGGAGTTTTCAAAATAATTTTAAAAGCCAAAAGTATCCCCAAACACTAGTTCCACTTTTATAAATTTGATTAAAGCACTGCGTAGATATTAAATACTAATACCTGGAATCCAGATACAAGCGCCGCCTTCCAGCCGTCCTGAAGCCAAGTGACCAACTGCAGGCACCTCCTGTAAATAATAAGTAACTCGAGCAACTGGTAATCTCCAGACTATAAAACTACTAATATTTTTACAAATTCTATGTTATGCAAATACTCAGATAACTCCAATTCCACTATTCTTTTCTCTTCAAAACGATAACGGTACAGACCAGCACTCCCTCTTTTAATTAATTTTTATTCGCCACAAAACTGCTACTATTTGCTATCTCCAGGTACAACTTGACCTTCAAAATTTACTCGTAACTTTTGAAATGAAATAAAACTCAGAACAGTACAAAAACACGTCTATTTTTCAGTAATATAAATTTGAAGTCTTTTATAAATAAAATCCGTCTTCCTTTGTTTCCGTTGCCATAACAACTATCTCTACGCACACTATGCAATTTATAATTATTAATAATTGATTAATAATACAGTTCTTTTCTCTAGATACATTCATATTCTAGATGGTTTGATAATCCAGTGATTTATGTATATTGAACTATTTACAATATTGAAAATAGCTAACAAACTTCGATGGTTCAGCTTTTAAATTATACGTGACAGGCATTTATGTCTTATTCGGTATACGTCCTGTCATTACATAACCAATCTTTAATTGTTACAAACATATTCAAACTGAACTTCATTTACAAATTTTTCAAGAGTATCATTTAACTCCTTAAATGTTTTAAAAGCGTGCTGTATACCACACAATTTTGATATTTGTTTTTACATTCAAAAGGTTCTAAAAACGCTAACTCCAAATTAAATTTCATATACGTGCAACCATAACAATTAAAATACGTATACAATGCAAACTTATCAACTACCTTAGCCTGGTATCTGGCCGGTATACGTTGTTGAATGCAATGCAGTTTCAAAAGCTTTATAAATTTATAAACGTGGAATAGTTGTTAATTTTTAAACCAAAATACCTGAAACAAAATACCCTAACAAACCCAATTATACCCCCATTCTAGCAAGTCATTTCGAAGCCCTATTTAAAACATTTTATAAGCCCACCCTTTTCTTGACAGTATTTGCGCGTGTTATTTCCGATTCCATGTGTCGCGATAACAATATATATATATATATATATATATATATATATATATATATATATATATTACTGTGGAACCTCACCAAAATTCGGAAACTACGGTTTTCGAATCGAGCCCCAGCGTTGGGCCGTCATAAAATGCTGTGGAACCTACAAAAAGCCTCACCAGAGTAAAAGAAAATATTCGAGCCTCTCGAATTGGGTGCCTAGATTTGCTTTGATTCTCTTGTCCGTTGAATTGCCTCTTTACTCTCTCCGCCTAGGCTGCTCACCTAGTTAAAACTTTCATCCTCATTTATAAAAAAAACAAACACATTCCTACCACAAACATCAACGTTAACTCTATTTACATCAATATTCATAATACATTAAAATTTCAAAATTAAATTGTAGCATAAATTTCAGTATCATAAAATTTCAAGTTAAAATTTGTCATCATTTTAATTTGCATCCAGAATTAGAGTCCTTGTAGGATGCATACTAATTAAATAAACAATATTTGCAGACCTGAGTCTGAATAAAAGGGAGCATCTCCTACCCCTTTACTTTAGTTTAACAGGTTAGTCTAATTGAGCTCAAAGACAGACCCAAATTTTCATCATAATCAAAAACATAAACCTACCTGATAAATACTCCTTTCTACTTATACAAGAAAATTTTACCTTAAAACTAAAAATTTGTTGTTTATACAAATTTACTACTGTCCATTTTTTATCAAACAAATTATAAAGATATTCAACACACACCAAAACATCTAAGATCGAACAAAATGCATAATTTACCTGAAGGTTACTGAACTCGTGGCTTCAATGTACATCGGACTTGCTCTTCCCACCATTCCAGCTGGTTTACGTTTACGGCTTTAGATTCTGACCGCTTTTAAAATTTTCCTACACCACCATTTATCTAAATTGTTTCAGGGCTTCTCAGGAACTCATTTACGTATATCTAAATCTTGTTTTGTGGATCCAATCACGTTTACGAATAACATTTGATTATTAACACCCCCGAAAAATAGCACTGAAATTCATAATTCTTTCACGCTATACCCAAAACTGCCGACTTTTATTTATTTATTTATCGTTACTAATTTCGATAATTAGTACAGTAATACTCGCAAATATAACTAGACTTTATTACCGTGTATCTTCTCTAAGTGCACTTAATAACTTTTATTGTAGCACGTAATCACCACGTATTCTACTTAAAGTATCGAATAATCAAAAAATAAAGAGCAAAACTGTTTAAAGTATTGAATAAAATCAGAAATCTAAGAGAGCGAAACTCCTATAAACACGGGTTTATATAATGGCCCGCTTGCAAGTCGAATTTGTCCCGCAACGGATAATTTTTAAAATTTTGCATTCTATGTTCCCTTTCGACAGTCCGGCACAGCGATTCTACTAAAATTTGCACACGTCCAAGTTGAAAATCTAAGAATTTTCCACACGGCTCGCAACAAGTCCGAGAATAACTAATTAATTTTACACACCAACTGATATGCTTTCCCCTCTTATGTTTGCATCTTATTTCAACCAATCGTAGCCCTAGTAAAGCTTCATAAATCACGCCTTTTATTATCCGTGTCTCTGTTTTGCGCGTTTTATCCATTCCTTTCTACCTTGATCTGAGTGGTACAAATCGATATTCTTTACTATCTGCTATTTAAATCCACGTGGATTCCTACTTGAGTAAAATAACCCCTCGTTTAGCATTTCCTGCTAAAACATCCGACCGTTTCTAATATACGTAGAAGCTGCATGTTTATCTATTCAAATTTATTAGAACTTTGACATTTAAAAGTTTGCAGGTGTGTGCTCTTAATGAACGTTTTAATATAATTCTCCGAGCTTTGTTTTCATGGTATTTTAACCTTGGATTTTTACAGGCTTTTATGCTTATTATATTACTAATGGTTCAATTAACTTCAATTAAAATAATAATGAATGGCATTGGCTTCTACCCTTTAATTTTTAGCGAATACTAATTAAATATTAATTATTATTTGTACACTTTGTTTCATAAAGGGAATAAACATTCATCGACTAGTTTCGATCTCACTGGATCTCATCAGGATCAAGTGGTTTATAACCCTTATGAAACAACCAAAAACAATAGGCAAAAATAACTTGGAAAGAACTTCTGTAAGATGGCAAGAGTAAAATAAGAACGCCATCAGTTGAGAAACCACTAGTATTAAACTAGTCAAGTACAGAAGTAAATTCGAAATTAAGTCGGTAATTCATAGTTGGCCATAACAAATACGTTTCACCTTTGGGCTTGTTCGATGTGTTCAACGCAAGAATTTTTTTAATTTGATCGTTACCGTATTATGCCAAGCGCCGTCAAGGGACGGTGTGTTATATTTTTGCAAAAATTCTTGCGTTTAACACATCGAACAATTACTAAGGTAAGCGAAACTAGTTATTTTTTTCGGAACGAGAGTGCTGGTGGTATGGTATAGCTGATGAACATATTTGGATAATTATATGGGTAGATGCATTGAAGGCGTCTGCATAGAATTGGATGAACGTGTGGAAATGAGTTTGAGGTACATGTAGCAGAGGGAGGTTGGATGGAATGCAACGACGAGGATTTGGTGGACGACATCTTCAGAGATGATAATAAAATATTCAGATTGGCTAACCTGTTGTTTTCAGCTCGAATCAGTCCCTGTATCAACTGCTTTAGATATTGTCTGCATCCCTCTTCAAATTATTCCAGCATCCTTTGTTAAACTCCTTGACAATTCATAGTTGAAGTAAATGCTTGTTGCATTTCCTCATTTGATCCAGTAATTATTTATAATCGCTTATCCATTAATCATTCATAATTATTCTCCAGTAATTGTTTATAATCGTTTTCCAGTAATTGTTTAAAATTGTTTTCCAGTAATTGTGTTACGTTAATCGGGGCCGCCACCTTGGGCGCCAAATTTATATGTTACGTTATTCATGGCAGTCCCTGTTCGGGTGCCAAAGGTATGCTACGTTGGCTCGTAGCCGTGCGTAACACAAAGAAAATCAAAGAAATGACCGAGCTCAATCGGAGATTAGGGGGGGTTGTAGAAAGCAGACCAACATACCATGTACGCGGCCGTAAGGAGTTAGTGATAATACCTGCAAGAAAAATAGTCAAGCAAACCTGAAAAAAAAAGGAAAAAACATAGCAGCAATGATAAGTCTAAATTATTCAGTACTTTGTAGAATGTAAAAAAAACTGTTTGGATAATCTATATAATATAACAACGGTAAAAGCAGTACAAAAATTTTTAGTACAAAGTGAGGTAATATTGGGGAGTAGCAGAAACGTTTCCTCACACACCAATTAAACATGAATCAGACAAAATGTTAAAAAAAAATAAATAGGTAAGACACAATTGATATGAGTAATTCAGTAGTATTGATCTTTCTTTCTTTCTTTTTATTATGTTTTAAAATATCATGCAAGTCTTTTGTAAAAGGTATCAGAACGACAAAGATATGGTAAAGCAACGGATAGATATTTAAAGTAATAACAAGTAGGAAATAGTTCAACTTACAAAAGTCCTTCAGCAACGCTTCCTTGCAACGGAAGTGTGAGATTCACGATGTCCTACGCTAACGAAGCACTTCACCCTTGACTGTGAGGGTGTTGATGGAATTTCTTACACTTTACACTAATCACACCTACGTAATTCACTGGTGTTAGCAGCAGACATTATCATGCTGATGGAACTATGTAGCATTGATAAATTCTTGTTAATTCTATTTCCTGAGACAATAATTTCGAAATATTTTGTAACACAAATCGTAAAAAAAAGGTAATAAAAATTTAGAATCACGGGCTTTCAAGGCACGATATAATGCATTAAACTAACAGTAACGTGAGGTGTTTTATTTTCTACCTATGGTAACAAAGAAAAATCTAATGCTTTTGAATAACAAACTTTGCGCAAACAACGATCTATTTTAGATTCGTTGGGGGTTAGAAAATTCAGAAACTACAGTATCAACTGTCTTTACATGTGAATGAGAAACCTGTTTATAAGAAGCAACCTTTTTTCTACTAAACCTGCTACAACTGTATCATCATTTGTTTTTGAAGCACTCAAGCTTAAAACTGTATTTGGATAATCCAAAGTATGCACTACTCTGATAACAAAAGGACCACGAAAACTAGATCGCACACACAGTTCAAAGATAAAAAGACAGATCAACTAAAAAAACACAATTAGTAAAGCAACGCGTATCACTAAGTCAATGTTCCGTAAAACGCACGACAAGTTCTATCACATTTATTTACAACAGAAAAGCAACAAAAAAAAACCAATTAGTAATGCAACGCGTATCAATAAAACCGTCCGTCAAAAACCTTACCCCAACACTTGTGGTCAATCAAAAACGTTACATATAAAGCATAATTCCTTCAAATGTAATCAGAACTACCCTTTCTACAGTTAATCTACAACGTAATTAATATATAGGAACCAAGAACAAAACAAAACTGCTCATCTGTTTATATCAACTCGTTGTTACCATGAACTCTTGTCGACTATTCTCTCGACTTCGTTAATAACATCTGAGCGTCTTTATCTCGACTTAGATAATACATAAGGAACAAAATTTATACGAGCGGCCAGCCAAGAACGATGCAATTTATAATCAATTACAAGCGGTTTATAATTTTCAATTTATCTATCTTTAAATTACTACACACGAGTTAATAAATATAAAATATAGAACTAGTAATTGCAGAAATGTACTTACGAATTGAGTATAAAAGCGTAAAATGTTAAAACTATAAAAATGCCCGTTACAATTGTTTAGAATTGTTTTCCACTAATTGTTTAGAGTCGCATTATGAAGGGTAAAACGACAAACCTCCTAATTTTCCATAATTACAATAGTATTATTTCACATTTCACAATAAATCACTTCACGTAAATATCTTCGTTTTAACGTGTGTGAACTAATCGTTTCTTCATGTTAAAATGATTTATTTACAAATCTGGTCGTATTTAAATGCATCGTCTATCTATTGACAAGCGCAGGGTTCGTTGTTATGCATGATACTTTCATACTAGGTTTTTGGGTATTCCATCGTATTACATTGTACGTTAACATCAACGCGTTGCTTTTGTCACGTACCATTTCGAGTTAATAGCATTGATTCCCTTGGACTTTCATGCTTCTAGATAAGTAGACCATTGTTTGTTCAAATAAATTAGGTAAGCTTTGATTTTATTCACCATGCCTTGCTCGTTTCCAATAAATCAGGTGTCGATTTTAGCTTTCTAGTCACGTAGACGTAATACAATTTATGCATAAAATTATACGCGTTTGTTATCTTACGCATTTTTAAACCTGCTTGTTTTAATTGGGATTCTTGGCGTAATAATGATGCGTTATTCATGCGTGTTGCGTTTTAGCTTGCGCTTAATGTTGTTTTACGACTTGCGAATTAGTTTATTCAAATAAATCTTCAAAATATTTTTCATTAACTAAATTAATTATGATTATGGTTTATATACAGGGCATTATCATTTACTTTACAGTCTAATCATCGTATTTCTTGTTTTCTTCAGAAAACTGTCTCGTTTTCTGAGCCCTCATGTATTTTATATGAAGTGTGCTATACTATTGGTCCTAACTACCCTTAAATGACCTTATTAACACAGCAATATATATATATATATATATATATTATAGTGGTTTTAAAAGATTAAAAGTAAATATAAACAAAGTAATTTCAAACACCCTGTATAAATAATCTATAGGAACACTGTGGCACGATTTAAATAAAATTAAATAAAAACCCTTAACCACAAATAATATTTAAATTACTAGATACGTATTTCGACCACTATGTGGTCATCATCAGTAGGAAACCTCTTTTAAAAAAAAAATTAGCTGTTGTTCTGGAACACTTCAGAGGATATTCTCCTCACCACTTAGGCTGAAGTGAACCTTCCCAACCTATAATTTACTATATTGTTGCTTTAAACACTATCGAGGATATTCTCCTCACCCAACAACAGCTAATATTTTTTTTTTTAAAGAGGTTTCTTACTAATGATGACCACATAGTGGTCGAAATACGTATCTAGTAAATTAAATATTATTCGTGGTTAAGGGTTTTTATTTAATTTTATTTACCCTGTATAAAGGAAACAACCAAAATTTACGGGCGAAATTTATTCCAGTTAGTTCATTTTTAAATAACAGGTATTAACCAAAATTTTACAAATAATGAATAAAATTTAGTAGGTTTGCAAAAGAAATAAAATGTTAGAAGCCAATGCCATTAATTTATTAATTTAATTGAATTTAATTGAACGGTTATTTACGTATAATATGCATAAAAGCGTGTAAAAATCAATAATACCAAGGTGACACGCGTTGCTAACAAACAAATATATCGGTGGGGTTAAAATACGTGGAAAATCCAACTCGTAGAAGTGTTATTTAAAACGCTCGTTAAGATTAAACACCTGCAGAATTTTAAATGTCAAGTTTCAATTATTTTTGTAGATAAAGCTACAAGTTTCAGAGAATATCGGTAAACCGTCGCATGTGTTCGTAGTAAATACTAACGAGGGGTGATTTAAAGCGCGTAACGGTCCACGTGGGGTAGATAGCAGATGATCTGGAATATTGATTTTTTACCACTCACACCAGGTTAGAAAGAGACGTAGAAAACGCATAAGCAAGGGACAGCGTGAGATAGGCGAGATTTGTAGGACGTCAGTGAATATACGATTGGGTCGATATTGTTAGTTGGACGCGACACAAATACGAGCATAGTGTATAGTAATTTTCAGAAAAATATCGTAACGGCGCGCTGAAATTCGCGGACTTAGAAATCGGCTGAGCAAAATTTCAAGAACGTGTTGTAGATGGGGATTTCAGACGAAAGGCAGCCAGAAGGTGGCGGCCTAAGTTCTATAAAAGCTTTTCGAAAACCTAATGAAAGCCCTTAATGTTTCGATCGCGTCAGACGACGTATGCAAGTTATCACGAGTTGTGAGTAGAATAAAATTATTTTTAATTATATTGCATGGTGAATTGCTCATAATTTGTACGCGGTTTGTGTGCCGAGATTACAATTTGAATTGAGGTATCACCTATAAATTTTTAACAAGCTTGTGTCGAGATGTTAAGTAACGTGGATTAAAGTAAATAATTGTGAAAGACGTATAAGTAATTTGGATTTGAAGATTAGAGACAACGTGAAGGCAGCGCTAGCAGCTCACTTACATGGGGTTCTTCTACTAATAGCCGGAAGTGGCCTGCAAAGCAGAGAAAAAAACAAATACCATTGTCCATGGAGCGGAGATCTTCTAGAAATTCCAGGTAACGCTTTGAAATTGTGTTGTTATAAACTATGATATTGAGTGACGTATGAGAGTGATTTTGAAGGTATTGTGCATTATTTTGTGTATTGAACACAATACGTATAACTAACTTTATTATGGTATTTAAATAGAAATCTGAAGGTGTATATACAGCTTATTGACGTTCCATCAGGAAGTTACAATTTGTGAAGACTACATGGGTGTTTTTTTTGTTTGTAGTAAGAGTATGCAAAGTATAAGGGCATACACTATTTATAATTAACTGGGTCATCATGAGCTCACCATACTCCAGATATACTTACTTAGATTTAAAATAAATTAAATAAAAGGCATGAGAAATAATATATTATTCAGAGCCCATTTACTCCGGGTACATTTTATGTGTTTCATAATTTAAATTAAAAATACAGGACATTACAAAATATGATTTATTGAGGTGGAACTGATCACTGAAATGTGGGTAAAATTTAATTTTATTTGTAAATAGTGAAAAATAAAAGATTGTATGTTTGTTGTATTTTGTGGTTTTATTGGGAGTGTGCGTGAATGATAGAATATGAGAGTGAATCTAGATATCCAAGAGGAGGTCCAACTGAGCTAGCCGGAAGCAGTTGAAGAAAGCAATTCAACCGAGGAAGAGAGGAAAACGGGTAAGAAATTATGTTTTTGAATTATTTAATCTTTGAGAAATTTTCTATTATGAACAATTTTCGAGTTTTGAAAATTTAAGAAAAAAGTTCGAATATAATTTTATTGGTGAGGATTTTACCCGAGAACCACGGCAATATATATATATATATATATATATATATATATATATATATATATACATAGCAAAATTTATCATTTATCCTTGATGGACATTATTCGCAATGAACAAATTAACGTATACTAGGAAAGCTGCTATGCCAAAAAAAGTAAATTACAACGATAGTATTAAATCAAGAACAAACGATAGTAAAAACGAATGGAGCTTATATGGAGTACTGCCGGAGAATCAGTTACGTGTTGTGACCAACTTGAGCTGATGATTTACAAATTAATAAAATAGAAATTAACTGGCCAATGGTTAACAATTTTTAAGAAAGAACTAATTGTTTGTAAAGCTCGCGCATTAATTACGCACACATTTGTATATAGAAAACACATTTATTAATTTTAGCTAGTTCTGGAGCTTTTATAAGAAAATACCCTAAAAAAATTGATAGAAATTTGGTAGTTAACAATTTATAATGAGACTATTCAATTATTATGTTAAAGTATAATTCTCAAATAAACAGTAAAGTACTTAGTACGTTCTTTACAACCAGAAATTAAAAACCGGAACTGCACTATAGAAATACCAAATTAGACAAACACTAACATATTTTTCATGATTAATCATCCTACGAACGTGGATGTGAAAATATCCTCATGTATTGAAAAGGACCGAAATTATTATAAATTACTCAAACATGCAGAAGCTCCTAAGATAATATAATTTAAGGCGTATTGGGTCTACTCAATGACGCAAATGTCAATTTTAAATGGCAACCGTGGGAGTACATATTATTCTCATGTACTGAAAACCCCTTGACTTCAACCGCAAATCTAAATCAATTCAAAAGGTACAAACCGTCTGAATAATATAGATTATAAATACCGCCATCGCATAATAAAGAAATTCATTCTTTTGCATTCATTCGGATTTATTGAATACGAGCTTTTAGCTTCCATAGAGTGACAAGCACAATCGTGAAGCAGATTAGCCGGTTTATAGTAATTTGTGCTACTGAAAAAAATCTCCCGAACGCGAAGGTGATCGTGAAATTATATAAATTGCCGTACACTGTAAAAGTATTTCTGTAGTAAATACTTTCTATCATCACCAGTTGAATTTAGTAGTCGAATCAATAGCTTTAGGTGATAAAATTTTAACTTTCTACCTGGTTCACATTTTGTTGACGAATATTCCATTATTTGCAAAATAATTTATTCGGGTGTACACTTTTACGTTGGTGCACGCTTTATAAAAGCGTAATGTAAGAGAAACCAGCACGAAAGTTGTATTCATAAAAATTTACGTATACCAGTCCAATTTGTTGGATAATTAAACTGCAACAATTTAAGATTTTTTTTTAGATAAACGCAATTTGGTCGATGAGAGTAGAATTTAGTTTATTTCTATTGGTTGTAAGATATTAATGTTCTAATATATGTTATGAAAACAGCGTGGAGTTTTATTATTATTTGTGCGTATTTTAAATTAGTAGGAAAAACAGAGTGTACACAGGATCCCATTAACCTGTCAAAATAAAAAATAAACCTTCAATTATTTTGTAGACCACCCATCGTCTAGTGAGATAAGACCAATTCTAAGGTTGACTAATGCTCAAAATTTGTTACTAGATCAACAGTTTAGAAAACCTTTCAGGTAGATAAAAGAGGTAGTTTTAAAAGCTTGTCTATCCCTTAAAGGTTATTGTATTTATTATAATCCGCCCTCCACCACTGTAAGGTATTTAACGTCAATGTAACATGTCAAAGTTTTATGATTAGCATAATAATTACTGTTGTTAGTTGTGATCTGTACTATATCTAGAAATTCGAAGTTATGGTTTCGTGGTATTGTATGATTACCAAAAGCGGATTTTGTGGTGGTGTTGGTATTTCAGGAGGTAATTAAAGTAAGTTGCTAATTGAGGAATACGTCAAGTGTGCAAAACTGCGTATACCCGATTTCATTCTTTCTTTCTCATAAGAACCTCTCCCGTATCACTGTAGCTAGCGGATGCATCGTTGAAACTTTTACATCGTTACACTTCGTATGTAGTAATTTACGCAATAACGAAACGTCATGCTTGCACCTAACAAATTGTCTTCTAAATTCAATGTATTTTTAACAGATGTGTGGTACCAAAAGAAAATGCCCTTAAGCACGTTCAAACAAAACGATACAAAAGAAGATTATTGGAATCTGTTATTTGCATTGACAGGCCATTAATATAATTATTGTACAGCACGCCACTAATTGAGCTAACAAGAACTGTGTAATCTCGTCCCCAAATACCATTAATTTTGTGATTTTTGCAAAACAAGAAAATAATTTACAGATACATAACACGGTCACGTACTAAAAAAACTTCCATTGAAGTACAATTTTTGAAAATATTGTACATCCTGCAAGGATTCTAACAAGATCCATGAGTCTTCACATACTAATCAACATACATCCCCATGCTATTTGTCCAATTATTCGGCATTACGAAAATGTATTCTAACAAACCATTTGCTGTCGCGTAGTAAGAAAAATTCATATCCATGCAATTTGTACGATTGTCCCGTATCAAGAAAAGAAGATTTACAAAGACATGCAGTCGCATACCAATGAACCTCAAAACGCATGCAATTTGTGTGATTATTCCGCATAGCAAAAAAGGAATTTAAATAAACATGTACAAACACATACTAACGAACTTCCATTCATATGCAATTTATGTGATTATTATGCATCGCAAAAAAGTAGTCTCGAAGACCATTTTCTGTTGCATTTTCATGCAATTTGTGTAATTATTCTGCATCACGAAAAGATGTTTTAAATGTACACATACAAACGCATACTAGCGAACGTCCATTTGCATGTAATATCTGTAATTATACCTCATCAAATAGAAGTTACAAAACCATGTGCGAACGCATACCAAGGAACGTCCATTTGCATGCAATTTGTGTGATTATAGTGCTTCATAAAAATCCAATCTATAAAAACACTTGCTAACGCATATTAAGGAACGTACATTTCCATGCAATTTGTGTAATTACTCCGCTTTACGAAAAAGTGATTTAATGCAACTTACACGAACACATACCAAGGATCGGCCATTTTCATGTAACTTGTATGATTATTCCGCATCACACAGAAGTAATTTAAAATACCATTTGCTGTCACATACTAAGGAACGTCCATTTGTATGCAATTTGTGTCAGTACTCTACATTACAAAAAGGTAATGTAACAAAAATGTATAAACTCATAGCAACAAACGTCCATTCAGATGCAATTTGTATGATTATTCTGCATCACCAAAAAGTATTCTAAAAGATCGGTTTTATCGCACACCAAAAAATGTTTATTTCCATGCAATTTGTGTAATTATTCTGCATCACAAAAGTGCTTTAATTTAACACACACGAACACATACTAACGAACGCCCATTCTTATGTAATTTGTGTAATTATTCTGCACCACAAAGAAGTAGTCTAGAATATCATTTACTATCGCATACTAAGGAACGTCCATATTTACGCAAGCTGTGTCATTATTCTGCATAACAAAAAAGTAATTTAAAAAAACATGTACAAACACATACTAACGAATGTCCATTCATATGTAATTTGTGTGATTATTCTGTATCGCAAAAGAGTATCCTGAGAAACCATTTTCTATCGCATACCAAGGAACGTTCATTTCAATATAATTTGTGTAACTATAAATCATCACGAAAAGACGTTATAAATGTACATGTACGAACACACACTAACGAACGTCCATTTGAATGTAATTTGTGTAATTATACCGCATTACATAGAAGTCGTTTAAAAATGCATGTACGAACGCATACCAACGAACGTCCATTCCAATGTAACTTATGTAATTACACTGCCTCACAGAAAACTCAGTTACAAGGACACTTGTTGTCGCATATTATGGAACGTCTATTTTCATGCAATTTGTGTAATTATTCTGCTTCACGAAAAACTGACTTAGTACAACATATACGAACGCATACTAACAAAAGTCCATTCTTATGTAATTTGTGTAATTATTCTGCATTACAAAGAAGTAGCCTAAAATATCACTTACTCTCGCATACTAAGGAACGTCCATTTGTATGCAACTTGTGTCATTACTTTGCATCACAAAAAAGTAATTTAAGAATACATCTACAAACACATACTAACGAACATCCATTCATATGTAATTTGTGTGATTATTCTGCATCGCGAAAGAGTATTTTGAAGGAACATTTTCTATCGCATACCAAGGAACGTGCATTTCCTTGCAATTTGTGTAACTATAAAGCATCACGAAAAGACCTTCTAAATGCACATGTACGAACACACACTAACGAACGGCCATTCCCATGTAATTTGTGTAATTATACCGCATCAGATAGAAGTAATTTAAGAATACATATACGAACGCATACCAACGAACGTCCATTCCAATGCAATTTATGTAATTACACTGCCTCACAGAAAATTCATTTACGAGGACACTTGTTGTCGCATATTAAACAACGTCTATTTCCATGCAATTTGTGTAATTATTCTGCTTCACGAAAAAGTGACTTAGTACAACATATACGAACGCATACTAACGAACGTCCATTTGCATGTAATTTGTGCAATTATTCTGCATCACAAAGAGGTAGTCTAAAACGTCACTTACTCTCTCATACTAAGGAACGTCCATTTGTATGCAACTTGTGTAACTATAAAGCATCACGAAAAGACGTTCTAAATGCACATGTACGAACACACACTAACAAACGTTCATTCCCATGTAATTTGTGTAATTATACCGCATCATATAGAAGTCATTTAAAAATACATGTACGAACGCATATCAACGAACGTCCATTCCAATGCTACTTATGTAATTACACTGCGTCACAGAAAACTCATTTACAAGGACACTTGTCGACGCATATTAAGCAACGTCTATTTCCATGCAATTTGTGTAATTATTCTGCTTCATGAAATAGTGACTTAGTACAACATATACGAACGCATACTAACAAACGTCCATTTGCATGTAATTTTTGTGAGTATACCGCATCACATAGAAGTTATTTAAGAAACCATGTACGAACTCATACCAACGAACGTCCATTCGCATGCAATTTGTGTGATTATACTGCTTCACAAAAGACTCATTTACAAAGACATTTGGTGTCGCATATTAAGGAACGTTTAATTTCATGCAATTTGTGTAATTATTCAGCATCACGAAAAAGTCAGTTAAAACTACACTTGCAATCGCATACTAATGCTTAGCCGTGAATATATCGCACCATAAGGAAGTAATTTGTATATACGTATGCAATCGTCTACTGACCAGCGTCCATTGCATGTAATTTGTGTAATTGTACCTCATCAGAAAATCTCATTTACAAGTACAGTTGCAGTCGCGTATTAATGAACGTCCATTGCGTTGTCATTTATATTACTATCCTGCATCTTGTAAAATTATGCGTTAGTCTTCGCTTGCAATATGTGTAATTACTTTCAAAGATAAGTTTTAAACACGAGACAAACGAAAACATGTGGATTTACATCACTCATATTACATCAGTTATTTGTTCAATTCTCCATAAGCTTTATCTACATAAACAACAGACATAAGTTAAATTAAAGTTCAACAATAATAACAAAACAGGCGGTCAAAAGATCGTAAAACAATAGCAAATACCAGTATAATATGTAACTTCAGAATAATTTCGTCAGAACTAAACTTGAAAATTCTAGGAATACCAAAAACAACAATGGTTGGTTACAACACTTTGTAAGACTGTTCGGATAAACCAATCCAAATGTAGATAGCAAAAGCTATATAACGCCCAGAGTTGATAAGAAAGGGCAGTCTCAATTTGAAGTACGTAGAACCTGCAACACTCTTACTCGAATATTTACGCGTCAAATAAATAAATTTTAAATTATATTATTGTGAAAAGTGGTATTGTGTAATAATAGTTGATGAAGAATTACGTTGAAGAGATATGAAAAAGCTTTTGCCGTTTTGCTGAAAACGGCTTCTAAGTGTGATATTAAGAAGGATCTAAGTCAAAAATCTAATTCACAATTCTAAGGTGTATCTAATAAATCTAAAAAACCTACGAATTCTAAGGTGTATCTAAGATATCTAAGAAACCTACAAATTCTAAGTGTGATATTAAGGATTTAAGTCAAAAATCTAATTCACAATTCTAAGTTTGGTATTCAGAACTTCTAAAATGTATCTAAGAAATCTAAGAAACCTAAGAAATATAAGGTGTATCTAATTGCGAAATCTTAGGTGTATATAAGGGATATAAAAAGGATCTGAGGCGTATCCAGAGAAAATACAAAGTAAAGCACGAGGTGATTTTGGAGACAAGGATTAACAAAATTATTGGTTCAAGCGTTCGTGAAGAAGTATAAAGCAGAGCATTGCTTTTCGAGTGAAGATAATAAAGGGGTGTTGATCCACAACATGCAACAGCAAACAAAAGGAGAAGAAGACTCATCAGGAATCACAGGTTAGGGCTAACTAGTAAAAGGAATCTTTTCAAACTTGAATTTAAACACTGAATATATTTTTTTCCAATCTGTAAGGAGGCAACAAAAATATTTAAAACGTTGAAATTTACGTAAAGAGGATAAAAGGTCTTGAACGTTCTAGATTTTTCTTCAGTAAAAAGGTGTCGTTTTTGGTGACTTTAAATTAAAGTAAGGGAGATAATTTTTCAGATAAATAAACTAAATAATACTAATTGATTGAGGGGTTCATTTAAAGGATTACAAAAATTGTGAAGTGTAGATATTATTTCCTTTCATTATACAAATATTGATTGACTTCGTGTAATCATTCCAAACAGGTAAGATTTGAAGGGGTAAATCAATTTGATCATTGTAATGTTGTGCACTCTGTGTAAATCAAACTGGGCTAGCCGTGGCATAATTAAAATTAGAAGATCAGAAAAAAACACAGAGCGGTGGCGTTCAACTGGACGTTTATTACATCACGGCCAAGACAAACGTAGGGGGACTTTATAGCAAATTAATATGACGCAACAACGTGGGGCGAGAACTACATTATATATATATATATTGCTGTAGTTGTAGGGTTAATTTAGGGGTAGGTTAAGTCATAGGGGTTGTAGAATAAACAAAAGAAACGCCCAAGTAAGAAGAGCACATAATTACAGATATTAGAAGAGTAAATAGGTCATTATAAATATTATTAGTTGAGAGCACACTGTATATAGCAGTACAAGCGATTAGAACACATCCAAAAGTAGCTACGAGCAAAGATTAGAATTTAAAAAGGTAACGAAACGCATTGAAAATAAATTTACTACCTATAATAAAATTGCAAGTAGAAGGAAAAGAGATAAAATTACTGATAGTTACAGGAGCTGAAGCAACGTTAGTAAGTGGAGGTTTTATTAAAGATAATTCAAAGGAGTTAATGCAGAAGATTATCCCTATTAAAGAAAATAATTTACTATCGCCGAATAATAAGAAGCTTGCAGTTATCAAGAGTATCATAATTCTGAAGGTTAAGTTAGGAAAGATGGAGGTTGAGCAAGAGTTTTTAATAGTGCCATGGTTGAGAGTTGATACCATTCTGGGAATGAATTCTATTAGTAAGATGAAAGGTATAATAGATACCGAGAATAAAGTGATGGTTATAGAGATAAAAGAATTAAATGGGACCAAGAAGTCCATATAGAAGTACAAGAAGATTGTACGGATTTGAATCAATTTGAGAAAGAGATGGAAGGTACAGAAGATAGAAGTTTAAGTATTAAGCGGTCTGGTGAAATTAGAAGAGAATTTGTATCGTTTTTAGAGAAAAAGGCAGAGTTATTGGAAACTGTAGAAGATATTCTTGAAGGGATGGAAATAATAGATGAAATGGATGAAAACAGTATAATTGCATGTGTTGAAGAGGGGCTAAAAGTACTTTCTGTGAATGCAGGTCTTGAAAAGAAAATGAAAAAGGTAGTAAAATACTAGATCATGATGAGATAATTTGGAAAGTAGAGTATAATAACTCGTTTGGGATAATTGCGATTAGAGAATTAAATCTTTTTGTGAAGTGGTGTATGTACAAATATGGAGGAGTAGCGTTTGATTTGTCAAAACATTCATTCAAATATGCTGATAAGAAGAAATTGAAAGTCCAGGAAAAAAAGAAGTTAGTCAAATGAAAGCGAATTATTTTAAGAGAGAATTAGAAGATAACGTATGTAAGGGATCAATTGTTATTATGTGTCCAGAAAAAGTTACGAATGAAATAGATTCGTTGTGAAAGGTGGAATCTTATGAATTGGAAGATAGAGAGTCAAGAATTGCTACTGATTGTGAAAATAAGTTAAGAATTTATTAATATCAAACCATTTAAGGCTAGAGTTTATGCATATAATGAAAAGTAATTGAAAGATGTATAATTTGAAAGTAACCTAAGTAAGCTAGATAAGAAAATTCTAGACCACAATTCTTTCGACGTAGTAGTAATAGCTGTGTAGTTGCTGGGACAACTTCATGAAATTGTTATACCCCGTATTTTTCCAAACTTGTGAATAGTTTATAGAGGAATGTGCTATAATACGATGAGTTATGTATGCAAATGAAGAGAATTCTGTTTGGGGTAGAACTTGATGAAACCGCGTTAAATATGAAAAAATTAGAAATAAAGGATAGAAATGTTAGATTATAGATGATATTAAAAGTAAAGTTTAGATAATTATAAGATACAAATAAATAGATTCTTAAAAGGAGAAAAGTCACAACAGTGTGAAAAAGATTATGCATGTGCATTATAAAGCTTATGGAAATAGTGGTAGATAAAATAAAAATTGTAAAATTACTCATGCATGCGCAAAAATAACGCAGATTTTAAATTTTATATTTTAATTTGGGGAAAATGACGTGATAAAAAGGTCACAAAAGGTCATTGAAACCCAGATTTTACAAATAAAGCCAAACCAAATATAAAACAAACCGGAAAGAATAGAAGTTTCCAAAGCTTTACTGTTTCACCCTGTATAATATAAGCGTATTGTATATACACAGCCATTAATGTGCAAAACGAAAACACAATTCCATGCTTGTAAATAATCACTCGACGATAAATACAAAGCCATTCGTTTGTTATAAAAATGCACTTTCCGTGCATAAAAGAAATAATTTTGTGTATAAAAACCCGTTTTAAGTTACCGCAAAAGCAAAACACACTTTCCATGTATTTAAAAGCCGCAATATATATAAATATTTATAATGACTTCGGTCGTGAAAGCCTCCGACAATATCATTTGCGGCAAAGCTTCTTTAAAACATGAAATTATTCCTAACATGTATTTACTTAATTATCAAAATGTTCCTCATCTAATCTTGGTTAAAATTTACAGGACTCAAATCCGTTCTCTTGTGGATAGTTTACCTGGTATTTATTTCCAGGCTTGTAAGGTTGTTTGGCCAAAGAATCCTTGACAGACAATCTGTTAAAAAAATCAGAGTGTTTCAAACTCTGACCACAAACTTTCTGTTAAATATCCTTACAAAAATATTATATGATTAAGACTTATTCTACCTTAAATTAAAAACTACTTCAAACATCGTGCAGATAAACACGTCCGTTTTTAAATTATCTATTAATATTTTTTAAGGTGTATTTTCTTCCAACTAAACAATAAATGTGGTTATTTTTTATATTATGACAATTCGATATAAGGTTAACTACTATTTCCATTATAAACCAGAGCGCATACGTTAACGGCATAAATAAACAGAATATAGGTTAATTGAATAATTTAACATCCATTATACATCAGCATTTATACTTTTGGGAAACAAACAACAGATGGTGATATATTATTTAAAAATTAAATCTTTCTGTTAGACACAAAATTTATATCCACAGACTATAAAAGGTTATAGACGTGTATTTCTGCAAACATGCACATGGTGTACCTTTATCATCACTTCTAGGAAAATGATTTTGATGCTTGAAAACGTTCTATCAATACATTACATGTTCTACGTGACAATTTGAAATTCCTCTGAAACTACAGCAAGAAAATCAAAATGTATATACATTTTTGCATTTAAACACGTATATACTTTTTATCTGTATACTATGTTCAAATAACTTTAAGCTATACTGTTGTTACTCAGTAAATAATAATCTAGCTCTTTATATTCGTCTGGAAACTATTATTATTGTTATCTCTAGTAGTATTACATTTTGCTGTTTGGTAGGCACCACAGATAACCAATCTCTTTGGATACCTCACGGCCATACTAGACTTTCCGATTTTGCACACAACCACCCTCTTACGATTGGTAGCAAAATCTACTACAGCGGGAAATTTAAACTCTCACTGTTCAAATTACCTTTACCAATTTCAGTTTCAGAAATGAATACTGCCCTACTCCAAATTCGGAATATAGCAATATTCAATCAAAACTCATTCAGCATACCTACCTATATGTATATAGATGTAATAAACTCATAAATACAAATTAAATAATCACACAATGGTGTAAGATAAAAAACAGAATCATGGACATTTTAATTTAATTTCCTTTATTGGACACACAAACACTATAGAAATAAGTGGGATTAGATTATACAGTAAAAAATGGATGCCTAATGATCACAACACCTGTTACATGCAATAACAGAACTATACTTGATTTTGTATTAACTAATCATAATTAATGTAATAGGGACAGGACAGTACATGATTGCTCTAAGATCATAAATCAGGCAGTTATCTCCGTTAATTTTAGTAATGTAGCCAATATTTACAAAATTAAAAAGTTAGACAATTACCTACAGGTAATTTAGATTCTATTAAATTAAATTTAATTAACTGCAAATGGTCTAAATTCGCATTTGTAGATTTAGAAAAAGCATATGATAGGGTTAATTGGATTGTTATGTTCAGGGTTTTACGAAAAATGGGAACTTCTCATAGGGATAGAAAAATTATTTACAGTCTATATAAAAACCAAAGCGTAGTAATTAGATTTGATGAAATAAAAAAGGAAGCTAAGTTTAGAAATGGTGTTAGACAGGGGTGTATACTGTCTCCCTTGATTCTTAATGTTTATATTGAGGAAGCTTTAAACTTAGCTAGAGAGAGAAAAGAGATAGGTATTAGGGTACAGGGACAGAAAATAGACATGTTACGTTTTGCAGATGATATAGCCATTATAGCAGAGTGTAGAAAAGAGTTAGGAGAGTTTTTAAATATTTTAGATGAGATACTACAAAGTAACTATAGTATGAGAATTAACTCAGGAAAGACAAAGATAATCACAAGTGAGTTACAGTCTAGTTCTAAAACTAAATTAAAAGTAGGTAATGCCGAGTTTGAGGAGGTAGATGAATTTTGCTATTTAGGTAGTATAAATACAAAGGACGGACGTAGCAGAAGGGATATAGTAGCTAGAATAGCTCAAGCTAAAAGAATGTTTTTAAAAAAGAAAAACTTACTAATAGTTAATAGTATTAGTTTAAATAATAGAAAAAGTTTCTTAAAGTCGTACGTATGGAGTGTTCTATTATACAGTAGTGAGACTTGGACAATTAAAGAGGTAGATAAAAAAAAGATAAAACCTTTTGAAACTTGATGTTATAGGAGAATGTTAAAGATTAGTTGGACAGATAGAGTAACAAATGAGGAAGTTTATAGAAAGATAGGTAGGGTGTAACACGTTTAATTTCAGCAATAATTATTAGCATTGAATTACGAGGATAATGCGCTAAGCGTGCCTTATTCCTTGTTAATCTTCTTATATGAAAATATCTGTGTGACATAAAGTTACTTCGTCACGCATCTTTAGCAGCTTCGTTGTTATTTCCCCACATCGAACGTCGCTATCATTCGGTCCTTGCTTCGTCGGGTTAGTCGCCCGCTAGCAACCGCCTTATCAATATGTATTCCCGGCTATAGGCAGGCGACCTTTGTATAAATTACTTTTGTAAGCAGGCCAGGTCGTGCTAGACCTGAAACTATTTTCGATACCTTCTACTAACGGTTGGTAAAGTATACATTTTACGAACTAATTTAATTTGGTTTTATTTATTTAGCGCGTCACCTAGGATTTGTAATTTGTCAACTAAGAATTCGTCAACGAAGAATGATAGAGGTTGGTTTTGATTGCAGTCGTTTCAAATAACATGGGTCGGAGATTATGAATTTCCATCCAGATTTGTTTTGGAGCAACAGCGGCCGTTTGGTTCGTTATTAGATATAAGAAATTTCTAGCATGTGTTATGAATGTCGTAAAATTTGATAAACCGACTATCATATAGAGCACGAAACGTTGCGATTATGTTTTCAAACCTGTAATCTGTTTAATCCTCAATTATTGTTGAACTGGTTTTACAAGCCGTAGAACGAAATTTTGTCAAATTAGGTTTACATAATTACAAGCTTTGTTCCATTTGAACGTTAGATAATTTCAAGGTATGTTTTCGACGTCATACTTTTTTTTTGTGTTGCACAGTGACAGATGTTGCCATGAAAGCAAATGCTTCGTGCAGCTGTCATAGAATGTAAATTAAACATTCCTATTTTTGTTATTAGCTTTTATCTACAGATAATTTATGAAATCTAAATGTGAAAATTTAAAGACACGCTACGTAAGAATTTAGAAACTGTAATCTACCTGAAAAGATTTGCCCAGGTTAAAACCGTTAATTCAGTGTATTCTGGCCACAAATTATTTTTAGTCAAACGTTTAAGTCAAGTTTATGTTTGAAGAGTAGTTGGTTGTTTTAAAAAGTCAAAACCTTGACTTTAATATAGATGTTAATGATGAATTTTTTTTTACTTGTTAAAAAGTTCCAAAATTTTAAAAAGAGAGTTTTTTTAGTAAACAATTAGTTAAACTTTGAGGCTTTTATTTTGGTCAAATGCGATCAAATCTGATTACACAAAGGTAAAATTTTTGAGTAATAATTTTGTGTCAATATCATATTGGATATACATTTTTTTATTTTTGATACTTTTATAGAACACAAATGGTGTTCTACATTTTTATTTATTTAATCTTTGCAATTTCTTACAGGAGCTACGTCTTATTTTTGTAAGACAAGTTTTTGTTAACGAAGGCGATCGTTTTATCTTTGGGTTTCCACGTCCGCCCTTAGAACTGTGCTCTGCTATTATCATGATTATCTCAGGACTTGGTGGCGCCTATTTAATTTAGTTTAGCTGTGGTTTGCAAACAAAATTCGACTTACCCCCCCACTTCTTATTGCTCTACCCAGGAATAGACCCCTAGCTATGTCGGAGGATTTTTGTTCACTGGCGCCCATTAAGAAAAATAAGTTACACTGACGCCACAATATATATATAAAAACAAAATAAGTTATACTGTTGTCGGAACGTGGGGCCGGCATAAACAAAATCAGTTATACTAGCGCCTCAACGTTTAGGGCCCCGAAAAAAAAAATAACAACAAAAAATTGGTTCAAGGGAACCCTGTATGCTTAAAACATATGTGTGGAGCACACTAATGTATGACTGTGTAGCCTGGACAGTAGAAGAAGCGGATAAAAAAAATGTAGAAGCTTTTGAAATGGGGTGCTACAGACGTATTATGAAGATATCATGGACAATTAAGAACAAAGAGGTACTAAAAATGGTAGGGGAAGGAAGAAATATGTGGAAAACGGTAAGAAATAGGTGAGATAGGATGATGGGCCACATACTACGGCATGAGGGAATAGTGCGGAATATATTAGAAGCAGAGATAGGAAAAAAGAGAAGTAGGGGTAGACCTAGGTTAAACTATTGCACACAGATAGTGAAAGATGTAGGCTGTAGGAATTTCAGGGAAATGTGTAGGCTAGCTCAAAATAGAAATCAATGGAGGTACGCATCCAACCTAGTCCCAAGATGGATAAACTAATGAAAAAAATAATTGTACTTAAACATGATGATTATTATATCAACTACAAGTATTAGTTACGCAATATCTTGAATAATGGTAATTGTGGGAAATGCTCTACTGAAAAACTATTAATTCGGCAAATGTCTAAGTGCTGGGGGATCTTGGCAGCCACAGGCTGCTTAACCCTCTTCACATACCTTACATGTGATTTGCTAATGCTCCACCCGAAGGTACTACATTTGCCAGAAAGCGAATTTTTTTACCTGTTCCAAGCAAAGTAGGGATTTTGTAATATATATTATATTTAGTGATTCTATCTTTAATATACATTATAAGCTTTATCATCGTAACTATCAGCTAAAAAAATTACACCTCCAAATTTCCTAACCCTTAATCTGATATCACAAGGTCGAGAATTTCTTCTTTTTAATGTAAGCCCAAGGTTGGATGGAGAATGGCTTGAGACAAAGAACAACTCTTAAGACATAAATGGCAAGTCGAGTGTTAGCTCTGGGTAGATCATGAGCTTGGGTCATGGGTTGATAAAAGACCAAAAATATATTTAATGAGCGCCACCATATTTTTCAATACAATAACCAACAAAATTTAACTGTTCTTGTATAAGGGGAATGCGGAAACCTTATCTTAACACCACTAACATAGCCATAAAACCTGAATTTCACTCTTTAGGACACACTTACCAAGACCTCAACCACCAGATGTCATACAGATGTCTCGGCTTTACCTGTGAACAAACAAGAATACAACATGGACACCATTTGTGTCCTCAAAAATATTTGCCAAAAATAAAATAATAGAATTTAGGCTTCTAAAATATATACTGAGGGAATTTGTTTTCATTACACACAATTTCTAATCCGGGAGGACTTGCAATTTTTTGAATGTTAAATAATATAACGTCTTTCAAAAACAAAATAGATTCTATTTGGATAAATTTCTGAATATATATATATATATATATATATATATATATATATATATATATATATATATATATATTATGACATTTGACATTTATCAAAGGATCTACAAAGGTAGTTCGTTAGTGCTACGGATAAAACCAAAAATTTTCCATTTTATCAAGCTATACTAAAAGTTAAAAACACTACGGTTAACAAAGATTGATGAATAGTTACTTGTTGAAAGCATAAATAGGATATTACGTACTAGAAGTACAGCGTTTGAAGTCTATAAAAAGCATTATTATTTGTTTGCATATACGAAGGGTATCTAATGCATCTTCGGTTGAATGTGTATAGGTTTTGTCTTCAGTTTAGCATTTGTAATTTTTGCAGGATACTGTATGCCAATTATAATTTTGAGTTTCCTAAAATAAGATATGTTTAATACATTTAAAATATAAATCAACATAAAAATTTTGAAATGTCAAATAAAATGTAAATAAAAACAAAGATGTTCTAAAATAGTAATTAGGTCGATTTAAGTTAAGTTAGTTGAATGCATCCCTTATGTTATATTAGTTAGTAGGCTAGAAATAAGTTTGTTTTTTGGGGTTGTCTAGGTGATAATTGTTTAAAAGGGAATTGATTATAAAATTGTTTGAAAAGATTATTATAAAATTTTTGAAAGAGTTTTACACATAAATTTTTGTACTTTGATAAAATTGTTTTGCTAAGAGCTTGTACTGAGAATTTTGAAAAATTTAAATATACATGTTAAAGTGCATGCATTTCATTTAATCTATTAAAAGGAAAGTGAAAGTGAAACGACGAAAATTAATTTGTTAAAGAAAAAAGGAATTCAAATATACCACCATAGGGGCATCCTTTGTTGTGGTTCAGGAGTTGCAGCTGATCAGTTAATTGGTGACGTATAAGGTGTTCGTAGTTGTAGAGTAATAAAACAATTAGTGGTTGAAGTAGTTCCATAAGAGAACCTAAAACTAGAGGAAAAACATTATTGTATTTTATACTAAGACATATTATTTAATAGGTACTCACTGAAAGCGCTTGAGGCAACTTTGTGTATCCTGTTCCAATCCTGTACAACCAGAAACATTCAACGGAGTTACAGGTATAAAGTTAATATTATCTACTCTTCATATTAAGTAATTTTGAATAAATTAAATTTCAAACGTTAACTAGAATAAATAATTGCAGAACAGATTTATCAATCTTTGTTTAATCGGTATACGTAAGCACGACTTAGAGGTTAAGTTTGATTTTGATCGTATACGCTTTAGGTGCTTGTGTTTCAATACCTGTAAGGGGACAAAGAACCTACTTCTCCTTACAGAGTTAAAATACTAGATACAGTTTCCCTGAGAAAGAGTTTCAAAAAGCCGTGGCATAATTGAATTGAGAGCGTTTTATTTTAGTCAATTACAGACTAACACCATATTACAGTTTGCACCTATTATTTTACTCGTATATTTAAGCATCATTACATTTAAAATATCAACATACATAACAATATATATATATATATATATATATATATATATATATATTACTCATATTTAGACCAGGGTAGAAAATTAAATAATCACATCAAATAATTTTAATCACCGTGTAGAAGCTTTGGGAAAAGGGACGTGTTATTAAAAAAACCGTGAAGCATAAAAATTCATTCGTTTCATTAAACATAAGAGATTTAAATCATCTACAAGACGCTTGCTATAAAAAAGGAAGCAGTATTAAAAAGCTACGTGTAATTTAATTATTCCTAGTAAAGAAACAAAGAGAAATTACGTGCAAAAATTTATATTAATTAACTCAATTTTAAGTAACCGGTATTAAACAAAATGTACTGATAATAATTGAATATTTAATTAGGATTCACTAAAAATTAAAGGGTATTATTTTAATTGGAGTTAATTGAACCGTTAGTAACATATAATATCTATAAAACTTGTAAAACCCAATAAAATGCAAATCGTAGAGGGGTTAGTTAGAAGTATTATGTTAAACACCTGCGTATTTTTAAAAAAGCTCATTCTGCGTAAATTTTGCAGATAATTAATGGTTACAGAGAATGTTGGAGAAACCGTCGCATAATAAGTTACGGGAAATGCTAAAGGTGGGTTATTTCATAGTCCACATGGACTGAAATAATCGATAATAAAGAATATCAATTTGCACCAATAAGAACAGGGTAGATAGAGACAGATAATATGCGCAAGACCGAGACACATATAGTAAAAGGCGTGAGTGGAGCAACGTCATTGGGTTGCGATTGGTTGAAAATAAAAGGCAAAATTGAGAGGTAAAAATAACATTTCTGTATAAAATTCAATTAGTTATTTCCAGACGTTAAGAGCCGTGTCGAAATTTCTGAGATTTAACTGGGGCGAGTGCAAATTTTGTAAAAATCGCATGCCGGGCTGCGGAATGGGAACCTAGCATGCGAAATTCTGAAGAATTGTCCGTTTTGGGGACTAGACCGACAGACAGGCTAACCTCTATATATACCCAGGTGAATATGAACAAGCTCTCTTAGATCTGCGACTTGATTTAATGCGTTAAACAGTGCTTTTTAGTTTTCCGAGTTTGATAGAATAATTTAAAGTTTGCTCGTATATTTTGGTGATTTAAAACAGTTTGTTCTTTACGTGCTACAATGAATGTACTTTAGTGCACTTAGAAAAGAAGATACAAGGTAATAAAGTTTAGTATCACTGTACCTATTAGTAAAATTTACAACGACATATGAATACACAAAAGTAGGTAGTTTTGGCGTATATTTGTGAAAGAAGTATCAATTTCTTTGTTATTTTTCGGGGGTGTTAATAATTAAATGGTTCGTAAACATGACTGGATCCACAAAACAAGGTTCAGATATACACAGATGAGTTCCGGAAAAGCCCTGAAACAACTTTAGATGAATGGTGATGGAGAAAATTTTAAAAGCGTTGAGAATCAGAAGTCGTAAATATAACCCAGTTGGATTGGTGTGATTAACAGAGGACGATGTACATTGAAGCCACTAGTGCAGTAACCTTCAGGTAACTTATGCTTTGTTGTTGGATTTTGATATTTTGGTGTGTGTTGAATAACTTTATAATTGATTTACTTAAAATGGACAGTAGTGAAATTGTACTAACAATAAAATTTTAATTTTAAGGTGACATTTTCTTGTTTAAGTAGAAAGGGGTATTTAGTATTTATGTTCTGGATTATGATGAAAATTTGGGTATGTCTTTGAGCTCAATTAGACGAACCTGGTTAATTAACGTAAAGGGGTGGGAGATGCTCCCTTTGTACTCAGACTCAGGTCTGCATATATTGTTATAGTAATTAGTAGGCATCCTACAAGGACTTTAATTCTGGATGCACATTAAAATGATAATAAATTTAATCTTGAAATTTTCTGATACTGAAATTTATGCTGAATTTTAATTTTGAAATTTTAATGTATTGTGAATATTGATGTAAATAGAGTTAACGTTGATGTTTGTGATAGGAACGTGTTTGTTTTTTTTATGAATGAGGATGTAAGTTATCTAGAGGAGCAGCCGAGGCGATTAACAGAAGAAAGTCAATCGACGGACCAGTTAAGTTAATAGCTTTTTGTAGGTTTCACAGCATTCTTGACGCCCAATTCGTGAAGCTCGATTCTAATACAGGGAAACACAGCATTCTTAACGCCCAATTCGTGAGGCTCGGTTCGAAAAGCGGAGTACCCGGATTTTGGTGGTTTCACAGCAATATATATATATATATATATATATATATATATATATATATATAACTGCAATATTTAAGTTTATATCTTTATAAAATGTTCTCATAATAATTTTCTAGAACAGAAATAGACTAGTGAAGTTTTGCATTCAAAATTAAGAAGATCTCTGAATGGATCTTTTCTATAAAATTTAATTAGATTGACGTGGAACTTCTAAGTTATTCATAATACATTAATTTCTTTCAATCAGCGAAGTACTTCCTTGATCTTCACAATAAAATTTAATTATCAAAGTGCAGACATTGTAAAATGTAATTAGTCTAATTTATTTTTATTCAACATTAAGTACGCAAATTTCATATGTCGATGAAAGTGCAAGTTCATAATCTCAAAATCTTTAAACATATTTTAAACTAAATTAAGACAGCATATGGCGTCTAGATAGGAAAACTGAATCTATGTTTTTTTATATCTGACATAGGATGTCATTCACAACTTTATTAAATGTACTATTTGCGTACATGTGCAAACATTCTGACAAGCAATCGACATATTATTTAATTCCCTGATTCCTCAAAAACTATTTTCTTTTCACGTTACTCGAATATTTAATGTTAAATAATTTATAGTAATTTACTGTATTTTTAAAGTTATTAAATCCTAAAGAACACTCACGTGCAACGAAACTGCTCTGAACTAAAATACTGGACCTTGACCTCAGCTGTCGGAAATTTCCATATGCATTTAAGTTGTTTGGAATACAACGACTATATTACAAAACCGACCATAATATCCTTGTTTGATGTTATTCATCGGTAAGGTTGAAATATACGGAACACATGTGAAATCACCTTCTACGTTACTGCATGTTATATTAAATAGGACGAAACCATATATTCTTGCTTTAAAATATTGCCTTAAGAAATTGTTTTAAGTTACTATCGGAAATATTATACAAGATATGTCCTTAAGATATTGCACTAAGATGAAAAATATTAGTATAATCTATTTAATTAATATATACCAACTGTCTAAATGATGTCCAAAGGGGCTTCCATCTTCTTAGGCCTGTAGGGATCAACTGAACTGCTCGGAGCGAAGCTTATCGAAAATCATGCTCACGCAACCGCTGTTAGGCTCTACCTCCAGACACCAAGAATTTATCAATTCTTTACTTTTTCTAACTTTGTTTGAAGCCACGTGCTTACACACGGCCATCTCGACTTTACTTATCCTGCAAAGCAGCCTGCCCTTTCGAACGCTGATAATGAAGTGCCAATTGACAACTTGACAGAGTTTAGTAACGAACTTTAGAGCATAAACGTACAAGAATCTATGCGTTATTATGAATTTTATAAATTAATTTCTATTGGACGGTAATTCACAAATTAAATATTTTAAATTATAGCTGTTTTATTTTTATTTTATTGAACAAAATGTAACTAAAAAAAATACGTTACAATCTTTAACATGCGTGACCACACACACGGGACCTTCATTTTACCTCTCATCCGAACGAAGGCGTATTTTTGTGAAAAATGCTCGCCTAACATTTTACAAGCGAACCGTACCACTGAATCTCGGCAAATAGGGCATATAATTAGAAAACAATAGAAGGGGAACCGTGCTGTATATAGGCCGTGTGGGAATTTCAGGAAACTGTGTAGTCTAGCTCAGATTATAGATACGTGGAGGTATGTATCCTACCAGTTTCGAAACGGAAAAGCTAATGACGAAAAAATAAGCGCATGTAAATCTGATGATTATTATAAACAACAGGTGGTGGTTGTGAAATATCTGCAACTAATGTTGACTGTGCGAAAAGATATATTGAAAAAATATTAAATCGGCAAGTGTTCAAGTGCTGGGGAAACTTGGCAGCCACAGGCTGCTTACATCCTTCACAACCTTACATTTGATTTTTCTATGCTGCAACCGAAGGTACTATATTGGCCAAGAAGTAAGTTTTTTTTACCTGAAAATTTTGAATTTTTCCGAACTCTTGCTGTTCCAAGTAACGTAGGGATCTTTAACAGGCGTGACAACACTCACACACGGGACCTCCATTTTACCACTTATCCGAACGAGGGCGTATTTTTGTGAAAAATGCTCGCCTAACATTTTTCAAGCGAACCGTGTCGGGATTCGAACCTGAGACCTCCCCTATGATCAAAGTCAACAAACAGAAACAATAAGAAAAATTGTTAAAAGCATATGTGCGGAGCACAGATGTATGAGGATGATAGCATTGACAGACAAAGTTAATAACAAATAGGCTATAGAAATAGCAGGCGAATAAAGATATCTGTGAAAAAAAATAGGAGAAATAGAAGAGGAGAATACGTTCTAAGGCATTTTTGGGAAATAGTATGGAATATATTACAAGCAGAGATAGGAAAAAGGAGGTAGATGTAGACCTAGATCAGATAGTGATAGATGCAGACTACAAATTTCAGAGAAATATGTAGGTTAGTACAGAATAGGAAACAATGAGGGTATGCATCTAACCAGTTCCAGAACTGAAGACCTAATGATGATGAAAACTTTAAAAAAAAATAGTGAAATTGTTCTACAAGTAAAGAAAAGTAAATTAATTTTAGACGAACATGGATATATCGTGTACGTTTTTTAACATGTTGAACTCGTGTGATTTTTTCATGTGTTCAATAAAAAATACCCAATAGTTAGTACATAACCGTTATCACGAAGAAAAGTGTTGATAACAAGAAACTATCAGTATTCTCTCATACAAATAGGCAGTTTGTTATTCAATACATGAAAAACATGTTTTACTATACAATTTAAAAAAAAATCCGATCCGCTAATTATTGATTACAATAATTGTGAGTTATGATTACTTTTTCTATCTTTTCTTGATATTTTTTCAATGCCTTTAATTTTATTTTATCTGAACCATAATAAGGTCTTGTGTCCCTACCAGTAACTTTACGATTAATATCACTGCAATAAGCGTGAACCATGGTTCGTATGGATAGCTTGAACACCAATGTTTTTATTACATTACTATGATCTAAACAGTTTAAAAAATCAAAAGTAACTACTTCATTCATACTTCATTCATGCAACATTGCTAAAAATTCTTATTGGCTGCATTTGTCCTTAAAAATTTTGTAATCAATTTATGAATTGCATAAAATGTTTCAGCAAATGCTACTGTTTGGTAACACAAGCGTTTGTTCCAATTACCTCCATACTCCCTTTCCTTTATAAGTTTATTAGCAGTGTTTTGGTTACAAAATAAATAATTTTTGCACTGTTTACAACCATGTAATGCTTTCTTAATTTTCCTTAAAATAATGCCAGCAACATAATTATTGGATAAAACATTGAGCTGTTCCACAAGTTGCAAGTCCGTTGAATAGAGTTGTGGTAGCTGTAGTACAATATTGTCTTGAGAGATTGAGGGGATGGTGGTAATGACACTACCAAATCGTTGTTACTTTTAGGAACTTTTTCACTTGAACATAACAACACTTGAATATTTTGTAAAACAGCGGCACAATTATCATCCTCACAACTAAAACTTGGTTTATATAAATTTATCAAATTGTTAATTAAAACAGATTTAAATGTTCCGGTAAAATTTGAAGCTCTAGGATTCACATTCCTCGATCCATGACTTCTAACCTGTCCAAAAAAATTCTCAATTGGGTCCTGATTCCATTTCGAATGGACCTGCACCTTGCCGAAGTTCTAAATTACTAGAACAGGTGAAATGGCTTGCGTGTTCTAATGAGCTAAAGAACCAAACTACAGGTCCAGCCAAAGTAGTAGGGTCGTTTGTGAGGAACCAGACTAAGACAGGTCCCCGAAAGAGGGCAGCGGCTCTTTCGGTACTTAGATTGGCAGAGACCATAGGGGTCGGTATGGCAGTCTAAGACAAACTACCGCGATGTGGAAGGCAACGGGAAACCACCACATTAATCTCCCAAGTACACAGCGTACTTAAATTGATACAAACATGATGGCATTCTCTGGGGTAAAAGATTCCGGAGTTAAAATAGTCCCCCATTCGGATCTCCGGGAGGGACTACTTCGGAGGATGCGATCGGAAAGTTAAAAGTAAGAGTAGGGAACATTCTGCGAGTCGGAGCGTGGAATGTTAGAAGTATGAAGCAAGTAGGTAAGCTAGAGAACCTAAAATCGAAATGAATAGGTTATCACTAGACATAGTAGGGATCAGCGAAGTTCGGTGGCCAGAGGCAGGGGATTTTGGAGTGGAGACTTCAGGGTAATTCATACAGGAGCAGAGGAAGGAAATTTGGGTGTGGGGATAGTTATGCGGAAAAAGATAGGATACTGTGTAGAAAATTACTTACAAAAGAACGAAAGAGTACTCATGGTTAGATTAGAATCTAAACCGGTAAACACAGTAATAATACAAGTATACATGCCCACCTCTAGCTACAGTGACGAAGAGGTAGAAGCCATCTACAAAGATATCGAAGACATATTAAGATACGTAAAAGGACATGAAAATTTAATAATTACGGGGGATTTTAATGCCGTGGTAGGTGAGGGTAGGGAAGGAGCGGTAGTAGGTTTATTTGGTTTAGGCACGAGAAACGACAGGGGAAATAGGCTGGTAGAATTTTGCGACAGGAACAATTTAATCATCACAAACACATTATTTCAACATCATGCTAGAAGACGATATACGTGGAAGATGCCAGGAGATATAGGAAGATATCAAATAGATTACATTCTTGTTAGACAACGGTTTAGGAATCAAGTAAAGACTGTAGAAGCTACCCAGAAGCAGATATAGATACTGACCACAACATCGTAATTATGAAGGCCGCACTTAAATTTAAAAAGCTGAAAAAAAAGGAACGGAAAAAGGCACTTGGACTTAGAGAAACTAAAAGATAAAGATATTCAAGTAAGATTCGAAAAAAAGTCAAATGAATTGCTGAATGATATCGGTAAAATATCTGAAACTAAGGAAGTAGAAACAGAATGGAATAACATTAAATCCAGCCTAGACATGGCGGCCAGAGATATTCTGGGGTATACACAAAAAAGAAAATAAGAAACCATGGATAACAAAGGATATCGTGAATTTAATAGAAGAAAGACGAAAATACAAAAATAAATCAGACGAAACAGGAAAACAAAGATACAAAGCCATAAAATGGGAAATTATTCGAAAATGCAGGAAAGCTAAAGAACAATGGATTGATGAAAAGTGCAAAGAGGTACAAACTAAGATGGAAATAGGAAAGACAGACGAAGCATACAAATTAATTAGAATGAATTTTAGGGATATAAAACCGTATAGTAAAAATATAAGGGACGCACAAGGAAATGTCATTATAGAAAACGTAGAGAAAGTGAGTAGATGGCAAGAATATATAGGGAATTTATATGCAGGAGAGGAACTAACTGCATTAGAACAGGAATCAGACATTGAAAATGATGACTTGGGATATCCTATACTTCGAGACGAGTTTGAATTAGCATTAAAGAGTCTGAAAAATGGTAAGGCGCCGGGTACAGATAAGGTGCAAGCAGAAACTCTAAAAGCCGCTGGACAAGCAGTAACAGAACGTCTCTTCCAACTTGTAAGCTATATGTATGAGACAGGCGAGATACCCAAAGATTTCAAACGTAGCATCATAGTAACTATACCAAAAAAGAAAGGCGCGGATAGATGTGAAAATTTTCGAACAATAAGTTTGACAGCACACGTGTCAAAAATATTAACTAGAATCGTGCAAAGACGAATGGAAAAACGAGCTGAAGAAATATTAGGAGAAGACCAATTTGGGTTTAGGCGAAACAGGGGAACGCGGGAGGCTATTTTAGCTCTGAGAGTGATAATGGAGAAAACAATAGAAAAGGGAAAGCATGTATATAGGGTTTGTAGATCTGGAAAAGCATTCGACAATGTAAATTGGAAAAAATGTTTGAAATACTCAAAAGATTGGAATGAGTTATAGGGATAGACGAATAGTACATAGCTTATACAAAGAGCAAACAGCAGTAATAGAATTAGAGCAGGAGCGTAGAGAAGTAAACATTAGGAAAGGGGTGAGACAGGGATGTGCCCTATCCCCATTGATCTTTAACTTGTACATAGAAGAGGCAATGAATACTGTCAAATGCAGGAAGACATTTGGAATTACTATGCAGGGACAAAAATTGATATGCTTAGATTTGCAGATGATATAGCGGTATTAGCGTCTAGCAAGGAAGAGTTAGAAGCTGCTCTTAATGAAATGGAAACGGTTCTGACAGAGAGATACGGTATGAAAATTAACAAAACTAAAACTAAAGTTCTAGTTTGCAAAGGTGGGGAAAATAAATCAAAAACAAGAATACAAGTATCTAACACGAACTTACAAGAGGTTAAGGATTTCTGCTACCTAGGAAGCCAAATAACGCAAGATGGGAAAAGCACAAAAGATATAAAACAAAGATTAGCACAAGGTCGTGCTACATTTAACAAGAAAAAGCAACTACTGTGCTCAAAGACCACAAACATAGAAACAAGGAAAAGATTGCTTAAAACATATGTGTGGAGCACAGCACTGTACGGCTGTGAAGCCTGGACAGTAGGAGAAGCGGACAAGAAAAGGTAGAAGCCTTTGAAATGTGGTGCTACAGGCGTATGATGAAGATATCATGGACAGACAAAGTTAAGAACGAAGAGGTACTAAAAATGGTAGGGGAAGAAAGAAATATGTGGAAAACGGTAAAAAATAGGAGAGATAGGATGATAGGCCACATACTACGGCATGAGGGAATAGTGCGGAATATATTAGAAGCAGAGATAGGAAAAAAGAGAAGAAGAGGCAGACCTAGATTAGACTACTGCACACAGATAGTAAAAAATGTAGGCTGTAGAGGTTTCAGGGAGATGTGTAGGCTAGCCCAGAATAGAAATCAATGGAGGTACGCATCCAACCAATCCCAAGATGGATAAACTAATGACGAAAAGATAACTGTGCTTAAACATGATGATTATTATAAGTAACTACAAGAATTGATTGGGCAATATTCTCGAATAATGTTAAGTGTGTGAAAGGATTTACTGGAAAACCATTATTTCGGCAAATGTCTAAGTGTTGGGGGATCTTGGTAGCCACAGGTTGCTTAACCTCCTTCACTGAATCTCGGTAAAATAGGGTATAAAATTAGAAAACAATAGAAAGGAACGAGCTGAATACACATGCTGTGTGAGAATTTCAGGAACTATGTAGGCTAGCTCAGAATATAAATAAGTGCAGGTGCGTGTCCAACCAGTTTTGAGACGGAAAACCTAATGACGAAAAAATAAGCGCAGATAAATCTGATGATTAGTATAAACAACTAGTTGTTGGTTGCGAAATACCTGCAACTAATGTTGACTGTGCGAAAAGATAAATTGGAAAATATATTAAATCGCCAAATGGTTAAGTGTTGGGGGAACTTGGCAGCCACAGGCTGCTTACCTCCCTTCACAATCATTGAAGGTCGGAGAAATAGGGCATGTAACTGTAAAACAATAGAAAGTGATCAAACTGCATCTAACAAGAAAGAACAGCGCCTATGAGGAAAGACAACGAACATAGAATAAGAAGAAAATTGTTGAAAGCATATGTGTGGAGCACAGCACAGTATGCCTAGGAAATACGGGCAGTCTGAAACGCAGACAGAAAAACGGTAGCAGCCTTTTGAAATGCTGTGCTTCAGATGTATGGACAGACAAAGATAATGACAAATAAGTTACAGAAATAGTATGGGAACAAGGATATCTGGGGAAAAAGAGAAATAGTAGGGCGGAATACGTTCTAAGGTATTTTTGGGGAATAGTATGTGATATATTACAAGCAGAGATAGGAAAAAAGAGGTAGATGTAGACCTAGATCAGACAGTTATAGATGCAAACTGTGCATATTTCAGGGAAATCTGTAGGTTAGTTCAGAATAGGGAACAATGATGGTACGCGTCTAACCAGTTCTAGGACTGAAGACCTAATGATGATGATGATGGGTCCTGATTAAAGTGGCGACCAAGAAGATACAGAAAATCTCTAACCTTTAAGTAATTCCAAATGTTAATGAAATTGTTCACAGTAAATATCCAATTATTTATGCTGGGTGGTTTTGCCTGGTCCTTTGTAAGGCGTTTCTCAAATTCAATAGACGACAGCATTGATAAAGCTTCTTGTGTCCAAAAACGTATATGATCACTTGTCTGTGAAATTCCACAGCGTAAAGCTTTTCCTTTTGTAGATTGCTTCTGACTGCCGTTCACAACAAATACGCAGTATTTTACCAATTTGATCCGAAACGATTAGATGAATCTAGAAATATAAAACAAGATGCTGAGTTGTTACTTTAAAAAATTATATTTACCTAGCATGCTAGCAAGTCTCATTGTAGATGCAACCCGTTGACTGAAAACTTGTGCAGCTTTTTTACCTTCATTTTTTTAATTTTGGCCTTATAAATATGTTCGTCACATAAATGTGACAGCACTCGTAGTTCTTCGTTTATATTAGGACCATTGTCGAGCTCATATAGTGCAACTATGTGTTCCCACTTTGCTATTTTCCTGGTGGCTCCAAAAATGATATCCTTGTTAAGAAAATTATTTCGTATTCCCTTTAACAAATGAGGAGGATCATATATTGGAAATATTTTTAATCCATCAATTTCAAAGTCCTTTAAAAGGGAGCGAATAACTCTACTGGTCACAAATAATAGCTGTAGGTTTAAAACCAATCTCAATTATTGACTTTATAACCAGTATTAGCATCCGTTTGACCTGACAATATTTTGCCCCACCAAGACCAGAAAAAGCATAGCACAGAGGCTGTTAAAAGATTTCTTAATACCACGGAGCATAAGAAGAAGAACATGGTTTGCCAATTCTGTCAATCTCTCACCATTTCCCATGTCCTCAAACCCTTCAATTAATCCCTTGCTTTCATTAAAGTTAATAGAAGGCATTATGGCCATCTCGTCAAAAATAGTTGAAATATATCTCTCTTCTAGGTTTAGGTTGTCACAGACTTTCTTTAGTGCTAAAAACACATGTGGCATTACCCCTGGCTCAAAGTAAATATTATTCAGCAATCTGTGCAATGTGCTTTTGCTAGGTAGAATAAATATTTTTGCCAAAAATCGATAGCACTTTGGACTTTGCTTATATAAAGTTAAGGCAAATATCTTTTCTTCAAGCAAAAACCGTCTTTGTTTTAAACTTTTTGTCGCTTCTCGCAGCTGACAATTTATCAATTGAATTGCCGAATAATTTAGTTTTGAAAGAGTGTCTTTAAATCTTCTTGTAAATGCATACTTTTCTGCAGCAGCTAACCTTTTCTTAAAACTGTTTTTTGCAGTTATGTTTCTTTTTAACTTTCTTTTCAAACTTTTCAGTTGACTATATATAATACTCTTTTTTGGAGACAATTGATTCAAAGTCTTATAACCCATATTCCTTATGGTAACAGTAGGCGAGTTATGTAATCCCCCATTTGATATATATAAAAGAAACTAATACTTAAGAAGGTATTAGAAATATTAGGAAATGTGCAACAATGTAATTGAAAGACTAAAAAGTTTATTAACGTTCATGGGAACGGAAACGCTACTTTGTAGCACAGGGATAAGTGACAATGCCGATGTGAGGTCTCAGGTGGTCAAAGACAGTCAGGTACCGAGATTACGCAGAAGTAAGCTCACAACAAAGTAGTTATGAATAGATTTAAGATTACAACAATGTATTATGAATAAGAGTCAAATGAAAGCAGACATTAGGTCTGGAAGTTCCCACAGAACTGTGAGGGGGTAGGGAGATTATAAAAGGCCCGGGAGCTCCACTCGCAGTCAGTTCATCAAACGTTCAGCTTTCACATTGCAGTTCGTAGATAGCTCACTTGTACAATTAAGTAATTAATTTTCAGCTTAGAATAATAATTCAAGATTGTCAAAATTCTATGTTCAAATCTGTTTAAAACAAATGTGTTAAAGTTGAAGAAGGACCGCTCGAAGCCACGAACCTTAACTGGCGCAGTCGTAACTGAAGTCAAAAGGGCACTAGCGAATCCAAAATCGAGGAACTGGTGGTCTGGAATTTCAATTCCGAATTTGGCAGAACAAAACAGAAGTTGGAGGCGAAACAAGCATCGTTCAATTCCAGCAAAAAGAAGTTGAAGGCGAAACAAGAATAGTTCAAATTCAACAAAAGAAAAATTGGAGGCGTACAAGAATAGATCAAATCCAAAAGAAAAACCGAAACAAAGAAAGAAATCAATGAAATCAACAAAGCAACTACTGTAAGTTTATTTTCCTTTAAACCAATTGACTTTTATTTTTATTTTTAACAAAAACATTTGATATTTGCTAGTTTATTATTTATATATGTATATTAACTATTGTTACAACTAATTTACGCAATTTTTTGAAAATAATCTGCTCAGCAATTGCTAGAGATTATCTTCAAGCTGTTATTGAAATTTTATCATTATTTTATATGGTATATGAGAAAGATTTATAAGAACTTGAGAAAACTTATTTCCGAGACAAAGAAACTTGAGAAAAATTATTTCTGAGAAATAAAAACTTGAGACAATTAAAAAGTCACAAAGCGCACAAGAGACTATATCACGTTTTAACTAACGCAAGAAAATCTTTAGAAACAAAATCAAACTTCTAATTCAACAACTTTAACTGGCGCAAGAAAATTTTTAGAATTTCTAATTCAACAACCTGGCATTTAACCAACGCAGGAAAATTTTTTTAGAAACAAAAACGAATTTTTAATTCAATAATACGAGAATTAACTGGCGCATAAAAATAATTTAAATATTCCGAGAATAAAAAGCGAAAGCTAAAATCACGAACAATCAAAACTCAAATCTAGTAATAACGCAACTATCCAGACCTAAATTCATCTTATTCCATAAATAGACAACGTACAAATCTATTATTAAAAGCCACATTCTTAATACGCAACAATTGTCTCATTTTTATAAGTGAATAAAACCACGCATAAATCTAATTATAAATTACTGAACAGAAGCTATATAAACATCGCGAAACCTTTCAGCATTGTAAAAATTAAAACAGCATAAATTACGATCGGAAACTTTTTATAAAGTATCAATTTAAATTACTCAGGAAAGATATATATAATTACGGTACTGAGGACGAATTCATACGTGAAAATTTTAATTAAATACTTCAGTAAAATTAAAGAAGCACAAATTGTATTATTCTCAACCACGACATTGTATAAAATCACAACGATTACTGAATAACACCTACAGTATATTTAAAAATAACCTTACAACAGGAACTGACGCTACTAATTATTTGACAACATTGTAAGCATTGCAGACACCTTACAATCGCATAAACCAAAAAGATAATTATTACACACCTAACTAAAATCGACATAATTAAAAATAGAAAAGTTTTAACTAACGCAACTAACGCAAAACATTCAAGCACGATAAACTACCACAAAAACCACTCAGCCTATTAAAACTTTAGAAATTAAAATTAACATCGGCAAATTAAAAATAAACTTAACCAAACCAATACCAAGCGTAACATTTATTAAATAACTACACAACCGTGCAAGTAAACGCAAATTAAGCAAATTAATTTTTAAATAATTTGAAACGACCTAAACTAAAAACAGAAAGTAACCCGACGCAATCTAAACGGAAAAGTAATAAATCCAAGCAAGGAATAACACCACAAACTACAAAATAAATCCAAATTTAAAAAAAAAATTCTTTTTTAAAATTACCCAAATATTCTCTCAGCCAAGATGAGTAATGAAATGATGCTGTACATGGACATGATACCCAACTTTAACGGTGATCAATGTTTATTAAGTGACTACATTTCCGCCTGTGAAATATTCTTAAAAACGTTTTATAAGCCCGGAGATAAGGAAAGGAACACTTTTCTTATCCACCTTATAATCAGTAAACTGACCGGAAGGGCACTAACATTAATAGCAAGTCGAGATGACGTAAACCAGTGGGATGAATACAAACGCATATTAATTGCATATTTCGGCGATCAAAGGAACCTAAAATGACTAGTAAGAAGTTTGATAAACCTTAGGATGGAACACAACCAATCCCCCTATCAATTTGGAATGAAATGCCAAGATGTAAGAAGCTTAATCTTGACAAAACTCAAAATTGAAGAAACCGACCCAAATGTAAGACTTTTAAAAACAAAAATGTACGACGAGATGGCATTAGATACCTATCTAAATGCACTACCGGAACGACTTTCAGATAAAATTAGATTTCAACATCCCCAAGACTTAGAAGAAGCAATGAACATGATAATCGAAGAAGAGAATGCAATGTATTATAGAAACCAACTATATAACCCCAACGCGAATAAAAGCTATACGCCAATAAAAACTATGCAACCCGCGAGACAAATAAATCCACAACAAAAATTCAACCCATTCAATTCACAAACAAACCAAATGAGAACTAATAATCCACATCTTAATAACTCAAACTTTAACAACCAATACAAACAATTTCCAAGACCAACATTTTACCCAAACTTTTCAAAACCCATATTTCAACCAACATTTAACTCAAACTTTTCAAAACCCGCATTTCAACCGAGATTCAATCAAAATGTAAATCAGCAAAGACCAGCATTCAACGCGAATCCTATTAGGAACTCACCAATGATAAACAATAATAATCCCAATAACTATTATAAACCTACACCAATGGATACCTCATCTGGTAACTTGTACAAACGAGTTTAGAAATATATGTTAAATTATTCAACAATTCTGGCCCTGAACTTATAAGATGCACAAGAAAATTAATAACATTAGACGACCCTGACGAAATAAATGACGTTATCAGAAACCAACACGAAGGAAAGACCAACCATCGAGGAATAAATGAAACCCTAAAACAAATCATGAGACGTTTCTACTTCAAGGACATGAAAGAATTAACTACAGACTTTATCAATCAGTGTGAACTATGTAACAAAGCCAAATATGACAGAAAACCCCCGAAGATACCATTAATGTTGACTAAAACACCAGACAAACCTTTTCAAAAATTACATGCAGATACTCTAATAGTAGAAGCACAAAGTTACTTAACAATTGTGGACGCATTTACGAAAATAAGCCAAGCAATACCAATCACTTCTAAAAATAGTATAGACGTAACCCTAGGACACTCAGATTCACGCAAACCGTACGATATACATTATAACAAGGAAATCTATCAGCAATACGCCAAGAATCATAAAGAGAAACTAAAAATAACTCATGACAAAGTAAAGGATAAGTTAGATAACGATAAAGAACGCATTACCGCGACCCGTAATAAAAACACAGATATAAATACATTTTTCATAGGACAAACCGTATTCGAGAAAAATTACCAAAGTAAAAGACACTAAACGGCACCGAGAAATTTAGGCCCCTTTAAAATCAAACAAATATCTGACAAAAACGTAGCCGCAATAGACGACGGCAAGATAACAAAATATGTTCACCTCAAAAATTTAAGACACCCTGTACTTTCAGATGGACAATCATCACCCTTACCGTCAACCTCCACCCAGGTAGAACGGACACAGAAATCATAATTGAAGATATATAGAATAACCCCGGTATACTACCAATAAAATTAGGCAGTATGCAGAACACTATAGATTATTGGACCTTTGCACAAAAATTCAATTTAACCGAGTTGAAACAAGAATTTTAAATAATCAAAAATAATTATTTTTGACTAAAGCAATCGATGGACTCAACAAAATTCGGAAAAGAATACGCAATAGAAATGATGAACTACGACAGTATAACAGAAAGTATTTTGAAAAATATAGAAGACAAATTTAATCGACTAATACCCACAGAACAGACGGCAAGAAGAAAAAGAGGACTAATCAACGGATTAGGAAACATAATAAAAGCAATTACCGATAATTTAGATAATCAAGACGCAGAACGCTATGACAACGCAATACAACAATTAATAGAAAACCAGAACGACATCAAAACCATAATTAGTAACCAAATATCGTTGACTCAATCAACGATCATCAAATTTAATGAAATCTTAAGAAAATTAGTTAGAAATCAAGATAGTATAGCCAATCGAATACAAACATTAGAAAATAACATGCAAACTACCATGTTAGGCATGCGAGATTTAATCAGATTCAACACGATATACAACCCTTACCTTAATGCAACAAATCCTAGCAACGTTAGAAAACGCAGTAACCTTTGCAAAATTAAATACCCTACATTCAAGTATCATAGAACCAATTGATTTATTAAAAGAATTATTAAGAATAAAATCCTTCATAACTAACAGTAAATTGCCTTTCGATGTAATAGAATCAAACATTTTAATATTTGAAAAAATAGCTATAGTTAAAGGCTATGTAAAAAATAACGATATAACGTTTTTAATAGAAATACCAATAGTAGAGAATAACAGTTACAATTATTATCATTTATTTGCTTTTCCAATGAAAATGACTAGCACATACCAAGTTATTATTCCAAAAGCCAAATTCCTATCCTTAAATGAACTAAGATATGGTTATACGAACGAAAAATGTGATGAAGTAACACCCAATCAATACTTATGCCAATCATTGACGACAACAACAATTCAAGAAGACAGCCCTTGCGAAGTACAACTACTCAAATTTACCAATCATTACGAAAATTGTGAAGCCAAACCTGTACTAATCACCAATATGAAAATTTAGAAAGTAACGGAAAATAAATGATAGCCATTTTCCCCACCGAAGTAATCGCAACAATGTACTGCAATCAAGATGAAAGTAATTTAGCATTAACCGGAAGTAAATTAATCACCCTTAAAGAAAATTGTTATTTGAAATTAAAAAATGAAATAATTAGAGTTTGCCAAGATCCCGTACAAAGCAAGAAATTAGCAAATCTACCCGATTTACAAATCAAGATCACTCAAGACGAAGACGAAGAAATAATTCAAAAACCAATGCAATTGGAACAGCTGGATTTAGACAACCTCAACCACGGCATGAAACTCATGGAAGATTACAAAGAACACCTAAACGAAATCAAGACGCCCAAAGTGCACTACGATAACATTAGTGTATGGACAATTATATTGATTATATTGACTATTTTATTGATCATTTATGTAACTTATAAAATATGTATTAGATATAAAAATAATAAAGGAAACAGACTTAGATTTAAGGCAACTAAAGAAACAAATGTACCCCTAGAAAGTATGAATTTTAAGAAATGAGATTAAACGATTTTATTTAATTAAAAATCAAGAAAGGTAAAAAAACCCTTAGTTTTTAATGTACGTCGGGAGGAGATATGTAATCCCCCATTTGATATATATAAAAGAAACTAATACTTAAGAAGTTATTAGAAATATTAGGAAATGAGCAACAATGTAATTGAAAGACATTTTATTCAGTTTATTAACGTTCATGGGAACGGAAACGCTACTTTGTAGCACAAGGATAAGTGACACTGCAGATGTCAGGTCACAGGTGGTCACAGACAGTCACGTACCGAGATTACGCAGAAGTAAGCTCGCAACAAAGTAGTTATGAATAGATTTAAGATTACAACAATGTATTATAAATAAGAGTCAAATGAAAGCAGACATTAGGTCTGCAAGTTCCCACAGAACTGTGAATGGGTAGGGAGATTATAAAAGGCCCGGGAGCTCCACTCGCAGTCAGTTCATCAAACGTTCAGCTTTCACATTGCAGTTCGTAGATAGCTCACTTGTACAATTAAGTAATTAATTTTCGACTTAGAATAATAATTCAAGATTGTCAAATTCTATGTTCAAATCTGTTTAAAACAAATAAATGTGTTTAAAGTTCAAAAAGTCTTTTTAAAAAGGACCGCTCGAAGCCACGAACCTTAACTGGCGTTGCGCCTAAAATCATATTAAAATTAATATACACTATAAATGTAAGAATAGTTGTAAATCGTACCTCTAGTTCTTCTGTGCTGTTCTATAGTGTATGATTCCGCCTTAAGTTTTTTAATAGCTGCTACTACGGGAACTTCTGTTGTATTGCAGTGAGAATGTAAGTAATAATCGTTCAAAGCACCCTCTTCTGCAGAGACTGCAGTACTGCTGCAACTCGGTCGAGAGCAATCCCATTGATTGTTTATTGGATCGTTGTACTTTAAAGCTGTCACTTTTGCGTTAACCGATGAAGTTAAATTTGCAAGCTCCCAATGATATAAAAATATAATAATTATAATTTGTAAAAAAATTACAATACTGATTTATGTATTTCGATTCTTTTGTGAGAGATAATAAATTTTAACTGTTTCGCAGCCCAACGTTCAATTAGCTTACTTACTTGGCATATGCAAAGTAGGTATCGCATTTAGATGAACTCTTGTAGAACAGAACTATAATCATGTTCTTCAAAATGCCAGTGACAAATTCTTTTGACGCTATACAAATATAAAAAATCTAGATTAAAGAGGTCTTTATCCTTAATGGCATTTAACCACAGATTAAATCTCTCAATATCTTTTTTGGGATTAGAAAATCTGTTTCCTAGATGTTTTGTCTTCGCAGCAGGGTACACAGCATTTTACATAACCCATTATGTAATGTAACAGGCTACTACTACCGCGTTTCTTTAATTTAAAACAAGTAATAATAATGGTCTTTATTACTCACTGTTCACAAGTCTAATTAACAGTATATGCCTTATTTATAGATGTTTTCAGTCCACTTAACAATGAAGCACTATTACACTAATGAATTTACAAGCACTAATATCTTCTTAAACTAACTTCTTTACCATAGGTTCATTAACAACACTAACACAACTATTTGTTTATACACTTCTATTTATTTATGTATACTACAAGCTGCATGTACATTAGACACAGCATATCACATTTATGTAAACTTCTAAAAGCTCAAAACTACTATTACTTTAAAACGTTATAATTTATATTCGACATTCTAGTATAGACTGACCCTTGCATTTCTTAGCGGTCTTATATATACTCAGATTTAAAGTTATGACTCATCTTCTGGTACTTACGAGAAGCTTCCAGTTCTGGCAAGAATGAACAGTGCCGGCGGCGGTTTTTGTGTGTTTGATTGCTAGAAGCATCTAGAATCCTGAAGCCTATGCAGACCCTACAACGCTTGTGTGTTTGACGGGTTGCCTAATAGTAGCTCGCAACAGTAATAAATCTAAAAATATACTGCAGTTAGAAAACAAGTAAATATTTCAAAAAACAAAATAAGCTTTTTCAATAGAAAATTCTTAGGTTAAAATTATAATCAGTTGCCAAATACTTAACTTACTTACCTAATAAACTAAAGATTTATTAACAAAAAGTCACTATAACTTATAATATAAACTACTACTGTACACTAAGAAACGAAGTTCTAATTATAATAATAGACACGATAAACGTTTATACACAGATTGCCACTAAACTAACATAAAATAAACTACTACTATACTAAAAAAACGAAATTGTAATTATAATTATTAGCACACGATAGACGTACGACTTTATAATAAATTAATAAGAAAACCAACAATACATTACATATTATTGCAAATGTGTAATGACAAATGTCAAATGCAAGGCTACTATTAACACGCATGTTTATTGAATTAATAGCGCCCTCTAAGGGATGGAACGAAAAACAAAATGATCACGTGATTGTTCGATTCCAGCGTATTTACGTGAAACATCTAAAGAGATAGGTTATCTGTGGTAGGCACTAAACAATAATAAAAACAAAGGAATAATAAAATAACAAATATTCCTAATATATAAAACGTTTCTTATTTACAAAACCTGTGAGAACACGAGCGTCTCACGACAGTAATGCCGTGGCTGCAATGATAGGTTAGGTTACTGTTAGAAATAGATATCATTATTAAAATTAGACATTATTATTAAAAAACACAAATCACTTAACACACATATCAGAATAGTCTGCAACTGTTGTAACAATTACGATTTTCTGTTATTCAAATATACAATTTTATTCCATACACCTAGTCAATAAATATTAAATTTCTATTAAAAACCTTTTATTCTGATTTCATACATAGTACGCCATCTACATTAGAATAGCAAAAGTGAACTTTAAGTGAACTTCTAGTTGTTTGTATCTTGATTCAATATCTCCCTTCCCGGCGCATGCTTGTATAGCAAAGATTGCCTCGTGGAATAAGCCATTTTGATATCAGATGTAATCCGAATACCAGTGTTATCCAGGGGCTGCAGGTTTTTAATTAAACATGCCGTCCCAACAATTAGTTAAGTGGAGTCAACGTGTACCATAAGTTTAGATTTGATGGCAGCATCGACCTAAAAAGGGTTGTAAATATATTTTTACGGTAAGAAAATATTTCGCAAGCTTACCCCAAAATTCTATTCTCTCGTTTGATTTCAGCACAGGTTCTTTTTTAGCTTAGAGTTTTAAAGATTAAACTACCAATTATTATATATAAAGACAAACTTTAATTCCGAGTTTTAAAATATTAAATTCAAGTCACACGTAATGAAGCAATGGAAATTAAGTATTATAAAAAAAACAATCGTTAACCATAAGGCAAGCACGAGACTGAGAGACAGCTTCAATTGTTGCTAGGCAGGAAAGTGGAAACCCCCACATGTGATTGGTTTGTATGAAGGTCAAATCCGGACCCCTGCGTCAGCCAACTATAAGAGTAAGAACGCAGATGTTTAAAAAAAAATTTAAAGAAGAAAAACCGGCTGTCAAACAGATAGCCAGCGGTGAGTCATCCTCCATTTTTATACTTATAGTCTTTTCAAGCAACTTTCATTTAAAATGCTCAAATAATTTTTGAAGAAGATATATATAAGTTTGTTTAAAATTAATTCTCGAAATTTTGCTAAGGTTCATAAATCAGTTAATTTCACGTAAAATTTAGTTTGAAAATTTAGTATTTGGATAAGGCATATTTGACCTTAATATTTTTAAGGTATTTGTGTAAGATTATGTTTGAAGTTACAAAGTTGTATTAAAAGGTTTGCTTTACTAAACATGTGATATGATAAGAATTGTTTGCCGACTTATTGTGTATAACACATTGTGATAATTCACCTGAAGCATAGTTCAATATCGACAATAAGTATTTTTCTTAGACTTTTGATTTTATTAAAAATAGCTTTTAAAATATAGAGCCATAACCAGCGAAATTTGTTTCTTGTACACTGAACAGGATCTTATTCAAGTAGCATGAAGTCACTGTAACATAAAATGAAAGTCTTATATCTCTTAATGAGATTTGAAGTAATTTATGCAATAAAGAAAAAATATTCCAAGAATGCTTAGAGATTAATATTAAATAGTAATAACGAAACTGTTTCTAAAGTCTCCCTATAGATAAGTTTGTATAAACGATGTATATATACATATTTTTTTTTAAAAAATCAATAGAAAAAATATTAAGTTGTCTCAAAATTTTCTTTCTTTGAAGTCAACAGTAATTGTCCTACAGAAGCAAACAGTTTACAAATATGAAATCTTAGTATTAAAGAAAGGTATCATTGTTGTTAAAGTTTTTTTTGAAAGTATAATTTTGACTTGTGGATTTACTTATAATTTTTTTTGTGATAAAGTAACTAGGCTCTAACGAAGCCCTAGTTTGAACATGTTTAGGTGTGGGTAAATTTTCAGATAGCACGAGATCGTCGTTCCCATTCCAGATTGCAGAGACCAAAGCAAGTATTTTTGTTTATGTTGCTCGTCTTAAATTTTTCTCTTTCGAAGATTTCCGTATCTGATCAAACACTCATTAAGATACGGTGGCGTCCAATGAAATTTCTTTTGTTTTATCGTATACCATCCTACGACCCTAGCTCATAGCTCTGCCCTACGTTGAAGAAGCTTAGCTGGCTGGGAGATATCTTTAGAGAAACCCTTTTTTTCGCAAAGCCATTTAACATCCTTTTTACCCTGGGCTTGACCGTCAAACAGGAACCCCTCGTAATCTATCGAGGCTCTGCTGCCTGTATGGTAGAGCAGACATATTATTTTCCTTTTGAAGAATTTAATAGGTTACACTGTTCTGATATGCATGTTAAGTGATTTGTGTTTTTAATAATAATATCTATTTCTAACAGTAACCTAACCTATCATTGTAGCCACGGCATTACTGCCGTGAGACGCTCGTGTGAGAACAGCTATTAAACATAACCTCAAACGTTACCCGACTACCGATATCAACGTACCAAAGAATACACTGGGTTGCAACACTTCTCTTAAGATAACAGCTACATCTAATAAATGCAATTCCCTCTATCTCGGTCTTCTCTACATTAGCGAATTCGCTATAATATCAACATAATTAGGAAAGTAGTATATTTAAGGTTATCACACTTTAAATAATTGTACAATTAAATTTTGTATTTAGTTCTTTCAACACGCTCATGCAAACTACAAGATTGATAACTACTTTTATGGAAATAGTGTTCTGTAAAACCTAATGTTTTGCTAACAGAAGCGGTGTGGTATTAAAAAAGCTCCCCTTATGAACATACAATAAAAAAAAAAGATTATTGGGTTGCTATTTTTACTTAAAAACCAGCAGTTTATGTGACTATTGTGCCTCATCAATAATTGACCTATTAAGACATGTGTGATCTCATTCTAAAGACCGTCCATTCGTATGCAATTTGACATCACAAAAAAGGTAAATTATAAATACATAATACGCTTACATAAGAAGGAATACCCATGCCCATGTAATTTACGTAATTATAGCACATCGCGCAAAAGCCATTTACAAGGACATATACAATCGAGTACTAATGAATATTTATTCCAATGTAATTTGTGTGATTATATCGCTTTACAAAGAAATCATTTACAAAGACATATGCAGTCGCATACTACCAAACGTACATACGCATGCAATTTGTGTAACTATACTGCTTTACAAAGAAGTCATCTACAAGGACATATGGTATCGCATACTAACGAACGTCCATTCATATGTAATGTGTGTGAGTATGCTGCCTCAAGAAAAAGTGTTTTACAAAGGCATTTGCAGTCGCATACTAACGAACGTCCATTTGCATGCAATTTGTGTAATTATACCTCTTCACGGAAATGCCATCTACAAATACATATGCAGACGCATACTAACGAACGCCCATTTACATGTAATTTGTGTAATCATACCGCTTCACAAAGAAGTCATTTACAAAGACATATGCAGTCGCATACCAACGAACGTCCATTCGCATGCAATTTGTGTAATTATACTGCTTTTCAAAGAAGTCATTTACGAGGACATTTGCAGGCACATACTAATGAACGTCCATTCATGTGCAATTTGTGTAATTATTCCGCATCACGAAGAAGCAGTCTAAAAGACCATTTGCTATCGCATATTAAGGATCGTCCATTTCCATGTAATTTGTGTGACTACACCGCATCACGTAAAAGTCATTTACTAACACATATGCAATCGCATACTAACGAACGTTCATTTGCGTGCAATTTGTGTGAATATTCCGCATCACGAAAGTGTGATTTAGAGAAACATATGCGAACGCATGCTAACGAACGTCTATTCGCATGCAATTTGTGTGATTATTCCGCATCACAAAAAGGTAATCTAAAAGACCATTTGCTGTTGCATACTAACGAACGTCCATTTCCATGCAATTTGTGTGATTACGCCACATCACGTAAAAGTCATTTATTAATGCATATGCGGTCGCATACTAACGAACGTCCATTCGCATGCAACTCGTGTGATTATGCCGCCTCACGAAAATGTATTTTAAAAACACATATACGAACGCATACTAACGAACGTCCATTCGCGTGCAATTTGTGTGATTATTCTGCATCACGTAAAAGCACTCTAAAAAGACATTTACTGTTGCATACTAAGGACCGTCGATTGCATGCAATTTATACGATTACTTTGCAATAGAAAAACGAACTATAAAAAATAATTTGGTGTTACATGGTACGGAGTGTCGTTTTGTTTGATTCTGCATCAGTTTCACAAACAAATATATTATAAATACATGTGCAATCTCACAGTGATGAACGCCCATTTGTTTGCAATATATAAATATTTCACATTAAAAGGAAATAATCTGAAACCACATGCGCAATGTTATACTAGTGAAGGTCAATTCATCTGCAACTTGTGTGATAACTCGATCGGTGTGAACTTAGCGATGAGAGTGAGCGACGAAAAGGTCGAACTGGCAACATCACTAGCCTCGCGTGTAGTAATTTTTTTCTTAACCTTCCTCCCGAGTTTTTACGTTCGAACGTGTCCTCGGTTAGGTTACTGTTAGAAAATAATTTATTATTAAAAAACACAAATCACTTAACACGCATATCAGAACAGTCTGCAATAATTTTAGCAACAAAAAAACAAGACTGTTTTGATATGCGTGTTAAGTGATTTGTGTTTTTTAATAATATCTATTTCTAACAGTAACCTAACCTCAAAAATGGGACCCGTTCGAACGTAAAGACTCGGGAGGATGGTTAAGAAAAAAAATTTTGCGCCTCGCGTCAAGTCGAGATTATTATGTCAACATTACCCGAGCATTTCGCATAAATGCCATGCAATAAAAAAAAGTCCATAATGGAATGAATAATAAAACTAATTATTATAAATAAGTTTATTGCAAAAGCTTTCATTGCATTATTTAAAAAAACAGAATGTAACAGAACAAAACTGTAGGCATAAATTTCTGAGCACTTGGTGCCTACCTACTGAAAGTGTATATCATTTCCTAAACAAGAAAAATTAAAAAACGTGTTAATCCTCTTTGAGCCAGTTACAAATCTATATCAAAGATTAAGCGTTCGATAGACTATTATTAGAAACCATTTTTAACGTTTGCTCCACGAAATAAGGGTAAAAAATTTCACTTGCACGTATCGAACATATTACGCGTACTAAAAAATTCAACTTGAAACATTAAAAAACGTGTTAAACCTTTTTGAACCAGGTTGAAATTATACCAAAAAATAGAGCGGTCAATAGGCTTTCATTATCCGCCATTTTGAACGTTTTCTCCACGAAGTAAGAGTGCAAAAATTCACTTGCACGGATCGAACATATACGCGTCCCAAAAAAATCAACTTTGAAAAATTAAAAAACGCATTAAGCCTTTTTGAGCCAGGTTGAAATCTATACCAAAAAAATAGAGCGTTCAATAAGCTTTTATTAGACGCCATTTTGAACGTTTACTCCATGAAAAAAATTTATTTGCACAGATCGATCATATTACGCGTCCTAAAAAATTCAATTTTGAAACATTAAAAAACCTGTTAAGCTTTTTTGAGCTAGATTGAAATTTAAACGAAAAAATAGAGCGTTTAAGAGGTTTTCATCAGATGCCGTTTCCAGCGTTTGCTCCACGAAGTAAGAGTGAAAAAATTCACTTGCACGCATCGAACAAATTACGCGTTCTAAAAATATTCAAATTTGAAACATTAACACATTCCCTGCCAAGCTGATTTTCATATATGTGCCTCCACGCGCCAATGTTATTTAATTAGCCGCTATTTTGAACGTTTGCTCCACGAAGTAAGAGTAAAAAAATTTAGCTGCACGGATCGAACATATATGTGTCCCAAAAAATTTATCTTTGAACAATTAAAAAATGCGTTAAGCCCTTTTGAGCCAGGTTGAAATCTATACAAAAAAACGAGCGTTTAATAGGCTTGCATTAGCCACCATTTTCAACGTTTGCTTCACGAAGCAAGAGTAAAAAAATTTGCCTACACGGATCGAACATATACGCGTTCCAAAAAATTCAACTTTGAACAATTAAAAAATGCGTTAAGCCCTTTCGAGCCAGGTTGAAATCTATTAAAAAAATCGAGCGTTCAATAGGCTTGCATTAACCACCATTTTCAACCTTTGCTTCACGAAGCAAGAGTTAAAAAATTTACCTACACGGATCGAACATATACGCGTCCCAAAAAATTCAACTTTGAACAATTAAAAAATGCGTTAAGCCCTTTTGAGCCAGGTTGAAATCTATAAAAAAAAATCGAGCGTTCAATAGGCTTGCATTAACCACCATTTTCAACCTTTGCTTCACGAAGCAAGAGTTAAAAAATTTACCTACGCGTCCCAAAAAATTCAACTTTGAAAAATTAAAAAACGCGTTAAGCCCTTTTGAGCCAGGTTGAAATCTATACAAAAAATCGAGCGTTTAATAGGATTGCATTAGCCACCATTTTCAACGTTTGCTTCACGAAGCAAGAGTGAAAAAATTTACTTGCACGGATTGAACATATATGCGTCTAAAAAAAAATTGAACTTTGAAAAAGTAAAAATCGTGATAAGCCTTTTTGAGCCAGATTGAAATCTATACTAAAAAATCAATCGTTCGATAAGCTTTCATTATCCGCCATTTTCAACGTTTACTCCACGAAGTAAGATTGAAAAATGCACTTGCACAGATCGAATATATTACCCGTTCTAAAAAAATTCAACTTTAAAAAATTAAGTTTTGTTAAGCCTTTTTGAGCCAGGTTAAAATCTATACCAAAAAATAGAGCGTTCAATAAGCTTTTATTAGACGCCATTTTGAACGTTTACTCCATGAAAAAAATTCATTTGCACAGATCGATCATATTACGCGTCCTAAAAAATTCAATTTTGAAACATTAAAAAACCTGTTAAGCTTTTTTGAGCTAGATTGAAATTTAAACGAAAAAATAGAGCGTTTAATAGGTTTTCATCAGATGCCGTTTCCAGCGTTTGCTCCACGAAGTAAGAGTGAAAAAATTCACTTGCACGCATCGAACAAATTACGCGTTCTAAAAAAAATTCAAATTTGAAACATTAACACATTCCCTGCCAAGCTGATTTTCATATATGTGCCTCCACGCGCCAATGTTATTTTATGGTAGTTTTTTGCATAAAAATCGTTACCATTCGGTTATTTAGTCACAATTTATTTATTTTGCAAAAAAAACTAAAAAGTTTATGTTGGTCCCATCGGACCAACGCGGCCGGTTGAAGCACGTTGTGGCTGTACACGCCGTTGGTCCCATAGTGTGATACGGGTTACGAGACACGAAGCGACATAGCCTACAATTTTTATATGATAAACTATGTGTGTTACAAAGAGTTGTCAGTTTGTGTGTTGTTTTATGTCTTTGTCTCCGAAACAAATAAATAATGTAAGTAACAATTATTATATTCAACTGATCATTTCGATAATATATGTTGTTATTCCAGAATGTCTAAACGTAAACTGACAAGCAGTCAGATACAAAAATACGCAGATAATTTTGGTGATATGTCAGACGATGATGACTTCGAACCGTTTGAGGGGTCAGATAGTGATGAGTCATTCCAGTACGAATCCGAATCGGACATGTCATCAGATTCAGAAACTATAGAAAATATAGAGACTTTCATTCAAAATACAAAACGAATGAAATCAGGTACTGATGTTGCATCATCTTCCACAAGTTGTTCAGTACCTGAAACATTAACAAATGCAGTGTTGCCGGTTCAGGAAATACTGGCTAATGAGCAAGAGTCGCCGAACTTAGGACCATTATCTAAAGGAGGTTCAAAATCAAATGAAGATACATTATTATGGGGGCCCACAATTGGAAACTATAAGTCGATAGATCCTTTCTCTATTTCATCGGGAATAAAACCAGAGGTAGCAGCATTATTGGCGGACGGTACACCAGGTGATTTTTTTGATGCTATAGTAGATAATAAAGTTATATCCCTTATTTGCAACGAGACAAACAGCTATGCGACACAACTTGTTGTAGTTGAGGACGCTCCATCAAACTCCCGCCTGCATGCTTGGAGTCCTATCACAAACTCTGAAATCAGATAGTTTTTGGGGTTAGTGGCTTGGATGGGATTAGTAAAAATGCCATCACTGAATGACTATTGGAGTACTGACAGACTATTCAGGAACAATTTTGCACCAAGCGTTATGTCAAGAAATCGATTTGAATTATTATTACGTATGATTCACGTTGTTGACAACGGAGAGGCAGATAAAAGTGATAAACTGTATAAAATAACACCCCTGTTGGATATTTTAAAAACAAATTTTCAGTTGTATGTTCCGTGAAGTATTGATATGTGTAGACGAAACTCTTCTACCATTTAGGGGAAGGCTAGGGTTTCGTCAATACATCAAAACAAAAAGGCACAAATATGGAATAAAGTTATTCAAACTTTGTTCTGGGATTGGGTACACATATAACATAAAAATATATGCAGGAAAGGAAGACAGTACTGTCACTCGACAAAAAGTTGTACTATATCTTACTCAAGGTTTAGTAAATGAAGGACGAACACTTATTATTGATAATTGGTATACTAGTTTGCCTCTAGCCAAAAAAATGTTGGACGCCAATACTCATGTAATTGGAACTTTCTGAAAAAACCGAAGAGGTCTGCCCAATGAAGTTGTAAAAGCTAAGTTAAAACGTGGTGAAATTTACTCCATGGAAAACCAATACTTCATAACAATTACCAATTGGAAAGATAAGAGAAACATTTTGATGCTTTCTACAAAACATGGATCTGAAATGGTAGAAGTGTCTTGCAATCAGCACACAAAATACAAACCCAAAGTTGTAGTGGATTACAACAAAGGTAAAGCAGCCGTTGATTTATCTGATCAATTTGGGGCCTATTCAAGGAAAAGCATAAAGTGGTTCAGAAAAGTTGGGTTTGAACTTATTCTGACTACATCGTTAGTAAATGCCTACATTTTATATAAACTTGTCAAGGATGAAACCAAATCGATAACAGATTTCAAAAAAGATGTAGTCAAGCATCTGATAGCAGCCAAGGAAACGGCAGATTCTGCCACTCAGACACAAAAATCTTCTGCTAATCATGTTATGAAATTGAAGAAAGAGGGAAGTAAGCACAATAGAAGAAAAATGTGCAAAAATTTCTACAAAAAAAATTCTGAAACACACGGGCGAAAATACGCCATGAACAAAACTAAAAAAGTCAACACATATTGTGAAAATTGTGAAAATGAGCCTCATTTTTGCGTAGTGTTTTAGTGACGTCCATAAATCAGTTTCTATGTATGTATCTTTAAAAGCAAGAGTTCCTAAATAAAATTTACGAAAAATTTGGATTTTTAATTTTTATCACTTTACTATCAAATAATGGAGACCACACGACACAATTTTCAAAAAATAAATGAACTATTCCTAGAGTATATGCCATCTACGCCACGTTGGTCCTTTAGTGTGAAATATTGTATATAAATCTGAACCAACAGCCTAATAAGCGTTTAAAAGTGTGTTGGTCCCATGGGACCAACGCGGCCTGTTAAAACAATACTGGTGTTGGTCCCATGGCACCAACGTGGCAGGAAAGTGTTAAGAAACGTGTCAAGCCTTTATAATCCAGGTTGAAATCTATACAAAAAATCGAGCGTTTAATAATAGGCTTTCACTAGTTGCCATTTCCAACGTTTGCTCCACAAAGTACGAGTGAAGAAATCACTTGCACAGATCGAATATATTACGCATTTTAAAAAATTAAAAAACGTGTTAAACCTTTTTGAGCTAGATTGAAATCTATACCAAACAATTGAGCGTTCAATTGGTTTGCATTAGCCACCATTTTCAACGTTTGCACCACTAAGTAAGAATGAAAAAATTCATTTGCATGGATCGATCATATTACGCGTCCTAAAAAACTTCAATTTTGATACATTAATAGACGTATTAAGCCTTTTTGAGCCAGGTTGAAATTTATACGAAAAAATCCTGCGTTCGATAGGCTTTCATCAGCCGCCATTTTCGACGCTTGCTCCGCGAAGAGTGAAAAAATTTACTTGCACGTGTCGAACTTATTACGCGTTCTAAAAATATTTAACTTTGAAACATTAAAAAACGTGTTAAACCTTTTTGAGTCAAGTTCAAATCTATACAAGAAATCAGGAATTTACTAAGCCTGTATTAGCCATTATTTTCAACGTTTGCTCCACGAAGTAAGAGTGAAAAAATTTTCATGCACGGATCGAACGTATACGCGTCCTAAAAAAATTCCGTGCAAGTGAATTTTTTCACTTTTAATTCGTAGAGCATAGGTTGAAAATTGCGGCTAATGCAAGCCTACTGAACACTCTATTTTTTGTATAGATTTCAACCTGGTTCAAAAAGGCTTAACACGTTTCTTAATGTTTTAAAGTTGAATTTTTTTAGAACGCGTAATATGTTCGATTCCTGCAAGTGAATTTTTTCACTCTCACTTCGTGGTGCAAACGTTGAAAATGACGGTTAATGAAAGCCCAACGAACGCTCTACTTTTTGGTATAGATTTCAACCTGTCTCAAAAAGGCTTAACCTGTTTTTTAATGTTTCAAAGTTGATTTTTTTAGAACGCGTAATATGTTTGATTTCAACCTGGCTGAAAAGGGCTAAACGCGTTTTTTAATTTTTCAAAGTTAAATTGTTTTGGGACGCGTATATGTTTGATCCGTGCAAGTGGATTTTATTCATTCCTACTTCGTGGAGCAAATGTTGAAAATGGTGGCTATTGCAAGCCTATTGAACGCCCGATTTTTTGTTATTGACTTCAACCTGGTTCAAAAAGTCTTTTAACACGTTTTTAAATTTTTCAGAGTTGAATTTTTTTAGGATGCGTATATGTTTGATTCGTGCAAATGAATTTTTTCACTCGTACTTTGTGGCGCAAACACGTTTTTTAATGTTTCAATTTTGAATTTTTTAGGACGCGTAATTTGTTCGATCCGTGCAAGTGATTTTTTCGCTCTTACTTCGTGGAGCAAACGTTGAAAATGGCGACTATAGAAAACCTAGCGGACGCTCTATTTTTTGGTATAGATTTCAACCTGGCACAAAAAGGCTTAACACGTTTCTTAATGTTTCAAATTTGAATTTTTTTAGGACGCGTAATTTGTTCGATCCGCGCAAGTAATTTTTTCACTCTTCGTGGAGCAAACATTGAAAATGGCAGCTAATGAAAACCTAGCGATCGTTCTACTTTTTGGTATAGATTTCAACCTGGCTCAAAAAGGCTTAACCTGTTTTTTAATGTTTCAAAGTTGAATTTTTTAAAACGCGTAATATGTTCGATTTCAACCTGGCTGAAAAGGGCTTAACGCGTTTTTTAATTTTTCAAAGTTAAATTTTTTTGGGACGCGAGTTAAGGTTCGTGGCTTCGAGCGGTTCCTTTTAAAAAGACTTCTTGAACTTCTTAACACATTTATTTGTTTTAAACAGAAATGAACATTGAATTTTGACAATCTTAATTGAATTATTCTAAATCGAAAATTAATTACTTAATTGTAGAACTGAGTTATCTACGAACTGCAATGTGAAAGCTAAACGTTTGATGAACTGACTGCAAGTGGAGCTCCCGGGCCTTTTATAATCTCCCTACCCCCTCACAGTTCTGTGGGAACTTGCAGACCTAATGTCTGCTTTCATTTGACTCTTATTCATAATACATTGTTGTAATCTTAAATCTATTCATAACTACTTTGTTGCGAGCTTACTTCTGCATGATCTCGGTACGTGACTGTCTGTAACCACCTGTGACCTGACATCTGCAGTGTCACTTATCCTTGTGCTACTTTGTAGCGTTTTCGTTCCCATGAACGTTAATAAACTGAATAAAATGTCCTTCAATTACATTGTTGCACATTTCCTAATATTTCTAATAACTTTTTAAGTATTAGTTTCTTTTATATATCAAATGGGGGATTACATAACTCCTCCCGACGTAAATTAAAAATTAAGGGTTTTTACCTCGTTTAATCTCATTTCTTAAAATTCATACTTTCTAGGGGTACATTTGTTTCTTTAGTTGCCTTAAATCTAAAACTGTTTCCTTTATTATTTTTATATCTAATACACATTTTATAGGTTACATAAATGATCAATAAAATAGTCAATATAATCAATATACACTAATATTATCGTAGTGCACTTTGGGCGTTTTGATTTCGTTCAGGTGTTCTTTGTAGTTTTCCATGAGTTTCATGGCGTGGTTGAGGTTGTCTAATTCCAGGTGTTTCAATTGCATTGGTTTTTGAAGTATTTCTTGGTCTTCGACTTGAGTGATCTTGATTTGTAAATCGGGTAGATTTGCTAATTTTTTGCTTTGTACGGGATCTTGGTAAATTCTAATTATTTCATTTTTTAATTTCAAATAACAATTTTCCTTAAGGGTGATTAATTTACTTCCGATTAATGCTAAATTACTTTCATCTTGATTGCAGTACATTGTTGCGATTACTTCGGTGTGGAAAATGGCTATCCATTTATTTTCCGTTACTTTTTGAATTTTCATATTGGTGATTTGTATAGGTTTGGTTTCACAATTTTCGTAATGATTGGTGAATTTGAGTAGTTGTACTTCGCAAGGGCTGTCTTCTTGAATTGTTGTTGTCGTCAATGATTGGCATAAGCATTGATTGGGTGTGACTTCATCACATTTTTCGTTCGTATAACCATATCTTAGTTCATTTAAGGATAGGAATTTGGTTTTTGGAATAATAATTTGGTATGTGCTAGTCATTTTCATTGGAAAAGCAAATAAGTGATAATAATTGTAACTGTTAATCTCTACTATGGGTATTTCTATTAAAAATGTATATCGTTGTTTTTTACATAGCCTATAACTATGGCTATTTTTTTAAATATTAAAATGTTTGATTCTATTACATCGAAAGGTAATTTACTGTTAGTTATAAAGGATTTTATTCTTAATAATTCTTTTATTAAATCAATTGGTTCTATGATACTTGAATGTAGGGTATTTAATTTTGCAAAGGTTACTGCGTTTTCTAATGTTGCTAGGATTTGTTGAATTAAAGTCAGGGTTGATATTACCTGGTTGTATATCGTGTTGAATCTGATTAAATCTCGCATGCCTAACATGGTAGTTTACATGTTATTTTCTAAGGTTTGTATTTGATTGGCTATACTATCTTGATTTCTAACTAATTTTCTTAGGGTTTCATTAAATTGATGATGGTTGATTGAGTTAACGATATTTGGTTACTAATTATGGTTTTGATGTCGTTTTGGTTTTCTATTAATTGTTGTATCGCGTTGTCATAGCGTTCTGCGTCTTGATTATCTAAATTGCCGGTAATTGCTTTTATTATGTTTCCTAATCCGTTGATTAGTCCTTTTTTTCTTCTTGCCGTCTGTTCTGTGGGTATTAGTCGATTAAATTTGTCTCCTATATTTTTCAAAATGCTTTCTGTTATACTGTCGTAGTTCATCATTTCTATTGCGTATTCTTTTCCGAATTTTGTTGTGTTCATTGATTGTTTTAGTCGAAAATAATTATTTTTGATTATTTGAAATTCTTGCTTCAGCTCGGTTAAATCGAATTTTTGTGCAAATGTCCAATAGTCTATAGTGTTTTGCATACTGCCTAATTTTATGGTAGTATACCGGGGTTATTCTTTATATCTTCAATTATGATTTCTGTGTCCGTTCTACCTGGGTGGAGGTTGACGGTAAGGGTGATGATTGCCCATCCGAAAGTACAGGGTGTTTTAAATTTTTAAGGTGAACATATTTTGTTATCTTGCCGTCGTCTACTACGGCTACGTTTTTGTCGGATATTCGTTTGATTTTAAAGGGGCCTAAATTTCTCGGTGCCATTTTGTGTCTTTTACTTTGGTAATTTTTCTCGAAGACTGTTTGTCCTATGGAAAGTTTGTCTATGTCTGTGTTTTTATTACGGGTCGCGGTAATGCGTTTTTTATCGTTATCTAACTTATCCTTTACTTTGTCATAAGTTATTTTTAGTTTCTCTTTGTGATCCTTGACGTATTGTTGATAGATTTTCTTGTTATAATGTATAACATAGGGGTTCCGTGAATCAGAGTGTCCTAGGGTTAGTTCTAAGGGTGTAAAATTTGTCGATGAATGAATTGTGTTATTATACGCGATTAATGCGTATGACATTAAGTTAGTTATGTGTTCTTTCTTGTAATTTATTCTTAATAATCTGATCTGTTCTAGTAGGGTTGAATGTAGTCTCTCAATTAGTCCGTTGGATTCAGGGTGGTTTTCAGTTATAAAGTGAATTTTTATTTTGTGTAGTTCCAAAATGTTTTGTTTCGTTTCGTTTTTGAATTCGCTTCCGTTGTCTAACATGATTGTTTCGGGCGTTCCATAAAATGTAAAATAATGTAAAAATTCTTGGCTTACGTCTATATTATTATTAGAAGTGATTGGTATCGCTTGGCCTATTTTCGTAAATGCGTCCACGATTGTTAAGTAACTTTGTGCTTCTACTACTAGAGCATCTGCATGTAATTTCTGAAAAGGTTTGTCTGGTGTTCAGTCAACATTAAGGGTATCTTCGGGGGTTTACTGTCATATTTTGCTCTGTCACATGGTTCACATTGATTGATATAGTCTGTCGTTAGTTCTTTCATGTCTTTGAAATAGTAACGTCTCATGATTTGCTTTAGGGTTTTATTTATTCCTCGATGGTTGGTTTTTCCTACGTGTTGGTTTCTGATTACGTCATTTATTTCGTCAGGGCCGTCTAATGTTATTAATTTTCTTGTGCATCTTATAAGTTCAGGGCCAGAATTGTTGAATAGTTTAACATATATGTCTGAGAATCGTTTATACAAGGGTTAAAGTAAGAGTAAAATCGTTTTTTCTCGGGGGTGTATTCCTTTAGAATTTTAATTATTTGTGACTCATTGTCGTCTTTGGTTATCTGAACTTGGTAAATCTTTTTGTTATCTACTTTTGTATATTTTACAGGGTTGGGGTTGTTTAAAACTTCTGTGATTATAAATTGATTGGGCTTCATGTCTATGGCTTCGTTTAAAATTTTAATTGCGGTTTTTGGCTCGTCATTTTGTGTCGAATGTATGGTTTCATTTCATCTGGGTCTTCTCTGATTTCTGTCTCGTCTACGTTTCCTATTACTGATTCGGTTTCTAGTGCGTTAAGTTGGATTCTGCTTAAAGCGTCTGCGTTATTGTTGTAAATTCCCTTTTTGTATATGATCTCATAGTCATATTCTTCTAGTCGAATTCTCCATCTTTGTAATTTTGAGTTGGGTTCTTTGAGTTTGCATAGCCATACGAATGGTCTATGATCGGTGTATATATAAAATTTTCGTCCGTATAGGTATGGTCTAAAATACTTTGTTGCCCAAATTATGGCTAACAATTCTTTCTCTATTGTACTATATCGTTGCTGTTTCGTTGAGGGTTCTGGATGCGTAACTGATGGGTTTATCGTTACCTACTGTTCCTTGGTTTAATACTGCGCCTAGGGCTACATTTGATGCGTCTGTTGTTAATATGAATGGTTTCGAAAAGTCGGGGTATTCTAATACGGGGTGATTTGTTAATATGCTTTTGATTTTATGTACTGCTTTAATAAATTCTGGGGCGTGTACAATTTTGTTTCCCTTTTTTAAACAATTGGTTAGGGGCTTTGTTATTTGAGCATAACCTTTAATAAATTTACGGTAATAAGCGCTAAGGCCTAAAAATCCTTTTATCTCTTTATTCGTTTTCGGTATGGGGTAATTTAATACAGCGTTCGTTTTGTTGGGGTTCGGCATCACTCCTTGGGGTGTTATTATGTGTCCTAAAAATGCTACTTCCTTCTGTAGGAATTCGCTCTTATCTAACTGTACCTTAAATTGTGCTGTTCTTAATCCTTCGAACACTTCTCGTAATCTTTCAATATGCTCCACTAGTGATGTTGAATACACTATTATATCATCTAGGTACACAAGACATTTTTCGTTGTGTATCCCTCGTAGTATGTTATCCATTACTTTAGTGCAAATGGCATCCGTTTATATTCGTAATGTCCTCTAGGTGTGCTAAAGGCTGCTTTTTAAGTATCTCCTTCTTCCATTTCCACTTGATGGTATCCTGATGCTAAATCTAGCGTCGAAAAATATTGGCATTTGCCTAACTTATCTAAAATTTCTGTTATATTCGGTAACGGGTATTTATCGTCTACGGTTTTTTCGTTTAATTTGGGGTAATCTATTGCCATTCTGTATTTCCGTTTTCCTGATGCGTCTAGTTTCTTTGGTACTATTAATACGGGGCTGCTACATGGTGAATTGGAGTGTTGTATGATGTCTTGATCTAATAGATCGGCTACTTGTCTGTCAGCTTCTTCCTGACTTGCCTGGGGTAATCTGTATGCTTTTGTGAATATCAGATTGTTGTCTGTTAGCTCAATGTTGTGCTTAACTGTATTTGTAAAGGTTAGGAGTATTCCTTCGCAATGGAATATGTCGCGGTATTCATAACATAATTTTTGTATTGCTTTTTGTTCCTCCGGATATATGTCGCGGTTAAATCGGATATTATTCAAATTTTGTCTCAACATTTCGTCGTTTTCTACGGGGTTGTAATTTTCGTTTGCGTTTTTGTCTATTTCCATCTCGTTAAAATTTAATTCTTCTACGTTAATCGGGTTTGTTAAAGATAGTTCTACGGGGTAGTCGTTTGAGTTTTATATGGTCGTTGTGGCATAATTATCTTTAATTTGTACTAATGCGGTTGGGGTTTCTACTCCTTGTTGAAAAGTTATGTGGTTTATTATTCCTAATTTATTATTTGAATTTACGGGGATTTTTATCTTTTTTTCCGTTCGGGGTTCTATTGTATATTTTTCGTCAATTTGGGTGGTTTGGAATTTAATTTGGTTCTTAATAATCGATTTTTAATATCTACGTTGGCTCCTAATTTTCTTAGAAGGTCCATTCCTAATAGTCCGTCATATTTGTCGTTAAATTCAAATACGCAAAATTTGTGTTTCATCTTTACGTTAAATGTTGTTGGTAAAGGTATGTTTGCTACGAATTGGTGCAGGGTTATTTGATGGGCGGTTTTAATTTAAAGGGTTCTCTCTCTACATAGTTTAGATAATATTTCTTTACTGTTCGCGGGCTTATTAATGTTTTTGAAGATCCGGTATCGATTAGTAATTTAAATTCAGCGTGAGGTATTTCGATATAGGGTAATACAAGGTGATTCATATTATTTAGGTTTATTACGTTTGGTCGTTTATAAAGTGGTCCATTTGAAAATTTGAGCACGCGTTTTCTTCGTCGTTCTCTGCATAAGTTTCGTATGGTTCTTCGCGTTCATAGTGGTTTGATTGGTTTTGTTCATTATTTGTATACGGTCGATTGCAATTATTCTGGTCATCTTCATACCCTTCTACTTCTTGATGAAATAGCTCTTCTGAGGTGAAGGTGCGTTTTTGATTGGGGTTTGGTCTAATGTGTGTTATTTTGGTGTTGGGTCTGGTGTTACCAGATGAGGCATCCATTGATGTGGGTTTGTAATAGTTATTGAGATTACTATTGTTTATCATTGGTGAGTTCCTAATAGGATTCGCGTTGAATGCTGGTCTTTGCTGATTTACATTTTGGTTGAATCTCGGTTGAAATGCGGGTTTTGAAAAGTTCGAGTTAAATGTTGGTTGAAATACGGGTTTTGAAAAGTTTGGGTAAAATGTTGGTTTTGGGAATTGCTTATATTGATTGTTAAAATTTGAGTTATTAAAATGTGGATTATTAGTTCTTATTTGGTTGGTTTGTGCATTGAACGGATTGAATTTTTGTTGTGGATTTGTTTGTCTCGCGGGTTGCATAGTTTTTATTGGCGTATAGCTTTTATTCGCGTTGGAGTTATATAGTCGGTTCCTGTAATACATTACATTCTCTTCTTCGATTATCATGTTCATCGCTTCTTCCAAGTCTTGGGGGTGTTGAAATCTAATTTTATCTGAAAGTCGTTCGGGTAGTGCATTTAGATAGGTGTGTAATGCCATCTCGTCGTACATTTTTGTTTTTAAAAGTCTTACATTTGGGTAGGTTTCTTCAATTTTGAGTTTTGTCAAGATTAAGCTTCTTACATCTTGGCATTTCATTCCAAATTGATAGGGGGATTGGTTGTGTTTCATCCTAAGGTTTATCAAATCTCTTCATTTCATTACTCATCTTGGCTGAGGGAATATTTGGGTAATTTAAAAAAAATTTTTTTTTTTTTTTGAAAAAATTTGGACTTATTTTGTAGTTTTTGGTGTTATTTCTTGCTTGGATTTATTACTTTTTCGTTTAGATTGCGTCGGGTTACTTGCTGTTTTTAGTTTGGGTCGCTTCGGATTATTTAAAAATTAATTTGCTTAATTTGCGTTTACTTGCACGGTTGTGTAGTTATCTAATAAGTTTTACGTTTGGTATTGGTTTGGTTACGTTGATTTTTAATTTGCCGATGTTAATTTCAATTTCTGATGTATCAATAGGCTGAGTGGTTTTTGTGGTAATTTATCTTGCTTGAATGTTTTGCGTCAGTTGTGTCAATTAAAACTTCTTTATTTTGAATTATACCGATTTTAGTTATTATTTTAGTTATTATTACAATGTTGTCAATTAATTAGTTGCGTCAGTTCCTGTTGCAGGGTTATTTTTAAATATACTGTAGGTGTTATTCAGTAATCGTTGTGATTTTATACAATGTCGTGTTTGAGAATAATACAATGTGTGCTTCTTTAATTTACTGAAGTATTTAATTAAAATTTTCACGTTTGAATAAGGTTGTAATATGCGTTCTTCAGTAGTAATTATTTATATTTTTCCTGAGTAATTTAAATTGATACTTTATAAAAGTTTCCGATCGTAATTTATGCTGTTTTAATTTTACAATGCTGAAAGGTTTTCGCGATGTTTAGATAGCTTTTGTTCAATAATTTATAATTAGATTTATTCACTTTTAAAGATGAGACGATTGTTGCGTATTAAGAATGTGGCTTTTAATAATAGATTTGTACGTTGTCTATTTATGGAATAAGATGAATTACGTCTGGATAGTTGCGTTATTACTAGATTTGAGTTTTAATTCGTGATTTTATTTTCGAAGTATTGTGTTAGTTAAATGCCGGGTTGTTAAATTAGAAGTTTGATTTTGTTTCTAAAAATTTTTCTTGCGTTTGTTAAATTTGTTGAATTAGAAGTTTGATTTTGTTTGAAAGATTTTCTTTTTGAGTGTCTCAAGTTTTTTTGTCTCAGCAATAAATGATTACACAAGTAGCACGCGAATGGACGTTCGTTAATATGCGACTGCATGTGTGATAGTAAATTACCTTTGTGTGATGCTGCATAATTACATAAATTGCACGGAAATGGACGTTCCTTAGAATGCGATAATAAATGTACTTTTAGATTGCGTTTTTGCGATGTGAAATAATAACACAAATTGCACATGAATGAACGTTCGTTGGTATGCGTTTGTAAATGTTTTTTTTATATAGCATTTTCGTGATGCTGAGTAATCACACAAATTGCTGGAACTAAATATTCTCTAGTATGTAACAGCAAATGATTTTTTAGATTACTTTTTTTTATGCTGAATAATTACATAAACTGCAAAGGAAAGACGTTCTTTGGTATACGAATGCAAATGCCCTTGCAAATTACTTTTGCTTGAGGCGGCGTAAACGCACAAATTACATTGAAATGGATGTTCGTTAGTATGTGTTCGCATATGTGTTTTTAAATGACTTTTCTGCGATGCAGAATAATAATACAAACAGCATGGAAATGGACGTTTTTTAGTATGCGATAGCACATGGCTTTTTAAAATACTTTTTTATAACGCGGAATAATTACACAAGTTGCATACGAATGGACGTTCATTAGTATGTGACTGCGTATGTCTTAATAAATGACTTTTACGTAGTGCTGTGTAATCACACAAATTGTATAGAAATTGATGTTCGTTAGTAGGCGATCCTATATGTGTTTTGAGTTCACTTTTTCGTGATGTAGTATAATCGCACAAATTGCATACAAATGGACATTCCTTAGAATGCGAAAGCAAGTGGCTTTTTAGAGTACTTGTTTGTGATGCCGAATAATCACACAAACTGCACGAGAATGGACGTTCGTTAGTATGCGTTCGTAAATGGTTTTTTAGAACACCTTTTTGTGTTGCGCAATAACCACAAAAATTGCATGTTAATGAACGTTCCTTAGTATGGCAAGTGAGTTTTTAGATTACTTTTTTGTGATGCGGAATAATCACACAAACTGCACGAGAATGGACGTTCGAGGGTATGCGTTCGTATATGGTTTTTTAGGTCACTTGTTCGTGATGCACAATAATCACACAAATTGCATTAAAATGGACATTTCTTAATATACGACTGCATCTCTTAGTAAACTACTTTTTCGTACTGCAGAATAATCACATAAATTGTATTGAACTCGATGTTTCTTAGTATGCGACTGCAAAAGGTTTTTTAGAGTATATTTTCGTGATGCAGAATAGTTACATAAGTAGCACGCAAATGGACGATCGACATAATAAGCCAACAGACGTGCTTTAGTATGGACTGTGTTATTTGCAAATTACTTTTTTGTGGTGCTAAAATCACACAAATGGACAAGCTTTGGAGACGAGGCCACAGGGATTTTATTACGTCAATTCTTAGTGATGCACAATAATTACGTGAATTGCCTGCCAATGGAAGTAACATAATCCAATAATCTTCTACTTTGTTGTTCGTAAGAGAATTTCCAATTAATACCACAAATCTTTTGTTAATAATACATTAAATTTTACAGGACCATTATTCATTGACGATCGTGTCTTTGTTACGTTCATTTTCGTAAATTATTAATTAGTGTAGGTACAATAATTTTTAACATAAATTCATTTGGCGTTCAACACAAAAATTAATTCCGTTAATTAAAAATAACCGTTTCGTATATTAAAATTTGTATGGTAATTAATGATAAATATCCTATCTATGTCAGTTGATAAATTTTTGTGCTTCATTAGAAAAATAAATATCCTTTCTCAGAAGTTCGTCCCGTGGAATTTACGCCTTAATTAGATAGACGACTTTCCAAGTATTTTAATACTTAAATGCTAGTGTGTTTTCTCTTTTTAAAAGAATTCGGTGAATTTATTTTAATAAAATTAGGGTTTCCTGGTTTATTTCCTTGCTTTGGTGCTTTGACGAATGTAACGATTCATTTGCTGTTCGATAATCAACTAGACAACAAGTTGGTTGGCTTCGTTCGTTATTTTTATGTAAATTTCCGGCACGCCTTATTTAGCGTGGTGAGTATATGGAGTTTGTATATAAAACCATACGTTTCGGCTTCATTAAATTAATTTATTGTTTGTAACTATTCTAGCTTCCTGCGGGGGACACGTTGATCCCTTGAGCTGCGTTTCTTTTGGGGGACTGTGAAGTCCAATGCGCTCCGCTTGGCCGTAAGCTTGCCTGTTCGCTAAGGCAGACCAGCGACAGCCTCCCCCCCCGATGTCAGGAACTCGAGGGTGAGTCCTTCTTTTTTTTCCTTTGTATCCGCTTCTTACCGCGGAACAAGAACGCCTGTGATTTTACCGTTCTAAGATGACATTTCCAAATTTGATTTTTTTTTTATATATATGAAAATTATTAAACCATTTTGGCATTTACTGTATATATGAATTATTTCAATTGTAAAATTAGTTTAAGTGTATATTTACGACATTCTAGAGCTGTGGTTTTTAGGGTTGCGTGTGGTTCTTTCTTTTTTTCTAATTACTGTCAAGGGGTAGTTGCCTAAAAACTACAGCTCGCCATTTTTTGGGTAATTTTGTTTTTGAATATTTAAGGGGTTGTAATAATGTATTTATAAATTGGGGACATTGACTTTTTTGGGGTTGGGTTTCGGGAGTACTGTTTTTGTATATATATTTTGGTTTTAATTATAAGTTCTTTCTTTTCTGTTGTATGTTTTGTTCTGTGTGTGAATGAGTGAGTGTTTTTATATATTTTTGTTGTTAGTTTTTTTTTCAGGCTCTCCTTTACTTATAGGTATAAGACCCCGCTCACCCGCCGCCTGAGCCCGGACTTTCTTTGCCTTTCTTTCTCTTGATTTTTTTTTATGTTACGTCAATGTACGTAGCATCTTTTACATGGGCGTGTTGAAAGAATTATATAAAAAATTTAATTAATATTATTTAAATCGTCTTAATTTTAAATACATTACTAGCGTAATTATGTGGAAATTAATTTAATTTAACGGAATCTTTACGTAAGCATAAAACTATAACTATATCTAAACCAAATTTAGTAGCCGTTTGAATATAAATGTGCTAGTATTTGGTAGAGTTGAATAGTTTATTATTTAGAGTATAGATATTATGGCAAACCGCAGAGTTTGGGATTACAAGTCACCAGTGGAATGCCTTAAACGTGTTCGGTCTTTTTTTCTTAATATTGAAATTAGTTAAAGCCGACCCTGTTTATCCCTTCTTATTAAAATCACCTTGATAAAAGATGCTTGTTTAAACAGGCATCACGTAACCACCACGATTCTGGCACGTGTTAAAAGTGCGGGCTAAGACTGGTTTATTCCATTCTCAACCCTTAAAGACGAAAAGGGAGCTCTCTGCGAGCCGTCGCTTCGTAATGATGCATTAGGCTTTGCATTTTCAATAATTTGCTAATAATGTAAATAAATAATAATATTGTTGAGTAACGCGGACGTAAGTGCACTTCGCGTGTGTTGTGTTCTAATCAAATCACATATGTTTTAAGTGATGATAAACATTTGATTATTGTGCAATTTGCATTGTTATAACAGGTAGAGTAAACCGGCAATGGGTTTGATTCAACTGCAGTCCACAATATCTCGCCGTTGGAGTCAGTTCGTAAATATCAAATACTAACGGGTATGTTAATTATGCCATAAAATTGGCGGCAAACTATATAGTATGTACAACCAGTTTTAATACTATTAATAATTATAAAAAGGCAACTATTCTTTATGTTTGTGTCATACCTAATACAGAAGACTTTATTTTATGCCAGTAGCTCCAAATACGTAAAAATCGAGTGGTTTGTAATATAGGTATATGGTTGTAAGAAAATAAAGATGTAGATATATTTGTGGCAATAATTAATGAAGAAGGTTCAAAGGGCGCCCACATGCAGGGGCCAGGAAGGGTATTTGCCTTCCCCTCCCCTGAAAAATTGCAATTTAAATTTTTACAAGAAAAAAAAGTAATCAGTGTGTATAATGCAGCTATAAAGTGCGAACGTAAAATATGCGTACTCCAATCGTATACTAACTTATCCTACGGAAATTTTTCCTTCGCCTCGTTTACTAATTCATATACCATGATAATTAATAAGAAAGTTCTCTAAGCCTTCTTAAGCAAAAAAGTAACTACCTACTTATAAAATAAAGGAATGTAAAATTTTTATTCTGAAATCTAGAGCCGAAACAAAACTTTTCGTCCGTACTGTCTAGATACTACGTTGTGTCACTCCGCTCCTCTTCTCGCCAGAGCGCGATTAACTGGTAACTATTAAAAACACGTGCGATTGTATTTAATATATCTCTGTAAGTTCTGGTACCGACCAACCCCTGCACCGCAGTCCGCATGTGTGTATAAGCACGCGTCAAATGATGTTCATCAACGTTAGTTACCATCGCTTGCATTGTGCCGTGCACGCCCACTCACTGTTCAGTGTTATCTGTAATTAAAAAATTAGTATTAAGATTATAAACTAAATCAAGATGTTTATAGTTGGACTACCAGTAAGTACAAAGTTTTAAAGTTTGGGGTCGTATTGTATATATAAAAATAAAAATAGTTCATATGTACCTATATATCATTTATCACGAAATACCAATAAAATCATTCTGCGTTTTCATTTTAAAATCACCGGGATGAGTATGTGCATTTACGTCTTGTTTATGATGTACTCTTTTTATTTCCAGGTTATTTCTGATTATAATAAAGATTTTTGTAGCATTACTTGAATATTTCTGTAGTTAATGTTCAATACCCTGAAACACAGAAACAAATTCAAGAAGCTACGCACCTGCTAGAACAGTATTCCGATCCTGATGCAAACATTCTGTGTTAGTCAACATCAAAATTGGCAGACGACTGCAGTGAGATGGATATTGGCTGCTATTTAAATAAGCAGGTCCTTGTGAATTTAAGTAATTCAAACAAATACAATTTATTAGTTGGTAAAAATTTAGTTTAAATTAATTACAATTTTAAACAAAATTCATCAACAAATAGAACATTCAGAAGGGAATGGATAGAGAAAACTGAGTATAAAAATTGGTTATGTTATTCAAAATTTCATAAGGCGCACTTTGTCGATTTTGTGTTTTATTTCGATCAATGGTGCATCGAGGTACTACTTGAACATTTACTAGTCCTGCTTTTACTAAATACATACTTTCACGATGCTGGTCGTGCACACATGTCTTCGCAATGGCATAAAGGATCGTTATTAGCAGCTAAAAACTTTCAGGGTGTAATGAGTAATGCTCGACCAGATATTGAAGAGCAAATAAATAAATCTTATAATTTACAAATTATGGAGAACCGAGAAATACTGAAAGCCATATTAGAGGCATTGCTGTTTTGAGGAATGCATGATATTGGGCTACGTGGTAAAACTGAAGATGCTAGAGTAAATTTTATTGACCTCTTAAATATTCGCGTTGCTTCTGGAGACGAAATATTAAAAAAACGTTTAGAAAATTCTTCAGTGAACAATAAATATATATCTCATAGATTTCAAAATGAATTAATAAGCTTGTGTGGTGATGATCCTATATCCAATATCATAAACAAAGTTTTGGAATCGACAGCCTCTTCCATTATTGCCGATGAGACAACTGACATTGCAGGAAAAGAGCAACTTGCTCTTGGAATACGCTACCTAGACACGCATTTTAACATCCACGAAAAGTTTCTTGGTTTTGTCGTTCTTGAAAGTATGAACGCTGAAGCAATTTGCAGGGTAATAAACCTACTGCAATTGATATGTGTAAATTGCTGGGTCTTGTTTTTGATGCTTGTTGCACAATGTCGGTCAACAAAAGTGGTATTCAAAAACTTATTTGCAACAATTATCCAAAAGCAATAGATTGACAAAGCGCTTCTCACCGACTCAATTAATTGAAGATGATTTGAATTCTGCGGTGGTTGTTCGCAATGCATGTTGTACCATTAAAGAAGTGATAACATTCTTTCGCCACAGCATTTTACGGAGGAAGTTGATACCAAATACCTATTTTGTGAAACTAGGTGGTCCATTAAATACGAGAGTATAAAGATTTTTAAGGAAAATTTTCTAAAAATTAAAGATCAGCTGAATGATTTAGCTGATAATGTACACAACCAAACCACAAGAACTAAGGCCAATTTGTTATGTGCTACTACTACGTCAACAACTTTCCCCATATGTCTTTATGTAATTTCTAAATACTCCAGTATACTGGAACCTATCGTAAATAATTTACAAAGAAAGACGATTGACTTAATGAAAGTTCAAAATGATGTAAAATTTTTGATTGATGTATTCACTAGCGATAGAGAAAATGCTGCTCACGAGTTCAAAAGTATCTCCGAAAAAGGCAACTGGCAGAAAAACTGGAAGTCGATCTGGCCATACTTAGAGAAACACGACTCCAAAAACACAGCAAATTACCTGACTCGATCAGTAGAAGAATATTATAGAATTTCAATTCAATATACATTCCTTATTTAGATACATTGGTATTATCTCTTAAAAATAGATTTATTGATAGACAAAATTTTTCTTTATCGATACTGCAACCAAAAGTGCCAAAACCTATAATAAACTTGATTATATGGCATTGTACAAAAATTCTGTGGATTATTTAATAGATAATATCGAAGTGGAAGGCGAAAAAAACATGGTATCCTTATTGGAACTCAAAACTTGAAAATGACATTGCTTTAAATAGTGAATATCTACTGGCTATAATTTCCGAGCATAGCGATTTTTTTCCTGCAAATAAAGAATGCCTCACAATTTTGGCTACAATACCTCTAACAACATGTACGTTCCCTTCCACATCGCACTAGTGTCTTAGAATGTCATACCGATCCCTATGGTCTCTGCCACTCTAAGTGCCGAAAAAGCTGCTGCCCTCTTTCGAGAATCTGTCTTAGTCTGGTTCCACACTAAAGACCCCATTAATTTGGTTAAACCTATAGTTCGGCTCTTTAGCTCATTGAAACGCGTAAGCCATTCCACCTGTTCTAGTATTTTAGAACGTAGTCAAGGTGCAGGTCCATTCAGAATGGCATTAACTTCCATCTGTAGTAATAAAAGTATAAGGTGATACATATTTTCCCATATCATCCACTCCACATAATATTTTGGCTACTTTTAATATATAAACAAATACTTAAAGTTTTATTGTTGTACAAAGTTTACAATTTTAAACTAAGTGGAGAGTAAGCAGAATACTATTTCAAAAATGTATAAGTATTTCACGACAGAATACAAAATACATGTAAAAGCTTTCCACTTCAAGTTTTAATATTGTGTAACAGTCTATTCCGTCATTTCACTTTCCCTCATTGTGCTATGTAGTTCTTGTAAAAATTATACTTCAATCTCACAAAGCTTCCTGTTTCGTATTCATTAAAACTCAAACTATAGTGGAATTGAATTGTGCAGTGCGCTTGCGCCTCTTAAAATAAAACGCGTGCGAAAGTGGTTTTGTGACGAAAATCGAGGACTCTTCTTTCGACCTAGTAGCGGGACGGTTGTGCGTGACAAGCTATACACAATAAAGTATAGTGCTTGCAACAGTGCATTCAACTGACTCCCCCGGGGGCATTGCAGCAACATTGAAGAGGACCACACACCAAGGACAATATTGGTGAGTGAATTTATGCCTTCTGTTTGTTTTTTACATGCATACAATTTACGCATTTAAAGCTCGCGTTTTGTTACCTTCGCCATACAGTCCACAAAACCTAATAAGACGCGCCAGCACATTTATCTAAGTTAATTAATTTACACTTCCTATAAGACAATTTTCTTAATCCCTCTGCGAGCCGTTCGCAAAAATGTGATACACCATCCTGTTTATGGGGTTCCTTTATTTCAACAGGCTTATTAATGATAGAGTCCATTTTCTTCAAAAATAATTGATCAGGTGTTTCTAATTGTAATTTTCTTCGTTTATTATGGAATGAAAGTGTACCAGCCGATAAATTTGATTCTCCACTGCAGAGTGGTGAGATAGATTGTGGGGGAGTAACTATATTTGAAAATGTGCGACGGGTCTCCACCGAAACATCTAAAAACTTCAAACTCTCAAAATGTTTCCATTTTTTTGATGTGCAGGTTTCAGCAGCTGCTCCAGATGGTACTTTTTTAGCTATTTCAGGCTTAATCTTCATATAATAGTCCCGCAATGCTTTCCATTTTTTTGCGAGGTCCTCAATCGGTAATTGACATTGCAAAATAGTTTTTATTTCCAGTCAAAGTCTGTCTTTTATTGGTTTAGTTCTTGATTTTAAGTTTAGAGATGAATCGTTAAGGGCTGGTCGCTCGGATACTAATGTTATAAATAAATTCTCATCTATCATACTCTTGGTTAAGGAAAAGCTACTACTGCTTGTACTGGTGCTTGCAAATGCCTTGAACTCATCGCTTTGGGTAGAATCCTCAATATCTTCTAGAAATTCTATAGATGAAATTGTTTCATCTTTGCAAAACCTTGGCAATGAAACTGTAGCAATTTCATTTGATAAGTACTGATATAACATTTGATCATTTGCTGTAAAATTAACCATCAACTAAACTAATGAACCATAACAAATAGCTTACCTGAACGTAACACATTCAGAATCTTTTTCGATGTTAAGATGCATCTCTTTGTTGATTACAAATCCCACTTGGATTGTAGACATATTAAATATGTTAAAAGTGTAATAACAAAAGCTATTTAACACTGCCTTTGCTCCAATATATATTTAATCATTCTACTGTTGCAGCTTACAAATAAAGAGGAATAAAAATTAAAATATAACTAATTAATTTGACAATGGTGTGTGCTTACATGTGATCTTAAGTTATATTTACTTTTCTTTTATACAAATGGCGCATGCGCCAAATTTAGAAGTCACTTCTTGCTGCTACCGTGTAAGCAGTATACAAAAGTAGCGTCACTTCTTTCTGAAGAAGCGATTTCTAGAAGCGAATATGTAAGGCTACCCTAAGACCTAAGTGGTCTCGTCCCAAAACACTATCAATTTCTGTGATGTTTGCACCACAATAAAGTAATTTACAAATATATAATACAATCGCATACTAAGAAACATCCGTTGGCATGTAATTATTTTGCATCCTGCAGAGGTTCAATGACACTTCATATGGCTTCATATACTAACAAACGTCCATTCACATGCAATATATGCAACTATTCTACACCTTCTAAAAGTAGGTTGAGACTACATACGCGATCCCATGCTTATGAACGTCCATTTGCATGCAATTTGTGTGATTTTACCACATCACAAAAAGGCTATTTGCAGGAACATTTACACTCGCATACTCACAAACGTGCATTCATATGCAATTTGTGTGGTTATACCGCATCACGAAAAGGTGATTTAGTGAAACATATATCATTTCATACTAACAAACGTCATTTCGCATGCAACTTGTGCGATTATTCCGCACCACAAAAAGCTACTGTAAAAAATCATTTGCTGTTGCATATTAACGATCGTTCATTTTTATGCGATTTGTGTGGTTATTCTGCATTACGAAAAGCTGTTTTAAAAACACATATACGGACGCATACAAACGAACGCCCATTTGCATGCAACGTGTGTGATTATACGGCATCACAAGGAAGTAATCTACGAAGACATATGCGGCTGCATACTAACGAACGTCCATTTACATGCAATTTGTGTAATTTTATGACAACACACAGAAATAATTTACGGAGACATATGCAGTTGCATACTAACGAACGTCCATATACATGCATTTTGTGTGGTTATATGGCATCACAAAGATATAATTTGCGAAGACATATGCAGTCGCATACTAACGAACGTAAATTCGTATGCAATTTGTGTGATTACACCGCCTTACGAAAGGGTCATTTAAAAAGACATTTGCAGTCACATACCAACGATAACGAACGTCAATTCGCATGCAGACTGTGTGATTATTTCGCATCACAAAAAAGAACTCTAAAAGATCATTTGCTATTGCATACTAAGGAACGTCCATTTCCATGCAATTTGTGTAATTATTCTGCGTCAGGAAAAAATGATTTAAGAACACATATACGAACTCATACCAACGAACGGCCGTTTCCATGCAATTTGTGTGATTATGCGGCATCACAAAAAGGTAATTTACAAAGACATATGCAGTTCCATACCAAAGAACGTGCATTCGTATGCAATTTGTGTGGTTATACTACTTCACAAAAACGTCATTTACAAGGGCATGTACAGTCACATATCAAGAAACAGACATTTGTTGTAAAATGTGATTATTCTGAATCTGAAGGCAAGTGTGATTCCGTACAAGAAGCGCCTATTTGCATGCAAATTCTATGATTATTCTGCAACAGGAAAAGGCGTTTATCATGGGTATTTGCTTGCAATTTGTGTAATTATTCTGTAACATTTATGGCTTTTTATTTCTAGCTATTTTATTTACTTATTTTAGTTATTTTTTATTTCATCATCAATATATCCGTCGATTCAATATACGTACTAATTTTATCAATTTTAACTGTTATTTATTTCCTATTTTTTTGTATGGTTTAATCCACTTTCTTCATTCACGTTTACGTAAGTTACTTTATTAACTTTAAATATGATAAATTGAAATAGTTTTTAATAAACCACGGTTGTAAAAAATATGAAATGGTCTTAAATTAAGTTATAATCTAAAAAGAAATTAATGTCTACATGGGGAAACTGAATTGAGTAAAGAATGTGTTGTTACAGCTTTGTAACCTACACAGGGGGTTAGTTGCGTTTTCGGAGCAGCCGGCGTTTCTATTACGAATGCAACTCCAATATATAATTCGTTAACGATATTTAGACATGCTTGAATTGAACAATTCTAGTAGACACCTTAAAAGCCACGTTTAGACCATACATCAAATTTTAATCGTGAAAAACATATAGTAAATAAGTTCTAGAATGTACAGGAAAAATAATTCATCAACACCCCTTTGCTCTTACAAATTTATATTTGTATTTTATTATTGACTTTGAAGGGATTCGTAGTGTATCTAAGTCGATTTCTCATTGGTTGATAATTATTGCAAATATTATAGTGTACATTTCGATATTTGAAAGTATTTGTTAGAATAGCTCAGTAACCACTTGCAGGTTTCAGAACGCATTCCGTTACGTCAGAATTTACATTATAATGGGGCGCATGTGTAGAGACGATCGCACGAGTCGACAGGTTTTAAACGACTTTGCTTTTGGCTTTCAAGGTGGATGGTTGAAACATTTTCACTTGGCGGTTTTTTATTAAGGTACTGTTTTTAAGTTTATAATGTGGTGGTTAATTAAGGTAATCTGATCGCATCTTGTAATCAGAGCGTTGTTTTGCATGTGATGTTGGTGCTTATTGTAAAATCATTGGTTATTTCACCATTGAAGAAAATATTTCTATGATTAACTGTTGCTTCTTGAGATTGATGTATACAATGCTGACTTGCCGGTTGTTTTACTTGTGATGTTTAATATGAGAATTTATTCGAACGTTTTAAGTCTAATTGAGTAAGGTGTAGTTCAACAACCGAAAACTAATATTTATTTAAATTGTTTATTTAATATCTAAATCAGAGTAAAACTAATATTTATTTATTTGAAATAATGTTGATTTTGTATTTAATACAGAGTTGTAACTCCAATTGCATTGCACTTATTACAGAATCAATAGCAGAGGTACCATTACTGTAATTTAATGACAAATTATGAAAAGCACTGACATCATATTGAATCAAATTATTAGGGAAGTTTGAATAAGAACAGTATTATATTTCAATGTTGTATTTGTTTTGAGTTTTATTGAATTTAACCACAACGTTGTTGTGTATATTTTTATTTGTAATTTGTAATGCCACGATGTGTTTAATTTTTAAAAGGTACGTTTTAACTGATGCAATCATAATGAATAATTCTTAACGTTTGTTTACTAGATTTAATAAATTTAATTTACATGTATTGATATAAAGATTTAGCGTCTGAACCTGGGCTTGTATTTACTGCTATAAAATTTTAATGTGTATTTGCTGCCTACATGTTTTATTATGTTTGATATTCGTGAAGCTTTTGACATTTTTATTTTATGTGTAAATGTTTTATTTCAGCATATTAATCACATTTACAACTGCACCGCTTATATCTCGGTTTAAACGTAATTATATGTTTGTTGTTTTGTTTATCGTATTACCTAGCCAATATTCCTATATAATTAACTAGTAGTTACCGTTTGTGATAATTGTTGTGATGTAATTAAATTGAACCTCTGGTATGATCGACCATCTCGTGCCTTTTTGCGTTTGCATTTATAACTATGTTGGAGTTAGTCTATTCAATAATAAGCGCCTTTTTAACTATGCGCAATCATACCATAGGTTCATTTCAGCGATTCATGTCGTCTTGTCCAGGTACTTGTAGTTATACTCTTTTGCAAATAATAGGAAGTTGGCACGCTTTTGTGAAATATTTTGTAACACGGGCTGGAAACTGTTAATGCATGTATGTGGGCGCGAGTGTTCGAGCCTTGTTAAATATTACTAACATTTTATGTCCGTGTGGGGAGGAACATTGGTAGTCAAGGTGCAGGTCATCTTCCTGGTGTCCCCATTTTCAACTTTAGCTGGGTAGTATTGGCCTAAACGACCTCAGTACTTACCGGAAAAGATTAGCTGATTTACACTAACGTTTCTTCAGTTCTCATGTGTGGTATGTCTGGGTAACAGTTGACATCCCGTTAATTTCAGTGTTGGTGATCTGGATACTTGTATGTTAGTGTGAGGGCAGTTTGGAGTTTCCTCTGCCGTGATCTTTCCCCAATCGCCCATGTTGAGTACGACACTGTTTGCTTTGAATGTCATTTTTCTATGCTTTCATCATGCCAATGACCTTATTTAGTGGTTATTGTTTTGGTTAAAAGTCAAGTTAGGTAAATGCTGTAGTTTTATTTCAAACCTTCCTGCCTTAACGCCATCTTCCCAGTGTGAATTTGGGTTACATTATAACAACAAAACGTAGGTATCTTCGAGCCACTGCCACTAGATTGTAACGTTTTACATATAGGCAAATTCAAAGTTGCTATATGTTATGTGGGATGCCACGATCAAGGTGCAATATTGTTAGTCGACGTGATTATCGATCCGCGCAGCCATGCGCATGAAGCTCGAGGCGCTTGCCCGAGATACTTACATTTATTCTTGTTCTAGCATGCAGTCAGATAAGACGCAATTTTTTTAAAAACGTGGGAGGAAAATTTCATAGCCATGACGAGTGAAAGGAACTTTCACTTTTGCAAAGGCATGTTGCCTGGGTTGTAATGTAGAAAGAAAATTATTGTTAAAGCTAAGCAGTGAGGTGGACGCAAGATTTGTAAAACGGTTCGTAAGCGTGACAATATGGCGTCTTTATCGCTACTAATTTGTTTGAATTTTTAGCAAGCAGTTTTATTCTTAGGAATTTATAATGGGTTTCAGGAATCAATTTAAATAGCTTTATAGTAAATGGAAGTGGGTCAAGCTTTGAAAATGGAATCCTGTTTGTTCATAATAATAGAACGACATTTGCACATGGTTGCAATCATACAGGTGTTGTAGATTTTGTAAGCATCGAGTTTTGCTAGGGTGAGTACGCTTTCTTTTTTTGTAGCAAGCATCAATCCAAGTGAGAAGCAAATTCGTTTTGAAACGGTGTCGAATTGGAAGACAAATAATTACTTAAACGATTTAAAATTTCAATAAATTTTCGATTGTTAAATATATAAAAGCTTTCTTGTTAAAATAAATTATGCTTCTTTTAGTATATATAAGATGATTTGGCTAACGATTTAAAACTTTTAGCATATTTCCGAATATTAAATATAAAAGCTTTCTTGTTAAAACAAAATTATGCTTCATTCAGTATATATAAGATGATCTTCTCTGTATCCTTCCAATTTTAGTATATGTACCGCCGAAGCGAGTACAGGATGCGCAAGGATGACACGCAAAATCGTGAAGCGTTCCAAAATTTTTTTCAAGGCATATCTTGAACTGGCAGGTGACGCCTAAAGCGACACTGTCAGATCACAGATTGTTAAGTTTTAATTTAAAGGCAGCAGTAGCTGTCTGTAAAGAATACAGGAACCCAAAAGCGACCAACAGGTCTGTCTACCTAGACAGCTTGGAGCAACGCCTTTTGACATCACAAGGTACTGATAACCCAAAAACAATAGAAGAGCTACAGAGATACTCGGTCTCTCTACAAAACTCCATCGTAGAGTCCTTTGAACAGGCATGCCCGGTCAGGACAGATTCTACTCGCTCCATTACTCCATGGTGGGGCGCGGAGCTACAGAAGCTGAAAAAGACCCTGGGCAAACTGTTTAATAAGGCAAAGAACACCAGAAGTATGGCTGACTGGGAGGCATATAAAAGCCACCAGCGACTATACAAAACGACAATTAGAAGACGACAGAGAGACTCATGAAAGACCTTCTGTAACTCAGTCGAGTCTACCAATGCAATCTCTCGCATTAACAGGATTTTGTCCAAAGACCCTCGTCATCAACCATGCTGTCTGAAACGTGTGGATGGTACATACACCACCAACGAGGCAGAAACAGCGGAGTTACTCGCGGACGCGTACTTTCCAGGCAGTGTTACACAACCTTTGTCATACGGGTTGGATCAACCCAGCTCGGCCCCGTTAGGGGCCGACTGGTAGGTTTCAAACCGGGTAGTGGATGAAAGGAAAATTAAATGGGCTATCTCAACTCTCAAACCGTTTAAGTCCCCTGGAAGGGATGGCATCTTCCCCGCCCTACTACAGTGGCGAGTGGAGAGGCTGACACCGTTCCTTGTGGTACTTTTTAGGGGCTGTATTGCTTTTAGATACATCCCCAGCAGTTGGAGAGAGGTTAGAGTTGTCTTCATTCCTAAACCAGGCCGGAAGGACTACTCCCAGGCTAAATCCTAAAGACCGATCAGTCTCACGTCTTTTTTGCTAAAGACCTTGGAGAGACTGTGCGACAATGATATGAGGGAGAGGATAATGCTTTCTTATCCACTTCACCCAAATCAACACGCCTTCATACCAGGAAAATCAACGGAATCTGCCCTCCACGCTGTTGTAGGACGGATTGAAAAAAATCCTAGACAATAACATGTCCGCCTTAGGCGCATTTATTGATATTGAGGGTGCGTTCAGCGAAACTACTTTCGCAAGCATCGATAGAGCTCTACGGACACATGGAGCTGAGGACACCCTTCGGCAGTTTACCATGCAGATTCTGCAATGTCGACGGGTACACATAAATGTGGGGGAATCCTCAGTAATTAGGGTGGTGGATAAAGGCTGTCCCCAGGGGGGCGTGCTGTCACCGCTACTATGGAACTTAGTAGTGGACAGCCTTCTCCAACGTCTTAATGAGGCAGGTTTCTACACGATAGGTTACGCCGACGACTTAGCTATTCTAATAGTCGGCAAATTCGAACAAGTGCTGTGTAATTTGATGCAAGCAGCACTAAGGATCACGGAGCTCTGGTGCTCCGATAACTTTTTAACCATCAACCCCAACAAAACGGCGTTGATGTTGTTTTCCAATTAAAGGAAGCTGACGGTAACCAAATTGCCAATGCTCTTCCAAACTTCTCTGCCCTTATCAGAAGAAGTCAAGTATCTGGGCATTATACTTGATAAGAAGCTGAACTGGGCCAAACACCTACAAATGAAAACTAGCAAAGCCAACCAAGTGTTCTGGCAATGCAAACGTGCCATAGGCAAACTTTGGGGTCTTCCACCAAAGGCTGTCCTGTGGCTATACATCATGGCAGTAAGGCCGATGCTCTGCTATGGCGCTGTAGTCTGGTGGCGCAGGACCAGACTGGCCCATACAGTCAAAGACCTTACTCATATCCAAAGGGTGGCCTGTCTAAACATTACAGGTGCATTGCGTTCCACACCTACTGCAGCCTTAGAAGCCATCTTAGGCCTCACTCCGCTGGACCTACATGTGGAGGAGATGGCTTTGAGAGCGGCAATGAGGCTGCGGTTCAAAGGTCTATGGATCGATAAGGGAGGCGGTGCTAGACACCACAACATACTAAGAGAGGCGGTGCAGAACACCCCTATCTTGGGAGGAGTGGTTGATTCGATCGCACCCATAATGATTTCCAGGAAGCGCTTTGGGGTTTGTCTAAACACTGAGGACGCCTCCTTAACGGAGATCTCCATCTACACAGATGGTTCCAAAACAAATGAAGGTACCGGGGCAGGCATTTTCTCCGATGACCTAGACCTTCATGAAAGTGTTGCGCTGGGCAGGCTGGTAACTGTCTTCCAAGCGGAGGTCATAGCCATCATGCATGGCGCTAACGCCATACTGGAACGTGGAATCCAGAACAAAGCTATACGCATCTTGAGCGATAGTAGAGCAGCTCTTCTGAGCTTAAACAAGCAGAAGCTTTTCTCGGGGGTGGTATACCAATGCCATCGTGTTCTCGAGCTCGCTTCTGATACAAACGCCCTTGAACTGGTTTGGGTCAAAGGGCATTCAGGAGTACATGGTAACGAACAGGCAGATTCTTTGGCGAGGCAGGGAGCGGCTCGGGGTTTTGTCGGCCCTGAGCCATCGGTTGCTATTGCGCCATCGGTGGTGTTCTCCATGATAAGACAAATAACCCACCGCCGTCACAAGGATAGGTGGGCTTGTACATTAAGCTGCCGGCAGGCAAAAATGTTTATAAGGTCTCCAATGACCAAAATGGAAAAATTTGTCATACGCTTGCCAAGACAGAAACTACGGCTACTAGTAGGTATTTTGTCCGGGCATTGCACTTTAAGGAAGCACCTGCACAGGATGGGTCTGTCAGACAACCCCACCTGTCGCGGCTGTCAACAGGAGGATGAGACGGCGGAGCACATTCTGTGCACCTGTCCGGTACTCGCCCGACTTCGAGGATCCATGCTGGGGGACTTTTGGCCCGAGAAGGCCGACATCCTCAAATTCACCTGCAAGGTCGGATGGTTGAGCAATGAAGGACCAACCTAGGGCAAGGAAGGCAGCACAATGGGCCCACCAGGAGGCCTAAGTGCGCGTGGCTTTAAGTCACCTTTCCCAATTTAATCAATCAATCATATAAGATGATCTGGCTAACGATTTAAAATTTTTAGCATATTTTCGAATATTAAATATATAAAAGCTTTCTTGTTAAAATAAATTATGCTTTAAAATTTAGTATATTTTTGAATATTAAATACGAAAGTTCTCCTGTTAAAATAAATTACATTTTATTTAGGATATGTCAGATGATCTGGATAAACTTTTTTTGTCATTATTTGTTAGTTTTAAATAGTCGTTTAGGGCACAATTTAGTTTAACATCTGCCAGATAAACATCTGGTGATACATGTTTACTTAAAACGCATGTTCTTCAAACAAGTTGTATAATGAGATAATTCTCGACTTTTAAAGGAAAGTCACTCAGATGTTAAAAAGATTCAAGTTTGATTTATAACTAAACCTTGTGAGCCGAAAACAAAGATCTTTGCTTGAAGCATTTGCTTAATGTAATGAGATATTACTTTTGTTATGATGGGCCTAACCCATTAATAACTGCTAATTTGTCGACTTAACATTTCTATGAGCATTCAACTTCATGCTATTATACTTATGATATTGTCTTAATTTTTTTGTATATAAAAAAAGAGCAAATAATTTTATTACATATCTGCAAACTATTGTAATAGTTTTATTTCTGAGAATCTAACAAGAGAAACAGTGATTTATCCAATTCTGGTTGCAATAATTAAGTGAAAAAGAAATGGAATTATGTTATTGGATATCTATCTTCAGGCATAAGTAAATTCCCTTAAGGTTTATCTGCGTTTTTCCTTAAGAAAATTATTTTTTTGTTAATGTAATTGACGCAGTGGCGCCCTAAATTGTACAAAGATAGGTTCAATCTTAGAAAAAGACTCCTCCCATCTCATGCCTTCGTGAGCATTTATACTTCTTTTTGGCAACACAGTTTGGCTCAATGTCATCCTAATTAAAAGCCACCCTCGGTAATACATTAGCCAAAAAGAAATTATAATTTCAAGATGTTAGATCATGGAGCCCGGTGTACCGTTTATAAAGGGTGTTTGGGTCAGCCTTCAGGTCGGTTACACTACAACTTGAACAGGAATTTATTTAACTATGTACCCACATTGAAAATATACACTTTTTTATGTTTATCTTTTTATTTGTTTTTTCAGGTTGATTACTTTATTTTGTATAAAATATTTGCCTTTATTAACTTACCTCAGAATATTAGTGACAAGAAGATGGTAAAAATGTGTAAGAAATCTGTGTAATAAAACGAACAACTTTTATACTTTAACAATTTGACCCGTAAGGAGTTGTTTTAACGCATGTATTAGGAAACGACACTTTATTGGACGAAAAATATAAATTTAAAGCAGGCGGTAAATTTGAATGTACGTGATATTATATTGCAAGTTTGAATTTAAAAATATCAATATTTAGTAATCTTTTAGTTAATTTCGAATAACTGTTTTAGACAAATTATAAATTTGTTCTGTAAAAATAAATGAAGGTTTCAATTTATTTCTTATGATTAGGTAAAAGTAATTACAGGAAATAATAATAAAATTTATTTGAACACATGCTTTTTGTAGTCTTAACAAAGTTGCATATTCGATTACAAAATAACAATCTTAACAAAATGTATCTTACAAAATACTGAATTTATTAAGATGTTACGTTCACAACTCTGTAATTAATTTTTTCTGCGTTCATATTTAAAACACCCTAAAATTTCTTAACAAGCTCGATTTTCTACCATTTGAGATTAGTGTTATTAAACAAAATTTCGCAATTAATTATTCTATAAAATTTTGCCTAATAAAATTAAACAGCTGCTTAGGAAACGTTACGTTACACAGTAGTTGCAATATTTCCTACCACCTGCAATGGCTATATTTCAATTAAAAGATGCACGTAAATGCACAGCTTTCTTCTAAAAGATAAGGCCACTTACCACCTGCCTACATCTGATTACAATGGGTTTGTTATCTATAAGTATACTGTTGTTCTGCAGCTGTTAAGATGTTTCAAAGTAATAAGATTTTTTCCTTTGTCTAAAAGTCCTTTGTTAATTGCTTTATCTGCTTGTTGGCAAGCTATTACAGTTTGTATTTTGGCAGCTGTTGTCTAGCAATTTTGCACACTTGATTCTTTGGCAATATCTTTAATTGCTCATACATGATTCTGTCCTTTGAAAGGAATATTGAATAAATCTTCTTACCGATGCGACATGTTGTAAAGTCGCGCTTTTACAATGCTTTCTGTGCTTATATGAGTTAAGTAGGTGGTTCCAGCATTCAGTCCATAGAGAAATGCAGCCGCATTTTCCCATTCACAAGATGATACCAGCACAAAGCCAATAGATCAAGGTATAGTTTTCTGTTTTCATAAATTTTTTTATGCTGCTGTGAAGAATAGACATTTCATTTGCTGTTCATAATGGTATTACTCATGATTATCCAGTAAACTACCAACACCACGTTACAAAACTTCTATCGCTGCCGATTCTCCGGACGATTGGAAAATTGTCGTACCTTCTGAAAACAGCGTAAAAATTTGATATCCCTCCACCACGATCCACCTACTTCCGGCCATTGTGGCGTGAATAAAAGTTCTGCTCGTCTCCTTCAAAAATATTACTGGCCCTGTCTCAGATCTGACGTCGCTCGTTACATCCGACGTTGTCCGGTTTGTGCTGCTCACAAAATTGAACAGTTACCTCCTACTGGTTCTTTCGCTCCTAGGGTCAAACCTTTCTGTGCCTGGCAAGTCATTTCTTGTGACATAGTAGATCCTCTACCTCGTTCCACTCGTGGTCATTCCTATATCCTTGTAGTGGCTGATTACTTTGCTAAGTTTCCTCTGTTCTTTCCTATGCGTAGTGCAACTGCAGTATCCGTATCCAAAATCCTTAAAGAACAAGTCTTCCTATTCTTTGGTGTTTCCCAATACATTATCACAGATAACGGCGTGCAATTACGTAGTCATCAATTCACATCCTCGTGTGCCCGTTATCATTCCAAAATTCTTTTCACCGCCCGTTACCATCCCAAAGCTAAGTCTGTTGAACGTGTTAACCGCTTCCTCAAGCCCATGCTTGCTTCATATGTCTGTGACAACCAGCGTCACTGGAATGTCACTCTTCCACAAGTTTCCTGCGCTATCCGTACACCCAAGCATGAGATCCTTGGTTGTACTCCTTTCTCTGCCCTGTTTGGTCGTGAACATATCCTCTCCGGCGATTATTTCGGACAACAGTCTGAGATAAACGACATGTACATTCCTGATCCTAAACATCCTTCCCTGATCCCGAACACTTTAAAAATATTCGCTCCCATGCCCTAAAGAAACTATTCACGGTCTACCGCAACACTCATAACCGGTTTAACCCCCGTCGTCGCCGTGTGTCTTTTCAATTAGGCGATTCCGTTTGGCACCGTAATTTCACTTTGTACGACGCTTCACGTCATTTCAATGCTAACTTGATCCTAAATTCCTTGGTCCGTTCCCTATCACTAAAGTTGTTTCACCTCGGACCTATGAACTTACCGATCCTTCCGGTTCCAAGAACATCTGGCACGTCAAAGACCTCAAACTTGCCCATCCTGACCATCCTAACGTACCTGATTTCGCTTCGTTTTCCTTCTGGCGACGCAAACGCTTTAAGCCCCATTACTAGTCCTCTACGTCTTCAATTTCTATACTGACTCCACCCCTTCTTAGAACTTAATTTTTGAACTTTACGTTGTTTTATTTTCTAATAATTTTATGGTTCTGATTGACATTCTTTCTCTTCTTTTGGTTTTGCTCCATGTGCTTACCCCAAACCCCGTATAGGTCCGGGATTAGAATATTCCCACGGTATGACCTGTCTGTCGTAAGAGGCGACTAAAACGTTCTAACACACACAGCTGTTGTGTAGGAATTTTGCACATTTGATTCTGCGGCGATATCTTTTAAAGCCAAATACCTACCCACATACATGATTCTGTCCTTATATATTGAGACCGTTCTCTGAAAGAAAGATTGAATAAAACATCTTTTTACCAAAGAGACATGTTGTAAAGTTGCGCTTTACAATGCTTTCTGTGCTAGTATGAGTTGAGTTGGTTCCAGCATCCAGCCCATAAAGAAATGCAGCCGCATTTTTCCATCCACAAGATAATACCAGCTCAAAGCCAATAGCTCAATGTACAATCTTTTCTGTTTTCGTAATTTTGTTTGATGCTGCTGTGAAGAATAGACATTTTAATTGCTGTTACTCATGATTATCCGGTAAATTACCAACGCCACCTAATTATTACATTTTGTTTTGTGCATTATCGTTTATTATTGAAATATTAAAATAAAACTATTTTTTAAAGAGGAAAGCATTATTTATATTAAGATATGTTCGTTCAGAAGGTATCTCATCCAACAGTAAGCTTATATCACTTTTATTCATAGAGGAACGAAAAGGCAACAAAAAGATGTTAACAAAATAGCCTTTAGTTGCGCGGCATTATTTGCTTTTGATTATTAATGCACTCACTTTGCACAGGTTTTTTCAAGGTCACCCATCCTCTACAAATAATACTACTGTTACCGTTATTGCTTGTTTTAGTTTAGCTGTACACTGCTGCCACTGGAGAGCAGCCGCTTGACGCGCGATTAGTATGGTTTATTTAGAGTAGGAAGAAGTAGGTTTGAAGTGAGACGCAGCACCAGTGTACATAAGCTGTTGATGTACGCTTGAACTAGCTTTATATGTATGAAAAATAGATATACTCGATCCGGCGAATAAAGGCCATGACTGTCGACTACGTTGCCAAATGTTGAAAATGTGTTTTTTATTTAAATACACAACTAATTATTGCTATGGTGTATATGAACTGTTTTAGAGACTCTGATTATGTACCAAACACGCCCTAGGTTGTTATGTAGCAAAGTATACCAAGCGAACATGCATTTCACGGTTCAACAACAATTAGTCTGTGAAGAAATTCATTATAAGAATGAGCTATCAATTATAGTTACATTAAAAAAAGTTCGTACAATATTAACACGACGTGAAAGAACATAAGTTAACAATTCTGAATTTAGCTAAAACTATTACAAAACTGGCTCTGTTTTTTTCAATACGGCAACACCAATATATCCTTACAGTGGTTGGTCAAATAAAAATATTACTGCATTAATGAAAGTATATGAGATGATCAGACCAGGCATGGCAACAGTGTTACACACTTTTTCTCTGTAGATTTATTTAGTGTATTTACTCTACCTTATAGGCGGCAGAGCCTCAATAGATTATGAGGGGTTCCTGTTTAAGGTTTAAGCCCAGGGTAAGGAGGAAGGTAAATGGCTTTGAGTAAAATAAGAACACTCTAAAGATATCTTCCAGCCAGCTAAGCTTCTTCAACTTAGGGCAGGGCTATGAGCTAGAGTCGTAGGATGGTATACGATAATAAAAGAATTTTTAATGGACGCCACCGTATCTTAATAATTGTTATAATGAGAATCAATCCGAAGATTAGATACGGAAATCTTTGAAAAGAAAAAAAAAATCTTTGACGAGCAAAACATATAAAAATAATACTTACTTATGACTCTGCAAACGGGAATGGGAACGGCGATCTCGTACTATCTGAAAATTTAATCACTTCTAAATATTTTTAAACTACGACTACGTTAGAGCCTAGTCACTTTATCACAAAGAAAATTATAAAAAGATCAGCTAGTCAAAATTATACTTCACAAAATTTTAAACTCAACACCAATAATATATCTTTCTTCACTACAAAAATTTCATAGGTGTGGTTGTTAACTTCTATAAAAATTATTGATGACTTCAATGAAAGAAAGCTTTAAGACAACTTATTATTCTTTCTATTAATTTACAAAAAATATATATATACATCGCTTGAACAAAGCTATACGTACTGAAACTTTCGAGATAATTACTTTTATTAAGCTCTAGTATTAGTCTCTGATTATTCATAGGAAATTTATAATTGAAAAATTTATGTTAATTCTCTATAAAAATATAGTGTTTTCATTATTATTTTACAATTTATATATGATACTTGAATAGGATCCTGTTCGAGTTTACAATTAATTAAATACATGTTCTGACTTTCAGTGGATTACAGAACTACATTTTTAATGAATTTATTTGATGGAATCAAAGGTAAAAAAACACTTATTGTTTGATTTAAGCTGTACTTCAAGTGTACTGCCAAAAAATTATATTCTATAATGTGACAAACAAATATCAACGCATCAGGTGTTTAGTTACGAATACATTTTTGTATAACCTTGTAATTCAAAAATTATCTTATAAAAATTCCTTAGTGATTATAAGAGCTTTTATGAAATATCCAACTATTAAATTCTGAACAAAATATTACGTGTTACAATTTAAATGACCATAAAAATTTTACTAAATTTTCGTGTACCAATTTAAATAAACATACTGAATCTACAAAAATTACGTGTACCAATTTAAATAAACATATAGTATTTACAAAAATTATATGTACTTTTTCAGTATAGTTCCATGAAATGAAAATTGAACTAAAATTGAGGATGACTCACCACAAACAATCTGCTAGGCAACCAAATTCGTCAAACATCTGGAGTACTTACAATAGCAGGTGCGCGCGGTGGACACGTGTGCCCGGGCTTGACTTCTATACGAGCTAACATATGTGGAAAATTCCACTTTCCTGCATAGTAGCATTTGAGACCCTGCACCCTCAATACGACTAACAACAAATTGTGCTCTAGGGTTCCATAACAATTACATACGAAAGATTTATTGCTCCACAATTTTATACATTACGTATTTGTGTTTCAATACTGTAGAATATAAAACTTGTTTTTCAATACTATAAAATTAGTGTTTCAAAATTGAACTTGAGATTTGTTTTGATATTATTTGTTACATTTTACGTGTGTTCCAATACTGTATAAACATTTTTACTTGATTTACTTGTGCTGAAAAGAAACAAGAAAAATGACTGAAGGTAAACTTGAAAATTATTCACCTACAGTAGATATATTTCCTTTTCACTCTAGGTCGATACAACAATTAAAATGAGGCCATGGTATCCGTCGACACCATTTCACTTCTCTTTGGGACCGCATGTTTTATCAAACCTGTTAGCCCACGTTTCAACACTTGCTTCGCTGATTACATTCGGATCCAAAAATGATGAACTTAGGCCACGCGGCAATTAAACTATCCAAGCACGCGCAGAAAAGGAATATTGTATCAAGATACATACAAATAGAAGAAATCTTAAATTTTACTTTGAGTATTTAAATGTAGGTGGAGCTATAAGTATTAATTGGTAATATATTGTTACTATCGGAATTTAATATTTTCTGTTTAATAATGGATATTTGTTAAATAGATATATAGAACAAAAGTGTATATTTATGAAGCAGGTAATTGTTTTCGTTACAACAGTGCATTGTAATACGAATCGTAAAAACCAGAATGCTCTGAAATGTAATGTCAACGTACTATATCTTTTCATACGAATTGGCATTTAGAATTTGTCAGCCTGGTTAACTATTCGACGTTTGAACTATATTATAAAAACGAATATATATAATTTTAATATCATTTAGCAAAGCCTACTTTAAGAAGTTCCTAAAGATCTAGCATAATTATGTTAAGAAAATAAATAAAAAATAATGCCTAATCGGAATAAATCTAGCGCCATGTGTAATGGATTAGTATACAATCACACAGGTCTATGTTATGTATTATTCTGATGCATCATAATTACGTACACAGCAGGCAAATGGACATTGGTTAGTAAGGGATCCGCACATATGCATTGCGAAATAATCACATATTGCAAACAAATCGGTGTTCATTATTATGAGATTGTACAAGAAAATTTTTTGCGATACAGAATAATTAAATAATACTACTTCGCATGCGAGAGCAAAAAATTTTTTAGAGCAGTTTTTATTGATGCGTAATAATCACAGAAATTGCATAGAAATGGATACGTTTGTTAGGATGCGACAGAAAATGATTTTTTAGAGTACCTTTTAAATGCGGCATAAATATGCAAATTTCATGCGAATGGACGTCTATTAGTATGTGACAGCAAATGTACTTGTAGATGAGTTTTTTGTGTTGCGGAATAATCACACAAATTGCATGAGAATGGACGTTCGTTAGTATGCACACGCAAATGTACTTGTAATTGACTTTTTCTTGTTGCGGTATTATTACACAAATTGCATGCAAATGGACGTTGGTTATAATGCGATTGCAAATGTTCACGTATATGACTTTTTTGTGATGCAGTATAATCACACAAATTGCATGCGAATGGACGTTTCTTAGTATGCGAATGCAAATGTGCTTTTAAATGAGTTTTTTGTGTTGCGGTATAATCACACAAATTGCATGCAAATGGGCGTTCGTTGGTATGCAGATGCAAATGTACTTGTAAGTGACTTTTTTGTGTTGCTGTATGATCACACAAACTGCATGCAAATAGACGTTTGTTATTATGCGATTGCAAATGTACTTGTAAATGACTTTTTTGAGTCGCAGTATAATCACAGATATTGCATGCAAATGGACGCTCGTTAGTGTGCGACCACAAATGTATCTGTAATTGACTTTTTCTCGAAGCACTATAATCACACAAGTTGCATGCGAATGTCCGTTCGTTAGTATGCAACTGCAGGTGTCTTTGTAAATGAGTTTTTTGTAATACGGTATAATTACAGAAATTGCATGTAAATGGACGTTCATTAGTATGTAGCCGTAAGTGAAGTTTTAAATGACTGCTTTGCGTTGCGGTATGATTACACAAATTGCATGCAAATGGACGTTCGTTAGTGTGTATCTTCAAATGTCTTTGTAAATCACTTTTTCGTGATGCACTATAATAACACAAATTGCACGTAAATGGGCGTTCGTTAGAATGTGATCGCAAATGTACTTGTAAATGACTTTTTAGTTTTGCGGTGTAATTGCACAGATTGCAGGCGAATCGACGTTCGTTAGTATGCAACTGCATGTGTTTTTGTAAATCACTTTTTCGTGACGCACTATAATAGCACAAATTGCATGCAAATAGACGTTTATTAGTATGTGACCACAAATGCTCCAATAACTGACTTTTTCGTGATGCGGTATAATCACACAAATTGCATGCGAATGAACGTTCATTGGTATGAGGCTGCATCATTTGTGGTATTCATAGACAACTATCAAGCTTAACTTTATTAGCTAAGTAACGCTTAATAACACAAATGTCCTTTGATACAATTTATGTTCATAAACAACTTAGAAAGAAGGCAAGCAACTCTTTCGACACTTAGAGTCGTACAGACAATCAGGGTCTGTATCCTTTGTTAACGCTCATTCAGCGGCGACGTTGTAACTTAAGGTATACCAATTAAGATATAGAAATATCATTTAAGTACAGTATAATTTTATTAAATATAAATGGCATAAAGTTGGTAGTTTCATGCGGTGTAGTCGTGTAGGGGGTAAGCCTGGATTAAGTAGACACCTTTTATGAAACATACCAAAATACCTCTTTTAAAATCGTGCACAATTTTTTTTATCTATGTACATGTTGAATGTAAGCCTTTGTGAATAAGTAGTTATACAGTTTTTTTGCGAAATATTGTATAAGAGTGATCATAGATCGAATTCATTAGGTCAGTGCAAAACTGTTCAGTTAACCTGACAGACAGGTTTAAATGAACACCTTGGGTAGGTTAAGTGGACACTGGGTGCTACAGGTGAAATAAAAGTAGAACGCAGAGATGAAATTAAAAATTCAAAGTAAACGGTTTATTCATAGACGAAAAAATACAAAATTATTAATAAAGGTTAATATCAAATTAAAAAAAATCGATATGGAAAATCCACATATTAGCGTATCTTGCTGTACTCCCTTTTACTGGTGCTGGCAATATGTGGACAACATCTTTTCTTGGAAGGTAACTACGTACATCAGTTTCTGAAAATTTATTAGTTGCATTATGTCGTTTGAAAAAAGTCACTTCATATCCATCTTGTCCTTCCTCATTCACTCTTTCAACGTAGTGTCGAGAAGTGGACATTGTTTTCCCGTATATGATGACAATGCAACAGTCATCTATGTTGAGCTCTTTTTATTCTTCGAATTCGCTAAAATCTTCAGGAGAATCATGTTCCTCTTCATATGATGAACTGGATTCTAAAACTCTTTTCTTTGCCTTGTTTCGTTTAATTACAGCCAGTTTATCTTTTTCCGCTTTTTTCTTCGCGAATTCGCGCTTCTTCTTTCAGTTCTCTTTTAACAGGAGTATCAGTTAAAAACATCGATCTCATATTTTTGCGTGCTTTTTTCTTTGTTTTTCTTGGTGCAGCTTTGGGGTAAGGGCAGATTTCTTCAGGGGTAATAAATTTTGATGGGCCAGCCTCTGAGTGTTCAAGCAAATCAGTATGAAAATAATGTTCATTTTGGATTGGTTGGTTGTCTCTCGGGATTTGGTTCAAGATATTTAGAATTCCTGGATAATTTGAGGAGCGATGTTCCAAAATTTGCCGATTTTCCTCTTGCGGTGGTTCTAAATTTTGAGGCGGGTCAACTGGATTGACTCGGTCCTTGACATACGAAGATGCAAAATCAATATCAGAAAATATTTTATCATCAAGGGGTTTCACACCGGTAGCCTTGAAACCACTACAAATGTTTTTGGTGTATACGCTTGAGGAAATGCTCATCCAACTAAACTTCCTATATCACATATAGTAATAGGTATACCCGGATGATTCACCATCCATTTATCACAGGCAGCATTGTAAAATTTTTAAATGGGCCAAATACGCCAAGATCTAACGGCTGTATTTTATGGCTGCAATGGGGAGATAACATTAACAGCAGAATTCCATTTTCTTTGGCAAAATCCAGTCCTGCAATACTTAAATGGCTCTCGTGGTTATCAACAATAATAAGTTTAGGATTCTCTTTAGTAGGTCTCTCATATGTTGCAAAATGCTGTAAAAGTGGTAAAAACAATGAACTATTAATCCAGCCGGAATGTGTTGCAACTCCTTTACTTCCTGGAGGAGCACCATGCAGCATATGTTCTATATAGTTAACCCTTGGAAAAATAAGAAATGGAGGAGCCCATTTTCCAGTAGCACCAATAAATCCCACTAGAGTCACAAGAGTCCCTCGCTCTGTTGAAGTTACTTTGCCAATCGTCTTTTTACCCTTAATGGTTAATACTTTTGGAGGTTTGTGAACTGTAGTAGCAGCTGTCTCATCGAGGTTGTATATGTCTCTGGCCTCTAGATTATATTTGGTTTTAAGTTCACGTAAATTTTTAAAACAAGCTTCAATATTAGTTCTGTTGAAACTAGTTGCTCTGCTCAAACTAGTTTGTTCAGGAGTTCGTAATGTGAGATTGTGCCTTTAACGAAATTCAAAAAACCATTCTTTTCCAGCCATGTTTTTTTCCGACCAACTCACTGCAATAGGTTTATTATTTGCTACAACGAATTCATAGGCCAGTATAAGGACTTGTTTACTACTTAAACTGTGATGAATATCACATGCACGCAAAATGTAGTCTTTAAGCATAAGTTCTTCAGCATCAGTAAAAGCTAATAAATGTTCATTGCTAGGCCGAAAGTTAACTAAATTTACATTAATACCTCTGCTTTTATTAACATACCTCTTCAAAGTTATTCTAGGTATTTGAAATCGTTTCGAAACGCTTTTTACAGAACATCCTTCCTCTATTACAACTTTAACCGCATGTTTAAGCTGCTCTTCAGAGTACGACCTTTGATTGGTAGTGCGCTTCCTAACTCGTGGCATAGATACTTCAATAGTTCTGAAAAGAAGAAAAAACTAAATGTGGGTATTCCTACGCTCCGAGCAAAATAAGTGCAGGTTAACTGAACATGTTCACATTACCCCACGTCGGTTCTGTTCAGTTAACCCCACACCCTGTTATTCCGCTTATTGTAGACGTTAACATATTAAATTAAACAAGAATGTACAACTACATACACAAAACAATATTAGATACTTACGTTTTTCGGTGGGTCAAATAAAAATTCTTGAAAATACAAAGATGTAGCTGATAACACAAAAATACTTGGAATTTAAAATTTGACTTTGTCACCTTAACAACCACCTACCTTGAAATGGTCAGTATTGTTGTGGTAGTGAAGGAATATTTTCATGGTGAGAAGAAGGAACCTATATACGCTGCCATATACAGAAAAAGCTAAGTCTGCTATCTACCACTAGGTGGCAAATAGTGTAAAGTGTTCACTTAACCTCGCATGTCCAGTTAACCCCGGCTTACCCTACATGTTTTCGTTTTATAAAAACTTTTTGCTTTGTCACTAATATTCGTCATTTGACATTTGCCGTCCACTTTTGTTATTACTCGCTTAACTTTAATTATTTTATTGTAAAACAGTTCATTTTAGTACTAACAAAATTCTAAATCATTATGTATTGACCCACAGAGCTTTAATAGTACCAAACACAACCCAGCAAACAGCCAGACACCAGTACGTTTTTAAAAAGTTTTGTTTTGGTTGAAATACTACAAGCAACTAAGGAAACCAAAATATTGCAATTTTAAAACATGCTTTATAAACTGTACAGAACAATTAATTTTATAGAAATTTTAATTATATACTGGTAGACTTGGTGAAATAATTACGTATTTTTCACTGATAAGGTATAGAATAAATTAATGCTGGCACAGATTATGGTTACTTTGAGCACGTGTAAAGTACGTTAAAAATTGATGTACCACAACAGTCTGACGTCATTTTTAGCGCAAAATTTAAACAGGTGTTGAAATGTTTCTAAGTTGATTTCTCATTGGTTGATAATTATTGATAATATAGTGTACATTTCGATATTTGAAGGTATTTGTTAGAGTAGCTCAGTAACCACTTGCAGGTTTCTGAACGCATTCCGTTATGTCAGAATTTATGTTATAATACGCGCATGTGTAGGAACGATCGATCGAGTCGACAAAGGTTGAACGACTTTGTTTTGAGATTTTAAAATAGATGGTTGAAACATTTCACTTGGCGGTTTTTTATTAAAGGTAATGTTTTTAAGTTGATAATGTAGTGGTTATTTAAGGTAATCTGATTACATCTGGTAATCAGAGCGTTGTTTTGCATGTGATGTTGATACTTATTGTAGAACCATAAGTTATTTAACCATTGAAGTAAATATTTATGTGTTACCTGTTGCTTTTGGCTTAGAATTTGATGCCGGTTGCTTTACGTATATATATTATAGGCGATTTTCGATTTTATTGCACGTTTTATGTATAAATGAGTTTCGTTTGGTTTAACAACTGAAAACTAATATTTATTTATCTAAATTGTTTATTTAGTTTCTAAATCAGAGTAAAACTAATATTTATTTATTTGAAATAATTTTTATTTAGTATTTAATACAGAGTTCGAACTTATTGTAGAATCAATAGCAGAGGTACTATTACTGTAATTTTCCGACAAACCATGAAAAGTATCGACATCATATTGAATCAAATTATTAGGCAAGTTTGAATACGAACAGTATTATATTTCAATGTTGTATTTGTTTTGGGTTTTAATTGAATTAACCACAACGTTGTTGTGTATATTTTTGTTTGTAATTTGTAGTGCCACAATGTGTTTAATTTTTAAAAGTACGTTTTAACCGATGCAATCATAATGAATATTTTTTATCATTTATTTACTAGAGTTAGTATATTTAATTAACATGCACCTATATAAAGATGTAGCGCCTGAATCTTGACTTGTTTTTATAATGTAAAATTTTGGTATGTATTTGCTGCTTACATGTTTTATAATGTTTGATGTTTGTTGTGCATTTGACATTTTAATTTTATGTGTATTTGTTTTATTTCAGCATATTAACCACTTATTCAACTGCATCGCTCATATCTCTGTTTAAACGTAATTATGTTTGTTGTTTTGTTTATCCTATTATCTAGCCGATGTTCTTATATAATTAACTAGTATTTAACATTTGCGATAATTGTTGTGATGTAATTAAATTAAACCTCTGGTATGACCAACCATCTTTGTGCCTTTCGCATTTGCATATATGACTATGTTGGAGAGAGTCTATTCAATAATAAGCGCCTTTTTAACCATGCGCAATCATACCATAAGTTCATTTCAGCGATTCATGTTGTCTTGTCAATGTACTTATAGTTGTACCCTTTTTCAAATAATAGGAAGTCGGCTAGCCTTTGCGAAATATTTTGTAACACTGGCTGGAAACTGTTTCTGCATGTTTGTGAGCGCGTGTGATCGAGCTTTGTTCAATATTACTAACACTTTATATCCGTGCGGGGAGTAACATTGGTAGTCAAGGTAGATTTTACCTTCCTGGTGTTCTACCTATTTCAACTTTAGCTGGGTAGTATTGGTTAACCGACCCCAGTACCTGTCAGAAAAGACTAGCTGACCTACACTAACGTTTCTTCAGTTGTCATGTGTGGTATGTCTGGGTAACAGTTGACACTCCGTCAATTTCGGTATTGGTGATCTGGGTACTTGTACGTTACTCGTCGAGATGTGCCAAATGGAGTTGGAAGTGTGAGGGCAGTTTGGGGTTTTCTCTGCCGTGCTCTTTGCCCAATCGCCCAGGTTGAGTACGGCACTGTTTGCTTTAAATGTCATTTTCTATGCTTTCATGCCAATGACCTATTTAGTGGTTATTGTTTTGATTAAAAGTCAAGTTAGGCAAATACTGTAGTTTTATTTCAAACCTTCCCGCCTTAACGCCATCTTCTCAGTGTGAATTTGGGTTACATTATAACAAAACAACGTAGGAGTCGTCGAGCCACTGCCACTAGATGTTAGATCATGGAGCCCGGTGTACCGTTTATAGAGAGCGTTTGGGTCAGCCTTCAGGTCGGTTACACTACAGTGTCATTCTAAAAATTGCCTCTTAATACGACCCTTATGTATATGTACAACACAGATCAATACATTCATGCTTCACTTTGAATTTCTGTCTGAATCTTATTACTCTTATTTAAGATTTTTCGTGCTAATAAATGGAAACTACATAGTTTCTTCTTTAAGTCGGCATTTAAACATTCCTCTTTTAACTTGTAATGAAACATTGAAATCATATTGCAAGATGAGGAGACATGAATTTTTGTAATGTTCATGCTCGAGTAAGTGAAATGGAGTGTGTTTTGACTGTTTGTTTAGTATGACTTAACCTCATTGTAGATTTTATTGTTTTCTTCATTCCGCCATGAGTGCTATTTTTTTTTGTTATTCTTTGTAAGTTAATTAACTGTGAATAATGAGCTGGCGCGTCTTATCAATTTGAGTGGACTGTATTGCGAAAGTATAACACAACGCGAGCTTTATATGAAAATTTGTATCCATGCAAAGACAAACAATATTTCACAAATATTTCACAATATTGTCCTTGGTGTGTGGTCCTCTTCGATGTTGCTGCAATGCCCCCGGGGGAGTCGGTTGAATGCACTGGTTACAAGGCACTATAGTTCATTGCTTGCATATGTTGCCCGATAAACTCGACACAACCGGTCAGGTGCTGGGTCGAAAGAAGGATCGCCGACAAACTTGACAAAACTACATTCGCACGCGTTACACTATAAGAAGCGCAAGCGCACTGCACAGTTTTGTTCCACAATATAATTTCGAAGTTTAATTAATACGAAACACTTTGCCCACCAAAAATAACTTTGGGCTATTTTTTCCCTTAAACTTAACACGAAAATTTTAATTTTGAACGAGTCTTGTATGTATATAGAACTAAATGAATATAATAATGCTTACGAAACTATAATAGAGAACACTAAAATAATTAATATTTATTATTGAGACGGCAATGAGCATAATTTGACCATTGGTCTTTTCCCGGGACCTAGGGCGTAGTAGTCACACACATACCACTACGCCACGGAGCCGCCTCATTGGTCTTTTCAAATTGCCTCGCAAAGGTGGCTACACGAGGTGCCCCATCGTTTACAGGATGAAGCTCTATAATTCTGACGAGTCTCCAATTTAAAGGAGGAACACGAAATGAAGGCAATTCACCCATAACTGGACTGACAGGAATGAGGCGAAGACGATAGCAATGATAACACTTAGATCGTATTCTACGAACTGTGCGCGAAGAGATGAGATGATCCAAAATCGTTCTTGAAGCAAGTACACCGTTGTGTTCACTCCCGAATGTAAATTTTGTGTGTGCACTTGTTTAGTCAACAAATCTGTGATACGATGTTTAATGGGTAATGCCGCTGGATGTTTTGCGGAATCTGGAAGACTGGAATGAATCAGTTTCTCGCCTACTCTTAAAATGTCATTCGGATCAAGAAATAAGCCTAGACGTTGCAGATGTTTAGGCAAAGACTCACCTTGGCGAACGGCTTCGATTTCAACATTAAGTGAACTAAATTGGACCACCTTAACAATCACCATAAGAGCAGCGTGAAGCTCCACCGATGATAAGAATAACGAATTGATGAAACCTTTTCTAACTATAAATATTCTCAGACAATATGCGACAATACGTTGAATTTTGTGTAACGACGAAAATTTGTTCGATAGGTCTTCCAGTCAAGCCAATTCTACAGTAACCATAAAAGTAATGGGTTTCTCCTCAGAAGATGCTTATAGAGAAGGGACGAACAATTTTGGCAAAGGCCAATTTTCTTCAGACAACGACAAAAATTCAGGACCTGCCCACCATAGCGGATGCGCGCGCAATACCGAAGGAAATAAACCTCCGGTAGCACAATCAAATGGGTTGTTTGAAAAACTAATGTAATTCCACTGTTCGGGAGAAATACGTTCTTGGATGTAACTAACACGGTTAGCCACAAACATTTTTAAACGATAAGCAGGTGACTTAATACAGGTCAAAGCGACAGAAGAATCAGTGTAACAACAGATTTTTTCAAAGGTTACATTTGAATCTATAGTTTTAACAAAATGTACTTATTTAGACAAAAGTACGGTAACACATAGCTCTAGCTTGGGTATAGACAAACATTTCAAAGGTGCGACTTTTGATCTAGCCATAACAAAGTGAACAGATACCTTTCTTGACGGAAATACTAAACGAAAATATGCAATAGCCGAATATCCTTTCTCGGACGCGTCACAAAAACCATGTAGTTGTATACTTCAAGCTTCGTCAATAGGTATATAGCGAGGATTTGGATCGAATCAATATATGAAAATTCAGCAACAAAATTTTTCCAAAATATGACAATAGATTCAGAAGGAGGATCATCCCAATCTAACCCCAACACCCAAAATTGTTGAATGAGTTGTTTGAGTGAAAAGGTAACTGATGTAATAAATCCTAGATGATCGCAAATCCTAGCAACTGTCAAAAGTAAAATCCGTTTGGAAGGACGATTTTCTAAAGGCTGCATTTCAACTAAAAATTATCATGTATTGAGTGCCACTGAAAACCAAGCACTTTTACGGTAAGCTTAAGATCATTTGCGACTAGACTTGGTTTTACTTGTTGATACTCAGTAGGAATATCTTCTAACAGTAGTGGACTGTTGCTAGCCCATTTGCGTAGTTCGAAGCAGCCAGCACGTAGTACTTCAATGGGTTGACGTTTTAGTTTATGAGTTGCCTGGAGCGCGCACAACCCAGTTAATACATCATCAACGTCAAATTATTTCTCAAAGCATGAGCTACGAATGAGTAGCTACTTTATCCTAGTTCAGCTAGTTTTAAGTGCGAATAGCAAGAAAAGGAGCGGATGAAACTCCACATGTAATTGTGTTCAACTGATAGGTTGAAATTGGTTCTGAAGGATTCCATCGCCATTGTATCAATTGATAAGAACGATCCGTTTGTGATATCAATATCTGCTTGTACATTTGTTTTATGTCGCAGACAAAAACGAACTTACCTACTCCTGGCGGTTTACTCACAAAATAACTAATAGTTTGAAAGTTGCTCTTATACTCCGCTCCTAATCATTTATAAAATTCTGCTAGTCCTGTCAACAACTCCTGAAATTTTTTTTCTATTGGCGACATATTTTGCTGTGATAAGAGAATCTGTTCAATATTCGAAGGTTTTGCTTCAATTTGTAATACATAAAAAAATTTTCATCTAAATTTTACATTAATTGAATTTGACCTCAATAAATTATTAAAAACTTCTAAAACCTAATAATTGCTTGTAACATTTAAATTTTCCTGCAAAATTATTTGTCGACATTATCGCTATAAATCTATTATTTTAGTATTAATTCAACAACGTCTATTCTATTATTGATTTATTTGATCTTGCATATTTAATAACCCAACAAACTTCAAGGCACACTACAATTTCAATTAGAATTACAATCTACAACGTATCAACTGATAACATATTTACAAACCAATCCGCGTGCTCCTACCCCTTTGTAATATCTAAGATTTTCAAGTTATTTCGTCCACTCGTGATAAATAGTCACTTTTCGTTTCCTTGTTGAAGAGAAAGGTCACTTGGTGTGTTATCAAACACTTAAGATGGCGCGGGAAATTAAGTTTTCATGGCAGAGACGCCGGAATAGAAGACACAGTTGGTTAAAAGTTGTCTAGGACAACTTATATATGTAGTGTATAAACTCATCTTGGCAACGGTTTGTTTGAATATGTAATTAATTTAAAATTATAATGAAATTTATTATAGTGCAACTCCGAATACAACTTTTATGTTATCTTGATCACGTTCAATTTGGTTTGGTTTAAGCAAATTTTATTTTCATGGAATTCGTTTAAAATATAAATGCGTAAGCAATTCTGTTGGACAAAGATTGGATTTCTGGTATGCAGCTGCACCTGCCGTGAATAGTTGGTTGAACAACATGTCATTTGAAGGTTACAGGTCATTGTCGCCATGTGGTAAGACTGTTTAACTTTCTAACATAAGGCTGCGTTTGCAAAGTTTCATTGCATATATATGTATGTAGTGAATTTTTTTTGAAAGGTTGTAACTACCTCATGCTGTTGTATGCAATTCACTATGGGTCGTTCACGAATAATTTTGTCAAGTAATTTGCTAAAAGCTTATCTTTTTAAAATGTAATGTTATAATTCATAGAACAATATTTTGTAATTAATAATGTGCTCAACTTTAGAAATTATACTTTACCGGTTGTATATAAAACAAGGGTAAAATGTGCAGACAAATAATCGTCACTTGGTTTGTTACAAAGTTCAATATTTATCTTGTTTACTACAAATTAAATTACCAAGATGTTCATTTAATAGGGCCTAAGTCCAGAAAAGTGAAGTTTACACAGAGATTAGCTAATTAATAATTTTTCCACATGTTGAGTAAATTGTTAAAGAACTGTAAAGTCTTTCGTAGCGCTACCCGAGACTAATAATTATAAAAATAAATATTGTCACCAAAAGTTAAGTATCCAAATCAAGATTTAGTAGCAATTAAACTTTAATATTTGTTTTACACCCTCTGAGTAAAACAGAAACTACATTTATAAGAATTTTATTTTTATTAAGTTACACTTATAATGTTCATAACTTATCTTAAATGAAAATATAGAATTATTTTTGACTTCAGTTCATTATTCTATAATTATTAAACTTCTCCAAAGTTTCTTTCTTAACTTATAACAAATGCGTATAATGATACAATGAAAACTAATCGAAACTAAAATAAAGATTTCATGCTTATACAGGATCATAAGATATAAAGGGTATCTATGTTGGTAGTAATTATGTTTCAGAGTCGCCCTAGTCATCGTTAGTTCATTGAAGAAGACGACCAGATGTAAGTAACATATTTGTGGTAATCAAACTTTGTATTTAAAGCGGTTAGTGATAATATAGGTTTCCAAATTTTCCTTTTCTCGCAATTTGATTCAATCAGTTGCATAAAAAAAATTTAGGTGGCGTCCATTATTTTATTTTACAACTTTAATAAACCCATTGACCCAATCTCATGCGACCTGGGTCAAAACTCAGTTAGCTAAAAAGTCTTAAGAGTTTTCTTTTTCTAAAAGCCATTTTCCATCTTAACCTTACCCTGGGCTTGTTACTGTTATATAAGAATTCTCGATAGGTTAAGTAAAACTCTATAAAAAAATCTATCACGATTTTTTTATATTACATGCTTATCCGACTTTTCATAATATAACTAACTTATTCTACTTTTATAATTAAAAACGTTTTGCGTACTTAACGATTTCATGCACTTTCACGATCTGTTGCTGCAGGATTTGCATTTTTGCAGAACTCATTTCTCTATACTTATTCACTAAAATGTGTTAAATCCTATAATAATTATAACAATTATAATAATTAATAAATAGTCCGTTACTTTTAGACCGTTTTTTAATTCTTGTATAGCACTATTGGTACCTACTCCAGCGGCTTGCCAATAATCTCTTCTTGTTTTGACTTTGTGGTACCCATAGTAATAATAAATTCGAAAATTTCGCAAATAAAATGTTTCCTAATTCTAAGCTGTTTATTGCAAGTGTAAAATATGCAGCTGAAGGCATTCTCTACATACCAATTTAGTTAATTACTTACAGTTTATCATGACATATATTACCTAGTCAAATTTCTTTTCCATAATTCTCCAAGGCTGGCAGGATCGCGATGTATTGTGATTCCTCTTTGTAATTTAGATCGCCATGTTTCTCGGCACCCATGTTAGTTAAATTAAACTTAACACATCTGTCTGTATCATTTATTAATAACAATTAATGCAAGGATGTTTCCTTGAGTACCATAGCTTAGCGTCTCGCATGCACTCTTCAATAGATTACAATACAAAGTACAATGATTCAGTTGTGCACCTCTGCAATATATAACTATAAACAGGTAAATGTCACAATTAGAGAACGCTGACAATAATAACAATATTACATGTTCTGTATTTCACAATATAAGAAAAGTGTTTACAAAACAACAACATTCCTGTGTGACTAGGTTAAATTGATTAATAATTACACTATGCAAGACTAGACTTGATATTTTGAACTATTTTCAATGAAAATTTAGGTAAAACAAGCAAGAATTTAAATTTTTATGATTTGAACTCTACCACAAAAATAGTTCTTAAAGCATATTTTTGTTTTTGCTATTTTAATTGATTTATTACTGACAATAGGTTTTATAAAGTGTCGGAATTGTCTACAATTACCTTATACGCTTGGTTCATATTATAGCGATCCGTACTATTTCCTTTAGTCGATTTTCGTTGGTTGATAATTATTGCAAATATTAGTGTATATTTCGATATTCGAAAGTATTTTTGAACAGCACGATAACCACTTCTAGGTTTCCAAACGCACTCTGTGACGTCAAAATTTACTGTTGTAGGAGCGATCGATATTGCTTACAAGCTTTAACTACACATTTGCTTCAGATTTTAAAATGGAAGGTTAAAAAGCTTCACTTGGCGGTTTTATTACAGGTAATGTTTTTAATTATATACCCTATTCACGTTAAATATGGGATGACGTCATAAACAGTAATAAAGTGCTAGCGATTGTAAAATGTGAACGTAACTATGAACGTAGGTTTAAGGATATTAGGATTTAGTGTGTAGCAGTTTGCAGTTCTGTTTGGTGTTGCAACATTTTTACTTCTATTACTTTGACATTTCTCATTTTATTGTCATTGTATAGTTTTGTAGTAAATCGTTTGTGCTTTATATTTGCTAAATAAAACAGTTTTTTTTTCAGAACTAAAACACTTTATACATTGCAAGTTTCGAGTATTTAACATTTAGAATGCCTAAACATTTGGATTCGCGCGCACAAAAAATGGTTACTCTGATCAGAAAATACACATAAAATAACTTAACCATGACAACGTAGCATTTATTTGAATTATGACTTCATCCCATATTTAACGTGAATAGGGTATATAATATTTTGAAATTATCTGATTGCATCGAAGCTTGCTTAATTGTTTAATGTTATTTGGTTGTGATTTAAGATAGTAATTAAATTAATGATAAACGTGTCATTCATATTTTTTGCTTGTTATTTTAATCCACTTGTGTTTAATTTTTAAAATCACATTTTAGCCGCTGCAATCATAATGAATGATTCTTTAGCTTCTGCTTACTAGACGGAATATATTTTGTTACCATGCATTTATGCTAATTTAGAGCCTGAATCTGGGCTTTTGTTTCTGTAGAATTTTAGTATGTATTTGTTACAAGTATATTTTATAATTTGTTTTCAATTGTTGTGATTATGTAATTGTTTATTTCAGTTTCTAGTTGTGTGTTTATAACTGCAAAATTCATGTCTCGATTTTAAAATCTAACCACGAGTTAGTTTGATGTGATCTGACGAATTATAACCTACAATTCTGTCGGTAACTAATCTTGAGGTTAATTATTCTTGTTACGATGTGATTATAGCGAACCTCTGCTATGACCCCGTTATTAACGCGTGTGTATTATGACTATGTAGAAAATGGTCGATTCAATTTGTTCCCGTTGTTTGGTGCTATCATAGCATACGTTCATGTTAATTTATAAATAGATGTTTTTGACCAATGTATTTGTAGTAATGTTTCTGCAACGACAGATGTAGGTTAGCCATTATAAACCATATTGCTAAATGAGCTGGAAACTCTAAATGGTTTGTATGGTAAGAGTATGTTTGAGCCTTTGTTGAATTTACTAACATTTTATGGCCTGAGGGGGGAGGGGTTGGTGCATTGGTAGTCAAGGTTCCCATTTTCCCAGTGTTTTCAATTTTAGCCAGGTAGTAATGGCACAGCCGCCCCTGGTACCCTTTAGAAAAAATTAACTAGGCTACACTAACATTTCTTCAGTCTCATATGTAGAATGTTGGAGTAGCAGTTGACATCCCGTGATTTTAAAAGTGCACAGGGTGCTTGTTCGTCGCTTGTTCTTAAAGCATCCTTTTGTTTTCGCTATTTTAATTAATTTATTACTGACAATAAGTCTTATAAAGTGTCGGAATTGTCTACAATTACTTTATATGCTTGGTGCATATAACATTTACTTCCTGATTAGTATGGAATATTTGAGGAAACGATTAAAATTGTGGGTTCATTTAAAGTATCGGAACTTCTTTAAAGCATCGGCATACAGTTGACTGCAAAACACAAAAAAATTGATTTGCACCCACGTCAATTTGGTAACTTACCAGCAGCTTGAAAACGGAGAGGTATTAATACCTAAAATGGAGGGATTTACTTTATAAAAGTTGTATTATACCTTATACCGATATCCTGAAGAGTTTTTAAATAAGACATCTATACTTCTATTAAAAAATTTGTCCAGGCATTTGGCAAACAAAACATTTTGGTAACATTTAAAAGGATTTCGTTTACTATCGTATAATTGCGGTGCCCCTTTCTTCAGCATGCTCTTCCTCCAATAGAGTAAGTGCATAAATTTTCGAGCTATGACTAATAGGTTTCTTTTACGTATTCGCAAATCAACGTTCATCATATCAGAATAAATCCCCAGCAATTACATGAAATTCCCGCAGCTGCTAGTGGCATTTAAACATCCAAGTATTGAACAGTAAAAGTTATCTCTTGGGTTTTATCATCGCTAGACAAATTAATCACTAAACCGAACATCAAAAATGAGAAGGTTACCAACTCTACATAGCACAAAAACTATTATTAATCACTAAAGTTTAAAGGTTCATAAAACGGATTAACGGGAAAAAAAATAACAATGAACAACCATCATTATTTGAAAACATAATTTTGTAGATAAAATTTCGCATTTCCTGAAATTATTTTGGTCGAAACGCCTGTTGTTCCGACAACCCAAATAACAGGTTGTATGTGGGTAGTGCAACTATTACATTGTTATCTTGTTCTATAACGAAGTTTTTCCATTAATTATTGTCACTAAAATAGTATTCGTAAGAAAACACTAAAATAAATTAATATCTATCTATAGAATGAGGAAAGTAATGTATTTAAAATTAAGACGGTTTAAAGAATACTACAACTAACTTTTTGTATTTAGTCTTTTCAACACACTCGTGTAAACGACACGATCGGTAACCATTTATGAAGGAAAAAGATCCTGTATTATCTAATATATTGTAACAGAGACGTGTTAGTATTAAAAGAAAATGCCTTTATGAACATTTAACCAAGTTAACACTTTCGTAGAAGTATACTGAAATCTGTTATTTGCATCGACATGCAATTAATGTGATTATGGTGCATTACCAATAATTGACCTATGTGCGGTCTTCTCCCGAAACACTATCCATTTCTGTGACGTTTGCATCACAATAAAGTGATTTACAAATACATAATACAATCGCATACTAACGAACATCCGTTGGCATGTAATTTATGTAATTATTTTGCATCGTGTAGAGGTTCAATGAAACTTCATATGGCTTCATACACTAACAAACGGCGGTTCTCATGCAATTTATGTAACTATTCTGCATCTTTTAAAAGTATATTCAGACTACATACGCGGTCCCATGCTTACGAACGTCCATTTGAATGCAATTTGTGTGGTTTTACCACATCACAAAAAGGTTATCTACAAGAACATTTACACTCGCATACTAACAAACGTACATTCGCATGTAATTTGTGTGATTATACTACATCACGAAAAGGTGATTTAGTGAAACATATGTCATCGCATACTAACGAACGTTACTTCGCATGTAATTTGTGCGATTATTGCGCACCACAAAAAGGTACTGTAAAAACTCATTTGCTGTTGCATACTAACGTTCGTCCATATTTATGCAATTTGTGTGATTATTCTGCAGTACAAAAAGGTGATTTAAAAGCACATGTGTGGTCGCATACAAACGAACGTCCATTTGCATGCAACGTGTGTGATTATACAGCATCACAAAGAAGTAATCTACGAAGACATATACAGTTGCATACTAACGAACGTTTATTTAGATGCAATTTGTGTAATTATATAACAACACAAAGAAGTAGTTTACGAAGACATATGCAGATGCATACTAACGAACATCTATTTACGTGCGACTTGTGTGATTATATGGCATCACAAAGAATTAATTTACGAAGACATATGCAGTCGCATTCTAAGGAACGTATATTTGCATGCGATTTGTGTGATCACACCGCGTTACGAAAAGTCATTTACAAAGGCATTTGCAGTCGCATAGCAACGAACGTCAATTCGCATGCAGATTGTGTGATTATTTCGCATCACAAAAAAGAACTCTAAAAGATCATTTGCTATTGCATACTAAGGAACGTCCATTTCCATGCAATTTGTGTAATTATTCTGCGTCAGGAAAAAATGATTTAAAAACACATATACGAACGCATACCAACGAACGTCCATTTCCATGCAATTTGTGTGATTATACGGCATCACAAAGAGGTAATTTACAAAGACATATGCGGTTGCATACCAAAGAATGTGCATTCGTATGCAACTTGTGTGATTATACTACCTTACAAAAACGTCATTTACAAGGGCATATACAGTCACATATCAAGAAACAGACAGTTGTTTGCAATGTGTGATTATTCCACATCTGAAGGCAAGTGTGATCTAATACAAGAAGCGCTTATTTGCATGCAAATTCTTTGATTATTCTGCAACAGCAAAAGGCGTTTATTATGGGTATTTGTTTGATATTTGTGTAATTATTCTGTAACAGATTGGTATTTTATTTCTAGCTATTTTATTTACTTGTTTTACTTACTTTTTATTTCATTGTCAATATATTCTTCGGTTCAATATACTTATTTTATCAATTTTAACTGTTATTCATTTCCTATTTCTTCGTTAGGTTTAATCCACTTTCTTCATTTACGTTTTCGTGATTTTATTTTACGTATGTTACTTTATTAGCTTTAAATATGATAAAATTGAAATAGTTTTTAATAGACCACGGTTGTAAAAAATATGAAATGGTCTTAAACTAAGTTATTATCTAAAAAGAAATTAATGCCTATATGGGGAAACTGAATTGAATAAAGGATGTGTTGTAACAGTTTTGAAACCCACACAGCGGGTTAGCTGCGTTTTCGGAGGTGTCTCTATTACGAATGCAACTCCTATATATAATTCGTTAACGATATTTAGACATGCTTGTAATTGATGAATTCTAGTAGACACCTTAAAAACCACTTTTAGATCAAAAATCAAATTGTTGTTACATGCCAAATTGTCATAGTGTTGGAAGGGAGGAGGGCACGAACAAAAGGTGGTAAGTCTGCTCCAAGCAGTAAACTATATCGCGGCTCGGTTCGCTAGTCGTGATGAGCGTGGGTCGACGGGGAGGAAAGTAAAAATAATATATATTGACGTTAGTCTCAAGTTAGGTAATATAATGGGCACCACCCTTATCTTATTGGAGTTCTGCCTAAAATGGCCTTTGTCCTTCAGAGAGGCCTACAAGATGAGGGAATCTCGACTTCTTCTCGTCTTAGGACCCGCCGCCATATTTTACATCTTCACCCTTTTAGTACCCAACGAACACTGACTGCTATAAATTACAGAATACCCTCCTTTATCCTTCTAGCGAATCACCGGGGGTGTAACGAACAGTGGAATTTAACAGGCATGCGACATGCACTTGAAGTGTGATTCTCTCGCTGCTAATTCTTTGAAACCTAATCGGTAAACAAACGAGGCGTTTACCCATTACCGTATGTGTCATCAATATTAGACAAACTTAGAGACGTGAAATTTCTATCTACGCTCGACATAAAATCGGCATATAGGCAAATCTCGTTAACTAAAAATTCAAAACAATTTACTGCATTTACCATTTCTAATAGAAGCCTTTTCCAATTTACCAGACTTCCATTCGGATTACATAATTCACCGGCTACATGGCAGAGATTGATTGATCGTGTCCTGTGTCCAGAATTAGAACCGTTTGTTTTTTCATATTTGGACGATGTAATTATTTGCACTATGTCGTGTGAGGAACATATCACAATTTTACAGGAAGTATTAAAACGTTTAGAGGAGCAGGGTTGATTTTGGGCGGGAGAAATGCCACTTTTGTAAGAGTGAGCTTAAATATCTAGGATACGTGATTAATTCTAAAGGTTTACTGGTAGATTCCGAAAAAGTCCAAGCAATTGTTGATATCCCCACACCTAAGACTGTTAAAGAAGTTAGAAAAATTATTGGTATGGCGTCATGGTACAGGAGATTTTTATCCGAATTTTCAAAGATTATTGCTCCGCTTTCAGCTTTATTAAGAAAAAACAAAAAATTTATTTGGGATGAATTTTGAGACGCAGCTTTGTCGACAATAAAAAATCATTTAGTCTCCGCTCCAATTCTTTCATGCCCAAATTTTGATTTGCCGTTCTCGGTTCAATGCGACGCTTCCGACTATGGGATTTCTGGCGTCCTAACTCAAGTTATTGATGGAGTAGAGCATGTAATTTGCTATATTAGTCGTTCACTTACTCAGATGGAGAGAAAATTTGCTGTAACGGAAAAAGAGTGTCTAGTGGTGTTGTGGTTAATTGAAAAGTTACGTCCATATGTAGAAGGTAGTCATTTCCAGGTGGTTACGGACCATCACTCGTTAATTTGGTTAAATAAATTGCAAAAACCTTCTGGTCGTTTGTGTCGATGGCCATTGAAATTACAACAGTACGATTTTGAGATCATTTACCGCAAAGGGAAAGACAATGTCGTCCCCGATGCTCTTTCACGCGCGGTCCCTATCATAAATACAATTTCTGTTAGCTTACCTGCACTTGATGAATCTGGAAATTCTGGTGATCCTGAAAATATAAATTTAAATAAAATTGATTCTGAAATAAAAGTCGATTCTTGGTATAAAAAGATGGTTCTACAGGTTGTTCGTGACCCTATTAAATATAAACATTGGAAAATCGTAAATAATAAACTTTTAAAATACTTACCTGGTAAATTCCCTAATTTGGTAGATTCTGAAGTTGATTGGAAAGTAGTCGTTTCAAAAGCTCAACGTTTGGAGATTTTAAAGGAATGAACCCACAGCGGGACATTTTGGTATTTTTAAGACGTTTCATGGAATTCAACAGAAATATTACTGGCCAAAATTGAAATCCGATGTTATTCGTTATGTTAACCGGTGTAGAATTTGTTTAATGCACAAACCCGAACAAAAGAAGCCTCAAGGCTTAATGTCGAGACACCCTATGGTATCTAAACCTTGGTAGATGATTTTGGTCGACTTGGTTGGTCCGTTACCAGGAACAACAAAGGGCTATACTTACATTTTATCTGTTGGCGATTATTTTACCAAATTTCCATTATTTTTTCCTTTGCGTACCGTCAATGCGTCTACAATAACGCAGAGAATAGAGGAGTTTGTTATTTTACTTTTTGAGGCACCGCAATACATGTTAGTTGACAATGGCAAGGAATTTCAAGGTAATCTCTTTAAGGCGATGTCTTCAAAATACAGACGAAAAATAATATATAACGCGTTTTATCACCCGCAGGCGAACCCGATTGAACGCGTTAATAAAGTAATTAAAACTCTTTTGGCATCCTATGCTAACATTAATCAGCGGTACTGGGACAAAACATTACCGATGCCCGCTTGTGCTATACGCACAGCAGTCCATGAAGTTATTAAGATGACACCCTATTTTGCAAATTTTGGACGGGAAATGGTAATTGATGGATGTAGTTTTGGTGAAGTAAATGAAAGCGAAACTTTGATAGATGTGGACTGTGCAAAACGCGATAAGTTATACAGTCGTGCTCCTTAATTTGGAAAGGTATATCAGGAAATTAAAAAGAGATTAGAAGATTCGTATAATAAATCAAAAATAAATTATGACCCGAAGAGACGGGCCGTTAGTTTTTCTGTTGGGGACAAAGTTTGGTAAAGCAATTACGTTCTATCGGATCCATCGAAATACTTTAGTGCGAAACTTGCACCAAAATTTGTTGGCCCATTTACAGTGTCGAGAAAAGTGGTTTACAATACATGAGTTAGAAGATGATGCAGGTGTCTCGAAAGGCACTTGGCACGTAAAGGACATTAAAGCTAATCCTCCAGATTAGTGACATACAAATTACGATTGTGGTTGGTTTTGGCCAGGTTTGTTTTGTTTGGTTGTGGTTAATAGTAGTAGTCTGTAGGTTTAAGAAATCAATTTTGTATTAGGATAGATCTATTTTTTTGTGGTATATCGAGTAAAAAGATTGATGACATCGGATTGTTCTTCCGTCGGATCATACTGATTTATTTTTTTTGTTTAGTACACATGAATTTTAGGAAAAATTCTAGTTTTGTGGAGAGGGTGTAACCTTCGGTTTTAATTTTTCAAATAACAAATTACACCGTGCATATTTTTCATTTACAAACCCGTAATATAAGCAGATATATTTCATATATACGTTCCAAGTAACCCGTTTTGGATAAATAAGTCTTTGCTTTCACATTCTTGCTACAGCAGATGTTATGTTTTCCAAGAATTAGCAGCGAGGGACATATCACGCTTCACGTGAATGTCGCATGTCTGTTAATTTTGACTGTTTGTTACACCCCCAGTGATTCGCTAGAAGGGCAAAGGTATGTATTTAGTAATTTATAATAGTCAGTGTTCGTTGGGTACTAAAAGGGTGAAGATATGAAGGATGAGTGTAGGGTCGTAAGACGAGAAGAAGTCACGCGAGTTAAGGTTCGGGCCTTTGGAGCGGTGTTTTTAAAAAACGTTTTCAAACTATTAACAAATTTATTTTATCTTAAAACAGTAATTAACATGGAATTTTGAATAACTGTAAAAATAACTTTAATTCAAAAACATTTAATTAATTGTAATAAGGTGAGTAGCTTAAACAACGAAGTATGGAGTTCGAAGACTGATTGCCGGGCCTTGAGCTCCCGGGCTTTTTTTAATAACCTGCCCCTCACATGGCTGTGGGAACTTGCAGATCTCATGTCTGCTTTTCTCTTAATTCTACACTTTATTACATTGTAACAATCTTATTTCTAGGTAATTGCGGTATGTTAACCGTTTGTGACCTGCCACCTGCAGTATCACTGCCCCCTCGGATACAAAGTTGCATATCCGTTCTCATGAACTGTTAATAACCTCTCTGGGTTAGCCTTGTATTACATTGTTGCAATGAACTTATACTTTATTTAACAATTTCTAATAATTCCTATTAGATTCAATTTTTCAATATATATATAAAATACTCATATTTAGACCAGGGTAGAAAATTAAATAATCACATCAAATAATTTTAATCACCGTGTAGAAGCTTTGGGAAGAGGTACGCTTTATTAAAACCGTGAAGCATAAAAGGTTATTAGTTTCATTAAACATAAGAGATTTAAATCATGTACAAGACGCTTTATATCAAAAGAAACAGTATTAACAAGCTCTACGGGTAATGTAATTATTCCTAAACAAATGGAAATTACGTGCAAAATTTATATTAATTAACCCTATTTTAAGTAACCGGTAGTAAAACAAAGTGTACACATAATAATTAATATTTAACTTGTATTCGCTAAAAATGAAAGGATAGAAGTCAATTTTAATTGGAGTTAATTAAACCATTATTAATAATAAGCATAAAAGTCTGTGAAAACCCAAGATTATAATACCAGAAAATAAAGCTCTGAGAATTAATATTATTTAGAACACCTGCGTAGTTTAAATATCACGTACGGCGAAAATTGTGTAGATAACAAATGGTTTCAAAGAATCTTGAAGAAACCGTGGCTTAATATTCACGAGAAGGTGCGATACGGGGTTATTAAACCCAGATAGTCCACATGGACTAAAATATAATCGATAATAAAGAATATCAATTTGCACCAATACGAACAGGTTAGAAAAGGAAGAGAAAATGCGTCAAGCAAAGACACATATAGTAAAAGGCGTGATTTAAGCAACGTCACGAGGGTCACAATTGGTTGAAAATAGGATGCAAATATCAGAGGTAGAAACAACGATTTCTGTACAAAATTAATTAGCTTTTCTCGGACATGTTTGCGTGCCGTGTGAGAATTTCTGAGATTTAAATGGGGCGAGTGAAAAATTCGTAAAAACCGACGCGCGAGCGACGGACTGGGAACATGGCATGAGAAATTCTTTAGAATTACCCGTTTTGGGGAACAGACCGACAGACAGGCTTTTTGCTATATATACCGAGGTGAATATAAATGAGCTCTCTTAGACTTTTGACTATTCGATGCGTTAAAAGCTCTTACATCCGCGACTTGATTGAAGATGTTAAACAGTGCATTTTAGTTTGATAAAATAATTTAAAGTTTGCTCGTATATTTTAGTGATTCAAAATAGTTTGTTATTTACGTGCTAACATGAATGTACTTCAGTGCACTTAGATACAAGGTAATAAAATTTAGTATCACTGTACCAATTAGCAAAATTTACAACGACAAATGTATACACAAAAGTAGGCAGTTTTGGCGTATCTTGGTGAAAGAAGTATGAATTTCTTTGTTATTTTCGGGGTGTTAATAATTAAATGGTTCAAATACGTGTCTGGATCCACGAAACAAGGGTCAGATATACACAGATGAGTTCCGGAAAAGCCCAGAAACAACTTTAAATAAATGGTGATGGAGAAAATTTTAAAAGCGTTGAGAATTAGAAGCCGTAAATATAATCCTGTTGGAATGGTGTGATTAACTAAAGGGACGATGTACATTGAAGCTACGAGGACAGTAACCTTCAGGTAAATTATACTATTTTGTTTGACATTTTGTGTGTGTTGAATAACTTTATAATTGATTTACTTTAAATGGACATTAGTGAAATTGTACTAACCATAAAATTTTAATTTTAAGATGAAATTTGCTTGTTTAAGTAGAAAGGGTATTTAGTATTGATGTTCTGAATTATGATGAAACTTTGGGTATGTCTTTGAGCTCAATTAGACGAACCTGGTTAATTAACGTAAAGGGGTGGTAGATGCTCCTTTATACTCAGACTCCGGTCTGCTTATATTGTTATATTAATTAGTAGGCATCCAACAAGGACTTTAATTCTGGATGCACGTTAAAGTGATAAGAAAATTAATCTTGAAATTCTTTTTAAAACTGAATTTTATGCTGAAATTTAATTTGAAAATTTAATGTATTCTGAATATTGATGTAAATAGAGTTAACGTTGATGTTTGTGGTAGGAATGTGTTGTTTAATTTTATGAATGAGGAGGTTTATAAAATTAGGTGAGCAGCTGAAGCGAAACCAGGATCACAGCAGTTTATGACGCCCAATCGGTGGAACTAGAATTTTTTTGTTGAAAGGACGCAGTTCCCGCATTCAAAGGAGTATATCACAGCAATATATATATATATATATATATATATATATATATATATATATTATTATGCAGGGGGGGGGTACAAGGCTTCTAAGGGTAGATTTGTGTTAAAAGGGGTGTATGCCAAACAATAGGATTAATATATCAGATATAATAATTTAAAAAAGTATATTTTGCTGTACTTTACATATGCTAAAGTATGTACCATTTTAGTTTGAAACATATGTGCCAAAAGGTAGACAACATGACTTTATGACGTTGATACAATGCACGGTACTTAAGGTTTTATACTGAGTTGATATTTTATGAGCCAGTGAAAGTACATTTGCCGTCGGAAAGCCGAACGCATTTATGGATATCTGCAACCAACAAAGCGTCCAGGTCGTGTGTAAATTATTTGGCTTTTCTTTTAATAGAATCAACTTTTGGACGAATTGTAAAATCAAAATTAAAAGTGAATAAAAATGTAAAAGGTTATTGGAGAGTTGTGAAGTGATTTGGACCAATAGTAGAAATTAAGAATATTATAAAGACTGTAGTGAAGGTATTTTGGACACGAAAGGAAAGACGAATTGTTATTGGATATTGTATGTTTTAGAATTGTAATTCAAGTAAGCTAAGGTTGTTGATCTTATCGCTAAGCGAAATAAATATAGAATTTCTAATTTTGATTATATTCAGATAAAGACGTGTTTTACAAAACCTGCGTTAAAAGTTGTACAAATATTTATTGAAATAAAAGTTTATGTGTATTAAAGAGTCTAATTTAGTAAAGTGAGAGTAACAAGAAGCATCGAGAGTATAAAGGCAACGAGTATTAAAGAAGATTTAGAGTGGTAACTAGTGCGACGGGAAAAGCGACGATTATTTAGGTTTGAGCAAGATTGGTGTTGGATTTGGAAAGATTTGGTTTAACGGCAGTAAGAGATTTGAGTGGATATAAAGGCAACGACGATATTGATAATTTTTGGAGTGATTTGAGCAGATTAACGGCAGTAAGGACATCGTGTGGATATTAAAGGAATAGCAGGACAAGGATTGATTTAAAATAGGACGGCTGGATTGATTTGGATTGAGCAAGGAGAGGATTGATTGGAGTACGAAGCAGAGAAACAGGAGAGCAGTATATTACGAGGAAGAATTAACGCAGGGGAAGTAGATACAACGTTTTTTTTTAAATTCTAAATTGGGGTAAAATTATTTCAGATTTGGGGTCAACGAAATTGGTTAAGAACACCTGGAGGCAATACGCAAGTGGACTACGATTGAGAATCCTTGTGAAGGTGCGTACGGTGTATACGATCTTGAGCCAGCAGTTAAAAGAAGGCCTTCAGCGCGGTATAATTCTGGTAAGTACCGTGAATATCTTAAAACGTCAAAATTAAAGTCATAAATAGTTACATAAATTAATTTGGCACCAAGCAACTTTGATCTGTTAAAATTTGGCATATATAGTAAATCAGTGCATTAAAAAAGTGGTAAAACAAACGAGTGTGCAGTTTGGTTGGGTAGTGCACATCTACTCACGATTGAACTCACGGTGAGTAGGTGAACGCCCTGAGATTAAAGTTTCATATAGTCGAGGCATAATAAATAGTAAACAGTAAATAGATAACCAACCAAACGTTGCTAAAGCACCTCAAATAGAAGTCATTTATCGAATACTAAAATAGGGACGACGACAAAAGTCGTGTAGCAAATTTTGTTTAATTAAATAAAGTAGTAAAGTTTATAATCACATTATTTTTATAAAAAAAAAAGAGAGGAGTAAACAAGCAAAAGTAAATAAGTTTAGTGTAGGTAGGAGAATATATATATATATATATATATATATATATATATATATATATATATATATAGGTAAATTGGGGATACATAACTCGTGCTGAAGTTGGCTAAGTAATTCGTGTCAAAGGTCGGTTTTCTTTGAACGTAATTCAATCTTCAGTAATCTAGGAGGATATATATAGCGCGTTGACAGAAAAGGTTTTGATATACCCTTAACGATCCTAATATTTATAGGATCGGATTAAATAATTCGAAGATTGATGGCGTGGTGGAAAACCGCCAAAGTAGTTTAGTGTATTCTACATACCCAACAAACACGGTTTATTAGTAATTACGGTGTCAGTTTTAAGTGTCGATTTAATTGATTAGCTAGTAGCGAGTTACAAGAGAACTTAAATTATTTTACGGAGTGAAGGTGTTCTTAATTAAGAAATCATTCGGTTATAATTAATTAATGTGAGAGACGTACCCTCGTTTTGATCGTTTTCAGACTCCGTGGTGTTGTGCATATAAAAGATTTCACGGATGAGCCGCTTGCTGGTGGTTTCTTTCCTGGAACTTCGACGTACGAACGAGAATTACAAAGGGAAACCGGAGGCTGAATTCCTGTGATAATTAATTACCTAGTACTATGAGTAATATGTTCTTATATCAACTGTTTATGCATTGTCCGACATCATTTGTAGCGCATGAAATTGCATGTTCACCATAATTTATTTTTTATTGTTTAACTGTGTATTATTCGATTAATACGAAGGTACGAGGATCCTCTAGGGTGTAAGTTAAGAATTTTCTCGATGATGAAATTAAAATGTATATTTAAGGTTGACCATAATTGAATCCGGTGTAGCAGTTAAATAAATAAGATATTAACAAAAAGTGACTTTTGATTAATTTAGCTGTGAGGGCTGGAATTTTAAGAACAGTGTTTCGCGTAATTTCAATTACAATCAATTAATTTAAGGAACTAATTTTTGACCAGAATTATACTTGTCTGTGAACAGGAATTCAGACACTTTCTTTTAGTTTGGTGGGAACGTTACTTAATTAATGAATTTTAATGCACGATATTTAATATCTTAGCTATTTCAACCGTAAGCAGAGGTGACTGGACGTTCTTATCACAACGCATGACTTACCTGGGTTCTTATCTAAAGAAGTCGTGTTTTCCCTCATCTTGTAGTCCTCTCTGAAGGACAAAGAATCCGTGCCATTTTAGGCAGAACTCCAATAAGATAAGGGTGGTGCCCATTATATTACCTAACTTGAGAATAACGTCAATATATATTAATTTCACTTCCCGCCCCGTCTACTCACGCCCATTCGCGACTAGCGAACAGAGCCGCAGTATACTTTACTCCTTGGAGCAGACTTACCACGTTTTGTTCATGTCCTCCCCTCTTCCAACTCAATGCCAATTTGGCATGTAACATTGTAACCATGAAAGACTTGTATTAAATAAGTTCTAGAATGTGCAGGGAAAAAATAATTCATCAACACCCCTTGTTCAATGTTTGTTCGGACAAACTTCCTATTGTGTTTTATTATTGACTTGAACAGGAATTAATTCAATTACGTACCAACATTGAAAGTATACAATTTTTTTGTTTATCTTTTTACTTGTCTTTTCAGGTTGATCACTTTATTTTGTTGAAAATATTTGCCTTTATTAATTTTAGTCATATATCCATTTGTCAATTTCATTTGTTTTATCAATTCTTTTCATTTCATTTCTTTCTTATTTATTGGCATATTTTATGTATTTAATTTGTTTACCAGCTCAGGTTTCACTTAATATTTATTACATTATGTTATAAACAGTGATATTATTTTATGCTATAAATATTCAAGTAATTATTTCGCACTAACGTGTTTGTGAACTCGATATCTGTGCGTTTAAAAACAATAGGTCATCTGTTTCGCTTAGAACAATAGCGCACAAGTGACTTACCTCCAAAGATTAGTGACAAGAAGAAGGTAAAAGTGTGTAAGAAATCTGTGTAATAAAACAAACAACTTTTATAAGTTAACAATTTGATCCGTAAGGAGATGCCTTACACATGTATCAGAAAACGACATTTTATTGGACGAAAAATGTAAATTTAAAGTAGGCGATAAATTTGATTTGAACGTACGTGATATATTGCAAGTTTGAATTTAAAAATATCAATATTTAGTAGAGTAGTATTATTATCTCATGGCGGATGACGTCACATGCGCAATAGGTTCAATTTAAACTTAAACCTCAAGATTCACAACGCTACAGTACAACCCACAAACATCTTGCTAGCAATGTGGCTTTAATACGTCGTCATGAATATCCCATTTATTACGTTAAGTAAAATATTGTTTGTAAGGACCCCGTTCATGCTGGGGTATCTAGAAATTCATAAATATATAAAATAAATCCAGACCTCCATATAACATCCGAGCTTTTACTTGTTTTTACTTATAAACAATACTAGGTTCGTAGTTTCTTTATCCGTAAATATTTGCTGTGGCAGCAGTGCACATACTCAGCGGATCCCAATACTGTGTATACCGAATGTGAACCGTAACTGTCATTGTCATTCTCGCTTTTATCAAGGTCCTATTGTTTCCAGTTTTCCGTATTTATATTTGTATCAAGTAATAGTCATCAAAATTTTTTTTTCAAAACTAACTGATAGTTAATTTCTTCAGCAATGTAAGTATTTAAAAAGAATGTTCGTTCAATGATTAATGATGATATTTTTTAGAGTAATATTATGAATAAGAAGGAGATGATTCATAGTCAAGGACGACAGATTGTTTTTAATGTGTTTCAATATTTGAAACGCATAAAAGATTTGGGCGCCTCCAACCTGAACAATTTGCAAGAGTGCGCGGCTGAAGCAACAGGCGTGTCATTGCGGACGCTGCAAAGAATTGTAAAGGAAGGCACAAACAAACTACCCTGCAGCAAGTTCAGTTCAATAAGGAAAACCGTAAATAAACCAAGCCCTAAGTCAACAGTGAATAAATTTGACGAAGAGATTCTAAGAACCGTTATGTATCGGTTTGCAGCAATACATAAACGTAGACCGACTTTGAAGTTAGTGTTTGACGAATTTAAAAATGATTGCCCTCATTACACGGGAAAATTAGGTTCGTTCAGAAAAATTGTTGTAATAGCAGAATTTCGTTGGAAGAGAACTGTAGATAACAGGAAAATTTTTGTTGAACAAAGCAATATAAAGGCAAAGCGCACCATATTTTTGAAAAATCTTAGTAAGTATAAAGAAGAGGGCAGAAGCATTGTGTATAACGATGAAACATATCTGCACAGTTCTCACAGTGTATCAAAGTGTTAGGATGACGGCACCACCAAGGGTTTGAAATCGCCAGTTTCAAAAGGGAAGCGTTTGATAATTGTTCATGCAGGTGGAAAAAATGGGTTCGTTCCAAATGCAGAATTGATATTTAAGTCTGGTTTGAAAACTGGGGATTATCACGATGACATGAATCATCGCAATTATAAAAAGTGGCTGCAAGAAAAGTTAATACCAAATTTGGAACCAAATTCAGTCTTTGTGATAGACAATGCGTCATATCATAATGTTCTTGTGCATCCTAATCCTACTTCAAGTTGGAAGAAAACAGATATGCAGAAATGGTTGAATGTAAGGAAACCAAGCCTGAATTATATTCCAAAATTAAGGCACATAAACCTGTTCATCAGCTGTTTGTAATTTACCAGCTACTGGCAGAACATGTTTGCGTAGTATTGCGTTTACCTCCATATCACCCAGAACTAAATCCTATCGAGATGATTTGGGTGTTACTTAAAAACCGTGTCGTTGCATGTAATGTAACCTTCAAAATAGATGATGTATGGAAGTTGGCAGAAGAACATATAAAAAATATTGGAATCAACGAATGGACTAAAGTATGTCTGCACGTAGAAAAAATTGAAAAGGATTATATGGAACGAGAAACTTTAATAGTCGAGGTTCAAGACCTAATTATACGGGTTGATGATAATAGCGATAATTCAGATGGATACTTATCCTCAGGCGATGAGTCTGATGATAGGGATGAAAGTTTAGGATGTAAACCCATTTAAAATATAATTTATGTAAAATAGTTGAATGATGGTCTTTATTTAGCGTTGTAAAAAATATGATTGTCATAAATACATTTGTTTGTACATTATTGTTTATTACTGAGGTGTTGAAATAAAACTTGCTTAAAGAGGGAAGCAGTCTTTATATCAAATTATGTTCAGTAGTGCTGTGACAATCGATCACTTTTAAAGCTGAAACAATCAATGATTGGCTTTCAAAGTGATTGAATCATTTTACATTTTAATCCAATCATAATCAATTCTGTTAAGCATGTCCATTCTTTGTCTCCAAAAGGGATTCTTATTGACTGTATTTATCTCGGCGCTTCTATCCGATCGTGTTAATCCGCTTCAGTTTGGCGACATAAACCTGTTTTCGATCCGATGCAGCGTCTCCAGTCAATCCATTAAAACAAGTGGATTGTACTACTCGATCGGATCTGAATTGCGCATTCGACGACATTATGCAAGCTTGACGATTTAAACAATCTATGATTATAATATCAACAGCACCTGATCAGGCCGGTGTAGTATATCCAACTTCAGTCGTATAAGCAGTATTGCTTTTGTTTAGTCAGAAAGGTTAAGATTATTAATTATTCAAGGAATTATTTTATAGCTAGATTATCGATGAAGTGCGTAAAAAATATATTAATTTAGGAAATATTTCTAAATTATAAATGAGGTTATGTAAAAAATATATAACCTGACAAGATGCAAACCTTAATTACCTTTCTTTTCATACTATAACTGTTCCTCTTCCTTCAATTCTACAGCACTGAATTGTTGATTCTATGATCCATTAAAATAAAGCACAAGATATATGCAAATTATAATAATATTAATATAACAAATGATATAAAAACCTTTTGGTATTAATTAAAAATTGTTTTTGTTTTAGTTACAACACCATGAGTGTCATTGTGTAAACATATTCTTAAAACGTTTATGTAATAAATCTTAGTAATATTTTCGAGGTGGGTATTTGACATTTTTATAGTGTTTATAGTTTATAGTTTGTGTTTAAAACAAAAACGTCTATTGATTTGAAAAAAACGAATATGTAGTACTACCAAATTGTTTTTGTTCTACTAGTGACTATAAGTGATAAAATATCTTGTGTACACTGATCCAATCAATCAATAATCTGGGGTATCACATCTAACAACAAGCTCAGATCATTTTTATAGAAGAGCAAAAATCAACATAAAACTATTTAAAACACATTCCTTGGTTGCTCGACAATTTTTGCTCTGGCAACACTGGACGTGCAAGCAGTCGATGTTTTCTAGCCTCACTTTTTTATTTTGATTATTAATATAGCTCCTCCTCGCGCAGGTTTTTTCAAGGTCACCCGCCATGAGATAATAATACTACTATAACCCTTTAGTTAATTTTTAATAACTGTTTTAGACAAATTATAAATGTGTTCTGTAAAAATAAATAAAGGATTCAATATATTTCTTATAATTAGGTAAAAGTAATTGCAGGAAGTAATAATAATATTTATTTGGGCAAATGCTTTTTATAGTCTCAACAAAGTTACATATTCGATTACAAAATAATAATCCTATCAAAATATATCTTAATAAATGTTCAATTTACTAATATATAATTATAAGAATTACCTTGATAACATAAATCTATTGGATATTAGGTATTTGTAAAAATAGAAACAAATTAATAAGTAAAATTCGGTATACTCTTACTTACAGTAGGTAATACAATGCCCCTTCTATGAACTAAAAATATTAGTGAATATACAGATACAATCGCAGTTAGTTTTTGATAGCAGTTATAGACTTCGACACCAATATGATGTCTGCAAATATTTGATAATTTGATCTAGTGCATTTAAAATTATACTAAATTTCCAACATCTTTTGTTGTTATTAATAATCTCACCATGACATAACTCAGAATTAGATAGCGGTCTGGCATGTTGGCAGCGATTCGCTGCTTAAGCCTTACTATAACACATAACTTAATAAACGTTTCCATGACATAAACTCACAATTAGTTAGCGGCCTGAAATGTTGGTAGCGATTCGTTACTTAAGCCTTACCATAACATATAATTTAACACTTTTCCTCTTTGGAGGGGATAAACAGGTAATATTTCATTTCCTTATACATGGAAAGCATGTAAACATGTCGGAGTTCTTTAACAATCATCAAGGTTGCTAATATCTAATATCTATGTAGAGCCAGGTAGATAGGAAAAAGATAGAAGTGTATAGGAAGACTTAGACCAAGTTACATTACTCAAAGTATTAGAAATTTAGGTTGTGAAGGGCATGTAGAACTTTTTAGATTAGCACAGAATAGAAAAGAAATTACAGCCGAGTCAAACCGACCTTAAGTAAGGTCGAAAACAAAATGATGATGATGATTAACCCTCAGTGTGATACATGTTTACTGCATGGACGATACATACAACGTTGTATATGCTGGTAATTTAGAAATTTCTTATATAGATAATTTTGTATAATTTGTCTTATATTTGCGTAGCTGATAAGTTGTTAGTGTTATAATTAAACCAAACTTTACAACTATAATACTTTATTAATTATAGCAACGATTCCGTACAACATGCTTCTTCATAATTACTAAAACCGTAATGTTTCTACTTCAGTTGCTTTGACTCTACTTACAAATCAGCTAATAATAAGACATCTACTCTTTTAAACTTGCCACATTAATACATCACAGTCTTAAAATTTAATGGGTAATGTCCTAGTTTATTTTTCTTCCAAGGTTTCTGATTGTGCTTTAGTTGTTAGTCCACTTTGTCTGTCATTTTTGATTTCCATTTCGTTCTTCAGTTCTTGATTGTGAAACTTAGGTTCATTAATAGACCTTCTGAAATGACCAATTTTTTCTGTACGCCTGATACTTTCCATCTTTTCCTAATAGGATCATGGAATGTCAGTTGGTGTTTCTATTCTGGCAGGAACCCACACTGTTCTTTGCAGCATAACCGCATTCTCTGCTCATGTATTGCCTAAAATAAAATACTTTTTGGAAGGTCTCTGTTTACGTTTAAAGTAGTCAACGGCCCAGCCCCGATTCGAGCCCGAAATCGGACCCGGACCGGGCCGGCCCGAAAGCCCAAACCCAAGTCCATCCCTAGGTACGATAACAATAAAAGCTAATTTTAGTAGAGTATGTTCAAATTGTAGACACAGTCGATTTAAATATTCTTTCACATTAACAAATAATCAACCAAAAGTCAGTTTCCTCATAAGATGTTGAAAGTTCACGATAATTAGTGTGAACATTGATGTGCTTATTTGCAAACGAACATTCTTTTGTATGCGAGTGCATGTCAAATATGTACTGAAATGTATCGCAAAATAATCACACAAATTGTATACAAATGAATATTGTTTAGTATGCGGTTACAAATGTATTTTCCCAAGACTATCCAGTAATGTACTCCTTACGCATTTAAGAATGGGTTAATAATAGTACCCATTATTCTGTAGGTGTATATGAATTCATAATCCAACACCTGTAACCAATCATAAACAGTCTGGTCGTAGATTATGATCATAATCCAACACCTCTGAGCAATCAGTACAAATTTTATTTTCATAATCCGCGCGGTATAATTTTCGTAGCATGCAAAGTAGACTGTTACAGTTTGACAAATAAATTTTTACTTGTCAGTATTTGCAGTACTAGTTAAAACGTTTAGAAAATATGTGATCATAAGGGTTTGTGTAGTTGTGGAAAAAATATAGTATTCTACTCGCGAGTTATGGCCATTACTCATTCGAATCACGGCGCTCGCCCTAACGAGTTCGCGGCTCAAACCTTCCGAAAGAGTAATGGCTATCATAACTCGCTCGTTAAATAATATACTATTGTAGAATACCCTATTCTGCTAACAGTTATTATTCAAATTGTACGTGATTGGCAGTGGCGTAAATGAAAACTGATGGGTCGCCTTGTAAGAAATATTAAACTACATTCTGAAGCTGTTTAGTGGAGGCAAAGTTACATCTGTAGTTGTCGCAGGGACTTATATGGACTGAGCCTCTACGCACCGCGGGGGCTGCGGGGGTGAACGTTACGCCACTGGTGATTGGACGTTCTTTAGTATGGGATTGCATATTTGTCTTTAGATTTTCTATTGATACGAAATATTCATATATTTCAAACAAATGTGCATTCATTACTGTGGGATTGCACATGTCATTATAAAATATTTTTTTGTTATATAAACCCTTTTTGGCATGCGACAACAAATGATTGTTTTTGTGCTTTATTCTAATGTGGAATAATCATACCAGATTACATGTAAACGAAGGTCCCTAGTGTAAGACAACAAACGCTTTTTTAAAGTGCCTTTTCATGATGCAGAATAATCACATATTGCATGAGAATGGACGTTCGTTAGAGTACGTTCCTATTTGTACTCTTAAATCACTTCTTCGTGAGGCGATATAATTACATAAGTTGAAAGTGAATGGACGTTCGTTAGTATGCGACTAGATATGTGTTAGTATATAACTTTTATATGATGCAGTATAATCGTACAAATTTCATGAAAGTGGACATTCATTAGTGTGACAACAAGTGGTTTATTAGACTACTTTTTCGCGACACGGAATAATAACACAAATTGCACGCGAATGAACGTTCGTTAGTATGCGTTTGCATATGTTTTATTAAACCACATTTTCGTGATGCAGAGTAATCACAGAAATTGCATGGAAATGGACGTTCCTTAGTATGCGATAGAAAATGGTTTTTTAAATTATTTTTTTGTGATGCCGAATAACTACACAAATTGCACAAAAATGGACGTTCTTTAGTATGCAAATGCAAATGTCCTGTTAAATGACTTTTACGCAAAGCGGCATAATCGCATAAATTACATTGAAATGGACGTTCGTTAGTATGTGTTTGCATATGTGTTTTCAAATCACTTTCTCGTGAAGCAGAATAATAACATAAACTGCAGGGAAATGGACGTTCCTTAGTATGCGATAGCAAGTGTTTTTTTAGAGTACTTTTTTGTGATGCGGAATAATCACACAAACTGCATGAGAATGGACGTTCATTAGTATGTGTTCGTATATGTGTTCTGAAATCACTTTTTCGTGATGCAGAGTAATCACATAAATTACATGGAAATGGACGTTTCTTGGTATGGGATAGCAAGTGGGTTTTTAAAGTACTTTTTTGCGATGCGGAATAATCACACAAACTGCAAGGGAATGGACGTTCGTTAGTATGGGTTCGTATATGTGTTTTTAAAGCACTTTTTCGTGATGTACAATAATCACACACATTGCATGCAAATATACGGTCCTTAGTATACGACTGCATTTCTTGGTAAATCGTCTTTTCGTGATGCAGATTAATCACATAAATTGCATGGAAGAAAATGTTTCTTAGTATACGACTGCAAATGGTTTTTAGAGCACATTTTCGTGATGTGGAATCGTCACCTAATAGCATGCAAATAGACGGATGTTAGTGTGCCAACGGACGTGCTGTGTATTTGCAAATTACTTTTTTGTGGTGCTAAAATCACACAAATCGATAGTCTTTTAGGGACGAGCCCACAGATGTACTTTGTAGGTCAATTATTGACGATTCACTATAGTCTCATTAATGGCCCTTCTATGGAAGCAGCATAATCCAACAGTCTTCTACTTTGGCGTAGACCAGGTTGAATGTTCGATTGTGTCCTTTACAGGGGTGTGTTGACAGAACTATATAAAAAAATTAATTTACAATTATTAAATCGTCTTAATTTTATATACGTTACTACCGTAATTATGTGGATATTAATTTAATTTGATGTGTTCTTTAACGTAAGCATGAAACTTTAACAATATCTAAACCAAATGTAGTAGCCGTTTTAATAAAGGCGCTCGTATTTCGTAGAGTTAAATAGTTTATGATTTAGGGCATAGTTTTTAGGGCAAACAGAAGAGTTTGGTATTATAAGTGTACCAGTGAAATGCCCGAAACAGTTCATAATTATACTATTCGTAATGATTATAAAAAATCCTCTGTCCATGCCTATGTCACACCTATACTTATGAAGACGGTTGCTACGTACCTAGACGTAGCCGGAAGAAAAGTAAACACCAGGCTAACTGCGGAGAGTGGGAGGATTCGCCTACATACCAAAAAAAAAGAAAAAAAAGTACATCGCCCACGATTATCTATTAACAATAAAAATAAATAAAGCAAAAAGAAAATAAATTAAGTGTTATTATTTCACAGCAAACAATTATACTGGATGGACAATTTAGAAATTTAGATACGAAGTGCGCATCTCGTATTTACACAAAATAAAATTAATCAGCAGTAAATAAACATGTGGGATTTTGTCAAGTGTTTTTAAAATTTCACCTAATACCTTTTGTAACATAAACTAGTCAGTAAAACGAATAAACGTATGCGTTCTTTTGACAAGCATGTTTAAAAATAGTACATCGCACCTGTAGAGCGATAATATCGAATCGCAGCAACAAACAATAGTCTTACAGTGTCACGTAACTACACCAAACGTTTATACGGAATATGTCATTGACACACACAAAAGAAAACGAGTTGCATACCTGTAGGTGTCCAGATACTTAGCTCGCAATTCTTCGGGGGTGAATCAGCACAGCAACACCATGGTCGTCAGGATCTATTTACCCTGCCACCATAACTGTAGCAGTGGTCTATGGACAAAAGCAGTTAATCTACAGAAAGAAAGAACCCATTTGGCCTCCAGCTAAAAAAAGGCAAGACACCTCCTAGTTGTGGAACAGAAAAAAACAAACGTGCATTGCTTTTAAAATACGGTGACGAATAATGTAGAAGATATTTCGACGCACAAGCTGCAGAATCAAATTCTACAATGGTTCAAATAACACAAATGCGAACTGCCAATCCTCGCTTATCGAAGCGCGATTGAAACTGGAAAACCGGGGTTTTATCGGATAGTGCGCGACCTTATTTCAACAAGTCTATACATTGGAACAATATAGAAAACCATTTTACGCGGTCGTAATGTATACCAACAGGTACCTAAAACAGGACATAAACTATTTAATTGTAGCATAAACTTGTCGTTTCGAAATAAATAAGTTCAAAATAAAAATTTGTAGAAGACGTATTTCTTATTAATTATGTTGAAGGATTTAACAGATTACCGGATACCTATAACAAGGCATAGACTATTTAATTTATCGAATAAATTTTCGTTTTAAAAGCAAAAGGGATTTGAATTATCCAGGGAAATTTTAAAGCAAAATTGGAACGTAACAAGTAGTAGCGGCAATAAAGCAAAGTGCTGCCAATCTTGAGCATATATATATATATATTCCTCTAATAATTACATAGAACTAGTTGGGGATTACATTTGACAATAATAAGTTAGGGCCGTAGCGTTAACATAGTTCATTTGCTTTAACTTTAGGATGACGTCACAACTGAATAAAATACAACATTGCCGATGTTACCTTAAATCTTAATATATTTAATAAAATATATAGGAATGTTCCCATTGGCAAGAAGAATTGGTGGCAACATCGTACAGACCTGTCAACCTTTATTTTGTTAAATGACAGTATTCTTCAAGTGCAATTCTTGGTATTTATTTGCATATGGTAGTCAACACTTAATTAGTGTATTTGGTGTCATCC